>CM029602.1:60139918-61448212 GCA_017311375.1 Mytilus coruscus | reverse complement strand
TTGGTTAAAGCACTTTTGAGTAATTGTCCGACATGTTGACGACAAACAGACAGACGGACGGACAACGGTTGGTATATGTCCCGTAAACGGGCTTATAAAACTCAACATTGAGCAATGAACCGTGAAAATGAGGTTAAGGTCAAATAAAATCTGCCAGACTGACATGTACATTGTACAATATTTCCATACACCAAATATAGTTGACCTATTGCATATAGTATTAGAAAAAAAGTTCAAAACACAAAAACTTAACTTTAACCACTGAACTGTGAAAATTAGGTCAAGGACAGATGGCACCTGCCAGTTGGACATGTACACCTTACAATCATTCCATACACCAAATATAGTAGACTTATTGCTTATAGTATCTAATATATGGACTTGACCACGAAAACTTAACCTTGTTCACTGATCCAGGAAATGAGGTCGAGGTCAGATGAAAACTGTCTGACGGGCATGAAGACCTTGCAAGGTACGCATATACTAAATATAGTTATCCTATTACTCATAATAAGAGAGAAATTAACATTACAAAAAATCTGAACGTTTTTTTCAAGTAGTCACTGAACCATGAAAATGAGGTCAGAACCATAGACATACGACAGACAGAAACTTCATAACATAAGGCATCTATATACAAAGTTTGAAGCATCCAGGTCTTCCACCTTCTAAAATATAAAGCTTTTAAGAAGTAAGTTAACGCCGCCGCCGCTGGATCACTATCCCTATGTCGAGCTTTCTGTGACAGAAGTCGCAGGCTCGACAAAAACCATCTTATTGCATTGTATCAATTTTATGCAAAAATGCCATGTCAGCAATACAGGCTCTTTGTAGCCTCAACTTGCTGGTTACAATTTCTCTCTGTCTACTATAGTTTTCAATGTTATTGCCAAAAACATAAATAATGGGTAAAGATTTGTTTTAGGTTGATGAGGATGGGTGCCAGTTGAAAGTAATAGGTCTTATGTAAAAACTATTCTGCAACAGTGACCTTATAGGGTGCAAAGAAAGATAATGGCTGAAACTAGATTTAGATATTGATTTATATTATAACATCAATAAATCCAAGTGAAATAATGAAGTTTTAATCAAAATATTGTGGCATTAAAAATAAAACAATATAAAATTCCTTTTCTAACTTTATTTCGATAATGTCCCCTCCATGTAAATGAACAGCACGTTTGTGTTGTGAGTATTTAATCATCAGCTCTGAAGTATTAAAGTTATGGCATTATTACATTGTATATCACAGCACAATATCACAAGATACACCATAAAACTTATATACTAAAATACCCAGCATCCACTTTGTTCTAATTAAAGGAGAAATTGCTTTCTTTTTTTAATCTTTTTTTACTTTTCAACAACGAAAAAATATATATGTGTCTACCTAACCAACAAGAAAAAAATAATTCAAGACTTGCATAGCTAAAACAAATATTATTGAAAATGTAAGTAGTATTTATTGAAAAAAATTATTAAGCAAACAGGTCTAGCTGAGCTCAAGTGTTTATTGCACTATATACTTCACAAAACTTGAAAACATTAAAGACAAAATAAATAGAGCAAATGACAGAGAAACATAAAGAAGATTCGCATATATGTAAAGCAGGCCACATTAAACTGTGAAATTTTTTTTCCTTATACATAATGTACAGATAACTAGGGACGAAATCACCAAAAATTTATGCTTAATGACCATTCATACTTTGATATCTACATTCAACTCATTTGCACATGCCCAGTTGTTCTACTGACAAATAAATAAAAAGAAGTTGATAAAGCTATGAAAACACGAAATTGTCCACTTCTCCAACATCTGAGCGACTTTCACTGTCCAAGCTGTAGGTTATCTTGTACTTTAATCGGATTCTTTCCTGAAATAAACAAAATAAGTGTAAAACTTTCAAGAATTTAAATATCATAAATACAATAGGAAATAACATGTTACTTTTTAATACAATAAATGTTTTATAAGAATCTTGAATATCATTTTTCTTATTTTAGGGCATTTGATATGACAAATGCATGCTTAGAAATAAATAAAACATATTGAAATTAAACAAAATAAAATGAAATGAAATGAAGGTATTTTCAATTGCTGATTACTAATTACAATTTTTGTTTGATTTTTATGAATCCACTGTCAGTTCTTAATGATACACTGTCTTAAACTTATTTATGCATGAAATTTGACCTTGAATGTCTTTATGAATATAGCCATTAATTTTCTCTTTTTAATGGCTTTAATATTAATAAGCATGAAACTAATTTTTGTACTGATACCATACATTAACAATGGCTTATAAAAGCTATTTGGGCCATGGCAAGATTTTCTAGCAGAAACTTTACGTCTTGTAGACAACAGATAAGACATTCTCTCTGGTCCTCTTGCACATATACAAAATGAACAGATAATGATTATTTCATACTGAAGCAGCAATATTTTTATTAAACATGATATGAATAATACATGAAGAATATGAGATTTCACACAGTCAGTGAAATGGATTATGATCTTGGAAATTTGGTGACCTGGATGATTTGTATGAATTAGCCTTTATTACAATGGATGTACAGATTGCAGAATGAAGATACAATAGCTGAAATAATTTATAGGAAGCAATGAAGGAATGATTTATATATATATAATGTTAAATGCTCTTGAGTAGTACTACACACTTACCTTGGGATACTGTTTTATAAAATAATAGAAAATGTTGACCACAAAAGTTTCACAAAATAATTTTATTCTTTATCTAAATTATACTTTTTTTAATTATTTACAAATATATGTAGTCTCAATCAAAGCTGTCAATATCTTTCAACCAAAAAGAGAAAACAAATCTATCAAATATTCATGGTTTTTTTATCTATGTGAACTGAGAATTCCAACATACTCATTCCATTTAACTAGAGGATCCAAGGATCCTGTGTCGCTCACCTGATATTTTTATTTACAATTGATGCATGATAAATGCAACTGTTGTACTGTCGTTTAGTTTCAGAGATATAAGACTAAAAAGTGCGTTTGAAACCTATGTTTTATTTCAGCCATGTGTGCCATGTTGGCAGGCAGGGTCATCATACACAGTGGTCCCTGGATATCCTATTGGTGATTTAAACCAAGTTTGGTTTAATTTGACAGTAGTTTCAGGGGAGAATTTTTGTAAAATTTATCTAACGAGAAATGCGAAGTCATGAGAAAGTTTGTTGTGAAGTTTTGTTGTTGCACAACACCCCCCCCCCCCCCCCCAAAAAAAACAAAACAAAAAGGTAATAAAAAATTATCATTTAAGGGCAATCTTTCCTATTGTGCAAGGGTTGTATAGCCAGCTGAGGTCGTTAAAAACTCTCATTTGTTTTGCAAAATTCAAGTGGTTTTGAATTGCTTTGTTGATCTTTTTTGTATTCAACTTTTAAACAACAAAGTACAACAAATATGATGACTGATACTCATGACACTGAAATATGGTCTTCATTCTTGTGAAGAAAATGGTAAGGTTTGAAATATTTCTTAAATATTAATTCAATACCAATACTTTCATTTGTATTGGATTTATCCCAGGAAATGAGAACAAGGGACACAATTAAATTCAATTTTTTCCCTAAACTTCTGATAAAATATAAAATGAAGAACTATATTTTTGATGAGAATTTTTTTTTAATAGTTAATTGATAATTTGAACAATATTAATTAAGTTTTAGATCTTGCATAGTTGATTAATTTTCTCTCAAAATTTCTGATATTCTATTCAAGTTTTAAATATAATATGAGGCAGGCATTACCTGTGAAAGGGGATGAAGTCTGAATAAATTAGTGTAGGAATTCAAGCATCATTTGCACTTGAATCTGTAGAAAATGAAGCCAAAGTACTGAAACATATCTGACATTCGACCTATTGTTCGGGATTATAGTTTGTGACATCATTTTCAATGTAAAGAAAGAAACACCATCATCAGGTATTAATGTGTTTTTTTTTCATGTTATAGAATTATCAATTATTTTATTGCCAGTTCATTAGTAGATTGTTTTCTATATTGATTTTCTACTGCAGTTTCAGAAAAGAAGATTACAAAAGGAAAACATTTTGTATAAACTTACCAAAATTTACCAAATTAATGAAAATTGTTAAAAATTGACTATACAGGGCAATAACTCCTTAAGGGGTCAACTGACCATTTTGGTCATGTTGACTTATTTGAAGATCTTACTTTGCTGAACATTATTGCTGTTTACAGGTTATCTCTATCTGAAATAATTTTCAAGATAATAACCAAAAACGGCAAAATTTCCTTAAAAATTACCAATTCAGGGGCAGCAACCCAACAACCAGTTGTCCAATTCATCTGAAAATTTGAGGGCAGATAGATATTTACTTGATAAACAAGTTAATCCCTGTAAGATTTGCTTTAAATGCTTTGGTTTCAGAGTTACAAGCCAAAATCTACATTTTACCCTATGTTCTATTTTTAGCCATGGCAGCCATCTTTGTTGGTTGGCTGGGTCACCGCACATTTTTTTAAACTAGATACCCTAATATTGATTGTGGCTAAGTTTGGTTGAATTTGGTCCAGTAGTTTCAGAGGAGAAGATTTTGTAAAGATTACAAAATTTACAAAAATTGGTAAAAATTACTTTAAAGGGCAATAACTCCTTAAGGGTCAACTGACCATTTTGGTCATGTTGACTTATTTGTAGATCTTACTTTGCTGAACATTATTGCTGTTTACAGTTTATCTTTATCTATAATAATTTTCAAGATAATAACCGAAACGGAAAAAATCCTTAAAATTACTAATTCAGGGCAGCAACCCAACAACCCATTGTCTGATTCATCTGATAATTTCAGGGCAGATAGATCTTGACTTGATCAACAATTTTACCCCATGTCAGATTTGCTCTAAATGCTTTGGTTTCAGAGTTATAAGCCAAAATATACATTTTACCGCTATGTTCTATTTTTAGCCATGGCGGCCATCTTGGTTGGTTTGGCAGGTCACCGGACACAATTTTTAAACTAGATACCCTAATGATGATTGTGGCCAAGTTTGGTTAAATTTGGCCCAGTAGTTTCAGAGAAGATTTTTGTAAAAGTTAACGACGAAGGACGACAACGGACGACGGACGCCAAGTGATGAGAAAAGCTCACTTGGCCCTTTGGGAAAGGTGAGCTAAAAATTATCTAAGAGATAATTTTTAATGGGAATGAGTATGTTGGAATTCTCAGTGAAAATTTATTGTGTAAAAAAGAATCAAAGAGCTGAAGAGCTCTGAGGGGAAAGACGGCCATTGTTTCTTTTTTTTTTGGGGGGGTGGGGGTGGTATCTTTTGATAGTCTTCATATAAAGAATCAAAAAAAGAACACCTAGAATATGTAGAAAGGTTGACAATATTGAAATCAATTGTTGTGTAATGTAATTTCGTTTCCTTAGTTAAGAATTCAATTTGGACCAATGGAAGAGATCTGCATCTTCTAAATCAAAACATTCGATTAAAGTTGAAAGTTAATTATCTAAAATTCAACTGAATTCTATCATTTAACAACTACTACAATATTTTTTGAAATCTTAATTGTGTACCACTGAACTGCAGGCTAGGGCCATTTCCCTTTTTTTGTGACAGTACTCTAAGAATTTTTATATTTTTTCTCAAGAAAGTGAGGACTGAAAAATCTATTCAGTTTTAAATTTCCATTGATAAAGTTCCCAGTTACAACTCTCATCACAGGGATACAGGTACTAATAAAAACCAATATGATTGATGTAAACTGCTTGTTTCCAAATCCTACATTTTGATATATTTGTAAATTTCATGAATAAATAGGTTTAAACTACAAAATGCAACATTTTTAATTTTTTTTTTTTTACCATTACAATGATTATGTTGGTACACAAAATTTAGTTTTAATGGAAGACTATTAATCATATACTAAATGTCACATTTTAAGTGTTCTGATACATTAACTTTTATTTTAGTGGATTATTACTCATCAATTGAGGTGCTCCTGTATTGGAGGAAGATTCTCAAAACAGAATTTTACAGAAAAAATGAAAACTGTCGTTTCTCTCCCCAATCTCATGTATCCCCACGGCCATTGTTTACTGTGAAAGTTACGTTGACCTACAAATTTAAGCATTCCATGTTGATGTTTGAATCATCTATAGCAAACATAATTATGTTCAAATTGAACAAATACCAATTTTAAATTAGTACACGAACTCTGAGAATGATTTAAATAATCAGTAAAGGATATCCCTGCTTCTACGTAGTGTGGCATTCCAACAATGACCTTACTATAATGTAGGTTGGATATATTTAGAATATCTCGTCATTCTGATTTTGCCGGATTGTAAAAGAAACGTAAATAGTGTAAGGGAGAGCTGAAGATACGATAATTTCGCGAGAAACAGAAGGGAAATGTGTTAAAAAGTGTTTAAAGTCAATCTATTCATTTGTGTGTCTCCTTCTCATCAATCTCAGTAAGATTTTTGTGGGTGTTTTCCACACTATAAAAACAAAATGAATGACGTGAGGGGATGTCAGTCTGGTCAACCACATAGGGGATTGACAGCTTGAAGCCGTCTTTCCCCAATAAAAATCATATTCTATAATTCTATGGGAAAGATGCATCAGAGGATGCAACTAGGAAGTAGATCAGTGTAGCCTTACACAGTTCAGAAAACATCTCTCTGAAGGAACCAGTTTTACTTTCATTGACATAATATCAATCAACAATGGGGAATATATGAAAGTCTAATTTGAATACATTGAATGAAAAGTGATATTAACAACTAAAGATGAACTCCAGTAACAAGTATGAGAGCCATGTTTTGAATCCCTCAAATAACTGTCCTGGTAATACCAATCAGATATTACTTACATTTTGAGGATTTGCTAAGAGCATGATCTGTGTAATTGCTGCTGGAGGTAAGATTGGATTATATGCTGGTAAATCTGTGGCTGATGGAGGCTGTAGCTTCACCTTCATTGCCTACAAATTTTAATTGTACCAAAGAATAATGAAAGATAAAGTTAGTCACATTTAATTAAATCCTAATTTAGATTTATTTTTAAACATGTACTAAAATGCCTGTATGTTACCTTTCTAGAAATCTTACAATTTAGCAGTATTTAATTTTTTTATCTGACAAATCTGCATACTACCTGGTATCCACTTAAGGGAACTCTACCAGCACAAAATTTAGGTGTTGGTTCATCAGTTCTTCATTTAATTTCTTTATTTATTTATTAATTGTAGAAGAGAAAAAATTATATCATATAAATAAATAAGTATGAAAACTACATAAAATACAATCAACCATAGCATAATGTTATTCTGGCTCACTTTTTAATTATTGTACCCCCCCTTCAGTTGTAGGAACATGCTTTTTTGTAATTTAGACAAAACCAACTATTAAGTAATGGTATTTATATTATTGCTTTTGAAAAATTATATGATGAGGCAAGATAAAATAAA
Organism: Mytilus coruscus; assembly: GCA_017311375.1. Lineage (NCBI taxonomy): Eukaryota > Metazoa > Mollusca > Bivalvia > Mytilida > Mytilidae > Mytilus > Mytilus coruscus. Next base: position 61,440,731 of record CM029602.1, on the reverse strand, counting down.
CAAAAACAAAACAAAATCTTGCTTTCCAAGATGGGGATTATGCAATAATCTTTTAATTACAATTATGAAGAAAAATTTCTTTCTGCCTCAGATTTGCAGTATATAAACACAGATTTTTACAAATTATATTTTCAACAGCGAAATTGTACCAGTATAATAGTGTTTCTTTTACAAATTTTTGCTAACAAAACTTTTTCCTTTGCAATAAAACCGATTCCTGATTGTAAACAGATATCAAAAGTCAGCCAATTTAAAGTTAATCAAAAAGATGAACAAAGCAAACAACTGAATATATTTTGAACCAATAACGGTCTATGTGAAAAAATTAGTCCTTCATTTCTTGCCTATTTATCAAATAGTTCTACATGTATACCCATCTAATACATAACTAGTCTGTATTTATACCTTAGGAACTGCAGCTTGAAATGAGAAATTTTTCACAGCACTGGTATTTGTGCTCATCACTGACACAACCATAACATGGACATCTTCTCTTGGATGATTTTTTGCTATATGAATCACTATTTTCAGTCCATTTTTATCATAGGCATTTATAGGTGGTGATGTTCCTTTGAAAATAAATAATCAAATGAGTTGCATTTGGTAAATAAACGCCTAAATGGAAAGTTTTCAATGAAACAACAAACTGTAGGTTAATATGCTGATGACTAAAGAATATTTCAAAGCAATGTAAGAAATAAATCATGGCAGTCATACGTTTAATTTTGAAAAGTTATTTATAGTTAGACCTGTTCATGCTGTTGTTGCAGGTGAGGCAATAACCATTACAAAGAATATTCAGTTGATAAGGAACCACACATTTCTATTGTCAATAGATTGTATAATATTTTGAAATGAAAACTTCTTACAACTGTTGTATTAATCCATTCAGATCTGGTGATGTGTAAAACAAGTTATTGAGGGTTTTTTTTTGTCATAAAATTAGTCCACTAGGAAACACAAGTTCAATGTAACTAAAATCTTAAAATATTACTCAAATAACTATCAATTCAAAAACAATTGCAATGTTTATATAAAAGTAAATAGCCTGTCAGGATGACTGTTGCAACAATTTAAACTAAAATTTTATTCTTTCTAGTAATATGCTTTGATAGCCATGCACTGTAATCAAATCATTTAATCTCCCTATGTTAATGGTTGACAAAGAATTGCTATAATAAATGAATGCATTCAATTCTGCCTATAATTCCTTTAAATATATAATATAATACTTCCTTAACAATTGCCACTGTACTTTAAGCAAGCAACATATAAACACTTGCTTAACAGTATATTGTTAAAGCAACCAAAATTTTGAATGTTTGTGAAACAAACTGGAATTACAATAAAAAGTATTAATTTGCATTTTGCAATTGACTTCATACACCAAACCTACCTGGTTGTACAGATTCTATAGATACAAATACATCATTTAATGGTTGGACTTCTGCTTGTTTGGGAGTAGTTACAGGAGTAGCTGTGGTACTAGATATGACAGGTGTAGATGTTGTCACTGTGGTTTGAGATGTTGTAAAAGGACTGACTGTGGCTAACAATGGTCCATCTGTGGTCCTGGTAGACATCTGATTTAAGGTCTTCTTTTCTGGAGGGCTGTAAAAATGAAGATTTATTTAGAAAATTGACAATAAGGATAAAAATGTATCCATACAATATAACTGCACATTGTGTAAAGTAATTACCAAAAGTGTCCTTCCTTTCCTCAATAAACTAAAGAGATTTTGCATTGATAAACTTCCTAACATATAAAAATGGCAAAAGTCATGGTTAGGGGAGGACTATTTGATACTCTGAGGGGGGTAATTTTTTTGGCAGCATTTATATTTGTTTATGTCAGGACATTTATCTTCAAGCTATCTTTGGAAAGATTATAAATTTAACCTCCTATATTTTTCTTTTCAAAATTATACCCCCCTTTCCATCCCAGGAAAGGTTTACTTCCTTTGCAATAAAACCTTTACCAAATTCTTTCATAAATAGAAAACAGAATGTAGCATCCTATTTTACCTTGATGTTGTTTATAAAGCCTGTAAATGTAGATAAGATCCACATAAACTTTTGATTCTTTGAATAAAATGTCATGATTGAAATTTTGGCTGCTAATTAACTTACATGTTTTGGTGCCAAATTTATGAATCATGACCTTGATAATCAACATGGAAGCATGGAGCATGTGAAAAAAAGTGAGATAAGATAGAGTGATGTTTAATTGTTTTTTATGGCCCCGCAACAAAGTTGTTGGGGCCATATAGTCCGTCATTCCGTCATTCCGCAACAAACCATTATACAGAGTTTTTTTCTAAAAGCCTTCAGATATTGGGCTGATTTTTGATAAGTGAGTTAACAATGATGAGTTACAGATCAAGTGTAAGTTTCGTTCCGCTCCGCTAATTTTTGCCAAAATTACGGGCTTTGGATTTTGAAAATTGTTGAAAATCACAGTTATACGGACCTTTTTTCTAAAAGCCTTCAGATATTGGGTTGATTTTTGGTATGTGAGTTAACCATGATGAGTTACAGATCAAGTTTAAGTTTCGTTCCGCTCCGCTAATTTCTGCCGAAAATTACGGGCTTTGGACTTTGATTAATTGTTGAAAATCACAGTTATACAGACTTTTTTTCTAAACGCCTTCAGATATTGGGCTGATTTTTGGTATGTGAGTTAAACATGATGAGTTACAGATCAAGTTTAAGTTCAGTTCCGCTCTGCTAATTTTTGCTGAAATTAAGGGTTTTAGACTTTGAAAATTGTTGAAAATCACAGTTATACAGACTTTTTTTCTATACGCCTTCAGATTTTGTGCTGTTTTTTGATATGTGAGACTACAATGATGAGTTACAGATCATGTTTAAGTTTTGTTCTGCTATGCTGATTTTCATGTCGTTTCAACACATCTTGTTAGATCTGCAGTACATCTACTTCCTGTTTGCTGATAGTTTGAAATTTAATTACTCATTGATCAATGAAATTTTTCATCAAACTAGTATTGGTCTTGAGAGCTGGATACTATCCATGCATGTTCGTGTCCACATGTGTTGTTGAAATTGCAGATTTTTCAACTTTTTGAGACAGGGCCATTCGTGTTGTTCCGACACATCTAGTTTATTTCATATTTTCTATTATCCGTTTTCCTTCATCACAGGTTTTCCTTTGCTCTGGTGTTGTTTGATTGCCCAATTTCTAAAAGAAAGTCTATGAACACCCTGTTTTATAGTCAAAATTAGCCATTCAGGTATATAAACCATATTCATTTTTTGTGTGTTAAATTTGGAGGATCATAATGACTTTAAATTCTTATTAAAGGATGTTTTTTTTTAATATATATCATATTCACTGCTATAATCAGTGTCATTCAAATGTTTACTGAATAACTGGATCAGGTTTGATCTATGCCATTTAATTTTTACTAGTTACCTGTATCAGGTAAAACCATTTTTAACTTCCTTGTAGGCCGACTTTTTGGGAAAAGATGATACAAAACAGATGAAGTGACCAGAGGTATTCAGTGGAAAAGTTTTTTATTCTTTCTATTTTGACAATGTAAAAGGTTATGTGATGACGAGCTGGCTAGGCCTTTATTTGGTTTTATTATTTTCTTAGATTTTGTATGGTATTAAATGGAGAAAACATGACACTTAAAACTGGTAAAATTATTGGCTAAATGTTAAGAAACTATAGGGCAAAATTGACCATTTTTTTAAATTGTGTAAAATCCTAAATGGAAGAATACTAATTTTTCATGTGGGTTATCATCAGTTCCTCCAAAATTAGTGTAAACAATGCTGTATAGGGTTATTGTATGAACATATGTGACTTCTGCCCAAATCAAAGTATTATATGCTTGTTTACATTAAATCCACTGGAAGTTGGATGCGTACTGATTGATATTTTAGTCTTAAGATTACATGATTTTTATTGTTAGTTGGTATTGGTTTTAAACTAGCTTTCAGTATCTTCCAGTACATTCAGAACTGTATTTTGTATCTTTTTTTAGTTGTTTTAATTTTTGCTTTGTATCAATCTGATGAGTTAAACCCTTTTCAACTGATTTTTATAGTTTGTTCTTATGTTGTACTGTTACACCACTGTCCTAGGTCAGGGGAGGGTTGGTGCACCCGCAAACATGTTTAACTTTCGTGTTCATTCAATTTCCCGAACAATGCTTATGGTATTATATCACAGTTAGAGTCAATTGTTCAATGACGTCATTTACACCTATTTACCAGGGGTAACTCATTCATAAAAAATATTTGACGTGGGAGTATGATTGGAACAGCCAGATCAAATCTTGACGTTGTCGATCAGCTGACATACAATATATTTTGTATTTTACCATGGCCATGGATACAAAGAGATTGAAGAGTTTCATATAAGAATCACCAATACTTATACAATAAACCCTTGTACTGTATTCCTGCAAGCAAAGCTCACAAAATGATACACCCCACTCTCATAGGAAGCAATGTTAAAGTCCATGATTTGCTTAGGAAAACCCCAATATAACACAAATAAGTCACAAATAAAATGAGTACCACTACCATGTGACACTTTCCATTTGGCTAATTAGGTTACTTTTTGCAAATTCTTACATAATATCTGAACCATATTCACCTTGCAAAGTAGCCTTAATAACTTACAACTTGTATATGTTTAGTTCATTGCAGCCTTATGTGGACTGTGACAATCAGACTAAGTAACTTATAATTTTTATATGTTTAGGCTATGGCTGAACCATGTGGACACTGCTAAGAAGGCTAAATCCTTTAAGAAGGAAAAATAATAGCTAAAGCTGACAGTTGGTGCTACAACTGTGATGCAGGATTATGCTTAACATGTTCTGGTCATCACACAAGATCCAAAGAAACAAATGATCACAAGACCATTGATATTAAAAGTTATGAACCATCCATTCATGATATCAAAACTGAATGTGACAAACATGGTAAACAGTTAAACTTGTATTGTTCCAGTCACTTATTGCCCTGCTGTGATGAATGAGTTTCCACTATTCACTCAAAATGTACAAGCATAAAAAGTTTACCAGTTGTAGTGAAGGAAACCATAATTGAAAAGTCAAAGAAATCTGTAAAGAGAGAAATATATTCCATCTTAGATTTTTTGGACCTATTAGTGGACAACAAATCAAAAACATTAAAACAGTAGAACAACAGTACATAAGCATACAGAAATCAACTGACGAAATTCGAAAAGAAATAAATAAACATTTAGACCACTTGGAGAAAAAGATATGCCAAGAAACAAATACCATTTGGAATCAAGAAAAATAAAAAGCAACAGATTTCATATCCTAAATTAAAGGGAAAAAGAACTAGAGGCTCTAAAGAGCCTGTGTCGCTCACCTTGGTCTATGTGCATATTAAACAAAGGACACAGATGGATTCATGACAAAATTGTGTTTTGGTGATGGTGATGTGTTTGTAGATCTTACTTTACTGAACATTCTTGATGCTTCCAATTATCTCTATCTATAATGAACTTGGCCCAGTAGTTACAGTGGAAAATATTTTGTAAAATTTACAAAATTTACAAAATTTATTAAAATTGTAAAAATGACTATAAAGGGCAATAACTCCTAAAGGGTCAATTGACAATTTTGGTCATGTTGACTTATTTGTAGATCTTACTTTGCTGTACATTATTGCTGTTTACAGTTTATCTCTGTCTATAATAATATTCAAGATAATAACCAAAAGCTGCAAAATTTTCTTAAAATTACCAATTCAGGGCAGCAACCCAACAACGTGTTGCCTGATTGGTCTGAAAATTTAAGGGCAGATAGATCTTGACCTAATGAACAATTTTATCCTCGTCAGATTTGCTCTAAATGCTTTGGTTTCAGAGATATGAGCCAAAACTGCATTTTACCCTATGTACTATTTTTAACCATGTCGGCCATCTTGGTTCATGGGCGGGTCATCGGACACATTTTTAAACTAGATACCCTAATGATGATTGTGGACAAGTTTGGTTAATTTTGTCTTAGTAGTTTCAGAGGAGAAGATTTTGTAAAGATTACAAAATTTACAAAAATGGTTAAAATTGACTATAAAGGCAATAACTCCTTAAGGGTTAACTGACCATTTTGGTCAAGTTGACTTATTTGTAGATCTTACTTTGCTGAACATTATTGCTGTTTACAGTTTATCTCTATCTATAATAATATTCAAGATATAATAACCAAAAACGGCAAAATTTCCTTGAATTACCAATTCAGGGGCAGCAACACATCAACTGGTTGTCCGATTCATCTGAAAACTTCAGGGCAGATAGATCTTGATAACCAATTGAACCCCATGTCAGATTTGCTCTAAATGCTTTAGTTTCAGAGTTATGAGCCAAAAATACTTTTTACCCCTATGTTCTATTTTTAGCCATGACGGCCATCTTAGTTGGTTGGATGGGTCAGCATACACATTTTTTAAACAAGATACCCCAATGATGATTGTGGCCAAGTTTGGTTAAATTTGGCCCAGTAGTTTCAGAGGAGAAGATTTTTGTAAAAGTTAACGACGACGGACGACGGACGCCAAGTGATGAGAAAAGCTCACTTGGCCCTTCGGGCCAGGTGAGCTAAAAATTTGAAGGAAATGAAGGAAAATTTAAATACAATCACAAAATATAATACCTTAAAACTTCAATCATTTCTTGGTGTACATCAGATTGAACAACTAGAGGCTCTAAAGAGCCTGTGTCTCTCACCTTGGTCTATGTGCATATTAAACAAAGGACACAGATGGATTCATGACAAAATTGTGTTTTGGTGATGGTGATGTGTTTGTAGATCTTACTTTACTGAACATTCTTGCTGCTTACAATTATCTCTATCTATAATGAACTTGGCCCAGTAGTTACAGTGGAAAATATTTTGTAAAAATTTACAAAAATTTACAAAATTTATGAAAATTGTAAAAAATTGAATATAAAGGGCAATAACTCCTTAAGAGGTCAATTGACAATTTTGGTCATGTTGACTTATTTGTAGATCTTACTTTGCTGTACATTATTGCTGTTTACAGTTTATCTCTATCTATAATAATATTCAAGATAATAACCAAAAGCTGCAAAATTTTCTTAAAATTACCAATTCAGGGGTAGCAACCCAACAACGGGTTGTCTGATTGGTCTGAAAATTTCAGGGCAGATAGATCTTGACCTAATGAACAATTTTATCCCGTCAGATTTGCTCTGGTTTCAGAGATATGAGCCAAAAACTGCATTTTACCCTATGTACTATTTTTTAGCCATGTCGGCCATCTTGGTTCGCAGGCGGGGTCATCGGACACATTTTTTAAACTAGATACCCTAATGATGATTGTGGACAAGTTTGGTTAAATTTGTCTCAGTAGTTTCAGAGGAGAAGATTTTGTAAAGATTACAAAATTTACGAAAAATGGTTAAAATTGACTATAAAGGGCAATAACTCCTTAAGGGTTAACTGACCACTTTGGTCATGTTGACTTATTTGTAGATCTTACTTTGCTGAACATTATTGCTGTTTACAGTTTATCTCTATCTATAATAATATTCAAGATAATAACCAAAACAGCAAAATTTCCTTAAAATTACCAATTCAGGGGCAGCAACCCAACAACGGGTTGTCAGATTCATCTGAAAATTTCAGGGCAGATAGATCTTGAACTGATTAACAATTTTACCCCTGTCAGATTTGCTCTAAATGCTTTGGTTTCAGAGATATAAGCCAAAATCTACATTTTACCCCTATGTTCTATTTTTAGCCATGGCGGCCATCATGGTTGGTTGGCCGGGTTACTGGACACATTTTTTAAACTAGATACCCCAATGATGATTGTAGCCAAGTTTGGTTAAATTTGGCCAAGTAGTTTCAGAGGAGAAAATTTTTGTAAAAGTTAACGGACAACGGACGACGGACGCCAAGTGATGAGAAAAGCTCACTTGGCCCTATGGGCCAGGTGAGCTAAAAAGTACATCAATATCAACAATATGTTGAAGCTCTGGAAAAAGATGATAGGGCCAAAAAAGTTGACATCAAAATGAGACAAAGTGATGAGATAGAAAAGATACTAAGCAAATTAGAATCATTAAAATCTTTTAGAGATGTATTAGTTGTTAAGGCTGAAATAGATGTGACCAGACAAAAAACATTAGGATCTATCCAACATACACAACATGAAAATGAATATTGAAACAAAGACAGAGATAAAGCTGGATGAGTTCATCAGTGACATGATTTGTCTGATGGATGGAAAGGTTTCAGTAGTTGAATACTGGTGGCCAAATTAACCTACTTAGTTCTGATGGCAAACTTGAGAAACAATTACCAATATATGGTAAAGCCTTAAATGTCACACAGATCAATCAGAACACTATTGCTATAACTTATCCTGAAGAGGAAGCCATTAAGATTTTCAATATGAAGAATAACACAGTTACCAAAATTATCACATTAGACCAGGAATGTAGGGGTTTATCATTCTCCAATAATTCTCTTGCTGTAGGTTTGTGTGATAATGAAATCTGTATTATAGACTTGGAAGGAAAGACATTGAAGTCAATAGAAGTTCAGAGTAAATCAGACCTGTATAACCTTGTATACTGTAATGACAGAGTAATCTATAGTGACTATGAAAATGCAGTACACTGTATTGATGGATCAGGTAAACAGATCAGGCAATATAAAAAGGATTTATCAGAACAAATGGGACTTTGTACAGATATTTTTGGTAACATTATTGTAGCAGACAAATACTCTCATAGAATAATAGTAATATCAAAAGATGGACAGGATAGTAAAGTACTGATAAGGGAAGAGGATGAATTGATGTGGTCAAACTGTGTTTGTTTTAAACATAATGAATCTTCAGGTTTATTTGTGATTACACCAGCACATACCTGGCAAAATTTAATTTATCTTATGGATAACATCCAAACTCAAGAATCTTGTATGCTATTACTTGCTTGTAACATTAATAAAAGAACAGAGTTCTAATGTCCCCCGTGTTGCACTTATTTAATATTTCAAAAGGGCATAACTCATTTAAAAAAAGTCGATCGTCCACCATTTTAGAGATTGTCCGCGATATTGCTGATATTAACCTATAGTATAAGTTTTATAAAAATCTGACAAGAATTGTTCCCTTGAGAGTGCTAACGAGGCCATTTTCCATAAATTTAATATTTCCAAGGGACATAACTCTTTTAAAAAAAGTCTATCGTCCACCATTTTAGAACTTGTCCGAGATATTGCTGATATTAACCTATAGTATAAGTTTTATAAAAATCTGACAAGAATTGTACCCGTGAGAGCGCTAACGAGGCCATTTTCCATAAATTTTAATATTTCTAAGGGGAATAACTCTTTTAAAAAAAGTCGATCGTCCACCATTTTAAAACTTGTCCGAGATATTGCTGATATTAACCTATAGCATAAGTTTTATAAAACTCTGGCAAGAATTGTACCCGTGAGAGCGCTAACAAGACCGGAGGGACGGAAGGACGGACTCCCAGTATTTCCATGTCCCCCGCAACGCGTTACGCAGGGGACAAAAAGTGCACACGCTGAAATGTCTCGCCTGTTTAACTTATCATTGCATTTATGTTGAAAGTTTGTAACATAAAGGTTTTACGACAAGTGAGAAATTCACTTGACAAAAATACTGTAATTTTTTTTCAAGCAGCCACTGAACCATAAAAATGAGGTCAAGGACAATGGACATATGACAGATGGAAACTTCGTTACATAAGGTATCTACATACAAGGTATGAAGCATCCAGGTCTTCTACCTTCTGAAATATAAAGCTTCACACAAATAGTTAACATCGCCGTCTCCACCACTGCAGGCAGATAGTGTCTCGCATACTGCCACTTTCGTCGCAGGTGAGACATGAACTACAATAGTGAAATTGACTTGTACATAGATTTTGTCTTGCTGATCAATTTTGCTGATAACAGTTTCTATTTATAACAATTTTCAAGATGCAGTGTATAATAAATTTATTTCACCACCAACTCCTAAGCAAATCTAATGATATGAAATTGGAGATTTTAAGATTTAAAGACAAATTCAATAAAGTTTTTTACAGATTTTATGTGCTTTTTATACAAATGTTTCCTATTTTGAAAGAATCCAATTATTAATATTTCAGTAATTAAAACAGATAAATTGTAGGACAGTTCATAAGTTATTGCAAAAAAACAACACAATTTGACCTTCTTTTTGTCATCAGTTAAAATATATCAAAATTTGAAAAGCATTAAATAAACCGTTAATAAGTTATTGCAATGATAGTGTTAGAAGTGCCTGACCACCCTCCCACCAGCCGTACTTTACCATTCTAATAACCAGATTTTTCCTTCACCCAGTTTTCTATCTCCATTAATGAGTAAATTAACAGATTAAGGGCTATACCTCCATAATAACTTTTTCTGTTTAATTTTCTCTCTACCGCTATTTATGACAGTTTTAAAGATTATAATCAAAAACACAAAAATCTCCATTTCAGGACAATAACTCCAAACAGTAGTCAACTGACAACTTCCACCATGTTGAAATATTTTAAGATCTTATTTAGCTGGTAATTTTTTTCAATTTTCAGTTCTAGTTAAACAAGCCAAAATTGTGTGTTAAATGTCACAAAAAACTGTCACATAGCCCATTTACTTTACCTTGACCTTAATGCAATAGCTCCAACAATGAGTCAACTGATGATTTCGATCATGTTCACTTAATTGTTGATCTTGTATAAGCTGACCTCCCTGTCTAGTTTTAATGTTTGTGGATGGATCTAATCCCCAGATATAATTAACAAACCCAAGAAACATTCAGATATTTGATAACATTGACCAGAGGAGGACTTTTTAAAGAGTTTAGACCAATTTCTAAATAAATTTCCTAGTTGTTTATCTATAACGTACGGTATTGGTTTGATGTAATCTTTAGGTAAACTTTGTTGCATCAAAGACTGTCCTAAAAGATCAATATCACCCATTGATGTAGTGGTAGTGGACTGTTGAGCTGTTTTATTCTGTTGACTCGGTGCTACAGTAGGAGTACCTATAAAATAAATCATTATGGAACTAGAGACTTTTAAAATATCATATATTGACAACTGATTTGTTACATAACAAGAACTTCATGTGTGTTCCATAGAGCACAAAAGTTTGTTGATCCACACAACTTTAAAATTCCTATGTAAACTGTAACATTCTTTGACACAATGTTTGAAATGCACAGTCCAATGCTATCGATGAACTTTTCCAAATGAAGAAATGACAACGTCTACGTTTTGCAATGGGAAACCTAAATTACATTTTGATCAAAATATATTCAAAATATTTGTACAACTACACAAAAAAAAACTCAAAAACTAGGATATTTAAAAACAACATTAACTGGTATGCTCTTCTGTGGTTAAATATCTAACCACAGTGCTAAAACAGATTTATTGTGAGAAAACTGTTATGTATGCAATATATGATTGACCGATTATTTCCATCATTTTTGTTCAAAACTACCTGTAAAGCTCCAGCCTTGGGATGGTTGTTGAGGTTGTGAGAATGCTTGGCTATTGTATACAGATTGTGGTGGCCTTTGAACCTGTTGTGTTGATAATTGTGTAGGTTGTCCTGTGTTAAACTGGTTTAATGGTTGAGATTGGAATGTTCCTCCTTGCATGGATGGCACAGAAAAAATATTGGTCGTCTGTAATCCTGTTTGTGAGGCTGGTACCTGTGAACAATGTTGAAGGGTAATGAATATATAATGACTGCAACTAGCTTTACACACAACTAAATTATTTCAATGAATAATAAATTGTAAAGTGTATTCATTTCTTTCTGAAGGGAATTTACCTTTTCTACCCTTCCTTTCTTATTCTTTCTTAATTTTCAATAACTTTACAGACATAAGAAAATTACTAGAGAATAGGATAATGTCTCCAAAGTTATTGAATATTAAAATTACCTTTTCATCTCAATAATTGTTAAACCAGAAAACAACAAACTGATATATAACTTACTGTGTTTTGTTGTGTTACAGCTGAAAATATATCATCTAGATCTCCTAATAATGTATTACTTTTATTAGAGTCATCTGTTTTACTGTCACCCAAACCTGCAAGTAATTATTTTAAGATGTCAAATAAACAACACAGAACCGTTAAAATATACAAATATTAATGGTGCATTTCTATCAAAGTTATTTCCAATTCACCTCTCTTAGAATCTAATGCATAATGCATGTGGAGTAAAGTGATCATCAATTTTCATGAAGAATGAAGTTTGCCAAAGATTCTTAAATAACCAATTGAGAGTGAAGGAAGGTAGTCTGAAATAGCATATATTGGAGGGAGTCTTATACATGTACTATTTTTAATGTTAAAATATATGAGCAATAGTAAAACTGCTTCAAAAGTCAGCAGACTCACTTTCAAATTACTTAAGTACCATTTATTTTTAAAAGGAATAAAAGGAACATTCATAAAAGCTTGTGGTAATATCTACATATTATACTGCTAGTTTCACTATATATCTTCATCCAATATTCTACTTTAAAAGATAGAACAGTTAATGTACCTTCAATTTTTAACAGATAATATTCATAATTAGGAATCAGTACATCAGTGACGACTGCATTACATGCACTTTTTGTTACATTGTCACGTTTGGTCGTAGTCTCAATGAAGCTTACCCAATATACTTTTAAATCATATAAGGTCAAAGGATAAAAATTTCACCATGAATTTCATATAAATCTGCCACTACAGAAATTTAGAGGTTTCTATCAAAACCTGAAGACATATGAGAAAATGTCTGATGCTTTCATTCAAAACTGTGTTCAGAACACAAAATCTTTTAGTAAGTCTGACAAAAATAATTTAATGTGCAATTCATGAATATTGTTTCCCCCCTCCTTTTATTTTGCATGATGGATGGCTGCTTAACATCCAGCGGCAAATTAATATGCTCGGACAAGAACATGTTAATGTAATATAAATATTAACCCTGCTTTGTACTAGACCGACACACTGAGCTAGAAATTTTTAACGTGCTAGTTTACATGGTAACAGTCTGCAGGAAGACATGTCACCTTACCCGAACACATTATTCCGACTCCGAGCCGACCAGTCTTTGCTCTTACTCCTTAATGCCGCATGCTCAGCAGAGAAGCAGCAAGTACCAATTTTGAAGTCTTTAGTTTGACCCGGCCGGGGTTCGAACCAATGACCTCCTGCACTTAAGGTAAACACTCTACCATGGGACCACCGATGTAGTCTTTTATTTTACAAGATACTGAAAACAAGTCATACTTTATATTTGAAACTCGATGTATATGACGGAAATCATCAAATAAATACAAGATTCCATACAAATGTAACTACACCAAGCTTATATATGTACCATATTACCTAAAGCTAACAATTCTTCATCCAGTATATCTGTAGATGGTGCAGTGCTAGTGTCAGGTGTTGGTTTTGCAGGAGAGGAAGGTTCGTTCAGGTCAAGAAGGGAGGACAGGTTTCCTGCACCAGCTGTAAATGAATAGAAGCTTGTACTGTTACTGTAAGGTTACAGTAAGTTCCTTTTTAGCCAAATTTCGCAGGAATTTATTTTTGCTGTTATCTAAATTTCTTGATGTATTAATATAAGGGAAAATGCAATTTTTATTTATATTTGTATTATTTCTCTACTAGCGAAAGTCTGGAAAAATAAATAGCTTGCAAAATTAGCTGGTTAACAGTAATTATCTATCAAAAATGTCAGGAATATTAATAAGAACTTTTTATTTGAATCAATGATTCATTTTGTCAAATTAGACTTAATAAAAGAACAGAGTTCCATTGTCCCCTGTGTTTTATCTGTCCCAGGACGATACTAAAAAAATTTTTTTTTTTATTTCAAAAGTTTTTATAGATATCTTAGAGAAATGAAGGTTTGAAAGCTCTAACATGCAATTTTCCATACAATTCATATTTCCAAAGGACATAATTCTTTAAAAATTGTTGACAGCACTGATTTTCGAAATTGTCAGAGACATTGCTGATATAAACTTTTGATATAAATCTAATATACATCTTGCAAGAATTGTACACATGAGAGAAATTAAAATGGCATAATTCTTCAAAATAAATTTGATTGCCTCTGATTTTGGAACTTGTCAGAGACAATACTGATTTAAACCTATGATAAAAGTTTCATAAAAATCTGGCAAGAATTGTACATGTGAAAGTGCTTACAATGCAATGATCCATATAATTATTATTTCCAAAGGGCATAACTCTTTTAAAAATAAAATAGAATGTGTCCATGGGACACAGATGACCCCACTTGTAAACATGCATAAGACATAAAGCTCTTTTTGCAGTTGGTAATTATGCAATACAATTAAAACTATACTCTGAAGAGCTTTTAAATCGGAGAACAGTGTAAGTTACACCCCTAATTTAAACTGGATCTGTGTTTGGTGGTAATAAGCATTATTTATAAGTTTCAGGACATTTGGTTGTAGCAAAGTAGAGTTAGAGTGCTGAAACAACAAATTTGCCAAATTTTCCATTTATAAAGGGACATAATTGAAGAACGGTGAAAGTGACGCCACCCATATTCGAACTTGATCTGTGTTTGGTGGTAATAAGCATTATGTGTAAGTTTCAGAACATTTGGTTGAGGCAAACTTAAATTACAGAACAGAAACCAATTTTGGGAGGTACAGACAGACAGACGTACAGATGGACAAGTGTAAACCTAAATGCCCGCGCCACTTGGCAGGGGAATAACAATTGATTAGCACTGAATTGTACATGTCAGAGCGCTGACAATGCAATTTTCCATATAATTAATATTTCCAAATTGGCATAACTCTTTTAGAAATGATTCATCAGCACTGATTTTCAAACTTGTCCAAGACATTGCCGATATAAACCATTTGATATAAGTTTCATAAAAATTTGGCAAGAATTGTACATGTGAGAGCGCTAACAATGCAATTTTCCATATGATTAATATTTCCAAGGGGCATAACTTTTTTAGAAATAATTTATCGGCACTAATTTTCGAAATTGTCCAAGACATTGCTAATATAAACCTATGATATAAGTTTCATAATAAACTGTTAACACAGAGATATGTCTCGCCTTTTTCTTATTTTGATGATGTAAATGTTGAAATTAAAATAGCAATACTAGAACATGTCAGTTATGCAAATATTCAAAGTCAATGAACCATGACTGAAGGTGCATGTCTAAACAAATTCCATGGAAATGAGTTGTGCCAATGCTGCATATCAAATACCATCGACTTATCGTTAGTCGTTCCCTTTAAACAAACCTAAACACAAACATTAACTTGTAAACAATGTAAAAGTTTCAAAGTCAATAAACTATTATGAGGGGGTGGGACTATATAATCTCCATGGAAATGACACTTGCAAATGCCAATACATTTGCATACCAAATATCATTGACTTAACATTAGTGGTTCATCTTCAACTGATCTAATAACAAACTAATACATGTAAACTAAGCAAAAGTTTCAAAGTCAATAGACCATGACTAAGGAGTAAGTACCAAATATTCTCAATGGTAATGAGATGTGCTAATGCTTATAAAACTGCATACCAATAATCATTAGCCTACCACTAATGGTTCCCCTTAAACTGACCTAATCACAAACTAATACATGTAAACTAAGCAAAAGTTTCAAAGTCAACAGACCATGACTGAGGGGGCGGAGCCCAAGAATCTCCATGGAAATGAGATATGCCAATGCTTATACAACTGCATACCAAATATCATTGACCTACCACAAATGGTTCACCATAAACTAGACCAAATCACAAACTAATACATTGTTGACGACGCCCACTGCCGCCGCTGATGCCACAAGCAGCATACCTGTCTCCTTTTTGACTCCATCAAGACAAGACAAAAATTAGGCAAGAATTGTACACCTAAGACCACTTACAAGACTAAACAGACACCGGTATTTCTATGTCCACTGCAACGCATCCCCAAGGGACAAAAAGTGAACAAATTGCAGATAAAATAATATATTGTCTATCCATTTAGGACAAAATATTTTTAGGATTCACGATTCTGTCATCTGCAACAAGAATCCACCACATCAGTCTTTTATAACAAAA
Organism: Mytilus coruscus; assembly: GCA_017311375.1. Classification (NCBI taxonomy): domain Eukaryota; kingdom Metazoa; phylum Mollusca; class Bivalvia; order Mytilida; family Mytilidae; genus Mytilus; species Mytilus coruscus. The sequence continues at coordinate 61,424,573 of CM029602.1, read as the reverse complement.
TATTTACATTGATTTTTAAGATAGGTCCCTTAGAAAATATAGAAACTCAACATAAGTCTAAACAAACATTCATCAAATAATTTACATTTTCAGAACTTTAGTTTTATAAGTGTTAAGATATTAAGGATATAAATATATGTACATGTATAACTAAATATTATGTCTATATCAAAATACCATCACCACAAAGAAAGAAAGCAGAGATACAAAATATACATATTACTCCATTTCTCTTTGTTGAGCACACCTATAAACCATGAATTCTGATAATACTATTTGTTCAGTTAGTTTCAAATGGTATGTAGAAATTTTCTGTCCAAACTATAACTATGTGCTCTAATGAATCTACATCGTAGATCTCTACATAATGTGTGCTTAGAATATGCTTTCAAGATGAAATTTATTATAGCCAAAGTAAAATTATGCTTATCCTGGAATTCAAATTGTAACAACAATTTCTGGTTTTATTATTTATATATAATTAAAAAACCATCCATGCACAGGACTGATTAAGTTTCATTGAACCAGTATATCACATATTTTCAATTCCTAAAGGATCCTTCATTGAACTAATTACTACATGTGGTCACTTTAATATTGCACCATCCATCCATAAATAGGAACAGTGAAAACAAAATTATTCAGAATAAATAAATGTTGCTCTTTTCAAAATGCTAAACTTTAATCAATACCACTCAAATGATATATATAAGGTTAAATATCTACATTAGGTAGGATTTCTCTAAACTATCATGAAATTCTGGATATAAAAGCTATGAAAAGGAATAACAAATACAAATGTGTTTACAATAAATATCAAGTGTAATTAGATAACAAAAATAACTTTACAACAACTCACCTCTTAAGAAAGCTATAATTATAAGAAAACAGGTTAATTCTAGCAATTGTTATTTTTTTTTTCATGATTAAACCTTTAACTGGAGTCTCTAAAAACCAATATAAAAACAAGACTTGTGTCCATAGGATCGAGCTATTACATTACCTGTCCAGTGATGACCTAATTTTATAAATATTTGAAACATGAATTTGCAGTTTAATGATTTATTTCAAAATTCAATTTAAACTCCATATCACCAGTGGACACCTTAACAGCCAGATACAACTTCTATAAGGAGATGGGATATATTTAAGTGATAATCTATTGAAATTCTCTGCAAATTGAAAATGTAAATATTAGCTGTGATCTTGTGACAAAATAATGCATTTTGACAGTTGCATCATAAAAGCATGAAAAGTGGTTTTAAATGAAAAATTGTCAGATTTTAGCAAAAAAAAATCTGAATGGGTTATTTTCAAGCACATTTTAGCATAAAAAAATACATTTTGTAAAAAAATTTGGGCTGCATAGTTTCCTTGGCATGTATGAAGCAAACAGTCCAGATTTTGTACTATTTGGTCACTTTTCTTTATTTACATCCTTTTTATCACTAAAAATTCTGTGATAAGGAAATCATCAATTTTGTTTTATGTATGTATACTATATAAAAGTTTAATTTTCAGCCTCATTAGCCAGCTATTGCTTGGAAACTGTTGTCAAGATTAAAAGGGTTAGAAAAATATAAAAGTTCCATCAAAATTGGAGGAAAACTAAGACTTTTATGAACCATGTGAAAGTATGACTTTTGGAATAGGAATGCATTGAAACAAATGAGAATTTTACCGAGATCTCGAGTTTTCAACACAATGTGATCTGACAATAAGTTTACATATATAACAAACAGGTAAAGGTTATACAAAGCATTAAATATATCATCTTCTGACCCTCAAATTCACTAATTATATCCCTTACCTAGATTAGACTCATCACTGGTACTTCCTTCCACAATTTTCTTATAACTTGCCAAAACTCTCATCGCATCATCATTAGTAGTAAGAATATCAGCTGCAAAAATAATAAGAAAGGATGGAATTGTTTTGTCCTATATGAATAAAAATTTCATTTATACACTTTATAAAAATCCAATTCAAATCATTAATTTAAGAACCAAAGTGAGTAGAGGACACCTTAACAAATGCATCAACTTCTTTCTTCCTCCTCAAAAGAGTTACATCTTTTATCCAGAAACCCCTTCTGCAAATTCAACTTGACCTTAGAGGGGTTGCCAGAGCTGTGTCCATAAACCTCGCTTTGGTTTCAATCTGAATCATCCAGAAACCCTGCACTAATTTATGTCTTGTTTTAGTTACTGTGATTTCCATCTTAGATGAATTGACCTCAAAATGACTTTGATAATTTATCTGATTAATTTGGACATATAACCAATTTTGGTTCCCATTCAAAATAAGATTAGATACTAATATAAGATGGTATTATACGAAGATGTTGTTATTAAATCGTGTTGACAAATATTTCGACAACAATTAGCCTTGTCGGTGTCAATAATTTTAACAATACTGTATTGTTAAAATTATTGACACCGACAAATTATTTGTTGTCAAATATTTGTCAACACGATTTAATAACAACATCTTCGTATAATACCATCTTATATTAGTATCGTTAATAAATTTTAGACTTATATAATTTTTCCTTATCTGCACAGTATCGTCTATTCTAGACGATCCGGTACTTAGTAAATTTGCTGGTTGGTCCTTTTATAGACTTCTATATGTCATGTACAAATTGCGATTTTGTACAGGTTTTAACATGCACAGAAATATTGTACATGTTATAACTTGTAGAAGTTGCGATTTTGTACAGGTTATAACATGTACAGAAATATTGTACATGTTATAACTTGTACAATGCAAAAATACAAGTTATAACATGTACAAAAGTACCTGGTATATGTTATAACATGTACAAAATATTGCTTTAAATTGGTTTTACCCGGTAACTTGTACAAAATTTGAAAATAAATTTAAATAAAGCAGAATATACATTTGAAATTTATTGAATAATAAGGAACAATAATCAAAAGCTCAGAACGTTTTTTCTTTAGAGCACAATGATCACAAAGTTTCAGAAATGTTTTTATTGCTTCACGGATTATGTTGGCATAATGCGTTTTCAGGTCATTGTATGGGATCTCCTGTAGTTGGTATACCAGTATTGTGCAAAATACTGGTATAAAAATTTTATACCAGTATTGTAACTTAAAAAAAAAAACAGCAATAGTGGTACATTACTGATAACCCAGTATTGTAGTTGTATTGTTGACTATACTTTAAGGTGCATATATATGTGACACCTTTAATAAATTTAAAGATTAATTACCTATATGTATTGTTTATTTAAAAAAAAAACACAATACTGGTACAATACTGGAATATAATACTGGTACAAAATTTTTATACCAGTATTGTGATCACCAACTACAGGAGATCCATTGTATGTTTTATGCTGTCAACCATGGCCTATGGCAGTGTGATGCTGTTTAAGAACAGCATACATTTCCTCAATGGCAACAAAGTAGATAACTAGTTCATCTGAAATTTTTAAGAACATGCCTTAAAATTTTGAATTATACCCCTTTCCCCTCTTTTTTTAACATGCAAAAATGAAAGCAAGGTCTCCTATGCATACTCTATAAAAGAAAGTGAGAGAAAATGGTTTTCATTGGACCACGCTTAATTATAAATAACTTTGGAATTATTGAATCGGCTCTTCAACATTTTGGCCTTGAGCATAATTGATGTAAATCTTGTGCATCAAATTATTATTTTTTGATAATTAATAAGATCATAAACATGAGTCGAATGTCATTTTGATGTTTTAAATTTCTATCGTCTCCTTTGAAAACAGGGTACTGTTTGCTGAGGAATTTTTCCTCGATATATCAAGGATTTCATTGTAAAATCTATCCTGGCTATCCACTTGCATCTTAAAAGTCTCAACTAGTATGAAAGTATTTTCCTATTGCCATCTGAGTGGAAACTCACAATCATAATTCATCAAATGAGAATTCTGAATAATGTTTGTTGACTTCATGTTTGTGTTAAAAGGTATTAAGGATGTACTTAGGTCAGGTTTAGGAATTTTTGTCAGATGTTCTGACTCCTTGTTTTTTTTCCTTTATACAGGGTAAAATATTTTGCCCCATAACACCCATTTTTCATTTCATATAAGAAATCAATAGCTCATAAAAGGTCATTTACCAAAATTTAAGCAGATTCTAGATTTCTTTTCTTACGATTTGAGACCCAAATAATACCAATGCAAATATAAGGAAAAAGTCTGAGTCAGCTTTTTCCGCCATTTAAAAAAAATTAAATATCTCGAAAAGGAGCTCCATAACCTATCAATATTTTTAGCTTATTTTGTTCCTGAACTAATGCTCTTCTGAGTTATAGTATCAATTTTAAATTGTAGATTTTTTTAATTTCAACCTAAGTACATCCTTAAGTAATTATAAAAACTATTCATCTGGTCATTAACTGTATCAAAAAGGACAAAACACACTAACATGAATCCACAATAAAATAAACTGCTTCGCTGAGCGTAGTTTTATTTTGGTTATTTTGGTTTACTTGGTGCCTCCAATGAAAGTGCCAAAATTAAACACTCGAAAATAAAGCAAACACTAAAAATTGAAACGTCAAAATCGTGTACCGGTACGACAATGTGTAATGCTAATTGTTGGGGAAAATATTTTATGTTATTATATCTTCCGTATATTTCCTACAATTCTATACATAGCCAAATCTGCAAATAAATACCTGGTATACTTTGACAACAACACTATACAATTTTTACTTAATTGTCAATTTTCTGAAATTGTTAAGAAAACACAATATGAATTTGTATTCACACATGTCATAAATATGCCAGGCTATTGCTGATTAGACGCCGTTATTGGTAATTAGAATATCAAAACTCCTTGTATTCCTTTATCTTCAATTAATTAACATGTACTGCCAGAGGCATAAGGATTAAAATTTAAATCCTTGATCGTCAATAGATTAACAAGTACTGCAATAGAGATGATTAAAATTTATTTCATATGATATTTGTAAAAAATAAATAAACTTGATATACGAAATTATTTACAATTGCATCCGTATCCGATTCCTTCTTTAAATTCACTTTGTCGTGTTTCTAGTTTGAGAAATTCAATGATATTTTGTCAATAAACGGGTAAATAAAGGCAAATATGAATGAGCTTGCTCACTACTGTTGTTCTTAAATTAAACATCAATTGGACGAAGCACCAAAATTACACACACCAAAATAAAACACATGCCTTTCGAGAGAAAACCGCCAAAATATCCCGACGCCAAAATTTCCCAATTTATGGTACTTAGTAAATCTGTTGTCAGACTATAAACAAATAAAGTTCAATTTCTTCTCAATGTCACATTTGAAATTTATGAACATCAATAGGGAGATTACATCAATAGCTATAAATAATTCACCAAAGTTTCATGAGAACTGCTGAAAGCATTTTTGAGTTATTGTCCAAAAACTGGAAAATCCCCCCTTTTTTAATGAATCTAACCCCATAACTCAGAAATGTAAAATCTAAAATATATAAAATTCTAAAGGGAGCTTACATCAACAGATATAAACAATTCACCAAAGTTTCATGAGAACTGCTGAAAGCATTTTTTAGTTATTGTCTGAAAACTGGAAAATCCCCCTTTTTTTATGAATAAAACATTGTAACTCGGAAACGTAAAATCTAAAATTTATAAAAATCGAAAGAGAGCTCATGTCAATAGATATAAACAATTCACCAAAATTCCTTGCAAGTTGGTGAAAGCATTCTTAATTTATTGTCGGAAAACCGGAAATCCTCCCTTTTTTAATGAATAAAACCCCAAAACTCGGAAACGGTAAATCTGAAATTTATAAAAAATGAAAGGGAGCTCACGTCAATAGATATAAACAATTCACCAAAGTTTCATGCATATTGGTTAAAGCTTTTTTGAGTTAATGTCCAACATGTTGACAACGGAAGGACGGACAGACGGTCAACGGTATACCATAATACGTCCCGTAAACGGGTGTATAAAAATGAGGAAAATATTATTGAGGTTAATGACATGTGTTGTAATAATAAAAACATATCTTTATTTTCAAATTTTATGCAATTAAAACCATTTTTCAGCAATATTTTGTACATGTTATGACATGTACGAGGTACTTTTGTACATGTTATAACTTGTATTTTTGCATTGTACAAGTTATAACATGTACAAAATGGCAACTTGTACACACATATATATATATATATATATATATATATATATATATATATAAACAAGTCTAAATTGAAAACAACATTCAAACCTATGATTGCGTTGGATAAAAACCGCAATTCTTATACGTGTGCATGCAAAACAAATTTCTTGGTAAAGGGGTCTAAATACAGCACAAACAACATTTTCCAAAAGACCAAAAAAGTGACAAAGTATATATATATATATATATATATATATGGGATATTTTTCCCTTATATGCCCCCAATTCTTCAAATCAAATTCTAATCCCAAGTATGTTTCCAGATTTATTAACAAGATACCCCTTTCTGTACTAATTTGACTTTTTTTGAGTATCTGAACTTGACCTTGGACTTGTTGACCTCACAATACATATACAATATATGTACATTGTCGGAAAATATAAAATTTATTTGTATGAGCTTTAGAAACAGGACGAGCGAGGCTCGCTGAGCTTTTCTCCTGTTTCGCAGCAAGTACAAATAAATTTTATATTTTCCAACAAAGTACATATATTGTTTTTATCCTGAAATCTATAACCAACACTTGAAACTTTAGTTGTTAGAATCTAAATCATTGTCTCTAATTTTTCAAAGAAATCGACAGTTTAATCGCGGACCGCGAAGAGGACCCCAAAATGAACTGGTACACAAAAAGAAATATCCACATTTCCACTTGCTCAACATGGAAGAGGGGTAACAGGAGACTTTATTTGTACAAGTACAATAATTGTCTCATTTATGTGATTATGTAAACCAAGGACAGTCTTTAATTCCAATAAAGTATTCTCAAGCTTTCATTTGGAAGCCACTTTTCTCTACTAATTTTAGTTTATTTTAGTATCTGTGACATGTTGATCTGAAAATCAATAACGATCATCCTCTCATTAAGTGTGACCATATATCCAAGCCTGATTCCAACCCCAAGTAAAGTTCTCTATTAATCATCCGAAAATCCTAAACTGGCTTACAGACAAGTAAAAAACTGCATACCCCAAATATATAGTATTGGATATAATGTATGAAAATTATTTGTAATGTACAATGCTGCCCAAAGTAATTTTTCTTTTGTTATCTTTGATGTACATGTATGAATTTATATGGAATTAGGATAACTTATACTGTTTTCAAAGGTTCAACAAACTACAAGAATGGTGAAAATAAGTTCTGTTTAATCTGAAATATTTGCTAAATCATTTTGCTACAAACTGTAAATTTCAAAATATTTAATAAGTATCTATATATGTATATACCAATTCCTGTATTGTCTTTTTCATCAACATCACTTGCCAGTCTAAATAAATTTGGACGTAATTTTTCCAAAGTTTCATACAGTTCCTGAAACAAAACAGAGAATATGACCAATAGAAAAATCTGTTGAATTCAATGGGTAGAACATCAAAGAAACTGATACTCTTTGGCATGACCAGATAAAGCTTGGTGTCATGTATCAATAAATTGCTTAGCCGAGCACAGCTGGATACGACCGCAGAGGTTCAATCCTGAACAGTTGGGGCAAAATTGGACACAATATTCACACTTGCTACAGGTCTGAATTGGGATTGTAATTAAAAAATTGACACATAATAGGTTTCTGACACAGAATAACTGTAGTCAAACTTGAATTGGTTATGTGATTTGAATTTATATTCATTTTTTTGCAATACACTATGCTGTTACGCATTGACCCCCAAAAAAATTTACCACCTGCTTTTTTTAACAAAAAAAATAAATAAGATTTGAAGAAATTTTCTTTTTAATTTCTGAAATCTTGAGAACAAATTGTCCACACCCCCCACCCTTTTCAAGATATGGTCATAATCTCAATTCAAATTTCCAATGGAGTTTGCAACCATAATAACCCATTTAAATACATCATAAAAGTCTTAAAATAGAAAATGATACATAATCATGGCTAAAATTAAATTACCTTCATCAACATTTTTAAAATAGTAACTTCTAAAAATAAATTGGCAGCTAATCAACTCAAGACAATACAACATTTCTTTATAAATAATTTAAAAGCAGTGTAAGGGAGGTTATTCAAAATGTTGTGTTTGAATTACTTCCCTAACACTGCTTAAAATTATGTTTTGTACTTAAGTAATTGTCCATTAACCTGGACACCCTTGTTTTTCCCCCTTTTTTGCCCCTAATTCCTAAACGGTTTGAGCCATAACCCCCCAAAGCCAATTTTTACCATCCCTTTGTGGTATGGAAACTTGTGGTATAATTTCAGAGAGATCCATACACCATTCCACAAGCTATTGTCTGGAAACTAGAAAAATGCTTATTTGGGCCCCTTTTTGGCCCCTAATTCCTAAACTGTTGGGACCATAACCCCCAAAATCAATCCCAACCTTCCTTTTGTGGTCATAAACCTTGTGTTTAAATTTCATAGATTTCTATTTACTTATACTAAAGTTATTGTGCGAAAACCAAATGTCTTTGGACGACGACGACGACGTGATACCAATATACGACCGCAAAATTTTTTGCGGTCGTGTAAAAAGCTTTGATTTGTAGTTGCTGAGAAAAATGAGCCAGAAATGAGTTACAGAGGACTGGACAGGGTAATAAAAAACCTGAAATAGGATTATTTGTTCTTTTGCAGTTTAAAAGCAATCTGAAACTTTACTTATCTTGGCAAACAATTATCTCTAGTGTTCATTTATTTACAGCAATGTCTGGCTATACAAAAGAGGGTGAAACATTGATATACATGTAGGACTGACCGTGCTTGACTCTCATGGGTAGTTGTTAAGGTCGTTAAACACCCCCTAGTAGCACATATAGCAGAAAGATTTTGAAGAATTTATGAAAGAAACTATACAGAAGAAAACTCACTTTCATCATATCCCTGTCTGACTGTGAACTGTTTTCTTTAGTGTAATGAGCCAACATCTCATTTAGAAGTTTTACATTATTGTCTATCTCCTGCAGCTGATTTATACGTCGAGATATTTTATCCATGCGTTCTGTGTCCTACAAAATACTTTCTCTGTCAAGTAAACTCATCTCTTTAAAAATGGTAGATATGACAAGTCAAACCCCCAAAAAAAGATTAAAATAAAGCATTTAAAGATTTACTCTCTACTTCAGGTGACAATAACTGGGGACATGTTCTGTTCACAAACATCCTCAAAACAGTTCTTTTCCTCAAAACAGTTCTTTAAAATCTAAGACAAAGGAGGAGATAATATTATAAGTTACACAGTTTGCTAGTGATCTTATACGATATATATTAGGTCAGTAAATTCCATATGGGGTGAGAGCGAAGCTGGAACCCATATAAAATTTAATGACCCCATGTATATCGTATTAGGTCACTAGCACACTGTGTAAAGAAATTATCTTACCGACTATCTTAACATGCGGCATTTAGACCAGTGGCCTATCAAAGTGAACAAGTCTTCAATATAAAGAACCTACTTCCATTGGTCTAAATAAATACAAATGCCACCAATAACAATTTCTTAGCTTTTAATGTGTTTTCTGCATTTATTTCAATCGTTCATCATCAATTTCATCGTTTGTTGTCCGGTTGAAGCATTTCAGATTTTTCCTCAACGTCGTGTTGTTTTTCTAAAGGGACGTAACACCACTACTAACTGTGTATCAAAATAAACTATGACTCCTAAGTTAACCCCATATGAAATATACACGGACTCCACACAGTCGCTTTTAACCAATGAAATTCCTAGAAATAAACAGGAGGTAGGATAAAAACATGTGGACACAGATGATGCCCCCGCTTGCATAGCATATAGTTATAATGGAACATAACTGAAGAACGGTAAAAGTGACGCTACCCAAATTTGAACTTATCTGAGTTTTGTGGTAATAAGCATTGTGTGTAAGTCTCATAATATTTGGTTGAGGCTAACTTTAGAGAACAGAAACTAAAAATTCAGCAATTTTTCTATTTGAGCATAACTCTAAACGGTTGTGTATAAGTTTTATAACATTTGGTTGAGACAAACTAAAGTTAGAGAACAAACGAAAAATTCAGCAATTTTATGTTTATAAAGGGACATAACTCAAGAATGGTAAAAATGTTCTCACCAAATTTCATACTTAATCTGTATTATGTGGTAATAAGCATTGTGTATAAGTTTCATAACATTTGGTTGAGGCAAACTAAAGTTAGAAAGCGAAACAAAAATTTGTACTTGATCTTAATTTTGTGGTAATGAATATTGTGTATAGGTTTCATAATGTTTGATTGGGGCAAACTTAAGTTACAGAATGGAAACTAAAATTTTGCAATCTTCGATTTATAAAGGGCATAACTCAATAATGGTTAAAGTGACACTACCCACATTCAACTTGATCTGTGTTTTATCAGTGGAAGTCAAAATTAAACATTGCATTGTATAAAGCATTTATTGTAGTTGATTCAACTATAATCATGGACAAAGGAAGATAACTCAATTTTAAAATTACTTGATATTTAGAAGAAAATAAAAATTTTGCAATTTTTCCATTTATAAAGGGGCATAACTCTAGAACAGTTAAAGTGACGCCACCAAAATTCAAACTTGATCTGTGTTTTGTGGTAATAAGCATTGTGTATAAGTTTCATAACATTTGGTTGAGGCAAATTTAAGTTAGAGAACGGAAACTAAAAATTTTGCAATTTTTCCATTTATAAAGGGGCATAACTCTAGAACAGTTAAAGTGACGCCACCAAAATTCAAACTTGATCTGTGTTTTGTGGTAATAAGCATTGTGTATAAGTTTCATAATATTTGGTTGAGGCAAACTCAAGTTAGAGAACGGAAACCAATTTTGGGACGTACGTACAGACGGACAAGGGTAAAACTTAATGCCCCCACCGCTACGGCGGGGGCATAAAAAGATATCTGCATATGTTAGCTTCACTTATCCAGTGGATAGGACAATAATACCAGAGCCTATTTAAAATCTAAAGACATAGAAATTGAAAGTAAGTTATGGTTAAAATGTATTTTGTCAGAGCAACAATTTAAAAGTACAGTCAGACCTGTATTAAGCAGTCACTCTTGGGAAGTATCAAAAGTGCCCGCTCAAGAGAGGTGACCTTTGACACAAGGTTCAAAAAAATTTTTATTACAACATCGCCCGTGACCGGGTCAAATTGTTTCAGTATTTTCAATTGGTTAAAACATTAAAATGACGATTTCCTTCAAAAATAAGGTGACCGCTGTCCACTTAAGACAGGTTACCCTTGAAAAGAGTTAAATTATAGAGAGAAAACGTTTGGGAGGGTTTGAAAGTAACTATTGGAGACAGGTGACCACTGAAACCAGGTGACTGATAAGGCAGGTTTGACTGTATAAACATTTTTGTAGTCCACAGAACTCTTCAGTGACAACTAAACAACATGTGCACTGACCATTATGTATAACTCTGTACTATTGTTAGTGGTTTATCTCATACTTATACTTTCAGGAATATAATTGTCATGGGAATAATTCTTACTTACCTGTTTTACCATATTTTTAATCAGTCTATTAGCAGCCTGTAAATCTTGAGGATTTTTACTTCGCAACAGCTTTTGTAATAACTGTAAAAAAATAGTTCTAAATAAAAGCTCATTAATACCTCATTTTTCTTATTTTTATATCAATTAAACATGCTGATAAATATATTGTATCACATGTTTACAGGTGACCCTTCAAATTTGGTTGGGGCCTCGGTGGCGAGTGGTCTAAGTAGTTACTACTGTAATCACTAGCCAGTCAACACTGAGGTTGTGAGTTCGAACCCGCTCGTGCGGGTGCACTCGACTCCAATCTTAATTGACTAGGATTGTCAGTTTTCCTATCGAAGGTCGGTGGTTTTCTCCGGGCACTCCGGCTTCCTCCACCAATACAAACTGGCCGCCACGAAATAGCCCAAAAGCGGTGCTTAAAAGTGGCGTTAAAACACCAAAATCAAAATCAAATCAAATTTGGTTAAAATATTTTGGTAAGGGGAAGACTATTATAGATTTTGTTTATGATAGGAATTAAGGCTGTTGTAGGATTTTTGCCAGATATTTCAGCAAAATGATTATATTCTGTATGCTTGATGGTGCAATATATTTCTATTTAGTTTGAGTAATAAATAAGTCATAAAGATTATCAGATATAAATATAGTTTCTGATTTACTACTAGCAGTAATGTTATTTTTGACTCAATAATAGCCCATAAAAACTTGTACATTCTTTTAAACACAGAAGAAAAATATATGTGTAAAAATTATGGGGAGGAAAGGTCAATGAGTCAGTAACTCAACAACAAAAGCAACAAACACTGGTAGACCTATTTGGAAAATTCCGCGATTTTGGCTAATCTCCATGAAACGGATAATAATTAGAGGTTCATCGTAAATTTGCTGTATTACAGAATATTATGCATGTTATCCGGAGATTTTCCGTGTCGGCGGAATTAGCCGTTGTCGATAAAGCGGGTGTGTATTGAGTCAGTGATAGAACCAGTGATGCGTGGCGACGGTTATTAATAGATCGTTGTACATAGATGATTATAGAATCCGTTATGCGTGGCGACGGTTATTAATAGATCGTTGTGATATATACAATGTTTACAGTCAGATTAAAAAAACTATCTTATTTCCCTTTTCGGTCGAGATAAAACGGTGTTTTTGATAATAAAGTTACTTACGATTTAAATATCAAATGTTGTCATTGTTCATTAAAGAAAAATCTATTTTAATGTGACCAATGAACAAGATGAATACACGTGTTATCTTTGCTATAGACAACTACAATTTTTTTAATATATGAATGGAAATCGTATTTACGTTAAAAAACGTAAACTAATCTACTATACATGATAGATTCATAATGTGAATCGATAGTTCGGGTCAGAAACTTTGTTCTCACTTCATAAAATTCTTCACAATTGTCATGTTTAGAAAAAAAAAACAGTCCTTGTATTAATAGAGTCTCCGGAAGATACCGTGTCGGGCAGGATGTCAAACTGATCTGACACTTGTCCTAGTGTATTTAACACCTGCTGTGATATTGCTTGTGCAATACCAGTGGAAGGTCGTAAATCAATCTGTACCCGATTGATCAGAATTTAATTTTACCTGTACATATATTTAGTCGTTATGGAGGTTATCATAGATACATGTTATATATTGTATTGTAATTAATGAAGATAATTTAAATATATTATATAATAAAGACATATTTGCATATAAATCGAACATATTCATTCCAACCAAGAAGGTTTGAAATTGAAAGTTTTCAACAAACATTTGATAAAATCAGTCCCGTAAATTACATACGAGTCATTCGTTTATAGTTACACAATTGTTACCCTTCTTACGTCTTATTTCTTTGTGCTATTAAAAGAACTCAAAATTTTCCATATCAGATCACATTTCGTATGAGTCCTAAAAATTATAATTGAATAATCTTCTATTTTCCTTTCGACATAACGTTCCCCATTGGAGCCTCGAGATCTAATCATACCTGTCAATCATTAGCCACAAGTTGGTCCGCCAGATAGATCACTCGTGCTTTCTATTATGACATCGTTGAGAAGTTTTGTAAATTGATTTGTGATATAAATAAAGTGATGTGAAGTTTATTTTACGGCCGATCAAAATTTGATGTGATTCGATTTTCTTTTACACAAAGATGTTTTTAATATGTCATAATATACATGGAAATAAAACATTTGAGTTCTTTTTCCCGTATCTATATTCAATAAACCAAAATTTATTTCAAAAGGTAAACATTTATAATCATTACAAAGTTATAATTTGATTTTTATTTAAGTCGGTTAATGGAAACAATAAAATGACAACGTCTTTGCAGAAATATTAATCCAGACATTAACGTACTTAGACTGTCCATTTGTTCCACTGTGAGGACAATTTATTCACGAACTACATCATTAATAATTACTAATATAACAGTTGCTGAAATGTAAGTTGTATATTATATATTTTTTACAATCATGCGTTTTGGTTCCGTTCAGATTTGCTATTACAGCATGTGTAGATTCCTTGATTTTCATCTAGTTTCAGTTATATATATACTAATTACAGTCAGTACATAGGGCTTTTGCCTTTCAACAAAGTCATTAATTTAGCATCGGACGTGTACGTGACTGCGTATTTATACATCTCTATATGTTATATCTGATGTAATGGACTCCTAGTATGTTGTCCTTTAATAGTTGGCTATACAATATTGGCTGTGCTCATTGTTGAAGGCCGTACAGTGACCTATAGTTGTTAATTTCTGTGTCATTTTCTCTTGTGGAGAGTTGTCTTATTGGCAATCATACCACGTCTTCTTTTTTTTTATAATGTACCCATTTTAATAGCAATGTTATATTCAAAACGGATGAGAAAACCCCATGGATGACAATTATCTATATCCATGTCAAGTGGGGTTAGGTAATAGGAGCGGAACTTATTGATTATGTATGTTTGTGAGGGTCTGGATAGGATTTATAGAAGAATAGAGAACACAAATGGACAAAAATTGCACAACAAAGGACCAGAAAAGTAAAGAAAAATAGACGCCAAGAAAATAAAGAATATAGAATAATGAGAAAAAAATATGAAGAATAGAGAAAAACAGATGACTAACAAATTAAAAGACAACTAGGATTGAAAGACTGCATACGTTATAGTTCCTTGCTATAAAGTTACGTTCTCAAAGGCTTTTAAGGATTATGTACCCTTGTGTTGATTAAATGCTAAGCATATGGATATTTTTAGAAATTCCACAGCTTTTCCTTGTACTGTCATATTTGGCGATTAAAGATTTCTTCTTGAAACTTTTGAAATATTTTAAAATTTGAAAAATTTTGAAAAAAAAATTAAACCCCTTTTAAAAAATTGGAAACCTGCAAACTTTTGAACTCACCCCCGCCCTTTGGAGCAATAACCTCAACACTTGATCCCAGTTTTCCTTTGTAGTATGGAAACTTGTAGTACAATTTCAGAAAGATCCATACAGTGACTTAAACACAAGTTATTGTCTGAAAAACTCGAATAACTAAAAAAATGTTTTTTGGCCCTTTTATGGCCCCGAATTCCTTCATGAATGGGGCAATAACCCCCAAATTCAATACCAGCTTTCCTTTTGTGATATGGAACGTTGTGGTACAATGTCAGAGATCCATACACTTACACACAAGTTATAGTCCAGAAACTACAAATGTGTCTTGGACGACGTGAGCGACAACAACCACATCATACCATTATCGACACACCCCCACACAAAAAAAATCTGTGGATTTTCTAAAAAATCTTGGTTTTATTTTCACCAAATTTTTTTCTACTAAATTCAATTAAACTATAAATAATAATGCTTTGCACGAAGTTTCCCTTGGTATATGAACAAAATGGTCCATCTCTTTTATAAATCTGGATAATTTCAGAAAAGGTATCAAAATTCATAGGAACTCCTGGAGGCGGGACAATTTTTTCAAGCCCTCTCCTTTTCTCCAAAGTGTGTTATTTTTTGTTTTCTGTTAAATACCATTATTTTCGCGTTTCTGTATACTATGAACATACATTTATTATCAATAAAGTATATTTGATATAAACTATCAATTCCAAGTTTCTTCTACATGGCGATCACTGATCACTGCTAAATTGATTTCTCCTAAAATAACCCAAACAGTAGAATCATAAGAATAGATGACAAATGCAACTATGCATGAACCTATAGAACACAGAGTCATGATGATTAATTTATTGTGGAAGGAAGAAGCGACTAACAAAATGAGGTCTTCTCGTTTAAGTAGTATAGATAGATAGATACTATAAGTCGGAGAAGCTTTTGTAAAGAAACATAACAAGCTAAACACAAATTCATAAACATCACATAAGTACATCCTTAACCAGGCTATATATCAAGTCGACAAACATTGGAAATGAATGAAAAAAAGGATGAGATGTGAACAAAAATAAAACATAAATTTCCTGCTACATACATAGATTGCTTTAATGCATACTTATGGTCGTGCCTTTTTTCTCGATTTTATGTACGTATATTTTGGTATCACATGTACACAAGTTCATGATTTTCTCTGACTGTTTATAACTGCTTTACACTAGATCCGTTGATTCTTATTGATTTTAACTTTAATTTTCACAATTTGTGCATGTTATTACCTCACCGTCCAGGTTGGGGAAGCCCAATCCTATCCTATAAAGCAAAGGATATGGATTTTCTCAGTCTTACATTCCAGGATTGGTGACCGCATGAGGGTTGAGCTATCTCAAATAGGTTTAAACCCTCCTCATTCTATGACTGTCCTGGCAAGTCAGGAGCTTGTAATTTTAAAGGTGTTGTCTTTTAATTTTTCCAAATTATGTCATGTCGGGCATTTTATAAATTCTATATGGTATGAGTTTTGCTCACTGTCTGAGAAGGGCCCTACGGTGTCATACAGATCCTAAATTTCGAGTTCTTTGTTTTCTTTTAATTTTAAATTGATGTCCAGTGACAAATATTTCTCGAGTCATGTCATTCAGGCAGTATATAAAAAAATGAAAACTGTTCATGCGAGTCGGTAGGAAATAGACTCCCTACACTCTTGTTTTAAAGAATATTTATTTTATTCATTTATCTTGAAAGACAATATCTACTGCAGTTAAATGAAGTTGTGATACTGAGAATTTGACTGATTAGATTTTATTTTCAATTGCCAAAGTGTGAAGTGGTAGAGCCCATTTCTGTAACCTTTATTTGTTGCATTCTGTGTGATAAAATTTAGTAGTTTTGAACCTACTGAGATTTTAATAACTTATTTTCGAATGATGGAACCTTATCAAAATGTTTGTCAGTTAAGATAAATTGAACATGGTGTTAACAGTCAGCAAACTGTCACACAAGAAATATATTTAATGTCCGAGAACATGTAAAATAAACTACCTTTGTGAGGACATTGAATACAATGTGTCGCATATATCTCAACTCCTCTTCGTGCCATGTCAACAGAATTTTAATTTATACCGTCTTAGATGACAATTTATCAGACAGAGGCTGCTTCAATGGTATATATGCATAATATAAACTTTATAAATAAATCTCATTTGAATGTTGTCTTTTCGTCCTCCAACATTCTTTGTCAAAATCCGGGATTCGCTTTCGACTGTTTTGGAGTCAGAGATACATCTTACCATAGATGTAAAATTACATCTATAACCTTACACAGGTACAATGGCTAGTAAAGGGACAATAAGCGGAGTATAAATTGCCCCAGGTATTTTAAGTCGTATATTGAGTGTAATGTGTACACCGCCACGTGTGAGTGATTTCAAAGACAATCAAACTGATGTCATTCATGTAGTAACTTCCATGCAGCTACGCATCATCGCACGTAATATTGGACATCATAAAAAACTAGAATTTTTATGTGCCTTGTTAGATATTTAAAATGATATAACATCCAATTAAAAAGAAATGTTTAAGATGGACATTTCTGATTTACTGGTGAATTAAAATTCCATAGAATATCTGAAATGATTTTAAGGAGCATGCATCTCGTTTATCTGATACTAAGTGAGTATAAATAAGTCAAAGTGTTAGTCGAACTATAAGTGTGTTTTGTCTTGAAATGTGTAGCCGTGTTATTTTGTTCACAGAGCGAAGGGCAAATTGAAATTGAAACAAAAGGAAAATAAAAGTTATTACCGTACCATAAGTTGATAAATAATAAAAATAAAATATATTAATTACCTATTCCGGCACACATGAGTTCAATTTATTAATCCCACAAGGGATACCAGCTACCAAGGAGACATTTCATATTTCGGTACTCAAATCACTTCAATATCTTATTTCTCCGCGTGTATACCTGATGAAGTCTCGATTATTTCACAAAGGCGGAGTAAGGATTAAAAAATAAAGGTAGTAAAAATATATCATTTATTAGCTAGCACACCAGTGGCGGATCCAGAAATTTTCATATGCAATGACTGCCTAAGAGGGGTCGCTTCAGTCATGCTTCAGTGATTCCCAATACATGTATAATCAACCAAATTTTTTCAAGAAAAGGAGTACCTTGCCCCTCTAAATCCGCTTCTGTCACACTATTCCATTAGTACTTTAAAACTTCTTGCACGGTGAACTACTATTAAAATTAATTCGTAACCAGTCACTTATGCCCACCCCTTTTCACTTATTTTCATGCTCATCTTTTCCGTTTGTAGGAAGGGTCTAAAATGCCTTTAATTTTATGTTTTATTATTTATGAATTAAAGAACAGTTTCATTAAGAGTTAAAACTATGTCCGACACTCCTTTATCTGAAAAAGCTTTCATTATTTAATAAAAAGTTTTACCTTATCTTATCCGTTAGTATAGAAAGTCCCTTTAGTCTAGAATTTTAGTTTATTGAAGGACCTTTTTGTCTGATTTTAAAAATATACCTTAAATTGTAAAAATATTGGAATAAGCTCTTGCCGCGATATAGCATTTTTGTGCTAATGCAGCGTAAAGCAAACAACAATCAATAGAAAGTCCCTGGATTAACTTAAAATGGTCATTCATTCTCTCTCATTGATTATCCAAGTTTATCTAATCACTTGACTATGCACCAATATCCTAAAATTTCATTACACAAGGACACCTGTGGTACAGCAAGGATTCGTATATATAAAATTTAGTTCGTTTATGCGTTCATGGATATTCATGACATGTGACCATTTGTGTGCACTTAGAACTTGTCCGGTCATCTTTCTGACCATCGATCAGATCGTGCAAGGGCTGTGTAGTCAGTCAAGGTCCTTTCAAAATTCCATATATATATCTGACCATCTACTCGCGCTTTAGCCTAAAGAAAAGACACGTGTATTCTCGGATGACGTACTGAGAATTAGTATTTGTAATTATGATATTGTTATTATATATAAAAAGAAGATGTGGTATGATTGTCAATGAGACAACCCTCCACAAGAGACCAAAATGACACAGAAATTAACAACTATAGGTCGCCGTCGGCCTTCAACAATGAGCAAAGCCCATACCGCATTGTCAGCTCTAAAGACCCGACATGTTCATATTAATGATCCACTCTTTGAAACCTAACCTAAGTATGACGAAAGTGCTATATATAACGAAAACAGCGGAGAAATGGATTAAATAGACTTGCTTTATTGTATAAACTAAAAAGGTCGGAGTGGAACTAACCCGAAAAATTCAGTCTCTCTCCGTAATCGATCTCTTCTATATACTTGTTAATGAAATAATCGTAGATCAGCGGAATATAACGACTGAATTATTCGGGTAAGTGAAACAAGTAAATAAAAGTCAAAATTAACCATATGTAGTTCCATAAGGAGGGATCTGGAAAGCCTGCCCTAAATCAGCCTCCGAGTTGAGTCATACGTATTGACCTTTCTTGGCGCACACGGTTTTCATTGCCTATGTGTTTTTGTACAAATAAATAATTTGATAATTAATATGCCTTCAATCCATTTTCTTGAGACATATTACACGTACATGAATCATGAATTTTCTCGTTTTTATAATTTTGAACACATAGTATGCCCTGGGATCTGACCTGAAATATACATGAAACATTGAAAATTCATGATAGTAAGGTATATAGGAGCAACATTTAAATTAGAAGGGTTAGGGTTTGTTCTGAGTCGGAAATAATTCAGAACACAACATTATTCCCCACTGCCATGCACCAAACATTTTTCTCGAAATAAGCGGTATGGGGAATTCTGGAATTCCATTTTTTTGTCAACTGCCAGACCACAATATTTTTTCTCTCATCAAATTGGGGATCAGAATATGATCAGGATAGGCCTCAGATTTTTTTGGAAAATTTGGTGTTCACCCCAAGAACCGGGTTGGCCACAACATAACAATTTCAATTTTATATACAATTTACGGTGTGCATATGTTTAAGTATGTTTAAATGAAGATATTTTCATATAGTTTAGGACTTTATTCATTATAGGTTGAAAAATACAGGCAAAGTTCAGATGTTTATGAAGTGTTATATATTTTGACTTTTGTGAAACCTTAACAGAATAGACAATTGGTGCAAATCTGATGAAAAAAATGAAATTCTAGTAACAAAAATTAACCCACATAACAGGAATTGAAATCTCCTCCCCAAGAAATTGTACCTCAGGACCTGTATAATGCTGGAAGTATTTTAATATGCCTGTGGAACACCCTTTTTAAAAATTGGGTATGGTTCTCCAGGCCACGGCTTAGGTAGCACTTCACAGTTAGAAAATAAAATTAAAATTGAGCCACAGAATGTTTGATAATCTTCCAATTCTGG
This sequence comes from Mytilus coruscus, assembly GCA_017311375.1. NCBI lineage: Eukaryota > Metazoa > Mollusca > Bivalvia > Mytilida > Mytilidae > Mytilus > Mytilus coruscus. Next base: position 61,404,124 of record CM029602.1, on the reverse strand, counting down.
CCTTCAAATACATTAGGCCAACTGTACTAGCACCCCCTTTTTTCTGAGAAACCCTGGCTAGCACACCGTTCCTTTTTTCACAGTGTCTGGATCCGCCCCTGACCGATACGTAGTACTCAACTATGATCAACTGTAGGTCATAATAAAGGACGAAATACGTAACGTAAATTAATTCAAGCGTGAGGGGGCCCCATATATCACGGCTAAAATTGTACTTAGTTTGTCCTTTTATACAACCTTTTGGCAAGTACCACCATCCCAGAAATCAGTTACCACGATCTTTCAAAATTAACATGAACAGTAACCATCACCAACGTCCTTTTTCCTCTCTCTATTTTCTAAGTAATGTACAACTGTTTACGCTTGTCAACAGTGTTTATTATTGTTTTCATTAGTTTACAAGTTGTGACCTTGAAATTGTTTTATTCAATGTTTCTATAGATTTTTATGGTAACTCCCTGTGCCCTAAAAACAAACAAAATAAAGTTTCCTCCACATAATTTTACATAAGCGTTGATTTGAAAAAAACTTGATTTAATAATTTTGGTTATCAATTGAAATGAACCTTCTAGAGCCTCAACCTAACGCGCACAATAATGTCAATCATTTCACATCAAATTTAACCCTAAATTGACATTCCACAATCGGTCAGTAACATCACCTGTGTTTACAGCTACATGATATTTCCCGCCGTTGGAAAATCTCGTGCAGTGACACTTGTGAGCGAAGTTAAATTTAAGATCAAGATGATTACAGATATTTTTGACGTGCATTATTTCATTATTAAAAATGTTCGATCTACATTTGTTGCAGTCTAATTTTTAATTAAAAGAAACGTAATATCATTTCTTTTTTTTTTTTTGGCAATTATAGTAAATTAATCTCATCCCGGAATGTATATTCACTTTACCATTAGACCTGAAAGTGATTTCTAATAAATGAAGAAACTGTTTCACATTAAAAAATTTAAGAATATTATCGCTCAGGCATATTTATTTTATTTTAAGATGATTGATTGTTGGTTGCTTAACTTCCAGTGGCAAATATTCCATGCAAGTCCGGACAAACATAGTTTTAAGATCGCACTTTCAAAATCATTTTAAAACAAAATGATCAGAATAACTTTTATTCATGTGAAATAACCGTCCAATCTTTTAAATAGAACTTATTTACATTTCAAAGTGTAACAGATTAGTTTACAAGACAGGCATTGGCGTATACATGTACGCAACTTTCATATCTTTTAAATTGAACTTTTTGTCTAAAAGACAACCCACTAGAAGCAATTAAATTATCTGCAGCCTCGGACATATAATTAAAAAAGTAACCATCTAATCCCCAGATATATATAATCTGTTTCTAAATTTACAGAAACATTATATGATATATTTTGAAAATTCCTTATATCTCAAACGATTATAGTTACTTTGTTTTTATTCTGTAAACATATATATCATAATTTGTACCACACTACAAGGATCTATTAATAACCGTCGCTCACGCATAACGGATTATACAACGACCTATTAATAACCGTCGCTCACGCATCAGTGGTTCTATCAATGACTCAATGCACACCAGTTTTATCGGACAAATGGCTAATTCCGCCGACACGGAAAATCTCCGGATAACATGCAAAATATCCTGTAATACAGCAAATTTACGATGAACCTCTAATTCTTATCCGTTTCATGGAGATTAGCCAAAAACACGAATTTTTACAAAAATCGCGGTGATTTTCCAAATAGGTCTGCCAGTGAAAACTAAAGGCTCTAAAGAGCCTGTGTCACTCACCTGCATCTACAACAATTACCACTTTCTAGTAGATAAACTGTTAACACAGAGATATGTCTCGCCTATTTGTTATTTTGATAATGCAAATGTTGAAATTAAAATAGCAATACTTTAACATGCAAGTTATGCAAATATTCAAAGTCAATGAACCATGACTAAAGGTACAGGGCTAAACAATCTCCATGGAAATGAGATGTGCCAATGCTAATACAACTGCAAACCAAATACCATTGACTTTTCATAAGTCGTTCCCTTTAAACAAACCTAAACACAAACATTTACTTGTAAACTATGTAAAAGTTTCAAAGTCAATGAACCATAATTAGGGGACAGGGTTATATAATCTCCATGGAAATGAAACATGCAAATGCCTATATTATTTGTAGATCTTGTCTTGCTGATCATTTTGCTATTTAAAGTCGCATCCATCTAATATAGTTTTTAAGATATTAGGCAATAAACTGCTTCGCTTAGTGCAGCTGGATACGCCCGCAAAGGTCTAACCCTGAACAGTTGGGGCAAAAATGGACACAATATTCAAGCTTGATACAGGTCTGAATTTGGATTGTAATTAAATATTTGACATACATGTACTATAGGTTTCTGAATAAATGTAGTCAAAGAACTTGAAGCTGGTTATATGAATTGAATTTATATTCAATTAAAGATTTCTTGCTGTTGTGCAATACACTGTGCTGTTGCGCAATACTTAGTAAATCTGTTGTCAGACTATAAACAAATAAAATTATAAAATTCTAAAGGGAGCTTACATCAATAGATATAAACAGTTCACCAAAGTTTCATACGAATTGCTGAAAGCATTTTTGAGTTATTGTCTGAAAACTGGAAAATCCCCCCTTTTTTAATGAATAAAACCCTATAACTCTGAAATGTAAAATCTAAAATTTATAAAATTCTAAAGGGAGCTTACATCAATAGATATCAACAATTCATCAAAGTTTCATGATAACTGCTGAAAGCATTTTCGAGTTATTGTCTGAAAACTGGAAAATCCCCCTTTTTTTTATGAATAAAACCCCATAACTCGGAAACTTAAAATCTAAAATTTATAAAAATCCAAAGGGAGCTCATGTCAATAGATATAAACAATTCACCAAAATTTCTTGCAAGTTGGTGAAAGCATTCTCGAGTTATTGTCCGAAAACTGGAAAATCCCCCTTTTTTTACTGAATAAAACCCCATAACTCGGAAACGTAAAATCTAAAATTTATAAAAAACGAAAGGGAGGTCACGTCAATAGATATAAACAATTCACCAAAGTTTTATGCAAATTGGTTAAAGCGTTTTTGAGTTAATGTCCGACATGTTGACGACGGACGGACATATGGACGTACAACGGTATACCATAATACGTCACATAAACGGGGGTATAAAAATGCCAAAAAATCTAAAAATCGTCATTATAAAGCAATCACTCAAATAAGGAGTCGACTGAAGATTTCAGCCATGTTGACTTATTTGTAGATCTTGTCTTGCTGATCATTTTTGCTATTCAAAGTTTCTATCTATCTATTATAATTTTCTAAGTAATAGGCAAAATTTTTTTTACATGGTAAAATTCATTATCTAAGGGCAATAACTCCTACAAGAAGTCGTCTGACAGTTTTGACTCAAATGAACAATAGGTAGAGCTTAACATTCTGAACATTTTTGCCCACGGTTTTCTCTTTTCATAGCCATTTTCAAAATAATATGCAAAACTTGTATTCTACCCCTATGTTCTATTTTTAGATATGTCAGCCATCTTGGTTGGCAGGCGGGGTCATTGGACATATTTTTTTAAATGAATACCCCATGATGATTGTGGCCAAGTTTGGTCAAATTTAGCCCAGTAGTTTCAGATGAGAAAATTTTGAAAAAGTTAACGAAAACAGAAGACGACATTGACGTACGACAGATGCCAAGAGATGGAAAAGCTCACTTGGCCTTTCGGCCATTTTAGGTAAAAAGCAGTCAAGTTTTAATTATTATAGCAATATTCTAACTTTCTAATTTTCCTGATAGTTACAATGAACTTGATCCAATATTACTGTTTTAAATGCATTCAAATATTTCCTTATTTTAATTGTAAAGGTATCCTCTAATAGTAAAATGACTTGATGAATTCTTAAGTTCTTAGCAAGTACATACATTTGCTTTATCATCATCCTCAAATATAGCATTTTTTTCTCTTGGTGCTGGTGGAGGGAATGTATCAAGTGTCTGAAATATAAGAAAACACAATAGAAATAAGTTTTTTTTTATCAATATTCAAAAGAACTAAAAATTTACTATGTACAGTACCATTCAAACGGACCAGCTCTCCCACCGAGAAACTCCGATATTCCTCCCAAAATGTTCGGAGGAATTTAGGAGTAATCTCTCCCAAAATCACGTAAATGTTAATTGTGATAGCGAGCTCTCTCTCCCAACACCTAGGAATTACTTGCCCTAATCCTACTTTAATCTATGCCCGCACACGACTGATAGGGTAATTGGATTACCTGATGTAATAAACAATTATATTTCCGGTCTACTGTACCAGTTTAAGTGTCAAACAAGTGTATAATTTTAAATGTCTTTTTATATTGGTTAAGTTTAATTTTTGTGTTAAAAATAAGTTAAAATATTTTCGTATTTCTTGCTTGCTAATCTAAAAATATCTTTACCTAAATGGACTTGCTTGTTTAAAAAAAACGGACATTACCGAAAAAGGTTTATAAAATTTTGTGGAAAATGTGGAAAAAAACGCGAAATTCTACTTCAAAGCTGAATAAATGTGAGCAGTTTAAAGAAAATTACATGTCTCAAAGTTTTGTATACAAGTAAAAGAGAAAATATTATTCACCATTCGTTATGCTTAATAAGTCTACGGCATTTTCTTTTTACGATTATCTAATTGCTTGAAACAAATAAAAGATTTAAAAGCAAAATGTTGTTGTTAATTCTTTCAATTGCATTAAAGTTTTATAAAAAAAACTATACTTGATTTTGACCTCGTTTTTTTTCATCGGTAAATTAATATTTTATTTACGAAAAGGGACATACTTGTGTAAAAATAAGCGGAAACTACCGCTGATTAAATGTGAGCAGTTTAAAGAAAATTACGTGTCTGAAAGTTTTGTATATGCAAGTAAAAAAGAAAATATTATTCACCATTCGTTATGCTTAATAAGTCTACGGCATTTTCTTTTTATGATTTGTTGGCATTAATAATACATTTTGGCTACAACAGGAGTATTTCCACAGCTGCATTAACTCGTCTTTGCATAATATTTATTTACGCACAATGAATGTAAACTTGTGTGTTGTATTTTGGACAGTGATCTTAAAAGATTTTAAAAGAAATTAATTTGCCGTGGGAAGACGATACACATCTCAGTGATCAACAGTGTGTGGTTGAACTTGAACTTGACTTTGCTCACAATATTAAATGCTAAAAATAGCTGACATCAATTTTATCCACAGCACGAGATTTTTATATGGCGGGAAATAACATCAGGTACCAGTAAACTCAAGTGACCTTTCTGAACAACCGTGGGAAAATTCATTCAGGTTTTTAAAGTTGCTTTGTATTAATGACTGACATTTTTGTGCGTTAGTATTGAGGCTCTAGAAGGTCCTTTTACAATTGATTAACCGGAATCTAAAATATAATCCTTTTTCGAATAAACGAACACACGTCTTCTTTAACTATTTTATTTTTTATGTTTTATCAGTCAAAACAGGACGTAGACCTGAACATTAGTTATACGTCCATGGTCAACAATATAAATTTATTGTAGATGAAAACACGAAGCATGTCGTTAAGTTGGGAGTTGGTAGAGATCCTCTGTGAAAATGTGTAGATCGTTAAAATCCTGTCCACTTATTTTTTCACATATCTGGGTACACGATATAATTTCATTTTAATATTTTTCGTATATATATTTGATTTTTTTCTATAGTAATTGTTGAAATAATTCATTCTTTTCATTTTTCAACGAGCAGTAAAATACGGATTGCGCCCATCCAATTCCATTTTAAATAACTAAAGATCAATAACAGAGATAAACGATAAACACATGTTTTTTTTCCATATAATTAATTAAGTTGTGAATGTTGTGTTGTGCCTGGGCGGGGAATTTCTCTCATTGTTTTTTTTTTATGAATAAAGGGCATGCATACAAAACTTATTCCCTTTGTTCAACAGAGTTGTCACTTTACAGTTTCATTTCGGATTTCAAATAATTCAAATCGGTCATGTACCGAGGTAGTGAAACATAAAATATTACATTGCAAAATTAATATGCACCAGAAATTACTTACTGAGTAAGTCATAAAAGATTCAAATTGTTGGAAAATCGTCTTTGTTGAAAGAACTCAAAGTATGACCTGACCGGACTATAATAGAAATACAAAATAAGTTTTTTCTTCGTATTTTTCTTCGTTTATACGTTTTATTTCAAATGACAATGACATGGGGCAAAAACATATAAGAATAATTATCTTAAGCTGAATGATAATGTCACATCTTTATCTGTCAAAGAAAGGAAAACATTAGTTAAAATTTTAATACCATGTTTTTAAAGCACACAGGTGCAATCAAGATCGATTAAATGTACATAGGTAAATAATCTGGCTAATCCGATTATGTTGTCACGCGTCCTTAATTTTTAGGACATCCGATGGGCAATACACCAATTAACAGCCACGCGGTGTTGGGAGAGAATCTTTGGAGGAAATTGGAAGTATAATCTGTGGTACGCGGTGTGACTCCGAAAAACACGGAAATCGGAGAAAAAAAAACGATCTTGAATCAATCCGTTTAAATGGTACTGTACATTGATTAATAAATTTACTTCATTAGAATATTGTGAATTAATATATTTATATTGTTTTGTAACATTAAAGTTGTTTATAATCCATTTTAATGGATAATCTGCACACTTTTTTGCCACAAGCATTCAGGAAAAAACTTTTTCATCACTTTGTGAAATTCTGTTATTTAAGAATTCAGTCGTATATTGTTTGCGGTATTTCCATAACAAAAATTTTCTTACCTTTGTAAAATAAAAGTTGACAAATTTTAGTAAATGATTCTAGAACACTTCACGAGTATTAAAATAAGCCAAAATGCCCAAGATACAAATGCAAAAGTTGTTTTTGTAATTAACCTAAAATTGAATAACTATGTGTAAATCACAAAAAATTTGCAATTGAACAGAAAAACTGCATATGAATACAATTATAAAGGTAAAATAATGCTATCATTATGTCAATGAGCTCTAACAAGTAACAATTCTTCTGTCAAGATGCTGACTAAGCATGAAGTCAGTCTGTTCTGTAGTACCTGAGAAAATTGTAACAAAAATATTTGTTGGACAAACAGTAAGACCAACAATCAAGGTGATTGCAATACAAGTCCCAACTCCTAGAATTGGGTATTGTTTCAAAAACTATGAAAAAATAACAAGGATTTTATAAGATTTTCAAATATGGCTTTTTAAACTATATGTAATAAAATTATGAAAAGAAAAGTAGGGGTTAGTGGGCAAAATCTTTTAATGGCAATACATGGAAAAACCAGAGGATTCCAAAAATCTGGCAAAAATTCAAAAACATGAGGAGCAAACATCAAGCAAGTCAGTCTCCTTAACAAACCTAATAAACTATATTCTTCAGAACAATGTAAAATTTCACCGAGTCATGACATGTCTAAAAATATGCTTGCAATTCAAATTCATAAATGCTTACATAACACGGCCTGTCATACAAACTTATTTTGAAGTGGACATCATCAGATATATCAGAATTAAGGTTTTTTAATGGTAAATAAACAAAGAGCAACAACTCTGTTTTGCTGTTCAACATTTTTTCTCAAGTAAAAAATATAATACAATATTCCCTATAAAATAGTTCTTGGATGAATACACCCATCATGTCATCATCTTACATGAAAGACTGTTTTTTTTTTCAAAACACCTGAACTTTTATTCTTTTTTTCTTACCTTGTCTATATAAGTTGGGTCTTCTTTAACAACACCTTGCTGTTTCAACATTTTATAAGCATCTAATATTTTTCCTTCCTGAGGTAGTCCTCTACTCCAACTGTATATCAGTTCTATGCATCTTCTTTTAACTTTTTCTGTTGTTGCTTTACCAAGATACTTCAAAAGAACATTCATAACTTGTCAGTTTTATTACTTGTACAATTGTACAATCATGAGAATGAAAAATAAAAAAATAAATAATGAATGTGTCCATCTGCTTAAAAATATACGACAAATTTTGCAAATTTTCAATTTACAAAGGGACATAACTCAAGAACGGGGAAAGTGACACCACCCAAGTTTGAACTTGATCTGTGTTTGGTGGTAATTAGCATTGTGTATAAGTTTCAAACTAAAGTTACAGTGCGGAAACGACAAATTTAGCAATTTTTCCATTTATAAAGGGACATAACTCGAGAACCATGAAAGTGATACCACCCAAATTCAAACTTGATCTGTGTTTGGTGGTAATAAGCATTGTGTATAAGTTTCATAACATTTGGTTAAGGCAAACTAAAGTTAGAGAATAGAAACGAAAAATTCAGCAATTTTTATGTTTATAAAGGGCATAACTCATGAACAGTAAAAATGACGCCACCCAATTTCGAACTTGATCTATGTTATGTAGTAATAAGCATTGTGTATAAGTTTTATAACATTTGGTTGAGGCAAACTAAAGTTAGAGAATGGAAACCAATTTTGGTGACGTACACGACGGACGGGAAGGACAAGGGTAACACTTAATGCCCCCATTGCCTAGCGACGGGGGCATAAAAACTTATGATTTTATTGGTAGTTTCCATTGATCCTGTGGAAATTACTTCTATGAGCAAACAGAGTTTAACTAAGTAGTGCAATGAATTATTTTCTTAATAAGCAAATTTCAAAACTTACTAATATGAAGAGTAAATGAACGACAAAATTATTTTATGTCTTCCTGCGTGAATTTCAAACCCGCAATTTTACACCAGTACTTAAAACCTTCCATCCTTTATGGGTGGATTTTACATAGATAAATAAAATAGTATAATAAAAAAGCAAAATGAGGATGTTAAATTTGTTGTATGCCTTTTTGTGCTTCTTCGTTACATTTGTTTGTTTTTATAGTGATTAAGATGATAACACAATGTTGACTGCTGTACTCCTATTTTTGACATTTTTACCTATTGTGTCTGTTTGTTTTGTTCGCGCATCGTTGTCAATATAATGGAATTTGATGCGACTGTCATACAAGCAAGAGGTTTAGCTAGCTATAAAACCAGGTTCAATCCACCATTTTCTACATAAGAAAATGCCTGTACCAAGTCAGGAATATGACAGTTGTTATCCATTCGTTTGATGTGTTTGAGCTTTTGATTTTGCCATTTGATTATGACTTATATCTAGAAATTGACTATGAGGGTCGGTTGAAACAAAACTTTACGACAAAAGAGATGATTTCAGCTTCCCAATTGTGGATTTTCATTTTTAAACCAAGAGTTCCAAATGGTGAAGTTGAAATCATCACTTTGTAAATTTTACGGACGCCATCACGAGTTGGTTGACCGTTATGGAATATCCGTTTCACAGATGATATCGGATATGTTCCTTATGTTGTAACTACAATCCCATTCCCTTTTCACGAATGTGACCTACCGAATTAGACTATTCACCCCTATTTGTGACATTTTTGCCTATTGTTTTTGTTTGTTTTGCTCACACATCGTTGTCAATATAATGGAATTTGATGCGACTGTTATACAAGTGAGAGGTTTAGCTAGCTTTAAAACCAGGTTCAATCCACCATTTTCTACATAAGAAAATGCCTGTACCAAATCAGGAATATGACAGTTGTTATCCATTCGTTTGATGTGTTTGAGCTTTTGATTTTGCCATTTGATTAGGGACTTTCCTTTTTGAATTTTCCTCGGAGTTCAGTATTTTTGTGATTTTAGTTTTGATTACTTACCAGCAACATTAAAGCAGACATATATTCAAACTCATATTCAGTGCTTTTTTCTATCCTTGTGTTGCATTGTTACTCCTCAAGGTATGTTTTTTATAGTAAGAGTATGCACCACAATCCAAATAAGTTACTTCCAAATGAATTCTTTCAGTATCCTTCGTATCAAACTTACCTTTGGTGAAACCACTTTTATGATTTCATTTAAAAATCTGAATTTTCCAATTTCCTGATGAAATTTTTTCCCACAGTTCTTGACACAGCCCTCTAAAGTCTGAAAATAAATAAATAAGTTTATTAATAACCATAATACAAAATTCAACGATTAAACAAAATTATGATCAAATTGAAGCTTATCATAAGCTTCAATCTATTACTATAACGAACAAATTAAAAGGTAAAAATAAATAAAACAAATCAATAAGGAATATTCCCCAAAGTACTTTTAGCTTGTTGTCTAGTTTCAACATTTTTAAACCAAGTCTTTTAACAAATTTAATACTATTGATTCATTATTATTCGTTGTAACCAATAATCATGGATTTCATGAGGATAAGGCTAGGAAAAGCACAAATTTGAATGATAAAAAACAAAGTACACATTTTCTAAATGCTAATATGCAAACTTTGGTAAATCCATGAAATCAAATATGCACAAAAAATATAATTTTTCTGCAATCCTCAAAAATTGGTATCCATGACAAAAAATGAATCTGCTTTACTACATTTATCTTCCTTTTGATTTCCATCTTTTACCAAAAAAAACATCTTCATATCATCAGAAGTCCCTGATATATTTTTGTGTTCTGGTATTTTTCATTTAAATTTTGGCTATTAACTTCAAAACTGCTAAAGCATACAATTAAAATAGTAAGAGCATACCTATAATGCATCCCCTAATGGGAGGACTAAATGTTGTATGCTATTAATTTAACTCATTCTTTTTCACTATGGCATTTTTTTTTTTTCTTTCAGAGAAAAATTAAGAAATGATTTTCACAAATTCTTTAAAACTACACAATTTGGCTCCCTAATATCAAACACATTATGCGCAAAATTATGACGAACCAAGTTTGTATATAATACATTAGTTCCCATGAGATTTTTTAACTCTTAAGAAATTATCTGTGGTGGTATAATTCTTCATATACTTAAAATAAAAATAAAGAATGCAATATTATCCCGAGAAAACTGTTAGTTCTTAATTGTTTTCTTTTTTTTATGACCATTTACTTACAGTTAAGGCATACAATGCTTCTCTCTCCTGAGGAGACTGTAGTTTGTGTGCTAGTAATTTAACTGCAATCTGTGAACCTTCAATCTCTTTGTTGACTTGATCACAGAAAGCCAAGATATGTTCCCAGTCCTCATCTCTGTTTGCTGGATTTGTAGCTCTATCTATAAAAAGGAAGATAATGAGATATATTCTAATTACCAAATCATTATTCCGACATATGTCAACTGGGGACAATTAACATGCAAGCAGAAAGTCTCACATGTGCAAGAATTGATGGCTGAAAGGTTGTTTAACGTCCAGTGGCAAAATTAAATACATGTTCATGCAAGTTCCTTGAATAACAATATGGGGAATGTAATTATTCAAAAGGTAGATAACTCTATCTAAATAAAGTATTAAACATACTTTTATCCTTTTTTAAAATTTAATAAGTTTTCAAAATAATGTTTTTACTTTCAAATTCCCATTGGGCCAAATAAAAATATATGTGTAGTTCCCATACCTGCCAACTTTTCAAAATCTCCATGGGGGATTTTATTTGCAAGAGGACCTAATGCTCCTCTTATATTGTCATAAGTGTTTTAAATCTACTACTATATTGTTTAAATGAGTATGTATGTGCTTAAATACCCTGTTATGAGGTGTTCAGTTTATAAAATAAAGAATTTCAAAATTCAGGCAACACCTCTCATGGGGGAAATCCCTCATAAATCATGAAGGTTGGCAGGTAGTTACCCAACAGACCCTTGAACTTTTTTTGCATTTCTAAAAAATAAATTTTGAACGATCCCATTTTGTGGAATGTGAACTTCGATAATTAAATTCATTTTGTGGAATGTAAACTTCGATAATTAAATTCACGACATCTAAACCGGTTTATTGTCCATTACAAGTATCCACTATGGCTAAAAATGCAACAAATTAACCGAGAACGTTACATGTCTGTATATCTTACAGTCAGGGTACTACGTATTCAAGTAATTTTTATTTACTTGAAGAAGTAAAAAAATATACACTTATAAGTAAATTTGTAGGATACTAATACAAGTGAATTTTATTTACTTGTATAGGTAAAAAATTGTCTTAGTTATGTCCCTTAGACATTCAGAATTTTTACTTGCATAAGTAAAAAGTCATCCTTCTTCTTTTCTTGAATTCTTAAGATTTCTTTGCTCTAATAGAATTTTAAATTGTGTACCCTTTGCAGATGTCTTTACTAATCATTTAAGTGTAATTTCATGGACAATGAAAATCCCATGTGTCTGTTATCTTCATAACACTGCTCATTTACAAGCCCCAAAGGAGCAATTTTTGAAGGCCTTGCGCAAATATACAAGATCTTTGCTTAATCAGTTTCTTTGTTGAATTAATGAGATGAAACATTGAACTTTAATAAAAAATTTGAGCAAACCTGGGAAAAATCATTAAAGGCATGATTTTACATCTCAAAACTTGAGGATTTTGTGGGATTGTAAGAAAAATTTACTTATACAAGTAAATTTTGAGAAAATTAGGGAGATTTGAGAAAATTAGGGAGATAATTCAAATGTTATTTATTTACTCATATGTGTATATTTTTTTACTTCTTCAAGTAAATAAAATTAACTTGTACAAGTAGTACCCTGACTGTCTTACAGTCAAACATATATAATGGCGTACTTGTGAATAATACCAGAGTAAGTGAAAACACAAATGTTTTTCAAGATTTTACAATAAAATTTTTTTTTATAAAAATGCCGACCTATTTTTTTAGGGCATAACTGGAACCACACATTTGATTAGGTCTAATTGCTAAAGAAACTAATCCTTCAGTACTTTTTATGCTTTTATTTAGATGGAGTTATCTACTTTTTAAATACTTATGTCTGCCATATTGGTATTCAAGGAACTTGCATTGATAATGAAAAATTTATATTCTTATTTACAAATGAAAATGAAAATTTGTGCTTTTATTCTGCCAAAATCTGCCATGATATTTTAATTCAAAGGAAGAATGTTTTATATAACGTCACAGTACCCAAATTGCACCTATTCAACAAAAATAGCTGCGAAAATCTTACAAGTTTTCTTTGAGACTAAATAATTTGTATTTTTATGATTTGACATTATAGGCGTCTTTTAACATAGGTAACTATATTCAAATATACAAAAAGTTCACAGTATATATTTCAACAGATGAAGCACACTGGAAAAAGTAAAATCTACGGGCGTCGCCATGCGGCGTTCACAAAAATCATCTTTAAAAATGAGCAAATAAAAATGTTACACGCATCTATTTCTTAAAAATAAATTCTCAGCATGGACTAATGTCAAATTGTTCTAAATATTTGAAGAAATAAAACAAAACATCTGTTATTCGATTTTTAAGGATGTGTATTGAAGCATGGTTGCAATTTGGGTACTCCTCATTATAGAATCGTGGATCGTTTAGAGGTCAGTTCAAACCCATTTTCAATTATTCAATATGGATTCAAAATTAAATTGGTGTAACCATATAGTGAAAAGGATCGTCTACAAAATAAACACAGAATGGTTACTTTTGTCTGGATCATAAAAAGCGAGGTGAAAACACTGCCAAAATAGGTGCAATTTGGGTACCCTCACGTTAGATAAAAAAAAGTGTTTTCTATTTTTATCGATTTGTCCATTTCTATGTAAAAGTCTCTCATAACTCTTTTGAGAGTGGCTCTCGAATGTTTTTAAGATTGTTTTGTACTTTTAATTAAAACATAAAAGATATTGTATTCATGCTTTATTGTACATGTGGAGAGGTGAGACTATAATAAAATATTTGATTTGATTTGATTTTTTACAACATGTACAAGACACACAATTCAAATAATGTCCTGAAGTTAAATAGTACTTTTATTTAGTAACAATGACATTTCGTACATCTCAAATGTAGTCTCTTTATTATCAATAAAAGCACTATTACACCATATAAAATTTACTTTTCAGGTAATACATGTATCTATCAGTTCAGTAGTTCATATACAAAAATTATTAGTTTTTGTGAGTTCTAAGGGAAGCGTTGTACTCTAGTGAATACTATTGATGTATTGTAAGTATTTGTAACAATTACTCTTTTAGTCTTTTAATACTTCATTTACAAAGGTCTGAATGATGGTTAATGTTAGATAATAATTTCATGAGACATGACTCTTGTTGTGCATGCTTACAAAGGAGTATAAATGGAGAAGGTCGATTTGGTTACATTCATTTTGTACATGCACTTCAGTAATAAACAGCACCAACATGGTGGACAATAGAATGCTTTCCAGTTTCATTTTTTTTTAGATCAAAGGGTTAGCCCTCTACAGCTCCCTGAATAATATGCCTCCGATCATATCTCCAAACAACATGAACAAGTTATATGGTCCAACCTGTTTATCTTCTGCACCTGCATTGTTTGTTTGAAATCAATGATAATGGAGACAAACTGCAGAATTATACTATTGCATATGATTTTTGGATGAAATTTTAGTTATATGTTATTAAATAATTTCAAAAACTCAGGTTAACCGACATATATATATGAATTATGATTATCCTGTAAAAGGTATGTCGGCTTTACTTTTGAGCTTTTCGCCGTAGTGGCATTTGATTTGCGTATGAAGAAACACGAAATTGGTCCTGATGAGTTCAAAATATTGAACAATGTAAAAGAAAGTCCCCAAAAAACTGTAAAGTCCGCAAAACAAACTAACTCAGCAATGTTTCTAGACTTCGGTCTTCTTCCGCCATCTTGTTTGCGTGCAAGTAACGTGACTTCCGGCTAAAAATTCGTCTGCTAAATAAATCGATCTCCGAACTTTTCCGAAGCCAATGTTTACGAGTAAAGAAAGGGGGTCGTCAACCATACAGAATACTTGATATTTCGAAATTCACTTGTTGTCGAGTATCGAGTTGCGAGTTACAAAAGTTACGAAAGTCGAGTTGCGAGTTAGATCTACCAAAGTCGAGTTGCGAGTCACAAAAGTCGAATCGAGTTACAAAAGTTGCGTGAAAATGGGGAAAACTATTTTAATTTTTTGGTGTACCTCTTTAACATTTTTGAATGAAGATTGCTTATAGAATTGTATACAGTATTGCTGATTCTTTTTGTTGTTTGGACTTCATCTGAGTGTCGTGTAAAAAAAAATGAATGGATTGCTTACATAATCACTACGCAAAGTATGGTTATTTTCTGAAGAAACAGGTAGCCTTTTGAAATACAGCGGATGGCTTGTAGTTTGATTATTATTTAATTTCATAGCTAGCACCGTCATATTAAACGACGTAAAGAGAGATAGCAACTAAACTATAGTACATAACGTGAGGGTACCCAAATTGCACCTATTTTGACAGTTTTTAACCTACGTTTATTTATGCTTCAGACAAAAGTTTTCATTATCTGTTTATTTTGTAGATGTATCATTACTTACTATATGGTTTCACCAATTTAATTTTGAATCCATATGGAATCATCGAAAAATTGGTCTGAACTGACCTCCAAACCATCAATGATTCTGTAATGAGGAGTACCAAAATTGCATCCATGCTTAAATTCGCATCGTCAAAAGTCGAATAACAGAGCTTTTGTTTAATTTTTCAAATATTTTGAACAATTGGATATTAGTCCATGCTTACTCTTCATTTTTAAGAAATGGATACTTGTAACATATTGTATTTGCTATTAATTTTAAAAGATGACGTTTTGATGACGTCGCATGGCGACGTTTCCGTGCATTTTGCTTTTCAGTAAACACTTCATCTGTTGATAAATACTGTGAACGTTTTGTGTATATCTAAATATTTTTACCTATGTTGAAAGACGTGCATAGTATCAAATCATAAAAATACAAATTGTTTAGTCTCTAGGAAATCTTGTAAGATTTCCGCTGCTATTTTGCTAAATAGGTGCAATTTGGGTACTCGGTGCAATTTGGGTACCGTGACGTTATATGTAAAAGACCCTTCTGCAGATTTCGTTAAGAGTGGGCTCTTTGGGGCAGCTGCAGAGGCTATATTTGTTAGGGACCCCAAAATTTAATCTTTGGCAATGACATTCAAAATTGTGGACCTTCGTAACTCGCAACTCGACTTTCGTAACTCGCAACTTGACTTTCTTAACTCGCAACTCGACTTTCTTAACTCGCAACTCGGCCTTTTCAACTCGCGACTTGCAACTCGACGACAAGAAACCCTCTGATAATTCTAACATATATATCAGTATATGTGATATTGCACACGTCTTTTATATGACTGATTGTTTGTTTAACGTCCAGTGGCATGCATATTCATGACGATATCAAGTTCTTTGTGATGGAGGACATGACCCTATATTGAGCCCCATTGTCCCTCCCCTTCATTATCACAAATCCCCGATTTTCCAATATATATCATTTATTTGTACCATATGTATATCAATAAGCCATATTTTTACTCTAAATATACATGTTTACCATCAATGTGACACTTGACTATCGCTCTAGATATATAGTGAAAACCCACGAGACAGTTGATTGATTTGATCAACCCTTAAACGACCGTAAAGAGGGAATACAATCGATGCGATTGTGAATCTTGAACGCAGGAGAAATGATCAACCTTTAAACGATCGTAACGATTGAATATGATTGATATGAGTGTGACCTTTGAAGATCGCATGAGACAGGTAATTGAATTAATCAACTCTTAATCGATCGGAACAATTGAATACGATCGATACGATCGGGAGTATTGAAAAGGAGAAGAGACAGTTGATTTAATTAATTTACTCTTGAACGATTGTAACGATTTAATACGATTTAATACGATTGATCGTGGCCCTTGAAAAACAGATGAGACAGCTAGTTAATTGAATTGTTCAACTCTTACATGTAAGATCGTAACGATAAAAGATGATCGGTCATAAAACTTTCGAGCACGATTTTCGTACTCAGACTCAGAAATCAACCAATCAAAATCATGGATTTGGTGTTTCGAGCACACATTTTGTACTCGAGTACTGAGTAAAGTTTTATGACCGAGAGCCCAGATGTGACAGCTAATTGATTTAATTGTTCAACTCTTGAACGATCGTAACGATTAAAGAGGATCGTATAATCGTGACCCTTGAAAACGAGAAAAGACAGTTGATTGAATTGATCAACACTTAAACGATCGTAACAATTAGATACGATCGTGGCCCTTGCAAACCAAATTTGTTTAACTCTTGAACGATCGTAATTATTGAATACGACCAATACAAAGGTGACCCTTGAAAACGAGAAGAGGCAGTTGATTGATTTGATAAACTCTTTTACGATTTTAACGACTGAGTACGACTGATACGATCGTGACCCTTGAAAACCAGATGATATAGTTGATTGAATTGATTAATCCTTGAACGATCGTAACGATTAAATACGATATACAATCGGAAGTATTGAAAAGGAGAAGAGACAGTTGATTCAATTGATCAACCCTTAAACGATCGTAACGATTGAATACGATTAATACGATCCGTGGCCATTGAAAACCAGATGTGACAGCTAGTTGATTAATTTGTTCGTAACGATTGAATACGATCTATAAAATCGTGACCCTTAAAAACTAGATAAGACAGTTTATTGAATTGGTCAACATTTAAATGATCGTAACGTTTACATACGATTGATACGATCGTGGATTTTGAAAACCAAATTGTTCAACTCTTGAACGATCGTATAGATTGAATACGATCGATAAAAAGGTGGCCCTTCAAAACGAGAGGGTACAGTTTATTGAATTCATCACCTCTTAAATGATCTTAACGATTAAATGATCAACTCTTAAACGGTCTTAACGATTGAATACGATTGATACAATCATGACCCTTGAAAATCAGATGAGACAGTTGATTGAATTGATCAACCCTTGAACGGTCGTAACGATTGAATACGAACGATACAATCGTGACCCATGAAAACGAGAAGAGACAGTTGATTGAATTGATCAGCTATATACAAAGATCTTAACGATTGAATACGATCGATACGATCGTAAGTCTTGAAATCCAGATGAAACAGTGGTTCGAATTGATCAACTCTTATAAATGGTCGTAATGGTTGAATACGATCAATATGATCGAATAAGATCAATATGGTCGTGACCCTTTGAAAATCAGATGAGACATTTGATTGCATTTATCAACTCTTGACCGATCGCAGCGATTGAATACTAATGCTACGATCGTGAATCTAGAAAACAAGAAGAGACAGTTGATTAAATTGATAAACTCTTATACGATCGAAATTTAATCAACTCTGAGAATAAAGGATTGATTGAAGAAATAAAGTGAATTACATCTGAAAGGAAAAATCCTACAACAATTGAAGAATCCTACAACAATATTCCATTGATTGTCGAATACTGGTCAAAGGAAACTAGACGAAAAGACAAACAAGTAATTAATTTAGAAATTCAGAACCGTTTAGTGCAATTCAAAATTAAATATCTTATACTTTACCCGTTTTTAAATTTTGTGGAATTTTGCGAGGCAAGGGGGTCGTCCTAACAAATATAGACAACTAACTATCTTTACGTTCTGAGATGAATAAACTGATACTGATCAGTAATTGTCAATTTTAAAATAACTCTGGTGTTTAGTAAATTTTTTTATTTCAGTGATACAAAAATCTGTGCTACTTATGATAAGAGGATAAGATTTGAATTAGTCATTTGGATATCACTGATTTTATCTGTTATGATTTCATCGGACTGTTGACTGGAACACACAGTTTATACGGGATTGGATGACAACGCTGTAAGTATACTGTTTTTTTTATTCAGTGATAATAATCGACCAAAATATTAATGGGCCTTGCTAAACATATATTATAAAAATAACGAGATGTGGTATGATTGACAATGAGACAACTATCCATCAAAGTTAAAATGAAGTGGATGTAAGCAATTATAGGCAACCATACGGCCTTCAACAATTAGAAAAACCCATACCGTATAGTCGGCTATAAAAGGCCCCGAAAAAAATATGAAAAATATGAAAAAATTCAATTGAGAAAAACTAACGGCCTAATTTATAACAAAACACGAAAAACAAATATGACAGGCATGAACCATCGACAACCACTGAACTACAGTCTCTTGACTTGGGATAGGCGTATAAAGAATGTGGCGGGGTTAAACATGTTTGTGAGCGCTGAACCCTCCCCCTGACCTGAGGCATGCAGTGGTGTAACAGCACAACATAAGAACACACTATAACAAGAGTGCACACGCTGAAATGGCTCGCCTGTTTTACTGACCATTGATTTTATGTTGAAGGTCTTAAAGATAAAGGTTTTACTACAAGTATCACATAAACTTAACATTTTTAAAGATCCATGACAATGAGGTGAAGGTCAGATAAAAACTGTCACACAGACATGTACACCTTACAATTATTCCATACACCAAATATAGCTGACCCATTGCTTATGGTAATTGAAAAACAGACCAAAACACAAAAACTTAATGCTAACCAATGAACTATAGAAATGAGGTCAAGGTCATATGATACTGGCTAGACAGACATGTACACCTTACAATCATTCCATACACCAATTATAGTTGACCTATTGCTATTAGTATTTGAAAAACAGACCAAAACACAAAAACTTAACATTGACCAATGAACCATGAAAATGAGGTCAAAGTCAGATGACACAGGCTAAAAGACATGTACACCTTACAATCATTCCATAAACCAAATATAGTTGACTTATTGCTTACAGTACTTGAAAAATAGACCAAAACACAAAAACTTAACATTGACCAATGAACCATTAAAATGAGGTCAAGGTCAGATGACACCAGCTGGACAGACATGTACAACTTACAATCATTCCATACACCACATATAGTTAACCTATTGCTTAAAGTACTTGAAAAACAGATCAAAACACAAAAAAATAACAATGACCAATGAACCATGAAAATGAGGTCAAGGTCAGATGAAACCTGCCAGTCTGACATGTACCCTAACAATCATTCCACACACCACATATAGTTGTCCTACTGCTTGTAGTGTCTGAGAAACGGACCTAATCACGTAACTTTAAGGGCATACGATACAGTTTTGATCCCGTATTTAAGTTTTGATGAAAATTTGCATGTAGGCTATTTTTTACCTGATTAAATCAAATATGTAATAAAAAATATACCTTCATGTGCTACTTTTTGAGTAAATTGAGGTTCAAATTTCAGATATTTCCTCAAAATACGGATTTGTGGACGTATTTTTCCTTTCGATAGAAATATATAACTTTTTTGTTTTAAAAGATAAACACGATCTGTTTTTTGTTAAATTATTTGTAATTTATGTGTTATATAAATATTGCATAAATTTGTACATTTTATTTTTACAAATAACTCAAATTTATCAAATATTCATGAATGTAGGAAAAAACCGTCATTTTTTGCTGTATATTAATCAAATTTAAAAAAATTGCACTATTTACGTTTTCATGAAAATTGGTACACATAAACATCTTACGTAATTAAACCAAATGTCATTTTAAAAAAGAGGGGTCCATGAACTCGTTTTCAAGTTAAATCAGTTTGAATGATAAAAATCAGCCGAAAACTGCATCTTTTCCCGATAAGTCACCGTTTGACGTCGCGAAAATAACAATTTACGTTAGCAACGTCATTACCTCCCCTGTAACTGTATCGTATGCCCTTAACCTTGATCACTGATCCATGAATTGAGGTCGAGGTCAGGTTAACCCTCTCTGACGGACATGTAGACGTTGCAAGGAACCCATATACCAAATATAGTTATCATATTACTCATAATAAGTGAGAAATTCACATGACAAAAGAACTGTAATTTTTTTTTCAAGCAGTCACTAAACCATGGAAATGAGGTCAAGGACAATGGGCATATGACAGACGGAAACTTCGTAACATAAGGTGTCTGCATACAAGGTATGAAGCACCCAGGTCTTCTACCTTCTGAAATATAAAGCTTTATACAAATAGTTTACGCCGCCGCCGCCGGATAGTAATACCTGTGTCTCGCATACTGCGACTTTCGTTGCAGGCGAGACAAAAATCAGTTGAAAAAGGCTTAACTTAACTTAACTGTTTGCGATAGTTCCAGAAATTAAGTTTCTCGTCAGTAAAATATTATAATTGAATTGTTGAAAACAAAATGAAATAAATGCATTTACGATCTCGCTTTTAGATATTATTATATCTGCCATTTTCAGTGACAAATTCATAGCTACTGGTTCTCGTTGTACCTATAAGCGATCTTTTCGTTTTGCTTTTGTGCCAAATTTACAAGCTTTTCTGGTAGAAGGATAATTTAGACGAGTTGTCGTTTGTATCTAATCTTTTTTTTTTATTCAAGATCAGTTTTTGCGTCGTTTAATAGTACAAAGGTCGCCGAACGGTCTTGAACATTGAGTAAAACATATACCGTATAGTAAGTTACAGCTATAAAAGACCCTTACATGACAAAATGTTAATCAAATCAAACGAGAGACCCAAGTCATGCATATGATAAAACAATCAACGGTAAAAAAAATATATGACAGACTAGTACTTTAGATATATAACAAGTCTAGTGCTGGAGATGTATAGCCAAACGCTGTAGATATAAAGTACAGCTCTGGATATGTTAAGTCCAGCGTTGAAGATGCAAAGTCCAGCACTGAAGACATAAAGTCCCGCGCTGGAGATTTAAAGTCCAGCGCTGGAGATTTACAAGTCCAGCGCTGGAGATTCAAAGTGTAACACAATGTGTTTCATAACAATGATTATCAAGGTGTAATCAAATATAGCATAACTGAAACAAATACATTTAACCTTTAGACACTTAATAACAATGTGTACGAATATTACAGACATATACCCTGCAGCCAGTAAATGACAATGTCCACTGTTAAATAACATGTATACTACAGAGGTTAATTGCATTGTTTGACAATTAACCTCAGACTAGTATTATTCAACATCCAGACTACTACGCAACCTGCAAACCGCTATGGGCCATTGTTTAAAGATGATTAATGGCCCACTGGACTATATAAGATCCAGCTTTGGACTCGAACAGTAGAGATAGATTCGTAGAGATAGATTCGTACAGATAGATACAGATAGGAGATTCCGCTAAGGTCTCCCCTCGTGGGTAGGCTGGAACTCATGCACCTAATATCCGAATGTACTCCATCAGGACTGAACAGTTATACTACTATACGATCACGTGTCCGTGTGAGATAATGAACATTCGAACAATTCAACTTTAAAGACAGTTTGTGAACATTCGAACATTTGAACTTTAGAATCTTTCTTGACTTTGTAATTACATAATAAAATTATTTAATCAACCACTGACTTCATTACATAAGTCAAATTGGTGCCGTGACCAGGATCGACTTGGATTGGCTAAAACAACGCAAAGGAATATAAAACGTAAGAACTAAGTTACTTTCATTTTTTCTTTATGGACAATCAAGATATTTCTATGTCAGTACAAAAATTAGAAATGGCTTTTCAAGGGATGGCACACATATTTAGTAAAGTTTTTAATTTTAAAGGGAGTAAGGCCGTATTTTTAAAAGGCTTAAAATCAGAAGTTGTTCACGAGATGTGGTTGGCACGATTTTTGTTATTAGGTATTTTAGGTATTATAGGTCGATTTAAAAATTATGAATACACATTTTTTTTATCAGAATTAAAGGTTGTTTTTGGTGTAATTTTTTATTTGCTTTATTCAATAGATAGGATAATTCATATATATGATTCTAAAAAAAGTAAAACGTTATTTTTTTAAAGTTTGAAGCTAGTTTTTCGTTTAAAGTAAATATGTAAGAAAAAAAAATATAAAATGTCTGATACTAAAGCATTTTCCCCCGTATTTAATGGTGGTTTTTGGTCATATAATGGGTTGTTTTTTTTTTAAGATACACTCAATTATTCTAGAAAACATATGTTTTACGTAAAATTAGTAGAGCACCGGTGTAAATGAAGGTTGAATTAGAACCTTTGGTAGATGAAGTTAAGGGTACATTGAGGATACATTGTTTGCGTGTTATTGCCATTGATGATTATGGGTTTACGCAGTTGGGTAGTGTTTACGCACATTTGTTTAGAAAACAAATAGTCTATAATTTTAGATTCCAACCCTTCTTCGGATGATTAACATAAGTGATGTTAGTAATTAAATGGTGCAAGTTGTTTTATGGTGTTAGATTACGCCTAATTTACATAATGTTAATAGATAAAAGATGTATCTTCAGAAAATCGCACACAACAGATAAGAATTGATATGTTTTTCCTAAAGGTTTACAGTATTGTTATGGTAGATTGTTATTTGTAAAAAAATGAAAGATATATGAACATCATGACTAATGACAAAAATTAATTGAAATAAATAATGGATATTAAAGAAAAACTAGCATTCAAGTATAGAATTTCAAATTTATTATCAGAACTTAAAATAAGAAACGAAAATAATTAATTTAGGAATAAAAAAAAAAAAATGAGTTTTAACAATATGTTTTATTCACGCAAACGCATAGAAAAACTTTGAATTGTTTTAGTTTTAAGATGAAAGTTAAGTTTTAAAGAGTTAGAATTTATAAAATAGGACCGAACTAATAAGACTGTCCAGTGCGGAATAGTTTTAAATAACATTTTAGTAATTGAATTGTTTTAATGTATTTTAATATTTTGCACATATCATTTTAGACTTTGTCGTAAATTTAGACATAAGTTTTTTTCACAGAGTAAGTGTCATACTATTGGACAAAGGACAAAATTTGATTTAGTCTTTTCATTTAAATATTTATATCATGTTTGGGTCTAAACGGACTGCTAATAAAAAAAGTTCAAGGAGCGAAATATTCCTTCTTGATTTCCATATAGTCAGAACGCTATTTTACAGGCTAAAAAATCTCAACATATACATTTAGTCATATTGAAATGTATAACAAAGAATAGGCAGTTAGTTGCTGAAGTTTTAAAAGCAAATTAAAAAAAAATATATATATATATATATAAAAAGAAAGGAAATATTATGATGAGGAAACTGTATACTAATTTTGGAAAAATGTAATAGATTAAGGAGAAAGACATTTTTTTTCGCAACAAGGTGTTGTAGTCAAATATGAAATATAGAGTCAGTAACTTAGTTTGTGCTAGACGTAGTTAAAATTTTATCAATGGAATCTTACATGAATGATTTTTTTTAAGAGAAATGAGAATAAATCTGTGGTGTATTTTTAGCGTTAAGATTAAATAATGAGACACTAAGGTTAAAGAAGTAAAAGTATTACAATTGGTAACAAAGTAACACATAAAAATTTTAGTACTTATTTTTATAGGTATCATGTAGGTGTAGGGTTATATAAAATGATCGAATTGAACTTATTTGATTGTAAATTTATAATGATTTTCTTACGTCTTGTGTAAATACACATATTTTTGTTTTTATTATGTAGGATTCTCAAACTTGTAGAAGTTGTATACGACAGTTCCCCCTTTTTTTTTTTTTTTGTTTTAAACAGATAATTCGATATGAAAAAAGAAAGTATTGATTTATATATAGAAATTTTTTTACAAAATGTTGCTAGGCTTGAATAATCCAGCGAACTAAAGGCGAGTGAACAAACTATCAATAATCTGATTGATAAATAAAAAAGAAATAAGGGGAAGTTAACAAGTTTAAGTTTTTCCAAATTGAGATAAGTTTATCAGTGGGGTTTAGGTGCGATCTTCATTGGAATAGCCATATTTTTGTACTGTTAATTTGTTCAGAATATATCTCGGTTGGCCAAAAAAGAAAGGTGTGAGTTTTGGTTCTAATGCCACGAACAATGGGTACAAAATGGTGTCTACGTGATTGGTTGGGACAGATGTTACTGATTCCAGAGAGATGTCTTCCTCTGCGCCATTGATCAAGGACGAAACTTAACCGAAGGCCGATGTTAACAGCCTCTTAAGAAGGATGAACCAACCAGCTAGATGCGTCAACTACTTCGTAATGGAGATGATGATGACCGACACGTGTACAAAGATGTGTGCCTTTCCAGCAGTTGATGAACAATATGCTATAATGGTGACGGGAAAAAGTATGCACAATATATACCCAAATCTTGAACTTTATGAATCATATGAACTCTATGTATCCAGATGTTGGATTTGCCGAATTTTATGAACTATATATGTGGTGATGGTTACAGAAGACTTAACAAGGAACTACAGAATTTATAATAACCTACAGGAAGAAAAACTATCGTATTTTACCGAACTTTCGTTCTATTTGGATGAAAGGCATTTGTAACACAATGTGTTTCATAACAATGATTATCAAGGTGTAATCAAATATAGCATAACTGAAACAAATACATTTAACCTTTAGACACTTAATAACAATGTGTACGAATATTATAGACATATACCCTGCAGCCAGTAAATGACAATGTCCACTGTTAAATAACATGTATACTGCAGAGGTTAATTGCATTGTTTGACAATTAACCTCAGACTAGTATTATTCAACATCCAGACTACTACGCAACCTGCAAACCGCTATGGGCCATTGTTTAAAGATGATTAATGGCCCACTGGACTATATAAGATCCAGCTTTGGACTCGAACAGTAGAGATAGATTCGTAGAGATAGATTCGTACAGATAGATACAGATAGGAGATTCCGCTAAGGTCTCCCCTCGTGGGTAGGCTGGAACTCATGCATCTAATATCCGAATGTACTCCATCAGGACTGAACAGTTATACTACTATACGATCACGCACGTGTCAGTGTGAGATAATGAACATTCGAACAATTCAACTTGAAAGACAGTTTGTGAACATTCGAACATTTGAACTTTAGAATCTTTCTTGACTTTGTAATTACATAATAAAATTATTTAATCAACCACTGACTTCATTACAAAAGTCTAGCCCTGTAGATCTATAGCACGTGACTTGGTATTTACATCTCCAGTACTAGACTTTTTTATGTATCTACAGAACTAGACTTTACTTTTGCAGCGCTGGGGTTTACATCTTCAGTGCTGGACTTAGTATCTACAGCGTTTGACTTAACATCTCCAGCACTTGTTTTTGAAAGAAAAAAACACAACTCTTTATTTGTATGAGACCAACAGGGCTATGTATCGTCTGCATCCCTTTATTCAAATATCAAATTAAAATTTGAAATAATAATAAAATTTCACGCTTTATTTATGTATGCATCTTTTCAGAACGATAAAAAAAGGTATGGCAAGAATTGTTTTACTATTTCTGGCGATGTTGACATCTGTGTTTGGTAATAGTACAGTAATTCTCAAGACCAAGCTGGGTTACGTAAAAGGTATTTCTTCCTCATTCACATTTAATAACTATTCAAGGAACTACAATGAATTTAGGAATATACCATTCGCAAAACCACCCGTGGGCGGTCTTAGATTCCATCAGCCCGTTCCTTATGGCGCATGGAGTGATATTTATGACGCCACCCGTTTTGGACCATCTTGTATCCAATCAGTGAATGGGATTGTAGATCAATACGTACCAAATACAAATACATCAGAAGACTGTTTAGTACTCAACATATATGTTCCTTCAGGATTTTCAGAGTCGAATGCAAAATCAGTTATCATATGGGTTCACGGAGGTGGATATTATCTTGGACAAGGAATGTTTTATGACGGTTCGTATCTCAGTGGCATTGGGGATGTAATTGTGGTAACAATAAATTACAGATTGGGAGTTTTTGGATTTTTCAGCACTATGGACGATGTAGCACTCGGAAATTACGGACTCTGGGACCAAAAAATGGCGATTAAATGGGTTCATGACAATATTGAAAGTTTTGGAGGGGATCCAAATTCTGTAACAATAGCTGGTCAATCTGCAGGTGCTTTTAGCGTGGCACTACAAGCTTTAAATCCAGCAAATAAGGGACTTTTTCATCGAGTGATAGCACAAAGTGGTGCGAGTAATTCAGTTATTGCCATGTCTACAGCTGCTAGAAAAAATGCAAAGTTACTTTCTAGGACAGTCCATTGCAATGACAGTCTAACAAAAGAGACTCTGGCCTGTTTGAGAAATAAAACTGCTAAACAGCTACTTGAGGCCTTCAATACAATACCCACAAGTACATATACCATCAATAATTCTACGGACGTGTATTTTGATATTCCATTTGCTCCTGTTATTGATGGAGTGTTTCTTAAACAATCGCCACAAAATATTCTATATGGTAGACAATCACCGGGTCTTGAATTTTACAAGTCATTAGATGTTATTTTTGGAGGCTGTGAATTAGAAGTTATAGCAATAGCATATGGAATAAAGGAAATACAAAGCAAACTTTCTTTCAATATTTCTGAGGGAATACCTTCCGATTTTTTTCGAAATCATATTATTCCAGTTGTTGTAAAGCAATATTTCAACAATTTGTCAGCTTTGGAATCTGATATAAACACACAGTATTCATCTAGTATTTCTCCAAAGGAACAAGCTTTGAATGTTGTGAATTTGTACAGTGATTTGTTCTTTTATTTTCCCGAGATACTTAGTTTGAAATTCCATGCCAGTGGAAACCAAAATAGAAAACAGTATCTGTACAGTTTTAAACCCCACTCGATTTTCTCCAAACAGATGAGTGCCTTGTTTCCCTGGTACAAAGCCAATGGTCACGGAGCTGACTTGTATTTTCTCTTTCCATTCAGAGGACAAGAATCAAATTTGACAACAGCAGACAGGATAATTGGAACAATGCTTATGAAGTATTGGAGTAATTTTGCTAAAACGGGGCAAGTTTATAAAGTGTATTAGTAATCAAGCGGCTGCCATAGAAATGGTGCAAAAATAATAGATTAACACATATTCTTTTTATATTGTATGACTTCCGATTGCAGCTCGGGACGAGTAATAAAAAAGCACCATTTAGTATTAAATCAACTTAGAATCATAATCGCTGACATGGTCATATTGTATGCTTACACAAATTTATATTTGCATCCTTTCATCAATGAATTGTATAGTAAGACTTTACAAATCCTTGCTTACATGTAGACATGATAATTAAGTAACAACGCATTAATGCAATATTTTCCCACTAGTATTCGAAAGGTAAGCTCTGCATACCCAATCATTGACCAGCTCGTCTCCGTACTTTTTAAGATTGAAAACTTCTAAATCGACAGTCATTAAAATAAATTTTAAAATTTATGTTTAATTATTTGTTTTAGGAATGTGAATGGTCCTGGATTAGTGCACTGGCCAACGTATAATGAAACAACAAAGAAGTATGCCTTGTTGGATTTGAATACTGTCATCAAAAGCAATTTGTATGGAAATAGAATGGATTTCTGGTCGACTGTTATGAATTTGCACCAACCAGGACCAACAACACCCTGTTCAAGACCAGAGTGTATTTTAGGACGAAAATAACTTGAATATTAACGGAGAATGATCAGAATATTTGTGTGTTTTTTTTTTTTTATTTTTTTTTTTTTAAGAATGTTTGTTAAACATCTACTTAAACTTTACTATAGAGACACAAATGGTCCAGCTTTTTGTAATTTTTGTAGATATTACACTGATATAAACACCATAGTTTCAATTTTCTTTTGTTATCTTTCCATTTTAGTACATGTATATCAAACCATTAGTAAACAGACCACAGTAACTCCTCCCAACAGAAATTTTAAGTTTTAGTTAAACCAATTGAACGTGCGCACATACTTGAGTGTGACATTGATCCGACACGTGCACTCTCTCCCATATCACATTATTTACAATTTGTCATGTTCCTGACCAGGGATACGACTTTGGAATCGCACAATGGGTGATGCACGCATAACAGATGCTCGCCTTGGTCCCATGCACTCCGTTTCGAGTTGATGCGATTTTGGCCTTTTTACACACGTGTTTGCTTCGTTACACCTTGGTTTATAATGCTATTATTTGAAATGACACCAGTATATTATCTGAAACAGGATTTTGAAACTAAACGCCTATGGATGGTCGTGGCAATATCTGGTTCCTAATGCAGTTTCAGCATAGCTGAAAAAAACCAAGTTTTTTGCATTACTTGGTGTCCATCTGTTTTCTTTTGTCTCCAAATGTCCCCTTCTTTCTCTATCAAACATATCTGGGCTAGTTTCAAAATAGTGTTTGATCTGCCAACCTGCAACCAAAATGCTGTCGTCCGTCCATCACTTATTCTTTTTTTAAGAATCCTTTATTCCTCTATGTATGCTGGTATGAAATGGGAAACAATATTTTTTGTTCTTGGGGTGTATGTCTCTGAGTTATCCCTCATCTTTATATTAGTAGTTTACTCATATAATATTATACTAATGTTTGATCTCTTTCATTTGACATTCTCTTAATATCAACTTAATTTATTGTTGTGTTTTGTACATAATTTTACTTTTCAAAAAGTGGTTGCACAATTATATTATCCTATATTACAAGTATTTGAAAGTTTAAAGCTAATAACCGTAGACCCTTTTGGGATTCTGTGTCCGGAACGATTTTCTGCTTTGACTGTCCATAATTCCTTTTATGATTTACATGTAAGCTGTAAACGCATCTTGGTGGAATCCCCGAGTTTAAGAATGCATGGTCATAGTTGTACAAGTTCGTTTACCGTGACAGATACAATAGTGTAAATATTATTCTTTCTCTCTACTTTTATAAGTAACTCGTCTTAAATCAGGAATGACGGATATTTAAGAAATCCTGACGCATTTAAAAATTCAATCTATATTTCAATGATAATGCATGTTTAAGTGTAGACAGCGTTTTGCTCTTTTTGGAAAATTTAAACTTGATATAGATATGAGTAGAGCTACTCGGCAGTGATAAGAACAGAAGAAAACATATATATCAAATCCATAGGGCAGAAATTTCCTAACTGTTCAACAATATCAGTTCACATATCGGACCATGCAAGTCAAACAAATTGTATCAAATTTTGGCGCAATAAAGACTACATTCAAGCATCTGTCTATTGAAATAAATACACGAAGTTATTTTTGACCGCTGTCTGATCCTCTGTAGCTCCCCTGATCCAAAAGGACTTGTCACCCGCTGTCAAGTTTACATTTTTTTTTTCGTAAACTGTTATGACACTACAACGATAATTTGAATCAAATGTGGCAAGTATCATTTTCATAAAGTTCTTTTTTTTATATAAATTCTCAATTCCCTCCAATTGCACAAACATAATGGCCACCAGAGGCAATTATTGACCCCAATTGGTTTAATTTTATTTTTCATTTTTTTTTTTGAAACCTACACGGCAATTTTTATAGAAATGACGGATTATACTCTTTACAAAGACCCATCATTTCGTGTTCAAATGGTGATATACATGCCAAAATTGATGCCACATAGGTTGCTATTTAACCATATATGGGAAATTACATTATCGCCGTTTCTCTAAAATTACACTCATTTTATAACGATATGAACCAAGCTTGTCAGTGGCGTAGCACCAGTGTAGCATTGTAAGCACATAATAATATTATAAAACTTTTATTTCAATAAGGATTTTACTATAATCGTTCAGCTTCTGGGGCTGCCACCCCAAATCCCCTGCTTACAATTTATTTTCCAGTGGCTACGCCACTGCTTGTCAATAATTGTGAAAGTTCTATTAGTCAATGGATAAATGATATACTTGAGACGTTCTAGAAAATCAATATATTCTAAATTTTCCTCTTTTTCAATACTGAAGCAACATAAATGGCATTAGGCGAACCAGACGGTTGAATATACATCTGTTGTATGTTAATAGAACTGATTTATACCAGATTATTGTTTACTTGAATGAGTTAAGGTGTTCAGTGTTTGAAATTCATATATATTTAGTTAAATATGTTGGGTAGGGGTAATATTTTCAATATTTTAAGGTTTTATCCTAATAAATTTACCCAGTTTTGGTGTTAAATAGAAAGCTTAAACAGTGTTCTATGAAATGATAACCATCAAATTAATGATTCAAATAAGTTTTGGGTAAACAAATGCAAAATAAGGTAAAAATTTGAAAAATCTGAAAATCTGAAAATTTTCCATCTTCCTCGTATTCCGACTTCAAAAATTGCTTCAAACAGGTCAAATGCAACCAAATATATTCAGTTATTACAACTACTATCAGAATACATCAAACTTTCAATTTGTGTTTATAATTTATGTATTTGGGATCAACAAATTAATGTTTTTATAGCATTTTTGTCGATTTTTCATGGGTTAGGGGTATATATTTCAATTGTGAGAATAATCGTGAACAACAAAGCTGAAAACCTGATAATATTTAGAAAGCTAATACCCTGGGCTTTCATTTGATACTCTACATGAATATATACTGAACTCTAGCATATTGGTAACCCTCATTAAGTATATGGTATTGTATTCCCAGTACCTTATGTCGGCCATCTTTAATTTGGCGGCCATATTGGATTTTTTTTTCGTGGCTCCATATCCAAAAAGATTCATTAGCATCATTATTAACACTGTGCAAAGTTTCATGCTTTTACCATAATAAAATTGAGAATGGAAATGGGGAATATGTCAAAGAGACAACAACCCGACCATAGAACAGACAACAGCAGAAGGTCACCAACAGGTCTTCAATGAAGCGAGAAATTCCCGCACCCGGAGGCATCCTTCAGCTGGCCCCTAAACAAATATATATACTAGTTCAGTGATAATGAACGCCATACTAAACTCCAAATTGTACACAAGAAACTAAAATTAAAAATAATACAAGACTAACAAAGACTAGAGGCTCCTGACTTGGGACAGGCGCAAAAATGCGGCGGGGTTAAACATGTTTATGAGATCTCAACTCTCCCCCTATACCTCTAGCCAATGTAGAAAAGTAAACGCATAACAATACGCACATTAAAATTCAGTTCAAGAGAAGTCCGAGTCTGATGTCAGAAGATGTAACCAAAGAAAATAAACAAAATGACAATAATAGTTAACTGACATGCCAGCTCCAGACTTCAATTAAACTGATTGAAAGATTATGTCTTCATCATATGAATATCAGGCACAATCCTTCCCGTTAGGGGTTTAGTATCATACCATCATAACATATATGAGAAGAACATAACCCGTGTCATGCCAACAACTGGTTTTTAAATAAATGTGTTTAGTTCCGATGCAAAGACCCTATAAGTGAATCAATATTAACGCCAAAATATGCAATCTTTAATGACCTGACAACAGTATCGTAACTATATCCCTTCTTAATAAGTCTATTTAAAGGTTTTGTTAGCTTCTGAGGTGAATACTGACATTTTTGTGCTTTATAAAGAATATTTCCATAAAAAATTGGATGTGAAATACCTGAACGTATAAGAAGTCTGCATGTTGAGCTATATTTACGAATGATGTCCTTATACTGATGATAAAATTTAGTAAATGTTTTGACTAGTTTGTGATATCGAAAACCCTGGTGTAATAATTTTTCAGTAATACATAAATTTCTCTCGTTAAAATCTAAAACATTGTTACATACACGAGCGAATCGTACAAGTTGAGATATATAAACACCGTAAGATGGTGACAAGGGAACGTCACCATCTAAAAATGGATAATTAACGATAGGAAATGAAAAATCATCTCTTTTATCATATATTTTAGTATTAAGCTTTCCGTTAATGATATAGATATCAAGATCGAGGAAAGGGCAGTGGTCATTGTTAGTATTAGCTTTATTTAAAGTAAGTTCAACAGGATAAATTTCTTTAGTATACATACTGAAGTCGTCATTATTGAGAGCCAAAATATCATCCAAATATCTATAAGTATTATTAAATTTGTGTATCAGATGTTGTTTCGATTGGTCTTTGCTGATTTTGTCATAAATTGTAACTCATAGCAATACAAAAAAGGTCCGCAATAAGTGGTGCACAGTTAGTCCCCATTGGAATTCCTATAACCTGACGATATACGGAATCTCCCAGCAAACAAAATGTTATCTAGTAAAAATTCAAGGGCATATATAGTATCAAAGCATGTCCAATTGACATAGTTTTTTTGTTTATTGCTACTAAAAAATGACCTAAAAGAGTTTGAACATATATATTCACATTCTGACTTTTTAAATGCCCATTTAATTAGGTGTGTGAATTTTTTCTTAATGAGAATGTGAGGCAATGTGGTATATAGGGTAGAAAAATCAAAACTTTGAACAGATTCAAAATCACCAATATATGCATGCAATTTATCAAGTACTTCCAAAGTGATCAATTATGCCAATTTATAGGACTTAGCTGCTGGACTATATGTACAAATATTTCAGTTTGTCGGAACTTTGTCCTTATCTGACGGAAAACGTTTCTTATTTTTGGTTGATGAATTTTTAATTTTTCTCTCCTGAAACTTAGGCCTAAATATTCCAAACTTTACAGGAATAAATTGGAGTCTCTTTTAAAAGCTTAAGATTTATTGATGCATACAGTGAATGGGTCACGTGGCAGCAATAATGTTTCCTAAGGTTTAATTGAATCCTTGGGGGAATTCCCCAACATCTTTTTCTCCGAGACTACATAGTCAATCTGAATCTGACCACTTTTGATGCATGAATCCTCTTTTGTAAAATTATATCAAAAATTCTCGCGATCTCGATTGGTCGATTGACCACCAGAGAAACTATTGATTCTGGTTGATGAATTTTAAACATGTCTTAGTACTCAGAATCTAAATCTGTCCGAATTTCAAAGAATTAAGATTCGCAGACTCTGTAAAACGTTAAAAACTGTTTATTAACAAGTGCTTAATTTTGGCTACATAAGAGAAGCAATGAATCCTGGTTGGCAATCTTAAGAACCTGGCCAGTATTGGGCTAAATGCTGGCGAAATTAGGTACTAGTAGATAAGACCGGTTTGATAGGCTTGGAAAGTTGCTATTTAGACAGTACCACATGTTAAGGTAAGCGAAATGGACTTTTTGGATAATTATAGATACTAAATCTGATTCGTGGCTGCTCTCTCTTCTCATTTCTGTACTTTCTCTGCTGCATGAAATCTACTTGGAAGTCCAGCTACCGATATTAGAACAAAAGAGACCATGGTTTCTGAACCAGCAAATATAGTATTTCAACCTTTTTTTTACAACATTGTATGGAATCTACTTGGAAGTCCATCGAACGACATCAAAACAAAAGAGCATGATTTTTAGTAAAAATGGGAGTATTTCAATCTTGTTTTCATGACATAGTGGTATGAAATCCATTTGGAAGTCCAGAGGCCGATATAAAAATGTCATAAATTTTCAACTTTTTTGAAACGAGAGCAAAAAATTGAGAAAAAGGTTGAATCAGCTAAGTCACATAGTCATTATTATCATCTTAAGTAATTCCCAAAGAAAGGTTGAATTTTGTTCTTCCACAAAAAATATCTCATACTAGATCAACAGGAAAAAAATGTAAGTTACAGATGATATCAGAAACTGATTTTTATTTTTCAAAACCTGAAATAATAACCTGTGTATGAATGTATTTTACTGTTTCATCAAATGAATTTAGGCATTTAGAAAATACGATAACTAACACTAACTTTTATTTCTGATTAACTGCTACAGTCTTGCCCATGTTCCAAACATATCTTTAATATAATTCTTTAATCAAAGAACTTAGAACGAAGCTTTCTTATTTTGGCCCACATCATTCTTTTTCCCCTTTTTTGGGGCAAATATAGGATATGTAAAATTTTGCCCAAGAGAAGAAAATATTGGAAGTCCATTGAAAATCAGAAAATTTAGAAGACATGGCAACCCGAGTTGCATGCCCATTTCCAGTGAGTAAATTTGCCATCCTTCATACTGGTAGTCCATTATGGCAGCTACTCCCTTTTGTATTTCTTATTGCTTTGTTCTTGTCCTGGGTATGGCTGATCTATTTGGCACTGGAAGATAAGCAAGCAAACAACAATCCGTCATCTATTTTTTTTTTTCAATTTTGTGGGGGTGATGACATTGAGACTTATCCAACATTTCAATGTATTTATACTTATCACCAATTTTGACATGAATTGAATCATTCATAAAAATTAAATGAAGGTTAGATGAAAAATTATCATCAGCCATCTACGCCACAAAGCTCAATTTACTTGTTCTATCTTGTAAAGTAACAAGGAAGATGTGCTAACCCTAGATACTGAACAAGCATTGAAAACAAGGCAGCACCTTTAAAACTAGATATTTTTATAAGTAAGGAACGATTAAGAGCTTTGACTATATAAGCACTGTTTGATGGCGTTTAGATGACTTTTATTGGTGTTATTGTGTTAAATGTTCGATTGTGTTTACCTTGCATCTCCATTTATTTGTAATGACCTAAATAATCATGTGACACATGTGTTTTCCTGGGTTGCTAGTTCAACTTTGGCATTGTACTCTGAATATGCCTCAAATTTACTGCTTTTCATTATTGCCATCCTTAATCTTATAGAAATATTGGACTCGATCTATATCTGAAATAAAGCACAGAATTCAGCATTTCAGTGCCTGAAGACCATCAGCAGGATACATTAACATTAATAAAGTTATCATGGTTCTTCATTTTAAGATGCTAACCCGATATTACCAGTGATATCCATTACCTTGAGTCCACCAACAAAACATTCTATCAAGTCTATCATTTAAATTTTTTGAAGAAAAAAATGACATCATGATAATTAATTAATTGATGACAAATAATGTCCAGTGACAAATATAACATGCATCTTGAATATACCTTGCTTTATATTTTTTTTAAACCAAATGCACTTGTTTCTATCAATGGGTAGGTGGAATTTCAATCTATAATAATCTATTATACATTGATAGTCAACCTTCCCATTGATAGAAACAAGAGTCTGTGATTATAAGGGCAGGCTGGATTGGTATACAAGGTAACAATCCACAAAAGAAATGTTACCCTACCCTGACACATTATTCTTACTTTGATCTTACTTGTATATATTGAGTGATTGGCAGCAAATACCAGTTTTTAAAATCTTTGGTTAGACCCAGGTGAGGATCTTCACTACAGGCGAGAACGGTACCTCAAGGTCATAGAGACAGTTGTAAACTTAGTCATTAGAGCATTCGTCAGCCAACCATGAAAATGAGGTCAACTATTATTATATTGACGTGCTCCCTTATTATGCATCGTCCCACAATACATCATGGCTTTTCTTATTTCTATAAAACTTACCTCCTCATGAAACATTAAAGAACAAGATATCATTGTAACAGGATGCTGTTACAAAAGTCTCCCAAACGAACAGCAATTAAATTCCCCTCCCCCTAAAAATTGTACTCCAGGGAACACTAGGTCAGAAGATGTGACGAAAATACTGTTAAAAAATGAAGCTGTATTGTATCCCCCAGGGTCTGTATAATGCTGGAAATGTCTTTAATGTGTTTTTGGAACACCCTTCAAAAAAAATTTGGGCAGGGGTTCCCCTGACCCAGGCTTACTTGCCCCACCCCCTTCCCCAACCAAATCATCCCATTTAATCTTACAATAATTACTGAAGACCCCTTATCATTATTTTCATTAGTTTTCAAGTTGAGACCATTTGAATTTTTTTTTCTTTTTTTTCTTCAATTTCCCTATAGACTTCTATAGTAAACCCCACCCTCTTTTTACCCCCCTCCCCCTAAAAAAACAACAAAACTTTCCCTCGCACATATTGCAAAACTTTAACGCTTAGTATCAATTAGGAACATAGGCCTACAACACCATGAAGTGCTGTTGACTTGCATCTAACGGTTTCCAAGATCCACTCCAAATAATTTCAGCTGCGAGAAAGAAGCAGAAGAAAAAAATAAACAATAATCAAAACAATACCGGTAATAATAAAATTAATAATAACTGAACAAAACCAATATAATTCGTAAGATATGAAAGTGAGGTCAAGAACAACTTGCATGCTAGACAGAAACTCCAGCATATAAGGCATTAAAAAAAAAATATGAGTTGTTTTTGTATTACACCTTCAGAATTAAAAATCTTTACACCATTAATGCTGGAAAGTAATACTTATGTCTTGTTTCTACAATATCTGAAGCAGGCAAGAAAAATGTCCTTTCAAAATTGAAATGCCAGAATTTTCCTTTTTACTGCTGCAAAAACATTTTCTCAAATTGTTTTAATGTGATGTATAGAAGAAAGAAGAGACAAACAGACCATTTGAAGCCTCTATTTATACAACACAATCTCGAACATAAATACAAATAAAAACGACATTGGCTTTTGGTTGCAATCAACACTTCAAATAACAAAGGAATAAAAATTATATCTGCTAAGGAATCTTTTTCAACCAGGAAGTAACTATAACCTTCCCATAAAGAACAATGCTGGAAAGAAATGACTTTTTGACAGAAATTGGCTTAACCTGTATGATAGGCTTGTGTACTCCCCATCAAGAACAGGCTCCTATTTTGATTTCGGAATCCAGACAAAAACATACTTGAAAACCCTAAAACCATTTCTTGATTGTTTTAACTACAACTTGCCTTGTCCAAGTGGGTTATCTTCTGAAGAAGATAGGGGATTACATTTCTGGCAACATACAAAAGAAACATTGTCAAACTTAGCAGCTGAAAGCATTAAGAAATGCAACAAACTTGACTATCTAATAAAATTTTGGGCCTAAAATAAAATATTGTTTGTTTCCCCAATCCCGACCGACCCGGAAAAATCGCCGCGACTGGAATAATTTTATTGCCGATTTTGTGTAGAAATTTTTTTTTATCGAAATTCATGTGGTGGTGTGGTGCTCCTATGAAATGGAGGAGTCAAATACATAAGACATAAGAAGGAGACGCTGTTCTTCAAAGCGCCTTTGTAATCGGCATAGTTGAAAACGCCTTGATGACGCGACTTGGCTTTCTTCTTCCACGTGGTCTCGGGTCTTTACGATATTCTCTAGATTGTTCATACATTTAAATGTCAGAACAAGGACGCCGTTCTGTCGGTTTCTGTTGCCGTTTATTTGGCTGGAAACTTTAAGAAAGACTTGGTAACAAATGTGTTGCGCAGATTTTCGAAGAAGGAAATATTTGAAGACATATGTGAGGACGTGATAGCCGATTTAGAATTGACTGAAGAGGAGGATGCTCTTGACAAAAAAAAAAAAAAAACACATCCGTGTATCCATTTCTGAAAAATGGTTCTACAGAAATATTTAGTCCACACTACGGTGATGACATGAAACTGGCACTAGACTTTAATAAAGACTTTAATTTTTTTGAAATTTTACGTTGACATTGATGGGACCTCTACAGAAAAAGAAGCCTCCTCCTCAAATATTGTCAATACCTTTGACAAAATGATGGGAGCCAGTCAAGCTGTCAACAAACTTCCTAAGCGAAAAGAAGAAGCTATTAACAAGTTTACAGGTATGCATAATAAGTGACCGTCCCAACATCTATTTCTTGCAAGCAAAGGTAGACTTTTTTAGGATAAGGAAAGTCTCCCCACCTTTGTTTGCATTCTTTTTCTTGTTTTCTTGCAAATTTTCAAACCCTTAACCTAAATTCCCTAATGATTTCCTTATGCCCTTACTAATTTGACCCGAGGCCTGAAAGCAATTGATTTAAATTAATCATTTGGTCCCTAATAAAAGCAGACCACTCAACACTAGTCTCGTAAAAGCAGACAGTCCATACTTCTCTAAAATGAAGGCTGCCACAATGGTAGTGTGCTCGCCTCGAGTACGGTGGTTTCGATCCCCGACGGAGTCACTGAACCAAAGGCTTTAAAATTGGTATTTGCTGCTTTTCCGCAAAGCATGCAGTACTAGAGTTAGAGCAAAGAATGGTTTGCCCGGAATCAGAATAATGTTTCGAGTAGTGCGACACGTCTTCCTGCAGACTGTTATCTTCAATTTGTGCTTGCACGTTAAAGATCCGGCTCAGCATGTCTGACTAGTAAAAAGCAGGCTTCTTTCCATGGTCATTTCACACATACACTTCATGTCCATCGGCTGAATATATCCATTAAATTTATGCTGCCCGGGCATAAAACAGCAACATTGAATCACTGAATCAATATGAAGGAGGGGGGTGTAATTGGTCAGCCTGATGTTTATAGTCTTGTATATTTGTATGTTCTGCTAAGGGGGTAGCAATATGATTCACCGTTGTGTTGCAGTCTATCCGTGCATACTCCATCTCAATTTTTCGTAGCACTTTTCTAAGTATCTTTAAAGCACATTAATTTGATATTTGGTATTTGTTTTAATTTTTAAACCAAGT
The DNA here is from genome assembly GCA_017311375.1 of Mytilus coruscus. Lineage (NCBI taxonomy): Eukaryota > Metazoa > Mollusca > Bivalvia > Mytilida > Mytilidae > Mytilus > Mytilus coruscus. The sequence goes on along the minus strand of CM029602.1, from coordinate 61,364,886 downwards.
ACAACTACTGTTGTGGATCTGTTATCACACCTGAAGGTTTGCTTTTATAGTATTCCCAAAAGATTTTCTTATCACTTTTAATATATAATAACATGGTCTTGCATAGCATGATTTTGTGAACCAACATTGAATGAAAGTTCCACATTTAACATACAATAAAATGTTCATACACTCTCATTTGATTGTATTTTATTTGCATGTTCCATTGAGTTATTCAGTGTTTGATATGGTTTCAATGTTTAAATCCTTCTTTCAATGGAAAATTGCATACTTCAGTGAAGTGTATAAACTTTCATTCTAGTAGTAGACTCTCTGACATTGAACTTGGACAGATTTCTGACAGATTATACTGCTTAATATAATAAACAGAAGGCTCAGTTTTTTAGACATTTTATTCATTGAAAATTCCCAATATATATATATATACAAAGTACTCTAGGATATTATTTTTTTATTTATTAAAGATCTCTATTGTTCTTTATTTCAGGTGATGCTCTTGAAGGCGTGGTGAATGTGCGCCTACATTGTACAGATAGACTGTAATACACATGTGGAATTTCCGTATTATGCCTCTACCCTGGCACAGCCCGATATCTGTGCCTTCTGTGCAGCTTTGGGGGCAACAAAGGACCAAGATACCATTAAAACACATCGTATTGTTCTACCAGTTTGCAGGGACTGTGTCATTATTGGAAAATTACCACCCAAGAGAAACCCAATTAAATAAATTATTTCAAATTATACATAGAGTTTTATTAAATATATCTGACATGAGGAAACTGATAGCTTGATACACCCATGAATTTAAAATACTGCCCTACAATGATGGTTTATAATTTCCTATTTACAAGTACCAAAAAAAAAAAAAATTTACCAAAAAAATAAAATAATTTACCTACCTACCTACCCACACCTGACTTGATAGGGTCGGGTTTGGGGAAACAAACAATTATTTATTTTTGGCCTTGGAAACATTTTGAATCTAGTTTACTCCAGGTCTGATTTCCACAGGTTTGATTGTACAATGCATTTCATTCTATCAAAAGGGTCAGTAACAGTGATTGCAACAAATAAAATTCTATAAATATATTTGAAGACATTGACAGTTTATTATATACATGTTTATTTCTCTGTAAAAAGGTTATGTAAACACTGAATATGAATAGAAGCAGAAAAAAGATAAGGTCAGATATAAAGAAAATATACAATTTTATACATGTACCAACATTTAGATGTTACAACTATGCATTCTCTTGATACTGATATTTTTTTTTATTGGTTCAATCTGAAGCATTCTAATTGAAATTTCCTGAACTATGAGGATGTCAAATAATCTATCAGAGTAGAAATAATATTCTTGCCAGTCAAGTTTAAATTTGAAGACAGTAATCTGGCTGATTGGAGATACTAGTATATCCCGTAGCGAGTAGAGTAAAACCATAAAAAAATCAAACAATCTTACAAAGTTGAGGAAATAGAATCTTAGAAACATAGAAAGGAGATTCACGTACATTCTACATGATATTGGTATATAATTAACTTTTCATTTGTTTTTAAAAAAATTATCTTTCTAAACATGTAATCAAAACTTTACTGTAGAATTGCTAATAGAAACCACAAAAAATCATTCACATCAAAATGTGTAATTGGAGGTGCACAATACTTTAATAGATCTTTAAATTCTATGAAATTGTATCAAAGGTTTGGGTGAAGATGAAGGTATAATAAGCAAGACAATCAAATAACAAGCTGAATTTCAGAACAATATTCATTGGTTAAACCTTAAACTAGTAACATAAAAAGAGCCAGTGAAGAATATAGTTTTAGAAAATAAAGCACTTACTCTCAAACAAAAATCATCCATATGTATAAACATTATATATATACTAGAAATATTTACAGAGATACATTTTTTCACATTAACAATGAGAAAATATGCACACAAAGTTCATTATTATTACATTTGTTTGAACACATTGAAGCAAATATGACATATTGAATACAGAATATGTTAATTTCCACCATTGTCTAGAAAAATATCCAATAATGACAAACAATCATTAAAAAAAATCGATACAGAACAATGGTTATTATGAAACTAAATAAGCCTAACTTTCATAGAAAATAAGTTTTGTTTATAATGTCTCTCATATCTATACTGGTGCTAGTAAGCAGTCATAATTTCATTCAAAAACATATTTTTGTTTTTCTGACTAACTTTATTACAGATTACATAATCAACTAGTTTTGTATTACATTTATACACATATTCTGTCTATAAACAAGATCTGAAACAGGAAATCTCCTTATTCTTATATTGACCCAGCTCCTGTTCATAGCAGTTCAAAAAGCAGCAGCTTAAACTGCCTTATATTTATTAAAGTAAACAATTAGCCAAGATATGTTTTAATATGGTTTTGATTTAATTCTATAATTAACACTGTTTTGACTACTTTTTACAGTAGTTTTGTAAAAAGTGATTTTGTTTTACCCTTAAATGACGTAAATACATTACATACCTTTTATAATACAATTTTAAAGAGTCGGAGACAGATACATCAAGTTAACAGAATTAAATAAGCTAACAGGATTTTCTGATAATCTATTAAATTCATTTACCCCAAAAATATGCAAAAAAGTGCTAACTGCTTTTGGATAACCCAAAATTTAAATGCTGATCCCACAGCTTATGCAACTAACATTAGTTCTACTTCACTAACTGGAAGGAAAGAGCATTTTGTATACTATTATATTTTTCCAACAAGTTATTGCAAAAGTACTCCTCAAATTCGTTTCTAATGGATGAAATGTCTGGAATCTGATCACAGCTAGGAATGTTCAAACATTCATGGAACAACTTCTTCCACAATGGTACATTCCATGATCTGAAATGTAAATATAAATGTTCTTATTCAAACTGGAGTAGCAATTACAAATGAATATGAAGAGTATCCTTTAAGTGCCCCTGTTTTTTTAAAAAGGAAACATAGTTGACCTACTAAAAGTATTTGAGGTACTCTTAAAAAAAACATGTCAAATGAAAAAATGAGGTTTGATAAATCCTGTTTAGTCTTAGAAATTCACCTTATTAATAAGATCCCAAATGTAGTAAAGTGTAGTAAAATAAACCAATAAATAGATCATCAAAAAGTTCACGGCAATATGATAATATAACACGATTTTATTGAGGCAAAACACTTTGAAAAAAAGGTCAAGTAAAATATCTTATGGGTAAGGTTGTTGCTCATATCTATTTTGTCCAAATACTATGTGTAAAATTGTCATTTTAGCTCAAATATGTCAATTTCAATAGGTTTGTGACATAACAAGCGACCTTTTTGAACTAAAGCATCCAGATTATATAAAGTGTTCATTTATCAATAAAATTAACACATTTTTGAAAGGCTTGATAAATCTTACTATATCTGCAATTCCAGGCTATATTTTAAGTCCAAGATCATAGATTTAACATGCACTATAACCTACCTGACAAGACTAGAGGTAATTTTCCACTCTCCGTAGCTTTGATAAACCTGCATATATTTCCTGAACACTAACACATGGATTGTACCAACTAAACCAAATAAGTCAGTCTGAAAACAATTAAATAAATTATCTATAAAAATTTACAATTAAGGGCTATGCTAAATGCAGAATATTTCAATGTCAGCAAGTCCTGTCGCTTACAGACTACACAAATGCCAGCAGCAAATTCCTGACTCTGAAATGGTTTGCTAAGGAAAATGTGATTTTGAACCCTTTTGATATCTAACAGTCTGAAAACTGAGATCTACATGAGGTATAAGGGATTTATTTATCCTATAAAATCATGTGAAATTTGCATTATATAAAATGAGTTATGTGCAAAGAATTAAATTCAGCTAATAAAACAAACATTAAAGAAAATTCCTACAGAGGGGTGTGAAACAAGAATGACTTGAACAATTATTTTTTTTTTATTTGTTTTACCTGGTATGTCCATGGTCTATCTGTCTGCATTTCTATGCACTGGAAACCAGAAGTCTTTACTTTAGCCATGAATGTTGTACCTTTTGGATATTTAGACATGTCAATACTTTGTCCGAAGTCTATCAGCTGCATACAACGGCTACCTCCACCAAAAACAACAGTTGGGTCGGTACTGCTTTTCAGCTTGGGTCTATCAAAATTGGCAAACACTTGGATTAAAATATGTAAATATGCAATCAAAATTTTAGACCGTCATTACCACTAATACTCCACAATTTTAAAACAACTATAGACAAAGGTGAAAAATTTCTCCAAAAACGTTAATTGTAAAACTTTCAATACAAGGTCTCAATACCAAAATCTACCTTAAAATTTCCCTGATCAGATTTCTCACTTGAAATCAATTTACTTTTCTCTTAAAACAAGAAGTCATCTTAAGATATTTTTTCTTCGTCAGTAAATATATAACAATGCAAAATTATCTATTCACATGATTTAGTTTACCCTAATCATACCATAAAATGTAATAGTTGAAACAACAAAATGTTCAGATAAACTGAGTCTATGATTTGTTGATAGTAGCAATGGCCAAACCAGATTCTAGGTAGAACGTATTAAAAAAGAATACTTTACACAAAATGCCCTAAAATTCTTGAGCCAAGTTAAGTTAAAATGAGCCATGATTTTACACAGTGAACACACTCAAAGTGTGACTATATAAACCTGTTTACAGTGTGACAAACAAGAAAGTGAAATATGACTTTTCTTATTACATATTGTAGTATAAACATATATTCACCCAGGAGGTAGAAATACAATCATTCCTTCACATTATGTAGCATACAGGGATTTACGTATTATACAGGACACAAGGACTTACATATCAATTAGTAAGAAGTTATCTGGTTTCACATCACCATGGATAATCTGACACTTGTGTAGGTATTCAATCATATATAACATCTCTATGGTAACATACATAGCTAAGGCTTCACCTACAGTGCTGTTGGACTTGGTTAGTTTGTTTACAAGATCCTGAAAAGAGATTATTAAGATATGTAGATCATGTGGTCACTCCGCTGCAACTATTGAAATAATGGTCATTTAAACTAATTTTTAAGTTACTCTAACAATTGGAAAAACTTATTATACCCATTACTTGTCAGGGCTCACGCTACCAGGCGACTAGGGCGAAGAAGTCGCTTTCCGTCCGTCACTTTGCTTTGCCCGACCCTCAAAAGCGAAAACAAATCGCCCTGTGGTTTACGATACTCGCTTTCAGTCGCTTTCGTCATCGGCAATATTCAATTTTTACCAAGAGGATGAAACAGCAATTTTTCATTTAAAAGTAAAGAAATTCAAGGCATAAATGATTTATTTTCTTCAGAAAAGAGGTTAAAGCATTGATTTCAAAGTTGGTGGCATGTTATTTCATAAAAACAATTTTTTATCACATCCGGTACTTGTTAATCGAGTCGTACATCAAATCATTCTAACTTTCGGCAAAATAAGTTGTTACTTCATTAGAACTTGATGAAATTGTCTGAAGTAAATTTGTTATCCTTGTATTGCATTGAAAACGTCATATTCCTTTCCAAATAGCATGTCAAACATCATTTATTTTTTGTAAATTTTTCTTTGTCCGCCATTTAAATTATTGGGCATATTATTGTACAACTACGGATCGGAGTTGGAATTTCATAGGAAGCGGACCTGCTATGACCGAAATCCGGATTTTTACGATAATGACTACGGACGCATGAATGGCACTGCTGACAGACAAAAATTGATCCCAAAAGGAAAAATTAAGCATTCCACACGCATTTACATACTTTTGGTTAGATCTTCTTGATTAATGTATATATATATTTCCATGTATATGCATTGTTTCAATTTATAAGTTAAAGTTGCTCAACTCTGGGACTATTACACTAATATAATTATATTATGTCCAAGCTTAACTGTTAAATTTATATATCTTTTTAATGAGAAATACTCAGTTTCATGAACATGATAACAGAGTAGTTTTTTAATTGATATAACAACTTTCTTTTCCTTTTTGATATAAAAAAAAATCTTTTTTATTAGTGCCGGTGTCATATGGTATTTTGAACCCCCTAAAAAGTAAACCTGGGGTCAAAATACCATGCGATAAAATGACCCGGGGTCATTATACGCATGGTATTTTGACCCGGTGTCATATGGTATTTTGAACCCCATGGTAAATTGACCCTGGGTCAAAATACCGCTATGGTAAAATGACCCCCCATTGGTAAATTGAACCCCCTGTATGGAAAATTGAACCCCATGGTAAATTGAACCCCTGTTTTTTTATTCTAGATAATAATAAGAACATTATACATTACTTTTAAACTTATAATAGATTGAAAATCATACTTACCAAAAGGTGAGGTAAATTTTCCATGGTAGGAAAAAATAATGCCATGGCTCGGTATAAGTGGTCTGAACATGCTGAAGGCCTTAACAACAAAATTTCATTAAAATCCTTATTGAAACAGTATGACTAGACCATGTACCTTGAATGCTTTGCTTATTTGAAAACTTAACATATAAAGGGTTGAAATTTCCTATGGTAAAAAGGGAGGGGTCAAAATACCATGGCTAAGTAAAATTTTCAAAACATCTCTTCCAGCATGTTAAATACATACAAACTACTTATTGAGTATTATTACTATGTAAAGGAGTTAGAATAGCTAGAATTTTTGAATTAGAGGTCTATAGTAGGGGTTCAAAATACCATGCATGGCTAAGTAAAATTTTCAAAACATCTTTTCCAGCATGTTAAATACATACAAACTACTTATTGGAGTATTATTACTCTGTAAAGGAGTTAGAATAGCTACAAATTTTGAAATTAGAGGTCTATAATAGGGGTTCAATATAACACAGGGGTCAAAATACCATGGCTAAGTAAAATTTTCAAAATATCTTTTCTAGCATGTTAAATACCATAAATTTTACTTTGCCATGGTATTTGACCCCCTACCATGGTATATTGAACCCCTACTATACCTTTAATTTCAAAATTCTAGCTGTTATAACTCCTTTACATAGTAATTATACTCAATAGGTAGTTTGTATGTATTTTACATGCATGAAAAGATATTTTGAAAATTTTACTTTGCCATGGTATTTTGACCCCTAGCTACCATGGTATTTTGAACCCCTACTATAGACCTTTAATTTCAAAATTTAGCTGTTATAACTCCTTTACATAGTAATTATACTCAATAGGTAGTTTGTATGTATTTTACATGCATGAAAAGATATTTTGAAAATTTTACTTAGCCATGGTATTTTGACCCCCCTGCAGTATATTGAACCCCCTACTATAGACCTTTTATTTAAAAAATTCTAACTATTCTAACTCCTTTATATAGTAATAATACTCCAATAAGTAGTATGTACGTATTTAACATGCTGGAAAAGATATTTTGAAAATTTTACTTAGCCATGGTATTTTGACCCCCCTGCGGTATATTGAACACTCCAACTATAGACCTTTTATTTAAAAAATTCTAGCTATTTTAACTCCTTTATAAGATAATTATACTCCAATAAGTAGTTGGTATGTACTTTACATGCTTGAAAAGATGTTTTGAAAATTTTACTTAGCTATGGTATTTTGACCCCCTGCCATGGTATGTTGACCCCTCCCCCCTTTTACACCTCCAAATTCAAATTCTAGCTATTGTAACTCATATAAATTGTTATAATACTCCAATAAGTTGTATGTATGTATTTAACATGCTTGATAAGATATTTTGAAAATTTTACTTAGCCATGGTATTTTGACCCCCTGCGGTATATTGAACCCCCTACTATAGACCTTTTATTTAAAAAATTCAAGCTATTTTAGCTCTATTATATAGTAATAATACTCCAATAAGTAGTATGTATGTATTTAACATGCTGGAAAAGATATTTTGAAAATTTTACTTTGCCATGGTATTTTGACCCCCCTACCATGGTATATTGAACCCTACTATACCTTTAATTTCAAAATTATAGCTGTTATAACTCCATTACATAGTAATTATACTCCAATAAGTAGTTTGTATGTATTTTACATGCATGAAAAGATATTTTGTAAATTTTACTTTGCCATGGTATTTTGACCCTCTGCCATGGTATGTTGACCCTCCCCCCCTTACACCTCCAAATTCAAAATTCTATCTATTGTAACTCATTTAAATTGTAATAATACTCTAATATGTTATTCGTATGTATTTAACATGCTGGAAAAGATATTTTGAAAATTTTACTTAGCCATGGTATTTTGACCCCCCTGCGGTATATTGAACCCCCTACTATAGACCTTTTATTTAAAAAATTCTAGCTATTTTAACTCCTTTATATAGTAGTAATACTCCAATAAGTAGTTTGTATGTATTTAACATGCTGGAAAAGATGTTTTGAAAATTTCACCTAGCTATGGTATTTTGACCCCCCCCTTTACACCTCCAAATTCAAAATTCTATCTATTGTAACTCATTTAAATTGTAATAATACTCTAATATGTTGTTTGTATGTATTTAACATGCTGGAAAAGATATTTTGAAAGTTTTACTTAGCCATGGTATTTTGACCCCCCTGCGGTATATTGAACCCCCTACTATAGACCTTTTATTTGAAAAATTCTAACTATTCTAACTCCTTTATATAGTTATAATACTCCAATAAGTAGTATGTATGTATTTAACATGCTTGAAAAGATGTTTTGAAAATTACACTTAGCCATGGTATTTTGACCCCCCTGCGGTATATTGAACCCCCTACTAAAAACCTCCAATTAAAAAAAATGATAGCCAACAAATTGTAAACTCGATAATCTGCAATACTATTTATCTAAAACAGGGGGTTCAATATACCGCAGGGGGGTTCAAAATACCATATGTGAAAAATGACCCGGTTCATTTTTAGGGGTTCAAAATACCATACGACACGGTAATTTTTAGGGGTTCAAAATACCATATGACACCGGGTCATTTTAGGGGTTCAAAATACCATATGGTATTTTGAACCCCATGGTAAATTGACCCGGGTCAAAATACCGCTATGGTAAAATGACCCCCTGTATGGAAAATTGAACCCCATGGTAAATTGAACCCCTGTTTTTTTATTCTAGATAATAATAAGAACATTATACATTACTTTTAAGCTTATAAAGATTGAAAATCATACATACCAAAAGGTGAGGTAAATTTTCCATGATAGGAAAAAATAATGCCATGGCTCGGTATAAGTGCTCTGAACATGCTGAAGGCCTTAACAACAAAATTTCATTAAAATCCTTATTGAAACAGTATGACTAGACCATGTACCTTGAATGCTTTGCTTATTTGAAAACTTAACATATAAAGGGAGTTGAAATTTCCTATGGTAAAAAAGGGGGAGGGGGTCAAAATACCATGGCTAAGTAAAATTTTCAAAACATCTCTTCCAGCATGTTAAATACATACAAACTACTTAACTAGATATGATAAAATTAAACAACTTTAAATTTGAACAGTTATTTTAATTGTATACCCAGGTACAAATTGAACAATATAAAAAAAATAAGATACATATGGCCCTTAATGTATTATAGTAAAAACCAAACATTGTAGCACCGCGAGCGAACAAGCACTTCTCTTTCAAATCTCACCACTTCTCCCTCTCAATTTCAAAAAGAGAAGTCACTTCTCCCTATGATTCTGAAGTAGTGTGAGCCCTGCTTGTACATGAAAATGAGTTCAAGGACAATTGACACATGACAGACAGAATACTCAGAACATAAGACATCTGTATATAAGGTATGAAGTATTCAGGTCTTCTACCTTCTAATATATAGTTTTACTGTATACACAAACAGTTAATGTGGTCACTGCCACCTGATTAGACACTCTTTGTCTCCCGTTCTCTACTTTCTTTGCAGGCAAGACAAAAACCAAAAACACTCAATAACTATAAATTATCAAATACCAAAAGGGTTCCTTGTGCATGGTAATCTGTCAGAATACAGCTACAATTGTTGAAAAAGTATCCTTTCTTAGCATTCATCATGGCAGGTTTCTACAAATATAAACAATGGCAAATTATTGTTAAAAGACAAAACTTTCCTTCTATGGATAGTTGTGGTCATCTAGCAGCATTTTATCACATAAACCTTTTTACATTTTGTATAGTTTACAAAATATTTTGATATGTTCAAATTTATCAAGTTATTTTATAAAGTAATTATCAACTTCTTAAGTTTGAATGTAATGTTTCTATTATGTTCTACTGTAAAAACAAATTTTCTAGGAAAAATAGTTGGGTGGAAATGCTATCTGGAGAACAAGTTCATATTTTGTTCCCTATGAAGTTGGTCTATAAAATGGAAAAGAAAGGATAAATATTTCTTATTGGTTGTATCTGTGTTTCTTTTTTTCTTGTATGTTGTTGGTTGTTAGAGTTTGGTAGGTGACTAATACATCTCTTTAAATTATATTATCTTTTTCTCTTGTTTGTTGTTGGTTGTTAGAGTTTGGTAGGTGACTAATACATCTCTTTAAATTATATTATCTTTTTCTCTTGTATGTTGTTGGTTGTTAGAGTTTGGTAGGTGACTAATACATCTCTTTAAATTATATTATCTTTTCTCTTGTTTGTTGGTTGTTAGAGTTTGGTAGGTGACTAATACATCTCTTTAAATTATATTATCTTTTCTCTTGTTTGTTGGTTGTTAGAGTTTGGTAGGTGACTAATACATCTCTTTAAATTATATTATCTTTTCTCTTGTTTGTTGGTTGTTAGAGTTTGGTAGGTGACTAATACATCTCTTTATATTTTATATTATCTTTTTCTCTTGTTTGTTGTTGGTTGTTAGAGTTTGGTAGGTGACTAATACATCTCTTTAAATTATATTATCTTTTCTCTTGTTTGTTGGTTGTTAGAGTTTGGTAGGTGACTAATACATCTCTTTAAATTATATTATCTTTTCTCTTGTTTGTTGGTTGTTAGAGTTTGGTAGGTGACTAATACATCTCTTTATATTTTATATTATCTTTTTCTCTTGTTTGTTGTTGGTTGTTAGAGTTTGGTAGGTGACTAATACATCTCTTTAAATTATATTATCTTTTTCTCTTGTTTGTTGTTGGTTGTTAGAGTTTGGTAGGTGACTAATACATCTCTTTATATTTTATATTATCTTTTTCTCTTGTTTGTTGTTGGTTGTTAGAGTTTGGTAGGTGACTAATACATCTCTTTAAATTATATTATCTTTTTCTCTTGTTTGTTGGTTGTTAGAGTTTGGTAGGTGACTAATACATCTCTTTAAATTATATTATCTTTTTCTCTTGTATGTTGTTGGTTGTTAGAGTTTGGTAGGTGACTAATACATCTCTTTATATTATATTATCTTTTTCTCTTGTTTGTTGTTGGTTGTTAGAGTTTGGTAGGTGACTAATACATCTCTTTAAATTATATTATCTTTTCTCTTGTTTGTTGGTTGTTAGAGTTTGGTAGGTGACTAATACATCTCTTTATATTTTATATTATCTTTTCTCTTGTTTGTTGGTTGTTAGAGTTTGGTAGGTGACTAATACATCTCTTTAAATTATATTATCTTTTCTCTTGTTTGTTGTTGGTTGTTAGAGTTTGGTAGGTGACTAATACATCTCTTTAAATTATATTATCTTTTTCTCTTGTATGTTGTTGGTTGTTAGAGTTTGGTAGGTGACTAATACATCTCTTTAAATTATATTATCTTTTCTCTTGTTTGTTGGTTGTTAGAGTTTGGTAGGTGACTAATACATCTCTTTAAATTATATTATCTTTTCTCTTGTTTGTTGGTTGTTAGAGTTTGGTAGGTGACTAATACATCTCTTTAAATTATATTATCTTTTCTCTTGTTTGTTGGTTGTTAGAGTTTGGTAGGTGACTAATACATCTCTTTAAATTATATTATCTTTTCTCTTGTTTGTTGGTTGTTAGAGTTTGGTAGGTGACTAATACATCTCTTTAAATTATATTATCTTTTCTCTTGTTTGTTGGTTGTTAGAGTTTGGTAGGTGACTAATACATCTCTTTATAATTATATTATCTTTTCTCTTGTTTGTTGGTTGTTAGAGTTTGGTAGGTGACTAATACATCTCTTTAAATTATATTATCTTTTCTCTTGTGTTGTTGGTTGTTAGAGTTTGGTAGGTGACTAATACATCTCTTTATATTTTATATTATCTTTTCTCTTGTTTGTTGGTTGTTAGAGTTTGGTAGGTGACTAATACATCTCTTTAAATTATATTATCTTTTTCTCTTGTTTGTTGGTTGTTAGAGTTTGGTAGGTGACTAATACATCTCTTTAAATTATATTATCTTTTTCTCTTGTTTGTTGGTTGTTAGAGTTTGGTAGGTGACTAATACATCTCTTTAAATTATATTATCTTTTTCTCTTGTTTGTTGGTTGTTAGAGTTTGGTAGGTGACTAATACATCTCTTTATATTTTATATTATCTTTTTCTCTTGTTTGTTGGTTGTTAGAGTTTGGTAGGTGACTAATACATCTCTTTATATTTTATATTATCTTTTTCTCTTGTTTGTTGGTTGTTAGAGTTTGGTAGGTGACTAATACATCTCTTTAAATTATATTATCTTTTTCTCTTGTTTGTTGGTTGTTAGAGTTTGGTAGGTGACTAATACATCTCTTTATATTTTATATTATCTTTTTCTCTTGTTTGTTGTTGGTTGTTAGAGTTTGGTAGGTGACTAATACATCTCTTTATATTTTATATTATCTTTTTCTCTTGTTTGTTGTTGGTTGTTAGAGTTTGGTAGGTGACTAATACATCTCTTTATATTTTATATTATCTTTTTCTCTTGTTTGTTGGTTGTTAGAGTTTGGTAGGTGACTAATACATCTCTTTATATTTTATATTATCTTTTTCTCTTGTTTGTTGGTTGTTAGAGTTTGGTAGGTGACTAATACATCTCTTTATATTTTATATTATCTTTTTCTCTTGTTTGTTGGTTGTTAGAGTTTGGTAGGTGACTAATACATCTCTTTATATTTTATATTATCTTTTTCTCTTGTGTTGTTGGTTGTTAGAGTTTGGTAGGTGACTAATACATCTCTTTATATTTTATATTATCTTTTTCTCTTGTATGTTGTTGGTTGTTAGAGTTTGGTAGGTGACTAATACATCTCTTTATATTTTATATTATCTTTTTCTCTTGTTTGTTGGTTGTTAGAGTTTGGTAGGTGACTAATACATCTCTTTAAATTATATTATCTTTTTCTCTTGTTTGTTGGTTGTTAGAGTTTGGTAGGTGACTAATACATCTCTTTAAATTATATTATCTTTTTCTCTTGTTTGTTGGTTGTTAGAGTTTGGTAGGTGACTAATACATCTCTATAAATTATATTATCTTTTCTCTTGTGTTGTTGGTTGTTAGAGTTTGGTAGGTGACTAATACATCTCTATAAATTATATTATCTTTTCTCTTGTATGTTGTTGGTTGTTAGAGTTTGGTAGGTGACTAATACATCTCTATAAATTATATTATCTTTTCTCTTGTGTTGTTGGTTGTTAGAGTTTGGTAGGTGACTAATACATCTCTATAAATTATATTATCTTTTCTCTTGTTTGTTGTTGGTTGTTAGAGTTTGGTAGGTGACTAATACATCTCTATAAATTATATTATCTTTTCTCTTGTTTGTTGTTGGTTGTTAGAGTTTGGTAGGTGACTAATACATCTCTTTATATTTTATATTATCTTTTCTCTTGTTTGTTGGTTGTTAGAGTTTGGTAGGTGACTAATACATCTCTATAAATTATATTATCTTTTCTCTTGTTTGTTGTTGGTTGTTAGAGTTTGGTAGGTGACTAATACATCTCTATAAATTATATTATCTTTTCTCTTGTTTGTTGTTGGTTGTTAGAGTTTGGTAGGTGACTAATACATCTCTTTAATATTTTATATTATCTTTTCTCTTGTTTGTTGGTTGTTAGAGTTTGGTAGGTGACTAATACATCTCTTTAAATTATATTATCTTTTCTCTTGTGTTGTTGGTTGTTAGAGTTTGGTAGGTGACTAATACATCTCTTTAAATTATATTATCTTTTCTCTTGTTTGTTGGTTGTTAGAGTTTGGTAGGTGACTAATACATCTCTTTAAATTATATTATCTTTTCTCTTGTTTGTTGGTTGTTAGAGTTTGGTAGGTGACTAATACATCTCTTTAAATTATATTATCTTTTCTCTTGTTTGTTGGTTGTTAGAGTTTGGTAGGTGACTAATACATCTCTATAAATTATATTATCTTTTCTCTTGTTTGTTGGTTGTTAGAGTTTGGTAGGTGACTAATACATCTCTTTAAATTATATTATCTTTTCTCTTGTTTGTTGGTTGTTAGAGTTTGGTAGGTGACTAATACATCTCTTTAAATTATATTATCTTTTCTCTTGTCTTTTGTTGGTTGTTAGAGTTTGGTAGGTGACTAATACATCTCTTTAAATTATATTATCTTTTCTCTTGTTTGTTGGTTGTTAGAGTTTGGTAGGTGACTAATACATCTCTTTAAATTATATTATCTTTTCTCTTGTTTGTTGGTTGTTAGAGTTTGGTAGGTGACTAATACATCTCTTTAAATTATATTATCTTTTCTCTTGTGTTGTTGGTTGTTAGAGTTTGGTAGGTGACTAATACATCTCTTATAAATTATATTATCTTTTCTCTTGTATGTTGTTGGTTGTTAGAGTTTGGTAGGTGACTAATACATCTCTATAAATTATATTATCTTTTCTCTTGTATGTTGTTGGTTGTTAGAGTTTGGTAGGTGACTAATACATCTCTATAAATTATATTATCTTTTCTCTTGTATGTTGTTGGTTGTTAGAGTTTGGTAGGTGACTAATACATCTCTTTAAATTATATTATCTTTTTCTCTTGTATGTTGTTGGTTGTTAGAGTTTGGTAGGTGACTAATACATCTCTTTAAATTATATTATCTTTTTCTCTTGTTTGTTGGTTGTTAGAGTTTGGTAGGTGACTAATACATCTCTTTAAATTATATTATCTTTTTCTCTTGTTTGTTGGTTGTTAGAGTTTGGTAGGTGACTAATACATCTCTTTAAATTATATTATCTTTTTCTCTTGTATGTTGTTGGTTGTTAGAGTTTGGTAGGTGACTAATACATCTCTATAAATTATATTATCTTTTCTCTTGTGTTGTTGGTTGTTAGAGTTTGGTAGGTGACTAATACATCTCTTTAAATTATATTATCTTTTTCTCTTGTTTGTTGGTTGTTAGAGTTTGGTAGGTGACTAATACATCTCTTTAAATTATATTATCTTTTTCTCTTGTATGTTGGTTGTTAGAGTTTGGTAGGTGACTAATACATCTCTTTAAATTATATTATCTTTTTCTCTTGTTTGTTGGTTGTTAGAGTTTGGTAGGTGACTAATACATCTCTTTAAATTATATTATCTTTTCTCTTGTTTGTTGGTTGTTAGAGTTTGGTAGGTGACTAATACATCTCTTTAAATTATATTATCTTTTCTCTTGTTTGTTGGTTGTTAGAGTTTGGTAGGTGACTAATACATCTCTATAAATTATATTATCTTTTCTCTTGTTTGTTGTTGGTTGTTAGAGTTTGGTAGGTGACTAATACATCTCTATAAATTATATTATCTTTTCTCTTGTTTGTTGTTGGTTGTTAGAGTTTGGTAGGTGACTAATACATCTCTATATATTATATTATCTTTTCTCTTGTTTGTTGTTGGTTGTTAGAGTTTGGTAGGTGACTAATACATCTCTATAAATTATATTATCTTTTCTCTTGTTTGTTGTTGGTTGTTAGAGTTTGGTAGGTGACTAATACATCTCTATAAATTATATTATCTTTTCTCTTGTTTGTTGTTGGTTGTTAGAGTTTGGTAGGTGACTAATACATCTCTATAAATTATATTATCTTTTCTCTTGTTTGTTGTTGGTTGTTAGAGTTTGGTAGGTGACTAATACATCTCTATAAATTATATTATCTTTTCTCTTGTTTGTTGTTGGTTGTTAGAGTTTGGTAGGTGACTAATACATCTCTATAAATTATATTATCTTTTCTCTTGTTTGTTGTTGGTTGTTAGAGTTTGGTAGGTGACTAATACATCTCTTTATATTTTATATTATCTTTTTCTCTTGTTTGTTGTTGGTTGTTAGAGTTTGGTAGGTGACTAATACATCTCTTTATATTTTATATTATCTTTTTCTCTTGTTTGTTGGTTGTTAGAGTTTGGTAGGTGACTAATACATCTCTTTATATTTTATATTATCTTTTTCTCTTGTTTGTTGGTTGTTAGAGTTTGGTAGGTGACTAATACATCTCTATAAATTATATTATCTTTTCTCTTGTTTGTTGTTGGTTGTTAGAGTTTGGTAGGTGACTAATACATCTCTATAAATTATATTATCTTTTCTCTTGTTTGTTGTTGGTTGTTAGAGTTTGGTAGGTGACTAATACATCTCTATAAATTATATTATCTTTTCTCTTGTTTGTTGTTGGTTGTTAGAGTTTGGTAGGTGACTAATACATCTCTTTATATTTTATATTATCTTTTTCTCTTGTATGTTGTTGGTTGTTAGAGTTTGGTAGGTGACTAATACATCTCTTTAAATTATATTATCTTTTTCTCTTGTTTGTTGGTTGTTAGAGTTTGGTAGGTGACTAATACATCTCTATAAATTATATTATCTTTTCTCTTGTTTGTTGTTGGTTGTTAGAGTTTGGTAGGTGACTAATACATCTCTTTAAATTATATTATCTTTTTCTCTTGTTTGTTGTTGGTTGTTAGAGTTTGGTAGGTGACTAATACATCTCTTTATATTTTATATTATCTTTTTCTCTTGTATGTTGTTGGTTGTTAGAGTTTGGTAGGTGACTAATACATCTCTTTATATTTTATATTATCTTTTTCTCTTGTTTGTTGGTTGTTAGAGTTTGGTAGGTGACTAATACATCTCTTTATATTTTATATTATCTTTTTCTCTTGTTTGTTGTTGGTTGTTAGAGTTTGGTAGGTGACTAATACATCTCTATAAATTATATTATCTTTTCTCTTGTTTGTTGTTGGTTGTTAGAGTTTGGTAGGTGACTAATACATCTCTATAAATTATATTATCTTTTCTCTTGTTTGTTGTTGGTTGTTAGAGTTTGGTAGGTGACTAATACATCTCTTTATATTTTATATTATCTTTTCTCTTGTATGTTGTTGGTTGTTAGAGTTTGGTAGGTGACTAATACATCTCTTTATATTTTATATTATCTTTTCTCTTGTTTGTTGGTTGTTAGAGTTTGGTAGGTGACTAATACATCTCTTTATATTTTATATTATCTTTTTCTCTTGTATGTTGTTGGTTGTTAGAGTTTGGTAGGTGACTAATACATCTCTATAAATTATATTATCTTTTTCTCTTGTTTGTTGGTTGTTAGAGTTTGGTAGGTGACTAATACATCTCTATAAATTATATTATCTTTTCTCTTGTTTGTTGTTGGTTGTTAGAGTTTGGTAGGTGACTAATACATCTCTATAAATTATATTATCTTTTCTCTTGTTTGTTGTTGGTTGTTAGAGTTTGGTAGGTGACTAATACATCTCTTTATATTTTATATGATCTTTTCTCTTGTATGTTGTTGGTTGTTAGAGTTTGGTAGGTGACTAATACATCTCTTTATATTTTATATTATCTTTTCTCTTGTTTGTTGGTTGTTAGAGTTTGGTAGGTGACTAATACATCTCTTTATATTTTATATTATCTTTTCTCTTGTTTGTTGTTGGTTGTTAGAGTTTGGTAGGTGACTAATACATCTCTATAAATTATATTATCTTTTCTCTTGTTTGTTGTTGGTTGTTAGAGTTTGGTAGGTGACTAATACATCTCTATAAATTATATTATCTTTTCTCTTGTTTGTTGTTGGTTGTTAGAGTTTGGTAGGTGACTAATACATCTCTATAAATTATATTATCTTTTCTCTTGTTTGTTGTTGGTTGTTAGAGTTTGGTAGGTGACTAATACATCTCTTTATATTTTATATTATCTTTTTCTCTTGTATGTTGTTGGTTGTTAGAGTTTGGTAGGTGACTAATACATCTCTTTATATTTTATATTATCTTTTTCTCTTGTTTGTTGTTGGTTGTTAGAGTTTGGTAGGTGACTAATACATCTCTTTATATTTTATATTATCTTTTTCTCTTGTTTGTTGGTTGCCTGATAACAATATATCAGTTTTCATTAAACAGAAAGTTGATGAGCGCTGATTTGACAATGTATCACACAATAAAACATATTTACATGAAGACTGATAACAAATTTCAGGAAGCTCTGATTTGTACATCCTGAGAAAAATGTGAACAAAATTTCATGGGATGGATGGACAGAAGGACATACAGGAGTATGACAGTATACCTCCTACTTTGAAATGGGGGTATAATAAAAGTTGGACGCTAGAAATTTCTTACTATCCATCAATATAAATCCTATGATATATACATTGTATATAAACTAAAAAAACCTACAATATCAACAGGATTATTCATCTGTGTTAATCTGTTTTGTAGTTCATTACATATATAAAACTCCCAAGGACAAGGTGGTGACTGAACCTGAAAAGAAAAATAAAGTCTTAATTTATTAATTATAACATTGGTATACTATTATAACAAACATTGTAAAGTTTCTGCACTTGCCGGTGTAATCTTAAAAATTTAATTGAAGTAAATTTAATTTCTGTGTGAAAAGGCCTCTATAGGATAAATATGTATAAAAATACTGTCGCCTGTACCTATCCCTTCCAGCAGAGGGAGTGTCGATTTAGCTGAGCAGGATATTTAAATGCCCTCTTCTTGAATGGTACCATATATCAATTAAGGTCCTGGAATTGTCATAGAGAAACCTCTTTTCTGCACTTATTAGTTTATTTTTAAGAACTATAACCTTGACGTATTGACCTCTGAACAAATAGTGATCTTCCATTTAACATATGTGACCATATATGCAACCTTTATTCCTATCCTGTGTAAGGTTCTGGGATTATTATCTGGATACATCTTAATCTAATTTTATAACTTAACCTTGACCTTAGAGGCAATGATCTCAAAATCAATAAGGATTCTCCTCTCATAATATATGATGATTTATGCATGGTTCCTTGCAATCCCTTGTATATTTCTAGAGATAACCCTGAAAACCTTTTCTGCACTTATTTCAGCCCATTTTAAATTGCTATGACATTGACCTTGGACCAGGGGTCCGGAAACGGTCATGTTTGCAAGTCATGACCTAAACAGAAAGCTATTTGTCCTAAACGAAAAAATCGGGATTTAGGACAAATTTTTATTTTTTTACAGAAATAATTTCGGTCATTTCATTGAAATCGGGTTTCTTAATCGCCATTTTGCACTTGTGATCATATAATCCCTTTCCTGTAATAAAACTGCCACTCCAGTAAAGTCTGATAATCCTGAGGGCCCTCCGAATAACTATATTAATGCCTCCAGGAAATATTGGCTAATGATCGTTTGTCACTTTTTACCTGTGTTTTTAATTCACACCTGACATTGATCACAAGCTCAGAACTAATGTTATAAAGTAATTAAAATTCCATGACAACTGTATTCATTATTTAATTACTTTTCAGCAAAGACAATCATCAATTCAAATTTAAAAATCAAAACTTAATTTAATTTATGTAGAATAATGTAATTTTTCACGAGTAACACATGTGCTTTATTTACTATGTAATACGCATGCGTGAAATTGTCTTTAGCAGATTAGACATTTAATCCTAAAATGCAAAATGATTTCATGCTAAATTAAATGAGTGCAACTATTATCTGTTATATTAAAACACTTTTAAAGGTAATAAAATAAAAGGCCGGTGATTTCCTGTCAATTTGATAAACAAAATGAATCCAGAATTATTCGTACTTTAGTATTGTCGCAAAACTTCCGGTTTTAATTTCGACTTCAAAATCGAAAGAAACGTTAGCTACGTCTGAGAAATTAACCATTTTGAGTCCTTAAAATCATTTTAAATCATTGCCTTCCCAAAACTGTTCTTGAACGTTTTTAGAAAAATGGTAAGAAAATTCACGAAGTAAATGCAATGAAACAGTCAATACAAGTTCGTTGATGCTATGAATCTAGTGTGATATTGAAAATTTTAAAAAAAGGCACCAACTTTTAATTCATCTCAAAATGACCGAAACTGTGTGAAAAAAATTCTGGATCCTTGCCTTGGACACAGTAATCTCAAATGAATAGGGATCTTCCACTCATTAAATGTGGCCATATATCGAAGTTTGGTTCCAATTTCATGCAAGGTTCTAAAGTTATAATCCCAAGACTCCATTCATGCACTAATTTAGGTTTAATTTTATGTTTGACCTTGACCTTAGACATAGTGACCTAAAGATTTTCCACTGATTATATGTGAACATATGCAATTCAACATGTAGTATTTGATTTTTCATTGGGAAACAAAGATGACTGATAGATGAACATATTAAACTATATTCTCCAATACTTCGTAACAGGATATAAACAGTGAAATATTTTATCTGTTGTCAAATCTTCAGTTTGTTATTGAGTTGTATTAAATAATGCCTGGTCTTGTTAATATAATATTGGAAAATGGACATTTGCATGTGTATAGAAAATAAAAAATATTCAAAAAATGATTAAATTTTGAGTGTTTCCAATGCAGTAAACACCCAATGCAGATGACCATGTACATTTTATGGTATGACTACATGGTACTAACTCAATACAGATAAAAAAAAGGCATGACAAAATAACTTTCTAAAAGTATATACATTATTACCTTTAAAGCCAATGTTTCTACACTGTCCTCACCATCTTCATTAAGATAATCATAACTTGAGACCTTGTACACTTTAGCATAGCCACCTTTCCCAACCAGTTCTTCAGCAATAAATGTATCCTGCCCTGTTGGGGATATAAAGTATTTAATTATCTTCTTTTAATTTACAAAAAAATCCAATTCACTACTATCGTTGAGATATTAATGAATAATTCTACTAATTGCTAATGTCTGTTTTAGATAAAATACAACAAATAAAAGAAACTAGGTATCCATAACGGGGCTCACACTACTTCAGAATCATAGGGAGAAGTGACTTCTCTTTTTGAAACTGAGAGGGAGAAGTTGTGAGATTTGAAAGAGAAGTGCTCGTTCGCTCCAGCGCTACAATGTTTTGTTTATACTATAATACAATGAGCCATATGTATCTTATTTTTTTTATATTTTTCAATTTGTACCTGGGTATACAATTAAAGTAACAGTTCATATTCAAAGTTGTTTAATTTTATCATATCTAGTTGCACAATTATTTAGTCCTCTTGTCAGAAAAAAACAATTAAATATCTGGCAATAATAAAAAAAAAAAAATCAAAAAGGAAAAGAAAGTTGTTATATCAATTAAAATTCAATCAAAAACTAATCTGTTATCATGTTTATGAAATTAAGTATTTCTCATTAAAAAGATATTTAAATTTAACAGTTTTATTATTATAAAGCTTGGACATAATATAATTATATTAGTGTAATAGTCCCAGAGTTTAGCAACTTTAATTTATAAATTGAAACAATGCATATACATGGAAATATATACATTAATCAAGTAGATCTAACCAAAACTATGTTAATGCTTGTGGAATGCGTAATTTTTCCTTTTGTGATCAATTTTCTTCTGTCAGCTGTGCCATTCATGCGACCGTAGTCATTATCGCAAGAATCTGGATTTCGGTCATAGCTGGTCCGTTTCCAATTAAATCACGACTCCGATCCGTAGTTGTACAATAATTTGACCAAAAATTTAAATGCCAGACGAAGAAAATTTACAAAAATAAACGATGTTTGACACGCTATTTGGAAAGGAATATGACGTTTTTAATGCAATATGAGGATAACAAATTTACTTTTGGCAAATTTCATCACGTTCTAATGAAGTAACAAGCTTATTTTGCCGAAAGTTAGAATGATTTGATGTACCCTCTGAGTATCAAGTACCGGAAGTGTCTTTGTGA
Source organism: Mytilus coruscus (assembly GCA_017311375.1). Taxonomy (NCBI): domain Eukaryota; kingdom Metazoa; phylum Mollusca; class Bivalvia; order Mytilida; family Mytilidae; genus Mytilus; species Mytilus coruscus. The sequence goes on along the minus strand of CM029602.1, from coordinate 61,342,836 downwards.
AATAAACTTCAACCAACTTTAAAATCAATGCTTTATCCTCTTTTTAAGAAAATAAATCGTTTATGTCTTTGAATTTCTCTACTTTCAAATGAAAAATTGCTGTTTAATCGACTTGGTGAATGTTGAATGTTGCCAATGACAAAAGCGACTGAAAGCAAGTATCGTGAACAACAGGGCGACTAGATTTCGCTTTTGACGGTCGGGCAAAGCGAAGAGACGGATGGGAAAGCGGCTATGTCGCCCCAGTCGCCTGCTAGCATGAGCCCTGCCATAAATCCATAAATCTTTTATCAAACATGAAGAAGAGATTCCACAAAGTACCATGATGATAACAATATTTATGCAATAGAGACACTTATTTTTTTAAATGAATAATGAGAGGAATGGCTTTGTTGAGGTTAAATAAAACTCAAAACCTTACCTAAATCAATCATATTTGCAACTCTTATTTCTGGTAAGAGTTCATCCCTTTCATAATAATTAGACGTTGATTCCAAAGGTGGTGATAATGTGTGCAAAAATTTATCAATGTCATTTTCATCAAATGGATTCCTAGGTTTAGTCTGAAGGTGAACTGAAGGTGATGGAGTATATTTTGTAATATCTATCACATGTGTTGACTGGTTTAAGTCTTCAAATTTTGGTATGTCACAAAAGTCTGTTTCCATGGCAACATGTGAAGTGTGAGATTTGAAAACACTATTAACAGTAGACTGTCCATGATTTCCTGATGATTCTTCATTACTGCCTTCCATGATGGGGCTAGAAAACAAAAAATTGGTTTCTAGTAAATCAATAATAAATCTTTCAAGTGATAAATAATTACTGTAAAACATGAATATAAAACTTAATAGACTATAAACGATGAAAATACAGAACGTTGACCCACAAGACTTTGTCCTTGAAACATTTAAATTATTGAAAATACACTTTCCATTTGTTTAAAGAAGAAAACTGACATATCAGTAAGTGCTACGCTTGCACATTTTTGAGTGACACAGAGAAACAAACAACAATTCATACATTTTTTAAAATGGGAGCAGACGTACAAATTATGGCAGCAGAAATTAATTCATGATATCACATTCCAGCACTTTGAATGTTTAAGTACTTTGCCACATTATACTGTATAACGTAAGCAATAATGTGTATGTATAAATAATTTTGCTAGTATAGTATATCGATAATGGTGTTACCACTTGAAGGAAACAAATACAATTTCCCTAATCTGGATAAAATTGCTGATTATGAAGAAATTTATGTTTTCATGATCATGAAAAATATACAAGAAAAACTAGAAAAAACAAATAAAATCATTTAAAAAATTAAATATTCAATTGTGCAATATTTGGGGCTGGAAAGATTTTGTAAAAAAGAAATGATCGATTAGTTGTGGTTTGCTTTATGTCCAGTGTCAAACATCTCATGCATATTTCAGAAGAGAACAAAATCAATAATTTAATAGGAACATTGTAGGTTCTGTGCTAGTCTACTGACCAAAAATTAATTAAAGTCAATAATTTGATACAATTCAACACAATAAAAAATAGAACCAAAGGAGTCGGACGTTGATCCTCTAAATAAATGATAAATGACCATCTAAACTTTCTATAACTGAAAAATACCTTTATTATGAGCTTTTTTTTTTATTCATTCTTTTAAACTCAATGTTGAAATGGCAAAGCATGTATAGCTATACGTTTTGAATAATATTGTATTATTGGATGATGAGTATCTACATGAAGATAATTTTTGAGGTGAAGTTATAAAAAATAGAAAATTTCAAAAAGGTCCTGCAATAGGGCTAGGCTGGGATGAAGGCAGACAATTTAAAATATCACTGGAAATCGGGATCAATTGGACAAGGACGGAAATTTCAATAGGTTTACTAGGGAGCCCCTAAAAGAATAAACACAAGGGTTCTTTAGCAAACAAAGGGCGTAACAAGCAAGAGCGGTTATAGTCGGCTACTCGATGGTCCTTGCTATCCATCCGACACATTTCTTGTTTGACGTTCTGGCTGGGGAGAATTTTCGATATTTTCAAAAAAATACGGTTTCCCTACGAGGACCCTCGGAAAACCTGACAGTGGGTGACTGCGGGTCTTACAATGAGCAACAGGGGGAAAATATACCATCAAGACAATTTTCATATAAGGGGTCCCACTGACTGTCTTAAGAGATAGCCCGCTACATTCATGCTCAGTGATTCCATATGTAATCAACAAAATGTTCCAATGAAAGGAGGGGGCGGGCCCTCAGGGCCCCTTGGATCCGCCTATGGTAGCACTATATTAACATTACTAATAGGCATTGGATTATTGGAATTTGAGAAAATAACAATTATCTTCATGGATTTGTAGCAGCAAATTAAAAAATATTGACGATATGATAACTCTAGATCTTTACACAGGGTAACTTTAAAAGAAAAATTATATACATGTACATATACTTTGATTTTCACTGAAAGCCCATTACAGAAAGATGTTTCTCAAAATTAGTATATTGTTTTTCTTTTAACAAAAAAAAAACATTTTACTATGAAAAAGGAGTCAATGCATATAAAAAAAAAAATTATACATGTGACTTTTTGTCTGTGACTTTCTGTCCTTCATTCTGACCGTTATCATGACAAGGAAAAATGACTTTATACCTATTTATATGTAATAGGCTTTGCATCAAATTTATAGAAACATTTAGATTGAACCATTAATTTTTTCAAATAAGAAAATATAAAATGCTTGCAAACATATTAGCAAACGATAAATGTATTGACTTTCGGGAACATTTAAAACTGAGACAAGGCTCTGGCAACCCTCAAGTAAAGTTCAAGATATGTATACTTATATTTTATGAAAATATTTTAAACTACCAGGATATCGTGCATGCAGGGGCTAGGGCATACCGCAAGTAGTCTGCGAAATGTTTATTTGTTTTTTATGAAAATATTTAAAACTACCAAGATATCCAACACAAGACTCGGGCATAAATATTAAAAAAAAAACTATATTGGATTTATCAACTTACATGTATTTATGCTGACAATGACAGCGTTGGTCAGGTCACATTTTATGAAGACTTAAAAAAAGTTTTCTATATTTTTTTCTTATATTTATGTATTGAATGGTCTAAATTTATAACAATTTAAATTTGACATCAATCCTTTTAGAAATAAAAAAGTTATTAGCATTTTCGTTTTGGTCCAGACATTAGAGTAACCCACCAAAGGGAGATAATTCGTATTGTGAGGAATATTTCACAATGATTATTTTTTAGAAATTAATTTCACATGTTTCTAGGTAGATTACCCGTAACTTTTTTTTATTTTTGACTAAAACAAGACTGAAATTAATTGTTTTTGTGTTTCTTTTAATAGATGTAGCCGCATAATTTCACAACACTACACCAAATATTGTATTTTCTCAAAATCCCAACTTACTCTGCTGTTACCATGGTAACCAACCAATATATATATCGGTTGGCATTATTTTTCTGACTAGTCTAATAGGATCTACATATCAGCCAATTTTCAGGAAGATCGGTGACTATGTGTGCCGAAAAAGTTTAAGTGGTTACAGAGAATGAGTATTAAAATCTTGCAGCTTTTACCTCGTGTGCATATTGAACATGAATTTTGTAATTTTTTGTAATTTTACTTTAATGCCCTTAAAGCACCCCTCTCTTCAAAATGAATTACTATTATTGAAGCATATATTTATTGATAATGCTAATATTTAGTGATATTATGATATTTGTATTTTTTTAAACACTGTATTACAGGTGTTTTTTCACTTGAGATGTTAAAATCTTAAAGGGATAGTAGCTACGATTTTGACAAAATTATGACCACGTTATAAAGCTGCTAAAATCAAAGATATGTACTTAAATTTAACAATAAGATCGCTGGAGTGTTTAAATAAACTACAGAAGTGTTAATAATTCATAATTAATATCGTGTTGCGTGCCTATTCATCTCATTAATTATGCATCGGGTTTACTTCCCGAACTTTGCCGACACAGCGAGTGAAATGACCCAGATATAAATAGATATGAACATGTGATTTTTGTTTTTTCTTACGTATTTGATAATTTCTTTAAATTAAACGTACATATTTGACACCATTTATCAAATTATGTTAACAACAAAATATAACAAAAGCCTGCATCTTATTCGAACCAAAGGTTCTCAAACAATGGCGATTATATACACTTGTTTTTACATTTGTATGACAAAACAATGCCGATAATGTATACACTTGTTTGTGAATTGGGGCCATCATGAAGGATACACCGGAAGAATAATATTAAATTGTAAGAAGTTGATTTTTAATTTCTGCTATGTTGAGAGATCACTGCTCGTAAATTTGTGAACATATTTTGGACAATGATGATTTGAACACGTCGCAATTTGTTTTCATGTGATCTGGAATAGTTTGAAAATGTAAACATTTCGCAAACCGTAGTATTGTCGGCTACTTCTGTGTGACTTTGCCTGCCGTGACAGGTTTTTCAAGTGATTCTAATGACCAATCTCATCGCCGTTATTTATTTTCAATTTACAATAATTTGTCTGCACCTCTTTTCTAATCCTTTTTCTCGCAGAAACTGTAAATTCATGTTCCATTCCCGCGATAACATTCCTCTGTTCGACATTTTCCCTTCGAGGGACAACGTGCGATTGCGCATTGAGAACTGCCGAGTTAAGGTCAACATAGGTCATATGAATAAGGGTTGGCTTAACATCGAATTTTTGTCTGTAGACAAAAATTAAATTCAGGTGTAAAAAGTTAAAAAGCTGCTAAATGGAAAGTAATCAGTGATGGTTTTATCTATACTTAATTAACTTTTTGTACAAAATCCGGCATATAGATTAAAAAAATAATTTTAATGAAAATCGTAGCTACTATCCGTTTAAATTTGTCAATTTTTAAACAAATTCCTGGGTAATAAATATAACATTTCTTTATCCAACTTCTTTACAATCAGCACTTTCTTGTAGTACAGTTGGTGAAATTTTCCTATGACCGTCACCTGACAAAATATTATTTTACCTAAGATCCTTGATTTCCTCCTTTGATGTATGAAGATGACTGTCGGTGTAAATCTGTAGAGAACTTTTAGCATCAGAATGACTAGAGATACGAGAAACATCACTGAGAGAATCTAATGGTTTATCCCTGTTGAATGGTGTCGATGCTACCCTAGCTGCAGCAGCAAAGCTTTGGTTTGTACCAATTGGACATATGGTTATATCATCCCTGGCTTGGGACTCAATTGCTTCCATCTTACCTTCATACTCCATTGTCTGGGAAAAATCAATAGAAAGGTTACCAGATCTTATAACAAAACAAGAATTAGACTAATTCTAAAATCATTCTACAACTTTATCTCAATCTATTTTATCCTGATATAACACATGGCACAAATTTGAAAATAACTATACTTAAGTTATAAACATTACGGATAAATACAATGTCTTATAAAACTTATTGCTATTTATTCAAATCCGGATAAGTTCTGAATTACACAACTTCTTCATGACGTCACAAACCAGTTGAAGCTAACTGGGGCCCACTTTGATAGTGCAGTAGCTATGAGATATATAAAAAAAAATACAATATAATTGTTTTTGTTCAATTGTTAATGGAAGGGAAATAGTGAAATAATAATTCGCTTTTAGCAGCCAGTTTGGTTTAATTTTGTCAAAATGAAAGAACCTTAGTGAGCGCGCTCACATACCCCACGTCCCCACATTGTCATTGGAGAAATAGAATAAGTGTACAAAAAAAAAATTGTATCAGAAAAAAAAATTGAATCATAATTTCCTGTCAATATGCAAATCTACAAAGTATGTCCTTATTATCTACACAGTTTCATGAAATTCTGTTGTGTGGTTTCAGAGGAGCTGCGATGACAAACTGTTGCAGAAGTACATTGAAGCAAATAAGTTCAAAGGGGTGTAACTCCTGGAAGAAAAAATTGAATCGTAATTTCCTGTCGATATGCACATCTACGTAGTATGTCCTTATCATCTGAAAAGGTTTCATGAAATTCTGTTGTGTGGTTTGAGAGGAGTTGCGATGACAAAAGGTTGCAGTAGTATATTGGGCAAATAAGTTCAAAGGGGAGTAACTCCTGGAAAAAAAATTGAATCGTAATTTCCTGTCGATATGCACATCTACGTAGTATGTCCTTATTATCTGAAAAGGTTTCATGAAATTCTGTTGTGTGGTTTGAGAGGAGTTGCGATGACAAAAGGTTGCAGTAGTACATTGGGCAAATAAGTTCAAAGGGGCGCAATTCCTGGAAAAAAAATTGAATGGTAATTTCCTGTCGATATGCACATCTAGGTAGTATGTCCTTATTATCTGAAAAGGTTTCATGAAATTCTGTTGTGTGGTTTGAGAGGAGTTGCGATGACAAACTGTTGCAGTAGTACATTAAAGTAAATAAGTTCAAAGGGGCATAACTCCTAGAAAAAGAATTGAATCGTAATTTCCTGTCGATATGCACATCTAAGTAGTATGTCCTTATTATCTGAAAAGGTTTCATGAAATTCTGTTGTGTGGTTTGAGAGGAGTTGCCATGACAAACTGTTGCAGTAGTACATTAAAGTAAAAAAGTTCAAAAGGGCGTAACTCCTAAAAAAAGAATTGAATCGTAATTTCCTGTCGATATGCACAACTACATAGTATGTCCTTATTATCTAAAAAGGTTTCGTGAAATTCTGTTGTGTGGTTTGAGAGGAGTTGCGATTACAAGAAACAGGACTGACGGACGCACGGACTGACGGACGGATGGGTCAAAAACATTATACCCTCCGCAACTCGTTGCGTGGGGTATAATAAGCTAAGAAACATCACTGATGAATTCGACCTCATTGAATCTGTATTAATGTGACCTTCAATTTATCCCCTTAGCTGGAGATGGGTTACCCATGTATTGAGCTATTAAAAGGAAAAGAATGTCAACATTGAAAATGAAACAAGGATGAACCATTTGGTTGACTGATTCGATCCACAAAAAATCATTCTTATACAGGTGAAAACGATGATAAACATACAGTTTAACCTACAATATGAAATCAAACAAACCTAGAAAAATCCAACTGCACATGCATGGTCATTATCTATCTATATTTATATTTATGTTTATGCTGTGGATTAATTTATTTTTGTGGGTCAATTTTCGTGGATAAAGAGAAAAAAAAGACACTTTGTGGTATACGTAAATTCGTGGATCGCTGTTTAAAAAAAAAAAATGTTTCAGATACATAAATTCATGGATCTGTGCTTGAATAATGATAAAACAAAGGATAGAAATTCATTGAAAATGGTTTGAATTGCTCGATCATTGTAGGTTAAAGTGTTGATTCAAAACTTTGATTACAAGCATGGACAAAGGCAACTAATTATTTGTTTGTTAAAAAATAATAACTTCTTGTCAAACTTTTATAAGGTATTCAAAGCCATTTGATGTACAACTGATTGAAAGCTATTTACCCTAATCATGACATATAAAGCAGTCATTAGAAAATGGTCAAAAGTAAGAAACATGCTTATAATTGATTTAACATTTTGTTGGGTAAGTTTTATTTCGAAAAAAATATCGTTTTGTCCAGAATAAATAATCAAAGTGCTTATAAGCACTGAAGGGTAAAGATTGCTTTAATTCATAAGTGGGAAGTAAAATTAAATATTGCATTGTATAAAGCATTGTTTGCAGTTGATTAAAATACCATAATAAACAAAGGAAGATAACTCCAATTTTAAAGATTACTTTAACAATGACATCATTGATATTTTCAGAACAGATATTAGACTCCTGCACCTTGCACAAGTTATGTAATTTTCATGCCAAGTATAACATCACTTTGTAACATGAATATCTGATCATATATTTCACTGATAAATTTCTGGAAATGTTCATTGATAGGATGTTTAGAATGTTAGGATCAATGCACTATATTTTGTGTATATCAAAGGAAGTGATAAACCTTGGAAGATATAGATATCAAGTCAGTACCATTGGGTTTTGATTGCATTTCATGCAATCTTTACCCAAAATACTTGCTTAAACGACAATCTGTCAGAACATTGTTCGAAATGCAGTTTGTGTCCTACATTTTCCCTTTAAAATTTTATTAGAAAAATTGATGTTTTGTCCAGAAATAAGTAAACAAAAATGCATAAACAGCATGGTTTTACACTAGTAATTTTTGGGGCCCTTTATAGCTTACTGTTCGGTGTGAGCCTAGGCTCCGTGTTGAAGACCGTACTTTGACCTATAATGGTTTACTTTTATAAATTTTGACTCGGATGGAGAGTTGTCTCATTGGCACTCATACCACATCTTCTTATATCTATAAACAGCAGTTTACCAAAATCTTATTAGAAAAAACTTTATCCATCTTATAAAAAGAGTGTCAATAATTTTTGTTTAAGTCGAAAGGTGTGAAATTTAATGTTCCTGTCATAAAAATTATTACCTACCTCAATGTCCTGTACTTAATCCTGTTGATTTTTAATAACCAATCAACCAAATTATGACATGGTAATTAACAACTTGCAGTTATTTCCATGAACGATTTTAATCCATTTAAACATTTAAATTCTCACTGATATTTTAAGGATTTAATTATTTATTTAATCAAAATACTTTTATATTCTATTTCAAAAACACTGTTATGTTATCATGTTAATCGCAAGTCATCACTTTACTAGAATTGCACGACATAACCGGAAATAAACATCCGACTTGATACACATTTCTCAGGATTATTCTTTGTTGAATTTTTAAATTTGTGGTTTGCTGTGACCCACGAAACTTGGTATACCACAAATAAAAATGAATCCACAGTATCGGGTTATGTGACCGTTGACAGTCTTCAGGGGTCATCTCTATGGTTAATTTGATGACGTCTAGACAAATAAACATGAAATGCTGATACATATTATCGAGTCCATGTATTGTTAATTGTTTATTTTAGACTTTTTGTAATTTAGATATACGTTTTAGTATGTTATAAATCAAATATGAGAATTTGAGTCAAATCAGTGAACATGAATTTGACAGCTAATTCCCCTTTACACAAAGTATTGTGCATACAACTTTTCAAAGAGAAATGTTTAAACCATCGTAAACACTTCAAACAAAGCATACACCAGCCACCAACACTTTACTCCTGAAAAGACGGTTCTCAGAAATTATATTTATTGACTTTCCAAAGTAAGCTATTAAAGTTATTCTACCTGAATTTTACAAGATTTTGACATTTTTAGATTTAATTTGGTTACAAAAACAAAAACGGCAAATTACAAATACTGACTATACTTCACAGCACAGAGTAGGTAAAATGTGAATTACTGACAATATTACTTTTAAAAGAATTGAAAACAATCTATATTATCATTATACTACATACCTCAAAGTTGTCTTTACTAACAGACTGTAGTCCACCTCGATTTAAACCCTTCTTCCTTTGACCAATAAAGTCTGTTGATTTATTTGATAACCTGCATACAAAAACTTTATTAACTCATAAAATAACTTCACTACATACTCAAGAGGTTATATGATGAAATGTCTCGCCAGTTCAATAGATCATGGTTAAATAAAACATTCCTAGTCTATATCAAGATCTAAGAAGATGTATCAAATTGTCTTGGAACATTGCAATCATGTAACAGAGTACCGATATATAGTTTCAGGCAAAGTACAAATGTATATGTAAATCAGCGCTATCTCAGTTTTCTTTATATCAATGAAACAAACACATCTTTTAAAAAACTTGATACATGATCCTCCTAGCAACAAAATCTTTACTATTCAAATGAAGGTCAAGTGTAGTCATGTAAGTATATATGAACCCTTTATGTCAGCTTTTTTATCTGAAAAGTTGTTTTCACAAAATCTGTATTACGCTTTTAAGTACCCAGGGTTTCAGCTAGGATTTTGAGGGCTTTAGTCACTTTTGCACATGATGAAAATCAACCTTATTTGGGGTAACAGCAAGGGACCAAGGACATATATTACTAGCTATACATCTTTCAAGGACTTAGGCATGCTAGGCAGTTATTCCATGATTTGCTTGATTTGATGCTGAAATATGAAGATTAGAACAAGGAACTGGAAATCCAGTTCACAATTTCACTTCAGTTATTTTCAGGGGACATTTCTGATCAACAAAAGTTGGGTTCCTTTTCTTTAAAACCAGGAATCACAGCATAAATGAACTTGTAACGACTATTTCACTGCATAAACATTATCCCTGTAAAATGCTTAAATCAATATTTGGAATTAATTTCTATAAACTTGGAACAAAGGAGTTGTACAAATCCTTGTTGGAACAGTTCTAATGATTATAGGGTAAATTAATCAAGAATAGGTCATGTTTACTTTCAATTTTTTAACTAAATGAAAATGGGAAGTGACAAGAGGATAATAAATTCAAAATGAATCCGTATTCATCTACGGATTAGTTCGTGTTTAGCAAAAGGTAGGAAATTATCTTTTTTACATTTAGTTGTTTAATAAGAAATATATTGTCTCTCTCGTTTGATACTAAATGATTTCGTATTTTAGGTTTTAGTGTCTTTTTAATTTATAAGAATACTTTCATGCATGCTCAGTACATAGTAAAGAAAGCACCTGTTTGACTGTTTGACAAAATACTTCTGAAGGTTTTGAATAAAGAATCTTTTTAATCGAAAGCTTCGAAAGTTTTTGATGAAAAGTTATATAAAATGTGAAGAAAATACGTTCATTTGACGAAACTATGACAAACAAACTGCAAATTGTGATTGTTTGAGAAATATTGAAATTAAAATGAGAACTGTCTGGGTGAAAACAATTTTGTTCAAATGACGAAACTACGATAAACGAACTGCAAATTGTGGCCGTTTGAGAAATATTGAAATTGAAATGCTGACTGACCAATTTTACTGGGGAAAATAATTCTGATGGCCAATTTTTGGGTTTATTAATTAACAGATAAGTGACACATCAGATGGCGATAAGCAGATTACCTATCATCACAACTTATAACACCTGTTGTTAACATTAATTAGCTGAGGGTCATAAATTTGTCAGAAACATGAAGACAGGTAAAATTATAGTATTTTCCTGCGATAATATTTTCATATTCTCCAAATTTAAGTGAAGAAATTGATATAAAATACTTTCGTCATTTTGAAAACCGTTTCGTAAATGACGAAAATGAGGAGCGCTAGCTTTTAATCACTGAAGTACCTGTTTACAGCATTTTCATTCCTCTCACCAGTGTCCATTTGGTCATCAGTAAATATTGTAAATGGAGCATTGGAAACTGGAGGCTGTGATACTATAAATGGAATTTACATAGCATATTTAAAGTTTACCAAACAACAGTAGAATAAGTTTTTCAAACATCCCAATAATAAATGAATATATAAAATTTAACATTCAGAAAGATTAACAAGGGTGCACACACTGATATGGCTCACCTGCTTTACTTATTATTGATGTTGAAAGTCTGTGAAATGAAGGTTTCACTACAAGTATCACATAGTCTTAACATTATCAATATTGTATGAAAATGAAGTCACGGTCAGATGAACCCTTCCAGACAGACATAAACACCTTACAATCATTCCATAACCAAAAAGAGTGGTCCTACTGCTTATAGTACTTGAGAAACAGATTAACCCACACTTTTGAAAAATTTAACAGGTTTTTACAGTATTTACTACACAGTGAAATAACATTCGTCCAACTTAAAAGTTAAGAGATAATGTCTGATTTATACATACATAAAATATACAAAACATTTTACCACCATTTTGAAACCATAACAATTTACATCTTCTCTATACTGAACAATGAGATTATATCCTTTTTCCGTTTTCATTCCAGTAAAAGTTATCCTCATTAATATAACCCAAACTTCTAATATTTCAACTCTACCTCTCAATATGAATTTTACCTGGAGGTGCTGTCACCATATTGTCATCATCATCTTCCCATCCAAGATTAGCATCAATTGCTAGTGATGCATTAAACATTCCCATCACTAACTGCATGGCTTCTTTTGTGTTTACTGTAGGGGAAGGTTCAGATAAACTCTAAAATATAGTATATATTGTTTTAAAACATAACTAATTAATATGATCGTCTACAAATCTTTTAAATAATTCCAATAAACCAAGATTTATGCCAGAAAATCTGTTATTTTTGTACCTTTTTGCCTTAATTTGTTACATGATGTACAACTTCATTATAGATAGAAGTGATATAAGTTTGGCTGTAATTCAATCTGCAGTTTATTCTTTATAAGGTATAGATCAAAGATTTTATTATGGATACTCTAATTATTTAATCCCTCTCACTATCAAGAGGACATAAATCGTTATTTTTTATCTGACAGTAGCAATTTGAGGAAGATTTATGTAAAACCTATAGATTTCAATTGTGGTTTAGATTGGTTCAGAAGTTTCAGAACAAAGGACACTATAGGTGGAACTGTTAACAAGAACTAAAATATCTGTCTCTCCTTCATCTATAGCATGTATAGAAGTCCCTCTGATAACATGAAAGGCATGACAATTGACAAAAACACATTCTAGTACTAGAAAGTGTTGTTATGGCAAATATGGCCATGCCCCCTATATCTTTAGTGCATTAGAAAGGTCTTGACATCACAATTTAGAATATATATATGGTTAAAGGCAGCAACTTTGAAGCTTGTAGAGATATTCAGTAACTGTGGCACTGAATAATAGTTGTCAAGGTCAGATGTCTTCTTCAATGGAACATGACACATTGTCTTGATTGATTGATTGATTAGTGTTTAATACCACTTTCAGCACTATTGCGCTAGTTCATGGCTGTCAGTTTTTATTGGTGGAGGAAGCTGGAGTGCTCGAAGAGAACCACCATCGTACTGGTAGGAAAACTAACAATCCTAACTAAAATTTGAGTCGAACACACTTAACATGTGACAAATTCGAACTCACAACCTCAGTGTCCACTGGCTTGTGATGCAGTAGTTTGACTACTGAGACCACTCGACCACTGAGACCCCAACATGATCTTGATGTGATTCACCCATCATAAGCCTGTCAGGATGAAAATAATTGTTTTGGACACAAAAATGTTCAACAACTGAATTTTGACCTTGAGGTCAAAGGCCAAGGTCACATGAAGGTCATGATATAAGACACACCATCTTATAGTGATACACCCTAGTGTCTATTATATTATAAGTCAAAGTGAAAAGATCAAAAGTTTTGGCTCAGGACAAGGTTTTATGACCAAAGAAGAACTAGAAAAAGAAATACCACTAAAATATGTTGCCTTTCATCAAAGGGGAGGCCTAATAATTTTAAACATATGAATAGACAACAGATGACTTCAGTCTCTCAGTGACCTAAGCATGTTTCCAGATATAAAATAACAATACAGTATAAGTGCTACCAAACTGGTCAGGAACCAATATTTCTGATGATAGATAATTGTATATACCTGTCTGCTACCACTATTTCTACCTCCTGCAGAACTCATAGCCATTGATTTGTTTATAGGTGTTCTGTAACTGTTATTTTGAACTTCTGACAAGCTAAGATGACCCTGTGCTGGAAGGACCTCCTCAGCAGGTTTCACTGAAGAACAATCTTGCTTACTTCTTGGCTGGAAAACATGAGGTATGGAAGGTTTTTCTGACTGTAATGAAACACTTTGTACTGTACGTTGTTGAGATGGCCTTTCTAAAGAATTCTCCTGATAACCATGAGAGACAGAAGGTGAAACTCTAGAGTCAGTCATATCACTCAGAGAATTTAGTGGCTTCTTGGACAATGCATCAAGGGGACTCTGTGTCTGTAATATGCTGTTCTGTGTTGGTCTTGATGAAGATTCATTCATTTCCACAAAGTTTAACTGTTTTGAGCTGCTTTTTTCCCTGTAAGAACACCAAAATTTATGTTGATATATGTTTATACACAAACAATGCTGTGTTTTTAATTTTTATCTTTTTCTTTATAATATTTAATCCTTTATCTTAATGCTACTATATTTTCACTCTTTCTTGTTAAAAATAAAAGTTCATAGTACCAATTTTATCACATCACATAAAGCCCAGACATGGAAGTTATCCCCCTTTTAACTTTAAGCACAATATGAATTGGATATCTAAATCAGCATAGATAAATAAAACAAACCTATTTCCACTACCACCTGCTGCTGCCAAACCTGCATTCATTCTTTCTTCTATTTCTTTTTCAAGTATTTCCTTCTGTCTTTGCATCATCATTTCTCTAAATTATAACATTTGAAATTTTACATTGATTATATTTGAGTAATAAAATAGTATCATACATATACTTAATGATGAGGGAGATGTTAATAGAATTGGAAAACTGGAATCTAATTATATTAAAAGGATTCATAAAAATCATAATTTAAACTGAAGAAATTTGCATGACATGATTTCTGTGGACACAAGGTTCCGGGGTAACCTTTTTCAGTTACATTCAGGATCAAAATTGGTAAAACTCATTGCAAAACATTAAAGAGCACATCCAAAATTGTCTTAGGTCAACTTTGCCTCAAGGAGAAGCAGCTGTAGTTTTTAGCACAATCTCATATCTATTAAAATGTACTGGAAATTTACAAACAAAGAGTATCATTTGAATCATGCCTATCTGAAAAAAATATATACTGGCCAAATGGTACCATTGGGTCTTGATAGTCCAACAGCAGTGGTACCAGTCTAGTAGCTCTAAAATATTTTATTGTGTTTTCTGTGTGTAATACATGTGTTGATGAAGAAACTTTCATCAGGTATGCTCAAGACCAAAACACTGAAAAGCCAAAAACATGAAATGTTGCAGAGTACAAGAACCAAAAAGGCCAAAACAGAACAGACAGAAACAGTTCATGTTGACCTTGCCTGAGGGAGTTGTCAATGTCATGCAAATGACTAGATAGATGGATGGATGATTGAACTTTTTTAAGTCACATTAAGGATGAGAACATGCATCTGATAGATCTAATGTCACGCACATGTTGTCATGCTTA
This sequence comes from Mytilus coruscus, assembly GCA_017311375.1. Lineage (NCBI taxonomy): Eukaryota > Metazoa > Mollusca > Bivalvia > Mytilida > Mytilidae > Mytilus > Mytilus coruscus. The sequence continues at coordinate 61,327,783 of CM029602.1, read as the reverse complement.
GCATACCAATTCAAAGTATCAGTAAAAAGAAAGAAGGTGTCTAACACATCAGATAAAGGCACACACAATACAATTTATCACTGTTGAGGTCCTGACCAAATATAAACTTATTCTGTTCAATAGTTTTGAGAAAAATGTGACAAGTTGATTGCAATTTAGCCCCCACTCCAAAAGAGTTAAGTATTTAATACGGATCTTGCTTAATACTAGGATAATATCTTCAGCAAATTTTTAAGGCGCTGGCTCTCAAGGTAATAGTTGACCTATTGTTTACATTATCTGAGAAATGGACCTTACCACAAAAAACACATTGACTGGTTAACCAGGAAAAAGAGTGCAAGGTCAGATGAAAGTTGAACCTTGTTTCAATGGACATGTGCGACTTACAATCATTCTATACACCAAATGAAGCTAGCTGACCTATTGCTTAAAGTATTTGAGATGCAGACTGGACCACTAAAACTTAATCAACTAATGCAGTCATACTCTTAAATGAAGAAGGAATGAAATACCTTTCTCTTTTGAATTCCTCCTGTTGTCTTTGTATTTCTGATTTACATTGCTCTAGTATAGCCTGATGTTCCTGTTGTAATGTTTGTTGACGCATTCTAAACTGTTCTGCCTCCTGCTGTAGCATCAGTTGGTTACGTCGTAACTGCTCTCTCTGTTCTGTTGGGATACAGAAATATTGGGTTATGACAATGTATGACAATGTTTACTGGAGGGAGAACATCAAATGATTGGTTGTAAAAAAAAATGATTCAGGTCATTTCATTGGGATGTTTTTTCAAATCGTCATCAATGTATTTTGAAATTTCAGTCAATTGACATAATTTTGAAAATTTACCATTACCAGAAAAGACATAATTTTTATTGTTCTTTTATCAGAATTTTTTGGCAGTCTAAATTTTGCTGTAAAAATGGTAATTGTGTGCAACTTCTCCAGCTAATACAGTTATGATATGTATGATCTTCATCTTATCTAAAACACTGACAATTTTAGATAGAAAAGACGTCAATCATATTCAGTAATCAAGAATATGAAATTTGATTAAATTATTTACAAAACATAATATGGAGTAAATATTGAAGGACTTATAAAATATGTTTACCATCAATCAATTGTTGTTCTTCCTCTAATCTTCTTTTATCTTCTTCTTTCTTCCTTTTGGAAAACCATTTAGCTGCTCTAATTTCTTCCAATGAATACTCTTCAGCTCCGCAATACACCTTATCTTTAGAATACATAGGTCGCTGGTTAGGATCATTTGTTTCATGTCTGAGATTGTGTAAGTTGTCAGTATGTTTTAGAGGTTTACGAGCACTGAAAAATAGTAAATATCATTGTTTCATTGAATATTTACATTCAAGTACTAGTATACAGCTGACATTCAACCTTCTTACAAATTTCAAATTCTTTTGACAGTATCTCAAAACTGCACGACACAGAGTTGTAAGGATGTTTAAGCAAATAAATGATAACTCATATAAAAAAAATTGTATATGAATCTGACTTAAAATGAAGGATGCTTATTCAACAGTGTTCTGGATATGGGAAGCCAATCATCAATAGTTTCTTCCACAGTCACACAAAATTCAAATTAAATGAACTCCCTACATCCTGGGATTGCAAGTTTTGGTTCAGGGAAAAATTTCCCCTAAACAAATAAAACAAATTCTGTGTTTCTTATAGAACATATATATGACATAGAAAGTTTGTTCTTATATCTAAACTTTTGTAGAATAAAATCCCTTCTTACCTCAAAACCTGGTTTCCAACTTCAGGTAACTTCCTTGGTGTCCTGAAAACAGATAATAATATCAATTTAATTTTAGATTTTCCCTCATCTTGTTGATCATATTGTTACACAAAAAATAAACAGCTGCGCCATGAGCGCATGATACGCCCGTCGTCTTCTGTGCGAATTTTTATGAATAAGCATAAATCGTTTCTGACATACGGCGTGACATGCGAAAACCCCCTTTTTTTTTTTACAAAAAACTTAATATCCCTAAAATAAAATTCTGAATCAAAACCAAAAAGTATACATATCTTTAGATTAATATAACTAAGAAGTGTGTAAAATTTTAAGCAATAATCATAAATCGTTTTTGAGATACGGCGACATGTGAAAAACCCCTCCCCCTTTTTTAACAAAATACTCAATATCTCTAAAATAAAATTTTGAATCATCACCAAAAAGTATACAGATCTTAAGATTAATATAACTAAGAAGTGTGTAAAGTTTTAAGCAATAATCATAAATTGTTTTTGAGATACGGTGCGACATGTGAAAAAAAAACACACACCTGTTTTAGTTACTAAGTCCCATAACTCAAAAAGTTTTAATCTTATTTTCACCAAAAAGTATACAGATCGTTTGACCATCATAAGAAACAACTATGTTAAGTTTCATGAAATTTGGATAAGTCATTCTCAAGTTACGGTGCGACATGTTTACGCCGGACAGACAGACGGACAGACAGACTTTTAGTTACTAAGTCCCTTAACTCAAAAAGTTTTAATCTTATTTTCACCAAAAAGTATACAAATCGTTTGACCATCATAAGAAACAACTATGTTAAGTTTCATGAAATTTGGATAAGTCATTCTCAAGTTACGGTATGACATGTTTACGCCGGACAGACAGACGGACACCGGACATTTGTATACCATAATACGTCCCTTCAAAAATTGACGGGCATATAAAAACCAAGGCACATGATATTATACCATGTATTAATATTTTGTGTATTGTTTTTTTTTTTTTTGGCCTCGAATACAGTGTTCTATGTAAGATGAAAGTGCCTACTAAAATCAATTTCACAGGTAAGATTTTCAGTAACTTTGAGTATAAGGTCAAGTTCTTTTAGTTTCTCAGATACTATAGGTCAACATGATGTATGGAATCATTGTATGGTGTAAATATCACAAAAAAACGTACATTGACCAACAAACCATGAAAACTATGTTTTATAGACCAGTCCTCTAAGACTGCTGAAAATCTTACCTCACCAGGTAAATTCATTTTCACATGATATGCTATAAGATTAAGTGGGCATTTTTCAGTTACTATCTGTATAAATGAATCAAAACTTTTGACCTTTCTTTTCCTAATGGAAACATTAGGTAGGTAAGAATTACTTACGCCACTGGTTGATCAGCATTCTCGTCAATAAATGGTGTGAAGGATGGAGTTGGTGGTGGTGCCACTGTTTTACCTGGTATCTACAATGCAGATTGTGAAATGTTTGAAAGAAAAGTCTAAAACATTTTCATATTATCACAAAACAGCTTTATAATAAAAAGTGTACTCAGCTACATATATGAAGGTTGATTGGATTACTGTGCTTATCCAGTAGGCTTTGGGGTATCACAATAGCAATGGCTCAAACAGTTTACCAAATTGCAGTTTGAATTCTTCTCCCACAAACTGATTAATTGGTAAAACATTTTAACAAATTGTTGTGATACCCCAAAGCCTACTGGATAAGCACAGTAAAAATCAGACATACTCAAGATAATTAACTAGAGGCTCCAAGGACCCTGTGTCGCTCACCTGATATATCTGACATTCGACCTATTGTTCGGGATTATAGTTGTGACATCATTTTCAGTGTAAAGAAAGAAACACCATCATCAGGTATTAATGTGGTTTTTTTTTCATGTTATAGAATTATCAATTATTTTTATTGCCAGTTCATTAGTAGATTGTTTTCTATATTGATTTTCTACTGCAGTTTCAGAAAAGAAGATTACAAAAGGAAAACATTTTGTAAAACTTACCAAAATTTACCAAATTAATGAAAATTGTTAAAATTGACTATAAAGGGCAATAACTCCTTAAGGGTCAACTGACCATTTTGGTCATGTTGACTTATTTGAAGATCTTACTTTGCTGAACATTATTGCTGTTCACAGTTTATCTCTATCTGTAATAATTTTCAAGATAATAACCAAAACGGCAAAATTTCCTTAAAATTACCAATTCAGGGCAGCAACCCAACAACCAGTTGTCCAATTCATCTGAAAATTTGAGGGCAGATAGATATTTACTTGATAAACAAGTTAATCCCTGTAAGATTTGCTTTAAATGCTTTGGTTTCAGAGTTACAAGCCAAAATCTACATTTTACCCTATGTTCTATTTTTAGCCATGGCAGCCATCTTGGTTGGTTGGCTGGGTCACCCACATATTTTTAAAACTAAATACCCTAATAATGATTGTGGCTAAGTTTGGTTGAATTTGGTCCAGTAGTTTCAGAGGAGAAGATTTTGTAAAAGATTACAAAATTTACAAAAATTAGTAAAAATTACTTTAAAGGGCAATAACTCCTTAAGGGGTCAACTGACCATTTTGATCATGTTGACTTATTTGAAGATCTTACTTTGCTGAACATTATTGCTGTTTACAGTTTATCTCTATCTGTAATAATTTTCAAGATAATAACCAAAAACGGCAAAATTTCCTTAAAAATTACCAATTCAGGGGCAGCAACCCAACAACCAGTTGTCCAATTCATCTGAAAATTTGAGGGCAGATAGATATTTACTTGATAAACAAGTTAATCCCTGTAAAATTTGCTTTAAATGCTTTGGTTTCAGAGTTACAAGCCAAAATCTACATTTTACCCTATGTTCTATTTTTAGCCATGGCAGCCATCTTGGTTGGTTGGCTGGGTCACCGCACACATTTTTAAACTAAATACCCTAATAATGATTGTGGCTAAGTTTGCTTGAATTTGGTCCAGTAGTTTCAGAGGAGAAGATTTTTATAAAAAATATCAAAATTTACAAAAATTGGTAAAAATTACTTTAAAGGGCAATAACTCCTTAAGGGGTCAACTGACCATTTTGATCATGTTGACTTATTTGTAGATCTTACTTTGCTGAACATTATTGCTGTTCACAGTTTATCTCTATCTGTAATAATTTTCAAGATAATAACCGAAACGGAAAAAAAATCCTTAAAATTACTAATTCAGGGCAGCAACCCAACAACCCATTGTCCGATTCATCTGAAAATTTCAGGGCAGATAGATCTTGACTTGATCAACAATTTTACCCCATGTCAGATTTGCTCTAAATGCTTGGTTTCAGAGTTATAAGCCAAAATATACATTTTACCCTATGTTCTATTTTTAGCCATGGCGGCCATCTTGGTTGGTTTGGCAGGTCACGGACACAATTTTTAAACTAGATACCCCAATGATGATTGTGGCCAAGTTTGGTTAAATTTGGCCCAGTAGTTTCAGAGGAGAAGATTTTGTAAAGTTAACGACGACGGACGACGGACGACGGACGCCAAGTGATGAGAAAAGCTCACTTGGCCCTTCGGCCAGGTGAGCTAAAATTTCAGTTTTCTTTCCTATCTAATAATAATTTTAACAAGCTAAATTAAATGACTTCAGCAGTCACTATTCATTGCTAAGTTTAGGTTTAATTAAAACTCAAGTTGTTCGATATACAGCACGAGACCACATTTACCTTCATCAACTTTCTTCACCTTCAACTTTAAAAAAAATAAAAGAATGTGTCTGAGGACACGAATGCCCCTGCTCAAGCTTTAGAAATTTTTTAAATTTTCAAAAAGGGGCATAACTCCAGAACAGGAAATGACTCACTGCCTAAATTAGAACTCTGTCTGCATGTTGTGGTTCTTAACATTGTGTATGAGTGTTATAAAATTTGAATGAGGCAAACTGGAGAAAGAATGCGGAAACGAAAAAATTTGCTACTTTCCAAGATATAAAGGGCATCTCTAGAACAGTTAATAACTCACTATCCAAATTGAAACTCTGTCTGCCAGTTTAGGTTCTTAGCATTGTGTATGAATTTCATAAAACTTTGATGAGTGAAACTTTTAAAAGTTAGAGTACAGAAGCTAAATTGGAAGGACAGACTGGCGGTCAAGGGGTAATACTTAATGCCTCCATTGCCTACTGCAGGGCCATAAAATTTAACATGCAATTGTCTTTCTAATCTCACCTTAGCTTTGGTCCATACTCCCGCTTTTCTTTCATTTTCTTTATTAACAGCAGCTTTAGTAGGAACATCAGACCAGTCCCCTTGTTGCCCTGGCAATGATGGGTCTTGATTCTCATCATTAAATATTTGAAATGATTGTCCAACCTGTGCTGGTTTCAGCGACTGCAGACCAAGGCCTCTGGGTTCTATAGATCAATTGAAGAAAAATTTAAACACCAGGAATTTTCTCATGATACGTCTATAAGTCAATTTTCAAGTTTGGAATAATAATTGCGCAATCTTTATGATCTTAGCTTAGTTTACAAGCACTGTCCTGAGTCTAGACAAGTTGTGAATATCGTATTTAAACAGTAGCTTTATGAAAAGCTTTCTATGAAAATTAAGGCATTGAGAGATAAATGATGCTAATGTCTCTAAAAGGACACCCTAGAAATAGAATCCTCCTGTATCAAGAGTTCTGGAAATCATATTTTTCCTGTGAGTACTTGTACTAGCTATTATTTCTATTGCAAATTATCAAAACGGTTTCGGTCCTTTGCAAAATTAAGGTGGTCAGTACCTTCAGACCACCACTTTTCAAGAACTCTGCCTGTATCACTTACTAAGTGCTGTGTTATCTGCTCGATTAACTGGAACTTTTCTACTCATTGTTTTGAGCTGTCCAAGTGCTGCCCTTTTTTCAACTGATTCTTCTGGTGCATCATCCATTATTTTACCTGCTAGGCCTCTTGCTACCCTCATTTGAAAGTTGCTGAAAAGAAATTTTTATTATATTTTTCGTATGATTGTATTCTCATGCACACGTTCATTATTTTTTAAAATCACAGTAACATGACCAAGAAAAACTACAAGATATAAAACAATTCAATGACTTTTTAATATGTATCTTTTTCTCAGCAAATGTCACACCTATACTACAGCTTGATAGATTTTTCATTTCTACCTGCCATCCACAAGAGGCTCACTCAAACTTCAGATTTAACTAGACAGATGATCTAGTGATCTCAGATACCCCTGCCTCCAACCACAAGAGGCTCACTCAAACTTCAGATTTAACTAGACAGATGATCTAGTGATCGCAGATACCCCTGCCTCCAACAACTAAGAGATTATGATTTTTGTTTCTGTAGCAGCATACTGTTAAATTTTATAAGATGTTTAATATTTTTGCCATTGTTCAAAGGTAGTGCATATGTATACAAATTTTCTGTATATCCTCACATATTCTTTTATACAATTTAGTGCAATTCTATATATGTGATGAAAACAGAAGAATGCAATAATGACCTTAGAAACAGACCTTACCTGAGTGCTGTCTTTTCTTTATTTAATTCTAGTAAGTTGCTCACCTGAATGCTGATGTATAGACAAACAAATAAAACAAACCACAAGTATTTATTCCAATTTTGAAAGGAGTGAAAAAGTGAATTCATTTACATGTTATAAAGTGGTATAAGTCTGTTTTTTTTTTATTAAAGATTTTTTGAAAAAAAAACTTCTGTTAAGTCATTTGTAAGTGGTCCAAAACCTTCCATTAAAATTTCGATCTATTTCACAAAGTTTTTCTCCTTTTATATTCAAGAAACCACACAATTTAGAATTTGCCAACAATCAAGTACCATAAATCTAAAAGGTATAAGTGAAAGCAACTTATATCATGTATATCAAACTAAACCTGTCTTTAGTGGTCCAAAACATTGCACTAAAATTTCAAAAAGAGGTTCTGTTTATCATCTGCATGATCTGGATAACAAAAGTGTGATGGACAGACAGACATGAGGATTCCTACATACTCTGACTCTATCGAGCTGGGGGAATAATGAAAATATCAATTAAGAAAGCTTAACTTATTTCTCCAAGATTACTTATTTCTCCAAGATATAACATGCATAATTTGAATATGAGAAGAAAATATTGCATGTCCACTTTAAAAGGAGGTCACAAGATCAATCTATAAGTTATCTAATTCTGTGTTCTCTTTAACCATGGGCTGGTAAAGTTTTACCAATCTTGTGCTTTCTCTAATGGTAACCGTGGGCAGGTGGAAATGATAAAATCCCCCTGAGCTGTACTATATTTATTTCAGAGGAATGTTTTGTCTCAATAAAACTCATATAATCACAATTACATAAAATCTTGAAGTCTTACTTATATTTCCTTTCAAGAAGGTCCATAGGTTCTGCTCTTCTTTTAATTCCCTCCTGGTAGATTAGATTGGCCTTCTTAGTATTTCCCATCTGTTCCAGTATCCAAGCCCATGACTCATAGAAACAACTAAGTTCATTTCCAATCTTCTGATCAAACATATAATTAAATATGTCTGAAGGATCTTTACACATATTTGCCTGCAAGAATGACAAAAGAATGATGTATATGATTTTATCATCAAGGAGAATTTTTTTTTTAATGTTTTAGATAATGTTTATAAAAAGTGTTTTACGGATCATCTGTAACTTTGAAAGGTGTTTCAAGTATATGTGACTGCTGCTGTCAGGTAAAGGTGAAATATTGACTACCAAAAACTTTGTCCTCTTATCAGTATTAATATACAGAACAATATTTAAAAAGAGTCTTCTGTCAAGTGTTGTTTGTCTAAATTCTATAAAATTCCTTCAAGATTTGACAAAGTTATTCAAGTTCTAAAATCTTTCACCACAAGGCACAGACTACCAAAATACTGACTGCAAAATCGGAAACTTAATTCAGTGAACTAATTAAGTCAAATATGGAAAAAGTTATTGATGTCTAGAAACTTTAATCACAGTATGCATCTTATTCTAAGTGTTTTCTGTCCCCCCAAAAAAGTCAATTTATCACTAAAATACAGGAAACAAATATTTACAAAATTTTGCTCAAGATGCTATCTCTTGATCATAAATGATTCTGTCCAATTTCTAAACACCTGAAACACATAATAATTCCTCCTTGTGTTTTTGATCTTCATGTGGATGCATTGAGGATAATAGTTAATATCAATTCTCAATCCAGATTTTGAAGGCTTTATTTACTCTTGTGTGATATGAAAAACTGACCTTTTTTGGGGTAACAGTACAGCATGATACATGTAGGACTAAGGCAGTTATTGCATGGGCTTTATTACATGGAAAACATGTTTATTGTGTATTATAATTTTTTTTTTCTCAGCATTTTATTTATATATATACAAATAAAAATATATCTATAAAGATAAAAACAAAACTGCTGTTATGTGTACAAATATACTTTGTACATGTATATCACATTAGAAAAGATACAATTTAACACCTAAAGGAGCTGCTTGTTTAAACAAAAATCAAGAACGGAGATATATGTAAAGAAAAGAGAATAATTGGCAAAATAAATAATGGTAATAAACTATATGGAAACTTACATATCTAATCCATGCTGAAACATATCGAGGGTCATTATGGTATCTTTTCTCTTCTGTAAACTGTTTCAGATAATTCTCCAATAACTTTTCAAGATTGTTTTCTTTACCACCTTTAACACAATTCTGTTCTGTCCACACCAAATATCTAAAAAGAGATGTTAAACATATTCAATAACAGGGTTTCCCAGGACCAATATTTTCGTTTGCAATACCCTTTTGACAAAATAATATTTTTTTCACCAACTTATTTTCTTTTTTGCAATTAATATTAAGTTCAATTTGAAGCATCATGGTCTCATGTTTATCTGGGATCTAATATACTATAACCTGTAATATCATTTTAAAATTTTTATATACAATTATGGATACTGTAATATTCATTACAAAGCAAATTAAACTTTATAACTGTTGCTTTTATGTGGATATCCGAGTGCGAATAATTATATTTGTATCCAAAACATCTGTTGGTCAGGATTTGTAATTAATAAGTTGATCAGATACTTTCAGTCTAGATGAATAAAATCTGGTGGTTTTTTTTTTATAATTTTGTAGGTGTTTTTTATAATATTAAAAATAAAATTTTAAAGCTTTTTTTGAGACAGGAGCACCAAAAGATTGTGAAGTCCCCACTTCAAAACAATTATATTTGTGAAAGTTGTAAAAACAATTCTTTCAGTGAAGTCATTGACCACTACATTTTATTAAACCTGTTACCATATAATAAAACCCTTTATTGATTATTTCATTGCCTATAGATATCATTTGCTGTTTCTGTCAAAATAGAAATGAGTGATGAGTTCAAGGTAATCAAGGGCATAACTCTTGAAAGATTTAAGCCAAAATCATCAAATCAAACTTGACTTGTATGTAATGGTCCATGAAATTAAGTCATATCACTATGACTATATACATGTACATTGTACATGTGAGGCAGGAGAATAGTAAATTACTGTTAAGAATTAATTCTCAAATAGATCCAATCAGAAACTTCAACATGCATGTACAGGGTCCACACTACTTCAGAATCATAGGGAGAAGTGACTTCTCTTTTTGAAACTGAAAGGGATAAGTGGTGAAACTTTAAAAAGAAGTTCTTGTCCTCCCACGGCACTATTATATTTAGTTTTTACAATAATTGTTTTATTTAAAGAGCCATATGCCATATCCTATTTAATTCCTTCTTTTTTATATTGTTCAAATCAAACCTGAGAATACAATTTCAATTACTAATAACGATTAATATATATATTAAAAGTGAAAAGAAATGATCTTTATCAATAAAATTCAAGAAGGAAAACTATTCTGTTGATGAAATTAATTATTTCTCATTACACAAATATAAATTTTACAAATTGAAACAATGTATTTACAGAAATTTAACATAAGACTAAGGAGGTCTAACAGATTTTGGTCATAATTAGTTCGGTATGCATCCGATTCATGGATGAATATTTCAATGGTAGATAAAGAAAAATTTACAAAAATAAACAATGTTTGACCAGCGATTTGGAAAGGAATATGAAGTATTTAATGCAACAAATGGATGAAACATGACCTGTAGGCAATTTTCATCACATTCTAATAAAGAAACCAATTTATTTTGCCAAAAATCAGAATGTAATGATGTACACTCTTGAGTAACAGTACATGAAGTACTAGAAGTGAAAGTAAATACTTCATTGAAAGTTGATTCTTTTTCGAAATAAAATATGACCAATCTGAAAAGACATTGCTTTCACCATTTTTAAAGAAATAAATTGATGATGTTTATGAATTTTATTACTTATAAATGAAAAATTGCTGTTTCATCAACTGGGTAAAAATGTCAAATTTTCGATTACAAAAGTTGCTGTTGTGAATACCTGGGCCACTAGATAATGTTTCAGATGGTTAGGAAAAGCAGTGACGGAAAAGACAACTTCTTAGTCCAGTAGCGTGAGCCCTGCATGTACATGTATGCATTAATTACAATTCAGCAAATAAAAAAGAAACGATCTATTTTTCCCTTTATAACATTTCAATGTATTAATTATATATACCTATACCAAACTTCCAAGGGATCTTCTCCACTGTATGTTCTAAGTTCATCTTCAAATTGTCTATAATACAAATATATATATACTAAACATGATAAGTTCATTTAAATTAATCTACAAAAATCACTTCATTATCCTGTCAAATAATAGAGGACGAAATTCTCCTTTTAGTAGAAAAATCAAATACATGTACTGTAACTTTATATTATTCTACTTGTGCAGTATTCCATTCCAGTCCATGGGGGCAGCAATGGTATCAGGTCTGTTCACTCTCATCCCTACAAGTTCACCCTCTACTTTTATTCAAATACAGGTTATATTTTCATGAATAAAATATTGTTATATTTAAATGAATGTTTTTTTTTTTTGTGATTAGATTATTAATTATAAAATGTAATATGCTAATTATTTATGATTACTGTTAATTGGTATTTACAGAGCTAATTTGGTATTATTGTTATGTGTTTAAAAATCGTGATTGTTGTTGTATCTAGCTTTGGTGTAGTTACCCTATTTATTTTAGTGCTCTTTTTGCTTTAGAATAGTACATGATTTGAATTATTGTGGGAGCGTAAAGCTTAATATTTTTATGGTTATGATTGCTTCAAACTTTTTTACACATGGATATAAATGTTCTACATGTATATAAACTGATAGCTAAAAAAAAAATAAGAATAATTACACATATATTTTGGTACCTTCAAATCTTCTGTACACATGGAAACAAATGATCTGTAGGAACTTATAGCTGAAATGCCACACCATGAAAACCTAATAAAAATGTGCTTTGAATTCTACTTTTTGTGTTATTCGTTGGTGGCGTGGCAATGTCACTATGAGGAGTTTGATAGCAATATGGTATCTCTCTCCCTTTCTCTTACAAGTCTTAGATGAGTTAACTTTGATCATCATGACAATATTTATTGTGTCAAAATAATTCACAAAACAATAAAGAAATCTGTTTACGTTTTTGAAATGTCACTTTATTTTAAAACAATAAAAAAGAAATATTATCTCTATTTTATATATAGCAATACACCAACTTACACACGTTTAAAACATTATTCAACACAAAACCATTAAAAAGGGTGCAAACTGACCCAGGGTGTGAACATGAATGGGAGCAAACATGATTTTGGGCGAAGGACATTAATTGATATATTATCATGTTTAGTTGTTAACAACCCAGATTAGACTGCTTTCGAGACGTTTCAGCCATGAAACCGTTCAGCCTCATGTCCTTTCGGCCATACACAAGTTCGGTCTTGGTCGTTTCAGTCCATCATACTTTTTTCCTAAATGTTCTATCTGGGGACAGTACTATCTTGTCAATATATACGGGTCTGTCCATTGAGCCATGACATAAAATGGGACATCATAGTTATATTTGGGAATGTGACACAGGTTAAAAAAAAAACAAGAGTGCACACGCTGAAATGTCTCGCCTTCTTTACTAACCATTGATTTTATGTTGATAGTCCTAAATATAAAGCTTTAGTAAAATTACTACAAGTAACACATAAACTTGACATGATCCAAGAAAATGAGGTCAAGGTCAGATAAACCAAACGAGAAATACATGTACACCTTACAATCATTCAATAAACCAAACATAGTTGACCTATTGCTTATAGTTTCTAAGAAACAGTCTTAAACAAGAAAACTTAACATTGACCAATGAACCATGAAAATGAGGTGAAGGTCAGGTGAACCATACCAGACAGACATGTACAGCTTACAATCAATTTATGCATTAAATATACTTGACCTATTGCTTATAGTATCTAAGAAACAAACTTAACCATGAAAACTTAACATTGACCAATGAACCATGAAAATGAGGTCAAGGTCAGATGATACCTGCCTGACAGACATATACACTTTACAATCCTTCCATACAACAAATATAGTTGATCTATTGCTTACAGTTGAAGAAAAACAGACCAAAACACAAAAACTTAACACTGAGAAATGAACCGTGAAAATGAGGTCAAGGTCAAATAAAACCTGCGAGACTGACATGTACATCATAAAATATTTCCATACAGCAAATATAGTTGACCTATTGCATATAGTATTAGAAAAAAAGACCAAAACTCAAAAACTTAACTTTGACCACTGAACCATGAAAATGAGGTCAAGGTCAGATGACACCTACCAGTTGGACATGTACACCTCACAATCATTCCATATACCAAATATAGTAGACCTACTGCTTATAGTATAGATCTGATATATGGACTTGACCACGAAAACTTAACCTTGTTCACTGATCCATGAAATGAGGTCGAGGTCAAATGAAAATTGTCTGACGGGCATGAGGACCTTGCAAGGTACGCACATACTAAATATAGTTATCCTATTACTCATAATAAGAAAGAAATTAACATTACAAAAAATGTTGACTTTTTTTCAAGTAGTCACTGAACCATGAAAATGAGGTCAAGGACAATGGACATATGACAGACGGAAACTTCGTAACATAAGGCATCTATATACAAAGTATGAAGCATCCAGGTCTTCTAGCTTCTAAAATATAAAGCTTTTAAGAAGTTAGCTAACGCCGCCGCCACCGGATCACTATCCCTATGTCGAGCTTTCTGCGACAAAAGTCGCAGGCTCGACAAAAATTGATTCAGAATAAGGATATGCCAAAGCATCCAGAAAGATACAACAGATAGTTTGACCATTATAAAATTGATTCTGGACACCTTTTTTTACCAATAAACATTTGTAACATATGTGACATGTCAAATATCCATTTCAAAAAATATTAGTTATGAAATCTTCTTCACTTTGAAAGCAGTGTCAACAATGCTAAGAAACAAAAGAAGATGTCATTTAAATTGAAACAATTAACCAAATAAAGATGGGGCAATGATTTTTTTTTATTTCTTTGTTATAGCATATGTGACGGATATTTTGGCAATTGATTCATTATTTGTAAAAAAATCCTCCCAAAAGTATTGCCATAAAGTGACAATTTATATTTTACAAATGTAATGGAAATTATATTTGTAACACAGGTTTAATGAAATTATGAAAAAAGCTATTTTTTTCCAGCATATGTGACTTGACATGTTGACATCTGGTATAACATATGTGACTTTTTACAACTTTTATATTTATCTTTTGATTTTCTAGATTCAATTTAATCGTAAATGCTAATCAATTAAGTTTGGATATTTATCCTAGGATTTGTAGTTATTATAATCTAGTATTTAATATCACAGTGAGACAATATTTATGGTGTCCACTTCCATTCTGCAGTACATGTAAATATAAGAGACCCCATTCTGAAATTTGATAAATTATACACAAACAGGACAAATCAATGCAAATGAAACACAATGTACATCATGTACATGATAAGAATGTGGTAATCGAAGGAGCATTTTCCTGCTATGAACTAATGTACTTTCAATATTATCAACAGTGTAAGAACCTAATTCAGAAACCTAATCTTGTAGCAAACGTTTTGATCAGTATATAAGAGAGGCAGATGATACCAAAGGGAGAGTCAAACTCATAAGCCGAAAACAACCTGACAATGATATGGCAAAAAACGAAAAAAGTTCAAAAAACAAAAGAGCAGACTGAGCAGTCTACAAAAACACTAGAAAAAAAACTTAAGACTATAGAAGCAACAGGAATCCAACCAAAATCCGCGGGTGATCTCAGGTGCTTTTGAAAGGGTAAACAGATACTGCTCCACGTGGTATCCGTTGTGTTGCTCATGTAAGTAGAAACCCGGTGATAAGTCTAATTCGGTAGGTGATATTCACGAAAAAAGGTGTCAGGATTGTGGTAATGACAATTGGAATATAACCGTCGTCATCTGTGAAACAGATATTCCATCATGTCCATAACGGTCAACAACTCACGAGGGTGACCTTAAAATTTTCCAAGGGATGATTTCAGTTTCACCTTTTGGAACTCTTAATTAAATAGCTTCCATGTAAGCAGCAACCCTCTATCAAGGAAATAATGATAGGAAATGCAAGCTCTGGAATATCGTATCAACTGGGAGATATGGTCTTCAAATGAAGGCGCTGCTGGAATGTTGTTACATAGAAATGGAAAGTTCACAATTTGGAAGCTGAAATCATCTTTTTTGTCGTAAAGTTTATTTTATGATGGTATGATTCTAAACCCCTAACGGGAGGGATTGTGCTTGATTTTCATATGATGAAGACATAATCTTTCAATCAGTTTAATTGAAGTCTGGAGCTGGCATGTCAGTAACTGCTAGTAGTCCTTTGTTAATTTATGTATTATTGTCATTTTGCTTAGTTTCTTTTGTTACCTATTCTGACATCAGACTCTGACTTCTTTTAAACTGAGTTTTACTGTACGTATTGATGTGTGTTTGTTTTTTCTACATTGGCTAGAGGTATAGGGGAGGGTTGAGATCTCACAAAACATGTATAACCCGCCGCATTTTTGCGCCTGTCCCAAGTCAGGATCCTCTGGCCTTTGTTAGTCTTGTATGATTTTTAATTTAAGTTCATTTATATGTTTTGGAGTTTAGTATGGCCTCCATTATCACTGAACTAGTACACATTTTTGTTTAGGGGCCAGCTGAAGCATGCCTTTGGGTGCAGGATTTTCTCGCGGTGTTGAAGACCCATTGGTGGCCTTCGGTTGTTTTTTGCTCTTTGGTCGGGTTGTTGTCTCTTTGACACATTCCCCATTTCCATTCTCAATTTTACTAGTTCTCAACCGACCTTCAATGTCAATTTCTAAATGAGTCTGTCCCGGTTGTTGTTTGTTGCTGTTTATCATATTTTTCTTTTGTTTATAGTTTTGTACATACAAAAAAAAATGTAAATCAGGCCATTGGTTTTTTCATTTGAATTTTTTTCAAACTTTTCATTTTGGGTCCCTTTGCAGCTTGCTATGTGGTGTGGGCTTTTGCTCTGTGTTGAAGCCGTAGGGTGAACTATAATTGCTATTAACTTCAACATCATTTGGTCTCTGGTGGAGAGTTTCAAGACAGTCATATTGGCAATCATACCACATCTTATTTTTATATGGCAACAAATGGTCTGTTTAAACAATTTTATTTTATCAATAACATGTGTGATTATTGACAACATCACATATGTGCACTGCTTCTAGTTGCATGAATAAAGTTGAAAATAAAGTCAAAATTCAAATAAGTTTTTTTCTTTTAATTTATGAACCAAAGAAATAAATATTTCTATTTGTAAGTACCATCGGGATATGATAAGCTTCATATGTTCATACATGATTGTTGACAGCATCACATCGTAGTGTATGTTCACATAAAATAGTTCCATCATCACATATACATGTATATGTTACTATTACATTGTAAGAGATAACATCAATTTATTTACATGTTTTTTGGTACTGATCGAAATTTCCAAGTTACAGACAAGAAAACAACACCGAGTTAAAAAACATTTTAAAAAGAATTTTCTGCATGTATCCCCAAATTGGCAGTAACATGTACAATCTAAAACAATTGTGATGTTTGACTTTCAATATTATGGTCAAGAATCACAAACAAAAAAACCGTCAAACAGTCAAATCACAATCGTGCACATCCCCTCATGAGGTCCTCGTGGTCTTAGCATACTTTGATATTTGGCAACAGACGTATATTCTTTGTTTTCAAGAACTACATATTTTTACAGGATATAAAAACAGGTATAAGACCATTCCTTCTCTCGATTTTGTGTACATTCGTGATGAATTGTTCATACGTTATAATGCTGTGAAGTGTTGACAGACAAAGTACAATCGGCAAATCTCTGCAGATTCCGCTACCCTACATTGTCATAATCGTATTAAACGAGGCAACAATGATAACTTCCGATATAAGCAATTGTCCTAAATAATGACTCATGTAAACAGTAGATAAAAATGAAAGTAATGTGCACGTTTGTTGTCCTTCATGTTGACGGACATTTGAAAGAAGTGTTTTTCTTTCTTTTTTTCCCTCAAACAAGAAATAACAGCAGCAATATAATCTAAATACAAATAGGTCAACTATAAACGTCTTTGTTTTCATACACATTAACTTTCAACTGACAGCTGTTATATGCTTTACTAATATACCTCAATTGAGGTATAATCCACTAATTGATGGATATTCATGACTTGTTTCCTTAAGTCTGCATCAGTTCCAACTATATGATTTGTTAGTCAAAATGGATAGGAAGAGACTTCAGAACAACTAGAGGCTCTAAAAAGCCTGTGTCGCTCACCTTGGTCTATGTGCATATTAAACAAAGGACACAGATGGATTCATGACAAAATTGTGTTTTGGTGATGGGTTTGTAGATCTTACTTTACTGAACATTCTTGCTGCTTACAATTATCTCTATCTATAATGAACTTGGCCAAGTAGTTACAGTGGAAAATATTTTGTAAAAATTTACAAAATTTATGAAAACTGTAAAAAATTGACTATAAAGGGCAATAACTCCTTAAGGGGTCAATTGAAAATTTTGGTCATGTTGACTTATTTGTAGATCTTACTTTGCTGTACATTATTGCTGTTTACAGTTTATCTCTATCTATAATAATATTCAAGATAATAACCAAAAGCTGCAAAATTTTCTTAAAATTACCAATTCAGGGGCAGCAACCCAACAACGTGTTGCCTGATTGGTCTGAAAATTTAAGGGCAGATAGATCTTGACCTAATGAACAATTTCATTCCGTCAGATTTGCTCTAAATGCTTTGGTTTCAGAGATATGAGCCAAAAACTGCATTTTACCCTGGCCTATGTACTATTTTTTAGCCATGTGGGCCATCTTGGTTTGCTGGCGGGGTCATCGGACACATTTTTTAAACTAGATTCCCTAATGATGATTGTGGACAAGTTTGATTAAATTTGTCTTAGTAGTTTTAGAGGAGAAGATTTTTGTAAAAGATTACAAAAATTTACGAAAAATGGTTAGAAATTGACTATAAAGGGCAATAACTCCTTAAGAGGTCAACTGACCATTTTGGTCAAGTTGACTTATTTGTAGATCCTTCTTTCCTGAACATTATTGCTGTTTACAGTTTATCTCTTTCTATAATAATATTCAAGATAATAACCAAAAACTGCAAAATTTCCTTAAAATAACCAATTCAGGGGCAGCAACCCAACAACGGGTTGTCCGATTCATCTGAAAATTTCAAGGCAGATAGATCTTGACCTGATAAACCATGTGACCCCATTTCAGATTTGCTCTAAATGCTTTGGTTTCAGAGATATAAGCCAAAAACTGCATTTTAACCCTATGTTCTATTTTTAGCCATGTCGGCCATCTTGGTTGGCAGGCGGGGTTATCGGACACATTTTTAAAGTAGATACCCTAATGATGATTTAGGCCAAGTTTGATTTCATTTGGTCCAGTAGTTTCAGAGGAGAAGATTTTTGTAAAAGTTACCAGACGACGGACGCCAAGTGATGAGAAAAGCTCACTTGGCCCTTTTGGGCCAGGTGAGCTAAAATTGAGATTTATTAGATGAAAACTCAGAATTTAAAAGTTGGAAAAGGAGGGTCATATTAGTTTTTAGGGTTCTCCAACAAATTGCAGCATAAAGTGTTAGTATCAAGTACATGTCATCACTAAGTGGTCATCGAAGCTTGTTATGGTAAATGCAAAAGATGCTCCAATATCTCTTAAATTTTTTGGGGGATAAAAACTGCAGTATACCTCAATTGGTGTATCTCATTATATGTCAAATGGTGGATTATACTTGAATTGAGGTATAATCCACCAATTAATGGTTTCTCCTGACCTGACTTAACATGCTTAAGCATGATTAAAAACTAATTCAACACAAAACGGGTGCCAATGGATCAAGGGTGCGAACCTTTGGGGTGCGAACGTGAAAGGGGGCAAACAAGAATGGGAGCAACCATGAATTTGGGCGACGAACCCGGATTCAATCCAGAACTACAGTCTTCACGCTTTACCACAACTCCTATGGCATTGGCTTGTTAAATTGCTTTCAGGCTTGTAAAGTCAACAGAATCCAACTAAAATTTTCAAAAAATTGAGCTTCTGGCTTCTTCTTCCAGGTAAGGAACCGGATTCAATAACTGAATGTATTTAGGTAGGCTTGGAATCCATGACAAATCGCCCCACACCTAATCGCCCCACTCTTGTTTACCAACTCGCCCCACTTATGAAAAAGGTAAAATCCCTTGAAAATAGGTTGGATAACTTGCCCCACTCATGAAAAGGGTTAAAATCCCGCTGAAATAAGGTCTGCCAACTCGCCCCACTCATGACAAATAGATAAACCACGATGAATTTAGTAAGCCAACTCGCCCCACTTATTGAAAAAGATGCTATCCCGTTGTATATGTTCCTGCCACTTATAAATAAAATCAATACAGGTCAATGAAAACCTTAGATAAACATCTTTTGTAATTCTTTTCTTTTTGTTTTTCTTTTCTTTTTGTTTAAATAAAGCAGTAAGAAGTGAGTATCAGTATTTCGGTGACGTGAATGTCAACTCGCCCCACTTGTGAAAAAGGAAGTAATACCGTTGAATTTATGTCTGCCAACATACCCAACTGATAAATAAAAGTATGAATAGAATTAATGGCTACCAACTAGCCCCACTTATGAATAAAATGATTAAACTGTAATGAGTGTAGGCCTTCCAATTCGCCCCACTTATGAAAACGTTAGAAATGCATCTTTTTTTTTGTTCTTTTCTTTTGGTTGAAATAAAACAGAAAGAAGGTAGCATCAGCATTTATGTGACGTTTTTTTCCTGGTAAATATATTTAATGTTTTATAAGATAAGTCAAGAATCATGTGTGTTTACATAATTTTAATCTCTGTATATTGAATTTGACTAAAGATAGCACCTTAACTTATATTATAAAAGATTCTTAACTAAACTTACGTTCTAGAATAAAAATATATATAGTATTACCGTGTATGTATAATTAGGATCTATAATATTAATGTATTGTTTTAACATATTTGTGTGTAATAAATTGTAGGCAATGCATGACAATGGTTACTTTACTTTTTTTGTTTTCAAACCATAAACAAAACTTACCAATCAATTTTTCAACAACAACAAAACCTGCTTTGACAACTTTTACTAACAAAAACACGACACACGCTTATTGTAAATGAATGAATGGGCATTCTCTTTGATATTTACTTGAAAGTAACATTTGCCTTTTACTGATTGCTCGTTAGTGTTTAATTATTCTTAATTCAAAGACAAAAGTAACCAATCCGGTAAGTGCTATGATAACAAATTGCTGTTAATTGAAATCCTTCAATTGTTATGATATATCCCATTATGATACAATTAACAGGTTTCTTTTCAATTGTTATGCAAATAACTAAGCTTACAAGAATAAAGTTATTCTCCAATAATACGAAAATTATATTTAGAATTATAATTTCAGAAAGTGAAACATCATTTAATTTCAATAATTATAATTAGATAAATTTTCGTTTTTTTGTATTCTGTGTAGATTAGTTTTCATTTAAGTGGGGCGAGTTGGCAGACATGAAAATTATATATTCATCTAGATATTACCGTTTTTCATTAAGTGGGGCGAGTTGGCAGGAGTAATATTAACGGGATTTAACCCTTTTCACAAGTGGGGCAATTTTTTAAAAAGTGGGCGAGTTGGTAAACCAGTTTGGGCGATTTTTTTAAAAGTGGGGCGATTTGCCAGTGGGGCGATTTGTCCTGCTTCCGTAGGCTTGTGGAGGTTTCTTTTCAATTGTTATGCAAATAACTAAGCTTACAAGAATAAAGTTATTCTCCAATAATACGAAAATTATATTTAGAATTATAATTTCAGAAAGTGAAACATCATTTAATTCAATAATTATAATTAGATAAATTGTCGTTTTTTTTGTATTCTGTGTAGATTAGTTTTCATTTAAGTGGGGCGAGTTGGCAGACATGAAAATTATATATTCATCTAGATATTACCGTTTTTCATTAAGTGGGGCGAGTTGGCAGGAGTAATATTAACAGGATTTAACCCTTTTCACAAGTGGGGCGATTTTTTTAAAAGTGGGGCGAGTTGGTGAAAAAGTGGGGCGATTAGGTGTGGGGCGATTTGCCAGTGGGGCGATTTGTCCTGCTTCCGTAGGCTTGTGGACTCAAAAGTTTAGCGTGAAGGCTGGAACTATTTGGTGCCGGACTTCGAAGAGTCAACGGTTTGTTTCCAGGAGATGTCAATCTGAGGGTGTCCTAATCAGAAAATCGCTTTCGACACAGAATCCTTAAAGGGATTTTGGAATGCCATGAAATTATGACTTTTGCCGTTTTGGCTTTTATCATGCTTACTGTTTCTCTTTTCTTATCTGAGCCAGTTGGTCTTCCGACGACTGCAGAGAAGCTGAAAGATTTGAAAAGTGTCTTCCTTGACGGATGGGTTGCACATTTTCTTTACTGAGTTCCCATTCATTCTCCTCACTCATTTTAAAGAAAACAATTCAGCCCTCAAAACAAAACAAAAAATGTTCAAAATTTCCGCCTTCTGGCATGCGCACTTCCGCTTCTGGAATTTGTAAAATTAGAGTACAGTCGGCACGGACACTATATTTTTCCCGTGTTTTTTTTTTTTTATCGTTGAAATTGTGTTTTGTATATTATGACTTAATTGAAATAGTGACTAATTGAAACACAAGGATCTGTTCATGACACTTTTAATCTTGTGCAATCTAGCCGGAGCTGTGAAGGAAAATTCAGGTCAGTATGAAAAGAAGTTAGTCAGTGCCACGCTGCGGTAGGGTAACGGTTTTAAAATTGTTGTCTCTCCAGGTATTAAAAAGGGAAAAGGAAAATATAATTACTAAAATGTACAACCCTTCAAAACAGATTTGGTAATAAATTTTTAATATTTAGATTCTCTCTCTCTCTCTCTCTCTCTCTCTCTCTCTCTCTCTCTATATATATATATATTTTCACATATTTTATCTAAAACATTTACATGCGCATCCAAAAGTGGCAAAACAATCAGTTTATTGATGGTGGCCGCAAAATGGTAGAAGTAGAAGTAGAAGATAAATTTGCATTAATCTTGTGTATTCAACTGTGACATAATATGTTAGTATAATAGAGATTGTAAGCGACTTAAATTCAAAACTGTTCGTCTCAGCTCAAGTATTTGAAAAGGAATCCTTGCTCATTTGTAGAGCTTTCGACTTAAGTGTAAATATTTCTAGATTACTTCTCAAACCTATAGCAAAATAAATAAAATGATATTTATATAGCAGTGAGAACAAGTCGAACACAATAGGAAAGCAACTTTATAAACGTCTTGTCAGAGACATACATGTATAATACATTTTACAAAATTATTGTATTATATCAGAGACATATAATGTATATTAATGTATAATTGTAGTACATGTCTCTGATTATATGTCTCTGGTCTTGTTAATTTACTTATCGATATTTAAAAAAGGGAGAGCATTGTGATCTAAAAACAAAACCCTAAGTTAGCCCTTCCACATTTTCATGTGTCAGTCCAAAGTCAAGAACTTCATCGATATATGTCATTTCGTTTTGAAATGTCATATCTAAAGGTTTTTTTTTGTTATTTGGAGTTTGGTGTTAATGGCTTATCTTTGATTGTTTTAGTCTAAAATGCTTATTAACTTCTATGTCATTTGGCCAAGTCTCTGATAGAGGGTTGTCTCATCGGCAATCATACCACATCGTCTTTTTTCTTTATTGTAATTGTACAATTTTAAATAGCGTATATCAAAAACTTGCTATCTCAAAGCAGATTATACGACACAGAATAATTTGGATTATTTACATTAGGAAAGGTACCGCAATGATAATTAAACTTGTTAGATATTAATTAGTACTTGGTGTTCGGTAA
The DNA here is from genome assembly GCA_017311375.1 of Mytilus coruscus. Classification (NCBI taxonomy): domain Eukaryota; kingdom Metazoa; phylum Mollusca; class Bivalvia; order Mytilida; family Mytilidae; genus Mytilus; species Mytilus coruscus. The sequence continues at coordinate 61,304,534 of CM029602.1, read as the reverse complement.
TTATTGTAAAAACAAATGACACGCGACTATTTTACTCAGTGAAGCCCTGACAACAAAGTATGATAGACAATTTTGAAGACAAAGCTTGTGATCTTGTTTTCATTGTGTTTCCTTTGATGTGTCTCAATTAAATCTTAAAATAATTAAAATATAAAAATATGAATAAATGAATTAAGTGAATTATAAATGAATTAATTGTTATTGTAATAATGTAAGGAGATATATGATGCCCCTCTTTTCTTATTTGCTGAAATAAAAATAAACAAAAAAGAATGAATGAAATAAGAAAGTTAAATACATATTTGTAAGATTTGATGATTTTGTGAGACTTTGATCAAATACAGAACCCGAAACTATCAAATTTTAATCCCATTTTAGTTTTTCTTAACAGTTTGAAATAGCTTTCACCCAGTTGTATAAGAATCAAATCAGGAAAAAAATATAGTCAATGTGTTTAAATGGATTAACTAAGATAATGCAGTATATGCAAGGACAGTAGCGAACGGTTTTAATAAAAAATCATCTACAAATTAAAATTGAGAATGGAAATGGAGAATATGTCAAAAAGACAACAGCCTGACCAAAAAGCAGAAAACAGCCGAAGGTCACCAAAGGGTCTTCAACACAGCGAGAAAATACCGCACCCGGAGGCGGGCCTCGGCTGGCCCCTAAATAAAAATGTGTACTAGTTCAGTGAAAATGGACGTCATACTAAACTCCAAAACATATAAATGAACTAAAAATAAAAACATACAAGACTAACAAAGACCAGAGGCTCCTTACTTGGGACAGGCGCAAAAATGCGGCGGGCTTAAACGTGTTTTGAGAGATCTCAACCCTCCCCATATACCTCTAGCCAATGTAGAATAAACAAACACACAGCAATACGCACAGTAAAACTCAGTTTACAAGAAGTCCGAGTCCGATGTCAGAATAGGTAACAAAAAAAACTAAGCAAAATGACAATGATACATAAATTAACAAAGGACTACTAGCAGTTACTGACATGCCAGCTCCAGACTTCAATTAAACTGATTGAAAGATTATGTCTTCATCATATGAAAATCAAGCACAATCCCTCCCGTTAGGGGTTTAGTATCATACCATCATAAAATATATGAGAAGAACATAACCCGTATCATGCCAACATCTGGTTTTAGACCCTATGAGTGAATCAATATTAATATCAAAATATGCCATCTTCAATGACCTGACAACAGTATCGTAACTATATCCCTTCTGAATAAGTCTGTTTAAAGGTTTGGTAAGCTTTTGAGGTGAATGCTGACATTTTTGTGCTTTGTAAAGAATATTACCATAAACGATTGGATGTGAAATACCTGAACGTATAAGATGTCTGCATGTTGATTTATATTTACGAATGATGTCCTTGTACCGATGATAAAATTTAGTGAATGTTTTGACTAGTTTGTGATATCGAAAACCCTGGTGTAATAATTTTTCAGTAATACAGAGATTTCTTTCGTTAAAATCAATTACGTTGTTACATACACGAGCGAATCGAAGAAGTTGAGATATATAAACACCACAAGATGGTGACAAGGGAACGTCACCATCTAAAAATTCGTAAGGGTTCCGCGGAACCCATGCAGTGTCTCGCCTACTTTTGCTGTTGTCTATGTTTTCAGTGTGATAGGGGAATGCACATAATAAGATTTCCAGTTAATGAAATAAAACGTTTGAAATGTATGAAAAAAGTTATGCTTGTAAAAAATGAATACAGTATGCAATCAAATCTATAGATTGTCTGGAAGACAAAGGTCGCAGGCTCAACAAAAAATGGGGAAAAAATTATTAAAAATTTTCCTCTAGATATATCTTTTGATTGTAAGAAGCTTATGTGCAAGTTTGGTAAAAATCCGGGATGGTTTATGAATCTAATAAATGTTTGAAAACTTTAACTGCAGACTGTATGTAATGTTAACTGGAAGAAAAACTAAGTCCATTTATAAGTAATATACGGAAAAACAGGAAATAAATTTTTACAAAATTTCCTTCTAGATACTAGCTTTTGATCATAAACAAGCTTCTGTCCAAGTTTGGTACAAATCCAGGATAGTTTACGAAAGTTATTAAAATTTTTAAAACTTTAACCACAAAGTGAATGTATTAATGTTAACTGGCAAAAAAACTAAGTCCATCTATAAGTAAAATATGGATAAACAGGATTTTTTTTACAAAATTTATTTCTGGATACTATCTTATTATCATAAACAAGCTAGCTTCTGTCCAAGTTTGGTACAAATCCAGGATATTTAAAGAAAGTTATCAAAATTTTAAAAACTTTAACCACAGAGTGAATGTAATGTTAACTGGCAGAAAAACTAAATCCATTTATAAGTAAAATACAGATAAACAGGATTTTTTGTTTACAAAATTTACTTTTGGATACTATCTTATGATCATAAACAAGCTTCTATCCAAGTTTGGTAGAAATCCAGATAATTTAAGAAAGTTATTAAAATTTCAAAAACTTTAACCACAGAGTGAATATTTGTGGACGCCGCCGACGACGACAACGGAATGTAGGATAGCTATGTCTCGCTTTTGCGACAAAAGTCGCAGGCTCGACAAAAATGGATAATTAACAATAGGAAATGAAAAATCATCTCTTTTATCATTAATTTTGGTATTAAGCTTCCCGTTAATTAAAGATATAGATATCAAGATCCAGGAAAGGGCAGTGTTCATTGTTAGTATTAGCTTTATTTAAAGTCAGTTCAGCACGATAAATCTCTTTAGTGTACGTACTGAAGTCGTCATTATTGAGAGCCAATATATCATCCAAATATCTAAAAGTGTTATTAAATTTTTGTATCAGATGTTGTTTCGATGGGTCTTTGCTGATTTTAGTCATAAATTGTAACTCATAACAATACAGAAAAAGGTCCGCAATAAGTGGTGCACAGTTAGTACCAATTGGAATTCCGATAACTTGACGGTATACGGAATCTTCATAGCGAACAAAAATGTTATCTAGTCAAAATTCAAGGGCAGTTATAGTATCAAAGCAGGTCCAATTGACATAGTTCTTTGTTTGTTGTTACTAAAAAATGACCTAAAAGAGTTTGAACATATATATTCGCATTCTGACTTTTGAATGCCCATTTAATTAAGTGTGTGAATTTTTTCTTAATAAGATTATGAGGCAAATTGCTATATACGGTAGAAAAATAAAAAAACTTTGAACAGATTCGAAATCACCAATATAAGCATGCAATTTATCAAGTACTTCCAACGAGTTTTTGACACTCTAAAAGGTAGAATTGGTGCAGATAGGGATATCGGGAAACTTACATGCAGGAATGCAGGTACAGTTGATTTTTGTTTAAGTTGTAACTTATTGAGAGTTTTTAAAGATTTTGAAATCCTTGATTTTAGTAGCCTTTATTCCGCCGTCCACTCACCAATACAAATTACTTTATTCGTAGACAAGGAAAATGAGAAAGAATTTCAGCAAGACAATCTCTAAAAAATGTCGAAAAGATAAAACAGTGGGACCAAAATAAATGTCAAGATTTTTGTAATAATATAAGTAAAGATAATGTAAATAAACTTTTTGAAGAGATGGTCTCTGTAACGAATTCTGAACGTCATAAATCTAAGGTGAATTATTTTGTTATCAACCTTGGTGACATACTTTTAGAGTCTGCAAAACTACATTAGGTATCAATATAAATCATAACTTTAAGAAGAATAATAAAAATAAAAAGGCCAATAAAAGTAAAGAATGGTTTAATGAAGATTGCAGAATTTCTAGAAAACACTATCGAAAGCAAAAAAGAAATTACAAATCAAATAAAACTAATGAAAACCTTCATGAGATGAAAACTTCCGAAAAAAATTATAAAAAACAATTGAACAAAGCAATAAAAGTACATTCAAAGAGAATGTCTCGAGAAGTGGAAAAACTAAAGTCCGAAAATCCAAGGGAGTATTGGAAATTGTTTAAACATGGAAAAGATAACAAACAGCCAGAAATTCCAATATCTAGACTTTTTGATTTTTTCAAAGATTTAAATACCGCTGCTGAGAACGAAAATGAAGGTCCAGTAAACTCACTTCCCATTGATCAGACGAATATTGTTAACATAAATGAAAATCTAAATAGGAAAATTGAAAAAGACGAAATTCTAGTTTGCATTAAAAAACTAAAAAATAACAAGGCTTATGGCGGTGATTTAATCATTAATGAGTATATAAAAGCAACTTTGTCGCCATCTTATGGTGTTTATATATCTCAACTTGTTCGATTTGCTCGTGTATGTAACAACGTATTTGATTTCAACGAAAGAAATCTCTGTATTACTGAAAAATTATTACACCAGGGTTTTCGATATCACAAACTAGTCAAAACATTTACTAAATTTTATCATCGGTACAAGGACATCATTCGTAAATGTAAATCAACATGCAGACATCTTATACGTTCAGGTATTTCACATCCAATATTTTATGGTTATATTCTTTACAAAGCACAAAAATGTCGGCATGCATTCACCTCAAAAGCTAACCAAACCTTTAAACAGACTTATTCGGAAAGGATATAGTTACGATACTGTTGTCAAGTCATTAAGGATTGCATATTTTGGTATTAATATTGATTCACTCATAGGGTCTTTGCATCGAAAATAAACACATTTATTCTAAAACCAGTTGTTGGCATGATACGGGTTATGTTCTTCTCATATATTTTATGATGGTATGATACTAAACCCTAACGGGATGGATTGTACTTGATTTTCATATGATGAAGACATAATCTTTCAATCAGTTTAATTGAAGTCTGGAGCTGGCATGTCAGTAACTGCTAGTAGTCCTTTGTTCATTTATGTATCATTGTCATTTTGCTTAGTTTCTTTTGTTACCTATTCTGACATCGGACTCGGACTTCTTTTAAACTGAGTTTTACTGTGCGTATTGCTATGTGTTTCTTTATTCTACATTGGCTAGAGGTATGGGGGTTGAGATCTCACAAAACATGTTTAACCCCGCCGCGTTTTAGCGCCTGTCCCAAGTCAGGAGCCTCTGGCCTTTGTAAGTCTAGTATGTTTTTTAATTTTAGTTCATATATATGTTTTGGAGTTTAGTGTGACGTCCATTTTCACTGAACTAGCACACAATTTTAGTTAGGGGTCAGCTGAGGATCACCTCCGGGTGTGGGATTTTCTCGCTGCATTGAAGACTCATTGGTGGCCTTCGGCTGTTGTCTGCTCTTTGGTCGGGTTGTTGTCTCTTTGACATATTCCCCATTTCCATTCTCAATTTTAACTTCAAATATATTCATCGATATGTATAGATTATTTCATGGCATTTTTCATATCAGACCCTTTATCGGCCTTAGGTCATGATATCAGCCCAAGAGCCGCAGGCTCGAGGGCTGATAAAGGGTCTGATATGATAAATGATATGTAATTATCTTTTTATCATATACTTCAACAGAAGAAATACAGACAAGAACTATTTATGTCGGTTAAAAGCTCATTATAGAGCTTATGTTGTCTCTGTTTGTATACCTTGCCGACTCTATTAAATAAAGCTTATTTATTATTTATTATTATTATTAATTAAAATTTTGTCTTTCCATGATGATTTTAGATAATCAGCTGAATTTACAGACAACCAAATACAAATTTCTTAACTTTAATTGTTTTATTGATATTACAAGCATTTTATTTATCTTATCACAACAATTATCATGTTCTTAGTTTGAAATTTGCTCCTCAACCATTTTGTGAAAAGTCTCAGTAAATCACTTGCGGTTTTCCGCACTGTGTTGTCGTTTTCGAACAAATTTCCGGAAATGCACGAAGTTGCATGTGATAAACGTCACGGAAATTAACGGAAAGGCATGTGATAACATTCAGGAAGCAGTCAATAAAGGCTCCTTTATCAGCCCGCTCAGGAAATTCTTAGGAATCTGATCAATAAACCTAGTAATCCTTTCATAGCCGTTTAATATTTTTAAATGTTATTGAACTGTAAAATTTTAGTAATATTTTATACAAGTATATGATAAATATATATATAGTCAACTGTTTAATTTAATACTAGACACAGGAATAATTCCTGATAATTGGCTAATTGGTGATATTAAACCATTCTATAAAAACAAAGGTAATAGACAAGATCCCAAAAATTAGAGGCCAATAACCATTTTAAGTTGCTTAGGAAAATTGTTTACCGCAGTCCTCAGATGAATTTTCAATTTTATGTGAAAATCAGTGTGGATTCAGAAAACATTATTCCACATTAGATAATTTGTTTGTATTGCAATCTGTTTTTCATATCTTACAATCAACAAAGAAAAAGATGTACTGTGCATTCGTAGACTTCGAAAAGGCTTTTGACACTGTCTGGCGAGACGGGTTATGGTACAAACTTTTAGTAAATAACATGTTAACGGCCTAACCTCAATAAGTGCAGTGTTTAATGAAAAATTAGAAATCTATATTCAATTATTTGCTATTCTATACGCGGACGATACTGTTATTATGGCTGAAATCCCCTCTGACTTGCAATTTCAGTTAAATGTGTTCTCAAGCTATTGCAAAAAAATGGAAACTAAAGGTAAATGTAGACAAAACAAAAATAGTAATATTTTCGAGAGGAAGAATTCCAAAAGGAATAGAATTTCGATATAGGGGAAATATTATAGAGACGGTTAAAGATTTTAACTATCTGGGAGTTTTACTTAACCGTAATGGAAACTTTAAAAAAGCAAAAGAAGAAGCCTCTCGTAAAGGCCTAAAAGCCATGTTTGAGGTTTTAAAGCTAGGAAGATTACACAATTTGTCTATTAAAATACAGTTAGACCTATTTGATAAAATGGTCGTGCCCGCTCTTTTGTACGGTTGCGAAATATGGGGAACAGGTAACAACGATATCATTGAAAGGGTTCACTTAAAGTTTTGTAAGATGCTTTTACAACTTAAATCGTCAACACCATCTTTTATGGTATATGGCGAACTTGGAAGTTTTCCTCTCGAAATACATATAAAAACAAGAATTGTGTCATTTTGGACAAAATTAATTGAGGGTAAAAGTTCGAAACTGTACTCTATAACATACAAACTGATTTATCAATTGAATATTGTAAATAATGTAGGGTCTCCATGGTTATCGAATATAATGAGTATACTCAATGATTGTGGATTGGCATATGTATGGAACACACAAACTTTTATTAACAAGGGATGGTTGATAAACACAGTTGTTCAAAGTATGAAAGATCAATATGAACAAAATTGGCATAGTGAAATGGAAAACTCGTCAAAATCACTTTGTTACCGGCTATTTAAACAAAAACTCGAATTCGAAAGTTATTTTGATATTTTAGAAACCAACGAAATAGTAGAACTCTGCAAGTTTAGGGCAACAAATCATAAGCTACCTATTGAACAAGGAAGATGGCAAAATATCCAACGTGAAAAAAAGAATCTGCACATTATGCGACTTGAATGAAATTGGTGACGAATTTCATTACAATATGTCATGCAGGAAATTTGCCAACATCCGAAATTTATTTATTCAAGAAAAATTTTCAAAACGTACAAATACACTTAAATTGAGTGTATTGCAATCTGTTTTTCATATCTTACAATCAACAAAGAAAAAGATGTACTGTGCATTCGTAGACTTCGAAAAGGCTTTTGACACTGTCTGGCGAGACGGGTTATGGTACAAACTTTTAGTAAATAACATGTTAACGGCCTAACCTCAATAAGTGCAGTGTTTAATGAAAAATTAGAAATCTATATTCAATTATTTGCTATTCTATACGCGGACGATACTGTTATTATGGCTGAAATCCCCTCTGACTTGTAATTTCAGTTAAATGTGTTCTCAAGCTATTGCAAAAAAATGGAAACTAAAGGTAAATGTAGACAAAACTTTTCAAAACGTACAAATACACTTAAATTGAGTAATCTTATGACCTGCAAAAGAAAATCGATACTTTCGAAACTCTGCAAATTTATTAAAATTGTTAATAAAGGGTTGTGTGATCCGGGCTGACATCTCTCTCATATGTTGGTTTGTTGATTTGTTATTAATATTATGTGTTCTCTGTACCATTCCAATGTAAATGGTTTATTGAGAAATAAAGATATATATATAAAAGTGATTAATTCCACTGTTTTCAAAGGCCTTATTTGAACAATTTATTATCAGATTTTTGATTGTACCAAGTGTACTTGTAAGTAGAATAGACAGTTTAGTGGTGGAACAATGGCTTGAAGACGAAATAAATCTATATTTGTAAGGTGTTTTGTGCAGCTTCGGAAGCCAGTACATAGTTGAAACTTTCATTGTATTTGGTTCTGCTTGTAAAGAGGTAGCTAAAAGTTTATGTTTGTTACAGATGTCATTTTCCGAATATGGAGTCAGTTGGAATGTTGGTGAATTCGTGATTTCGTTTTGTAGAACCTCAATGTAAAATTTACGTCATACAATAATGACATTATTAGCAGCCTTATTAGCCGGAACAAAAAAAAAATCTCTGGAGAGTTCATTTGGCTTATGTTTGATACGAGAAATAGGGCTATTATGGTTGTTGTTAGGAGTAAAATGTTCTTTAAAATGTTGTATCCGTATATCAACTATGTTCATTACTGAATTAAAAAAAAAGAATCTAAGGATTTCTTGTCAGCTTTTTCGCGTTTTATCCATTTCGAGCAGTAAATACGGAGTGAGTCGTGGATGATGTTACGACACTCATATCAATTAATAATTGAAGGGGGCGATATTTAGGTTCTTTACTGAGGAATGATTTCAACTCTATGTCACGAACGATGTTAACAAGGTCTCCTGTTATAACATGGGAACTGGGGCATAAATATATTCGGAATTACTGCAATTTCATGACGTAGGTGTATTGTCACTGATATTTATATCTTTACACACTTCGCTATAATTAAACACATACTTCCGGGTAGATTTTTTGTAAACAAAAGTTTAGAAATAAATATTTTTTTGCTAGATAATTAGTTAACTTCGAGCAGGATATTTCAATGATAAATAACGTGATCGAAAGCAAGCAATTAGTACTTGCAATATATTCGGTAATTCTCGTAGAATGTTTCATATTGTGAAGATTCTGTGAATATACTTTTTAATAAAACGTATGATCACGCTATGTCTCGGTTCCCATGTATTATATAAATAAAATAATAACACTGAATCCTAATATATCAAAATATTGTATATGTCTCGTTTTTTTTTTTTTTTGGTACTGTGTATGTACATGTATGCATTAAGTTTTGGTGAGGCTTTAATAAAAAAATGAAACTTAATCCAAACCTATAGAGTTAAGATCATCTAAATATGCAACAAAAAAAGTGTCTTTGCTAGATGATTAATCAATATTATGTAAAGCACCTCAATGATAATTAAACCTGTTAAGATATTAATTATAGTACTTTGTATTCGGTAATTATTGTAAAAACACATAGCACGCGACAGTTTTACCAGAGACATATATACACATGTATATATGTCTCTTGTTTTACTCAATGAAACCATACAGAAAACCTCAAACATTCGATAGACAATTTTAAAGACAGAGCGTGTGGTCTTGTTTTGACTGCGTACCCTTTGATGTTTCTGTAATCTGATGCTTTTCTAATCGTTTGAAATAAAATAAAATAAGAAAATAAAAAAAAAATTAAAGAAAAAAGAAAACATTTGTGTCCTAATGTTTAAATAGAAAAATAAAACCACTCCCATTGACAACATTATGCATCACAACGAATGAAACACAATATATCGTGTAGAAAAAAAAAATCATTTACCTCATTCAAATCATCTTTTATAACTAATAAATGCAATGCAGAAATAAGAAAATAGACAAAAAAACACAACAAAAAGAAAAAGATATAAGGAATATTTCAATGGGATAGCAACCGCATATACCACAGAAGTAAAATTTCTCTAAGAATTTTTGGGGTATTTTTCTAAAACTAATGCATACTAAAAAAGTTTTGAACTCTTGTGATGTTTACTTAAGAAGTGTGTTTTTGTACCTAGAGAGATAACCATAAGATAATATTTTTTTTACATCAGGACTGTTGCCTTTGATACCATGATCAGAAATGACACAAATTTAATATCGTTTACATTTGTAATATGCCACTGGTTTTCACTTCATCTATCTTTGAATTCTTGTACAACACCAATAGAAGGTCCCCTAACTCTTATCCTATTACAGAACACCTTGCAATAAAAATGTCATTGGAGATGAATTACATTATGAATTTACATGCAGCCATAAAGAAATAACAATTCATAAAATATCTATCAACCTTGGGTAATATATCTGTTCTAATGAATTTCTCCTTCTAAATAAAAAATATTTTAACCTCCCCCAAAAAAAAACCCACTGTACCCATCTATTTTTTTTTTTTTTTTATTTGTTTTTGTTCTGTTTATTATCAATTCTCAGACAACCATTTAGACAGACCATATCAAACATGAATGAATGGATTCGCATTCAAATTACTTCATAATGCCAGGTTAATGTGAAAAAAAACAACTTCAAAAGCAATTTTTTATCAGAATTACAGAAATTTAGTAAAAACATGCATTAAAGATAAGTGTTTTCCATGATTTGTAGCTTAATGCTTAAAACACCAATGGGCGGAGCTTCAGTGCAATATTAGGATTATCGTTAATCCTAATTATTATTAAAAATAAAAATAGTCCAATAGAATTCTAATAAATGTCTTCATTGTAATAACAAATTCTTAATTGGTTAGTTATTTCTCAAAAATTGTAATAAAAAGATATTTTTTACCCATTATTTTCAAAACTGTTTCAAACAAGTCTTCCTACACCTGGTCTACTGATTACTTGAACATTAGTTCCATGCTAAGTCGCGGTCAAGATCCCAGAGACAAAGAGACACCAATGACTGACCACTCATCAGATCTAGACATTATGCCAATGGACTACATAGAGGCTCAGTCTACTACCAGTACCATGTCCTACGAATCCGCACCGCCAACAACTGGAGATGCACTCCACATGCACTTGTCTCAGAAAAAAAAAATCCTATATACCTTAATATAACACAAGGTACTTAACTCGCGATTGACATACTTGGGTAGGCCTGCTACAGATGATTCCGACAACAAGAGTAGACGTGTTATACACCATTGTGTAGAAAAATCAATTTAGACTTACGACATAACAAGTTTTAGTTGGGTTGACAACCGATAAATCGGCATATAACGGAATTTCGCGACCGGCTGACATTTTTCAAAATTGCGAGTTAATTAAGTACCTTGTGTTATATTAAGGTATATAGGAAATTTTTTCTGAGACAAGTGCCTGTGATGCATTCATGTCGAACATTGAAGCACTCACCAATCTGCAAGAAGTAACATCTTTGCTACAACATGTTAACGTCCAAGGCAACACCTTTAAAGCACATATGCCGTTCAATGTACATAGCCAACACCTAAACCACCAATCACTGCCACCAGTGTCAACACATCTGCATCAACATTAGTCCAACCACCACCAGACTTTTCTGTCTACAACCATCTGGAAAGTTGCCAGATATTCCAATACACACTCTACCAACAGCCTTTGATCCAGAGAACGCCGAGATCGACAACTCATATATTGTGTTCTGTGTAAAAGAAATGGTGAAGTCCGCGAGTGGTACACTTCTCATGTGTTAAAAGTCAATCGTGGTAAAGTGGCTTGCCCCATCCTAAGGAAGTACACCGTCACATGTCCAACATGTGGAGCTACAGGTGACAACGCACACACTATTCGCCATTGCCCAAAGTCTACCAACAAACAGAAATCATCTGTCAGTGGTAACAAAGGTTTTAGAGTACAAAAAACTGTCTTACAGAACTTTTAGTAAAATATATGATTAGTGCAATGTATGAATTATCTTCCAATAAACCTTAAAAAAAGTTATTTATATCTTGATGTGTAAGACATAATAGTGTCCTGTATAGAATTTTGGTATTAAATAATGTCCATTTCCATGGAATATTGTCCCTCAATTGGAAAGATTTTTACTGCAAAAGTTATGAAATAGTGTCCACCCACAGGACAAGTTTTCATAGTAGTTGCTATCAAATTGTGTCCTCCAGGGGAAGTAATACAAAGGTCGATTGATTAGAAATTGATTAATATACAAATGTAAACAAACAAATAATGGATGGAAGTGAATAAAGAGACATTTAAGTTCTAAGAAATACCCAGCTAAGGCTATAATGACAATGAAGGAAGAACAATAAGAAGGCAGTGTGTAAAGTACAAAATCAAATGTGAAGAACTTTACTATATTTATTATAAGGAGACGGCAAAAGAAAATATAGAATTTTGGTATTAAATTTTATCCATTGCCATGAAATATTGTCCCCTAAGTGGACAGCTTTTTTCAGCAACAGTTATGAAATATGGTCCACCTACAGGACAATTTTTCGTAGTAATTGTTATTAAATTGTGTCCTCCAAGGAAAATAATACTGAACAACATCTGTTACTTGTTTGAATTTAAATCATTATACATGTACATGTATATTTACTAAAAAAAAACATAAATAAGAAGATAAGGATGGTATGAGTGCCTATGAGACAAATCTCTGTCAAAGTAACAATGTACTTTAAAGTTCGCAATTAAAGGTTAAAATACGTCCTGTAATAACACGGCAATGGATATCATTTAATACTTTAATCATATCAAAAAATGTCCTGGCAATGGATATCATTTAATACTTTAATCATATCAAAAAATGTCCTGGCGAACATGATGTCCTGTGAAAAAAAGTCCACCTGGACAGAATTATAGTATTAAATAATGTCCATGTTCATGGACACTTTTTCATACCTGAGGACATATTTTCATAGGAAATTGTGTCCGGGACACATTTAAATAAGTAAATATTGTCCATGGACAGTATTTACTATGATATAATGTCCGGTGGACATTATTTCATGGGGGACATTGTTAAATCCTACAATTGTACATACTGTAGTAGACTAAGTATATTTATTGAATAAAAGAGTATTTATTTTATATCTCGTATTTTTCCTGCCAAACTATACTCGCCCAATCTCGCCCTTACTACATAACGAAACTACGGTATTATTAGTCATGGTTTTGGTAAATGAAAACATATTGGTTTGTTATGGGTATCGCTACTGGTACCGTGGTTTGAATATCATTGCAGGTTTTAGGATGTTATATCATGACATGTGTCTTACCATATCAAGGAAAAGGTTCGCATATTCTTCAGATTTCACACAGAAAATATGGTGTTCTATCATCAGTCTATATTAAAAATGGAATAAATGTACCGATTAAATACAAGAAAAGTTAAAAATGACAAGATCCTATATGCCATAGAGAACAATGATAGCACTATCTCTTCTTTCCAACATTGGGTTGCTGAAACTCTAATAACATTGAAAATTAGGCCATTAAGTCAGACTGAATCATCAGACTCTTCGGTTGGTCCAATATCGCACCTTCGTCCCGAAATGTGAAAATACATATTTTCAGACATCACGGCAGCACTAGTCTATACTGCCGCAAACTTGATAAATGTATCATATTGCTAGCAATTTATTGGTCTCCCGACATTAAACTCTTCATTACTCTTCATCCAATCGCAACTTACCAACTAATTAACTTAGTCCAAATAATTATGACGTCATGAAAGGCTATTTTAATTTTTTTCTGTGACGCCTTCCTACGACGGCGTCACAGAAAATATAAAATAGCCTTTCAAGACGTCATAATTATTTGGACTACGACTAACTCAGACAAATGCCATCAGTCTGGTTATTCATCGGGGCTATAGCTACACAATTGCAATTTTTCAAAGCTAATACAAGTTTGGTTGATCTGTATTAGCAATAAAGCATCATCATGAAAACAAGATGACCAAATTTAAAAAAAAAACAACAGATAAAAGCATTTCCATAGAAGCTAGGCTGCTTTTTTGGGAGACTCGCAGGAACGGAGAGGTCGTAGGTTCGTTAAATCCCAGGTCAAATAAAACCAACGACTCATAAACTGAATCTTAATATATATTTATGAGACTCTTGTTTATATATATATAATTTAATTTTGGATGTAACGCGTCTTCTGATTGGCTAACGTTGTTTTGTTTATCAGCTCATAGACATAATTTAGTCATGTGACCGTGACGTCATCAACGTTATTTCATGGTTCACTCCGGTTTAAAATGGAATTTAAAATTAAATTATAAGAAATAACTGTAATATTTTTTTGTCTATTCGATATAACATAAAAAATGTGGTGCACTTTTAAATAACCCGCTACGCGTGTTATTCAGTGTGCACCACATTTTTTATGTTATTTCTTCATGGACAGAAAAAATATTACAGTCATTCCTTAAATAAAGTTAAATTCTGCGGGCAGTACGTCGACTGAGCATGCGCGAAAGCGTATAAGACACGGACCGGTAACGGTCTCCGAATTTGGATATTTTCTCAAAAATTGAGGTTTTCTGTGGGAAAAAAGATTGTTTCAAAGACAAATTTAGGAAGTACAAAACACTACATTTATACGTCATATCACAAATATTTCCGACTTTGTATGGTTTCAGAGGAGTTGCCAAACGAGTTTGAGGAGTTGCGGCTCAATGAAATAGATATTGTAAGAATCCGCCATTTATATACTAGTATTACATCGATTTTAAACGCTGTTACATACATTCCTACTCTTTCGGGGAAATTTATGTTTTTGTTTGTTGTGGCCAACTTATTAATTTGAAGGAAAAAAATTCATGAATTAAATTTTGGGATTGGTAGAAATAAGAGCGATTGGTAGAAATAAGAGCTATTGTCGTCTCCAGAAATCATTTAGGGGAAATCAACGAGGGACCTTTTCTGTACCGTGTGCTCTTAAACCCTTTTTACAGTTCGCAACAGCTATTCATGTAGAACAGCAATATTCATACTGAGAGTTTATATCTCCATCTAATAACAACGAAATTATCATTTGTTTAACGGAGTCAAATGTTTTGTAAATGTTCAAAGTAGGAACAGAGTTTGTTTACCAAACTCCTCTTAGGACCTCTTATATAGTTTACAAAGCATTGCCATCTGATTAATTTTGTTTATAAAAGTTGAAAATATGAATGACGATTTTCACGTGGAAATGAATTTGATTAAATTTTTTTGATTTCAAACATTTCTTTTACTTAATCATATATCTCCTTGGAATTATCTCTGTTTAACGTAGTCAACTATTTTTTGAAAATCTCCAATATTGGAACAGAGTTTATCTACCAAACTCCTATTATATTTATAAAGCAAATTATCATCCAATTTATCACAATAGTTGAAAATATAATCGGAAGATTTACACGAGGAAAGGAATTTTATTATTTTATTAGTCTTTTGAAAACATTGATTATATGTCTTGATATGCACAAGTTTCTGTTGTTTATTGTTAGTTCTATGCTATAGCTATGATCCAATAGTTTCAAATTCTTTTTTTTTCTAGCACAGGGCAAACTCAAAGTGCTTCTTCACCTGCTGATATGAAATTCTAAGTAAAATAGTGAAAATTATTCAACATGTCAAGTATTATAACATTAGTGAAAAAAAAAATATAATATATAAAAATAATAAATACTGTTAATTCAGAAATTATTGCGAGTTGTTTGTAGAGATGTCTCATTTGCAATCATACCGCATTTTCTTATTTTTATATGGAACATAAAACTCACATGCACCCAATGATCAAACTGAAATCCTTTTTTGGGGAACCATGGGTCATCCTTGGACTTTTTTTTCGCAGTTTTCGGTCCTGCGTTTTTAAATTTCCAACTTAGCCCTTTATTAAAATCAGGTTGTTGCTCCCTTGACGATAAACATCCGCGTGCCGCTCGTGTCGCCTCTACCACCTTAGTATCACCGTAAGTTGAGAGCCTTTATGTACACCGCTGAAGATCTTCATGAAATTGTAAAGACAAGACATATAACAATTAAAGGCATTTGCTTTGATTGGTTGAACCGCACCAAATTGTGTTCCTGTACCATTTCAGACTATCCTGACAATGTGTTGTTCATTGAAAATATTATTGTTTGTATGTCACATTATTCGCACTTGGTTTCGGTGCAAAATTTTGTTAGCGTGATTTTTGTGTCCGGACACAAACTTTTGAAATATAATATTGTATACAGGCTTCTTAGGGTCAATATAATTATTCAATAAGTTCGCTTTACAGTCATGTCACCCTATAAGTTTAGACTAGTATAGCCATAGTATATATTCAGTGTTGTTGTCTCAAGTATGTGCACCGTTTCCATACGTTAATATTCAGTATGACCTCGTCATATACACTGAAATGTAAACAAAAAACGAACGAGGACACAGAGGCAGAGTAGCTATAGGTAGCAATACACAGTTAGGGAGCAACCATTTAACTTCAAAGGGGGGGAGGGGGTATGGTTTTTTGTCTGAGTCAGAAATTTTTTTCGCGCTTTTTTTTTTTTTTAGTTTTTCGACGCTATCAATCAAATTATTTATTTCAAAATTTAACACTATAAGGTATGAGGAAAATCTGGATTCAGATTTTTTTTTTGTCATCGGTTTTTTTTTTTTTTCATCAAATTGGGGATCAGAATATTTTTTTAGGAAAAACCATAACACCTCCCCCGAGTGTGGTTTCGCATTTTGGCCCCTGTGGATTTTTCAAATCTGAAATCATTTTTAGACAGCTCAAGTACTAATTTAGCCTTCAAAAATGGTTTATAAGAAGATCAAGATTATTTTTTACATGTTTTATGGGCTATTTTCTGTTTGACTGTCCGTATTTTCATAGCTAGATCGGCCATAGGTCCAGAAATTAATGTGATGCTTACAAACACTTTTTCGGCACGAAGTTTTTGACGCAATTTTACGAAAAAAAATGAGACGAAAGACATGATTTTTATTTGATTTCTTGATAGATATATGTAAACAGTTTCAGAAAAAGTATCACTCCAAGGGATTGAAATTCTATTTCTGGCCAAATTTTAGGGAAATATGTGACATCTTTACCCCCCTTTTTGCAATATTTTATAGCCTACAAATAAATGCAGATTGCTGTCATGGATACACTAAAAAGAAATTATATTTTACCATTTTAACTTCTGGATATCAAATCTATGGAAGATACTGATTACATACATATGCACATATATGACACAAACAGTAAGCTTGATTTGCAAGAAAGCAAGGAAAAGGGGATGGTAAAACTATGAGAGTTAATTTTAATATTTTTTCCTAACTGTATATTTCTACCATAGTTTTAACGAATAAGATAATCGTACTCATACTCCGAATTCAACAAATCAAAATACTGGATTTGGTTTCACGAACACAAATTTTGTACTCCGAGTACAGTTTTATGACCGAGGGCCCGGGTGTCATTTTAATAGAAACGTATCATTTTTTAATTTTTGCGCCAAACAACATAACGTTATTTTGTGCATGTCGGCTAACGTAACTTCCTTCGCAACGGTTTAGCTGTCATGAAGGACTCTTGTAAAATACGATAGAAAAGAAAATGCTTACGTTACCAGCCTCAAAAGCCATATCATCAAATCATCAGCTTCATAAAGGATCAGATAAATCGTCAATAAACCTACCAGAAATAAAACAAACAGTTCAGTTTACAGGTTCAACGAAATCCGTTCCGAAGTCGGAATCGACGAATACTAACAGTGGCAAACGCAAATTTGCAAAGAAGGGAGATAAAAAAGAAGATTTTGACCCAGATAAAATAGCTGCCGCAGTGAGGTATGCACAACTTCAAGCTATATTTGCTGCAGACGAAGACGGACTTGACATTGACGAATTTAAAGACGCCATGAGAAAAACAGTCGGACATAGAATGACGGATAACGAAATTGAAATTCTGTTCATGAAAGTAGATGCAAATTGTGATGAAAAGGTGGACTGGGAAGAATATGTTACATATAACTTACTAGAGTATCAGGGGAAAACGCTGATGATTGAGATGATGCGCCAGAGACCACTCCCACAAGAAACAACTCCAATACCTAGTAAACACCGGGAAAGTATAGTAGCTGTTAAATTCTATCCCTCTATTCAGAAAAAGGCAGGTAAAAACTTCATAGATCACACAAACGGTAAATATGTAACCCTAAGCAAAGAAGGAATTATGTCGACATGGAATATGAACATGAAACATCTAGAAAGGTTCAATGTCATAACTGAAATCGCAGATCGAGCAACACACCCATGGATGGTTGATCTAGCATGCATGTATAATGTTGGTATGATTGCATTATCCTCAACGGACCGTGACATTACTATATATGACATACATAGTAATAATTTTTTGAAGCGTTACTACTTAACAGGACTGGACGACTGCATTACATGTATGGATTACTGGGTAAATTTACAAGATCTAAATCATGCAATTTTTGCCTATGGAGACACGTCAGGGAGTGTCACTGTTTTTGTGTTCGACCAAAGTCTCACTGGAGGTCTTTTTGGGTGTTTTGGTGCAAAACGGAATGCATGCAAACAGATAAGTGTACCAGAAATTATAAGAGGTTTCTTTAAAGGTGCCAAAGGATATAGATTTAACAGATTACATACGGACTGGGTATTACAGGTTAAATACGTTCCAGAGTTGTCGTCCATAGTGTCTTGCTGTCAAACCACAGAAACATCTTTGTGTGTGTTCGAATTTGAAAAGAAAAGGACAAATCAGTCTGTTTTTCAAATTAACAAGGGAATTCTTTGTTTCGATTATTGTCCGGAAAACAACATACTGGTCACGGGAGGCATGGATTATTGGGTTAGAGTATGGAACCCGTATGTATGTAGCAAAGCAATATCCATTCTAAAGGGGCACACGAAACCGATCAGTCACGTGATTATAAACTCTCGTCGAAATCAGACGATTAGCATTGATAAAGCAAAAAACATTCGTGTGTACGACTTAAAAGACCAAGCCTGTCTCCAGCAAGTCGGTGGCAGAGTTGTCAAACTGGGGAAATATTCTTTGTCTGCAGCATACTTTAACCCTGTTTTACAGACTCTAATCATAGCAACAAATCAGCTTGCCATGTTAGAGAAAACGGACGAAGAAGTACAAGTAGCAGAGATACGATCACATAACAAACCAGTGGTAACAGCACTTTACAACAAGACCTTCAGGTTTGTTGTTAGCGCATGTCAAGATTCTGTTATTAGCGTTTGGGATTTACATAGCGGAGAGAAAGTCATACAGACGGTAAACGCACACTCGCGAGAAGAAAGAGGATTTGAAGTTCCAGTAGAGATTACAACAATGACGTTTGATGGACCACAACGTCGTGTCATCACCGGTGCAAGAGACGGAAGTGTTAAGGTGTGGAACTTTAATAATGGAAATTGTCTACAGACATTCACTACACCCGACAAATTGGAAGTAAGCGGAGTAGTCAGCGTTAATCATCGAATTTTTGTAACTGGATGGTCAAGACAAGTACACATTTTTCTTGATGGTGGAGATGAAGAATATAGAAAAGACTGGAAACAAAAGCATAACGAAGACATTTTGTGCATGACACACCTGAGTCCAAACATCATCGCTACAGGTTCATATGATGGCGACATCATCGTTTGGTCACGAGACACAGGACAAGTTTATTGTACTTTAAATGCTAGTAAAGGCACACAACCAATCGGAGAAAACAAAACAAAGCGCTTTGAAATTGGTCCAGAGCCAGCTTTGAATGAGAATCAAGAAGATGAAATTTCATCAGATATACTGAAGACATTTGGATCCGTTGCCAACGAAGAAATGATGAAAATGAAAACTAGAAAGTTAAGTTTCTTGCGACAAAATAAGGACATTTTGAGCAGAGTGAAAGAAAACGTACTGCTTAAAGAAAACAAGTGGTCTCGGAAGTTGAATCGTGTGGATGAAACACAGGTAGACCACCCGTTACTCCCGTTATTTCACAGTCAATCGCCAGTATCCGAAGAGGCAAACAAAAACCAGCCGAGCAGGCGAGAGGAGTATGACGAACTGTGCAAACTCTATGAGTCAGCGATCGAATGCATTCTGTTCTTGGAATCACGTGATCGAGAAAACGGAGAAACAGCACTCATGATGACAAGCGGTGCTGAAGGTTGGGTTCGTGCTTGGTCAATTCATCACCAGGGCGGACTTTTAGGCCAGTTTAATGCGGCTCACAAAGTCGGTGAAAGTGTGCATACAATGAGTACAGATATAAACAACAAATTGTTATTCACTGCAGATAGCTGTGGTTATATAAAAATTTGGGATATAACAGAATACTGTACAAAATCAGTCATATCAGCGTCACAAAGAGCCAGTCGATGGAATTACCTCAATGAGACCTTCACATATGTTAGACTTATGTATTGTTCTGAAGAACCACCAGACAGTCTTGTTTCAGCGGAAAAGAGACCGCCCGATATTGCTACTAGACCACCGCCTTCGTCAACGTTGCCAAAAATTACATTAAAATGGCCTTTCTTGGTAAACTCATTTCGTGCTCACACCAAAATAATTAACAAGATTGAATATGTTGAAGAAGTCAAACTTCTTATTACTGCGAGCAGTGATTGCGCAATTCGGGTTTGGACTTTGAATGGATGCTACATCGGTACATTCGGCGAGCCTTGGAAGTCAATCCCTACGGTCTTAAAACGTGTACCAACAGCAAAAATTCGCATTCCTTCAGATTTACATCGTATCGGTTCTGCCAGTACTCTGAAGGTCCTTAACCAAGGGCGTTCGGGTTTATGGACGCAAGCAATTGATGCAGCTGTGATGCTTTCTCGAACGAAGTCTGGGGAGGAGGAAGAAGAGGACGAATTTGAAATGGGAACAGACGAATTGGTTTCTGAAACAACTGCTAAGAGCGACCAACACGAAAAGCCGAGATCAGCTCATTCAGGTCGAACAAAAACTAAAAAGTGTATTGGAAGTGAGATACTAGGAAAAACTTACAAGAAAACAATGAGACACAGAATGCTTCCAACCATGGATAAGTTTGTTCAAATTAACTCATCGGTAAGTTTTAAAGGTATCTGATAAAAGTCTAGTTTATTTTTAATGGTTTTTGTAATTGAGTACTGCGTCATTTCTGATTCCTCTATCGTTAAAACATTCAAGCTAAGATCGATTGACTACAGGTAATAGGTTTTATATTAACCGAGCTCATGACTGGTGTTAAATTTGGGCTGTTCTTCTTGGCACTGGGTAGAATCATTTTGGGTGTTCGGAATATTGATATCATGTGTTTTTATACCCCCGCTTTAAAAAAAAGTGGGGGTATACTGTTTTACCTCTGTCTGTCCGTCCATCCGTCCATCCGTCCCATGAATATTTTTCGTCGCATCTTTCTCAGGAACTACATCATAAGGATTTCTGAAATTTGGTTTCAGGGTTTATATACTAAGTACGTCAGCTTTAACGTGTGATGCGTCTTCAGATTCATCACTCAACAACAAATGCATATTTGGGCGGGGGCAGTAGCTCGGAGTTTCACTTGTTATTCTCGAAATAGAGAATTATATGAATAATTACAACAAAATATCTATTTCCTTGAAAGACCATAGAGATCGTTTACAAAAACTCCCAATAGCAATTATAAAAAAACCCTTAAATCCAAAGTTGTTTACTTGTTATAAACTGAATCGACACCTTTTAGACCAAGTATGAATAACATGAAAGATTTTGTTCTGTCGAATTTGACTTCACTTAGCGCAGTAGTGCTCGGGAAGACCTTTGGAGATTTATACAATGAAAGGAACCGGTTTTGATCGTAGCGATCATGTTGTTATCTGATTGAAATTCTCGTTTTAAGCATCACATTTATAGACCATGCATGATAACTATCACATTTGGTTAAAAGAATTTACAATACAAGGAATTGAAAGGAGGGTATCAGATAGCGGTCACTCGTTGACAAAATATTTCATGGATTTTGCATGGCAAAAAGGGGGAAAAAATTCCAAGGGGGCAATTAAAAACAAAAAGTCGAAGAAAAACATACAACACCACACTCAAAAGAATAGCGACGAACAACAGTCATCAAAACACAACACCGAAAATCAAAAACTGAGCAACACAAACCCTACAAAAAAGGTTCGAACTAAGATGCAGCGAAGTGGTTATCAATTTCTGCTCCACGAGTGACCCCCATCGTGTTGCTGATCCCAAGAAAACATTTGTTGATGTCACAAAATCATCTTGAAAAAACTAATTCATACAACTGATCACAAAAAAACACACTTTTAAAAGAACATCAAGCCAGATTGAAACCTGTAAGCTTGGATAACACACGATACAGGAGTGAAATTCGGTGCATCTGACGAATAAATACTTCCATAACAATAAATGTTTTTTAATATTACAGAGTGCCCTATTCATAATTTTCTATGTTTTCTATGTATTGTGTGCGATTTTGTCCCATGTACATTTACTCCATATCCTTTCATTTTCTATATCATAATTGATTCATCTGTTTTCCTTAGATTTCTGTCTTCCGATGTTTACCATACTCTGATCTTAATCTGGATATGGACGCCGAGCAAATGAAGGTTCTTGAAGACATTAGAGCAAAGTATTATAGTGGAACGGTTCTAAGTAAAATGAAAGGAGAACCTCGAAAACAGGAGAAAGGACCTGCACTTATTGAACTGTTCAATAAAATAACCAACAAACCCCCGTTGCCAAAGGGTAAAAATCAAATGGGTAGAATCAAGCGAGCACAAAACAAGATTCAGAAGAAACCAGATTCTCTCTTTGCTGACCTAAAAGTAAAAGAAGCACCCCATGAGACGGACCTCATCGATAAAATATTGGCAGAGGGCACAAATGTGCACAAATGAGCATCAGGTTGAATCCTATGGGTCTTTGGACTATACACAGTGGCACACCATAGCTGTATTATTGCGTTATCTCATGCACACACTGGCTCTACACAGGCCATAACGGCACACTTGCGATGGATCACACAACGGATAGTGGCACAACTAAAATGAATAGACAGGCTTTGTATGAACAATGTTTTAAATGTTTGAATTTCTTTTAATTTCAAACCTAGATTTATTTTGTGGCTACTTGTATCTAGAAATTAGGTGCAATTAAGGAAAGGTTCATCTCTCAGCGTTCACTAGTACTTTAAAAATAGAATTTCATGCGATTTGACCGAGATTCGTGTATAAAAAGAAACACCTTTTGAGGTAAATGTGCTACTGTGTTGTCAAATTGATATTTACTAACATATTTTATTCGTGAAAAACAAGTTTAATACTATAACTGTGTGATGTTATTGTATATATATAGTTTTACGTCAATCTCCTTTAGCTCACAAGCTCATAGACAATATCTCTGAAAAAATTCGTTTTTCATTCAGTGGACAGCGAAATATTTGTAAAATGCATAGAGTATAAGGCATCGGAAGGCTTTAAAATTTTTAGCTATCCCTTAAAATAATGTGGTAAGAATAGCATAGGCACTTTTCTAGATGTGCATATGAACACGTAACACATGGCCAGCCGTTTTACACCGCGTATGCTATGAAGTCAAATCTACCCTATTTATTATACCAGAATAGCTTCGATAAGGCCCAAATATGGGTCCTGTTTCTAGCTTAAATTTCAAATTAGGATTAATGGGCAAATATGCTATGGCCATTCGTAGTTAAAACAATGACTAGATGGAAAATATGTCTTTTAACAGAAAATTTACGGATCGGGTTTCTTTTTAAAGCATCAAAATTTGTATATATTTCATTTTCCGCCAAATTCAATAAAAACAGGCTACCTTCATATTCTTTAATTGGAAACGCAGCACAAAGCAGATCTTTTAATATTATGTTTTTTAAACTATAAATTTAGCCTATCTTGAACATTTAGTTTGCTTGTGTTAGCCAAATCCAGTCCCGACTATTTAACTTTAGTTTTTAGATTAGCGGTCACTTTTATAAAAAAAAACAATTATTATTTCACCGCAAAGTGTATGATTTCTAGCTGCATTTTTTATCAACTCCTGAACAGTATAAACAAAGGGCGAAGGTGAACAGTATATCTTGCACCATTTCATTTAAGATTTCTTTCACTTCTTATCTCCAGTTGGAAATATCATTCAGCGTGACATGTCTCCCTATTTACAAATTATGTATTATAATTAAGGTGATGTGAACCTGACAAAAAAAATAATTAAAAATGGTATGTACTCAAAGGGACCTTGTGCTGTTTTTGCTCTTTGGTCGGGTTGCTGTCTCTTTGACACATTCCCCAATATCCATTGTCGGAAAAATAAAATAAAATTGGCATGTACTACTACTATTGATGATGATGTACATGACTTCGTTTACATGGCAACGACCTCTGAATATACCATATATGTGTGTATATGCTAGGATAGGGTATATGGGGGTAAAGAACGATTAAAAAGAGTAAATGCATTTGTTGGAAATTGATTTATTGGCAGTATACACATAAAAATTGGTAAATAAAAAAAAAAAAAAAAATCGGAGATTACACAAACTTATTTAAATAAGATATCCAAGAATTCCAAATTTGACTAAATTTTCATTGAGATTTTATCACAACCTTGGCCGATATAAATGACATAAAAATAATATTTGCAGTAATTGACCTTTTTTTGTTATCACCTTAAAGCATTTTCAGTAAGCTAAATTATTAAAGAAAAAAAGTATGGGTACATGATTTTGGAAAAAAAGTTGAAATAGCAGGAAAACTCTTAACTTACCCTCTCAAATAATGATGTGCTGGTCCACCTTATAACAGTTCAGAAGTCAATACATAAGACTAGTATAAAATGGCTTTACTTTTTAGATGTTTTTATTTTGCCCTAAAGACAAATCTTGCGGACTTAGAATTTCTAATCAAGCCTAAAGATGGTTGGAAATTTTTGACTGGTTATATAGGGGAAAATAAGTTGCTGTTGCAAATAAAATGGTGTCCCCCATCAACTATATAAACTAGAACCATGAGTGCCCACAGAATATTACCCTCTTTAAAAAAAAAATGTATAAGTTGGATTATCTTCCCTTTCAACTTTTGGACTGCAACCATATTCCTTCATGTACATTATTGGTAGTGTACTGCAGCTGTGTAGAGTTTCATGAAACATCCAATAACCCTACATGCATACGATTGATGAGCATTAACAACTATCCTTACCACCCATATAATAGAATACAATTTTCCTCCTTAGGGGGGAAGGGAGGGTCATTATTTTCTCTGAAACAGCCCTTACTCAAATACAATTTATTTTTTTTATTTTTATCGAAATGTTGATATAGTATGCAAATTTATCACAACATACAATAATTCAAACCAGTCTATTTTGTCAATAAAACTACATCTACATTATATTTCATTCCTCCAAGTCATTCAGATAGGCTAATATTGTCTGATTTTTTTTTAACTTTGTGACACTTGCTTTTGATGTATGGCCTCATATTTCTGTAAAAAGATTATCTAATCCCTGTTGTCTGTTTATCTTATGGGCCTTATCCACTGCTCGCAACTTTTGTAGCCATACATTTAGTGATAGTTTTGCCATTTGTATGAGGTCTCAGTGTTGTTAGCAATGATTTTATACAGTTTCTGTGTTGATACAACTGCATAACAGATTCACTAGTGCCTGATAACTTAGATTTCAATGCTAGACTAGGCGATATCTTTTCAAATAAGCGACGTAGGACAACAACATCTTCCATTGAATCACGAGCACCATACAATTCACCAAATACAGTGTTGTAAGTTTTTGGCTGTGATTATGATGGCTGATTACGAATACACTCTTTGAAAAGAGGAAGTGTGTCAATGACAATGGCGGATCCAGAAATTTTCACAAGGTGGGGGAGGGGGGCACTGACTGCCTAAGAGGGGGTCCGCTCCAGTCATGCCTCAGTGATTCCCTATATAATCAACCAAATTTTTCCCTGCCCTCCCCCTAATCCGCCTCTGAATGAATCATTTCACTGAAGACATGAAGTTATCAATACGACCATTTTTTTCTAGTGCTGTAAATAAAATCGAAATATCAAAAACTTTGGAGTTATGCCCAACAATAACGCTATTATCAAACTCTTTTAGAAAGAGAATGAAATATATCAAGGCATAAGAAATTCCGACACTTTCTACTTCTTTATCATTATGGTACATTTTCCCATTCTGATACTTCAAACCAGTTACTTCCGAAGCTTGAGGTAATATTTTTCTAGCTGCTTTTATGTATCTGTTGAATGTTGTGTGTTGGCTGTTGACAGCAGGCAACTGTATTATGTGAGAGTCCCTGCCTGAAAGAAAAACAATATAATCTAGAGGCTCATATTTACCTGTTAGAAAAACATATGCAATCACCGATTGCAAAGTTCGCCTCGTTCGAAAATATTGTCATAAGATTCTGAAACGTCAATTGTCGGTCACAGCAACCTAATTTCTATTGGATGCTGACCTACTATCCCTGATGCATCTGTATGTAAGGTTGCTTGATCATACCATATATAGTTGCTGAAATATGAACTCGGACGTTAAGCTTAACCAAAGGCGATGAAGTGTTAAATGTAGGTCACAGTGACCTTATTTCGATCAGATGCCGACCTATCTCTTATGCATCTTCCAATTTTTTACAAGATGGTTTTGAAGAAAAATCTGAAATGTTTCAACAGACGAAGAAACTGATGATGAACGATTGAATTAAATTCATAAAACACATTTAATAAAAGCTAACAAGTTGTTATTGTTGGCATTTGTTTTTGTATAGACTAATGAAAGTTGGTTCTTAATATTGAAGACTTGCATGATCACTTTGATAGGCCACTAGTGTACATACCACATGTTAAGATAAATTCATTACACAGTGTGCTATTGACCTAATACGATATGTCGTATCAGGTCACTAGCACACTATGTAACTAATGATATGCCAAGTTTCATGAAATTCTGTTTTGAAGAGTTGGGATGACATTTACTGTTCCGGTGGAATACTTTTGGATTTTCTCAAATTCAGACAATTGTCATCAAATTTCATCTTCTAGTTGAGCAAACTTGACAAATGTAAAAAACAACAATGTTCATGTAGATCTCAAATACAGATATCTTTAAACCCTGTTGTCCTCAGGAGTACACCAAACATACCACACCAACCACCAATATCCAATCCCTCCGCGAGAAAATTGACGCACTAACAAGATAATAAACAAGAATATAAAAATAAGAATATGTGCTATGATTGCCAATGAGTCAACAAATGACATAGAAGTTAAAAACTATAGGTCATAGTATTACCTTCAACAATGAGCAAAACCAATACTGCATAGTAAGCATAACACGTTTTTTCCAACAATAATAGTCAATATTGTCAATTTCTAAACATAATTCAGTCTGTTATGGTACAAAATGATAAAACTGGAATTGAAATATACGAGAAAAGAGATGATTTCAACTTTTTTCTAAAAAAAAGTTCCCTTTTTCAGATGGCGATCTTCCTCTAGCCACATCCCAACTTGTATGGTTTGCTTGGACATGATCTGTTGTGTAGTCAACAGCAAGGGCTACAATATAATAATACGAATATGTTGTATGATTGACAATGAGACAACTGTCCACATGAGACCAAATGACATAATTTAATAGCTATAGGTCACCTTACGGCCTTGGACAATGAGCAAACCCCATACTGCATAGTCATCTATTAAAGGCCCCGAAATGACCAATGTAAAACACTTCAAACAAGAAAAATAACGGCCTGATTTATGTACAAAATAATGAACGAAAAACAAATATGATATACAGCAACAAACGATAACCACTGAATTACAGGCTCCTGACTTGGGACAGGCACGTACAGAATGTGGCGGGGTTAAACTAGTTTGAAGGCGCCACCTCCCCCTTAACATATGGGACAGTGGTGTAACGGTACAACATAAGATTAAACATTATATACTAACTGATTCAATACAAAACCTTTCTTTTTTTCGGCATTGGCATTGAGACAACTATCCACATTGATCAAATGACGTTCAACTTGATGATAGCATCTATAGCTCATCGTACGGCATTCAACAATTATCAAAACCCGTACCGTATAGTAAGCTATAAAAGGTCCCGACATGGAAAATATAAAACGATTCAAACGAGAAAAAACAATAGCCTGATTTATATTAAAAGAACAATAAATAAGAAACAATTATGATAAAAGACAATCAACGAGGACCACTGAATAACAGGCTTCTGACTCTGAACAGGCACATACATAATGTAACGGAGTTGAAAATGTTTGCAAGTGCTCAATCCTTCCCTAACCTAGGACAGTGGTGTAACAGCACAACCTAAGAACAAACTATAGACGTCAGTTGAAGAAGACTTGACTCGTCAGATCGACACAATGCACACACACAACAATACAAAAAAAAAACTTAGAAAAAGACTGAAGACACAAAATACGGATTCAAGAGTACTTACAGTTACTGAAAGCTAGTTCCAAGCCAATTTCAACTAACAAACAAATCCTGTACAAAACAAATGGATTTAGTGTAAAGATGTTATAAACAGTCTGAGAAAAACACGACCATGGGCAATGTAATATGAGTATACCAGCCTTTTTCGAAACGATCAGGAATGAAAACCCAGAGACAGAAGAACAATAAATTCTTACATCAAGAGAATTATATCCAGTGCGAGTTTACAATCAATACCATCAGCATATATCCTTAGACTAACAAAGGCTAAAGGTTCCTGACTTTGGACAGGCGCTAAATGTGACAGGGTTAAACATGTTTTGTGAGTATAGATATCCTCATAGAGTATGCTAAGAAGAAGATTAATCGAAAAAAATATGTCCCTGCCTTGAGACAGGCGTAAAATGCGGCAGGGTTAAACATGTTTTGTGAGTATAGATTACTTGCTTTACTTTCTCTCAAAAATATACTCCGTGGAAGATTAATCGAAAAAGAGATGTGCCTAAATTTATGATGCAAAGTAAACAGAAAAAATGTTATATTTTGAATATTTAACTGTCCCCTTTCCTTTCGTTTTTTAAACTGTATTCGGGGACAAATTTTGAAGACATGTCGCATCTAATCATAGTATGATTGATATGTAACTAATTTTTTTGTTTTCTGTTTTAGCACATACTTAACTATGAACGTCATTAAATTCGATCTCGAAATAGTAACTAACTAGAGGCTCTAAAGAGCCTGTGTCGCTCACATTGGTCTATGTAGATGTTCGACAAAGGACACTCTCCAACATTGTAGATGAGAATAGAATTCACGACAAAAATCTCTGTTTTTGTTGATCTTGTATTGCTGATCATTTATTCTGTTTACTTTCTCTCTATCTTCTTGAGTTTTTACTCAAAACACAAAAGAGGGTAAACAAAAATCCTCATTTAAGGGCAATCACTCCTATAAAGAGTGACAGTCTACGAAATATATCGGCAAAATTTGTCTTGTTAGTAGATCTTGACTTGCTGATCATTTTTGTTATTTAAAGTGTCAAATTATCTATTATAATTTTTATCATATAAGGCATAACGCCAAAAAATAGAATGGTGACAATAGTCATTAAAGGGCAATAACTCCAATAAGCAGTCGGCGGACAATTTCCTCTATTGTATCTTAATTGTAGATCTTGTCTTGCTGATCATTTTTGCTTATTTAAGTTTCTATCTATCTATTAAAATTTTTAATATATAAGGCAAAACCGCAAATAATTGGAAAAATCGTCATCAAAGGGCAATACCTCTAATAAGGAGTTGACTGACGATTTCGACCATGAGACTTATTTGTAGATTTGTCTTGCTGATCATTTTTGCAATTTAAAGTTTTCTTTATCTACTATAGTTTTCAAGATAGTAGGCAAAATGAAAAAAAAAGGTAAAATTTGTCATTTAAGGGCAATAACTCCTATAAGAAGTCGTCTGACAGTTTTGACTTAAACGAACAGTTGGAAGAGTTCAACATTCTAAACATGTTTGTTTTGTCAGATTTTCTCTATTCATAACGGTTTTCAAAAATAATAAACAAAACTTGCGTTTTACCCCTATGTTCTATTTTTAGCCATGTCGACCATCTTGGTCGACAGGCAGGGTCATCGGACACAATTTTTAAACAAGATACCCCAATGATGATTGTAGCCAAGTTTTGTTAAATTTGGCCCAGTAGTTTCAGAGAAGATTTTTGTAAAAGTTAACAGACAACGACGGATGACGGACGCCAAGTGATGAGAAAAGCTCACTTTGCCCTTTGGGCCATGTGAGCTAAAAAGGAATAAATATTTATAAAGTAATAATAAATTCCATTGAGCACAAAACTAATCCAAATCAGATTATGATTATTTGGATATTTTAAAACTTGCTTTTATTTTTTTACTGAAAATACAAATTTTTTTTATCCAGTTTGACTTTGAGAAACTTATTTAAGACTTACATGGTACACACATTATTATGTGCAGTGGTCACAACATTATATGCAGTCGTGATAGCATTACATGCAGTGGTCACAACATGATATTCAGTGGTTACAACATTATATGTAGTGGTCACAACATTATATGCAGTCGTGCCAACATTATATGCAGTTGTCAGAATATTATATGCAGAGGTCACAACATTATAAGTGTTTTGTTGATGAAGGTGATGATCAGTGATAGTGATGATGATGATTGACGATATATAGTGATGGTGGTGGTTCAAATTCGGTAAAAAAATGACGAATCCGGTCATAATTGTTAATGCCCCGCAAATAAAAATGAAACAGTTATTGAAGTGATTTAAAACTTTATCAGAGAAACAATGACGTCTACTATTGTCTACAAATTTTATCCATTTAGAGGTAGTTCGTTCGGGCAAATGATGAAACCATTAATTATAGTTTGTAAAAATAATGAATAATGATGATGAAACATCAAGTGATAGTTTATACATTGAATGACATTTGTATACTATATGCCTGGAGTTAATTTCTTATTGAACAACCAAGTGATACATGTCACTTTTAAAAGTCGATATTTAGTGCCATATTTCATATATGTAAGAGTCAGGCCGACGTCCGTTCCTCGAGAATCAAGGTCTTATATATCAACCTTCTATATATAATCGACGTCCAATGTAATGTCATGACTATACAGCAAAACTTTTACTCCTCTTTTGGATGTCTAATATGATTTGATCATTTGTTCCCACTTTAATCTATTTTTTAATTTTCTCTGAAGTGATCGTTTTGTTTTCGTATAATGCTGTCCAAATATATCATTTTTTTATGAATATTCCATACACTACAAATCATGATGACTTATGTAAAGGAACAATAAAGGATAAAGCATCCCGTCGTAAAGAATGAACTAAAATAAAATAAAAAAAAAAAAAAAAAACGAACATGGATAAATTACAACAGGTCAACCACCGACAGCAGATTCTATGGAAAGTAATGTTTTGCGTACATGACACACGTTGATCCACTAAATCTACTTACTTTGTCTCATTCCTTTCATATTCATATGAAAAAAGGAGATGTAGATATGTATAGGTCAATGAGACAACAACCCAACGACAAAGATAACCGTACAACTCTGCAGCCATACGGTCGGCAACAATAGACGGATACAATTTATGAAACTTTGAATTGAAATAAAAATTAAGAAGTAGGACCAATTTACCCCGAATTTATTCCACAAAAGGGACATTTTTAATGTCTTGTAATCTTATTTCAATGATCAGTTTCATCATAGCTTAATATATTTATACTTTAAGTATTTAAAAACATATATAACTGAGCATTTCGGAACATTTAACCCCAAATAAGCATCTTCAGATTACTCTGGACTGCAATTTTATCCACAAAAAAGTGTGTTTTTTATGCACAATCTATGCAAAATTGGGACTTTTTGCACGACTTGTAGCTTCAGAAAAAGCACGGTGACCCATACTTTTTATTAATTTTTTGAAAAAAAGAAACATGATAAAATCTACATTTTGGCAAAGTATAAAAAATTCTATCATCTCAATTTTGCTAATATTTCTGTAACATGAGCTATTTCAAAATGGTGATAAAAAATTAAAAACTAGGCAAAATTTAAGCAAATACCAAATAAATTGACGAAATAAAATGTCTTTCTTATGTTATTACTGTTTTAGTAGCACAAGGTCGATACCACTGCTGGATTATTAGTCACCGAGAATATCATCATCACATTAATCATGTGTTGGCATGATTTATAACATACTAAACACATGTATTTTAAAATTTCCCGTTGATAATATGGACATTACCAAGAAACTAGAACAAGGTCCAAACTACCTCAGACAAAGTTGACATTAATATACGTAATGGCTATGCTCTTTATGTCCCTTTCGGTCATGATTCTCCTAGCGTCCCTTCTTTTATAAATCAATATCCATGGGTTCCAAATGTATAGGTTTCAACGTTGTTAATGAAGGCAAATGCAGAAAAGCGAACTGGATGCATTAAAATCTATATAGTGTTATTTTTTGTTAATGATATGTGTAAGTACTTAAAGAATATTGCTTTTTGTGTGTTTTGCTGTACATGTACTGGTTTTAAATCATACAATAAAAGTTAGATACATTGTATATGTTTGAAAGAAACGAATTAAGGAAGATTCACTATTAGTCTAGTTTTTTGCTTAGATCTGCTAATTTTTAGACAGATTGTCAATTAATGTGTAAGGTTGTTAATTAGAATAAAGAAAAATAAGTGATTTATTGTATTATTCAGACTGTCTTAACAAATACCAAATATTTGTGTTTGTTGAAATCAAGTTTTAAACCTAGGCATTTAAGGGGAGATAACTAAAAAAAATAGTAAAAACTCTATAGAATGTTTAAGAAATTTTCCTTTCTTACTTGTGGCAGATACATATATACACATGTGTACATATGTCTCTGCTTGTGGCAAGAAAACAAGTTCGGTGAAACTTTGTTTTATTTTTATTTCTTAAAGTATATTATAAAAGATCATAAAACCTATCTCCTCATATTTTTTTCAGAATTTCATCTCATAAATTTCCTTTTGTTCACAAAAAGTGTTTTTCTTGAATAATCTTTGAAAATTTTGGCGATTTTGCATGACTTATTGCTTGAAAAAAACATGGTGACCCATACATTCAACTATAATTTTGAAAAAATAAACATCTAGTAACATTTACACACATTTTTGCAAATAATAAGAAAGTTCTACGTGAGGAAATATATTTTGATGGTCCATCTTAATTGCCACAAATAATAAAAAGGGAAATAAGTTGTGTCGAAAACTGTAGCAAAACGGAAAATGCACCGTGCACTGACTGCACAAAAGTCAGAGAAAAGTTTTGTTGAATTAAAGTTTAGTTGGTGAATAATTGAAACCAAAGGTATAAAATAAACAAAAAATATACTTTGCCACATTCTTAAATTATAAACCAACTAACAACAGCTGACATATTTGACATAGGGAAACTTGTTAGAAAGATTAAAATTTTTCTTATTTTTCACATGATAACCAAGTTAAAAGAAATAGACTATATACTGGTTTCTTCGGTGTGCGTTTATATTTAAGATACCAGTTTTGAAGGCTGGTACTCTCCCTTGCAACATACGGGTATCTCGGATACCTTTGTTGTCAAACAGATAAAGGACAGGAAACCAGTCCACCAATTTTGTGGATGTAAGCGGTTCATTTTGTGTAGCATAAGCGGCCTACCAGGGCAACAACGACAAACGGTAAACAACCACAGATATTATATATTTGTATACAGTGAATAACAAAACTCTACAAAAGCGACAACAATTTTATCGTCTTATGATTAAAAAAAAATCGAACAATTTTAATTCTGCACTGACACTGTGATCGAACAGTTTGAATGTTCCTTGGTACTGACAGTAGTACTAGTAGTACTGTACAGTCATGACAGTGTACTAAAGTAGTGATAGTAAAATGTAGGTTTAACGTCAACAAGTCACTGCCTGAAATTTACATGAGGCAGGTGTAACCTGTGAAAGGGGATGAAGACAGCAAACCTTTAAAATATGTAACGATATCCTGTTTACAGCAGATTATTTATATGTAACACTGCCAGAAGCATCCATTCCCCAAAACGTGTCTGATTCACCCAAACGTGTCCTTCAAGTCAAAAATCGCCCTGACATGTCTGATTTCATATTTCACTAAACATGTCTGATAATTGTTATTAGCCAAAACATGACCAGTTTAATACGCCAGTACATCTCAAAATTTTTAGTGCTAATATGTCCTCAGTGACGTCACTAACGTCAATGGCAAAAGTGGTACACGTTAGAACACATTTCTGTTGGATTATAACAAAAGATCAAAGCTGTTATCCAAGGACAACTGGAGAAAAGGTGTAGTAATTCATATAGACAAATGTCCAATCACACAGTGACTTCTGCTTTCAAAGCAATAGACACCAGATAAGAGAAGAAATGGCACAATAAAAAGTTATTTTCACTGACAGCGGTTTTACTAATTGTTTTATCAAGATGATTATCATTGTTTTAAATTTTATTGGGGAACTTCACAGCTAAGAAATCCAATTCATTTTATCTTTGCAATCACTATTAATTAAATGGTCATTTATTAGCATTTATTTGTTCAATGCCGTTTGTTTATTTAAGCATAATTGTAAGTTTATTTTCAAATGCATAATAAACTATTGACTGTTGATTGCTTAATATCCAGTGGCAAATGTTTCATGTATATATAGATCAAAGATAAAAATTGCAATTTACTAGTTTTGTTGAGTTTAATTCATTGTTGACTAAGTGAATTCTTTTGTACTAGTGATTCTCCTGCGATGCCTAACTATCTTTATAATGTATGAGGGTATTGCAAGACCGGCTTCCTGCAGAAGTGGTTTCTGGGCTTTTAAAAAGGAGACATTTTGGCTTCATATAGACACATTTTGGGGACTGGACATGTTTGGGCGTGTCTAAAAAATGGACATGATTGGGCATTCATAAACAAAACACGCTTTGGCCCCCTTTAGCAACTAGACATGTTTTGAAATTCAGTGACATTATATGGACACAGTTGAGGAAAATCAGACACATTTTGGGGGATGGACATGTTTTATTGTAAAAAAATTCTCAGGATAATTTCTGGTGAAAAAAATAACTAAATTATAGAAACATATCCATATGAATACAAATTCTTTATAAAGCCCAGTTATTGGCCCATAAAGGGCATGTGGGGCCTCTGTGGCCTAGTGGTCTATGTAGTTCTATTACTGTAATCACTAGCCAGTCAACACTGAGGTTGTGAGTTTGAACCCCGCTCATGCGGGTGCACTCGACTCTAATCTTAATTGACTAGGATTGTCAGTTTTCCTATCGAAGGTCGGTGGTTTTCTCCAGGCACTCCGGCTTCCTCCTCCAATAAAAACTGACCGCCACGAAATAGCCCAAAAATAGCGCTTAAAAGTGGCATTAAAACACCAACAATCAATCAATCATAAAGGGCATGTTACATATAATCATGATTTACAACATGCAGCCGCTGTCACCAAAACAGGAACATGGTAATGCACAAGTGCAACTGCTGAGTAAAAAGTTAATGATTTTGGATTCATTATTTTATTGATTTTTACTTTTTCTTTTTATGCCCCACCTAGGGGCATTATGTTTTTCAGTCTGCATCCGTCAGTCCGTTCGTCTGTCTGTCCCGCTTCAGGTTAAAGTTTTTGGTCAAGATAGTTTTTGATGAAGTTGAAGTCCAATCAACTTGAAACTTAGAACTCATGTTCCCTATGATATGATCTTTCTAATTTAATGCCAAATTAGATTTATGACCAAAATTTCACTGTCCACTGAACATAGAAAATGATAGTGCGAGAGGGGCATCCATGTTCTATGGACACATTCTTGTTATTGATTCCTTTATCATGATGATTGTTATTTAGGACTTTGTCCTCATATTATATACCTGTAACCCTTACCATGCAGGGGCCTTAATATTAAGCCGGCTTCTACACAAAAATATTGTACTTTGGCTCCAATGACTCTCCATACTTTTAGAGGTCAACTGTATGCTATGTATTTTGAAATTGATGCATATTCCCTCAACCTAAGGCTATTTCTTGTCATGTTTCTCAGGTTTCAGGTGCAGTTTGAGCCCAAATACGAACTTCTACCACCATAATTAGATCATGTTTACTCCGAACTTAGCACGTATTGGGTCAATATGTTCACTAGCATGACTAGGGTCCAATCTAAAAAAATATGTTATAAATAAAATTTACCTCAAGTTGTGTTTATGTTTTGTTAAAGCTTTGACAATAAAGTTACATTTTTAAAGATTGGAAACTATCAGAAAAACTGGAAATACAAATTGCATAAACTTTGTAATTGTAGATCATGTTGTATAATGAACAATGATGATGCCTACAGTAGGAATTTCAGCATTGGATCAGATCGAGAATTAGATAACTTGTCAACGATCAGAAATCTTGATACATCACATAGCGACGTAGAATTTAGGAAGACCATGGACAGTTCTTCATATGATAAACATAAAGAAGGGAGAACTTCAAGAGAAGGTAGAGGTCCTAGAACTGGACATTGGGCATCAGAATTTGGAACAGTGGCTGAAACACTGGAGTCACATGATAAAGAAGGAACTGATGACACACCAGTGAGGAAGTTGAAACAAAAAAATGTAACTGTAGGTCCAGTAGAGCGAGAGTATTCTGATGCCTATTTGGAAAGTAATTTACGTACTCCTCGTTATAATACACATACCTCATATGAAGGAATGTTGGAAAATCTAGATCCTGAAGATCCATTTGATGGGGATTATACACCATCAGGTAAACCAAAGTATGAAAAGAGAAAAAAATCAAAGAAAGATAAATCCCCTGAAGGACACACTAAAATACCTGTACCTGCAAAAGATGACAGTCAAAGAACCCAAAAACATCGGAGAAGTAAAAGAAAAAAAAAAGGACATGGTTCTTTGGAGAGTACAAGTACCTTTACCATTGAAGGCAATACTAATCAGTCATTTAAGCTGGCAGAGACTGATAAAGCATCTGTTAAAAGTAATGGTACATTTACTGTACCAGAAAAAGGCTATGGGAAGTCACCACGTTCTACAAGTCGTGTATCTGCTGTTTTTAATAGATCAAGAAAATCTAGATATTCAAAACGAACTAAAATTGGGATTGACAGAGTAAGTTTAAAAAAAAATAATTTCATATTTACAAATTACAGACAGAAAAAACCCACATTTAGATTAACTGAAACATGTAGCTCTCATGATGAATCAGATTCAACATGTCTAAGTTTTTTTTTCATTAGGTAGAGATGTACATTAACTTTGCATATATGTCTTTATTTCGTGTGCTTATATGAATGTAGACACCTATTGTCTGAAGTTTAATACATTTTATTGACACAAAAGTTTGTGTTTGTAATATAGTAATATGGAACCAGTCTTTTGGTAGAAAATGTAGACTTAAAAAGCTTCATACATGCAGATTTATAACTCACATTAAGTTGAATTAGATTTTTTATTCATTCTTCTTGTAAGTCTGAGAAGCTTTCAGGAACATTTCAATTAAGTTGACATTTCTCATATACTGCAGGTTAAAGAGGGATTCATTAGATGCTCTTATTGATTTTTTTACATGTAGGTTAATGAAGATGCTCCCAGCCTAGTGTCATGTATATTAAACTGTTTAAATGTGTCTTTTATCCTTGTGCTTATATTATTATGCTGAAAAAAAAAATTAGTCATAATATTTTAAATATTTTTGTTTATTTATTTTAGAGTATCTTTAAGAACTTTGTACATCAGGAAAACATTATGCAGAGAAGATCAAAACACCTCAAGTGAGTTTACATTGAACTGTGTTGAAATGATTATTTTAGAGGTATATATGTAATTTGTTTGAAATATAAATGCATATTAGCCATGGAATAGAAATACACAAAACATAGATTTTAGAAATATTGTATATTACTAGGGCTCTTCTTCAAAAGTTTAACAACATCCTTATGTTTTTCAAAAGTCATATTCAGAAAGGAGAATATGATGTGAGTCTTTTTTTTCAGAATTAAAATTGACTTTCAGAGGTATTGGAAGACTATATTTCAAATGATAAGCATAAAATTGATGTGTAAAAATATGAGAAAATAAACGTTAAATAAATACCATTGGTGACAGAAAAACATTAAATGAAGTGGTATCTTTACAAACCTATAAATGTATTTACACTTTTAAGTATTTAGCTGAATTTTCTCCAAATGACCCTAGATCTAGCTCCGAATAACCTTCTGACATCATGCTACAATATTTTTTTTATTTTTAGGTCAAATGTTTTTTATTGTGATGCAAAATTTTGTGGGAACTTATGTGACATTGAGTAATGGCAGACAAATTTGCAAGCAAGTGAAAATATGTTTATTATCAGTTGAAATACAATCTTACCTAAATAATCCCTAATCATTCATATAGTGCATTATAGTGTTATGATTACATCCTGAGCAGTTCATGTAGCCATGGATATTTTTACTTTTAGTTATGATATTGTTTTTATTTCAGGGAATCAACACCTGGAAACAAACATATTCCACACTTTTATACAGACAGTACTGCTGAACTATGTGATTCCTTTGGAGAAATTATGTTTGTAGGTTATGGCCATGATACTGACAAATCACCTGTGAGTATATTTGTTAGTTTAGCTTAAAGTCGTTTGAAACATTGCACTTGACAAATGTCACTATTTTTATCTCACTTGCATCAGAAGTCACCTTAGTTTTCCTTGCCTAAAGTTAGACATAAGTGTTGTTGATGTGTAGTCTGACATCCGCATCAAACTTTGTTAATCCATTACTCCTTGAAAATAGCTTTACACAGTTCAAATAAACTTGCACAGATTCTTCTACAAGAATTGAAGTTGTGCACCTGCTATTTTGTTTTATGATCCGAGTAATTTTGGGTTTTTTTCAATACCAAAACATTAACTTTTCTGCTTAAACCATTTACTTAATCCACAAAATCTTGAAAACAGCTTGTCAGAAATCAGCCAAACGTTTTGTAACAGCTTTTTTAATTGGAGACAACAGGCAACATATGTCTTCCTTGGAAGCTTCAACGTTTTTTTTTGCATCTATGATGTAATCAACAGATGCCAGTCAGGTGATTAGGTCAATATAAAGATAACTACATGTACTAACAAAAATCAATAATGATTGGTTTGCAGTTACTATCAGTTATTTTCATTTTCATTGAAATTATTATCCTTGGCACCCAGCTGTATGCCATTGTCTAATATTTTGTATGATTATATAATTAAATGTTTGTGGTTAGTTCATTTTTATGGTTCATTCATCCTGAAACATTTTGCTTACTGCATTGATAGCACATGTTATTACCCTTTCTGGGTCCTATTCAAAGTCTTTAATACATTTTTAAGAGTTGGATTTTTCTGTTTATAATTAGAGCACTAAGTTACTGATGATAAATATTTTTTTACAGACTATGGAGTGTTTGTAAGAAAGAAGATTTGGAGAGTCGTCTTGTTGAAAATCATACCACATCTTATTTTTATGTTGTTTGTAATTGTTACCAA
The DNA here is from genome assembly GCA_017311375.1 of Mytilus coruscus. Classification (NCBI taxonomy): domain Eukaryota; kingdom Metazoa; phylum Mollusca; class Bivalvia; order Mytilida; family Mytilidae; genus Mytilus; species Mytilus coruscus. The sequence continues at coordinate 61,264,904 of CM029602.1, read as the reverse complement.
CTTAAATGTCATACAGTCAAAGTAACCTATTGTTTCTTAGTCTATTTCTTCTGATAATATCCTTAAAAATGAATGTATTTATTGTAGTAATCATGGGAAAACACATGAATTTTTGTCGAAAACAAAGATTGGAAATCCTGTTGCTTACTGGTACATGTATTTGATTTTTTAGTTGATTTACAATTCATATCAAATTTTTGTACTAGCTAACTTAATTTTGTGTTTATTTCAGTACATTAGAGTTTCACCTGACACTAGTCCAAAGAAAATGTATGATCTGATGCTAAACATATGGGAGCTAAGTCATCCTCAGTTGTTGATATCAGTGACAGGTGGTGCTAAAAGGTTTGATCTGAAACCAAGGTTAGCTAATAGATTCAAAAGAGGTCTAATGAAGGCAGCCATTTCAACAGGTAAGATATATTATTTTAGAGCTCAGCTATTTTCTTGTTGTGAAAAGTGCTCAGGATCTGTAAATATACTTTCTTCATAATGTACATTAATCATTTTTCAGAAGCATTTTGTAAATTCCATTCAATCTACTTAAAGAATATGGTAAGAATTTGAATAGTGAAAATGATGCTCCAAATCCCAAAAGTTAAATTTGAATACTTTGGAAAATGGTGAAAAAAATAGTTGATATTGCATGACGTTTGGATCACCTGACCGAAAAGGTCATACAAGATTTTTTCATTACATATGATCAGTTTTTCTGTTGTTTAACATTTTCATACAAAAACTTAGATTATGTAAGCAGTATATTTAGAGTATGGGTACATGTTACCTGGCAGGGTTAATCTGACATTGACCCCATTTTCATGGTTCATTAGTTAATGATAAGTTTTCCTGATTAGGTTGTTTCTCAGATACTATAAACAGATAGTCAACTAAATTTTGTGAGTGGAATGATTGTAAGGTGTACAGGTCAGTCTGGCAGGGTTTATCTGACCTAGACCTCATTTTCTTGGTTCGTTAGTCAGCCTTAAAAAGCCTGTTAATGTTTCATGATGTTGTGAGCACTTTGCTGATACTTTGATTTTTTCAATATAATCAATGATCATTTCTACAATACTACTGAACACAATAACTTGATAATTGGTCAGCAGCTCAACAGTGATTAGTTGTAGTGTGTGCGCTTTTGGATCTGTTAAACGCATACTTCCTGTTTTCTGATACTTTGAATTATTAGTGTGGGTATGCTAAGCATGACAACACATGCATTCTTGATATAATTACAGGACTGTAGATTGTGTTTTATATTGATATATATATGTTTCATTATCAGATATTTACAGTATTTGAAATTTTTAATAGACCAATTTTTTTAACTTTTATTCCAGGTGCATGGATTGTGACTGGAGGTACAGGTACAGGAGTAATGGAATTTGTAGGGGAGGCTGTTAGGGACCATTTTATTACATTTGGAAAACGTGATAATATCGTAGCACTTGGAGTACCAACCTGGGGAGCTGTGGCTGGCAATGAATCCTTAGATGGAGATGATGTAAGAGGATAGGAATATATAAATTGTTTTGTAATAACATTTTGTCCTCTAAAAAAGAAGTCTTTTGTGACAAACCACAGGTGCTTAGGGAATGGACCCTGTTTTTTTAGATAGTACATATAAGAGCTAAAGCACATTAAATAAATGAAATAAATTTAAATCTTAAGAAAAAAATTAACTCTAAATTTAGAAAAACATAAAAGGAAGAAAACAGGGGGTGGGTCTTCCCCCAAGCACCTATGTGACATACAAGTAGAACAATAGAATAAAATCACATTTATCTTTAAAAAGCTGTAATTATTTTCTGATCAGTTTTCTGACTATAAATTAATCTGATGAAAAACGAGAGGCTCTCAAGAGCCTGAATCGCTCACCTGTAATTTTTTGCTTAAATCTTTCATCAATGATTATTTTTGCTTTTCAATATATATTAATGAGTGGCTTAAAAATGCCATTTAAATTTTCTTTGTATCTGTAATATTTTCTTCAAAAGAAAAAAATGCATTTTACCCTTATGTTCCATTTTAGCCATAGTGGCTATGTTTCTTGATGTACAAGGAAATAAAATACAAAATTTATACAAAATACTCTGAAACTCATTCAGCCCAAGTTTGGCTGAAATTGATTCAGCAGTTTTAAAGGAGAAGATTTTTTAAAGTAAGCAAACTAGATTAGATGAACAAATTGTGAAAAATTGTCTTTAAAGGACAATAACTCCTTAAGGGTCAATTGACAATTTTGGTCATATAAAACGTATTTGTAGATCTTACTTTGCTGAACATTTTTGCTGTTTATAGTTTATCTTTATCTATAATAATATTCAAGATTAGAACCGAAAACTGCAAAATTTCCTTAAAATCATCAATTCAGGGGTAATAACCTAAAAATCAGATACCCAATTTGGCTGATAATTTCAGGGCAGGTAGACCTTGACCTAATGAATACTTTAACTTCTTGTCTGATTTGCTCTAAATGCTTTAGTTTTGAGATATAAGTCAAAAACTGCATTTTACCCTATGTTCTATTTTCAGCCATGGCGGCCATGTTTTCTGAGGAAACAGAAAATAAAACACAAAATTTATTCTAGATAACTTAAGAATCATTCAGCTTAAGTTTGGTTTAATTTGGTTCAGTAGTTTCAGAGGAGAAGATGTTTGTTGAGCCTGCGACTTTTGTCGCAGAAAGCTTGACATAGGGATAGTGATCGGGCGGCGGTGGCATTAACTAACTTCTTAAAAGCTTAATATTTCAGATAGTAGAAGACCTGAATGCTTCATACTTTGTATATAGATGCCTTAGGATATGAAGTTTCCGTCTGTCATATGTCCATTGTCCTTGACCTCATTTTCATGGTTCAGTGACTACTTGAAATAAAAGTTCAGATTTTTTGTAATGTTAATTTCTCTCTTATTATGAGTAATAGGATAACTATATTTGGTATGTACGTACCTTGCAAGGTCCTCATGCCTGTCAGACAGTTTTCACTTCACCTCGACCTCATTTCATGGATCAGTGAACAAGGTTAAGTTTTCGTGGTCAAGTCCATATCTCAGATACTATAAGCAATAGGTCTACAATATTTGGTGTATGTAATGATTGTAAGGTGTACATGTCCAACTGGCAGGTGTCATCTGACCTTGACCTCATTTTCATGGTTGAGTGGTTATAGTTTAGTTTTTGTGTTTTGGTCTGTTTTTCTATTGCTGTATGCAATAGGTTAACTATATTTGGTGTATGGAAATATTTTACTATGTACATGTCAGTTTGGCAGGTTTTATTTGACCTTGACCTCATTTTCACAGTTTATTGCTCAATGTTAATTTTTTGTGTTTTGGTCTATTTTTCTCAAACTTTAAGCAATAGGTCAACTATATTTGGTGTATGGAAATATTTTACGATGTACATGACAGTCTGGCAGGTTTATTTGACCTTGACCTCATTTTCAAGGTTCATTGCTCAATGTTAATTTTTTGTGTTTTGGTCTGTTTTTCTAATACTGTATGCAGAAGGTCAACTATTTTTGGTGTAATGAAATATTTTACGATATACATGTCAGTCTGGCATGTTTTATTTGACCTCGACCTCATTTTCACAGTTCATTGCTCAATGTAAAGTTTTTGTGTTTTGGTCTGTTTTTCTTAAACTTTAAGCAATAGGTCAACTTTATTTGGTGTATGGCATGATTGTAAGATGTATATGTCTGTCTGGCAGGTATCATCTGAACTTCACCTCATTTTCATGGTTCATTGATCAGTGTAGAATTTCCATGGTTTGGTCTGTTTCTTTTATACTATAAGCGATAGGTCATCTATATTCTGTGTATGGAATGATTGTATTAAAGGTGTACATGTATTTCTGGCTTGGTTTATCTGACCTTGACCTCATTTTCTTGGATCATAAATGTTAATGTGATACTTGTAGTAAAACTTTAAATGTAGGACTATCAACATAAAATCAATGGTCAGTGTAGTAGGCGAGACATTTCAGCGTGTGCACTCTTGTTTAAAGTTAGAAAACATGATAAACAAATTGTGTAAAATTGTCCTTAAAGGGCAATAACTCCTTAAGGGGTCAATTGACAATTTTGGTCATATAAACTTATTTGTAGATCTTACTTTGCTGAACATTTTTGCTGTTTACAGTTTATCTTTATCTATAATAATATTCAAGATAATAACCAAAAACTGCAAAATTTCCTTAAAATTACCAATTTAGTGGCAGCAACCCAACAATGGGTCAGATTCATCTGAAAATTTCAGGGCTGATAGAACTTGACCTAATGAACATTTTTATCCAGTCAGATTTGCTCTAAATGCTTTAGTTTTTGAGATATAAGCCAAAAACTGCATTTTACCCCTATGTTCTATTTTTGCCATGGCGGCCATGTTTTTTTACCAAACAGAAAATAAAACACAAACTTTATTCTAGATACGCTAAGGATCATTCAGCTTGGCAAAAGCTCACTGTTCCTTTGGAACGATGAGCCAAAAAGGCAGTTAAACAAAGAAATTGTTCCTTTTAACTGGAATATCATATAGTGTCATTCTTAATAATTGTTTTATTGAAGGATCTAAAAGATGGATTATTTCCTGCAGTATATAACAAACATTTAGTAGAGTCTGCAACTGGAAAGAAAGTACCTTTAGACCATAACCATACCCACTTTATACTAGTGGATGATGGAACAGACTGTAAATTTGGAGGGGAAATAGAATTTCGATCTAAACTTGAGGGCCATATATCACAACAAGAATGTGACCCAGAATCAGAAACATGTATGTACAATTTTAGAGGCGATACATATATAAATAAATAATAATTGTATGCATTATTTTCACTTTACTCATTTTAATTAAGAGCTTTCAATACTATGACAACAATTGTTTTTCATATATTACTTAAGCTTGAAATGTCAAAGAGTTGAAAATTTTACAAAGGTAACATAATAATATTTAGAATGAAGAACCTCTTTTAAAAACAACATTTAGGGATTGCAGCTGTATTATTTATTTACGTGCTTCCATGCCTAGAATAAAACAATAATAAATGCAAACTTGTATGATAATGAAAGTGATTAAGAAGTTGAAAATCTTTTGCTTTCCTAAGAAATTTATACTTTCACTTTCAACACTATAGTTACACTGCAATGTGAAGTCACTTCATAATATTCCACTTAACATACATTGTTCTTTTTAATTTATCTTGGTGATGGTTCCCTAAGCACATATTAACTAAGGAATGAAAAAATAGGAATCAGCAATCATAAAAGCTCTGTAGTTAAAGGGCCAGTGTGAAATTTCTCTATCACTGTTGTCGTAGTTTCTTTCGTTTTTTAATGAAAAAGCTGAATAATCAAGTGTCAAATTTAAAAAATTTATTTATCATAGATATTTGTTCCAATTTGAAATTGGAAATTTTAACATGCTGATATTTTTATTATATTGTTAATAAATGTAGGTGTACATGTACCAGTAGTAATGATCATTGTTGAAGGAGGTATTAATTCTATGAAGACAGTATGGCAGTCTATAAAGAATGAAGTTCCCGTGTTAGTTTTAGATGGATCAGGCAGAGCTGCTGATTTTATTGCTGAAGGTTATAGACAGACACAAGTGGCATCCTTAAAAAATAGACAGTGAGTGTTGTTTAAGCTGTTCACAGAAATATAGTGTTTGAAAATACTGCAGATGCATACAGGGCTTCCAAAAATTTTTTGAGCCAGACGGACATTTCATATCTTATCCCGATTTTAAATCCCTTTAGACTTAGTAAATTAGGCAACTATGATAATCAGTTGGCCATCATATATGATATAACCAATGATTGACATTAAAACGATATTAAACTTTACTTTGATATAAATTCGATGTTCTGACGTAAAGTGTTAAATTGAAAGTGCAGCATTGGAAGTGTGCAACATCAGCATACTAATTCTGCCTAATTCCGCTTTAGACTCTTTATTTGTGCAAAATAACGTTGTCAAAAACTTTACTTTCATTTTTAAAATCACATTTTCCTAATGCCGGATGTTGACTAGACAATGGTAAATCACGGATCAGAGACGGATACGTAATATCCGTGTAAGTTTACGATTGAGTTAAGTAGCCTTTTCAAGTTATTTCGTCAAGAAAATACTCGAAATGAACGTTAGATAAAGGTATCAATGATAATTTTAGAATTATTGAAGAATTAGGATGCATAATTAAATTTCCCACCAGCGCACAATAGACAATATAGGCACATGCGCACACGTGTACTAGTTCAAACAACGTGGTTCTGACGATTATTCGTTTAAAACCTTTTCAAATTTTGCATCAAATTATATTTTTTTAACGTATTTCTTATAATTTCAAACTTTTAGACTAAATTTAATTAGATGCAACCCGCTGAAATGTAAGAAAATAACTTTGAATACCCTTTAGCTTACCCCAGTATTCAACACGATGTACAGTTTATAAAGAATTCCATACAAATTCAAATTCATTTATAAATATTCTTATTTGAAGAATTATTTTAAAATCTAAGGATACTTTTTTTAAAACTGAATGCTCATTTACAATAATATCTACAAAGCGTAATTAAATAGGATGTTGTTCCATACACGCTTACATGTTTGACCTCGTTTACCTGATCACCTTTATGTCCATTGTTATGCATCATCAATTCTATTGATTAAGACAAGCTAAGGTCTCTCATCAAAGGTAATGACATGTAATCAGTGAATGATTTATGGCTTCAATATTACTTATTGAAGGGATAATTGTTTGACAGCTTGTTGTTTTTTAAATAAAAGAACAAATGGGTTTTCTACTTTTTATTGATGTACCAAGCCGTGCATTTATGTACCCAGAGGATTAGACTAACTGAGACACTTCAAAGTATGAAATATGCTGCATCTGTTTAATTAAACCCAAATATTACCGAAATATCCTTGTGAAATAGATTGCCACAATTATAAACTATAATGCCCAAACGGACATTTTCACCGATCGATAGTTGGTAAAAAAAGTGAAATGACCGTTTTATGAAATGCCTTGAATAACAAAAAGTGGCAAACCTATGATATTTGACCGTTTGAGGCTGAGAGCAGCCGGACTTTTTATATAAATTTCGGTCAAGTCCGAATATATGACCGTTTTGGAAGCCATGGATGCATAGCCTATTCATTAATTTGTTAGATATTATCAAATCAGCTTGTTGCAAGTGAGCTATTATTATGAAAAAATAGAGATGTTCCTTAAACCTAAATAGGACAGCAACTTAACTACACTAGTATGTGGAAATCAAGAAATCCACATGCAATCTTTAAATTTTGTCAAGCACTCACAATATATGTCAAGCTATAAATCACTGTGGTTTACTTTTCAACGATTTAACATTCATCATCTTGAAGTATCATCATGGTATATAAATTTATGAATTAAGATGTGAGCTTACTTTTGTCACCTAGTATAAATAAATAAGGTTTTGATACATATGCGTAACATTGTTCACCAGTCTTTAGTAAATAAACACAGAATTGATTTTATCTGAAAGTGATTTGTTTACCTCATGAAGTGTCAGAGTCATTTTAAAGGAAATATATTAATGGAAAGCAAATACTATATAATACAAGTATACAATAAATCAAGTATCAATCTCATATTCTGTTCTTAGATACTTGGAGTGATACTTGAGTATTCAAGTACTCCTTGATATCCCTAATATATTAATATATTTATTTATTACTTTATCATTCCTGATTTTTTTTTATTAAATCTATTTTAGGACTGAAAAAAGTGCTTTTAGTGCAAATTTTGAAGTAACAATGGAAGTAGTTGCAGAGGAATTATTTGAATGGAGACCCCAAGATTTATCTAAAAAATCAACTATTATAAGTGGTGCTATTAAACAATTAAAGGAATGCTTGGAGAAGCGAAACATGGTAAATAAGATTTCATTTTGGAAGAAAGAAGCATGAAATTGAGCAAAGTTTAATTATGTTTCAAGTGTGTTTTTTCTCTGATTTAACCTTGTTGGGCCAGAGCCTTTTCTTATTTTTTTCTGATGGAAGTTGGTGACCATGGGTTGTTTTCTGCTTTTTTGTTGGGTTGTTGTCTCTTACACATATTCCCCATTTCCATTCTCAATTCTTTTTCCCAAAAAGTGTAAATTTAAAAAAAAGTACAAAGCTACAATATCTCTTTTTTTTTGTATTATACATATCCTGATGGCAGGAATAATGCAAGCATGCAGTGTAATGCTGATTGTAGGATAACTATCTATGTTTTATTATTTATTTGTGCATGAAGATTGTCTAAATTTTAATAAACAATTTGCATATTTTAAACTTTTAGATTCATATATATGACTTCGAAAATGCTAAAGAGGAAATGGATGAGGCTATCCTTCTGACTTTATTCAAGGGTGAGTTTATGAAAAAAGATTGCAGTGAAGATTTAAATGAATTGTTGATCAAACAGTCTTATTTTAGAACATATAGCTCTGAGGAGAATATTATCTATCTTCATTCTAATTTAAATTTTGACTAGTATTTTTCTCATACCATAATATGTATGTTTTCACAAAAAATGTATGAATAAAACATATTTGTTGTTTTAAATAGTACTGTCAAATTTCTGGTATTTTTTATTTCTTGCAACCTAATTTTAGAAAAAATTGATAATGGTCAAGGATGAGATGAGATTATCCATGCTCTAAAAAAAAAAACCTAAAATAATTTAAAATAGTTAGCAAGTTATGATACTTAAGGGCATTCGATACAGTTTCAAGGGAGTTAACTCTTGGAGCAACATTAAGTGCTCAATTTCCCTCAAAAATCACTTTTGGTGGGACATCATGCATGTGGTTTTCCATGATAAAAAAAATAATGCTTGAAAAATATTTAGTATAAATGATGCTCCAATTTATGTTTCTCACACACGTCAACTTCTACGCTCTTAAGATTAGTGCCATTGCTTCTAACATTTTGGGTATATACACATGGGATATTGAAAGGATAAGAAATTAAACACATATTGCTGATTCTGCTGTTCCTTGTCTTGAAGCTTCTGTGAAGTCTTCAACAATGAAGTCAATAGAATATCATACAGTGAGCAATCTCAAGAAGACTGACCCTTTAGTGTTAACATAATCAGAGATAGGTCCGATTACTTTCAATGTAATTGATTAAATTTCAATTACTTTGTCAATTGTACGATTAAATTAAATTAATGATTACATCATTTCTAAAAGTGTCTGATTAAATTAATGATTACATTGGCAAAGTAATCATGATTACATCTGATTACAATGAATTTAAAAAAAAACATTTTGAATGATGTGAATGAATAAGCGTTTAATACAACTATATCATTTTTTAGAAAGGATTTTGTTTGATATATTATAAAATGATAACTTCAAACTTCATCTATTTGATAAACCACAAAAGTTCACTACATACATACATGAACATTGTGTCACTGGGTATGAACCATTACACTTTATCATCATGCATTGATCTCTGAATTATTTTGACTTCAATTGAATATAGCTTTATAAAGAGTTTGCCGTTTCCAGCCTTTATATGTATTTCAATGTGCAGATTATGGAAGTTAAAATATGGATGAAATAAAGTTACCAGTTAAAAACTATATAAAATTGTAAATGAATTGTTTAATCAAATTGTAAACATAATACAAGCACTAAAAATCATTGCATTTTAAATGTCCAGTCCAAATACATACAAAAATTTGCTTTATATTTTAAACAAGATATTTGTCCAACTTTTAATTTAGTTTGTACTTATTAGATAAGTTTTCACATGTCTGATTAATAAATTTTATCATATATATTGTCCTAAAGCTATACTAAATTGGTAATTGCAATAAAACAAACCTTAATTGGTTTCCTACTTGTCAATTCAAAGTTGACAAAATCACAATATTAACAAATTTAAATCATTTAATCAGGGTTAAAGAAAAGTATTACTTGAATATAACAGTTATTATCAAATTTATATATGTACATCTTTAAATTGTGAATTTATGTACAATATCTTTTACTAAGGCCAGAGACATATAATTGTATTAGGCTAATGATGACTTTTCAATACTGTAACAGTTTATTTTTACTGAAGTATACAAATCAATTAACATGCTTTATAAAGTAAACCAAACTATCTTAACATTTTAAATATTTATTAAATAAGAATAACAAAAGGTTCATTTATTGACCATAAACACAGTTTAAGATTTTTTCATTGTAATCAGAATGTAATAAAAAAGTAATCAGGATTCAGGGTATTTTGAAAAGTAATTGATTAAATTAAATTACATGTAATCAGATTTTTGGCTGATTAATGATTACAATGATTACTTGAAAAATTGTAATCAATTACAGCTGATTAATGATTACAATTACAATTACCCCAAGTCTGAACATAATGCATGCCAATTATCATTTTTAGGCAGTTAAGCTGCCTTATGCTAGCACCCTAGATTTGTGTTCTTCCCAACGAATGCTAAAAAAATGCCATTGTTATAATCTAGCAGGCTAATATGTTATTTATAACTAATTGGACATTTTTTTCATACTTTTAATTCTGGAATACAAAAAATACGACCAGAATAACCTTAAATGATCGTGGAACGACCCATAAAATTTGCAGTTGCACATAGGAAATAGTGCTCAATAGAAATCTGTACGTAGTTTATTATACCCTGTGCTTTTGGCTAAGATGTCAAAGAACAATTGTATGAAATATTTCATCGCCGAAAACCTGTAATTACAAGTCGTTTATATTTCCCAAATGGCAAAATGCACAGGAATATTGTTCATGTATACCAAATCTCTATGATAGAGGAAATAAAGTTATATATAGTAGTCCAAGTTGGCGGTAATTTTAACTTACATGAAACGTATTTACTTAGGGATTCATAAAATGTAATAAAATGTAAGACTAATATGTCTAGCGGAGCCATCAATCTTTCGTTTGTGCATTGGGGACTATTTAGGGGTATTTTGAAGGGCCTAAAGAAGGGAGGGGTTTACTGTTGAACCCTATGGGATTTTATTTTCAAAGGACTATTACTCAAAAAACAGTGAGTGATAGACATACACAGTCTTCAGTAATGAGAACAGGACAATAAAACAAATCAAATAAAATATAGGGTGAGTCCCTGGGGGTCATCCCACCCCCTTCAATTTGAAAATGTGCTTTTATCTTGTAAATGGTCGCGATCCCCACCCCTAAACCATATATATACTTGTATGGGACAATAAAACAAATCAAATGAAAATTTGGGGGAATCCCCAGCGGCACCCCACCCCCTTCTGTTTGAGAACTTGTAAACAGTTGAGATCCCCACCCCTAAACCATATATATTCATGTATGGGACAACATAACAAATTAAATGAAATATAGGGGAGTCCTGGGGTCACCCCAACCCTTCTGTTTGAGAACTTGTAAACGGTCGAGATCCCCACCCTAAACCATATATATTCATGTATGGGACAATATAACAAATCAAATGAAATATAGGGGGAGTCCCTGGGGTCACTCCACCCTCTCCTGTTTGAGAACTTGTAAATGGTTGAGATCCCCACCCCTAAACCATATATATTCATGTATGGGACAATATAACAAATAAAATAAAATATAGGGTGAGTCCCTGGGGGTCATCCCACCCCCTTCAATTTGAAAATGTGCTTATATCTTGTGAACGGTTGCGATCCCCACCCCTTAACCATATATATACTTGAATTGGACAAAAAAACAAATCAAATGAAAATTTGGGGAATCCCGGCGGCACCCCACCCCCTTCTGTTTGAGAACTTGTAAACGGTGACATCCCCACCCCTAAACCATATATATTCATGTATGGGACAATTTAACAAATCAAATGAAATATAGGGGGAGTCCCGGGGGTCACCCCACCCCTCCTGTTTGAGAACTTGTAAATGGTTGAGATCCCCACCCCTAAACCATATATATTCATGTATGGGACAATATAACAAATCAAATGAAATATAGGGGGAGTCCCTGGGGTCACCCCACCCCCTCCTGTTTCAGAACTTTTAAACGGTCAAGATACCCACTCCTAAAACAAATTTATTCCTGTTCGTCATTTCAAAAAGATTTGAATGACATACAGGGTCAATCTCCTAGGCATGTAATATGCATATTACTTTACTAGACCAAACCAATGTGTACTGGACTTTGCCCAATGTCAGGCGACCATGGGAATGACGAATTATGGGAGCTTTGTTTGGGAAACTTCATAATAGCATCCTGTTACAATTATTTCTTGTTTATTATAAAATTTTATTGATGCAAAAAATGAGTCTAGGTTAATTGAGTTTACTTTAATTATTTTTAATTATTTCTGGGCCTATAAAAATTTTCATTTATGGCTCATTTTAAAGAAAACATATAAATCTTTCAAGCAGTGTAAAGCCCAAGAATGTTTGACCAACTGTTTTATAATCACCTGTCATTTTATTCCAAACTTGGTATGGTGTGACATCATGGACTTCGGGTGAAGGTGGGGGTCATTTACATTTACTATGGGCAGGTCAGTCAGACCTCACCTTTGATCCCTGTAGTAGTAAACATTTGTCTGATTTGTGTCTCAAAACTTTTGTACTATAGAACCCAAACTCGGTGTTCCTTCCAGAGATGCAAGTCCATTCATACTATTACAAACTCGTACTACGTCAACTTGTACCACTAAAAGTCAGCTGGTACCAACATGACCATTAAAAATATACATTGATATATGCGTTGCTTTTGAAAACCTTGATAAAATATTAATTAATTTACCTTAATAATCAATTCATTTAATAAACATAAATGTACATATGAATGTTTAATGTTTGTTCTTTCAAATCTGAAAAAAATTGAAGCAACACTGCCACAGTTTTCATAATTACGTTTGCCTTGGTTTTTGGTTAACTGCCTACAGCGCTTACAGTGCTTTGATTATTATTATTCATCTGTGATAGAATTTTGATTTGCATCTGATTTTCTGACAGCTCGTTAGTCTGATGGACACAAAAAATAATTTTACTGTCTTGTAGCAGTTTAAACATTTTGTTTAATGGAGTTTCCCATGGAGTTGTCACATCAACTTGAAACCAAGTACAAATGTTCATTATGTTGTGAATGTTTTTAAATATTTGTCATTATAAAGGTTTGTGCAGATTTCATGGTTTGCTGATCAGGTTTAAGTTTTGTATTAAAGTATGTTAAAGTTTTGTTTAAGGTATGATAAAGTTTTGGATTAAGGTATGATGAAGTTTTGTTTAAGGTATGATAAAGTTTGGTTTAAGGTATGATAAAGTTTTGTATTAAGGTATGATAAAGTTTTGTATTAAGGTATGATAAAGTTTGGTTTAAGGTATGATAAAGTTTGGTTTAAGGTATGATAAAGTTTGGTTTAAGGTATGATAAAGTTTTGTATTAAGGTATGATAAAGTTTTGTTTAAGGTATGATAAAGTTTTGTATTAAGGTATGATAAAGTTTTGTATTAAGGTATGATAAAGTTTTGGATTAAGGTATGATAAAGTTTTGTTTAAGGTATGAAGTTTGGTTTAAGGTATGATAAAGTTTTGTATTAAGGTATGATAAAGTTTTGTATTAAGGTATGATAAAGTTTTGGATTAAGGTATGATAAAGTTTTGTTTAAGGTATGACGAAGTTTGGTTTAAGGTATGATAAAGTTTTGTATTAAGGTATGATAAAGTTTTGGATTAAGGTATGATAAAGTTTTGTTTTATATGAAGTTGTGGTCTCATCAACTTGATACTTAGTACACTATTCATATTCATTATGATGTGAATTTTTAAAATTATATGCAAAATTAAGGTTTTTACCCAGATTTTGTGGTTTACTGAACATGGAAATGGGATAGTGCCAACATGGCATAGTGTCCTATGGACACATATTCTATTTAAATACTTCTTTTATTTTATTTCTATCCTACACTTATGATGCATTGCTATAAAGAGAAATCTTAATGTCTTATGTTTGTTAAATTATAACGTTTGGCCAATTTGGACTACTGTCAAGTCCTGAGATTTTTCATTTTGGAAATCCAATAGATGATTTGCCAGAAATGCAAACTTGGCTATAATATAGAGTATGCTTTTAAATAGGAAAGTAGTATTATGTAATTTTGCATCTTAAATTGAGGATCTAGCTTAAAAGTCTTGAAGTTATTTATGAGTGTTTCTGTAATGAAATTATACTAATAAAGTTTGTCTCCTTCAGCTAATAAGTCCAGTACAGATGCCCAGTTATCATTAGCACTTACATGGAACAGGAGTGACATTGCTAAAAATCAAATCTTTAAATTAGCAAGTAGAGATAAATGGCAGGTAAGTCACACTTTTTAAATGTAGTATGTATAAAGTTATAAAGTACACAGTTTATGAATTTGGAATGACAATTGCAAGGCTTGAATCTTTTATTTGTTTTTAATTTTTACTTATTTTTATAACAATATAGCAAAATGTTTGACTTTGAGATGTTAGTAAAATTTTTTGTTTGAAAATATGGTAAGGAAATTTTTTTTCAAAACATCAGGAGGGATTAAAGGTATGTGTAGTAGTTAAAAACTATTTTTTTGCTTTTTACAAAGAGTAAAATAAAAGTCAAATAAAAAATTCCTCTTTTGGCTGCAAAGACATCTACTGTAAGTTCAAAGGCTGAGCTACTGTGAGTTTCAAAGGCTGACATTATTTTTCAAAAAATTCTTTTATGTATTAAAGAGAGAATTACAATTTCTAAATATAATACATTCTACAGCAAAAGGAAATAACAACCTACAACCACCTACTGTAGATTCATTATTATTCTTAGAATACCATTTTTTGTGGATTTTGTGGGTAAAGGTGAACAGTGAAGTGAATTCAAATGTTTACCAATGACACATTTTCTATAAGGTTGGATGCAGACTTTGGCAAAACTATGGAATTAAATAACCATGAAAAAACAAGTGTTTCTCATCCACAAAAACTGCACCCACAAAAAATAAATGAATCCACAGTAATATAAAAGGCAGACAGACAAGCAAATGATAAAGTGCATACTGTGATTTGGTTAAACTAGTTGTCTTGGTACCTTCCATGTTTCTATGCAAATTGAAAAATGGAGTCAACAACATTGAACAGGTGTATTATTAGTGAACAATAGATCACAGTTTATTCTGTATTCCTTCAGAATAAGGTTGTAAGGTTCCATTGGATTTGTTTTGTTTTCTTTCAGGAAATGAATCTTGATGATGGAATGGTAAAGTCATTGATCCAGAACAGAACAGAATTTGTCAAGTTATTCTTGGAGAATGCCACAGATATGGAACAGTTCTTAGATATCAACAATCTGTGGAATATTTATGCCAATGTAAGCAAACAGGAATTTCTCTCTCCATTAAGAGCAATATGAATCGAAAGACTAAATTTCCAGTAAAATACAATATCAATCAAGACAATCTCTCCATACCTAAGTACAGAACACATTTAGAAATAGCTTTTCTTTTTTGTTCATACATATTCATTTCAATTCTTTTTAAAATGTTAAATAGAAAATAACAACATGCACTTTTTTTAAAATGAACTAAAGTCATATAGTTGCTGTGGATGTTATCCATTTACTTGTATACCTCCATATAAGAAAAATAGTTGTGGGTCTTGAAACAGTACGACATTTTTCTACTACTGTGAATTCATAATTGTTTGTGGGTCACCAAATTTTGTTGATTTCAGGAATAAAGGGCAACCACAAATTAAAATGTTTAACAAAATATGAATAGATTATAGGCTTGTATACACATTTTTTGAAAACCACTAAATCAAACACCCAGGAAAATAAAATTTTTCCTCAATCCACAAAAGTAAGTGTCCACCAAAATAAATGAATCCATAGTGAATAAAAAAAGTTTATTTTGCCAAAAATAAAAAGTTGAAGATATTGAAATATATAAACAACTGAATAATAACATGATTTTCAGTGTATGGTAGACAAGTCAGACAGGGCAGCCCAGCTTCTAAAAAATCACATGATGTACATAAAGGTAGGTATACTGATGTATAGCTTTAAAGGGGTTCTGAAATTATATAGTTATTGTTTTCTAGCTTTAAGAGTATCTTTTCAACACAAGATCTTTATATCTTTCTCTTTATCTAGAAATTTACAAAGATGTATGTTTTAAATTGGGTATACTTACTGTAAATTCAGAAATTATCGGGAGGTTTTTATTAATGTGAATAATGCGACGGGGTGAGTATAGTCATAATAAGAACTCACATTTTGATATCTGATACATGTAGTTCTATACAGAATTACCTGAAATCGCAATAAATAATCTCGTAATAAATGTATGCAATTATTTCTAAATTTACAGTATGTCAGTGTGATAGTAATCCAACCAATAAAAGTTAATAACAACTCAAAAACATGTACTTTGTCATAGATCCCATATATTCATAAGACGATTCTGAGTTAATTACTGGTTTTGTTAATGCCCTGTGTTGGTCATAACTATACTTAGTGAACTTTGGAATCATATGGTGGGTGATGCTATCATTCAGGAGATACTCCGTTGGAACACCCTGTCTCATTTCTTTTGGAAATTCCGTTGTGTTTGCCTATTAGTACCAAGACTTAGAATGTGGCATTTGAAATGACTCCAGTTATTCTGCCTTTATATTTTTGGTTATAAGTTATAATGTCTTTTTTCCGCTAATTTTTGTCGTAAATTAAACCATACCCGTTGACATTGATTGTTGTTCTTAATTACCAAGAATAGTAAAGTTAATACACTATATGTGTGGATTTTTATTAGTTAGAATCATTTCACATGTAACTCTGGTTATTAGTGAAAGCTCTTTTCCCCAAAGCATTTGTAACTTTTCTGATTTTTGCATAAGTAACATTTTGATATTCAAAGTTTGAATTTTTGATAATATAGAATGCTTCAAGGGTGAGTAGGCAGCTATCACATGATAAAACACTGAGTGAATCATTTAATATGTATGCAGTGATCTTATAATTTACTGAGATATCACAACATTATTAACTGATGATTTTTTATATCTTTTATGGAACATTTTTGTATGATGATTTGAAACTTTTGTTTTTTTTTAATTTTTCTCATGTTTTTATTTTAAGCACTTCAGCATCATATTACTTAACCTATTCGTTCCTGCATATTACAATAGCACGCTAGCTCTGATCACCACCTTCCACTAAAATAATTTCAATATTTCATTTACCAATTTAACGAATGCATTTTAAATTTGCAAAAATATGGACAAAGATTCTTTATTGAAATAATACCAAATAAATATTTTCTCCAATAAATTCATTTCCATGTACACACTGTTGACTGTTTTCATGTAATAGACTGGTTTTGAATTGTGTAAAGCCACAGTTGGGATTTTCATTCCTGTAGTGAAATAACATTATCAGAGGCACATATTGGACATTACTTTCATCTTGTTTAATCATCTGGTGATACTGAACAAAAGCTTTGTATAAATAGACTTTCAAAAGCAATTACAATGTACTAATACAGTTTTATTGTGACTAGAAATTTGTTGCTAAAGAGCTTGTTTGTTAAAGAATAATATTGTGATCTATGTATTCATTCCCATGCTCAGTTAATAATGTTATGCTGAAATGGTTTTGATGTGAAAGTGTACAAAAAATACAATGGTAAATTACTGTTTGTACTGCATCTCAAGAGTTTAAAAAAATGATATCTGTATTTTGTATTGATATAGTCTTAAATCATGATAGTATTTTCGTTTGAATTGTTTTACTTTTGTCATTTCTGTGCCTTTTAAAGCTTACTATGCGGTATGGGTTTTGCTCATTGTTGAAGGCTGTACAGTGAACTACAGTTGTTAACTTCTATGTCATTTGGTCTCTGGTGGAGACATTGGCAATCATACCACATCTTATTATTATAATTATTATATCTCTAGAGAATAGTTTGATTGATATTTTGTAAATGTAGTACCTGTAGTTATATTATTTTTAAAATATAAATTTATCTAGTTTAAAACTAGTTACCCAAACATGATTTCTGATGGCTTCAGATGGTAGTATTTGTTGCTGGTTTCTTATCATGATATTTCATGTTTACAAAAATAGAAAGGTTTTCCCTCCTACCACAAACCACCACAAACCACCACTAACATACTAAAATAATTAATCCTGTAAAACCCAGACATTTTAGTGGTTTTTAACTATGATTTTACCAATTGTACACAATGCATAAAACTGGTCATCTGGAACTATTTGATTTTTTTTCAGCAATCCTGGGGAGCTTATTTCTGTTGCAGACCATTAAGTACATTCCTTGAACAGCCTCCAGATTTACTGGTACAGATTGGTAAAGTGATTGTACATCTTCTTGGAGATGAGGCTTTAAACCCTTACAAAGGTAATAACTACAACTTTTTATGTAAATATAAGTGGATATATCTAGATGATACATGTGATTATCTATGTTGAAAATTTCCTTCTTTAGAAGCACCTCTTGTAATGCAGTTTTTTTGTTTTTATTTATAGATTAGAATATAAAATCAACTTGAAGGATTTTTTAGTACTGTACAATATATTGTATTATTGCATAGCAAAATAATATTTTCCACAGAAAGTAACCAAAAGTTAGCGTGCAATAAATTCTAATATTGCACTAGTGCAATAAATCTTCAAAATTTATGACGTCATCAACGACAAAATCTTAGTTTAAACCAATTTTTACTTTCAAATATTATATTGCTATACAATAAAAGGGTTATTGCATGAATATTTGGGAATATGGTCCCTCGTAGAACATATATTGCACTCGCAAGCTCGTGCAATACAGTGTTCTCCCCAGGATTTTTGGATAGCACCAGGGTAACGCGTGTGGACAGCTTGGTGAAAAATTTCATACAATCAGTTGCGTCTTCGTGTCGCGTCGCTTAGCTCTATTTCTAGTTACTGTAGTTTTTATGTCTCTTGTTTTATTTTAATACTGTGGTACTGTGTAATGTAGACATTGAGTCAGAAAATTATTGGTAAAAAGAAGTAAATCAAAAACAGTTTGTATACTTTAATATTTTTAAAATAAATAAATTATGATTCATAATAAAATATTCATCTGAATTTAAAGTAATTAAATCTTTTATAAAATCCAAAATCAATCAAAATAAAATATCATTCAAAGAGAACAAAATGTTCAATTTAAAAACTTTCTAGTTTCTTAAGAAAGAAAGTTGTTGTATGTGAAAAGATTCCTGTCATCAGAAGATATAAAATTAACAAGAACAATTGCAAATATTTTTTATTATTTGAACCAGTTTCTATCTTAGATTTTAATAAAAGAAATTTTTAAAATTTTAGAACATTTTGCCATAGATTTCATGTAAATATTAACTTTTTTGTCTTTGGTGATAATCAAACATAGATACAGACTTAATACTGCACTGAAATCTAATCTTTATTTGTCATAAACCATTTAAAAGAATTCCTAAATCTATAAATTTATCTTTGGTCTATAGATCTATAAGTAACCATATTCAATGTGAACAACTAAGTCTCCTATTTTCCGCCTAAATGACAGGAAGTAGATATAAATAGATTTAATATGTGCTTATGGATAAAATTTGCAAGATTACTTCTGTTATTCATTAATTATGGATATAGATATCCAGTTTGAAGGCACAGTCATGCATTTTATTTATAAAATAGAATAGATTGCAATTAACTGTAAATAAATATTCTACGTGAACTAACTGGGTCATCATCCCGGTCATGTGATATGTACAGACAGATACTACAGTTTGAAACCTGACTATCATGCAATAACTATGTCATAATTAAAAATAATATTGGCCATGGTTTAATCAGAGACATACAATACTATAATATAAGAGTTGAGAAATGTATAATTGTCAATTGTACGTAATGAGCCACCTTTATGATGTACAAAAAATGTACCTATCGGGTCAAGACACTGTTTGTGTACAAAGTATTTGCCGACTTGTCACAGGTCAGTGCTTGGGTGGTGAGTGAAGCCATAAAATAGTTATCTGTGATCATAAAGTTATGAGCTCTTAATTAAAACACAAAAGAATCATGTTACAAGTGTTAATTACATCGATTAAATCCAATCAACAAGGTTAACCTCATAAGGTAAATCGATCACGTGGTGTAAACAATCTGTGTTGAACTGGTTTGAACTGGTCAAATTTCACCTGGAATTTTATACCTCACGGAAAAGATTTAACAAGTCGTTTAAAACTTTACCGATTTACGATTTTTTAACTGAAAATTTTAGCACCACGGAGAAAAATTATACATCGCGGTAAGGCCGATACCACCACGGTAAAAAATTATACATCGCGGGCCCGCGGTCCTTTAAGGGCCTGGGGAGAACACTGCAATATAAAATTCTACTCGGGACAATATTCCCCATTATTCATGCAATAACCCTATATTACACATGTATGTATTATCTATGTCCACTTTATATATGAGTTTAAATGCAGTAACCAAAACTAGAAGTTTTATGACATATGCATATATATGTTTTAGTATTGTATTGGAATGAGTATTAAGAGCATCAGCAAAACCTACCATTTATTAGAATTATATGCTACTTAAATATTTTTTCTTTCATATTTGTGTATTATGAATACATTGCTACCTTAATTAGTAAAGGTGATAGGGCTAAAATCAATCTTTTTGCTTAATGTATTTATTGTAACACCATTACGGTAGTTATTTACCAAAAGGACTGGGTGTAATAGAACAGTTACATACTACATGAATACTAGTCCACCACAAAGTGGTAATAGAGTAAAGTTTTACTTATCTTTATATCATTATATGTTTGAAAAACAAAAATTTTGGTATTATTAGTTACATAGTGTGTTAGTGACCTAATACGATATATACGGGGTCAGTAAATTCCATATGGGGTGAGAGCCCGTATATATCGTATTAGGTCACTAACACACTATGTAACGAATTTATCTTACTGACTATTTTTATGTGTTGCATTTAGACTAGAGTTGTCTCATTTGCAATCATACTACATCTTCTTATTTCTATACTAAAGTGTTCAAGAGTTCAATTTTAAGAACCTACAGTAATTCCATTGGTCTGCACACAAAAAATAATGTCAACAATAACAATTTATTATCAACAACCTTGATATAACAATATTAAACAGAACTTTCAATATATTTAAACAATCAAATAGTGCCAAAGTCGTAACTCCACTACTAACCGTGTATTGAAATAAGCCCCGCCTCCCTACTAACTTAATATGGAATATACATGGTCTCCACACGGACGCTTTTAACCAATCATATTCCTAGAAATGTATAGGAGGTAAGATGATATATAGTATTATTTTGACAATATAGGAATCTTCCTGATTTTGAATTTAGAAATTTTGGCCATGCTCAGCATTTATCCTGTCATTTCAAGTTATGCCCCTTTCAGCTTAGAAATCTTAACCTTTTTTAGAACCCACTTTGTCACTGCAACTCCTCTCATACAATTAATTTATATGTTCTTAAAAATTGATTTTGATTAATTCAACTGATTTTGAGCTGCACAAATGTTCTGTTTTACAATAAACAAGTATTCACCACTAACTTACATTCCCCATTTCCATTCTCAATTTTATTATGTTCAGAACATTTGTATTTGGATATTAAATAGTTGATCAGTGGTCAATATCATAATCTATAAATGTTTACTTTTCATTGACAAGTGTTATATATGTTAGATCCTAATATGCATTTATGCGTTTTGGTAGAATTTTCCTATCAACTAAAAATATTATTAGCTTCTGCTTAGCAGACATTTCTCGTTCTGTCCTTTTGTCTTCCGCCATTCAGAAATATGATTGTAGTCCACAATTTTTGTTGTGCCTATAGAGTAAATCTAACTTTTGGTATGTAGTTCCATAATGATTAGCTATAGATCGCATGTTTTGTTCATTATTTTTTCATTATGGATAGACTTATAGCCCCTTTTTACGTCTGAATTGTTAGAATCAGGGCATTTGTTTTGTACCAACACATCTAGTAAGAATTTCTGTCCTATGGAAAATATCACAGAAGAAAATTGGTGGGGAGTTAATTGGTGGTTGGTTTAGCCAATGTGGTAATTTTCATAGGAAAGATTGTTTTTTGTGGTGAGATTTTTTTTTACAAATAACCTATAAAAAAAGGATTTTTGTTACAATAAATAGTAGGATAGGTGGACTGTTTACTACTGTTGTTTCACTATCATATAGTTCATAAAACCATGATGTTCTGTAAAAGTTTGTATGCTTAGCTATTTAAACATATCATTTCTGTAGGTAAAGAACATTTTTATATTTCAATCATTTATTTAATAATACAGTGCCAGATGATAGTAAGTAGATAAGATTCAAATTTATCACATGAATCACCAAAACATTTTCTTGCAACTGATCTGATAGTAGTCCTATAATATATGACCTCGAGGCATTATTTTCTATTTCTGTTTATTTCTGATATTTTCTTTTTTCTTATTTTACTATTTATTATATTTTATTTTCTATTTTTTTGTTTTTACTATCAATGTTTCGCATTAAAAAAAAAAAAAAAATGAAAATGTCAGCATGAAAAGGTTGAATAATGAAAATATAATGTGAAGGCATATATAATAGGACTAATCTGATAGTTACTACATCTATTAAAAAAAATGTTTGCTGATAAGATTAAACTTGCTCAGGTGGCTGTTCCTTAGGTGTCACCAATTTCTACCATAGGAAGTTTAAGTGTGTTGGTTGTCAGATTGTATGTTCAGGAACCAATTAAGCCTGTAAAATCAACCTCAGTTTATATGGATGGTTGTTTCAGTATTGAATTATGAGTTAGTTACTGAGAAACCTTTAATGGCACACCAACATTCTATCATAGTATAAAACAGTTTCAAAAACACTTTGAGTCATATTGACTACAGTCTATACTTTAATTACATTAGTGAATGATTTATTTCTTGAAAACCTTTTATGGTGTTTCAGTTTTGTTTCAAAACATATTATTTTTCCTTTTTACAGTACAATATATTTTTGTAACAATGATAGGCTTCCTTTTACATCTGATTGATAATGTTACATTCAATCTAATTTTTGTCAATTCCCCGGATTATAATACAAATGAAATTAATTTCACCACTTAATTTCTCATATAGTCAATTCCAGCTGAGCCATTTTGGGCCACATTGCTTATATTTTAGATTCACTTGACTTAAGTTTTGCATGTAGCTCCTTATTTCAGAAATCAATTGTTTTATTTTAGTGATATTTCCTAACTGCAATCATTTTTGTGTAGTACAAAGCAATTTTGCATCAGAACCTACATTTAATGCTTGAATGGCTTGGCTGTGCTTCCGATTCTATATATATATAATGTCCAAAATGGTGTATCATTAGTATTGTACTTCTTTACTGCTAGGATTTTTAAAGGCACATGAGAGAATATTTTTTTGCTTACACAGCTGTGATTGTCAGTTTTCATACCCAAGTTCAGTGGTTCTCTCTAGTATCTACACAGCTGTGATTGTCAGTTTTCATACCCAAGTTCGGTGGTTCTCTCTAGTATCTACACAGCTGTGATCGTCAGTTTTCATACCCAAGTTCAGTGGTTCTCTCTAGTATCTACACAGCTGTGATTGTCAGTTTTCATACCCAAGTTCGATGGTTCTCTCTAGTATCTACACAGCTGTGATTGTCAGTTTTCATACCCAAGTTCAGTGGTTCTCTCTAGTATCTACACAGCTGTGATTGTCAGTTTTCATACCCAAGTTCGATGGTTCTCTCTAATATCTACACAGCTGTGATTGTCAGTTTTCATACCCAAGTTCGATGGTTCTCTCTAGTATCTACACAGCTGTGATTGTCAGTTTTCATACCCAAGTTCGATGGTTCTCTCTAGTATCTACACAGCTGTGATTGTCAGTTTTCATACCCAAGTTCAGTGGTTCTCTCTAGTATCTACACAGCTGTGATTGTCAGTTTTCATACCCAAGTTCGGTGGTTCTCTCTAGTATCTCAGGCTTCCTTAACAAATAAAAACTGACCCACAGGAAGTAGCGCAATAGTACTGAAAGTGGCATAAAGCACCAATCGATCAATCTTCCACACACATATCAAGTTATTGTTTTTTTTTAACGATCTGAATATATTGATCAGTTGGAAGAAAATGTCAATGGTAAGGTGGTTCTCACAAAGTAGAATGTGTGAAGTGGCAATTTCAGAGACACAAAAATCTGTCATATAAATATATATGTATTCATTTCTGCTTGTCAGTATACTGAAATTTCTGTCCATTTCTGCTTGTTTTATTAGTTTTGTGGTATTAAGTTAATATAAGAGATTATAATGCACCTGATAGGTGAGCAGAAGACAGGTGACAGAAGCAAACACAATTACAATTATTTTAGCTATTAATATACTGGCTGTAGCTTTTTACTAAAAGAAAATTTATTCATTCATAAAATACTATAATAATGTGCATACTCAGTGTACAACTATTCACATCACCATATCATCATTTTTACATATTTTCAACCAAATTATATATATCTTAGTGCATTGTATGCTTTACTATACCAACTTCCTTATAAGGATGCTTTATTTACCTAATAGTACATTTAAAATGTAGTTATCCCTTTTAGAATTTAGTAACTATAATAAAAAATGTCACTCAAACAAACTTCTATGTGATTGTTTAAGAAGATAACAAGGGAACAACAAGAAAACATTAGATGAAAAAACAAAGAAAGACAACATCATGGGAAAATGAAAAGAAGATGAAAATGCAAAAAGTGCAAAAAACATACTAAAATATGAACTTAGTCATTTCAACTAATATAATCTGGAGATGGCAGGCAACACCCATCTTCTTTAAAAGACTTACACATTTTCTTGTACACAGAATGGTCAAAATCTTTCAAAGCAATACTTTGGACCAAGTTTCCTTATGTCAAAGAAATTTTTCCAAATTGTTTGTTTGATTGAAAGTCAATATAATGAATTAGAATTGTAGACTGTATTACTTACTCATTAGATAAATTATGTATTATATATAACTTTTTTTTTCAAACCTAAATTTTTCTCACATACACATAGCACAGTCATGAAGATAATCTTAGGAATTCAGACCTAAACATTGGTTAAAGTCATGGTATAAAACCTTAAAAAAAAATAACACCCTGAAACTTAGGCTTAGGCAAGAAAACCATAGCATTATGTAACCTGATATGCAGCTTAGTGTATTATGCTTATTTACCTTTTTTTGTTATCAGCTGATGTTATTTTTAATGATTTTTTCTAGGTAGTGGCAGTTCAACTTACATCGTAGAAAATGTACAACCTAAATTAAGATATATCAAAACACAAGAAACAGAAAGTAAGTAAAATGATGTACAATGTATCCTATTAAGGTAGACTATTGCCCATACTGGTTAAAGATTATTTCTTGACTTTGCAAACATTTATATTAAAGCGTAATTAATTGTAATTATTTTGTAGAAATACAGATATTGGAGTATAAAACAGAAAGTTTTCCTCAGACTCTGAAAATTAAACATTATATAAATGCTATTTACAGGATTTTGAGTTTTGTTTATATGGAAAAAATTTCAATGTTTATTTTTACAGAAAGAAAACATATGGCCTTTTCCAAAAGAAGATCTAAAATGAAAGTTTATTTTGATAATCCAAACAAAGAATTATTTCTATGGGCAGTGATGATGAATAGGAAAGATATAGCAATGCTTTTCTGGAAACGTGGAAGAGATTATACATGTAAGTTGGTTTATTGTTTTACATACTTAGAACCATAATAAAGACAAACATTTCAATGTATTTTTATTATGCCCCCACCTTAGGCGATGGGGGCATTAAGGGTTACCCTTGACCATCTGTCCGTCTTTCTGTCCGTCCCATTTTCGTAAGTTTGCCTTATCCAAATTTTATGTAACTCATACACAATGCTAAGAACCACAACAAGCAGACAGAGTTTGAACTTGGGCAGAGAGTCATTTAACTTTCTAGAGGTTTGCCCCTTTTTAACTTGGAAAATTGCAAAGCTTGAGCGGGGGCATTTGTGTCCTCTGACACATTCTTCTTTTATTTTTCTTCATTCTGTTGTAGATTATATTTAATGAATGACTATTATTTATTTTGAATTTATTGAACCATAAAATTAATTTTTGACTCTTCAATTGAAAAATCCGCGAAGCGGATTATGTAAAATGTGAAGAGTCAAAAATTAATTTTATGGTTCAATAAGTTCAAAATAAATTATTGTCATTCATTATAAATAAATTTCTATCAAAAATAAGGCTTAAAGAGCTTTTTATATTATTTATATTAACAATAACAACGTACACACATGTTGGCGTATGAATACACAATGTCAGGGTGGGCGTGTCGCCATAAAAATTGACAACATTGAAAATAAATGTAATACTTTTAACCAATCAGAAGACAGTAAATACACCAAATTTATTTGTTTACATTTGCAATGTTTATATCTAACTGTAAAATTGACATACTTTTTGTGTGTTTTTTGCTGTGCATGTACAGATTTTGTGTCATGGATGGATACCCCATATCCTTTGTTTTTCTATCATATATAAGGTCTTTAGATATGTTATGTTGCTAGTACATGTACTTATGACTTCAAACACTTCAATTCTCTGTTATCTGACAATAAAGCTGGCCATTCCTTTGAAAATTGATTTACACATAAACTTTGAGATCACTTGTTGTTCTCTAGCCTGAGCCTCAAGTGGATATAGTTATGGTAATGCATAACATTACAGAAACTTTGAATACAAAATTGATCAACAAGGGAAGATCTCAAATAAGTCCATGTGGCTGAAATACAAAAGCTTGAAATACACTTTATAATGTAATCTATGTTCCTGTTGTACAACTCAATACTGAACACACAATTTTATTTCTCATTTACACAGTGGCATAGTACATTTGGCTATGACCTAGAGATCACTGTTATATTTAAACATTTTAATGAGAAAACTAACCATATTTTAACTTTATGATGAGAGAAAACTAACCAAAGTATTAATTTGCCTCTAGCTTAATGCCTTTTGGAAAATTTCACCTGCTTTCATAAATATCATGTCTACTTTCCCTTTCAAGTTCATGCAACTGTATTTGATAACATCAGAGTGTTTACCTCAAATTAGGTATCTATTACAGAGTATTAGCAGGATAGCAAAAATAACATGCTAATTTTAGTTACTGTGGATTCGGGTTACTTTTTTTTGTTCATTGAGGAAAAATTGTGTTTTCTGGGATATTTTATATCAAGGTTTTGTGAAAGTCTGCACACAAACCTTTAGAAAACATATACTTTGTTGGACATTTAAATTCATGGTTTATTTTTACTCATGAAATCCATGAAACTGGTATCCCACAATTAATAAAGATTTCACAGTACAGTCGAACCTCGTTGTGTCGAACTCGGTTGTGTCGAAAACTCGGATGAGTCGAAGTAATTTCTCGGTCCCGGTAAAATTCCCGTTTGATCAATGCATAATTACCTCTGATGAGTCGAACTCGGTTGATTCGAATACTCGGTTAAGTCGAGTAAATTTTATAGTCCCGTCAAGTAAAATTATTGTAAATTGACCCGATGTCTCGAACTTGAAAGTAAGAATTTTCGAAGATGCAGACCTAATGATAAAATTCAAATCAGATGTATTTCTTATGTCACCTAATCATTTTCAAAAGAGATTAAAGCCGAGTAAACATACTTGTTTGTATAACAGTTAAAATGGCATGTTTATGGTGACCGCCAATTAACACCTTTGTTGATCATTCAAGCGGAATGTTAGTGTGTTGAACATTTTCACCGAGATAAAAACGAAACAATTTAAATGACCCAAGCCGAGATTAAATGAATCGTTAGATTTAAAACTCATTAATTACAATAGATAAAAGGATTAGGACAATTATAATAAATTCATGATAATTTATTGTAAAGCAGACGACCTCATCACAGACCGTTCAGAACTTATTTCGTGCATGAGTGATTTTATAATTTATAGCGACTGACCCTTGTAAATATTAGTGTAGACTATTGATTTTATTTGTGCATGATTTGTATCTGTACTTGTGTTTTTAATTATTACGAAGGACCAAAAATAGAGATTGAATACACAATCATAAAGTGTCATATGGAAAAAAAAGGCACACTGTTCATTGTATCTAGTTTACACAAATCTCATACCGTATTTCATGCATTCAAAATTTATGACGACACACTCGACCTCGGATGAGTCGAACCTCGGATGAGTCGAATACTTTGGTCCGGTCCCTTCGACTTCGACACAACGAGGTTCGACTGTTGATATGTACAGAAATTTCTAAAAGACAATGTTTGGGTTTTTTTCAGGTTCGGCTCTGATGGCCAGTGCTTTGACCAAAGCTTTAGCTAAAATAGCAGATTCTGATGAAGATATGGAGCTAAGCTTGTCATACATGGAAAATTCTAAGTAATTATCTTGTACATGTATTATTGAAATGGAATTGTAGTCATTCAGGTATTGCCTTGCATTCAAAATATCTATTTCATTGATGTGAATGTTGACTAGTCTTAAATTGTCCAAGGGCAATCCAGCTTCCTCCCAATGAAAACTGACCACTGCTAAAAAGCCATTAGTTCTAGGTTCGAGGACACAGTTATCGTCCTTAGATTTTCGTTGTCTACAAATATAGTCCCTAGTGGGGACAGTGTATAACTTGCAAATTTTGTTCATACACTTTCCAAATTTATTTCTTTATATTTTATGCATGAAATATTAAGTAAAGGGATGAAATTACATGTTAAAAAAGTTTGGGTGCTGAATCTTTATGTTAATAGATATAAGAAGATGTGGTATGAGTGCCAATGAGACAACTCTCCATCCAAGTAAAAATTTATAAATGTAAACCATTATAGGTCAAAGTACAGTCTTCAACATGGAGCCTAGTTAAGTAGTGATTTGGTCCAGTTCAAAAAGGTCAAAAACTAGTATGTCTGAAGCTGTCAAACTGAATTTTAGACCCCCTTAACATAGAATTGTCAATATTTTGAGTTAGAGCTGGTAGACTTTTCTATAATTTTGATATTATTTGTCCCAATAGTAGTACACTATACTGTAAAAATCTTTTTGAGATAGAGCAGGTGCGATTTTTTTAATTTGAATTTATTGTCTAAAAGAAATGCACTCTGAAATAACTGTGTTCTCTGGCCTAAGAGATGAATTAAGGAAATGTAGATTCTGTACTTTGGCAACTTCCTGAATGGTTTGCTGGTTTCAATTTGTCAAACTCAATAAAAGTAAAGGATTTAAATCTTTATTTGAAAGAAATTCTGTTAAAATGTCCCATTTTGGCATTATACTGCTAAAATAAGCATTTTATAGTAGTTTCCATTTTATGCCTAAGAGGCATGCTGACTTTCTATCTGACAGCTTTTATGCTTTGATATTTGTGTTTCTATGATTAATTCAAATTCTATTAACCATTTGTGAACTCTGAATGTAGAGAAAAGTAGATTATCACAGAAAAAATGTGCAAAATGTGTTGTAATTAGGAACTGGTCGAACGGCCTGTTTGATGTATGTGAAATGTGAAGAGCTTTGTACATAAAATTTGTAGTCCATCATGAATATTTCACTAAATCTGTAAAAAAAGCACTTGACAATGATCTGTGCACCTTATCCATTTCATATACTACCTTTATTTTCTTCTGTAGGATAGCATGTGGTTCAAATATATGCCAGTTAAGACTAAAACTACATGCAAGTTTTCCATTGAAAAGTGAAAAAACTGTGCATCAGACCATACTGTCTGTAAAAAAAGTTGAATGCAAGAGTCCTTTTGCAATTAGACTTCTTGTATCATGACATCTTAGCATAGAAATGAGCAAAAAGTAACAAATTTCCATTTCTTATAGCTTCTGTATGCATTTTTATATGTAAATATGTGCTACGACCTAAATTGACGCTAAATAATGTTCAGTCTTGCATGACCTAAGACCATTTTATACTCATGTGGTATGCTTTTTGTAACTTTTCTTTCCATTTAAAGTACATTTAATATATATGGAAGAATAATTCATAGTAAAAAAACTTCAAAAACTTCAAATTGGTTGGAAAAAATGCATGTTTATGTAAGGCTCCCCTTAATTCGAAAGTCTCAATTTTCAGGCACAGGCTCATATAAATTTGACTTTTGAATAATTGTAATAAATCTGATAAATCAAATGAGTGTCCAGTTGCTTTTAATACTTAATATATTATATCCAAGAGCATTTAAAAAGAAAATTTTTGCAATATTTAAATTTTTAAAGCCCAAATCTTGATAGTTGAAATTATTTGATTTAAACGTCAAAATTAAACATCCAAATTTCAATATTAAAATAGCCATAGTTTCTATGATATATATCCTATGGCCATGAAACTTGGCCAACTA
Organism: Mytilus coruscus; assembly: GCA_017311375.1. NCBI lineage: Eukaryota > Metazoa > Mollusca > Bivalvia > Mytilida > Mytilidae > Mytilus > Mytilus coruscus. Next base: position 61,234,387 of record CM029602.1, on the reverse strand, counting down.
TCCTATAATTCCCTAAGCTTAGGTCATGCAAAGTTTGATTAGAATCGGTCAAGTCTTTCTATACTATTAGGTCCGAGGACACAGTTATCGTCCTTAGATTTTCGTTGTCTACAAATATAGTCCCTAGTGGGGACAGTGTATAACTTGCAAATTTTGTTCATACACTTTCCAAATTTATTTCTTTATATTTTATGCATGAAATATTAAGTAAAGGGATGAAATTACATGTTAAAAAAGTTTGGGTGCTGAATCTTTATGTTAAGTAGTGATTTGGTCCAGTTCAAAAAGGTCAAAAACTAGTATGTCTGAAGCTGTCAAACTGAATTTTAGACCCCCCTTAAAATAGAATTGTCAATATTTTGAGTTAGAGCTGGTAGACTTTTCTATAATTTTGATATTATTTGTCCCAATAGTAGTACACTATACTGTAAAAATCTTTTTGAGATAGAGCTGGTGCGATTTTTTTAATTTGAATTTATTGTCTAAAAGAAATGCACTACGAAATAACTGTGTTCTCGGGCCTAAGAAGTGGCATTAAACATTAATCAATCAATCCAAGGGTCCAAATTTTGAATTATCATTATATAAATGACTGTGGTAGCATGCTGATTGCATAAATATTGGCTGAGAAAATATTTCAAAACCCTATAGTATTTTAAATAATAGAAATAGAACTATTTCTAAAAAAAACATAGCATTTTTTGTTCATGCTATATAATTTGCTCATGTAGGAGAACATGGTGCAACAAACTGCACCAAAAATAAAAATGCAATATCAACAATACACAATTATATCCAATTATCTGAGAAAGTGTGATGAAACTATGCGCATAATGTCATTATATAGTTTCACATTGGTTTAGGTCAGCTATGGAAGTACAGCACAATAGACTGTAAAGAAAATCATAAATTGATACAGTTAGCTAATTTTGAAGAGTGATTTGAATTTTTAATGATTACCATATTGAAAAGGTCATGTAAATCTTATCATTTCTTTGTGCCTGTTGTCAATTGTTTCTTGTGCTATTTTAAAGTCTAAACCAAACTTGAAAATGAAAAATATATGGTTGATCAAATACATTATCCACAGGGATCACCACAGGCTATTTAAGGGTGGAGCTCCTCCACCCTTAAATTTTTAGCTCCACCCTTAAATCTCCAGCACCACTCTTGAATTTCTCAGCACCACCCTTGAATTTTTGAAAAATGTAATGAAAAGGTAAAATTGTTGACAATTTTTACTTCAAAAGTATAAATTCATGCCTTAATTACTATTTTTTTTTACAATGGCTTTAATTTGTTTATCTTTTTCCTAATTATTTTTTTTACCATGGCTTTTATTTGTTTATCTTTTTCCTAATTAACAGATTATGATCTACAAAAAAAATCTTGTGTGATTGTAATTTCAATATAGTTTTTTTTTCGTGAACACCACCCTTAAAATAAATTCTGTGGTGATCCCTGATCCACAATCATGATCAATAAGTAAAAAAAAAATTACGTCAAGAGGAAATTCTTCATGAACATACAGTTTAGGGGAATATTTCTTTTTGTCTGAGTTTTTTGTATATCACTGTCAGGTATTCTAAAGAGCTCATGGTCTTTTTTAGGTTTTATGAGGGTCTAGCATGTAGTTTGATAACAGAGTGTTACATACAGAACCGATATTTAGCCACATCCATGTTAGTACAGACAGTAGAACAGTATGGTAATACCACACAGTTTACGATAGCTGATGCTAATGAGATGATGGATTTCATGGGACAAACAGCATGTATGGCTAAACTCAACAGTATTTGGAAGGGTAGAATGGCTCTTTATACATCTAACATGAAGGTATATTGTTGATTCTTACTGGTAATATGATGTTAGTAGGTATGGCCCAAAGCATAATGATTAAGGTTTCATTTATTTGTTTAAACTTTTCTGAACTTCTATACCAATTTTACTCAAGTTAAATCAAAGTTATTGTTGGAGTGAATACAAATTGTTTGATATCTTCATCCCTGAAGCAACAGGGCAGTCATTACTGTAAACAAAGCATAGTATGAGATCTTGAAATTGCGTAATTAAGATAGGTAAAAGATGTTTCAAAAGTAATATTGCTTAATTTATTCCACTAGGTAATGCAAGTATTGACATTAACAATAGACCCTTTGCATTCATTCAAATTTTGTTCTGCCATGGGATGATATCACAGGATTTTTCATGAAACTTTAAATGTAGTACTCACGAAGAATATCAGAAATTTATCATAAATTATGTTAACTCAAATTTTTTTGAAAAAAACAGTAGTGCTGTAAACTAGCTTATTTTTGCTGAAACTATTTTCTTGTTGACTTGGTTGACTTGCAGTCATTTATTCCTAAAGTTTTTTAATAGTTGATGTATTAAATAAAGATGAGATCCAAGTTTGACATATATGCGATTTTATATATCTTTCACATGTAAGTTAAAGGGGAATTATAGATTTAAGACAGGTCAAAATTCTTTTTCAGATTGAAATAATACTATTACTTTTTATGAGCAATTTTCTGCTCTGTCAGATACCTACTTCTTCTTTGCCAATTGTTTGATTTTTTCAGTATGTTTTTTCACACATTTCTCCAATACTACTGAACATAATAACTCCTTCTGCTCCAGTTTTCCATAACTTTGAATAATGAATGGGAGTATGCTTAGCCCAGCAATGTGTGCTTTCTTGTTTATATGACTGAAAGGTATTCCAGTAAGTTTTGCCTAAATGAACTGTTTAAGGACATTATACCTGTGTAGGTTTAAAAAGGTGGTAGACTAAAAATGAAAATAGAATAAAAATAAGGTTGTATCAGTACTTGTTTAATATTAATTAAATGGGTATGAAAACATTTAATTATGTGTGATTATTCACCACTTAAAAAATTGAAGATGGACACAAGAAATCTATGAAAGTAACATTACATAATTCTAAGGGGGACTACAGTTTCATTGTACTAATTTTTTCTTTTGGAACAGATTTAAAGGTCAGAAAGTGCCAAATTAAAATTAAGAATGACAATGTGATAAAAATTAAACACAAAGTTTTCAATTTCTTGAAACTTAAAACTTAAAATTTTCTTATTTGTAGATTATCATCAGCATTTTTATTCCATTCCTGATCCCTGCAATTAAGTTTATTACCAGTAAAGCTCCTGGTGAAGATTTAGAAAGGGAGGAAGAAGAAATAATTGAGGAAGAATGTATGGCCATGTCAGAAGATCCTCATGCCACGACAAATAAAGTGACACCTGAAAACACAATAGACTTTACAGAGAAAGAATTGAAGCCAAAAAAACATGGAAAATTTTACAAAGTTGCCATGTGTGCCTGTGGAAATACTGAGGACACAATCAGCATACCTTATGCCATTTATTACTTCTACACAGCACCTGTCACTAAATTCTGGATCTATTTGGTAAGGTGTAACACTCTTTTTATAAGTGTACTCTTATGAAAAGTATGTTAAATCAAAATAACCTAAAATTAAAGAAGTACATGTTCAAATGCCAAATCAATATAATTTTATATTTGCACCTTTTTGCTTTTTGAAGGCTGTCATATATATCATAGTAAAATTATATTGATAAGTTACATTATTTGGAACTTTAACTTTTGCTTCTTTCAGATTTCTTACTTAGTGTTCTGACAGATTTACATGATATAGATAATCGTGGATCATTCATTTTTGCCTCTTGCAGATTTCTTACCTGGTGTTTATAGGTATATTTACAATGTTTGTACTGACAGATTTACATGATATAGGTAATCGTGGAACATTAATCTTTGCCTCTATCAGATTTCTTAACTGGTGTTTTTATACCCCACGCAACGAAGTTGCGGAGGGTATAATGTTTTTGACCCGTCCGTCTGTCTGTCCGTCAGTCTGTCAGTCCTGTTTCTTGTCATCACAACTCCTCTGAAACCACACAACAGAATTTCACGAAACCTTTTTAGATAATAAGGACATACTATGTAGATGTGCATATCGACAGGAAATTACGATATAATTTTTTTTCTAGGAGTTACGCCCCTTTGAACTTATATGCTTCAATGTACTACTGCAACAGTTTGTCATCGCAACTCCTCTGAAACCACACCACAGAATTTCATGAAACTTTGTAGATAATAGGGACATACTATGTAGATGTGCATATCGACAGGAAATTACGATTCAATTTTTTTCTAGGAGTTGCGCCCCTTTGAACTTATTTGCTTTAATGTACTACTGCAACAGTTTGTCATCGCAACTCCTCTGAAACCACACAACAGAATTTCATGAAACCTTTTTAGATAATAAGGACATACTGTGTAGATGTGCATATTGACAGGAAATTATGATTCAATTTTTTTTTCTTACACTTATTTTATTTCTCCAATGACAATGTGGGGACGTAGGGTATGTGAGCGCGCTCACTAAGGTTCTTTAATTAGCAATATGCTGACAGATTTACTTGATATAGATAATAGTGGATCATTAATCTTTGCCTCTTTCAGATTTACTACCTGTTGTTTATAGGAATATTTACATTGTTTGCACTGACAGTTTTACATGCTATAGATAATCATGGAACTTAAACCTTTGGCTCTCTCAGATTTCCTACCTGGTGTTTATAGGAATATTCATATTGTTTGTACTGACAGATTTACATGATATAGATAATCATGGAACTTTAACCTTTGGCTCTCTCAGATTTCCTACCTGGTGTTTATAGGAATATTCATATTGTTTGTACTGACAGATTTACATGATATAGATAATCATGGAACTTTAACCTTGGCTCTCTCAGATTTCCTACCTGGTGTTTATAGGAATATTCATATTGTTTGTACTGACAGATTTACATGATATAGATAATCATGGAACTTTAACCTTTGGCTCTCTCAGATTTCCTACCTGGTGTTTATAGGAATATTCATATTGTTTGTACTGACAGATTTACATGATATAGATAATCATGGAACTTTAACCTTTGGCTCTCTTAGATTTCCTACCTGGTGTTTATAGGAATATTCACATTGATTGTACTGACAGATTTACATGCTACAGATAATCATGGAACTTTAACCTTTGGCTCTTTCAGATTTCCTACCTGGTGTTTATAGGAATATTTACATTGTTTGTACTGACAGATTTACATGCTATAGATGATGGTGGAATATCTGTGTACGAGTATATAACTTGGGGATGGACAGTCACTATGGTGACGGAGGAAGTCAGACAGGTACTTCAATTTGTAAAACAACTTTGAGAAAAGTCTAGATACCATCTGAGAATAAGGAGATGTAGTATGATTGTCAATGAGACTACTATCCACCAAAGTTCGAATGAAGTGGATATAAGCAATTATCAGCAACTGTACGGCCTTCATCAATGAGAAAAACCCATACATCATAGTCGTCTATAAAAGGCCCCGACATGAAAAATATTAATTAAATTCAACTGAGAAAACTTATGGCCTAACTTATAATAAAACAATTTATGAAAACAAATATGACAAACATGAACTACAGGTACCTTACTTGGGACAGGCACATTAAGAATGTGGCTGGGTGAAACATGTTTGAAGGCACCATGACTGCCCTATACTTGAGTTTTGAATAAGTATTATATTGGCTCCTATCAAAGTAACTTAACATTAATATTTTGTCAAGTATTTAAATAAATGGTATTCCTCTACTAATGCAATCCACGAAAATTGATATTTCACAAATATACCCAGTAAGTGAATTCAAAGTATATGTAACATTTGTCATAAGTATAAAACAGCTATGTATATCAAATTATATTCTCTTCATATAGTAAATTAAAAAAAAAAAACTAATGTAGTTACACTTTTTGTGCCTTTTCAATATAGATTTTATGTTGTCGTTACATCAAAGTTGAACATGAATCGGTAATGATATGTTTCAAGCCAGATATCTATTATTAATGCAGCTAGTTATATATTTTTCTTATATTTATCTTTTTTTCTCTCACTCATTGGTATTTAAAACATTGAAATATTCATTAGATGTTTATAATTGTTTGAGTGTGGAAAAAGCATGTCATAGGAAAGCTGTATTAATTTCATTTCTTCTATTAGGTCTACAATTACAGTGTTTCTTCTAATAACTTGGACATTAACAGATACAGATACAAATTAAACTTTACATTTAAAACTGTAATTTGATACCTACAATTATGTCCATTATAAATGAAATCTATAAAAATACCTTTAATAAAAAACATGAAATATGAATGGCCAATATTATAAAAGACTGCATACTTTTATTTACAGTAATGTGTGAACAATCATCACGGTAATCTAAATAACATAATTGATAACTGGTCTTTAACATTACAATTCTTTATATGGTAGATGATATATTGTTTATGTTGACAACTTTTAATGTCTTATTCACTATTGGATCAATGAATCATATTTACAGAATAACAATTTAAGTTTTCTATGTTATATAATCAAAAGCCAGTGTTTTGTTTGCTAGCAAGTCATAATCTTATGTTATTCTTAGCTCACAAGGTTCAAGGTAGGCAATGCAAGTTCTGTGTTTGCCTCAATATATACTATATATATATTTTTTCATGCATTTCTAAGAATAATGCCTAAATTGGCATATCTTTAAAAGAAAAAAAACAATGGTGTGAGTTTATTTATGGAATCATATTTATAAGTGTCTTTTAAAAATTTACATAATTTATATGTTAAAACATAAATTACAGTTTATTTTTGTCCTTTTTGCAAAATAGCTAAAATAACCTCAACGCAGTAGCTTGTTTAATAAACACGTAATATTGAACTGCTATAGCAATGATTTTTATCCACATGTCACGTTATTAATATTTATGCAAATGGTTTCTTCTTTATAGATATGTGTATAGCTGTTTATTACTGATAAATTTACACAATAGATTTAAGGTTCCTCGAGGATATTAGAACTTTTGTGAGAAAAATTGGGTTTTCCCCTGCTCCAAAGGGGTATATAGTTTATATTTTTATGCCCTGCCTATGATAGTAGAGGGGCATTATGTTTTTTCAGTCTGTGTGTCCGTTAGTCTGTTCGTCTGTACCGCGTCAGGTTAAAGTTTTTCGTCAAGGTAGTTTTTGATGAAGTTGAAGTCCAATCAACTTGAAGCTTAGTACACATGTTCCCTATGATATGATCTTTCTAATTTTAATGCCAAATTAGAGTTTTTACCCAATTTCATGGTCCACAGAACATAGAAAATGATAGTGCAAGTGGGGCATCCGTGCGCTATGGACACATTCTTGTTATATTTAGTCTTATATACATTATTTTTTTATTAGTTGTTATTGGCTTTGAACTAGCTGTCAGTAACTGTGAGTACTCTCAGATCTGTACTTAGTGTCAATTTTGTTGTAGGGATGTATAAATACCCTGCCACTTTCTTGTTGTTACTTGTTTTTCTGCTTTGTATGGACCTGATGAGTTAAGCCCTTTTCTACAGATTTTTATAGTTTGTTCATATGTTGTACTATTTCACCACTGTCCCAGGTTAGAAGAGGGTTAGGCACCCGCTAACATGTTTAACCCACCACATTCTCACATTCTGTATGTGCCTGTCCCAAGTCAGGAGCCTGTAATTCATTGGCTGTTGACTATGTGGTATGGGTTTTGCTAACTGTTGAAGGCCGTAAAGTGACTGATAGTTGTTAACTTCTATGTCATTTAATTTGGTCTCTGGTGGAGAGGTTTCTTATTAGCAATTATACCACATTTTCTTATTTTTATATATAGGTTTCATATGTTTGTCTGTCAGTTTGTCCTTCCCTCTGGCTGTCTGTTGGTTGGTTGTTGAATAGTCCCATAATTTGTTTTAACATTTTTCTCTAGAACTACAAATCATATCCTCCTGAAATTTAGTAGCAAGTTTTATATAAGCATGTTTTGATGTGTGATGTGTTTTCACATTTACTGCTCTAGCCTATAAGAGCTTCTTGAAATTTGGTATCAAGCTTCATGAGGCTATACTGTACAATGTGTTTTAGCATCCAACGTTTATCAACTTCCTGCTTACTGAACACTTATAGCAGGGTATCATTAGGAAGCAATTGCTCCCAGTTTAACTTTTTTCATATCTTAAAGTTCATGTCACAGGAGATTATATTTGAGAAAAAAATTAGGGGGTCAACGGTTATGTAAGATTTTTAAAAAAAGCATAAAAGGGACCTTTTTTTACATTGAAATGAAAGGGAAAAAAGAGGTGTTGACATATTCAAATCTAAATTACAAACAAAGTCAATGAAAGATTTTGCTCAAATTTCTCATTTAATAAGCTGGAGTTGAGCTTAGTAGAAAAACCAAAAAAAAAAATGAACGAGTTAAAAAAGATGATACACTTTAAAATCAAATGTATGAAATTTTGGTGGAAAAGGGGGAGATATTTTGGTTTAATGTGGAATGAGATAGAAATAAAACAAATCATCTGTAGCCACATATAAATATAGGTGGTTATTAATATCTCATATACTACTTAGACTTATAATATTAAACAACAAATTTTACTAAGTTTCCATCTTTGATAATATTATTCACCTCACTTCATCAAGATAGGAAAATAATGAAACACGTAATGATTTAACATCAAAAAGCAAAGATGCAACTTTTTTTAGTTGATCAAAACACTCAGTATTAAAGTTTATAATTTTTTAACACCAAAAGTATTTTTGTCTGATTGGTATGTAAGCCATGTTTGACCTCCAAATGCAGTCAGTGCAAAATTAAATGCCAACAAGCCAACAATAAGTGGAAAATAGAATTTGTAGAATACAACCTTATTGCATTTTGTTGTTTTCTTTTCAGATACTGATGAAAGAGCAGTTATCCCTATTGTACAAACTACGCAGTTGGTGGGGCAGTGTGTGGAACAAGTTTGACTTGATCATGTATATATTGTTTTTGTCCTCATTTATTATGAGATTCTCTCTGTCAAAGGAGGACTTTCTTTGGGCCAGGATGACTTACAGTATAACCTTAGCCATGTATATCATGAGGACAATGCAGTTCTTTTTTGTTGAGAAAAATATTGGACCAAAAGTGATCATGATCAGGAAAATGGTATGTATTTTCTTGTAATTATTTTATTAGATTGTAGTGAAAGCTAATTATGTAGATCCTATAAGGGGAAGTCACTGGGTGTTAGTGCGGACAGCTCTTAAAGATGCTACTATGATACTTTACTCTTTACTCTTTATTTGGCTCCAGTGCACTACACCAAAGAAATGGAAGTTTAACCTCCAGATGATCAGATCCAACAACTAAATCCAACTTACTAAATTTCACCTGCTAAATTGTTCAATTTTAAGTAATTGTTTATAATTAGGTCTGTTTATCAAGAAACAATTTGACTTTTTGTGTTTAGCAGTATGCAATCTTGACACAACTTTTTAAAATATATATACAGTAATTCAGAAATTTTACTTGCACTTATTATTGCTATTGCTGAAAAATGGACAGAAATGTGACATTTATTATTGCTATTGTTGAGAATGGACAGAAATGTAACATTTATTATTGCTATTGTTGAAAAATGGACAGAAATGTAACATTTATTATTGCTATTGTTGAAAAATGGACAGAAATGTAACATTTATTATTGCTATTGTTGAGAATGGACAGAAATGTAACATTTATTATTGCTATTGTTGAGAATGGACAGAAATGTAACATTTATTATTGCTATTGTTGAGAATGGACAGAAATGCAACACTTATTATTGCTATTGTTGAAAATGGACAGAAATGTAACATTTATTATTGCTATTGTTGAAAATGGACAGAAATGTAACATTTATTATTGCTATTGTTGAACAATGGACAGAAATGTAACATTTATTATTTCAATTTCTGGTACTTTTGCATACAAATAATGCTATCAAAATTCACAGTGCAAGTTGTTATTTTTGGGAGACCTGTCCCATGACAATTTTCACAATTATAAAATCATGGCAAAAATTTCTCAAGTTACTGTATGTTCACACACAAAATAGAAAGAAGATGGAAATAGCTTTTCAACAATATTTTATAGATTTTAATCAATATTGGTATGACAATAGATTTAGGTCAAATTTCATGCATTGAACTTTTTTTCAGATCACAGATATACAGTTTTTCTTCATGATATTAGCAGTATTTGTGTTTAGTTTTGGGGTGACCTATCAAGCCAACTTGTTTCCCAATGCTCCACAAAGCTGGAGCCTTCTCAAGGATATTGTTTACCTACCATATTGGCAGATGTATGGGGAACTTTTCATAGAAAACATCGAAGGTTAGTTGATTTTGTTGTGTTTACTGTTTTTTATTTATAAGTTTTATAGAAGTTTTGAAGTTGAAAGATTTGATGTCAAACAAGTCAAATAGGAACAGTGAGAAAGCTTTATGTCTGACTGACAGAATGTATTTAGAGGTTATATATTTTAAAATGTTGATATGACTGTGTGTATGGTAAAGTTTACTGTATAAAAGTTGTATATGACTTGAAAAGCTCATGTGACAGGAACTTATGAATGATACCTTTCATTTTTCATACTTAACTGCAGCTAAAACAAAAATGTTTTATATGAGAAATACTTGTTTTAACAATATGTTTAAAGATAGTTTTGCCCCATGAGAATGTATATTTTATTTTATTAAAATAGGATCAGAGCCATCATCATGTACAGATGATCCTGCCTTATACCTAAATGGGACAATGACTAGATGTCCCCAACAGAATGCCATAGTGCCTTTACTCTTAGCTATTTATATGGTGCTGACAAATATCTTATTGGTTAATCTGTTGATTGCCATGTTCTCGTAAGTGTTTTAATTATATACTTAGTAGTAAATACAGGTAAATTGTATGTGTAATACAATCAATGGCAATCGTGCTGTATCAGCCATCCGTGATGATATCGATATCAGTCATGATTGCAAAGGCTTTATAATTATTTATCACACCCCTAATCTGTATGACATCATGTCATCAATATTAGTCAAGGTTGCAAATGCTTTATCAAACCCCTAATTTGTATCACACAATGTCACGTGAAAACATCTACTTGAGGTATATGATAAAGGGTATATGACACACCATATCAACCCTCAACCATCATAATCACTCTTGGGATTATATAAGTGTCTCGGGCTGATATTGAAAAAGTCATATGGTATTCTTGATCTATTATTTTTGGAAAAGTTTGCAATGAAGTCTTCGAATGGCAATATTCAACAACTGCAACATTTAGGGCACTGAATCATATTTCATGCTTGATTAACTTTATAAATTTTGTACTTAGAACAATGTATTAAATAAAACTGGAAATCAACATCAAGTTTAGAAAACCTCCATTTCTTTTTACCGCCTAATTTCATGATGTTAGTGCAATTATTTTTTAATTTGACGTAACTGTCATTTTTTTCTTCATAGTTGATATTTATATTTTCAACCTACTTATTATGATTTTAAGACATATTGTGCAATATAACTTATCTTTAGAAATAAATTGCAAACACTTTATAGTATGACTAAACCTTTTCATATTATGTTAACATGAAAACTTAGGAACTAAGCTTACTCCATGCATGCATGGACGAAGGCAACTAACGTTAACTTAGTCCATGCAAGCATGGACTAAGTCTGCTTGAATAATTGAATGTTGTGTTAGTCCATGCAAGCATGGACTAAGTTAACGTTAGTTGCCTTCGTCCATGCATGCATGGACTAAGTCTGTTGTGTTAGTCCATGCAAGCATGGACTAAGTTAAGGTTGTTGCCTTCGTCCATGCATGCATGGAGTAAGCTTAGTTCCCAAGTTTTCATGTTTACATAACATGAAAAGGTTTAGTCATACTATCAAGTGTTTGCAATTTATTTCGTAAGGTTAATTATAATGCACAATATGTCTTTAAATCATAATAAAAAGGTTGAATATGAAAAAATCAACTAAAAAGAAAAAAAAGATAGTTACATCAAATTAAAAAATAATTGAACTAACATCATGAAATTAGATGGTAAAAAGAAATGGAGGTTTTCTAAACTTGATGTTGATTTCCAGTTTTATTTAATACCTTGTTTTAGGTCCATTGCTCAAAGACCTTTTGCAATATATCACCAAAGATTTTTTAAGACATCTGCAATCAATAGATAGGCGGAGCTGCAGCTTGTATACATTATTGATACTTAAATGTTATTGGGTGTTATGTATAATGTAAACAAGCTGAAGTCCCGCCTATCTGTTGATTGCAGATGTCAATCTTAATTACAATGCTTGAGCAAACATTTATACATACAAAGCAAGCAAGCCAACAAAACCTGTAAATTGCTAGCATAAGGATAACAGCTTTAATGATGTTAGAAATTTGTTGTTTATCCATAATTTTAAATTTATTTTCAATCAGATATTAAGTGAATAGTTTGTATAAGCTCTTTTGAATGTTTGATAAGGCCAGTAAGTCAAACCCTTACCGTGCGTGGCCGTAATATTCCGGTCTCTACCTAAAATACCATTTTATGGCTCCAATGGCTCTCCATACTTTCAGAGGTCAACTGTAAGATATTAATTTCTGAATTTATGCATGTTCCCTCAACCTAAGGCTATTTATTTTCATGTTTCTCGGGTTTTAGATGCAGTTTGAGCCCAAATACGAACTTTGAAAATTGAAATAGAAAAACCTGGTTTTTCATGAGGGGTGGGCTTCCCTTTTGTGGTTGGCACACACAGTACAGAGGCTTTAAACTTCCAAAAATAGTTGCAACCCATGTATACAACTGGCATAAAACTAATGATTATGTTTATTATTGAAACCCTATAGAAATTAGCAAGTCTTTCATTGTGTCTATATGGCCAATTTAAACCAAACTTGACAGGAATAATGTATGGAAGATCCTCTGCAACATCATTTTGTTTAGATGAAAAACATAAAACATTGACACAGAGGAAATCTGTGATTTTGATTGGCCAATTGTCAAAAATCTTCATCCTTCAAAGTTAAGGGAATTTGTGATTGAGAAACCTTCTACAAATGATCCTCATTTGATGTTAATCACATGCCAAACATGGCAGCATTGATGACAAATAATTCCTTTTTAATCCCTATGCAAAAACCATACTTCCTCCTTTTCTCTACTTCTATATTGCCAATTTTACCAATCTTCCTGCAGACTGCTACCTTGTAGATTATTATGTATGTGCCTGTCCCAAGTCAGGAGCCTGTAATTCAGTGGTTGTCGTTTGCTGTTGTATATCATATTTGTTTTTTCATTCTTTTATTGTACATAAATCAGGCCATTAGTTTTCTCGTTTGAATTGTTTGTACATTTGTCATTTCGGGGCCTTTTATAGACTATGCAGTATGGGTTTTGCTCATTGTTGAAGACAGTACAGTGACCTATAGCTGTTAACTTCTATGTCATTTTGTCTCTGGTGGAGAGTTGTCTCGATGGCAATTATATCACATTTTCTAATTCTAATAGCATATTAAAAATCCAGCTCATGGTGTAGGTCTAGAAAATCAGTGTTCATATTCATATGCCATTAACAAGTTCTTGTTCTGATATGCATGTGATATTTGTCACTGGACTTCAAACATCAATTCATCTACATCATCATCGTTGTCGTCAAGTAAGTTTTATATAAAATACATAAAAACATTTATAATTGTGATAACATGCACTTTAAGTACAGCTGTTAGAAAAAGAAGTTCCTTCATAATATAAGTTCCAAGTGGAAGACATATTCTGTAATAGTATTTCCACTGACACAAATATTACAGTATTTGTTCCAAATGGAATAAAGGGTATAGAATATTCATTCCAACAGGAACAGATATTATGGAATTGTTTAAAACAAAGTTTCCAGGGGAACTTATGTTAGGTGGAACAGATATACTTTGAAACATATACCCAGTAAATATAAATAGTAAAAAATGGATTATCTAACTATTATTTCCAGGGATGGGCACGATTACTGACAAATGTAATCAATTAATAATCGATTACATGAAGGTATTTTGTGCAATCGATTAATAATCAATTACTCAGATTTTTGTATGTAATCGATTGCAATCGATTACTTTATCAAAAGTAATTACATTACTTTTCGATTACTGTCAATTACATGCTTCAAAATTAAAAAAAAAAAATAAAGTAAGTTAAACACAATTATGTTGATTAACGTTTGTATAGTGGAAATTTAGAACTTTACCAAAAAAACAGCATTTAAAGCATTATTTCCAAATTATAAGTTGACAGTTGTTATCTAGATGGAATCTCCTACTGAGGATCAGAATTATTAAAAAAATCTTGAAATTTTGACTTTCAACATGAATTAGAGATGACATTGCATTCCATCAATCACTTATATATATGTTTAAGGTTTTTTCAATAATTTTGCTTTCGTACTGACTTAAGTTAGCTTTTTTGTTTTTATTCATTAAAAGCAGGTATATTTTAGCATAGTTATTTACAATGTTGGAAGTTTTCTCTGAAGAAAATATAAAAAAGTAGAATTATTAATTAGTTCATCTAATTTTAAAGATCAAAATTTACAATTATAATGACAGACATGATTTAATCCTTTTGTTGGATAACCACCTTAATTATAGGTTATAAAACTGCCAATGGAGTACAATTTATATCCTGGGGCAAAATTATGTAAATCTCCATCTTAATTAGACAAACAGTAATTGAAATAAAAACAAAGTAGGTGTCTTATATAGTGATTAGAAGACTTTGATCATCTGATTAGTAAAGACAAGAAGTTTGTTAAGATTTTTTTATTCTCTAATAAAATCATAAACAGTATATATTTATAGTGTCAACGAGGGATACATGTATCTTTTTCTGAAAAGAATTTCAATGCATAGGCATTGGTTCATTGTTAAAAGGATTTTGTGTACTTTCTTATTTTTTATATACATGTATATCATAACATTATAAGAAATCAACTGTTTATCTATTCTAAGCTTAAATCTTATTGAAAATTATGCTTTTAGGAAATTTAATACAAATAAGCTTACTACTTTAAGGAAGTACAGATCTTAACTTAAGACGCATCTCTTATTTTAAATCTATTTTCTTATTTCAAATCTATTTTCTTATTTTAATTTTAAGGTGTTGACTTATCAACAAGCACATAAATCCATTTGTTTCAAAAGCTAGATATAAAGTAAATTATAGTAGGGGATCTGGTTGATCATAATGCAGCTTGAGACAATAGATAGAAATATAAAGGCAGTTGATAAACTCTTAAGTCATATCAGTACTTCAAAGTGATGAATACATACATGTTTTCATTTAAAATATGTTATATTTCATCAAACTATTTTACTAAAGTAATCGAAATGTAATCGAAAGTAATCGATGATTACATCATGATTTTTGCTGTAATCGATTAAATTACGATTACATGTAATCGAAAATGTCTTCGATTACAGATTACTGTAGATTACTGGAAAAAATGTAATCAATTACAATCGATTACGATTACCCCATCCCTGATTATTTCACATTGTGAACTGTTTTACCTTTGAAATGTTTGAGTGGTAATCACCAAATGCAGTAATGCATTATAGAAAGTGCTAAACTAATAGGAATCATTTCACAATATTCTCATTGTTTTTACAGAGATACCTTTCAGAAGGTCCAGGATAAATCTGAGCAAGTCTGGAAGTTTTACAAATTTTCTCTGGTGTACGAGTACTACGACAGACCAGCATTGGTTCCACCGTTTATTATTCTGAACCATATATTCAGAATAGCCAGAAATATGATAGTGATTTGCTGTGGGAAGTTCCCATATTATGATGATTTTAGTGAGTATAAAATACCATATTGAATTACAAAGTAAAAAGAATTATGACTAGATGAAATATGATTATTTAAGATCTTACTACAAATTAAGATTCAAGGAACATAAATTTTGAATAAAAAATCATTTATATTAGAATATTTTGAGAAAGAGTGATTGATTGTTTTTTCCTCTTTAGCTTCAACTTTATTTTTTTTTACATTTCATTATTTTATAAATAATCCAATTATGCATCCTAGTTTATATATATTTGTTCCCTGATATTACACAGATAACCATCAATCAGTCAGATGACATTTGACATTCATTGTCAATTGACTCAATTGACTGTTAAGTCGAATTCCCTTTTACATCTGGAATAAAAGGAAGAAAATCTTACTAAGATTTAACAAAGTAATATATACAGATTTATATTATTTAAAACATTCACAGGACTGGAAATGAAGGAGGAGGAAGACATAGTTAGATTACGTTTGTTTGAAAAGGAAGCTATGGAGACTTATATGTATGAAACTAAGCAAGCAATGAGTAATGATCTAAACTTCCAGGTGTCTTCTACATCAGAAAGGTATACTTGAATAACATCCTATTATTGTATTTAGTTTTATATTATGTATTGTTTTGCAGTTTAGATGCATTACAGCAAAAGTTCTATGGGTCAATTTGACATTTTTATGGAGGTGTACTAAGTATTCATCCTTACTTATTCTAATGTCCATAAAGGAGAAAATTCTTTGAACCTAAGTGGTCGTATATACATGGAGAGTTACGTAAAAATAGTTTATCCAAGCCTCATGTTATTGTGCCTATCCTAAGTAAACCCTAGTCAGTTGTTACCTTTTCAAGTTTTGTTATATCTTAGTGTTTATTGTTACTTGAAGAATTGATGGCATATAGATGTTGATAGCTGATGGTTTCTGTGAAATTTATTCACAACTTTATTTTGATTCTGGACAATTAAGAGCTTTACATATTGTGTTAAACATCTCTGTTGTTGAAGACTGTATGTTGACCTCTTTTATTTATTTGTGTCCTTCATTTCCTTGGGTTGCTGTTTCCTTGATGTATACCCCACAACTCTTTTTTAGCTCACATGGCCAAAAGGGCCAGTGTGAGCTGTTGCCATTTTTGGCATCTGTCGTTGTCAAAATCTTTCCCCTGAAACCACAATACCAATTTAAAGATAAGTTCCCCGAATCATTCTTATGGTGTCTGTTAAAAAGTTTTATAGGTTTTGATTTTCATTGCTATTGACCAACCAACATGGCAGACATGGCTCAAAATAAAACATAAGTTATTTAGTAATATTTTGAAAATTATGATAGATAAAAGAATTTGTCAAGGCAAAATGATCTAAATCAATGTCAAGATCTACCCTATTTCCCGTTCTGATAAAATGATTAGCTGACTTTATATATGGAAGTTGTTGCCCCTAAATAACAGTTTTTGCCCAATTTTAGCTGTTTTGCCTATTATCTTGAAAATTATGTTTATTATTATTATGTTTGACTCCAACCTTAATTTACAAGGAATGCCTGTTTTCCTGCCAAAGTTCTGGGGTTCTCTTAACATTGAAGTTGTAGGCCTTCTCTGTATGTCATTTTTTTAGTGCATCTGTGACTAGGAAAAGGTATAGTCAAAAATGCAATCTGAGCCTCAATTTTTTTCTAATTTTTTTTTAAATCACATTAAGTTTCAGTTAAAGAGACAAATATAAAATTTATCAGATTTGACTGGCTGATACCATCATTTTGAAAACTCACTGTCTAAGATTAAAATGTTGAATTAATTTCTCTAAAATTTGTTTCATATTTTATTTTGAATATATAAAATGGTTTTTGTCTCTCCTTGACTGAGTCAAAAATCGAGACTTAGGTATGCTGTTTCCAACAGCGTTGGCGTCGGTGACGGCATCAACATTGTATAAGTTTGTGATTAGGTCAGTTTATGTGGAACCACTTATGGTATGTCAATGACATTTGGTATACAGTTGTATTAGCATTGGCACATCTCGTTTCCATGGAGATTATTTGGTCCCACTCCTCAGTCATGGTCTATTGACTGAACTTTTGCTTACTTTACATGTAGTAGTTTGTGATTAGGTCAGTTGAAGAAGAACCACTTGTGGAAGGTCAAGGATATTTGGTATGTAGATGCATAAGTATTGGCACATCTCATTTCCATGAAGATATTTCAACCCCGCTCTATAAGTCATGGTCTATTGACTTTGAAACTTTTGCTTATTTTACATGTCTTAGTTTTTGATTAGGTCAGTTTAAGGGGAACCAGTAGTGGTAGGTCAATGCTATAAGGTATGTAGAAGCATTAGCACTGGCACATCTTATTTCCATGGAGTATATTTGGCTTCGCCCCCTCAGTCATGGTCTATTGACTTTGAATGTTGTGCATAGTTTACATGTTAGGTTTGTGATTAGATCAGTTTAAGAGGAACCGCTGATGTTAAGTCAGTGATATTTGGTATGCAGTTGTATTAGCATTTACAAATCTCTTTTCACTGGTAGTTATATTACCCCACCCCCTAAGCATGGTTCATTGACTTTGAAACTTTTACATTGCTTACAAATTAAAGTTTGTGTTTATGTTATTATAAAGGGAACCACTTATGATAAGTCAATGGTATTTGGTATGCAGTTTTTATAAGTATTGGCATTTCTAATTACCATTGGGTTATTTGGCCCTGCACCTTCAGTCATGGTTCATTGACTTTGAATGTTTTGCATAGTTTACATGTTTAAATATTGCTGTTTGGATTCAATATTTGCATTATGCTATCAAAATTACAAAAAGGCGAGACATATCTCTTTGTCAACAGTTTATTTTCTTTTATTTTCCTATTGCAAAAGAAGATCTCTTAGTTCCAAACTGTGAATGTAAAAATATCAATATTTTTTTATTAGATTGGAGAGAGTCATAGATGAATTAGATAAAATAAAAGAGAGTGTATCACGCCATGGTATGGAAGGAAGTGACAGCAAGCCTCCACTTACTGCAAGGTATGTCAAACAAAAATGCATTATAAAATAGATACCTTTTGTTAGGTAGATAATTTTTTTAAATTTTCCCAAATGTAGCCATACATTAAGAGCTGGTCTTTGATAATAGGATGATATAAAAAGGGAAGTCAGATAGTAAAGGGGGACATTCAGGAAAAGAAATTTTGCTTTTGATTTTATGATAGAATGAATTAATAAAGAAGCTTTAATATCTCCAGTTGGTGGCAAGTTCAGACCACTTAATTGCC
The DNA here is from genome assembly GCA_017311375.1 of Mytilus coruscus. Classification (NCBI taxonomy): domain Eukaryota; kingdom Metazoa; phylum Mollusca; class Bivalvia; order Mytilida; family Mytilidae; genus Mytilus; species Mytilus coruscus. The sequence continues at coordinate 61,215,300 of CM029602.1, read as the reverse complement.
AAAAATTTTAACAAAATTTTGCACATATGCACTTGCCTTCCTGAGCAAGTGAAAATAAAGTAAGCTTTCAATATTTATAGCTCTATTTCTTAAATATCTGCTTTAAAACTTAATACTATTTCTCTTCTACAAATAAGTTTGATTTTAAAGTTAAAAAGACAGTTGCAAAACAAGTATTTGCGAAAATGAAACTTGAAATACAAAGTCTACTTATATTTTATACTTGAAAATTGAATCATACAGGATTCTTACAAACTTTGTATTTCCTGATTTATCAGTCTAGTTCAAATTTTTTTTAAATAATGTTTTAATCTCAATGGTGACATCATGCTACACCTTTTCAATGATTTTTTTTAACTTTGATTATCCAATGTAAAAATCTTATTAATGTTATCAAACTAAATTGATGTCAAATCATAGATGAATATAATTTAACTGTTGGGAAAGCATTTTATTCTAATCATCTGCACAAATCATATTTGGACCAATTATTTGAGAAAAAGCACCATAGTAGAGAAAAAAGACTAGAAAATTTAAATTGTGTTTTTTTTTTTTTTTTTATTAAACAGAGATGTTAAGTAAGTTGTACAATAATTACCACAATATCTTCCAGACACAGCTAACATACCATTTCTATTTAACAAAGATTTAGCTCGGTTTTTGTTTTTCTTTTAACGAAACTCACAGTTTGCGAGACATGGGGATTACTATCCGGCGGCGGTGTAAACTATTTGTATGAAATTAGCTTTATATTTCAGAAGGTAGAAGACCTAGATGCTTCATACTTTGTATGCAGATACCTTATGTTACGAAGTTTCTGTCTGTCATACGTCCTTTATAATTGACCTCATTTTCATGGTTAAGCGACTGCTTGAACTTTTTTTTTTTTAGTCATGTGAATTTCTCACTTATTATGAGTAATAGGATAACTGTATTTGGTATATGGGTTCCTTGCAACGTCTTCATGTCAGTCAGACAGGGTTCACCTGAGTTGACCTCATTTCATGGATCATTGATCGAGGTTAAAGTTACATGATTAGGTCCGTTTCTCAGATACTATAAGCAGTAGGTCTACTATATGTGGTGTATGGAATAATTGTAAGGGGTACATTTCAGTCTGGCAAGTTTCATCTGAAGTTGACCTCATTTTCATCGTTCATTGGTCAATGTTAAGTTTTATGTTTTGGTCTGTTTTTCAAGTACTTATAGCAATAGGTCAACTATATTTGGAGTATAAATTGATTGTAAAGTGTGCATGTCTGCCTAGCCGGTATCATCTGACCTTGACCTCATTTTCAATGGTTCATTGTTCAGTGTTAAAGTTTTTGTGTTTTGGTCTGTTTTTTAATAACCATGAGAATAGGTCAACTATATTTGGTGTATGGAATAATTGTAAGGTGTACATGTCTATCTGACAAGATTTATCTGACCTTGACCTCATTGTCATGGATCTTTAAAAAAGTTAAGTTTTTGTGATACTTGTAGTAAAACCTTTTTCTTTAAGACTTTCAACATAAAATCAATGATTAGTAAAGCAGGCGATACATTTCAGCGTGTGCACTCTTGTTTTACACTCCATTTTGATTGTGTCTTAACTCTAATGTCTGTCTGAAGATGAGGTATACGAATATAGCTGTCAACAATGTAACAATTGGTTTACCCAAAGTATTTGTGTATCAGTAATAACATGCAAGGTCAATCCAAGGTGACTTAAAGTGAAAGATATTATTTGATTACATGGTATATATGTTATTTTTATCCTTTTCTTTTGATTTCAGAACGTCATTCAGATTATCACAGTATGTTTCAAAGGAAAAATTTCTTTTATTCTAGATGCTATGGATGATTGCTTTTAATCTTCTGAATAACACAAAAAAATAATAACATTGCAATAGATAAAATAGACTATGGAAGCACGGATTGAACACCCTATAACTATAACCTTTAACCCTTGTTGCACTGTAATTTATATTCTCAATTTGCCAGTCTTTTTATGTGATAATCATTTTTCAATGTGAAGAAAAGTGTTTATTTTACTTCTATTTTATACCATATATGAGATATTTTACTTTATGCATATAATTTTTTTCAATTTGGTTTGTTACAGTTTCCTTCTTTATTTAATATTATTTCTATTTTTAACATGATCTTGAAAGTCTTTAGTGATTAAGTTTCTCAGTACTATTTATAGCTGAAGAAACTAATCAGATCTAACATTGATTTAAAGAATACAAATACGAACACTTTATTAAATCTAATTAAAGGGCATGTACATATATATATATAGTATTTATTATACAGTAATTTTAAGATATATTACATTAAAAATAAATGAATAAATAACTATTCCCATACAAGATGGTGTTAAAAAATAAATAGATAGAATATTAACCCTTTGTAATACATAAAACATAAATTACATCACATGTATATTTAGTCACTGGAATGCAAATTTTTTTTATTTCAAAACAAGTACTAATTGATCTTGACACTGATAACATTTTCAGACCCACTGGACATGGACATTGACCAAATAAACTGTTCGTACTTTGAAATATAAGGGAAGTTTTTACATAAATACATGCTTCCTCAAGAATAACATTCCTTTCCTTTTCATATGCAGTGCATTCCATTAAAAAATGAAACTCGTCTTCATCCAGCATATTTTTACACTGCCCATTTAAAGATTTGAAGAAGTAAACTAATGGTGTAAATATTGAAAAGTTTATTTAATTTTCTCCAGGCCTAATGGTCTTTAAGAGGAAATATAGCATTTCATTGCCTGTCCAGCAGATAGTAAGAAAATCAATCCAATAATTAGGCCACCCTCACCTTTATTTTATTAATGGTTTGATTATTGCCTCTTTTTTAAATTACAGTTCAAATTTAAGAAACTTCAAATAAATTAAGTCTTGGGTTGGATATTTGAATAGTTCAGACCAAAGACAATAGATCTTTGGTGTTTATTCATTAAGCATGTGGCTAAGGAGCTAATTCAGGTCAGTTTGTAGTCTGAATACTGTGTCCAGAGAAAGTGTCATGTAAATAAAAGAAAACATGTGACAGCAACCCACAAATGACCAAATAGACATCTAGAGTTGACCATATGGCCTTCAACAATAAAAATTAAATAATGTTAGCATTAGATGTAACAAAAACACAGCAACAACTAAACAATACAAACTAAAACTGAATCAATGACTAGTATAGAAAGTTGGCTCAAATTTCTTGAATTTTTGATTTAGAAATCATGCCTTCTTAAATGTCATCTACTATACTTCACATCAATATTCACATTCTTCTTATCTTGAACATAGTTAAAAGATTGTTCACTGGACATCTCTTTGCCAAGAAAATACAGTTCATTAAGGATAATGATATTTCATTAAAGAAAACATCTTAGTAATAATATAACATTGTGATAATGAGGTCAATAAAATCACTTAACTACAATAACCTGCATTTTACACATGAATGGCTCTAAGTTTTAAAAGGAGAACATGATCTAAGCAGGAAAGAATAATTTATAAATGTTTTTTTTTTAAGAGCTAGAGAACTTTGAGACATGTACTAACACATATATTAGCTTTTTTAACTTACCTTTTTTAGTCATTTTAGGTTAACCTTAGTCACCCCTTCCAAAGTATTTTTTTTATTATTCTCTTTACTTGCCTTTCAGAAAATCTAACATTTCAAACATTGGGTATGACACAATTTGCATGGTGTGGTCTTGTGTGACATCTCATTTAAGCTATTCTTTCTCTTGCATTTGTTGGTGCTATTGATATTTTTTCTGAAGTCAGTATAAATATACAGGAAATTCACATGGACTCGTATTGACAATGCACATGTTTTATTGACAAGTATCATATCATAGTTAATTCCAGTGTTACAAACTTTCAGAAATGGACAGCCTCTGGTTGCACTACTGATTTGTGCATATGTTATCTGAACAACATTTTCAGTGTGAATGGTTTCTATGATATTGCTGTTGAAAGATATCCCTAGAAAAAAATACTCTTTTTTGTTCTTACATTATACAAAACAGTGAAAACACTCTCCTATATAAAAGAAGGGATGGTAAATTAAGCCATCAATACTAGTATCTGTATCATAAAAAAATGATAATAGGATATTTTTATTTTTCCTGATGATATTTGTTTAAATTTTATGTATCACAATTTTGATAGAAAGATAGACAAAGTTTTATTAATAATGAGATTTATTCAACAATAATATGGCACCTTTCCCTTATCTAAATACACAGTGAAAAAGGTCAGTCAAGTTGGTAAGAAGATGGGTGCAGAGAAAGTAATACAGCCTATTGAGGATAGCAATGAATGAAACAAAATCTATGAACAGAAAAATTGTTCCTGATTAATTTATTGAATTTACTCTATTTTCAAATGACTTTCAAAAATGGACAGCCCCTGGCTGCACCACTTATTATACTGTAAACCGGGAAATTTTCGCGATTTACCAACAAAATCTAGATTCGCCCCATTTTGAATTCGCGATGTCCAGGTAGGTGTCCTATATAAGTTTTTTTCATAAATGATTTGGAAACTGTACAGTGTTAAAATATGTATTTAAATCAAGTGATAAAACCAATCAAAAATCCTTTTTGTCGGTTCACATTTGAAACTATTAGTCATGTTTGCTTGTAAAAACACAATCACAATAAACAAAGAGGAATGACCTAATTAAGAGTGAATTAAATGCTGACAGAATTACTGCTTATTAGTTAATATTTTAATTTGATTAATCTGTGCAGCAGATACAATGGGTAATCATTTTAAAACTGACTGACAAGTGTCATTTACATAACTGTAACAATAGTTGTTTATTTAGCAATATCCGTAATGTCCACTTGGATTAATTAGGACTATCATGAGATAAAGTTTTGATATCTAAGACAGACTTTCCTTTAGAAATAAAGTTATGTTTTGCGGTATAGATCTGTAGTCTGTAAAACCGATATTTTAAATTAGCCATCTACATATCCTAATGACATACATTCATGTATGGTCTTCATATTCGTGTTAGGATTTCCTTGAAATATTCGTGGTCGTTTTATTTTCGCGTTTCAAATCTTACTGCGAAAATAGCGAAAATAAAACTGCCACGAAAATTTCCCTGTCTACAGTAATTAGCAACTTGATGCTTATGAGACTGTTACTTATTATAATTAGCAACTTAATGCTTATGAGACTATTAACTAGTCATTGTCGCTTGAGCTTGACCTTATCATCTTTGTCTAATGATAAGGGAAAAGTCTTTAGTTATAGTATGAATCCATGATACCAATTTCAGAAACTTGTTTCTAGAAAAATGTTCATCAGGTACACCTGAGACCACAAAATTTGGAAGAAAAATATTTAAAACCTTTGGGAGATTTTATTATACATAATTAAGAAAACTAATTGACACAAATATTCCTTGCCAAAAATCTACATTCCAAATATTGCTGACAATGTTGACATATGAAATTTGGTTACTTAGCAATACATCTTAGCAATACATCTGGTTATTTGATCGTGAAAATTTGTTGAAAACTGACCAAGGTTTCAACATCATAAGTTATCCCCATACAAATTGGGGTTCATAATTAAGTGAAAGAGAGGATACGATTAATTTTGTAAACATTGCCTTTAGGGAACACATATGCTTATGTTACACTTCCTATGAATTATGTTTCAGATGGGACAAGATACAACTAACTTATCCATGCCATGCTTTAAAAATACTTATTTATCTACAGGATGTCCACTACGACAACAGCTTCTGTACAAGGACCAAATGTACAAGACCAGATTGAAAAGTTAACTTTTTATGTACATTCAGAAGTTCAGGATATGACCAAAGCAATGAGCAGAATGGAGAAGTTGTTACTGGATCTAAAGAAAAATCAGCTACAGACACCATCCTTAGATATTACAAATCTTCATCCAGATACCTAGCAATAAGGGCTTGAAGTTAAAAAAAAAACACTTTGTAATTATTCATCTTACCCTGAGAATAAAGTAAAAAAAAAGTACAACAGATTCATGTATCACTGTGACAAAGAAGAATACAAAATTTGTCAAGAAAGAAGATTCAAATTAGTTTGTTGAACAATTTATTTAAAATATAATTAACAATCAAATGTGGTATTGAAAGCCTGAATAGTAATGATAAGTTGTATTTTAAGAAATTTATTTTAAAGGAACACTATAAAGGATGTTCTTCTTGAAGGGTCATTTGTTTATTATTCATATAACCTCTTTTAGAGATGACATATCAATTAGGAACAATTCTCTTCGACAAGTTCTGTAAGGAATGTTTTGCAGTATAAAGACAAGTCTTTTGACACCCAATAATCAATATGATCTTTAACCTTTTAAAATCCTTTACAAATTTTTATTTATAAATGTTCAATGCACTCATGAGTTTTAAATCAAACTTCGTTTTTATGTAATTTTTAAATGATTACAAAATTGTCAATCCGAGCCACTTCATATCATTTTATATTTTTATATGAGATTTTATAATGCTCTGTTCATTCTTGAAATTTTTACATTATGTTCCACATTTCTTAAGATGCATTTGATAATTGTTACTAGTTTTACTGTATCTTCACAAATTTAATTTAAATAGTTTAAAACCCTTATTGCAGATAGAATAATAGATCTGTAATTTTACGTTTTATACCAGTTCTTGAAATAAAATCGAAATCTAAATCACTAAAATACAATTGACAAATTTATAAATATTACATGTATTTCACAAATCTTTTGTTGTTTAATAGAAACAGAAATTTCAAATATAAAGAAACTACACAATACAATCTTGACTCATCATGCTCATCACACACATTTGTATGATTTGTATAAATATGTAATTATTAAACTATTTATTAACTATGATACTAACTCTAATTGTAGTTTGTCTTGTCTTGTTTGTAATTGTTTTTAAGTACATGTATTTAGTTGTACATTGTATAGGATACTTAATGTATTTTTCTTCATATTTAATTTTAACTTATTTTAGTACAATATTTATAGTTTTACATTTTTAAATAATGACAAATTACTTGAACTATGTTATGAATTTTCTGACAGGAAATAAAGAAAGAAAAACATACTCCTTTTGTATACATGTATTTATTAACATTTTGTATTTTATTTATGGTATCTGATTTTGTTTTTACCTTACAGTACAAATCAGGTCCTAGCAATCTTGACATGTTGAAAATCCTTTTATTTCAATAGCCACAGACTATTGCTGAAGCTGCATACTTTACAAACAAAACACATTTAAAAAGGGATGTTTTCAGATAATTGTAGACTTTTGTCTATGTAGTTAAGTCTATCATTTGAATGATATGCCTAATCACTATTTGTCTGCCATTACTGGACAAAACAGAAGTTCCCGTAAAATTTTGACGTCACAAGAGAAAATGTCTGAAGCCACAAAGGAAAAGTGATTGTTGTAAGACGTCAATAGTTCAAGTGTTGCAGATCCCCAAATAGCGATAAGGTATATAGCAGGAATGTAATAAAATAAGTTGTTTGAATACAAGTTTACAAGAAAAGTATTAATTCTTGCAGTGTTTTTTCCCCATCAGAATTGAAAAATTTAAAAATTGCATGTATAGTGTAAAACATATCGTTACTGAAAAACAGCTAAGATAAAAAGTTGTGACATATGAAACCAGAAGAATTATATGCTGTGTAAATCTGTATGAAAACAGTAATATGCATTTATGTATAAATATTGTTTGGTTTGTATTTTATATTATATTTAAAAAAAAAATTCCATTTTATTTTTAAAACATAAGTAAGCACTTTGTTGCATTAAGCCCTAATATAACAAACTGAACAAGAAATGTTTAAAATAGAAGGTATGTTAAAAAATATTAAGAGTTATTCTTGGAGAATTAAATGTTGTTTAATGATTTCATAGATAAACAAGTAAGACTGTGATATTTAATTCATATATGCATCATGTTTTAGAAGTACAATCATATTAAGGTTGTTGTTTTAGTTATTTCATTTGAATGGTTGTGTTTTAACACTGTAGATATATGTATATATAAACCTACTGGAAACTTGTGAAGAAGCCTTAGAATTAATGTTGAAAGCATTTACTAGTTCAGTCTGCTTCCATTTCATATAGTTATTTCAGAGTGTGCACTCTTGTTGTTTTTTGTTCTGAGTGATATTTAAGATTTCCCATACCAAAAAATGGACTTCTCCATTTCTGCAAATATTATTTGGAAAAGGCAAGCGACACACATCTTCCTTGGAAGACTCATAGATGCTGATAAATAAAAGTATGTTTGTTTAAGATTGACTAATGCAGTTTTGAAACTTCTTTACAAGCGTAAAGTGCTTTTGTTTAAAAAAAAGTGCCATAACATACAATCATTGAACTAGTTTTACTTCAATTAGTGGCATTATTAGGCAATATGTTTTCATGATGACATTGATTTTTTTCTTAATAGCTCACCTGGCCAATAGGTCTTGGTGACCGAATGACACCACTTGGCAAACATCTTCTGGTTCATATTACTGTATATTTTTATCTTCTTTGCATGACTTTAACGCTAATGATGCTTAAAATGTTCCACTGACCACTGGAATTTTTGACATTGATTTTGTTGCAGAAAATAATGTCGGTATGACTAATTAGGCCTCAGCACAAAAGTCTTGTGAGCGATACAGAGCCTTATGCTTTATATGTAAAACACGTCTGTGTAAGTGTTGAATTAGAATTGCATTTATATTCAACATACACAATAGTCTTCATGTTTTAAAAATGTACAAAGAGGTGATGTCACTCAGGGCTGTTCAGTTTTATCACAAGCAGGCATTAACTCATATTATTGTTACCTCACAATTTATGTATATTTTACCCTACCACACGATCACCACTTCAGGTGTTGGTTCACCATATTTAATTTCAATTTATGTACATGTAAGTTTTACGAGGTTAATTTAGGTATCTATACCATGATAAGATTATAAAATATTGTAATATTAAAGAATATCTGGAATGATTGACATCATTAAACTATACTACATCAAATCCTTATATAGTAATTCTACTGAAATATACTAATCATATGCCTTTTTCTCGTCAAGGAAATCCATAGTTTACTCAGAAATCATGTTATAAATTTTGGTCATACAGGTGGTGATCACATGATTAATTATTTTGGTCATACAGCTAGTGATCACATGATGAAATATTATGGTATAGATTACTAAAATAACATGCAGAATGTTTTGATTTATTTTGCTAGTTCAAGTACACTGTTTGTATAATGTACTTTTGAGGCATTATGTGTTTCATGTTTAATTTATTCTTTGCTGTATTTGTTCATTGAAATATTGTCTTTTTTCCTTTTCCTTTTTTTTCTTTAGTTTTAGTATTTAAAACAACAAAAAATACTTATACTAGTTAGTTTTATCTGACAGCATTGTAAAGTATAAAAGTTGTATTTTATATTCAGATATTATTTGGTGATGCATTACTGTCAGTTTGTTGACTTGAAGTAGATTATGCATACCAATAATAAGACATGGTATAAATTTTTGAGATGTCATGTGTGTGACTAACATTGGTTTGGTTTGAAATATACTCCTTTCATGGGTTAAACAGCTATAGAAGGACAGAAAATTCTGCAAAATTGCAAAATCCTAACTATTTGGCTTGCACATGCTACAAATACCATACAGCATAACTGTTGTCCATAAAGATATTTTGTCATTAAGTGTATATTTATTTATCTTTCCACTGTCAAAATTTATCTTGGGCCATACTTTTGCTTTATGTTAATTCAGGAGAAATGTTCTGTAATTACTATTTTTGCTAAATTCTGAAAGAAAAAACCTCCCTTACGACACACTTGTATGGTGTCAAAATGGTATAACCAAGGCTTGGCAAATATTTAAATTTTATGAAATCCATCTTTAAGCTTAAAGAATTTGATTTGTAATGACTAGATTATAATTTTTATTTTTAAGGAAATTTTCAGAGCCAAATAAGCCTCAAAATGTATTTCAATGCACTTATTTTCAACTGTCTTCCGCAATCAAAATCCCTGTGTCTGTATTTCCACATGTTGGGTCTTGTAAGCACACTCATGTCCACAATTCATATCAAAGGTTTATATCAGCAATGTCATGGACAAGTTTTGAACCATTTTTACTAGAGTTGTGTCCCTTGGAAATGTAAATTCTAATGGAAATTGCCTTGTAACCGCTTTCATGCATACATTTATTGTCAAATTTTTATGAAATTTTTATCAATGCCTATCATCAACCATTTTGACAAGAATTAAGTCCCTTTGAAATGTAATTTGAATTGAACATTGCATTGTAAGAAAAATTGCACACCTACCTTTCTTGTCAAATTTTTTATGTAACATATATTTTAAAATTTTCTCTCACCAAGGTATTGGAAGAGCTCAAAAATCAGTCAATTAAATATATTTTCTGAATCCCTTGTAAATGGAAATTATATGGAAAATAACATTGTAAGCGATTCATGTCTACATTTCATGTAGGATTTATGAAAAGTTTTAAACCACAAAAACATTTTAATTTGGAATTATTACCCTTGGACAGAGAAACTATGTGGATAAGTAGGGACACTGTTCTTTTTTTCTATGGCTAGATAACTTTTAAGGTTAAATGCAGTATTGACTGTATAATAGATATAAGAAGATGTGGCATGAGTGCCAATGAGACAACTCTCCATCCAAGTCAAAATTTATAAAAGTAAACCATTACAGGTCAAAGTACGGTCTTCAACACGGAGCCTTGGCTCACACCGAACAGTAAGCTATAAAGGGCCCCAAAAATTACTAGTGTAAAACCATTCAAACGGGAAAACCAACGGTCTAATCTATATAAAAACGAGAAACACTTATGAACCACATCAACAAACGACAACTACTGAACATCAGATTCCTGACTTAAGACAGGTGCAAACAAATGCAGCGGGTTTAAACGTTTTAATGGTACCAAACCTTCACCCTTTTTCTGAAACAATAGTGTAACATCACAACATAGAAAGACACACTATAAAATATCACCAAGTAAACAATATTGATGTTCTCCCTTTGAATTATCATAATTAAGGAAGCCTATTTATTGTTTTTTCCTATTAGCAACCTAGATAGATATCTGAATGATATTGCTAGTGTCAAAGAACCACCATGACTCAAAAAAAAAATTGCATCAGATTGGGAAAATTGACCATTCTATATTTTGTGGGTTAGTGTTTATGTATACATGTAATTGTTTTTATGTCATGGTTGTTACTATTTTTTTACACATTTTACACTTACTCCTATTAAAACTGTTAATTATAGAAAGAAAATAAAACGAATTACTAAAATTCTGTGTTTTTATTGTCTCAGATTACAATCCACTTTTGGCGTAAACTGTTTGTATTATGCTTTATATTTTAGAGAGTAAACTACCTGGAGGCTTCTAACCTTGTATACAGATGCCTTATGCTTAAGTTTTCGTCTGTCCTTTGTCCGTTGTCCTTGACCTCATTTTCATGGTTCTTGAAAAAAAGTTTAGTTTTATTGTCATGTGAATTTCTGTCTTATTATGAGTAATAAGATAACTGTACTTGGTAAAGGGGTTCCTTGCAAGGCCTACACGTCCTTAACATAGAGTTCCCCTTACCTCGACCTCATTTTATGGATCAGTGATCAAGGTCAGCTATATTTGATGCATAGAATGATTTTAAGGTGTACATGTTTGTCTGGCAGGTTTCATCTGACCTTGACCTCATTTTCAAGGTGCATTGGTCAATATCAATTTTTCATAGCTTGATCTGTTTTCATACGCCCGTCAAAATTTTGACAGGACGTATTATGGTATACAAATGTCGTCTGTCCGTCTGTCCGTCTATCCGTCTGTCTGTCTGTCCGTCTGTCTGTCCGGCGTAAACATGTCGCACCGTAACTTGAGAACGACTTATCCAATTTTCATGAAACTTAACATAGTTGTTTCTTATTATGGTCAAACAATCTGTATACTTTTTGGTGAAAATAAGATTAAAACTTTATGAGTTACAGGACTTAGTAACTAAAACAGGTGTGTGTTTTTTTTTCACATGTCGTGCCGTATCTCAAAAACAATTTTTTATTATTGCTTAAAACTTTACACACTTCTTAGTTATATTAATCTTAAGATCTGTATACTTTTTGGTGATGATTCAAAATTTTATTTTAGAGATATTGAGTATTTTGTAAAAAAAGTGGGAGGGGTTTTTCACATGTCGCGCCGTATCTCAAAAACGATTTATGATTATTGCTAAAAATTTTACACACTTCTTAGTTATATTAATCAAAAGATCTGTATACTTTTTGGTTTTGATTCAAAATTTTATTTTTGAGATATTGATTTTTTTTTTTTAAAAAGGGGGGTTTTCACATGTTGCGCCGTATCTCAAAAACGATTTATGATTATTGCTTTAAATTTTACACACTTCTTAGTTATATTAATCTACAGATCTGTATACTTTTTGGTTTTGATTCAAAATTTTATTTTAGAGATATTGAGTTTTTTGTAAAAAAAAAATGGGGTTTTCGCATGTCAGGCCGTATGTCAGAAACTATTTATGATTATTGCATAAAAATTCACACACATGACGACGGGCGTATTATGCGCTCATGGTGCAGCTGTTTATTATAAAAATAAGGAGATGTGGTAGGATTGCCAATGAGGCAACTATAAACTTCTATATTATAAGCAATAGGTCAGCTATTTTTGGTGTATGAAATGATTGTAAGGTGTACATGTCTGTCTGGCTTGGTTTATCTGACTTTGATCTCATTTTCATGGATCTTTGATAATGTTTAGTTTATGTGATACTTGAAGAAAGACTTTTTTTAACTGTCATCATAAAATCAATCATGGTTAGTAAAGCAGGTGAGACATTTCAGCATGCACACTCTTGTTTCATACAGGTGAACATTTATGGTCATTTTGATCTACATTTATTTAGTAGTCATTATTTACATTCATTCACTATATATTTATAATTTATACATGATAAAACAAGTGTATATACACTAAAATATATGCTTAGTTAATAATGACCAAATAGTATGTAAAAATGTTATATTTTAAAGTTTTACTAAAATTAAAAGAAAACTAACTTTTGATCATTTAACATTGAAAATGAGGTCAAGGTCAATTAAACCCCTTTTAAAAGGTGGAGATGTACACCTAACATAAATTCTAGTATTATTCTACAGAAGAAAGACAAATGACATATGACATATAGTAATTGAAAAATTGACCTAAGTATGAAAATGTATGTTGATCATTGAACATTGATACAGGTGAAGGTCAGATGACCTGTCAGTTGGACATGAACACCTTATGACTCTTATAGACCTAATGAGTTCAGCTTTAACTCGTAGCTGCTGAGAAACTGACTTTATTGATAAGCTGTGATTAGCCTTGAAATAGCTTTCAATAACTGCAAGTACTCCTATATCGGTGCATTTTTTTGTGCTTCATATCTATCAATAGGCCCTTTCACAGGCATTGTAACCATGTTGAATAGGGGGCAGATTTTCATAATGGAGGTGAAAATGTTTTAACAAACACATTGAAACAGAAAAGGTGCTTGGAAACATACATAGGTTTTCCCGTACTTTCTTACTTTTTCCCTCCATCCAAGAAATCTGTCCCCTATTCTGCTATTCAATATGGCTGCAAGAACCATGAAGTGGTCTATTGAGTTAAAATCATTTACAACTGATTTTTAATGTTTGTTCTTATGTTGTGTTGTTACACCACTGTCCCAGGTAAAGGGGAGGGTTGAGTGTTCACAAACATGTTTACCCCCTACCCTGCCTTACCCAGATTTTTATGTTCCTGTCCAAAGTCAGGAGCCTGTTATTCAGTGGGTGTTGTTGGTTTATGTCTGTCATATTTTTTTATTGTAAATTGTATTGTTATAAATTAGAATGTTAGTTTTCTTGTCTGAATTCTTTCACATTTGGTCTGAGCCTTTTATAGCTGACTGTACAGTATGGGTTTTTCTCATTGTTGAAGGCTGTAGTAATACCTTTAATTGCGTAAATCCACTTCATTTGAACTCAAGTGGATAGTTGTCTAATTGGCAATCATACCATCTCCTTTTTTATATTAATACTAAAACAGTGTTGATCATTGAACTATAAAAATGAGGTAACGGTCAGGTGCTCCATCAACACTGTCTTTGTCATATTATAATATTAATAAGAAGATGTGGTATGAGTGCCAATGAGACAACTATCCATCCAAGTCATAATGTGTAAAAAGTAAACAATTATAGGTCAAAGTACGGCCTTCAACACAAGAGCCTTGGCTCACACTGAACAGCAAGCTATAAGTCAAAGATTGCTGTAATCCAATTCAATAACTTTTGGCACAGTGTTTATATCTATCAATTGATTTTCATTTGTTGATGTTGACACTTTTTAGAAAATGAAAGGATATGGAGTAAATGTACATGGGACAAAATCACAAACAATACATAGAAAACATAGAAAATTATCAATGAACAGGGCTTTTATTCCTGTTCTTCATCTTGACAGTTGTCGTAGGGTCTTCAACAATGAACAAATCATTCATACCCTACAACAAGGTCAAGACGGCCCTTTGTATTTGTCTGAATGGAGTTATGGGATTTTGTTTTAAAAAAAATGCTAAATGAACATTTCTTAGTAGTTAATATTTGCTGTCAATAGTTTTCATATCTTCAAACATCTATAAGTGCTAGGATATCAAAAAATTGATATGTAGATATAATATGCTATTCTAAATTGATTTCTGGTATAACAAAAATATCCATTGACTGCCATTTTCAAAAATTTGTGGTAAAAAATGTTTTTGTTACAAAATCAAAAAATTTTAAAAACATCTTTTTGTACTAGGATTTAAACTAAAATTGATGAACAGGCATGATTTTGAAATTGAATTTTGATGTAAAAAATTATCTGTTTGATGCAATTTCTGATGGCTGCCAAAGTACATAAAAAAATCATAATGCAGTGTTCTTATATTTTAAAGAAACTTAATATTTATGTAAATCATGATATCTTGAATTAATGCTACAAGTCAAATTGATTAGTCTTACACCATTTCTAAATTGGCTGTTAAAATATTGATAAATAACCAAAGTGCTAAGATTTCAATGAAACTAGATATCTATGTAATAAAATGAAATAGGAGATGTGGTTGTCAATGAGACGACTATATATATGCATCAGAAACCATAGGATATGGATAAAAGCAACTATAGGTCACTGTACCTCCTTTAAAACTGAACAAAACCGATACTGTATAGTAGGCTTTAAAAGGCCCCGGTCACTGTACCTCCTTTAAAACTGAACAAAACCGATACTGTATAGTAGGCTTTAAAAGGCCCCGGTCACTGTACCTCCTTTAAAACTGAACAAAACCGATACTGTATAGTAGGCTTTAAAAGGCCCCGGTCACTGTACCTCCTTTAAAACTGAACAAAACCGATACTGTATAGTAGGCTTTAAAGGCCCGGTCACTGTACCTCCTTTAAAACTGAACAAAACCGATACTGTATAGTAGGCTTTAAAAGGCCCCGGTCACTGTACCTCCTTTAAAACTGAACAAAACCGATACTGTATAGTAGGCTTTAAAAGGCCCCGGTCACTGTACCTCCTTTAAAACTGAACAAAACCGATACTGTATAGTAGGCTTTAAAAGGCCCCGGTCACTGTACCTCCTTTAAAACTGAACAAAACCGATACTGTATAGTAGGCTTTAAAAGGCCCCGGTCACTGTACCTCCTTTAAAACTGAACAAAACCGATACTGTATAGTAGGCTTTAAAAGGCCCCGGTCACTGTACCTCCTTTAAAACTGAACAAAACCGATACTGTATAGTAGGCTTTAAAAGGCCCCAGCATGACAAATGAAACAATTCAAAGGAGAAAACAACAGATTGGTTAACTCTAAAACATTAACAAAGTTGACAGCAACCAACAGCAGTCTCTCATTAATGGCCATATTTATAAGCATATAAGTAACCACTCCTTGTTGGTACCACACAATTAACTTCAATGACATGGAAAAGTTCTCAAGATTATTTTTCTAAATTCTTCTCATAAGATCAAGTGTGAAAATAATTCTACAACGGCAGTGAAAATGGTGATTGAGTAGCAATTCTACATAAATACCGTGAAAGGACCCTTTCTGTCTTAGTACTTGGTCTCCTTTGTTATTGTCGTTGTCCAGGCAAGCTCTTTCAAGTTTTAAGTATTGTCAGAAAAGCAATTTTTGTCTTACCAAAAGGTAAACATAAGGATCAGATGCAGATCCAGGATTTTGAAAAAGGAGGAGCCTGAGGGCCCCCAAACTAAACAAAATTTGTGGTGGAAGCAGTAAAAAGTCTGGATTAACCATAAATAAAGCTCCATGAGGGGGGCCTGGGGTGCGGACACCCCCTAAATCCGCCCCTGGGGATGCTACTTCAGTGGTGACATTGGCCTGTGTCTTTACTTGTATAAAGCTTTATATTTCAGATAATAGATAACCTATATACTTTGAAAGTTGTACGAAAATACAAACATGTAAAAATGTTGTTTGTTTATAGTTAACAAGTGTTTGGTTATTTATAGTACGGTCAGCTTGATTGGGGTATTGTGTTCATGTATGAATGAATTTAGGTAGTTTAAAGTCATTCAAGCCATTGCAGTCAAACTGCACAGTATCATTTTGACAAATAAATAAAAGAATGATTTGTATTATTTATTATCACATTTGTAGACCACTAGTACATAGAAACCAGTATTTGTACCAGCTGCTAAATTTCTGTGTATTTACACAAACTTTCCACATTATTACACTAATATTAATAATAAAGAATGCACTCTTCTCTACAAGTGGCGTCTCCCATGTGAGAGTTTGTGTTTATTTGATAAATATTTTATCTTAGTTTGAGTTTATGAATTGGAATATAAAGATGCCATATGTAACAAGGCTCCATCTTGTCGTATGTTCATATTCCTTGACCTCATTTTTATGGTTCAGAAAGGGAATAAAAAAGCTAAAACATTTTTCACATGAATTTCTCACTTTAATATTATGAATTATATGATAATTATATAAGGTATATGGGTTCCTCAAAAGGTCAAATGTCTGCACGACAGATCACCTGACCTTGACCTCATTTAATGAATCAATGAAAAGATGATGGTTCAAGTTTTGACATGGTCCTTATCTCAGATACCATAAGCAATGTAGGTCAACTATATTTGTCACATGAAATGATTCTAAGGTGTACATCTCCATCTAGGTTTCATCTTAACTTCATATTCATGGATCTTTATTAAATATTGATGAGGTTTTTTTGTGGTTTGGTCTTTTTCTCAAGATACTATATGTAAAAGGTCAACTATATTTATTGAATGCAATGATTTTACTTTATTTTACCTAACGTAAGGTGTAAATGTCTGTCTGCCATGTATCGTCTGACCTTGAGCTCATTTTCATGGTTCATTAGTTAGTATTTGTGGTTTATATAAAAATATGTGGTATGATTGCCAAAGAGACGACTCTCCACCAGTAACCAAATGACGTAGAAGTAAATTGTGTAGTTAGCTAACCAATACATAGTGGAGTCTGTTCCGGGACACTATAAGCAATAAATAAACTATATTTAATGTATGTTATGACTGCAAGGTGTACAGGTCTGTCTGGCATGTTTTATCAAACCTTGATCTTATTTTCATTGTTCATTGGAGAACATTAACTTTTTCGTTGTTAGGTCAGTTTCTCAGATACCATATGGTTCATTGGTCGATGTAGAATTTTTGTGGTTTTGTCGGTTTCATAGTGTGTCGGCCAGACTTCATCTGACCTTTGAACAAGTTTTCCTTGTTAAGTCTGTTTTTTTTTCAGATACTATATGCAATAGGTAAACTGTATATAGTGTATGGAATGATTGCAAAGTGTACATGTCTGCCTAGCAGAATCATCTGACCTTGACCTCCTGTTCATGGTTCTTTAGTAAGTTAAGTTTTCATGATAAGGTCTGTTTCTCAGATACTATAAGCAATAGCCTAACTATATTTGGTGTATGGAATGATTGTAAGGTGTACATAGCCTTTTGACAGGGTTCATCTGACCATGGCCTCATTTACATAGAGCATTAGTGATATCAAGTTTATGTGATACAAGTAGTAAATCCTTAATGTTAAATTCTTTAAAAATAAATATGATTGATTGTTGGCTGCTTAACGTCCAGTGGCAAATATTTCATGCATACTCAGGACGATAAAAATAAATACAATCATGATCAGTTAACTAGGCTGTATTTTGGCATGTGCACTTTTGTTTGTCATGGCAGGCATTTATGTTAACACAATAGACTAAAGTAGTAGCTTAACTTAAGCAATCATAATCAGTTTTGTGTATCTGCCAAGTTTGGTCTCATTTTCTCCTGGCAGCATTTCAGGTTAGTGTTCATACCAAAATAAGATGACAGATATATAACATGATGGTACATTATAAAATGGTCTGGGGCACACAATCCAGGTGAACAGATGGCAATAGAGCCAATTAAGCTTAAAAAACAACATGCAGATAAGAGATTTTTCCTGAATTAGGTTTTCTGTGACATTTCATTGACGGATACAAAAACAGCACACATTATCTGGATGATTGTCAGTTACTGTAGATTCATTTATTTTGTGGGTACTAATTTTCGTGGATTAAGGAAAACTTGCATGTTCATGGATATTTGATTTCGTGGTTTTGCCAGTCTGTATACAAGCCTATTTGTCATTTGTTGAACATTTAATTTCGAAATCCACGAAAATTGGTATCCAACGAATAATAATGAATCCACAGTAACAGATATTATTCAGCCATGTTAATTAAATCTAGGCTAAAAATAAGTTAAATGCCAGATTATAGAGATTGTTTATTGTTTGCTTCACACAAGCTGCAAGGAAATGAAATACCATTCAACAGTTATAATATTGCACTTAAACCACACTTCCATTACCTTACTAAGAGTCCCTGGTTAATAAAGCTTCACTATGGAGCTTGTCATATTAAAAACTGTGCATTTTGTATTCTAATATTATGCATATTAACAAGAAAACTAGAAAAACAAACATAATTTTCTGTGATACTTTTTCAAACCGAAAAATATACACGTTTCCTCTATTTAAGAATAAATTGAAGTTTTTCCAAGGTAAATCAAGTCAAAAATTATTGTGCAGAATGCACATCAAATGGTACATATAGTTTTTAAATATTTTGATATACAATTTTATGAATAGACCATATCAAAATGAAAATCTGAGTGGTCTATCAATATATAAGACTTTACAATAAGAAAGTGTCGTTTTAACAATTCTCTATAAACACTAGTTTATCTGACAGAGGCTTTGTTACTTCTGTTTATTCAATGTATGGTTTTATTGAAACTAAAAGTTCTGCATTTATGCCAGAAAAAATAGTTTTCTAATTCAATCAATACATTATTTTTGTACATCATTTTATTACAGCACAAAAATATTATCATATATTCGGGTAGTTAAAAAAGTAAATTTTCTTCATGATCACATTCGCCTCGCATACCAACTAAAGCAATGTTAAGATAAATCACATGTTCAATAACACACTAGATTCCATTCTAAAATACATTCATGCAAAACAAATAGAAATAACTACATACTGGGGAATTCAATCCCAGGGTGAAGTGTGAGCAATGATTAACTGTACAAACAACATTAGATAACAATATCTACAAGGGTCTACAATATGTACAACAAAATATAGAAATTTGATTGAAAGATTCTACACATAGAGGAGAAATAAATCCAAGATGTATATACTGTCAAAAGGCATAAGTGGTAAATAGTTACATTATTACCCACTGATCTATACCTATCTTAAGACAAATTGGTTCCCACAACAGGTAAGGAAACATTTCACATAAAATTTCGAGGTGTTTTCTTTTACAAGAGTAGTAAAGGCAAGATAAATCATTGTAAAACCCAAATATCATAGCACCATGAGCCAACAGGCAATTAAATCTCACCACTTTTCCCCATCACTTTCAAAAAGGGAAGTCCCTTCTACCTATGATTCTGAAGAGGTGCAAGAAGCCCTGTAACCTATAATTTTTTTTAAAGCGAAAAGTTTAATAAATATTTAAAATAATATAACTTGTGAGAAAAAATTGAAACAACATATCAGAAGCCATACAAGGGGTTCAATTAAAAAAATCCTAGCCTTTCTCATTATACAAAAAGTATAACAGATCACAACTCTCATATGCTTCAAAAGATACCACCCAATCCAAAAAATTGTTGCCCTCACTCCAGTCTATTAATGAATACTGTAACCTTGAACTTTGACCAAGTGACCTCAAAGTTGATAGAGATCATTATAATCTTATGGGGCATTATCAAATTGTTAAAGCAAATATTTTGCCCATATTTTAGTTAGCTATGATTTTGCCAGTATAAGTTGAAAATCATTTACAAGAACTGAATATTGAACTTTTATTCATTATAAGCATTTGGTTTTGGTTACATTTTTTCAAAATAAGACCAAAACTTCATTGATACATTTCTGACTTGCAAGACAACAATTCAACCTTATTTAGATCCATATGCATGCAACCTGTAGGAGTTGATTATTCATGTGCTTAGCAAGTTCAGTTATTCAAAATAAATCTAAGTTTCAACAGGAAGACAGATTTTGTTTCCTCTTTGCACCCACCAAATAAAATTCTTATACAAGTTAAGGTAAAGAGATGCATAATTTTTTTTAATCTATGATATAAAAACAGATCAGCATTATACAATTGCACATGCTACTTATTATTATCCTTTTATATTTATATAGGGGTCACATGCCTATCTGCAATCTTCAAAGGCCATGTCCATCGTAAATAAGATGTTGATACTTTTTACGATTTCAGGCAATGTTTACTTTTTCCAGTGGGACTTTTGACATTCTAATATGCATTTTAGTGTGTTATAAATAAAATTTGAGAGTTTAAGTCAATTCAGCAGACATGAATTTGGCCGCTAATACCCCTTTAAGTCGAGTTTGATTCTACTAAAATTTACACATGAAACAGAAAATAGAGCATGGTGCATGAATCTATCTGCATTTACCCCAACAATTGACAAATTTCAATTCAAAAGATTGCCTAATATGTTTCTTTGCTTAATATAAGGCAATTTTTAATCTTAAAACTTCACAATGCATAATGTATGATCAGTAAATTCAGGCAACAGAAGTTTAACCATGTTCAGATCTCATAAATCAGAAGAGGATAGTAAGGCAGAATTGTTCCATTTTATTCAATAGTCTGAATTGTTATTTGTTTCACAGGGGTTCTTTTTTTTAAAATTTGAAATGTAATGGGCAATAATTATCAACTTTCAGCTGTCAGGCTTAAACTAAAATATTGCTTGTTTGCAGTTTGCCGACCGACCCTTGAAAATCCCCCCGACTGTGAAAATTTTATTGCTTTAAATTTTAAATTATTTTTAAAACTTCTTTTGCCGAGATCCGAAAATTCAAGTCCTTTCGGGAATTGATTTCAGTCTAGGTCGATTACACGTTTTAAGTTCGTTTTTTTTTTGCCTTTCTGTCAAGCGTTCATGTGACCGTTTAATGATAAAGCACATGGAAATTGTTTACAGGTATCCTAGTCCAAATAATTATGACGTCTTGAAAGGCTATTTTATTTTGTTTCTGTGACGCCTTCCTCGCATCACAGAAAAAACAAGAATGTGTCCCCAGTACACGGATGCCCCATCCCCACTATCATTTTCTATGTTCAGTGGAGCGTGAACATGGGGGAAAATCTCTAATTTGGCATTAAAATTAGAAAGATCATATCATAGGGAACATGTATTTTAAGTTTCAAGTTGATTGGACTTCAACTTCATCAAAAACTACCTCGACCAAAAACTTTAACCTGAAGCAGGACGAATGAACGAATGAACGGACGGACGGATGCACAGACCAGAAAACATAATGCCCATAAATGGGGCATAAAAATTAAATAGCCTTTCAAGATGTCATAATTATTTGGACTACAGGTATCCATGATGTTATGGAGGAGTACTTTACGCTGTCGACTTCTGTCAATTTTAAGACAAATAACAAACAAAAAAGTTTAATAGTAAACTGTTTATACAGATTCAGGCACATGGAATGATGTCTTTGATGATATCATTGAAGAAGATACAGCGGATATTCACAACCGACACGATAACTCATCTATGTCAACTTTCTGTCTCAAACAAATCGGGTACAGAATTTTTTGAGTCTGACTTAATGGAACCAATTTCAGTGGTTAAACAATTCGACAGCAGCTTGAAGTATGTCATATTTTCTATAAATTGTTGTGAAGAAGACAAAGATGAAACCACTCCTCCGTGAATATATGATGCCTGTAAACATGCCTTTATGGAGAAAGAGCTCATTTAAAATGTAAATGGATAGAGACCATGCCAAATCAATGAGAAGCAACCCAAACTACACAAAATGTAGAGAAAATGAATGATTAGCTTGAAAAATAAATATACTCTCTCTACATTAAATCTATCTTCGATTGCAATGAGTATGTTCCTTTAGGATAAGGGGGGCTGCCCCACTCATTGCAATTATTCTCTTTCTTACAATATTAAGTATACCCAAACTTTGTGGCCTGTCACTGTGTGAATTGAATTTAAACATGTTCTTAGGAGCTATGCTGCCAATTTTTTTTTTTTTTTATGCAGTCAAAACATTTCAGTACGGACCATTTACTTTAATGGGGTGCTATGGATTTCACCCCAAACTAGTAAGTTTTCTTTGGTTCTCATTTAAGCCTGGCATCAACATATCTTTCAAAATATAATCTTATTACATATAATTAAATATTGTTAGAAATATGAAAACAGTCTTTTAAGTTGCCCTTTTTTTCAATTGAGGAAGATTCAATGGCTGATTTTTTAAAATTAAAAATACACTCTTTAATCAGTGTTAATACATTGTCTTATAAATCTTTAATATCTACATTTTTCTGATGAAAATACTCTACTCATGAAAACATTCTAGTCAAGAAGCATATATGTCCGTGAATATATTTCTTTTAACAGTTCTAGTCATTCCTTGTTTATAAGTGTTTCAGTATTTAATAATACCATATTTTATGTTATAAATTGAATTAAAGTTCAGTTTTAGTTAAACAGTTTTTTTTTTTATCTGACAATGCCTGTTCATTTCATGTTGGTTTTCAGTGTTTGCTGTTCTAAAATAGGTTTTTTTTTCTTAACAAGAAACTTGGTTTGTGTAACTGGTTGTTTAAACTTTTTGGCTGATAAAATAAAATATTTTTCCTACCTACCGACCCTTCAGTCTGAAGGTACAGTCGGAAACTGCAAACAAACATATTTTTAAGGTTGGCCTCAACAAAAATACTTTAGGGTCGTTTCGAAATTGACAGAGGTTATTGAATAAGCCGCTCTCAAATTAATTAATTGTCAGTTGGATGCATTTTCCTTAAATTTTGTAAGAAATATAAAAAAAGAAAATTTTATATTATGGGTGGTTGTGGTTTAAAGGTGCCCGCCATTGCCCCATTCATTTAATTTCCTAATAGCCCTTAGGTCAAATGGATTAAATATTATAAATATAAATGTATATACATGTATTCAATATGTAACATATGTGTATATATGTGGTACTAATTTTTATCTTTCTGATATATCAATATTCCATTCACCTTTGAAACATCCCACTATTTCTATTATCTGAAAGCTGCCCAAGAGAAAACAATACTACATTAAACAACACATATATCAATGATGTAACTTTAAATATGATGTAATTGTAATGACTCCTATTAAACTGAAAATGAATTTAAAAATGATTGAAGTAGAAAAGAGAAATGAGGTACTACAAAATTTGAGAACTTATTTTCTAAATCACCTGGTCTGTTCATTAATTAAACAGTCATGATAAAAAACCATACAAATCATACATGACAAACAAAATGCCTAAATTTAAAGATTAAAATCAAATGCAGTAAAAGTTATATGTAATGATAAAACTGAAGCCCTTTGTTTATGATTAAAACTACAAGTATGTCAACAATGAAAAAGACTGCTTTTGTAAATGCTATGAAATATAAAATAATATCACTTAATGTGATAGGTATAACTGAAAGTATAGAACTTATAAGTCGTGTTAGGTATTTAACAAGTTATGATGAAAAAAAAGTTGGTCCAATATTTTCAGATCTATAAATAAAAATTAATGGATATTTCTATTTTGTTTTTCAAATTATGAGTTAAACTGCTTTTTACAAGGCTTTTCTCAAAATTCAGCAATCTTGTTTTAGAGTTTACATTGGTGTGCAAGATGAAATCTTTATGCTTTTTTTCTTAAATCATGTATGTCATACAAATTAAACATATCATATTTTTCAGAATGGGGAAAATCAAATCATTAAGTTAACTCATTAATAATCACAAAATAATAAGGAGAGGTTTACTTGGATACTAAAAAGAATTTGTTTTCATCACGTTGATAATATCACGTTAGATCTAAGGGTTTTTCTTTTGGTTGAATTTTGTATATGTACAATATATAAAAAATAAATTTTTACTACAAACTGGGAATATGAAAATTTGAAATTATTGAAACAAAATCTGATATCTAAATTAAACAAATTTCCATCATTCTGAATATCTAATTGCCCTATATTATTACAGCACACATTAAAACAATAAATAGACAAAACCTACAGATTGATAAAGTTTGTGTAGTTAAGAAGAATTAAACATTAACATGCCTCACACATTTTATGTTACTTCCATTCTTTTGGAAGCAAACTGGACATGATAAAAATTTAATTATATATTATTAATTAACAATTATGTACATTATTTACAATAATTCTATACAGTTATAATGAAATAACAACTATTATTTGTTGAAATTAAAAAATGTACAATATCATAAAATATTTATCAACATTTATCCAGTAACAATTTCTAATTGAAATTACACAATAGCTCAGACAATCCAATCCAAAACACAATACACATTTCCTCTGCCTTCAATATAGGTATGTAATAAGGCTATGTTCTATTTCACTACTAGCTTGGTTTTTTTTTAACACGATAACCAGCAATAGATTTGCAACATTAAAGTATTTCATTCACGCCTTCACACACTAACATTCTACACAAAATCAAATGACTTTCTGAATGTGAGCAGTAGGGGTTATTTTCAAGCTCTACTTTGGTGTAAGTATGATATTGATGGACGACATGATAACATGCATAGATACACTGCTGCCAGATTAAACAGTCTAATATAATTACATAGTAAATATATATAATGACTTCTTTTATCCCTCCTTCCATTCAGCTTTACTCTTTATTTCACAAGATTTCTTATCCAATCAGATATCTTCTATTGAAATCATCTTTCTTCTTCGTCATCACCTATTTAAAAAAATAGATAATGTAGGATTAAAAAAATTACCTTTTCCCCAAATCACCTTCATAATCCTTATATCCTAAAAATAAAAGTTAAAAGACATGGAATATAACTTCAGTGAAATATGAATGAAATGTGATCACAAATATCTGAAAAAAGAACTGGATATTAAACTCAGTAAGAATCAATCATGCAATGAAGCCTAAAGATATGGTCAAAGTGACTACTTTTTGTGAGAGGTTTTTGTATTCTCTTATATTCCTAACACTAAATTTCATAATTGTAAGTCACTATCACTATCTGAAACAAGAGTGTACTCGCTGAAATGTCTCGCCTGCTTTACTGACCATTGATTTTATGTTGAAAGTCTTAAAGATAAATTTTTATTAAAAGTATCATACAAACTTAACATTTTAAAAGATCTATGAGAATGAGGTCAAGGTCAGATAAATCCTGTCAAACAGACCTATACACCTTGCAATTTTTTTAAACACCAAATATAGTTGACCTATTGCTTATAGTAATTGAAAAACAAACCAAAACATAAAAACTTAACATTGACCAATGAACCATGAAAATGAGGTCAAGGTCAGATGATACCTGCCAGACAGACATGTACACCTTACAATCATTCCATACACCAAATATAGTTGACCTATTGCTTGTGGTATTTGAAAAAACAGACCAAAACTTATCACTGACCAATGAACCATGAAAATGAACCATGAAAATGAGCACAAGGTGAGATAAAACCTGCAAGACTGACATGTACCCATTACAATCATTCCATACACCTCATATAGTTGACCTACTACTTAAAGTATTTGAGAAACTGACCTAATCACGTAACTTTAACCTTGAACACGGATCCATGAAATGAGGTCGAGGTCAGGTGAACCCTGTCTAGAGGACGTGTTGATGTTGCAAGGAACCATATACCAAATATAGTTATCCTTTTACTCATAATAAATGAGAAATTCACATGACAAAAAACCTATAACTTTTTTACAAGCAGTTGCTAAACCATGAAAATGAGGTCAAGGACAATGGACATATGACAGATAGAAACTTCTTAACATAAGGTATCTGCATACAAGGTATGAAGCATCCAGGTCTTCTAGCTTCTAAAATATAAAGCTTTATACATATATAGTAATACCTTAGTCTCACATACTGCGACTTTTGTCCCAGGTGAGACAAAAAGTACTGAAATGTAAAATTTAAGGAAATATGATATAGTTAAAATTAACCTTGGATTAAGTCAAGATGAATATATACATTGAAAATATGAAGCATGCAAGATATTTCCGTCTCATTTAAGACCACTTAATACCAGAAATTTTGACTTTTGAAATATTCAATTAAAATCTCAAAACTTAAAACTTAAATGAATAGAGATATCTTTTTGAGGTTTTCTTTAAAAAAATCCTGTTATTCCATATATTCAAGTTTTTTAACATGTATATTAAAGTCCTTCAAATTCAAACTATTCTAAATCATGCTATTTGTTCAGTAAATGCTTTTGACAACTTACTAAATAAACAGAAAAAAATAGAATGTTGGAAAGATTCTTCAAATTAATAAGTGAACTACATTTTATGAAAAGCTGCAGTACTACCAAAGATGCATACATATACCTACACAACAAGTTATATGGTGGTGGTCATTTAGTATCAAAATTTAATCAAAGTCAGTTAAACATACAATGTAGATCAGAGTGACCGTTCCATTTTCTTGTTTTTAGAGACCAATCAAAACTGTTTCTTGAATGCACATTTCAACTGGACAATAAAACTGACTGATAACAAGACATATTAGTACCTATGACATTCCTCATGTTAAAATGGTGCTCATTATTTTTCATTTCTAGGAATATCATGCAGTTAAATTTCCACAATACGGAAGGGACATCAACATGCGAACACTAAAAGATGCAGTCACTAACTGTCTAACATTTTATTCAAACAATTCAGTTAAAAAACACAATATAGCATATTCAACTTAACAAATTGAACAAAAAGTTATAAAATTAAGTAAGGGCTATTCCATTAAACTATACGTGGGAGGGAAGTTTCAAAGGTTTATTTTTTGACATTTGGGTCATTAATGGTTGTATGTCCTTTTGTGCATGAAAAATAACCTAAGAAAGTATGCTGGTTGTGGGATGATTTTAAAAGTCCCTTCCTATCCTACCACATCCACTGAATGGAATGGGCCTATTATCAATAGAATGCAAGTAGTGGCAATACTTCAAACTGGCAAAATTTGGGCCAGTTATAGGAAAATGGCAGATTTTTTGGTCCATTGATTAACAAATATGTAAACATTATAATCAACTAAAAAAACAGAAAATCACGCTTGCACTTGATTTTCATATTTTCTAATTGAAACTAAATACCTAAAGCAATATCATTCAAATCCACTCAACAATGTCATGCAACACCTGATGAATTCATATTCCTTCTGACAACTTGTAATGTGAACAAAAAAATAATACAACAAGCAATGTGTACCCTCTAAATTAATAGCAATATGGTCACACTAGGAAAACCAAACATCGAATTCGCCCGCTTACTACCGATAATGCCGAGCAAAACGCTAATATTATTGACTAGCGCTATTATTATTGACTAGATCGATTTTCTAGACATTCTGCACCTGTATTGGATTTCGTATTTTAAATTAGCTGTCCGGCGCCATTTTTCGCTTTCCGTTCGGCAGATTTGACTTTTCCCTTTAATCCCTCTGATACCATCAGATAACGACAGCCCTTTAACAGTCACAGTCCGATTTAATTAAGAAGTACCGCTCGCGATCGATATCGTAAACGTTGTTTTAAAGTTATTACAGTTATATATATATTTAATATATGTGTGGTATGTTCAACTAAATACAAGTACCATCAATGCAATTTCAGTGAAAATTTATCGCGGAAAATTATCTCGAGTCACATAAATTTATTTTTCTTAATATTCGAAATCACCTCATTTCAACCTCATTCAGAGCTTAGTTGTATTCACAAGCCGACCTACATGAGTATAATTCACATCACAGGAAACCGCATATTAGTAGAAGTGGCTATTTGTCAATTTCAATGACAAAGTAATATTTTATATAAGCATATTATGTCTAAATAGTTGATTGATTTAATAATAATCAAAAGATTCGTACTTCTGAAATCATAACTTCAATCATATATTTTAAATTTATGAAATTCAATGCAAGTACTCATTATAATTATTTATTATAACTATCTCATGTTTTTCCATTACTATAGGTAGGGCCTACACTTGTAGGTATGTGTACTCTTAACAGGCACGCGATTTTATTCTATGATTCATACTTTTATAGTTATGACATGAATTAATTAACAACCTATATTTTCTTGTTAAAGTGCTTCAAATTTTAGAGTTAATTCTTGGAGAATTTTGGGAGTATTCCCTCCGGCTTTCGCGTAAATCCGCTACCTTTTGTTTATTGCATATCTCTCTCATCAGTGTCACACCAGTTAATTGCCCTAATACTTTCTATCTATGACGGCACGCGACTATCAGGGTATTTGAAAGTTCTTGCGTAATTTAACAATTGTATTTCCTGTCTATTTATGATCCGGTTGTATGTTGTAAACAGAATGCGGTCTTTGATTTCTTCAATGCGATAAATATTTTATTACAAAAAAAATTATTCTTGATATTAACCTCGTTTTTTTTTCTCACCGGTAACATGATCTTTTATTTATGAAAAGGGTCATACCTGCGTATATACGGACACTGAAAAAATGTGGCGATTTTAAAGAAAATTATGTGACTCAAACTTTTGCAAATGCAAATTATACCATGCATTTTGTTTAAGTCAACGGCAATTTTTTACTACGATTGGTTGGCATTACTCTATAATATTTAAACCATTTCGGCGAAAATACTTCCATAGCTAAATCAACCTTGGTACACGAACACGCGTGACATATTTGTCAATGTCATGTGATATTCTGTATATTTATTGAATGAATAAATGTGTGTTAACTCCGTGCGATCTTTTCTGACCTAATTAATTTTAAATTAAAATTTGCTCTTTCTTGTGACTAGGGGAAAGATATAACATATGTATAACACCATGGTCATAGGTATGGCAGCAGTCGTGCTTTAATGGTGCTGCATTGACTTGTCGTTGCATAGTATTAATTTACGCACAATGCATGTAAACTTGTGTTTTATTTTGGACAGCGGTCTTAAAAGAAATTAATTTGCCTCAGCTTTATTCTCTTTTAATGTGGAACGACAATTCCACGATATACACGAAGTTAATTTTAGATTTTTTTTATTTGTTCCCCAATGTGTATTAATATTTTAGATTGCACTAGCACATAAAAATACAGCGATCAGTGGTCAATTGTATAACTAAAATTCTGTGATAAAATTTATCAAAGAGAGAAACTCGGAATGTTACATCACATAAAATTTATTTAACGAAATACAAATTGATTTTTAAAAGACATTTAATGAAACTGTCATGCACGTAATTTACATCTAAGTGATCAACAGATGTAGCTTGACCTTGAACTTGACTTTTGCTCACTTTATTGAATGCTAAAATTAGCTGACATCAATTTTATCCTCTGTGCACGAGAATTTCATTCGGCGGCAAAAATCATGTAACAGTAAACATAGGTGACCTTACTGAATGACCGTGGGAAATCCATTCAGTGTTAAATTCGCTGTGTAATAATCGAGGCTCTTGAAGGTCCATTTGCAATTAATTTACGAGAGTCTAAATTATAATCCTTTTCCAAATACATGAAATACGTCTTCTTTAACTATTTCTATTTTATTAGTCAACTCAATGACGTATGTTAGATATATACGTCCATGGTCAACAATATTCATTAGAGGTTAATGGAAATACGGTGCATGTCGTGTAGTAGGGCGTTGGTACAGATCCTCAGTGAATATGTGTAGATCGTAAAAATTATGTCCACTTATTATTTTAACGTATTAATCTCTAAAAGTTACAAAAGTCGAGTGTGCGAGTTGCGAAGGTAGAGTTGCAAGTTAGTGAGCTATCGGGGACTAGGATGCAATTTGAAAAAAAAGGCAGGAGCTAATTGGCAAAAAGGCAGAACAGAGGTTACAACTAAAAAAAAAATGCAGGACATTTATTTTATTATAGCCCCCCTAAAAAAGAAAACATATCAAGTGGTAGCGCCCTTCCGGAAGTCGAGTTGCAAGTTACAAAAACGTAACGTTTCTCTAATTTCTTAATTTCTAATATTTAAACAGTCGTCAGAATTTACAGTTTTACTTGCATTTGATAAACAAAGCATGCATGTACCTAATCTTTATTTATAGCATGAGGATGGGTACGGTATTTTGATCGCAGGATTTGTTTGATACTTGTCTATACTAGCTTTTGGCGATAAACAAGCTACTTCTGTCCAAGTTTGATACAAATCTATATTTTAAGAAAGTTATTAAAATTTTAAATACTTTAACCACAGCATGAATGTATTGTTACGTTGCAGATAAACTAAGTCCATTATGAGTTAAATACGGATAAATAGGATTCTTTTAAAAAAATTATTTCTAGATACTATCTTATGATTATAAACAAGCTTCTGTCCAAGTTTTTAGAAATCCAGAATAGTTTAAGAAAGTTATTAAAATTTCAAAAACTTAAACCACACTGACAGAGTGAATAATTGTGGACTCCGACGAATGAATGTATAGGATCGCTATGTCTCGCCTTTGCGACAACAGTCAAATAATCGACTTTGACGGTAAAAATGATCTACTAATCGGTTGTCATCAGTATTTTTTCATTATGAATTTTATACATTTTTGGTCGTCTTTCTCTGGTCAAGGTTTGGTTTATTTTCATTGAACTTTTAAAATCTATTTCAACGAAACGCATGTATTTTCTTATTTTTTTTACTGAAAATTCTTCTCTCGGTCACAAATCAGCATGCAATATTTGCCACTGCACGTTCAGAAAGCAATAATCAGTTAAACTTACCTCCTCTTATATTGCAGTATTATAATAAATTTAAACATAATATCGAATTAATATTAGCAGAAATAAACACGCCTTGTCAATCTCCTATTACTTCAAATTTTCGATACAAAGAAAAAAGTATTACAAGTTTAGTTTATTGAATAATGCAGTTATAAATATTGTAATGATCTACAATTACCCCCTTTTTTTATATTTCAAGAGTTTGTGAGATAATTTGCACGTTACTTATATCAACGTAACATATGTTGCAGTAAATGGTATTGGTCAGTTACATATTAATGTTTGATCTATGAGCTTGGTAAATAAATTATACGCACATGTCATTGTGGACGAGTCAACATGCATATTGTGCATACGTGATGGTTTGAGTGTATTTCTTTCGTTTAAGCACATGACAGTTGTTTCAGAGGTTATACGTCGGTTGGACTTGTTCAGGTCTAACCTTTTCAGCATGATAATATTTCATTTTATTTCAAATTGTTGTCTTATCGGTCAATGTTTACAAACTCCTGATGTACTAAATTCTATTGAGGATGTGTATTCGAAAGTTGACTTTGCGCATGTGTTATAATTGAAGAAAATTTTCAGAGGCTCGGAATGGGAAAATTTATCCTGATATTGTATTTTGTGAGTTTTCAATGAAATAAAGTTTATTTGTGATTTATTTAACGGAAGTTAAATCATTTTGATAGTTTAAAGAAGTAATTGTGTCTAGGGATGAAGATACGAGATTCTAATTGTTATCTAAGAGGGGTACGTCTAAACACTGCCCAGGACCTCCTGAGTGCACTCAGGACTTAAACGTGCACCCAGGACTCTTTATAGTTATCGTATGTGCACACATGACGGATATATGTATTCGTTGCATTCTGTTTATTTTAGTGGTAAACTTTGGTAGATTTTGAAAACAAACTTGAGAGATATTTATTATTTTACAAGATAATGGCACGTGTCACTGATTACACAACTACTCAGTTTTGATTATCCAATCAACAAAATTGATTGGATTATCCTAATTGCTTATGAATATCATGTTATTAGTATAGTGTTTTGAATAAAATTGAATTAAACATTTAACTTGTTTCGGAATTGTTTCATGTTACATGTATTAAATTTACTTTATGCGTATTGCATTTTTACGATTATGAAGAAAATAAAAACTCCCTTTCATGCATTTTAAGCTTAAGGACGTGTATGGAATTTCTCGCTGCATTGAAGACCTATTGGTGACCTTCTGTTGTTGTCTGTTCTGTGGTCGGGTTGTTGTCTCTTTGACACATTCCCCATTTCCATTCTCAATTTTATCTCTTATGACCGTGACCTGTTATATATTTCTTGCATGAAGACACATTTCGCGTATCACACTGCTCGGAGTGTGATACAAAAAACTCAATTTTGAGTATTAGAAAAATACCTAAATATGATAAATGACAGAAACTGAGAGGAAAACGGAGATAAATTAATATTTCAGAATTTATCTAAATTCATCCAAGTCTTGCAATACTGGACAAGTACAATTTCAATAAGAAATAAAATCTTACTATATGATTGATTGATTGTTGGTTGCTAAACGTCCAGTGGCAAATATTTCATGCATATTCAGGACGAGAACAAATTTACAATAAATACAAAAGGGTAGGTTCTGTAATAGGGGCGTCCGGGATTAAGGTTGGAGAAATTTAGACTGCCACGGGAAATGAGGGTATACTGGAGAGGGACAGAAATTTAGCCTTGCAACAGGTCACCTACGGACCCCTCAAAGAGTTGTTGCAAGGGTTCTTAACGTGCAAAGAGCGTGGCACTCTATTTACACGAGGCATCGGATTTAACGTCCCCATTCTGACCGGACGTGGCTGCAAATTTGTACATCCTGCACAGCCAAACGGACGCCCCACTTTAGCAAGGATTTTACTGCCGGTCGGAGGAAGACCAATGGTGACCATACTTCTATTCCCCAGTCACCCTTGGGGGCTCTTACTATATGAAATTTGATCATATGAAAATCGTATTTTGATAAGTACAGCAAGTTCAAGAAATGAATTACTGGACAAGAATGATTTTTTTTTTTTTTTTTTTGCATAAACAGTCTAACTAAGATTTAGATCTTTGAACACAAAAATTTCTATTGAGATTGGTAGATGGCAAAATAATCAGAGAGAAAATTTTATGTAATTCCGGTGGTATTGGCGTCAAGTTTCATTATGTTTTAGAATGTTCGGCAATAGACAAAAGTAGACAAACGCCGTTAAAACGGGTTTTGATCCCTAAGGACGCCACATTTGGCAATAAACTTTATCGATATTTTTAACGTTTTCAAATGAAATAAATTGAATGGAAAATTTCCGACTTTGTGAAGATTTCTCAATTGGCTTCAATAATTACAAACAAAACGAAAAGTTTATTTAACATTTTTGCAATTCAGTATGTTTATCATCTTTCAAAAGAAAATATTTTTGTTTGCCAAGTTTACTTGTATGTGTTTATTACCATCACTAATCACAGTGACATTCCTAATTATTAAAGATCAAACGACCTAATCAACATGATAATTGGTATTGAATGTGACCATCGGTCATGCATATCACAAAATACGGCGCGTGCCGAAAAAACTTAAATAAATTCTCAAATATTGAATTGATTTTATGAAAACAAAAATTATAAGATCAAAAATTAAATTATCTATCGAATGCATACCCTTAACGCACACTAAAACATCTATTACATGTCCTGAGTGCACTTTTTATGTGCTGAGTGCACTCAGGAGGTCCTGAGCGGTTTTTAGACGTAACGATCTAAGAGATGGTGAACTTGGCGCCACTCTTAGCTGTAGCTATGGGGACACTATGGGGATAGCTAAACTTTAGCAATTGGTACAACTACAAAGCTGAGGTATAAAAACAAGAGCGGGAGACATGTTCGGGTTCTGGGATTTGACAGGCAACGAGGAAAGGACGACGACAAAACATTTTAATAAGTTCTAGTCGGACATAATTCGGAAAAGTGAACATTTACGTATGCATCAGTGGCGGATCCACAACTTTTCATAAAGGGGCTGACTGACATAAGGGGCCCTCTCCATTCATGCTTTAGTGATTCCTATATAATCAACCAAATTTTTCCAAGAAAGGGGGATCCGCCTATGTACATTTACGGGTCAATCCTGGTATTCTGATTTATTTCAAGACTTGCATATTTGGTTGAAACTTGACGATACAAGGCAGAGTTACCCATTTGAAAAGATTGATTCATGGTTAAAGTGAAGAAAAGACAACTAAAGAACAAATTAACTTTATTGAAACCGCTTAAAATTCCTGTCATATAAAAGTAACATTAGAAGTTCAATAAATCATCTATAATATACATGTATTACATTATTCCTCGTTTTGATTAACGATATTTTCCCAATCCCATGAACAAACCTCATTTTTATAAGTAGAGATAAACGTGTTACGTACACGCTACCCAAACCCGTGACAATATTATACCCTAGTAGGATTGAATATCAAAGGAAGAAACCCATCAAAGATATAAGGATTGTCTTTCTTCTATAAAACAAAATCAGGACCGTAACTACATTGAGGCAAATGCCTCATGTTGGAAATTTCAAAACAAAACAAAAATTGAAACAAAAGCTTGCCTTCATATCAAATTGTTTTCACGGCGAGTCTCTTCACACTGAGTCTCTGAGTCTCGATTTTGACTTGTATCCGAATATTCACAAAATCTTTGAGCTGTTGTTTTTTTTTTTTTGGTAACATCTGTATGTTGTGAACGGTAGACTGAAGACTTGGGAAAGATCTACGATGGCGGGTTAACGGTTTTGCGGTTAGGCAATGTTGCATGTGAGTTTGTCCAGACATTGTGCGGGAGAATATTTTAAGAAGATACGATGCTACTGGATACAGAAAAATTGGTCGTTTCTTCGTGAAGAATTGAACTTAAAAAAAATATAAAACTGGCTCTTATTTTTGTAGATAAAACTAGATAGCTGACATGGGTTAAATTAAAGTGAGACCACCAATCTCCCGGTATCAAATCATTTGAGAAAAAAAACCAAAGTATTGCCATATGACCTTTTACATTGAAGGGTATTAAGTAAGAAACAGCATAGGATCAGATTATCCGTTAGTTTATCATGGAAGTATTATATTAACTTAATATATTACTTCCATGGTTCTATTCATAGATTACCTTATCTACATACTTATTAGTCAGTCTCACTTATGGACAAACTTTTCCACGTGCATTAAATTATACACTGCAGTAGTATGCTATACAAACAATAACTTTATCATTTAACCGTTGATCTGAAGTTAAATTTGTTGAAAAATTAAAGTCGCAAAATCTTGAGATACTACCAATGTGGCATTATACACAACACAAACCTGCGTACAAAGAAGACTTGTTACGACACCTTACCAATTACAGGTAATATACATGTAGCTGTCTGAAATTGAAATGTCAAGGAAAACTCGCACTATATTCAAATACCGGAAATGTCAAGGAAGACTGATTTTGAGGTGTTACTATGAACCATGAAATAAACCACTAAATTTTGATGTGTACCACAAGAGACTTGTGAAATTTATTTGTGCTAATAAATATTATCTAAAGTTGTATCATTTAAAATTTTGAAACTATATAATTTACATATTTTTTTTTAGGTATGATATAATTATGAATTAACTTATTTACCTATTAATACAGGAACATATATATTGACAAAGAATTACTGTTCCCAGATGTATATGACAAAAACAACTTAAAAAATTTAAAAGCGAATTTCAGGATAAATAAAATGCTCGCAGGGCGCAGCTTGATACGACCGCAGAGGTCGAACCCTGAACAGTTGGGGCAAGTATGGACACAACATTCAAGCTTGATACAGCTCTGAATTTGGATTGTGATTGACTATTTGACACAGCATAGGTTTCTGACACAGAATGAATGTGGTCTAAGAACTTAAAATTTTAAATTGGACATTCAGCTATTATGGTCCAATATCCAAAATCTAAATACATGGTTAGATTCAGCATATCAAAGAACCCTAAGAGTTCAATTTTGATGAAATCAAACAAAGTTTAATTTTGGACCCTTTTGACCTCAATGTGGACAAAGTTGATAACGGGCCCAAAAATCAAAAATCTAAATACATGGTTAGATTCAGCATATCAAAGAACCCCATATATTCAATTTTGTTGAAATCAAACAAAGTTTAATTTTGGACCCTTTTGACCTCAATGTGGACAAAGTTGATAACGGGGCCCAAAAATCAAAAATCTAAATACATGGTTAGATTCAGCATATCAAAGAACCCCGTATATTCATTTTTTGTTGAAATCAAACAAAGTTTAATTTTGGATCCCGATTTAGACGAACTTGAAAACTGGGCCCATAATCAAAAATTTAAAGACATGTTTAGACTCAGCATATCAAAGAACCCTAAGAATTCAATTTTTGTTAAAATCAAATTAAGTTTAATTTTGGACCCTTTGGACCTTAATGTAGACCAATTTGAAAACAGGACCAAAAATTAAGAATCTAAATACATGGTTAGATTCAGCATATCAAAGAACCCCATATATTCAATTTTTGTTGAAATCAAACAAAGTTTAATTTTGGACCCCAATTTGGACCAACTTGAAAACTGGGCCCATAATCAAAAATCTAAATACATGAATAGATTCAGCATATCAAAGAACCCTAAGAATTCAATTTTTGTTAAAATCAAACTAAGTTTAATTTTGGACCCTTTGGACCTTAATGTAGACCAATTTGAAAACGGGACCAAAAATTAAGAATCTAAATACACGGTTAGATTCAGCATATCAAAGAACCCCATATATTCAATTTTTGTTGAAATCAAACAAAGTTTAATTTTGGACCCTTTTGACCTCAATGTGGACAAAGTTGATAATGGGGCCCAAAAATCAAAAATCTAAATACATGGTTAGATTCAGCATATCAAAGAACCCAATATATTCAATTTTTGTTGAAATCAAACAAAGTTTAGTTTTGGACCCCGATTTGGACCAACTTGAAAACTGGGCCCATAATCAAAAATTTAAAGACATGTTTAGATTCAGCATATCAAAGAACCCTAAGAATTCAATTTTTGTTAAAATCAAATTAAGTTTAATTTTGGACCCTTTGGACCTTAATGTAGACCAATTTGAAAACGGGACCAAAAATTAAGAATCTAAATACATGGTTAGATTCAGCATATCAAAGAACCCCATATATTCAATTTTGTTGAAATCAAACAAAGTTTAATTTTGGACCCTAATTTGGACCAACTTGAAAACTGGGCCCATAATCAAAAATCTAAATACATGATTAGATTCAGCATATCAAAGAACCCTAAGAATTCAATTTTGTTAAAATCAAACTAAGTTTAATTTTGGACCCTTTGGACCTTAATGTAGACCAATTTGAAAACAGGACCAAAAATCAAGAATCTAAATACACGGTTAGATTCAGCATATCAAAGAACCCCATCTATTCAATTTTGTTGAAATCAAACAAATTTTAATTTTGGACCCTTTTGACCTCAATGTGGACAAAGTTGATAATAGGCCCAAAATCAAAAATCTAAATACATGGTTAGATTCAGCATATCAAAGAACCCAATATATTCAATTTTGTTGAAATCAAACAAAGTTTAATTTTGGACCCGATTTGGACCAACTTGAAAACTGGGCCCATAATCAAAAATCTAAATACATGATTAGATTCAGCATATCAAAGAACCCTAAGAATTCAATTTTGTTAAAATCAAACTAAGTTTAATTTTGGACCCTTTGGACCTTAATGTAGACCAATTTGAAAACGGGACCAAAATTAAGAATCTAAATACACGGTTAGATTCGCATATCAAAGAACCCCAATAATTCAATTTTGATGAAATCAAACAAAGTTTAATTTTGGACCCTTTGGACCTCAATGTGGACCAATTTAAAACGGGCCCAAAATCCAAAAACTTAATACACGGTTAGATTCAGCATATTAAAGAACCCCAAGAATTCAAGAATAAAACCCCATTGAAATTGGTCAAGAAATAAGCAATTTATACAAAGTATCTTCTTTTGCACAATACTGTGCAATTAAATATTCTTGCAATTGCGCAATACTGTGCAATTGAATATTTCTTGCTATTGTGCAATACTGTACAATTGACAATTTCTTCCTATTGTGCAATACTGTGCTATTGGATATTTCTTGCTATTGCGCAATACTGTGCAATTGAAGATTTCTTGCTATTGTGCAATACTGTGCAATTGAAAATTTCTTGCTATTGCACAATACCTATTATATAATAATTTACACATCCTGTTTGGTGTGTATCTCCTGCCATATCATTATTATTTGCTTTTAAATATAAATCAGAAATAACCAACTTAAAATGGAAAATTTTAAAGAAAAAAAAAAAGGAAAAAAGGAAGAAAAGGGGGAAAAAATCCCCCAATTTTGAACCCCTTATGATTCATCACCCCAAACTCAATCCCAGCCTTCAATGAGGTATGGTACCTTGCAGTACAATTTCAGAGAGATCCATACACTTAAACACAAGTTATTGTCTGAAACTAGAAAATGCTTATTTTTGGCCCTTTTGACCCCTAATTCCTAAACGTTTAGGGCAATTACCCCAAACTCAATTCCAGCTTTCCCTTTGTGATATGGAACCTTGTAGTACAATTTCAGAAAGATCCATACACTTACACACAAGTTATTGTCCTGAAACTAGAAAATGCTTATTTTTGCCCTTTTTGGCCCCTAATTCCTAAAATTTTGAGGCAATTACCCCAAAATCAATCCCAGCATTCCCTTTGTGATATGGAACCTTGTGGTACAATGTCAGAGATCCATACACTTACACACAAGTTATTGTCTGGAAGTTACAAAATGCTTATTTTTGGCCCCTTTTGGCCCCTAATTCCTTAACTGTTGGTACCATAACCCCAAAATCAATCCCAACCTTCCTTTTGTGGTATTGAACCTTATGGTAAAATTTCTTAGAGATCCATTTACTTAAACTAAAGTTAGAGTGCGAAACCAATGTGTCTTGGACGACGACGACGACGCCGGATTTACGGCGACGACGACGACGACGACGCCAACGTCATACCAATATACGACCACAAAAATTTTTGCGGTCGATAAAATGGGGTTGGGCCTTTGCTGATAAAATATTTATTTCAACCATGGATATTTATGTATGACTTATTTATTTAGCGCTGCAATCATTTTCACTTTTATGCCTCATTTTGAAGCCCATTTTATGCCCAATTTATGGGCATTGTGTTTTCTGGTCTGTGGTTCCGTTCGTCCGTTCATTCGTTCGTTTTTTCGTCCGTCTGACACGCTTCAGGTTAAAATTTTGGTCGAGGTTGTTTTGATGAAATTGAAGTCCAATCAACTTGAAACTGAGTACACATGTTCCTGTGATATGATCTTTTAATTTCAATGCCAAGTTAAAGTTTTACCCCAACTTCACGATCCACTGGCACTGAACATAGAAAATGATAGTGCGGATGGGGCATCCGTGTACTATGGACACATTCTTCTTGTATATGTAAAAACAAGGATTTGTATAGTAAGAAGGACTTGGTAAAAAGTAATTGTTGTAACGTCTTGCATTATTAAAATCTTGTTTCTATATTTTAGGATCACTGTATGTCAGTGTGAAAACCTATAATACTTATAAATTTGTTTTATTGTGTCCATTTCTTTTAATTTTTTCTTCATTTTCAATTCTTCATAGATTTAATTGTATTCAAATCATTATCATTGTAATCATTTGTACCAAATTTTACTTCATTATTCTGCCTGTGATAGACGTCTTTGATTGACAAAATAATAAATATATGTATAGAACAAAATATTGATTTCCATTTTTTATAGTTAGTAACTGTCCGGACTTAGAATTTCAAAAAAAAAATCACATTGGTCTCCTTCCTATGTTTAAAGCCGTTACACCTTTGCCAACGTCTTTTTGGCTGTGGGGATGTACAAGTACTCAGCAACGTCTAGTCGAAATGGGGACATTAAATCCAATGCATTGTGTTGAGATAGCGCTAATATCGTTTGAACCTTCGCAACAACCTTTTGGGTTGTCCGTAGGTGGCCTAGTCTGTTGCAAGGCATCTTCATTTTCGGACGGCCTCTATTACTGGACCTAACTATTGTTTGCTCTCGTCTTCGACATGCATGAAATATTTTTCACTAGGGACGCAACCAACAATCAATCAATCAATCCAACATTTTTAATGTTTTCCGTTTATTGTTAGGGACGACATAAAAAAATCAATGAAGGATAAAAAACTTAATTAAAATATCCTTATTGGTCAATCAATTTTTCCCAAATTAAGTTAAGAGGGGGTAGGGGGTTGTGAAAAAAACTATATGAATTAAGTTTTTTTTATCCTACATTGAACTTTTGATGTCGACCCTTACGCTGTTTACGTGTATACGTTATTGTAGCATCTTTAGGAGAAACCAGCGTTCATAGTGGGTCTCATTGGGGTCTACGCGTGACGCGGGATTGCCGATTTTTTGTAAGCGTGACGATTGAAAGTCAAATTATTGTGCCGTGAAAACGGGAAATGAAGTCCAGCGGGACACGGGAATTTACAAAGAAATGAGAATTGCTTAAGTACATAGTGTAAGCGGGATACGGGAATGTGACAAAACAGTAAGCGGGATCCGGGATCAGAACCCCCCAATGAGACCCCCTTCATAAGGAGCTACCATTTGATTCTTTAGGGGGGGAATGTATTTAAAAAAAAAATTTTGCAAAGTTGTCTGTCCAGCAAATATTTTTTACTCATAACTCCTGTCCTGCATTTTTTCCAATTTCCATCCTTGCGCGTGAAAGAACTTGTGAACACAACCGTAGAATTGTACACAAAATAGGTGTGCATTGCCGTCAATAAGAACAATCGATCATGTTACATTTAAACCTTTCATTATACCAGGGTATTGACAGGTATTACTTTTGTTGTAACATTCTAATCATTCTGTTAATTCAATCGAATTTGAAAGCGGAAATATTTTCACTGCATTTAATAAAAGAAGTTTAAGTTATTTTGTACAGGTTCAATAATATGTACGATAGCCGACATAATTGACATGTATGCATGGCACATTTGCCACTGAACGCATATAAAACAAATATCATTTAATCAAAAAACAAATTTTAAAGATATTAAGCGATTAATTATATGAGGGGCAAGATATTAGTTATAATCTCTATACTAGGGAAAAGCTCTCGGTTACAAAGAAAACAT
Organism: Mytilus coruscus; assembly: GCA_017311375.1. NCBI lineage: Eukaryota > Metazoa > Mollusca > Bivalvia > Mytilida > Mytilidae > Mytilus > Mytilus coruscus. The sequence continues at coordinate 61,173,495 of CM029602.1, read as the reverse complement.
TACAATGGCAAACAAGACTGTATGTGATTTTGGGCTAGAAAAAGAAAAATTGAACTTAAGATAAGTAATATAAGAGAACAATGGCTATGGTTTTTCTTTTTCCATGTGATAACCAATGACAATAGTAGATGCACTTGGGCAAATATCAAACTCGCCCAGACTATGAAAGAAATATTTGCCACTGGATATTTTAAGCAAACAACAATATAATTATATTTAAAGTATAAATTCCGTGTTATAAAATCTCTGCATTTGGCTTTCGACACATACAAAAAAAAAACAACACTTTATTTACCACCGAATTCATATTTCAGTGCACTTTTGAACTTCGTTATAAAGACAAACAACCAAAGATAAACGGGGTCGTTCAGTCGAGGATTCGTGGGTCGTTAAAGCGTCGGAAAAGAAATCAGAATTCATATCAGGTATTAATACATCTCCATTGATCGGTATCACTCGCATATTTCCTCAGTGCACATACTCATTTCACGCCACAGGTCAAGTCGTTACATTTTTAAAATGTTTATTAAAAAAATCGTAATGTTGAATGATTGGCAGACAAACATTCCGTAGCTTTCAAAAATACGTTTCATTTTAATGATTATTTTTTCCTGGTCCTAAATATTTATTCTCAATCCTTCCCCACAGGCTTAGATCAATGTAGAGTTTAATAATACATGCCGATCAATACACGCTAATCTCATTTTAACCCTTGAACTAGTTCACTTAATTGTAATCTCTCCCGCCATTCAAAGGCTCGTTGTAAACTGATCATAGGCGGAACCAGTGGGTGGGGAAAGTTTGGATGACTATATAGGAATTACTGAAGCATGACTGGACCCCTGTATGTCAGTCAGCGCCCCACCCCTTATGAAAAGTTCAGGATACGCCACTGCCGATGTCCGCAACACATTTATTTTGCACGCATTAACGATTTCTACATTTGAAATGATATACATGATTTTTAAATCTTTATTAAAAATATAAATTTCTTACACCAATTCTGTAATAAATCGAACTACAATTATACTAAAATTAATTATCATCATGTGTAACAACAGTTTAAAACATAAATGTAATCCTGAAAATCCTACCCTTCACCCTGAATATCAAATTAATGGTCCCCTTAGATAAATAGGATCATCGAAATTTAGACTGTTATTGCATGATATTATATCACTAATATATATGGGGAGATTGGTTATTCTCTTTGGAAAATATGAACTGGTTGTAATAACAATGTTAATTAAATGTCTGACAAAAACACTGGAATATAACAAATAGACTGGTACATGTATGTGAACCATAAGCTTCACTTAGCCCCCCTCCTTTATTCTAGCAATCTAAAACATAAATTAGATATCACGTGTCTGTCGTGTGTACATACCAAAAAGTACGCACCTGCAATCATGAACATTTCAATTTAATAAGTACATGTACCCTTTAAATCTGTTTTACGACCTTTACCGTATTGTCAATCCTTAATATGTCAATCAATGTATTACTCCGTTATTGATTGACATTTAGATCAATATTACGCCTCGCCTACTGATAAAGGTATCCTTTGATGGTAATAAAGTTACAGTTGATTGACAAGTGGCAATAAGTGAAAAATCGTTCATGTGTGCAGATGAACCCAAACGAGATCAATTGATGTGGAATGTCAATTTCATAGATTGATTAAAGGAAATTCAAAAAGGTATTTACCATCGTAATAAGCGACAGATGCAATAATTATTGTATTTCCCTATTTGAAAACTTCATTTTAATTGCATTATTTAGATGTGTATATCATTTATTACGTTATATAACTTTAGAACAACGTAAATAACTCGAGAGCTCGAGGTCTTCTTTAAAATTAATCGTACTGTTAAAGAGTCGTCGTTATCTGATGGTATCAGAGGGATTAAAGGGAAAAGTCAAATCTGCCGAAGGAAAGCGAAAAATGGCGCCGGACAGCTAATTTAAAATACGAAATCCAATACAGGTGCAGAATGTCTAGAAAATCGATCTAGTCAATAATAATAGCGCTAGTCAATAATATTAGCGTTTTGCTCGGCATTATCGGTAGTAAGCGGGCGAATTCGATGTTTGGTTTTCCTAGTGTCAACTCTCAAGAAATCTTTATAAAATAAGAATTTCAACAATAAAAGGTGTGTCTGGAAGGAATACAGACCACATAACAACAGCTCACCTTTTTACTCAGCAAATATGATGAGTTCTGGAAAATGAATGAGAGTTATGAACAGAACTGATGAAATAAACTGATGTACAGAATGAGTAAAGGCTTTCTGAACTTTTTTCATTTATTAAAAAGTTGAACCATAGAACAAATTTGTACAAATTGAAAGTCAATGTAACAATCAATGATGAACAGAGAGCCATATCAGAAAATTTATACAATATCATACTCATCATTACTTCCAAGAATCTTTATACAATATCATACTCATCATTACTTCCAAGGATCTTTATACAATATCATACTCATCACTACTTCCAAGAATCTTTATACAATATCATATGAGTACAGTGTTCCCGCCTGCCCTAAATAGAAGGGTGGCCCGCCCTTGGTGCCCTTACCCCTGCCCTTCTGCCCTCCAAAGTAAAAGAATGCACCCCTCTGCCTTTTCAAAAAAATAAAATTTCCAAATTTCATGCCTACCGGCGTTTCCGGTAAAATTGTTACCTGATTGTGTAACACTATTAACAGACAATGGGATTAAGTTAAATACCTAAGGCTAATGCTTTGGCAGTTTTATCACCTTTGTTAATGATTGTTTACTGCTAATTAGTGGATTTAAGATAATTGAACAAATACTAGATATTTAAAACAGAATGAAAATGTCCACATGTTATCCATTTGTAATGTTTATGTACAGCATGTACACCTGAAAAAAATTATTTCAGTAGGCATAACATAAAAAATAAAATATTAAAACAATTTTAAAGGCATACATAGTTTTGACTTAATTGGTAAAGAATGTTTTGTTTCATAACCATGAGTATGAAATTTACAGAAGAATCAAAGAAATTTGTATTTGGAACACTTTGGTGTGCACTTAAAACACTTTTTGTAACTATTCAAATGATAATAAATAACTCTCAATAACATATATACTATATGTTTGAACAAGTTATTAAAATGTAGAAAATTTAATTACATTAAACATTCAATTTTGCATGTATAACTGCATCTTTCAAAACTACTTGTTTATTTTTACAGACTGATTAATGATGATTATTTTCCTTACCAAATATACAAGTTTGTTTAGATTAACATCAAAATGATATGCTTTGCTTCATGGTATGATAATTTGATAAAAAAAAAATTCTTACTGGTACCAACATCAAGAACACATTAATTTCTGAATATGGTTTAAATACAACTAATGTTCTTCAGCTGAGCCTAGCAATATTCAAGGTAATTTATACACTGTCCAACAGTGCCCTTAAAATCTGGGTTATAACGCTAAAGTGCCCTTTCAGACAACTAGCACCCTTCTGCCCTGAGATTCAAGCTGGAACACTGACTCATCATTACTTCCAAGAATCTTTTTACAATATTATACTCATCATTACTTATACTTCCAAGAATCTTTATACAATATCATACTCATCATTACTTATACTTCCAAGAATCTCTATACAAATAAAGTCATCTTTATACATTCTAAAACAGGGATATACCTTTGGTTTTATTAGCTGATTCTATGATCTGTAACAAACATCGTCCAAATTCCTCTATCACCATACGCTCCTGTACAACAGGTGGCATCTTCATTCGTTCTGACTCCTCAGCTTGTGCTAACAAACAGGCACAGGTAGCTTCTGCAACTTCACTTGTTATAAAGGTGTACGGTAATCTAAAAAAAGTCAAACATCTTAAATATAAACTAGAGCATTCCAATATCATAGGACAATGCACAGGTTTAATGAGTCAAAGGGCATTTACTTCAATTTATTTTTGTTCTTTAAAATTTTTCTTCAAAATACCCTTGCCAACAATATTATTTTCCATTCAATCTATATTTCAAAGGGCATAACTCCTCTTAAAATAGTTAATTGTTGCTGATTTTCAAACTCTTCCAAGATTTTGTTGAAATTATTTCATAAAAAAATGCTCCGCTGGGCTCAGCTTGATACGACCGCAAAGGTCGAACCCTGAACAGTTGGGGCAAGTATGGACACAACATTCAAGCTTGATACAGCTCTGAATTTGGATTGTGATTAAATATTTGACACAGCATAGGTTTCTGACACAGAATGAATGTGGTCTAAGGACTTAAAAATTTTTAATTTACCTATTATGGTCCAATATCCAAAATCTAAATACATGGTTAGATTCAGCATATCAAAGAATCCAAAGAATTCAATTTTTGATGAAATCAAACAAAGTTTAATTTTGGACTTTTTTGACATGTTTGACCTCAATGTGGACCAATTTGATAACAAGGCCCAAAAATAAAAAATGTAAATACATGGCTAGATTCGGCATATCAAAGAACCCCATATATTCAATTTTTGTTGAAATCAAACAAACATTAATTTTGGACCCCTACTAAAAAGGAAAATTTTAAAGAAAAAAAGAAAGGGAAAAAAATCCTCCCCAATTTTTGAACCCCCTTATGATTTATCACCCCCAAACTCAATCCCAGCCTTCCCTTTGTGGTATGGTAATTTGCAGTACAATTTCAGAGAGATCCATACACTTGAACACAAGTCATTGTCTGGAAACTACAAAAATGCTTCTTTTTTGGCCCCTTTTTTGTCCTTAACGTTTAGGGCAATTACCCCCAAACTCAAACCCAGCTTTCCCTTTGTGATATGGAACCTTGTAGTACAATTTCATAAAGATCCATACACTTACGCACAAGTTATTGTTCTGAAACTAGAAAAATGCTTGTTTTTTGCCCTCTAATTCCTAACATTTTGAGGCAATTACCCCTAAAATCAATCCCAACCTTCCCTTTATGGTATGGTACCTTGTAGTACAATTTCAGAGAGATCCATACACTTGAAGACAAGTTATTGTCTGGAAACTAGAAAAATGCTTATTTTTGGCCCCTTATTCCTAAACGTTTTGGGCAATTATCCCCAAGCTCAATTCCAGCTTTCCCTTTGTGATATGGAACATTGTAGTACAAATTTTTTGCAGTCGTATAAAAATCCAGCATGAAATGTAGGTGTGAGAGTGCATAAAATGATTTAAACTAACATTTCAAAGAAATATAACTCCTGTAAAAATAATTATTCAGCACAGATTTTCAAATTTGATCCAGATAATACTGATGTAATCCTTTATATAAATTTCATATCAATTCTACAAGAAATGTAGGCTTGAGAGTGCTTACAATGCATTTTTATTATGGCCCCGCAACAAAGTTGTCGGGGCCATATAGTTTTTCCCTTGTCCGTCATTCCGCAACAAACCATTATACAGAGTTTTTTTCTAAACGCCTTCAGATATTGGGCTGATTTTTGGTATGTGAGTTAACCATGATGAGTTACAGATCAAGTTTAAGTTTCGTTCCGCTCCGCTAATTTTTGCCGAAATTACGGGCTTTGGACTTTGATAAATTGTTGAAAATCACAGTTATACGGACTTTTTTTCTAACCGCCTTCAGATATTGGGCTGATTTTTGGTGTGTAAGTTAACCATCATGAGTTACAGATCAAGTTTAAGTTTCGTTCCGCTCCGCTAAATTTTGCCGAAATTACGGGCTTTGGACTTTGATAAATTGTTGAAAATCAGTTATATGGACTTTTTTTCTAAACGCCTTCAGATATTAGGCTAATTTTTGGTATGTGAGTTAACCATGATGAGTTACAGATCAAGTTTAAGTTTCATTCCGCTCCGCTAATTTTTGCCGAAATTATGGGCTTTGGACTTTGATAAATTGTTGAAAATCACAGTTATATGGACTTTTTTTCTAAACGCCTTCAGATATTAGGCTAATTTTTGGTATGTGAGTTAACCATGATGAGTTACAGATCAAGTTTAAGTTTCATTCAGCTCCGCTAATTTTTGCCGAAATTACGGGCTTTGGACTTTGATAAATTGTTGAAAATCACAGTTATACAGACTTTTTTTCTAAACGCCTTCAGATATTGGGCTGATTTTTGGTATGTGAGTTAACCATGATGAGTTACAGATCAAGTTTATGTTTCATCCCGCTCCGCTAATTTTTGCCGAAATCACAGGCTTTGGACTTCGATAAATTGTTGAAAATCACAGTTATACAGACTTTTTTTTCTAAACGCCTGCAGATATTGGGCTGATTTTTGGTATGTGAGTTAACCATGATGAGTTACAGATCAAGTTTAAAGTTTTGTTCCGCTCCGCTAATTTTTGCCGAAATAACGGGCTTTGGACTTTGATAAATTGTTGAAAATCACAGTTATACTGACTTTTTTTCTAAACGCCTTCAGATATTGGGCTGATTTATGGTATGTGAGTTAACCATGATGAGTTACAGATCAATTTTAAGTTTCGTTCCGCTCCGCTAATTTTTGCCGAAATTAAGGGTTTAGAAATTTGAAAATTGTTGAAAATCACAGTTATACAGACTTTTTTTCCGCAACAAACCATTATACGGCATTTTTTTCTAAACGCCTTCATATTTTGCGCTGATTTTTGATATGTGAGACTACCATGATGAGTTACAGATCAAGTTTATGTTTCGTTCCGCTATGCTGATTTTCATGTCGTTTCAACACATCTTGTTAGATCTGCAGTACATCCACTTCCTGTTTGCTGATATTTTGAAATTTAATTACTCTTTGATCAAGGAAATTTTTCATCAAACTAGTATTGGTCTTGAGAGCTTGACACTATCCATGCATGCTTGTGTCCACCACATGTGTTGTTGAAATTGCAGATTTTTCAACTTTTTGAGACGGGGCCATTCGTGTTGTTCCGACACATCTAGTTTCATATAATTTTACATTTCTAAGGGCATAAACGCCTTTACAAATAGTTGATTGACACTGATTTACGAACTCTTCTAGACATTGCTGATATAAACCTTTGATTTAAATTTCATACAGATTTGGACTGTGTACATGTAAAAGAGCTTACAAGACTGGATGGATAGGAGGAAGTAAAACATAAACCCAGTATTTCAATGTCTCCCACACCACGTTGCATGTGGGACAACAACATGTTCCTTGCAATGTCATACAAAAAATACCCCCATATATATTAAATAAATATTCAAAGTTTTGCAAAATAAAGTAATGACTGCCTTGCAAATTTGAAAATCTTTAAAACTAAACAGCTCAACATTTTAAAGTTCAAGAACACATGAAAACAAGCTGAGAATTAAGTTAGGGCTATTCCATTAAAGGTTTAGAAGTTTTGGAAGGACAAACAGATGGAAAATGTCAATTCACTCTGTTAGTGGGGTATAATAATACTTCTATAGGTGTACTGAACTCATACTGAGTAATTATGTATTGAGGAGTAACTTATTGTTGATTGCTGAACGCTCAGTGGGAAATGATTCATACATATCGGGACAAGAGCAAATTAAACAATTCTGAAATAGTCAACTGGGAGGAAGGCTGGGAAATTTGGACTGCCAGTTATTACCCTTTAACATACACAGATGACATAATTAATGTTTTTCCAACACTAAATCTAAACGTCTTGTAAAGGAGATCAGAAATTCTTAAAAAAATGCCTTCATCTTTACATTGAAACTTTCCTATCTTGATATAACCTTTCTTTACCTTTCTCCTGTAGCTGTTGATGTAGGTGGTTTGGATGGCACTCCTGATATTTGTGAAGACAGTTTCGTTTTGGCTGCAGTTTGTTGTTGTACCCTAACTTCAGCAGCATCAGCTAAATGCATTAATGTCCTTCGTTCTGGACTCTCTTCAAAGTTTTTACAACCAAAACATTTACAAGCATTAGAACACATTATTTTTGCCTGAAAAGAAAAGAGTAGATAAACATAAATATTTTTTTTCTAGAGAGAATCAAAAGATGGAAGTTGCCTAAATATTAGGCAAGGGAACTACCTAAAGACTGGTTTTCTGCAAGTTCACCGTCTTAACATGACAGTTGTTTAATGATATAAAATATCTTAACATCTTTCAGATAAATCTTACTGAACAATATTCGGAGTTTTTAATACATTGTTTTAATGTAGTCATACACCAATCTCTAGTTGTTTTTATGAACGAGCTACAACAGCTGACCCCAGATCAACGTAAGCATTGTGACATAGGAATTTTACGGGAAAGTGCACAAATTCGAAAGTCATCTATTTTTAAAGTATGACATTTCTGTGTCTGTGATTGAATTTTAACAAGTTTTCATCTGACACAGTTTTGATATAGTACTCCTGAAAAACTTTCTTACAATATAACAAGTGTGGTTAGATTTATACAGTGAAAATAATGTGTTGTATCATGTTTCTCATTGAAAATGACAAATGTTTGAGATGAAAATTAGTGTTTCATTTCTTTTGATTTTTTATGTTGTTGGTCTGGTGTCTAATTGCTGTATACCCACATCTACTTGAATACATTAGATTGTCAGAAGCAGTAACAATACAACACTGCAGTCAAAGGATATTTCCACATTACTTATGGCATTGCATAAGAAACGTAATAACATAATATTCACAATAGTTTTACAAACAACTCGACTTAACTTTGCCCACATTACCTACTCAATAACATGAACAGTTAACTTTTCAGACAACCTGATTTAACTATAGTACTTACCTCATAACATTCACAGTAATTTTTCAGACAACCTGACCGTTTACAATTACACCCTTTATTATGTCGTCTGTTACCATTACCTATCTGTCCTTTACCTGTAAATAACAATAAATTGTTGACACAGAGATATGTCTTGCCTGTATGTTATATGGATATTATAATGCAAATGGAACAATTTAAAATGTAAAGTATGAAAAAAGTTCAAAGTTAATGGACAATGACTGATGGGGCAGGGCCAAATAATTTTCATATATTCTATGTTTATAATTCAAAATATAAATATCTCTATTACAAGTGCAACTGTAATTTCATTGTCATACTTACCGATACCATTTAAAATGTAAAGTATGAAAAATGTTCAAAGTCAATGGACCATGACTGATAGGGTAGGGCCAAATAATCTTCATATATTCTATTTTTCTAATTCAAAAGATAAACATCTCTATTACAAGAACAACTGTAATTTCACTGTCATGCTTATATTCCCTCACCTATTTTTGGATGAAATGCCATAGGATTCCTATCCAGACATGACTTAATAGCTCTTGACCGTTCTTCTTCATGGATAAGGTTATTGGCACAATTAGTACAGTTACAATTATGGCAAAATTCTCCATTAGCAAAACAGTCACAATATCTGTAAAAAACAAAAAATAATATACTCAATAAATATGGAGTACATTGGTATGGATTCTTGAAAAGAGTTTCAAATCATACATGTTCCAACTGATTTTTAGATTGTTTTACTGTTGTGTCGTCTCAGCGTAGGGAAACATTGAGCACTCACAAACATGTTTAACGCTACTAGATCCTTTATGTGCCTAACCAAAGCTAGGAACCTGTAATCTAATGGTTGCTGTAGGGTGATGTCTGTAACAATTGTTTTTGTTCATTGTTTTTAGCATACATCTGGTCCTTGGTTTACTTTTTTGAATTATTTGACATTTTGTTAATCCTGGGCCTTTTAAAGCTTAATACTGTAACTTAAAGAGTTTTGCTCACTGTTGTCGGCCATACAGTGACCTGTAGCTGTTTACATTCTTGTCCTTTGGTCTTCAATAGATAGTTGTCTTATCCAACCATTCCATATATATCTCCTTAGGCAAAAAAAAAAGATTAGGTAGGTAGGAAGTTACATTTTCTATGGGTTTTTTTTTCATTATTTTTTTCCAAGATGTTAGCTGTGTGATGTTTGTACATGTTGTATAAACTAATATGTGACTAAATTAACTTTTTACTGCCATAAACCAACACCAATCAATCGTTTAAGTTTATGTCAGTTCAGAAGTTCAGGTAAAGGTAAACTTTTTTGTACTGGATATTGATCTGTCTATTTAAAGTTATTTTCTTAAATTTCAGCGATTTGCATCTAAATAAATTAGTCAAAAATTTTAAATTATCAAAGATATGTAATTATGATTTGATGAAAAATTTTAAAAGGTAGTAATAAAGGTTTTAAAAGGTCTTGCACCTTGCAAGGACCATCGCAAGACCATGTTGTTTGAACTAGCAGTACAAGAATTCTTCAAAAATGCTTTATATTTTAATCTATCATTGATACCTTTGTCTAACGTTCATTTCGAATATTTTCTTGAAGAACAAACGTGGAAAGAGCTACTTAATACTCATTCATGCTTTGTAAATGAACACAGATTTTACATATATTTTACTCTGGTCGATTTTTACCACTGTCAAGTCAGGTATAAGGAAAATGTGCTTTTCATAAACGAAAGTAAAGTTTTTGACAGAGTGATTTTGCACTAATAAAGAGTCTAAGGCAGATATTAGTACACTGATATTGCACACTTCAAATGATTCACTGTCAATTTAACAGTTTATGCCAGAACATCGTATTTAAATCGAAAGTCAAGTTTAATACATGGTTGGCAAAGTATTACCCGGGCAGGAAAACCCAGGTCAGGGTTTTCCCGGGCTGCGCAATACTCCTAGAAATGGGTAATACTGGGTATTATGATTTGTCAAGCTTATTTTTACACAAAAAAGTAAAGACTTGTTGTAGTTTAATAGTATTATGGCTAAATATATACATTTTATACAGATGACCATTGAGAGTCATTCCCGAAGATTGAAAAATCAATTTCTTCCTTTTCTCCATTAATTCTATGTAGGCAGAATACAAGTTCTTGACATTTCAGGATACCTTGTTAATTTCCAAGCTTTGTTTCAATATTAGATCCAAGTTGAAAAAATGCATTTTATTGCAGTGTTTAAGTGAATTGTAAATTTTAATTGTTATACAATCATATTGCTAAATAAACACCCTAAGGGGACAGGCCATGAACACTTATTAGAAATCAAAAGGCTGATTATTGTTATATAAACAAATCTGTGTTATAATCTGAATAATTACTTATTAATTAGTGATGTACATGAACATATGCTAAAACTTAGTAAACATTTTTAGTAATGAACAAAAATGTTTAAAAATAATTTTCCTTACATAGAATTGTTAATTCTTAATATTAGTTATATTTATTAAAAAAAAAATGAATTCTTCGACTTTAATGTATTGCATTTGTGATTAATCACTGAATCCTCTTTAAAATTCAGGCCAGTATTTCATATTACCCAGTATTGCCCAGTATTACCCGGTAAAACCGGGTTTTCCCATTATTTCCCACTGGGCTGGGCAATACTTGTAAAACCTGGGTTTTGTCAACCCTGGTTTAATATCATTTTTATGATGCCCAACTGATTACCATGATTGCCTTTTATTACTATATCTTAACGTGTACTTGGGTCAGGTTTAGGAATTTTTGTCATATGTTTTGGACTCCTTGGTTTTTTTCCTGCGATACTGGGTAAATATTTTGCCCCATAACACCCATTTTTCTTTTTATAAAAGACTTCAATAGCTCATAAAATGTCATTTACCAAAATTTAAACAGATTCTAGATTTCTTTTCTTTCGATTTGAGACCATAATAACACCAATGCAAATATAAGGTAAAAGTCTGAGTCAGCCTTTTCCCACCATTTTTTAAAATTAAATATCTTGAAAAGGAGCTCCATAACCTATCAATAATTTAAGCTTATTTTGTTCCTTAACTAATGCTATTCTGTCTTATAGTATCAATTTTAAATTCTAGATTTTTTTAATTTCACCTAAGTACATTCTTAAGGGATTCAAATCAGGATAAGACAAAAAATGTGCTTCGCCGAGCACATCTGGATACGACTGCAGAGGTCCAACCCTGAACAGTTGGGGCGAAAATGGACACAATATTCAAGCTTGATACAGGTCTAAATTTGGATTGTAATTAAATATTTGACACATTATAAGTTTCTGATACAGAATAAATGTAGTCAAAGAACTTGAAATTGGTTACAGAATTTGAATTTATATTCAATTGAAGATTTCTTGCTGTTGTGCAATACATTGTGCTGTTGCGCAATACTTAGTAAATCTGTTTTCCGACTATATACGAAGAATTAGCAAAATAAATTGTGACCCCCCAATTCTTTTTGGAAAATTGATAATTTCTTAAATCTTGAGGAAAAAAAATTGAACCCTCCCCCAAATTCTTTTTTTTTTTAACCCCCCCTCCAAAAAAAATAACATTTGAAGATATTTTCTTTTTGTAAAATGTGGTGCAATTTAAGAAACATCCACACACTTAAACACAAGTTATTGTCTGAAAACTAGTAAAAAATGCTTGTTTTGGCCCCTAATTCCAGAACAGTTTGGGCAATTACCTCTAAAATGAATCCCAACCTTCTACTTGTGGTATTGAACCTTGTGGTACAATTTCAGAGCAATAAAATACTTATACACAAGTTATTGTCCTGAAACTAGAAAAATGCTTGTTTTGGGCCCCTTTTTGACCCCTAATTCCTAAACCATTGGGACCGTCACCCCCAAAAACAATCCCATCCTTCCTTTTGTGGTATTGAACCTTTTGTTTAATTTCATAGAGATCCATAAACTTAAACTAAAGTTATTGTCCGGAAACCAAATGTCTTCGGACGATGACGACAGCGACGTGATAGCAATATACAAACGCAAATTTTTGCGGTCGTATAAAAATGTCCAGCAGGCTCAAATATTTTTCGGAAGCCTTGCCTTATGATACATCTACCTTACATAACAAAAAGAAACATATCAGAAATACTTAAGAAAATATATACTGTTGACACAGAAAGAGATATGTCTCGACTGTCAGCAGAAAATATAATTGTCAATTATAAGTAGTTCCTATCAAACTAACTTAAAAGGAAACTTAACATTGAAAGTTAGTAATTAATTGAAAGTCACTGGACCATCCCTTCGGGGGGCAAGGTCCCGAAATAGTCATCAAACTGATATGTTCTGATAGTTATGCAACTTTATAGAAAATATCATTGACCTGTCACAAGTTGTTCCTTTCAAACTGACTAAAGCAGAAAATTTCATAATTGTTGACGCCACCGGCGTAAAAGCAACACCTATGTCTCGCCTTCCGTGACGAAAAGGTGAAACAAAAACCATCTTCTTCAAGTAATCTTTACAATTCAGGTAAACTTACAATTTCAAGCATTGTGACTTTGTACAGTTACATGGTTTTCTAGGTCTTGCACCTGTTGGTTCAATTGCTCTGCAATACAAACAATAACCTTATACTTCATTTAATTAAATAGAACCTATAATTTCATTTCAACATCATACTTAGCCTTAGGTATAATATTCTGAGAGAAATAGTTGCTACTGAAGCATTTGCCATTTCTTAGAAGAGACAAGTTCAACAAGTCAATTCAACTCTGCAAAAATGACAGTTTGTTAAAAGTTCATGGTAGTTTAAGAACATAGAATTTTAATTTACTCATCTTTCCTATGAGCTCTATAAATGCTGAAAACAAAGAGCCACACACAATGAAGACTCTGAAATAGGTTGGTGAAAAGATTTAGTCTTAAAACATTTATATTTATATATAACTAAGCAGCATTGGCAAAAATTAGAAATTCAATTACTTTTTAATCCATTTATTTTAGAACAGGATGTACATTATTATTCACATACCCCTCGCTATTGTTATTTCTCGTTGAATTAGCCACTGAAGCACTAAGGACTGGGTTATTACTAGCTATAGGTATAAACTCTTGTCTATTCTGTAATGGTTGTGCTATTACTGTTGCCTGGGAAGTCATTGGTCTCACTTGTACTGTCGTCTGTTGCTGCTGCTGAGCCATCTGATAAAAGTCAAATATGAATGTTAATAAAAATTCTCTGTAATCAATAATCATGGCAGTATCAATTAAAGAACCTCTAGTGAGCAAGCAAACCCCAAAGTAAATGGAAAAGTTTATTATGATCTGATGACCTACTGTGGATTCATTTATTTTCATGGGTACCAATTTTCTTGGATTTGTATAGGTCACATTTACAAGCTTCTGTATCATTTGGTCTCTTGTGGAGAGTTGTCTCATTGACAATCATATCACATCTTCTTTTTCTATTTATGGAAAATTTGTATTTGGTTAAACATTTAAATTTGTGGTTCACCTTTAACCAGGAGTTCCACAAATTTGGTCTAATAATGAATCCACAGTAGTTCTTTCTGTTTACTTTAAGATATGATTCTTTTCTATTATGATTTCAGACAGTAAAGATGTTCTACACAAACCTTATTTAAGTAAGTTTGACCTAGTGACTTCAAAGTCTAGAAGGATCTTTCTCTAATCATATGTGACCATATTTCCAAGCCAGGTTGCAATTCCATAAGTAGTATTTGATATAGCATAAGGAAACCTGTTTTCTGCATAAATTTCAGTTTAATTCTCAGGTTTCCAGTAACTTTCAAAATTGACCTTGGATGCAGTGACCTCTAAATTGACAGGGATCTTCCTCTTATCAAATGTGACCATAAATTAAAGTATGGTTGAAATCCTGTTATTTAGCGCCAGAAACTACTTTCTCCACAAATTAGTTAGAGCTAAAGCTTGGTGGAAGTTACATCAAAATCAAAAAAGATCTTCCTCTCTTTTTATGTTACCATATATCTAAATGTGGTTGCAATCCTATATAAAGTATTGGGAGTCAGCACCCAGAAACGAAAATGACTGACTAACAGGTCAATATCATATACTTCTTAGCAAGACAGTAAACTTAGACCTTAATGCAAAACTGGCTGTTTCACAATCATTGTAAAATGTAGTTCAATAGATTCTCATTTAAATAAATGTAGATAGTTACACTATACGATAACATGTATCGTTCATAAAAGGTAAATCATATTACATAAATTCAAAAGATATCGAAATTATTTTAATTGGCTTGCATTATGGGGATTAATAAAACTAAAACCCAATATCATATGTTTTTACTGTTTTGCAATATATGGTCAACTGTGAGACTCTTATCAACTACCGTAACTAAGAGAATGATGACCAGTCCTGATTAATACATACCTGTGATAACATTGTAGGTACCAAGGCAAATCCTTGTCCAGAACCGGCATTACCCGAGGACAGAATAGTTGTTCCTGGAGGGAGATTACTTAGTGATGACACTCCACTAGTTTGTATCTGAGCTAAGGTAGAAGGTACTGCTCGTAATTGTAACTGATTTGGGCCAGCAGGTAACAGTATTCTTTGTACTGTCTGTGTATTACTTGAAGCTATTACAGGTCTCTAGAAATAAATAAAACATAACAAAGTCAATTATATGCATAAGAAGTAAGTTCATCAGCAATTTCACTATTGCTTGTTATTTTCAACATTTACAAAACAATTTTCAAAGTATTTCTGATCCATTTTGTCACTAAAATCTGAAAACAAAAACAAACAAAAATTTACCTGGCGACAAGTTTATGACAAATTTAGGACCCCAAGCTCATAATTTTTTGTATTCTTTAAATTTATACAAAATACTTCTTTCTTCTGTACATTTAAGCACCCATTATTCTCTTTTTAGCATCAGGACCAGGGCTCACACTAATTCAGAATCATAGGGAGAAGTGGCTTCTCTTTTTGAAACTGAGAGGGAGAAGTTGTGAGATTTGAAAGAGAAGTGCTACAATGTTTGGCTTTTACTACATGTATAATTTAAAGGACCATATGTATCTTATTTTTTTTATATTGTTCAATTTGTACCTGGGTATACAATTAAAGTAACAGTTCAAATTCAGAGTTGTTTAATTTTATCATATCTAGTTGCACAATCATGTTAGTCCTTTTGTCAGTCAAGGGTACTACTCAAACAAGTGATTTCAAAATCATTTCTTTGAGTGATTTTGGCTGTGAAATATTAAAAATTTTCACACAGACTTTTCAAAATCACTGAAACAAGTAATTTGAGAAGTTAAAATGTAATCACTTCAATAAGTGTTTATAACATTTTTTGGATATTTTTCCCACAAGCTTGATTTTTTTATTGGTAAAAAGACAAGAATTCTATTGAAAAAACAACTATGTACATGCAGAAATTGTCTTTTGCTTGATAAGTATGTCAGTTTTTACAGTATATTTGAATATGCAAAAACTGGAATAATTTGTAGATCAGGACATAACCTTAAAATAAATCATTCTAACTCTAAAGAAAACCAATCAGGTCACCTAATATTGTTGACCTTTGTCTGATAGTAAGAGTAGTTAATGAATATTTGATTACAGAAAAATTCCCAAGGGTACTTTTAAAAGCTTTAGCGCACTAACTTAATGCCCAAGCGCACTGGTGAAATTGATATCCAAAGATAAAGGGATAATTGATTTATGTAGGAAAATTATAGAAAAGTTTGTGAAAATATGGAAAATCAATGAAATTAGCATTTGAAGATCAAAGGAAACACCAAAATCACTTAAATAGGTGATAACTGAATTTAAAAAATCACTGAAATAGGTGATAATGAAATCACTTGTTTAAGTAGCACCCCTGACTGTTTGTCAGAAAAAACAATTAAATATCTGGCAATAATAAAAAAGATTTTTTTTTTATATCAAAAAGGAAAAGAAAGTTGTTATATCAATTAAAATTCAATTAAAAACTACTCTGTTATCCTGTTTATGAAATTAAGTATTTCTCATTAAAAAGATATTTAAATTTAACAGTTTTATTTAACACAGTTAAGCTTGGACATGCATAATATAATTATATTAGTGTAATAATCCCAGAGTTGAGCAACTTTAATTTATGAATTGAAACAATGCATATACATGGAAATATATAAATCAAGTAGATCTAACCAAAAGTATGTTAATGCTTGTGGAATGTGTAATTTTTCCTTTTGGGATCAATTTTCTTCTGTCAGCTGTGCCATTCATGCGTCCGTAGTCATTATCGCAAGAATCCGGATTTCGGTCATAGCTGATCCGTTTCTGATGAAATCCCGACTCTGATCCGTAGTTGTACAATAATTTGCCCAATAATTACAATGGTGGATGAAGATAATTTACAAAACATAAACGATGTTTGACACACTATTTGGAAGGGAATATGACGTTTTTAATGCAATATAAGGATAACAAATTTACTTCAGGCAAATTTCATCATGTTCTAATGAAGTAACAAGCTTATTTTGCCGAAAGTTAGAATGATTTGATGAACGTTCTCGAGTAACAAGTACCGGAAGTGATAAAAAATTGTCTGTATGAAAATAACATGCAACCAACTGTAAAATCAATGCTTAACCTCTTTTCTACAGAAAATAAATCGTTTATGTGTTTGAATTTCTTTACTTTCAAATGAAAAATTGCTGTTTCATCGACTTGATAAATGTTGAATATTACCGATGACGAAAGCGACTGAAAGCGAGTATCGTGAACAACAGGGTGACTAGATTTCGCTTTTCACGTTCGGGCAAAGCGACTTTGCCTCCCCAGTCGCCTGCTAGCATGAGCCCTGATCAGGACAAACCATTTTTTTCATAAAATCTTGACAGAAATTCATTTCTGATAACAAAATGGTTAAAATTTTATAGCAAAATAAACTGTTAACACAGAGATATGTCTCGCCTTTTTGTTATTTTGATAATGCAAATTTTGAAATCAAAATAGCAATATTTTAACATGCAAGTAATGCAAAATTCAAAGTCAATGAACCACGACTGAAGGTACAGGGCTGAACAATCTCCTTGGAAATGAGATGTGCCAATACTAATACAACTGCATACCATTGACTTATCATAAGTCTTTCCCTTTAACATGTTTAAACAAATCTAAACACAAACATTAACTTGTAAACTATGTAAAAGTTTCAAAGTCATTGAACCATGATGAGGGGGTGGGGTATATAATCTCCATGGAAATGAGACTTGCAAATGCCTATAAGTTTGCATACCATATTACACTGACTTGACATAAGTGGTTCATCTTAGACTGATCTAATCATAAACTAATACATGTATAATAAAACTAAGCAAAAGTTTCAAAGTGAATAGACCATGACTGAGGGGTAAGGACCAAATATTCTCCATGGAAATTAGATGTGCTAATGCTTATACAACTGTATACCAATTATCACTGACCTTCCACAAATGGTTCCCCTTAAACTGACCTAATCAAAGACTAATACATGTAAACTAAACAAAAGTTTCAAAGTCAATAAACCATGACTGAGGGGGTGGGGCCAAATAATCTCCATGGAAATGAGATATGCCAATACTTATATATACAACTGCATATTAAATATCATTGACCTACCACTAGTGGTTCACCTTAAACTAGACCTAATCACAAAATAATACATTGTTGATGCCGCCGCCGGAAACAGCATACCTATGTCTCGCTTTTTGACTCTTGTCAAGGCCAGACAAAAACCAATGTTTGGTCAAGATTGGATGTATTATATGAATAATAAAAGAACAGAGTTCCAATGTCCCCCCTGTTGCACATATTTTAACTATCCAAGGTACAAGGGCAATAACTAAAAAATTCGTAAGGGTTCTGCGGAACCCAGTGTCTCGCCTACTTTTGCTGTTAGTCGCAGGCTCAACAAAAATGGGGAAAAAATTATTAAAAATTTTCCTCTAGATACTATCTTTTGATTGTTAGAAGCTTCTATTTAAATTTGGTAAAAATCCAGAATGGTTTATGCATCTAATAAATGTTTTAAAAACTTTAACTGCAGACTGTATGTAATGTTAACTGGAAGAAAAACTAAGTCCATTTATAAGTAATATATGGAAAAACAGGAAATAAATTTTTACAAAATTTTTCTTCTAGATACTAGGTTTTGATCACAAACAAGCTTCTGTCCAAGTTTGGTACAAATCCAGGATAGTTTAAGAAAAGTTATTAAAATTTTAAAAAC
Source organism: Mytilus coruscus (assembly GCA_017311375.1). NCBI lineage: Eukaryota > Metazoa > Mollusca > Bivalvia > Mytilida > Mytilidae > Mytilus > Mytilus coruscus. The sequence continues at coordinate 61,154,516 of CM029602.1, read as the reverse complement.
TTTAACCACAGAGTGAATGTAATGTTAACTGGGAGAAAAACTAAGTCCATTTATAAGTAAAAAACGGATAAACAGGATTTTTTTTACAAAATTTACTTCTGGATACTATCGTATGATCATAAAGGATCTTCTATCCAAGTTTGGTAGAAATCCAGGATAGTTTAAGAATGTTATTAAAATTTTAAAAACTTTAACCACAGAGTGAATGTAATGTTAACTGGCAGAAAAAGTCCATTTATAAGTAAAATACAGAAAAACAGGATTTTTTTTTTTTTACAAAATTTACTTCTGGATACTATCTTTTGATCATAAACAAGCTTCTGTCCAAGTTTGGTAGAAATTCAGGATAATTTAAGAAAGTCATTAAAATCTCAAAAACTTTAACCACAGAGTGAATATTTGTGGACGCCGCTGACGACGGAACGTAGGATCGCTATGTCTTGCTTTTGCGACAAACTTTTTATTAATATCTTAGATAAATGAAGGTGTCAGAGCAAATGCAATGTAATTTCCATTATAGTTAATATTTCCAAGGGGCATAACTTGTTAAAATATTTGGTCAGAACTTATTTTCGAAAGAGTCAAGACATTGCTAATATAAACCTATGATATAAGTTTCATAAAATTCTGGCAAGAATTGAACACATGAGAGCTCTAACTATGCAATTTTCCATATAATCAATATTTCCGAGGGGCATAACTTGTTAAAATATTTGATCAGAACTTATTTTCGAAAGAGTCAAGACATTGCTAAAATAAACCTATGATATAAGTTTCATAAAATTCTGGCAAGAATTGAACACGAGAACTCTAACTATGCAATTTTCCATATAATCAATATTTCCGAGGGCATAACTCTTTCAAAAATAATTGATCGGCACTGATTTTTGAACTCATCAAAGACATTGATGATATAAACCTATAATATAAATTTTATAAAAAACTAGCTAGAATTGTACACATTAGCTCATAAGCCAATTTTCCATATAATTAATATTTCCAAGGAGCATAACTCTTTTAATAAACTGCTTTGCTGAGCGCAGCTGGATCGCCCGCAGAGGTCTAACCCTGAACAGTTGGGGCAAAAATGGACACAATATTCAAGCTTGATACAGGTCTGAATTTAGATTGTAATTAAATATTTGACATATTATAGGTTTCTGAATAAATGTAGTCAAAGAACTTGAAATTGGTTATATGAATTGAATTTATATTCAATTAAAGATTTCTTGCTGTTGTGCAATACACTATGCTGTTGCGCAAACTTAGTAAATCTGTTGTCAGACTATAAACAAATAAAATTTATAAAATTCTAAAGGGAGCTTACATCAATAGATATAAACAATTCACCAAAGTTTCATAAGAATTGCTGAAAGCAGTTTTGAGTTATTGTTTGAAAACTGGAAAATCACCCTTTTTTTATGAATGAAACCCGTAACTTGGAAATATAATCTAAAATTTATAAAAATAAAAGGAGCTCATGTCAATAGATACAAAATGTATAAACAATTAACCAAAATTTCTTGCAAGTTGGTGAAAGCATTCTTGAGTTATTGTCCGTAATCTGGAAAATCCCCTTTTTAAATGATCCCCTTTTACATGAATAAAACCCCATAACTCAGAAACGTAAAATTGAAAATTTATAAAAACAAAAGGAGCTTACGTCAATAGATATAAACAATTCACCAAAGTTTTATGCAAATTGGTTAAAGCGTTTTGAGTTAATGTCCGACATGTTGACGACGGACGGACGGACGGACAGACGGACGGACAATGGTATACCATAATACGTCCCGTTAACGGGGCGTATAAAAATTATTGATTGGCACAGATTTCTAACTCATCTAAGACATTGCTGATATAAACCTATAATTTAAGTTTCATAAAATTCTGCCAAGAATTATACACATGAGAGAGCTGACAATTCAATTTTCCATATAATTAATGTTTCTAAGGGGCATAACTCTTTTAAAAATAATTGATCGGCACTGATTTTCGAACTCGTCCAAGATATTGCTGATATAAACCTATAAGTTTCATAATAAACTGTTATCACAGAGATATGTCTCGCCTTTTTGTAATTTTGATAATGCAAATGTTGAAATTAAAATAGCAATACTTTAACATGTAAGTTATGCAAATATTCAAAGTCGATGAACCATGACTGAAGGTACATGGCTAAACAATCTCCATGGAATGAGATGTGCCAATGCTAATACAACTGCATACCAAATACCATTGACTTATTATAAGTCGTTCCCTTTAAACAAACCTAAACACAAACATTAACTTGTAAACTATGTAAAAGTTTCAAAGTCAATGAACCATGATCAGGGGTGGGGCTATATAATCTCCATGGAAACGATACTTGCAAATGCTGATACATTTGCATACCAAATATCATTGACTTAACATTAGCAGTTCATCTTAAACTGATCTAATCACAAACTAATACATGTAAACTAAGCAAAAGTTTCAAAGTCAATAGACCATGACTGAGGGGGCGGGGCCAAATATTCTCCATGGAAATGAGATGTGCTAATGCTTATACAACTTAACACCAATTAACATTGGCCTACCACTAATGGTTCCCCTTGAACTGACCTAATCACAAACTAATACATGTTAACTTAGCAAAATTTTCAAAGTCTATAGACCATGACTAAAGGCGGAGCCAAATAATCTCCATGGAAATGAGATATGCCAATGCTTATACAACTGCATACAAATATCCATTGACCTCCCACTAGTGGTTCCCATAAATTGACCTAATCACAAACTAATACATGTAAACTATGGAAAGTTTCAAAGTCAATAGACCTTGACTGAGGGGGCGGGGCCAAATAATCTCCATGGTAATGAGATGTGCCAATGCTAGTACAACTGCATACCAAATATCATTGACCTACCACTAGTGGTTCACCATGAACTAGACCTAATCACAAACTAATACATTGTTGACGCCGCCGTCGCCGACGCCGGAAACAGCATACCTAAGTCTCGCTTTTTGACTTCGTCAAGGCGAGACAAAAATCTGGCAAGATTTGAACACATGAGAGTGCTAACGATGCAATTTTCCATATAATCAATATTTCCAAGGGGCATAACTCTTTCAAAAATAATTGATCGGCACTGATTTTCGAGCTCATCCAAGACATTGCTGATATAAACCTATGATATCGGTTACATAAAAATCTGTCAAGAATTGTACAAATTAGAGTGCTAACGATGCAATTTTCCATATAATTAATGTTTCTAAGGGGCATAACTCTTTTAAAAATAATTGATCAGCACTGATTTTCGAACTCGTCCAAGATATTGCTGATACAGGCCGTAATCTTGCCGGCGAAATGATGATTTAAGTCGCCAAAGAATTTTGAAAATCGATAAATCTCGCCGGCCGACTGACTTCATAGCGAAGTCAAATCACCAAAAATCGGTAAAAGGGAGACAACTTGTGATTTACAAGTCACACAGGTGAAAAAAAAATGGCGACTAACAAGGAAAATCGAGATTTTTGAAACGACCCAGGACTAATACTGTCGACGATCAAATTAAATAAATACAACAGCGACTTTGTACATCCTCGGATATAAGATTCAAAACTATTCAAACGGAAAACTGACCGTCTGTTTAAGTTATCATTTTACGATGATTTTCATCTGAGGATGTTGTGTAATCACTCAGCTGATTTGTTTTATTTTTACTTATAACGAGTCCATCAATTGTACTATTCGGTAGGTTAAGGGTGGGAATTAACGGTAGATTTATTATATTCATTGAATAAAAATTGAAATATAAAAGGTAGAAAGACAGCTGATGGGTAATGTGATTGCAAACATACGACACTCGACCACCTTGTGATCATTTCACGACCATTTCGTTGATATGGAAGATATCTTTAAAAATTGATAGAAATTAGCTCTTTATCGGTTAATTAATATGCGATTGACAGATATCTTCATTTATAGGCTAACAATCTTTAACGAGAATCTCAATTTACAACTAACATGATGTTCTGGACATTCAATAATGTTTTACAAAATAATAACAAGTGGTGATATAAATTAAATTCCCAGTCATGTGAAATTCATCAGGTAAACTAGGAGTCATATTTTTCTGGACTTTTAAAAATAAATTGAGGCAGATGCACATGAATTTAATACATCATAATATTACTAGGCTGCTCCCTCATGTCCCAAGCAACAAATTTTATTTAGACTTAAATTCAAGTTGACAGTACAAATGGTATCAATAAATAAATAACAACTATATTGTCTAAACCTTTTTATTAAGAACTTTCTATATATACATTTTGTATACTAACATGAAAAAACTGCAAGTATATTTTTTATTCAATGCATCTAAAACAATTTCCTTAGTGATAATCACGAAAACACTATGCAACCGAAACGGTAATGGAATCTCACTTCTCCAAGAAATTGACCACTTCTCCCTTCTCTCTGATGGAAGGAGAAGTCACTTCTCCCTCTCCAAAATCCTAGATTAGGCCCTGCTGATATAAACCAATTAAATAAGTTTCTTAAAAATCTGGCAAGAATTGAACACATGAGAGTTCTTACAATGCAATTTTCAATATAATTAATGTTTTCAAGGGAGATAACTCTAATTCTAAAATTGATCCGCACTGATTTTCGAGCTCATCCAAGACATTGCTGATATAAACCTATGATATCGGTTACATAAAAATCTGTCATGAATTGTACAAATTAGAGCGCTAACGATGCAATTTTCCATATAATTAATGTTTCCAAGGGACATAACTCTTTTAAAAATAATTGATCAGCACTGATTTTCAATCTCTTCTAAAACATTGCTGATATAAACCTATGATAAAAGTTTAATAAAAATCTGGCAATTTGAATACGTGTGAGTGCTAACAAGACCGGACGGACAGATGGACAGACGGACCCACGATATTTCTATGTCCCACACAACGCATTGTGTGGGGTGACTAAAAGGCTTCACAAAGAAATAAAAATTTCCTTAATTTCAGTCTAATTTTGTTTGAACCTACAAATTTGTCCTCATGATCACAAATTCAATGTTAAGCCAAGAAGCAAAATTGTGATTTATGACTCAAAATAATGTTCAGATGCATGTTGACACCAAATAGATAAATGCCTTTATACCATATTATTAGCAGCATTTAAAAAAATAGAAACTCAGCTGAAAAGAATTAATATGAATGGTTTACACAATTTTCAAAAATCAAAAACCTATTTGTTCTAAAAAAAAATACTGTACACTTATGTTATTGAGATATACTGCTTTACCATAAAATGCCTATTTACGATTGCACACTGTTGGGGAAATGTGTAAACACTTACAGGATGGTTACTTTGAACTGGTAATGTAATCTTCATCTGTTGTCCTCCTGCTTGTTGTATGGTCAATGGATGTGCACCACTTGTGGTAAAAATCTGTTTACCTTGGACTAATGATGCCAAAGATGTCTTAATACCTACAATAAAACACATCAATAGTACATGAGAGAAAAATTAGTCATGGTTACAATGTATCACACTCATTTTCTTGATTCAATATTTAATAAATATTTTCGATTAATTTCTTCTGAATAAAATACAAGTTTAGGAGGTGTATTGTCAACCAATCAAATTTTGTGCCAGGGTTAACAAAAGAATGAATGTTCATTAAGTTTTATATGTTTTATTATATACTTAGTAGTAAACACAAGAAAAGTGTATGTGCTATCATGCTGTATCAGCCATTATCAGCCATTCTTGATGAAATAGATAGTCACTGTTGCAAAGTCTTTATCAAACCCCTAAACTGTATGTCATGTAATTCATATCGATGTCATGGAATGTGAAAAAAACATCCTCTTGACTGTTGACGCAAGAATGAATACTTATAGTAATATGAATCCTTGCTCAAGGTATATAATATGGCTTTTTCTTTATCACACCTGTATCAACACGAGACTCCAATATTTTCCAATGCAATTATTTTGTATCAATGGTTCTGATCGGATGACTAAGGGAAGCCGACATTTTGAATTACGGAATGTAATGACATATTATTTCTCCAATAATAAGCAAAAAGCCCAAATTTAGCAACTAGAAATCTTCTTTTTATCAAATTTTGTTACATTCTGAGACAGACAAGAAGCCAGAAAACAACCTGTGCTTACGTTTGACACCAGAAGCATGCCTAGTTTAGGCCATTGTAATTTTATTTTAGTTTTACGAATCCCCGACCCTAAATTTTGCCGAATTGGAAAAAAAATAAAAAACTCAACACAAAGCTTCAAATATAATACAGTTATCTCTTAAATCCCAAGAGCTTTGGTGTTTCATCACTTATTTATCAATTGATGAAACTTAATTTTTCATTTGTAAGTAATGTAGTTAAAATACATAAACAATATAGTTCTTGTAAAGGAGGTGAAAGTATTGATGTTGAAGACAGTTTGTATATTCTTTCATAGAACATTGCTTAAATATGCAAATTAGTGTTCTGTTTAAATATGCAAATCAGTGTTCATGAAAAATATTTGTAACTTCATTAAACCGTAATTAGGGATGAACTTGAAAATACATCACATACATGCAGTAAAAGCCAGGGTTCTCACTAGGAATTTTTTATGGTGAGTCCTGGGACTCATCACTTTTAGAAATGGTGAGTCCCACTAAATTTTGATGAGTCCAGGATGCATGTAATTTTTTGTGTCTTAATGAAATATGACGAATTAAAACTAAAACGACGCATGTTGGATTGGTAGTTTTTATTATATCAATAAAATTTATGATCTCTTAATAGTTAATTGTTCATTACAGCATAACAGACTTGGCTTTCTATGTCTATCAATTCTTGGTGTAGTGGATCATTGACTCTTTGTCTTTTACTTGGAACTGATGATTCAATGTCATCAGGTTTCTTTTTGAAGAAGGACTTTAACTTTGACTGACTCATTGTGATACTGATGTCATTTTGTTAGACAAGCTAGTACCCAGTTCATCATTATTAATTAATTTTAATTATATTAAATAAGGGACTTGCTATCTTATAATTGAGTTAATAATCACTTTGATGTTTTTATCATTATAATTATTATAGTCTTTAATAAAAACAAGCAAATCTAAAGTGAACACTGTTCGTGATAATGATTTTGGCTTTATATCATTTTTTAATCCGATCTGTTTCAATTTCAAAACATTTTTCACCTTTGTTTACGATCGTGATGTTCAACATGCTCAATACGAGAAAATGTTAAAGAGTAAAATTATTTTTAACCGTAAAATTTTTTATATCTACACTGTTCTACGATCTATTTTATGCATAGTAGTAACAGTTATAAAATATTATATCATTTCATTTCACATTCTCAAACAAAATTTACTTTTTTGTTTCAATCGATATGTACGTGATGTTCAACACGTGAAAATATTCACGCTTTTCAAATAATCGTAAAATTTTTAAAACATCGGTGACTTTTACATATATATATTTATTAATTAGTTTGAACAGAATTATTATACTTTTAGGATGAAATACGTATAATTTAAAAAAATAATTATCAGTTAACAAAAATATTAATCTACGCATCACGTAAATTTTGCAACATCGACTTCCGGTTTAGTTTCTTGTCAACAATGTCGGAGATCATGAATCTCTAAGGCAAAACGAAGTGTTTGGGACTCAGGCGATACAATGTGGACGCGTCCCAGGGACTCGCGGGTTTCAAAAATGACGCGTCCAGCTCGATTTTCATGCGTCCAGGACGCGTATACGCGTCTTAACGAGAACCCTGAAAAGCATGCTCAAATGAAACTTGATACCAAATTTTAGGAAGCTCTGATTTGAAGATCAAGTTCCTGAGAAAAATGCAATCAAAAATTTTTATGGGACAGATGGGCAAAAACAAGACAATATGCCTTCCACTCAGAGCAGTTGTAATATAAGTACAAGTTTAGGAGATAAATGCAACACAGCAATATTGTAAAAATAAAAAAATCAAAGAGCTGAGACCAAACAAGCATTTCTCTTTATGATTCTGTGAAAGTGTGTCATGTAGTGTGAGCCCTATTTTCTTCATATTGACTGACTGACAAACATATTTCAGCTTGAAATCAAGAAATGAAGCAAAAGATAAAAACTAAATCAAGGCTCTTGCATCAAAATGAAACTGTCTAACCTATTTCGTTTCTCCTACCTGCAGTTTGGCCTTGCTGTGTTGGAGCTACCAGTCTAACATATTGAACTTTGCTGCCTTGAATCTGTTGCATGCTAGATAAGGGTATTGCCACTTGTCGTACACCACCTTGTGTCTGAGGTTTATTTATTGTAATAGCCTGATTTTGTTGGAATTGTATCTGCCCTGGTCTCTGCTGAACCTGACAAAATTTAATGTGTAGTCATCTAAAGGGCATACTATACAGCTTTGATCCCACATTGATTTAAAATAATAATAATACCTGCACGTACTACTTTTAGAAATAAGTGAAGTCGTTATTTTAACCCATGCAACTGTATTGTATGTCCTTAAGTTATTTCAGGCACTAGATGTATTTCATTTGATAGATAATCCTGAAAAACCTTCGAAGCCTAAATGTACTTTCTTCTGGAACAATCCTCAATTTCCATAATACATTTTTGTAAATTAAAATTCTTTTAAGTGTTTAATTATGTGGTTCAAATTTGACATGAAAACATAATGAACTAGATATCATTGATATGGGAGCCATCTCTGTGGGCCCCTCTGAATAATGTGTGGTAAAATTTTTTTATCTTTATCATTGGACATGGGGTTGTCAACTGAAACCAGTTTTTGACCTTGACCTTTGACCTAGGAAGTTGAACATACATTATGACACACCCTCTGGTGTTGGTTTATATACATGTCAAGTATAAATTTTGAAATCCTAACAGTTCTCAAGATATAGAGCGGACACGATCTTTACCATAGGACTTGGGGTTGTCAACTAAAACCAGTTTTTGACCTTGACCTTTGACCTAGGAAGTTGTACATACATTATGACACACCCTCTGGTGTTGGTTAATATACATGTCAAGTATAAACTTTGAAATCATAATGGTTCTCTAGATAAAGAGCGGACACAACTTGTTACAGACGAACAGACTGATCACTATAGGGCGTCCGCCATTCGGCAGGATCCTAACTTACATTGTATTATAATTTTTTATCAATTCTAATATTGTATATTGGTATGTTGTAAGTATATTAATATGTAATGACATACATTCTTAACGTTTACATTAAACATGTTAAGACATGTTTGTTAATTGTCTATCTATTATAATACTTACCACTGTGCCTTGTTTAAAAACTTTTGAGGGTGATAAAGTAATCATTGTAGGTCCTGATGACACAGGAACAGCTGTATATGTAGCACTATCGGATAAACTCTTACTTAATACAGAAACACCTGAGGCTGGCGCTATCCTCTGTGGAGATTTGCCAACAGTCACTGGTATCATTGTTATTTTTGTAGGAGTCTTTGCTGGAGAAATAGGGATTTTTGTAATCCCAGGCTTTGGTGAACTAACAGGTAAAGCAAAATATTGTTTCTGTGGTGACATAATTCCTTGCTGAGAAATTGTAATGGTCTTTGTAGGTGTCTGTGCACTTTGCGGCACCACACTGACAGCAGGTGCCATTGTTTGATTAAACGTCAATGCCTGTCCCTGTTGTAAAGACTGCAAAGATGATGGATTTAATTGAATCGGTACAGCTTGTGGTTGACTTGAGTTAGGATTTTTTGTAATTATAACTTTAGTTACCATAGGACTAGATGATGAAGCATTCAATTGTCTTTTAACAGCCTGAGAAGATGCAGTTGTTAAACTACTAGCACTTACAATTTGTGAATTGTCTATTAATGAACTAACAACAGATCCATCACTTAACCTTAATAAAGTTCCTTCAGAATGTCCACTATCTGCTGTAGAGTTGACAATCTGAATTTGAGTATGATTATTCGAGTCTGATGAATCCACTAAAACCTGATCAACATTTCCTAAGTTGGACTCTGTGGGCTCTAAATTTTCAAGTGTACCTTCCAGATTGTCTAATGGATTCAACACATGGCCTTTTAACTGACCATAATCAACTGAAATAGTATTTCCAGAAAAGCTGTTGTTGGAATTTATCTCTATTGACTGAGCAGATGGGTCATTTTCATGAAGGTTAACTACACCAATGCCTGCAAACATAAAATATAAATAGGCATTTTCTACTGTGTTTTCCTGTTATATAATAGCACAAATAATGAAAGGAGGCTCAAGTGTTTTCTGGCTGAGCCAGATTTTAAACGTGCTAATTCACAAGGTAACAGTCCGCAGGAAGTCATGTCACCATACCCGGACACATTATTCTGACTATGAGTCAACCAGTCTTTGTTCTCACTCCTTAATGCTGTGTGCTTAGCAGAGAATGGTATTAATATTGATTTCTTTATCAGTAGATCAAAATCAAACTAAATATCATTTTTATATACATATGCACATTTATCGCTCTACAATCTGTCGATACCTGTATCTTGGCATTGCACAAGGTCATGTTTTTCTCGGACTGTTAATGACACCTTTACACTAAATCCATTGGACGTTGGATGTGTACTGACTGATATTTTAGTCTTAGATGCATGATTTTTTTTTATTAGTTGTTACTGGCTTGGAGCTAGCGGTCAGTAACTGCGAGTACTCTCAGATCTGAACTTAGTGTCTTTTTGTTGTGGGGATGTATAAGTACCCTGACATGTCCACTGTGTTTTTGTTAGATGTATTTCTGCTTTGTATCGATCTGATGAGTTTCAACTAATTTTTACATCGCGATGACCCTGAGGGCATTCCGATGTATTGTTGCCACAGAGATTTCTACTTACGTAACTTTTGTTTTTGACTGGTAACTGATCTATAAATACGCGGACAATATCGAGTGCAAAATAACATTCCTTATCGCTTAATATAAATTCATTTCTTCGATGAATACTCATAAAAATATCTTTTTAGAACATAAATTAATAATATGAAAATGTCTTGTCGTTAGAAATATATATAAGTAAAAAATCATTAATATCTATGAACACATTGGTTAGAGGTATAGGGGAGGGTTGAGATCTCAAAAACATGTTTAACCCCGCCGCATTTTTGCCCCTGTCCCAAGTCAGGAGCCTCTGGCCTTTGTTAGTCTTGTATGATTTTTTATTTTAGTTTCTTGTATATATTTTGGAGTTTAGTATGACGTCCATTATCACTGTACTAGTATACATTTTTGTTTAGGGGCCAGCTTAAGCACGCCTCCGGGTGCGGGAGTTTCTTGCTGCATTGAAGACCCATTTGTGGCCTTCGGTTGTTGTCTCTTTGACACATTCCCCATTTCCATTCTCAATTTTACATGTACAAAAAATATGTGTTAACGCATGCGGAAGAATATCTCAAGAACGTTTTGCGGGAAAATATGAATTTTTTTCTGAGACAAATGCTTGTGACCATCCACAAGAACTTTTGTGGTCATCTGATGTTCAGTACTTCAGTACTTTGATTATAGTTTGTTCTTATGTTGTACTGTTACACCACTGTCCCAGGTTAGGGGATGGGTTGCCGCCTTCAAACTAGTTTAACCCTGCCACATTCTATATGTGCGTCCCAAGTCAGGAGCCTGTAATTCAGTGGTTGTCGTTTGTTGCTGTTTATCATACTTGTTTTTCGTTCATTATTTTGTACATAAATCAGGCCATTAGTTTTCCAGTTTGAATTGTTTTACATTTGTCATTTTGGGGCCTTTTATAGCTGAATATGCAGTATCCATGACAACTTACCCCACTTTTTCGCCAACTCATCCCACTTACGAAAAATAGTAAAATCCTGATGAATTTAGTCCTACCAACTTGCCCCACTTATGCAAAATGTTAAAATTGTGATGAACAAAGATCTGCTAACTCGCCCCACTAATGAAAAAATAAGAATTTAACCATACTGAATTAAGGCCTACCAACTCGCCACACTTAAGAATCAAATGAATACCGATGAAAACCTTAGAAATTGTTTTTTTTTACTTCTTTCCTTCTAGTTGAAACAAAGCAGAAAGAAGTTAGTATCAGCATTTCTATGACGTTCAATGTTATTGACCATTTCCTATTGTAACTGTTTATGACGTTTGTTTTCTGGTAAATATAGAACACTGATTGTGTAGATTAAACTCTTTTTCATAGGTGGGGCGAGTTGGCAGGACTAAATTCATCGGTATTTTTACCCTTTTTCATAAGTGGGGCGAGTTGGCAGACCTTTATTAAACATCGAGATTTTACCCTTTTTCTTAAGTGGGGTGAGTTGGCAGGACTTAATTAAAAGGGTCTGAACCCTTTTTTTCATAAGTGGGACGAGGTGGTAGAAAGTGGGGCGAGTTGGTGGAAAAGTGGGGAGATTTGGCAGTGGGGCAAGTTGTCTTGCTACTGGTTTTACTCAATGTTGAAGGTTGTACAGTGACCTTGAGTTGTTAATGTCTGTGTCATTTGGTCTCTTGTGGAAAGTTGACTCATTGGCGATCATACAACATCTTATTTTTAAAAGCAGCAAATACCAATTTTAAAGTCTTTGGTTTGACACGGCCAGGGTTTTGAACCAACAATCTCCCGCATTCGAGCCAAACAAGCTACCATGAGACCACCGAGATGGTAATTATTATAATGAAATACATTTCATGCTCTTTAGAAATTAAACCCTTGTGTGTTAATTTTGTCTTTGAAAATAAGAATGATATCATTTCTCTAATCTTCCTCATGATACAATTTTTGGGTTTTATATTTTACAAATGTACATTTTCATAAGCTTCAGCTTTCTAATAATTTATCACTTTAACAGTCTGTGATGTTAGCCACTAGCTTGATGCACCAGACTAGTTAATTTCATTAACACAAGCCCGACCGGACTAGTAAGAAATATAACGTATGTTCTATGATATTTGAAATTTTAAACATATCTGGTTCAAATTGACGAGTAATGCAAAAAAGATTGTCAAATCTATTAGTACAAAGTCTAAACAAATTGCGCTCAATAATTTATTTTCTCAGGGTCAATCAGCATAATCGATGTCATCGAACAATCAGTTCTTACTGTGACATATTAACATAAGCAATTTCTAAAGTGGTCTTTCAAAATAGTTTTGATCCGGCAAATTTAACACAACCAATTTTTTCTGGGTACTAGTTATTAAATCTTTCAAACAGGCAATTTTTTAAAATGAAAATGGGCTCTTGGAAATACAGGTGAACCGATAAATGCAGCCAGGGGCTATAATGTCTGATTGAAGTCTGTGCTAAAATGTCCTGCGCATAGACCAGCATTGAGCAGAGCACATAAAGTGCATGCTATTTCCAGCTATATATACATCTCTTATAGCTGGTGAAACATCACTGATGCATTAGTGTTAGTTTAAAAAAAAATTAGTCCAAACTAATACCATGTAATAAAACATGTTTTCTGTTCAGCCTAAGAATTTTGTGGTCTTCAATATTTTTAATGAATGGTATTTGAAATAAAACTACCGATTAGCGTTATTTTCCTGTCAAACGAAAATTTTCCCATAGGAACAACTCAAAAAACCCGCCATTTGCCCGACATGAATGCAGGGAAATTTAAAATGACGAAACTAAATCCAACTTCCTAATTCCGTCAAATACAAACGCAACAGCCGACCATTTTGTTGAATCACATTAATTGGTTTTTATTTCAATAACTTTTATGTATTGCTGTTGATCAGGGAGGCTGCAGTAAGTATTTGATCGTGAAGACGTGGATAAATCGAACTTATTGAGAGGGGTATGAACAGAAAATATCTCCCTGTTCTGTTAATTTTGCACTTTGGCAGGCGTTCTATATATGAGAAGACAGATAAATAGCCAGTCTTTGCATGATGACACGCTTATTATTATTTTGTTCTTATGATTAATTGTAGAGTACCCGTTCTCTGGGCAGGCATTCTGTATTTGTTCAAAATCACGCGCCCACCATTACCATCCCATGATACATTGCGGTGTTGATTTCCGCGAAGGTGATCTAAAGTAAAGCTATATAATTTAGTTTTGAATTAGTGAAATTACAGGGAAATCTGTTTGAAGGATCTCATTTTTAAATGTATTTGAAAAAAAAATGATTATTTCTATCAAATTTCCAATATAAATTACAAAATAGAATAGTCGATTTTTTTTATCTGATCTGATCTGAGAATGTAATATGAAAGTTATTCGGATAAACCCCGTTTAAAATACGGAAACAGATTTAACAATGCTTTTTCGATGTGGAGGAAATTGAAGATGGATATAAATTCTTTCCAGTCTGTACATGCCAAACCTTTTTAAAGATACACATATTAAAAAGATGAACACATGTTAAAATGTATTAAATTTGTCCACTTTGCAAGGATGGAATTGAAGATGAATTCCATTTCCTCATTAGAATTTGATAGAAATATACTCTTTTGTAAGTTAAGTGATATAGTTCCATCTTTTATTAATATGTCCGAACAAGATAAATTTAGTTTCATTTTGAAAAGTAATTATACTGACGTTTGTACTTTATACGATACGAACATTGTTTTAGAGCAATCACAATGCTGTTAAGAACCGCACACCTCCACGCAATGTAGATATAAAATATGTGTCTCTTATCATTGATAAACTATGTCTCTGTATATTTGTCTTTGTTCATCTTTGTTTATTTTTGCATTTGCATTTTGTAAATGTCAGCTGGTATCATTCAGCCTGTATTGGAATTACACCAAAAAAATAATTTTATTTTAATCACTTTCAGTAATATCACTGAGGCAAATGTTCTAACCGTTGAGCAGAGTTCGCTAGGCATATAAAATATACTGCAAAATATAATTATGATTGTCAGGTGTTTAAATTTTAAGTGTATATGTACATTTGTGTACATGGACACTAATTAATGATTATTTAAGAATACACTAATATTTGACGTCATTTATTATTATATTTTTTAAATTCTCAGATGAAAGCCACTGTGACTCCAATGTATTTATACAATTGTCTGTTTTATTCATGTTTGTATTTGATCATGCCATAATTACTTAATGTAAATGTGTTTGTGCAAATAAATATTGTCTATTGTCTCTGGGAATTGTAGCATGACTGATATATAATAGTCGATATATTGTGTCCCAGATTGTCTATTAAACTGTTGAAAGTGTTGTTTCCGTAATTGAGACAGAAACCTTACAATAATCCTCATACAGCCTTCTTTACAACATGTCAATCTCTAAATCTGTCAGAGTGAAACAAAAGTTGTGACTTAATTACGTCAAAGTTCTACTATCTACACCAAATTCTCAAAATAAACAATAACAGAGTAATTGACTTATGATAATAATAAAAACACACTATGATATAGAAAAAGTCAAACATTGACGAGGTTCCTGATTAGGGGTTATATTTTTGTGTTAGCGTTTTTTTTTTTCTCCCCTTTTCTATTATGGAGCAGGATCTGTTTACCCTTCCAGAGCACATGAGACCACCCTTTGTTTCTGGCCAGGTACGTGTTGCTCGGTCTTTAGTTTTCTATATTGTGTTTTGTGTACTGTTTTTTGTCTTTTCGCCGTTTGTCGTTTTTTTGCACTGTCCGTTTTCGACTTTGAATATACCTTTTGTATCTTTCGCCTTTCTTATTGAGATTTTACATTCGAAAATCGACTGCTGTATTTCTAAACTGATAATATACATCTAAGCAACGACTTTCATAGTAGGAAACTATATATCTGATTGAAATCCTTGATCTTAATCCTAAAGACAGACTGACTCTGATAGCATGACTATGCAATGTCCCTCGTGACTTGTATGTGCATATCTTGAGATATCTCCAATCAGAATTCACACAGAACTCTCTCAGAGACAAAAAGAAAAAGCATCTTTGTTGTAGGGTATGAATGATTTGTTCATTGTTGAAGACCCTACATCAACTGTCAAGATGAAGAACAGGAATAAAAGCCCTGTTCATTGATAATTTTCTATGTTTTCTATGTATTGTGTGCGATTTTGTCCCATGTACATTTACTCCACATCCTTTCATTTTCTATTGCAAAGTTCTCTTATTTCGCTTTCAGATATATTGATGTTGTTCTGTCACTCAAAAAGTCACATTTCAATGAGTGCCTACATCTCATATTTCCCAGTGAACTTCAGATTAATGATACAACCTAAAGTAGAAGGTCTGATTCAATAAGGTCACATTTTAAAGGTTTAAGTTTTAACCCATAATTTTGCAGACGTCCCAGAACTTTGTTTAAGTGTTCAAAAATAACGATCATCAAGGTTCGAACTATATATGATCCTATCATTAAGGTAAATAATAAGTGTCTTACATGGTAGACCCATAAATATTAATTCCATACAACGCTGAAAAGCAGACTAGGTATTGCACAACCCAAATGGAAGTTTAGTATATTCAAACAAGCCATATTTTGTAATAAATGCCGTCTTGTGACGGTCTTATTTTGCCATTTGTAAATGTCAGCTACGTGACTGTAAATTACAAACTGAGAACACTGAAGCATTTGCCAAGCAATCAAGACATGAAGTTATTTTTGGAAATGGATAGGCATCTTCAATTGTGCTTCATTAATTTTCCTGTAATCTATGCACCACCTGACAGTCTCATTTTCCGGCCCGGATTCATAAACCGACATTAGTCTGTACTATTAACCCACCATTATTAATGTGATCGCCCCCGCAAACCCGTTTGGAGGTCTTCTAAGTGATTGACGAACAACTAGAGCTGCAGCTGCCGTATCTATTTTAGGTTTGACAAGCATTTTCTGTTCAGAAACTTGTAAAGATTACAATCATCTGGAATATCTAGGGTTTCATCTTGTCTACGGGCTGTCTGAAACCTCTGACCAAATTGCAAATCACAACATTCTTTACCTTGATCAGGTATAGCATCTGCCTCATAATGTTTGCTCCTGAAACAATCATAAATGGTAGAAGGGTCGAAACAATCATAAATGGTAGAAGTATCGATTTGGGTCTAGTTAACTTATATATTTTCCTGAAAACTTTCAACATGGCGACGAAGTTTCAAGCTTTCGTTTTTATGACACCATAATAACTCCTCAAATATATCAGGCTTATAAGTTGCTACGCAAGACGTGGGTTTCGTCAACATTAGACTTATCAGTGGCGCTCCGATCCAAAACAGTCAAACTGAAAATTTCCGAAAAAGTTGTGTAAAATACAGCTTAAGCAATCTGTGTCTGGGGGTAGAACATCTTTAGTGTTTCGATTAATTCAAAATGTTGTAGCAATAAATTTACTAACATGAACATATCAATGATATTCCATGTCAAGACACAAGTGCAGACTACTGGGTTGGTGATACCTTCGGAGTCGAAATATCTATCAGCAGTGACATTGACCCATAAAGAAGCATAACGAAATTTTCGCAATTTGTATCCGATTAATTTATACCAAAAAGGAGCAAACAATTTCCCGCAAATTTGTATATCCCATTTTCTGAAAACTATTATGACGTGTAAGATAAACCAGCAAAATCCATAGCAAAATTATAGCCTTCACAAGATCATCAGGAAGCACCCGTCTCGTTTCATTATTAGACAAAAAAACCTTTTATATTAAGTTTCGCCACCTTATGGACTTTTTGATAAAAGAGAGTCGGAAGATACCAAAGGTATTTTCAAACTCATAAATTAAGAAAT
Organism: Mytilus coruscus; assembly: GCA_017311375.1. Classification (NCBI taxonomy): domain Eukaryota; kingdom Metazoa; phylum Mollusca; class Bivalvia; order Mytilida; family Mytilidae; genus Mytilus; species Mytilus coruscus. The sequence continues at coordinate 61,136,782 of CM029602.1, read as the reverse complement.
AATTCTTTCATGCCATGCTCTATGCTTATTTTAACATGGGTAGGCATTATATTTGTCAATATCTTAATACCGATTGTAAGCGAAGTGTTAAATGTTGACAAATATAATGCCTACCCATGTTAAAATGAGCATAGAGCATGGCATGATAGAATTATTTCGATTCTAATAGGAAAATTTTGAACGTTTGTACTTTGAAGCGGATCTATTTTACACGCTCGAAAGGCAGCCATTTTGATATGATGAAACAAAAACGTTATAGAAAATCATCAGTTTAAAGATAAAAAATAAACAGATACATGTAAACTTACTTTTAAAATGATTTTATAAAATTTCCTAGCGAGTAACACCAACACAAATGTCCATTTTGATCTCCGGCGTTGTTCAAAATTCAACTGACGTTGCACTTTCAATTGTGACGTCAATCACGTGCAGCCAGTGTTTTATTGAAATTAGAACATGGCTTTGTATTCAAAGCCAAAGAAGAACGTCATGTTAGAATCAATGACAAACTGACAAAGCCATTGAAAAATAAAAGAAAAAATGGCTAAAAGACAAACAACAGTATACAAAACACAACACATCACAGAAAACTAAAGACTGAACAACACGAACCCCAACAAAAACTGGGATGACCTCAAGTGCTCCGCGGCAAGGGTAGGCAGATCCTACTCCACATGTGGCACTAGTCGTGTTGCTCACAATCTAGTTAAAATATATATCTCTGATTTCGTTATATACTCATATGAGCTTCGACGGAGTTACGATTGATCGATATTTTAAGGCAGTGGCTATTTTGCCGGCTCTGATTAAAATACCGTAATTTAAGCCAGCATAATAGCATATTTCTATAGCAATGGCTATTTTGCCGGCTCTAGGTAAGCGGAAGCCAATTTTGCCTGTAAAAAATATTGTGTTTACAGGAATGCAATTTAAAGAACGGACTATTATTTCAAAAGCAAATGTTATTAAACATTTTTAGTTTTGAAGCTATGTGATAGGTTTTGTTAGATTGTGTAATGTTTTATCAAATTTATATGCAATGAAATTTTTAACTTTTATTTTTTACAACATACAGTTAAAAATCTGAGATTTTATTCTAATGCAATATTAGGCTGTGAGTGATTAAATTTGAGGTAATTTCAACTACATGTTTTGATATGATTTCATTGCTACGAATGGATGCTCAATATTTTATTTTTATGTCTTAACATATTCCTATTTTCACTTGGACTCATAAATGATTATAAACGATTATGTGTATCATAAATATTGTTGCTGTTATCCTATTTTACTACATGTATATGGAGTAATAATTTGATTCTCTGAAGTTGACAATGCACATTTTCGTAGTACTTTTTAAAAGTAAATATTAAAATTCACTATTTTTAATTTACAAAGAACCGGCAAAATGACAAATTCACTATATTGCCGGCGCCGGCAGAATAGCCATTGCTATAGAAATATGCTATTTTGCCGACTAAAATTAAGATATTTTAATCGGCCGAGCCGGCAAAATAGCATATTTTCTATTTTGCCGGCGCCGACAAAATAGCCACTGCCATATTTTACTATTAGTTTGTGTTGCTCATGTATGAACAGACTCGGTGCATAAATGAGATGCAAATGCTATGAGTTACAATTTATGACTAAAATCAGCAAAGACCCATCGAAACAACATCTGATACAAAAATTTGATAATACTTTTAGATATTTGGATGATATATTGGCTCTCAATAATGACGACTTCAGTATGTATACTAAAGAAATTTATCCTGTTGAACTTACTTTAAATAAAGCTAATACGAACAATGACCACTGCCCTTTCCTCGATCTTGATATCTATATCATTAACGGAAAGCTTAATACAAAAATTTATGATAAAAGAGATGATTTTTCATTTCCTATCGTTAATTATCCATTTTTAGATGGTGACGTTCCCTTGTCACCATCTTACGGTGTTTATATATCTCAACTTGTACGATTCGCTCGTGTATGTAACAACGTTTCAGATTTTAACGAAAGAAATTTATGTATTACTGAAAATTATTACACCAGGGTTTTCGATATCACAAACTAGTCAAAACATTTACTAAATTTTATCATCGGTACAAGGACATCATTCGTAAATATAGCTCAACATGCAGACTTCTTATACGTTCAGGTATTTCACTTCCAATCTTTTATGGTAATATTCTTTATAAAGCACAAAATGTCAGTATTCACCTCAGAAGCTAACAAAACCTTTAAATAGACTTATTAAGAAGGGATATAGTTACGATACTGTTGTCAGGTCATTAAAGATTGCATATTTTGGCTTTAATATTGATTCACTTATAGGGTCTTTGCATCGGAACTAAACACATTTATTTAAAACCAGTTGTTGGCATGACACGGGTTATGCTCTTCTCATATATTTTATGATGGTATGATACTAAACCCTAACGGGAGGGATTGTGCCTGATATTCATATGATGAAGACATAATCTTTCAATCAGTTTAATTGAGGTCTGGAGCTGGCATGTCAGTTAACTGCTAGTAGTTTGTTGTTATTTATATATTATTGTCATTTTGTTTATTTTCTTTTGTTACATCTTCTGACATCGGACTCGGACTTCTCTTTAACTGACTTTTAATGTGCGTAGTGTTATGCGTTTACTTTTCTACATTGGCTAGAGGTATAGGGGAGGTTGAGATCTCATAAACATGTTTAACCCGCCGCATTTTGCGCCTGTCCCAAGTCAGGAGCCTCTGGCCTTTGTTAGTCTTGTATTATTTTAGTTTCTTGTGTATAATTTGGAGTTTAGTATGACGTCCATTATCACTGAACTAGTATATATATTTGTTTAGGGCCAGCTTAAGGACGCTTCCGGGTGCGGGAATTTCTCGCTGCATTGAAGACCTATTGGTGACCTTCTGTTGTTGTCTGTTCTGTGGTCGGGTTGTTGTCTCTTTGACACATTCCCCATTTCCATTCTCAATTTTATTACAGACAAATTTTGAATAAAATAATCACAAATCTTTTTAAATTTACAAGTTTGCATGCATTTACAAATGCACAAATCTGGGACCAACAGATATCATGTATTAGGTCAAGCACAAATAAACCACGGGTGCTTGGGAATGCCTAGCTCTCTTTTCTACATGTATTCTTTATAATTTTTTAACTAAAAATTCCTTAATATTTTCACTAATTTTCTCTTATTTAATGTGTTTTGCTCTTATTCATACGATTTTACAATACCAGTAGTTTTTATTGAGAGTTTTTATATGATGCCCCTCTACTCTTAGTGGAAAATAAGAATAGAGGGGTATCATATAAAAACTGCTGGTACTGTAAAATTGTGATAGGGGAAAAACACATTAAATAAGTTAAAATATTAACGAATATTGTTGAAAAAATATACAACACTATAAAATAATACATAGAAAAGTCAATTTCCCAAGCGCCTGTGACATAAATTAAGGGTATAATACCACCAAAAGATAGTAGTCCCATACTACGACGTATCCGGTTTCAAGTAAAAGGGCACAAACAAAATCCCTTGAATTCTACAGTTGTGGGAAATTAACCTTGCAAAAAAAAAAAAAAATAAATAAATAAAATGAAGAAAAATTTGCCTTAGTCATAAACATATATATTGTGTGTTTGATATCACCATTATTTTTTATTTGGTGTTTCTGTTGAATATGTTAGAAACTTGAGGTGACCTAGTTTATACTAAAGCTTGTAAACAGAAACTAGAGGCTCCAAGGACCCTGTGTCGCTCACCTGATATTTTTATCTACAATTGATGCATGATAAATGCAACTGTTGTACTGTCGTTTAGTTTCAGAGATATAAGACTAAAAAGTGCGTTTGAAACCTATGTTTTATTTCAGCCATGTGTGCCATGTTGGCAGGCAGGGTCATCATACACAGTGGTCCCTGGATATCCTAGTGGTGATTTAAACCAAGTTTGGTTTAATTAGACAGTAGTTTCAGGAGAGAATTTTTGTAAAATTTATCTAACGAGAAATGCGAAGTGATGAGAAAGTTTGTTGTGAAGTTTTGTTGTTGCGCAACACCCCCTCCAAAAAACAAAACAAAAGGTAATAAAAATTATCATTTAAGGGCAATCTTTCCTATTAATGATTTCTGCAAAATTCAGTTGATTGTGCAAGGGTTGTATAGCCAGCTGAGGTCGTTAAAACTCTCATTTGTTGTTGCAAAATTCAAGTGGTTTTGAATTGCTTTGTTGATCTTTTTGTATTCAACTTTTAAACAACAAAGTACAACAAATATGATGACTGATACTCATGACACTGAAAATATGGTCTTCATTCTTGTGAAGAAAATGGTAAGGTTTGAAATATTTCTTAAATATTAATTCAATACCAATACTTTAATTTGTATTGGATTTATCCCAGGAAATGAGAACAAGGGACACAATTAAATTCATTTTTTTCCTAAACTTCTGATAAAATATAAAATGAAGAACTATATTTTTAATGAGAATTTTTTTTTAATAGTTAATTGATAATTTGAACAATATTAATTAAGTTTTAGATCTAGCCATTGTTCGGGATTATAGTTGTGACATCATTTTCAATGTAAAGAAAGAAACACCATCATCAGGTATTAATGTGTTGTTTTTTTTTCATGTTATAGAATTATCAATTATTTTTATTGCCAGTTCATTAGTAGATTGTTTTCTATATTGATTTTCTACTGCAGTTTCAGAAAAGAAGATTACAAAAGGAAAACATTTTGTAAAACTTACCAAAATTTACCAAATTAATGAAAATTGTTAAAATTGACTATAAAGGGCAATAACTCCTTAAGGGTCAACTGACCATATTGGTCATATTGACTTATTTGAAGATCTTACTTTGCTGAACATTATTGCTGTTTACAGTTTATCTCTATCTGTAATAATTTTCAAGATAATAACCAAAACGGCAAAATTTCCTTAAAATTACCAATTCAGGGCAGCAACCCAACAACCAGTTGTCCAATTCATCTGAAAATTTGAGGGCAGATAGATATTTACTTGATAAACAAGTTAATCCCTGTAAGATTTGCTTTAAATGCTTTGGTTTCAGAGTTACAAGCCAAAATCTACATTTTACCCCTATGTTCTATTTTTAGCCATGGCGGCCATCTTGGTTGGTTTGACAGGTCACCGGACACAATTTGTAAACTAGATACCCTAATGATGATTGTGGCCAAGTTTGGTTAAATTTGGCCCAGTAGTTTCAGAGGAGAAGATTTTTGTAAAAGTTAACGACGACGGACGCCAAGTGACGAGAAAAGCTCACTTGGCCCTTCGGGCCAGGTGAGCTAAAAAAGGGTAAACAGTTAATGTTGTGTGAAATTTTCATTATAGTACTAGACAGGATAAATCTTTATTCATGCCCAGTATTTTTTTCTGAAAATGCCAACAAAGTTAAATGAGGGGAGGAATGCCCTTTACCGTCAGGCGTCAAACGGTCATTTTCGGCTAACGTTAGCGTCAAATTAGTTAAAATGTTATCGTGATTCGTCAAAATATCCTTATCGTGATTCGTCAGAGGTCTCAAATAATTATCCGTTTCCGTTATTTTTGGAAAAAATTTAACGTGATTAGTCAAAATCAGTCGATTTTTGTATCGTCATAAGGAAAATGTACATTTTATCGTCATGTGTAAGACATAATAGTGTCCTGTGAAAATGTGTCCACCTGGACAGTTTTTCATAGAATTTTGGTATTAAAAATGTCCATTGCCATGAAATATTATCCCTCAAGTGGACAGATTTTTACTGCAAAAGTTATGAAATAGTGTCCACCTACAGGACAAGTTTTCGTAGTAGTTGCTATTAAATTGTGTCCTCCAAGGGAAGTAATACAAAGGTCATTAAAAAGTTTTATTATATTTGAATTTTATTAAAATTTGAACGATTGATTAGAAATTGATTAATACATAAATTTAAACAAACAAGTAATAGATGGAAGTGAATATAGAGACATTTAGTTCTAAGAAATACCCAGCTAATGGTATAAATGACAATGAAAGAAGAACAATAAGAAGGAAGTGTGTAAAGTATAAAATCAAATGTGAAGAACTTTACAATAGAATTTTGGTATTAAATTAAGTCCAATGCCATGAAATATTGTCAGCATTTTACAGCACAGTTATGAAATATGTTCCACCTACAGGACAATTTTTCGTAGTAATTGTTATTGAATTGTGTCCTCCAAGGAAAATAATACTAAACAAAATCTGTTACTTGTTTGAATTTAAATCATTTACATATATATATATATTAAAAAATATAAATAAGAAGATAAGGATGGTATGAGTACAAATGAGACAACTCTCTATCAAAGTAACAATGTATTAAAGTTTGCAATTTAAGTTAAAATACGTCCAGTTATAACAAGGCAATGAATATCATTTAATATTTTAATCATATCAAAAAAATGTGCTGTCGGACATATATATATATATAATGTCCTGTGAAAAAATGTCCACCTGGACAGAATAATAGTATTAAATAATGTCCATGCTCATGGACATTTTTTCAATACCTGAGGACATTTTTTCATAGGATGTTGTGTCCGGGACACAATCATTTAAATATTAAGTAAATATTATCCATGGACAGTATTTACTATGAAATATTGTCCGGTTGACATTATTTCATGGGGGGACATTATTAAATCCTACACATGCACCAAAAATTACCGTTAACGTCATTTGGCAAGATTTGTTACCGTTATCAAGGATTTGTATAGTAAGAATGAGTTATTTTTTTCATTGCTTTGGCAATTGACTGAAAATAAAAATTTACAGAAGTTAACATACAAACACATTCACAGTTTGTCAACTGTCGTTGTACACACTGAATTACGCTTTTTCATCAAAAGAAAACACTTTAATTACGCTTTTTCGTCAATTGAAACTTGAGTGGTAATCAATAATAATTACATTTACGAATGAATAAAGTCCTTTTCCATCACAATATTGTCTATACGTGACAAAAATAAGAAAACAACTCGATACATGTGTACAAAAAATTATGTTCCGATATCGTAAGTGACAAGTAGTAGTGGCGAGTAGCGAACTCTCGTCGCGTAAGAGAAAACGATAAATCACGAGATTCCAATCCTTCTTACCATACAAATCCTTGCCGTTATTCGTCATGAAAGTACCCCCATTACGACTTTCTTAAATAAGGAAAAACGTAACCCGAATAATTCAGTCCCTCCCCGTAATCGATCTCTCCTACTTGCGAGGAAATGTACTAATGTAGTAATCGTAGATCAGCGGAATATAACGACTGAATTATTCGGGTTAGGAAAATGGTAAAAATTTTGTTTTCCGGACATTGAGAGCATGTCTTTTCCGATAAAATTTTATTGATTTTGCACACAGCAAATTGTGCCAACCACGTTAGTTTCGAATAATATTTGCGTCAAAATGGCGTCAAATTTTAGACAACAACTTTCTCAGTTAGCCACATTATCGCACGGTGGAGGTTCCCATAAAGATGTCACAGAAAAGTAAAAATATATTCGTTTGTTATAAAGAAATATACTAAAAACTGAAGTACAGTGCATGTCCATAGATATTCGTCACGTACAATTTATTGCTCCTGTAAAAATTTTTTTTCAAAACGATATAATTTTTGAAGGCATAATTTTCTGGTTGGATTTAAACAAATCAAGGGTTTAAAGACATCAAGTAACAATCCCTCATTTGATAGCGCTTAAAACAAAATTTTCGTAACTGAGTCATTTTTACTTTAAATGGCACATATGAAAAGAATTCTAGACAGTTCGGTACCCAGATAAATCGGCATCCGGACAAATCGGCACCCGCGAAAGACACTTCGGCACCCAGACAAATCGGCACCTAGACAAATCGGCACCATATAAATTATTTTATCTTTGATCTAAATATAGTGAACCAAAAATTAAAATTTCCTGGCACTGATATATGTATGAGGGCCTGAACTCAATTTGCAAGTTTAGTGTTAATATATAGCAATAATGTTTGACTGTTTTTACAAATTACTAATTTGTTTCCAGCACTATTTTATTTTGAGGAAAATGATGACAAAAGTCGGCACTTAATTTTAAAGATTAGAATTAAGTATTCAAATATATGCAAATGCATTCAAAATTTTAAGCAGACCATGTTCAAGTTTTAAATTTTAAGTTCTAATATCGATTTTTGAATTTTTGGGTAAAAAATACGATTTTTGAAATAACAAAAATTTAAAAAAAAATTTTCGCGTTTTTGCCTCAAATCAATGGTTTTGATAAGAAAATAAGAAAATAAGACTCTGTAAAAATTAGACCAATTGGGCAATTATTTACCTTGCATTTATAAGGGGATTTCTAATATTACTGTTTATTTGGCAATAATGCAAAATTTTCCCTTTACTCCCTTATGTACAAATGCTATTAGCTCTATCGGATTAATGCATAACTACAATTAATGATGATTTAATTAAATAATGACCAATAATGTTTATTCAAACAACAACATATCTAACAATCAATTATGATTTAATTAAATGATGTTTATTCATACATACATAATCATTTAGGGTTAAATTAAATGATGATTATTTTTTGTTATGCATATATTATCTACGAATAATAATATTACTGCAACAATTCTTTAATTTTTCCTAATAAATATATTTTAAAAATAAGGTGCGAATTGTCTTGGTCCCGAAAATGTCCGGATCCCGAAATGTCCAAAATGGATGCCGAAATGTCTTCGGACTTGGGTGCCGATTTGTCTGGGTGCCGAAATGTCTTGTTAGCATATGAAAAATGCAGCAAATTTTCCATAAGATGAATAGACCTAATCGCTATTTGGAAATCTGCGTCGCTTGACCCAAGAATCTGAGCCTCTTGAACTGTTGACGTCATACAACAATCACTTTTCCACTGTGGCGTCAGATATTTTCTATTGTGACATCAAAATTTTACGGGAACCTTAATGATGTCCAGTAAATAGCAATAAGGTGTATAGCCCTAATCTGATTTACTTATAAGTTACAAGCCTATGAAAACTTAAAAAAATTGACAATTTTCAAGGCTACTATCATTTTAAAAACCCAAAAATAAAAATATAGTTTCTTTGGAAGAAGTTGTTCCGTTTTCTATAAATTTGCGCTGTTTTAAGTAAAACGACCAAGTTAAAAAAATTTTTTATTTTAGCACTATCTAATGATTACTCAAATAAGGGATTGTTATTCATTTGGTAATAATAGTTCCTCATTTGGCGGGTTGTCTCCAACCTGTATAAGTTATTAATTGTAGTAGGGAAACTAAGAATGCTGCAAAACAAAAATATAAACCTGCAACAATTCTGCTTCTCTTGCATGGTACTGTGTTGATTAAATCCATCCAGGAACGATCCATAAGTATAAGCTTATCCCTACATTTGTGTGTTTAGTCCAATCCGGAAACAAACAGTTACTAAGGCAACTTTTTGTTTGGGCCAAGTGTTTCAGCAGTGAGCAGAGGGAGGAAAATGTTTAGAAATCGAACATTTTGAAATTTTGATATTTTTACATTGTATGTGATCACTCCATTTTAACATAGTGCAGAATTCTGAGTTGAAGACTTGTCATCATGAAACAAATAATGTGTTTTATCATGTTTATGACTTGCAGAAAGTATATACACCACTTTAATCATCTACTGCCATCTTTTAACATGTTATTCAGGGGTTTCATTATCTTTCATGTTGACCAGTACATTCCTATTTGAAGGTGGTACTTTTCAATATATTCAATGAACATCTTATATAAAAATTTCTGAATTCAGGCAGTACTTATCTGTAGCATAGGAGGGTAAAAGTACCGGGTACCGCCTCCTAATGAATGGCCTGGTTATTTGCTCTTAAAATAAGAAAAGAGAGCTCAAACAGCTACTTAGTTTTAGATATATACACTTACATGTAATTCCTTTTTAAATCAAATTCATAAAAATTCAAAGTCAGTATACCAGTATTATTGACAACTGTCATGATACACTCAGTGATTATTAATTGGAATCATCTCCACTTTAATTACAATCTGAATTGACCTCAGTTAGTATCTCCCGTTTTACATAATTGAATAATAGACACTTTATTAAACAGCTCAATACACAATTTAACATACAATGTTATACCTCAATAGTATACCTATAAATAATTTTGGTCTAAGCTACATAAAATTGCTCTGTAAGTGATGTGTCAAAGATGCATTATTAAGGATTAATAAGATATATCTGTTTCAAAGAAAAGACAGAAAATAGATTATGTATGAGAAGATGCAAACATGGTCTATTTTACTTGTATACATAACTCCTACCTGAGCTTTTTTGTGCAATATTATTTTATTTCCCATCATATTGCTATTTCAGAGTATAAGGTAATTGAACACAAATGTATTTTTTCTCGATGAAAAATAAACAAGTTAAATAACAATAAGTAACTTATAATTTTGTTTATGTTGAAAAAAGTGCATTTTTGATGCCTCTTTCTTGAAACTATTTTTAGTCAAACTTTAATATAAGATAGACTACACCTTCCTTCCAAAATCACTTAATTATTCCAAGTTCTGATGGTTGAATTAATTGCCTTACAGGAGATTTGGAATAAGAAAAAAATATGATGTAAAAAAAATGTCCAACTAGCATAAAATTGGTTTGGATCAAGGCACCAACATGAATGCTTTGATATTAAAGACAAATTAGTCATATAAATGCTTTGTAACTTATGGATATGCACTGTATATATATTGTTACCGTTTCACCCCTTAAACTGAGTGGATATATTTATTTAGAAAAAGAGGCTTGACCTTACTTAATTTGCATGGTTCCTTTGTTCTGGTATAAGGTTGAAATAAAACTAATTTCGGTATAAATTTAAGATGTACTTTATGTATGTAGCATCTATAAAATCAAATATTTACATTTCATTGAAAAACTACATATTTAAATCTATTTACAACATGCTGTAATCATCCAATTTATAGGTCAGGAAGGTTGACTAAAATTATGAGAAGGTTGTGTGTCTCCAAAGGTTAATATGGTAGAAGTTCAACCTTCAGGAATCAGTTACCGATATAATAAAATATTTATGAAGGTTGATTTCATAAAATAATCATTTATTTTATTTCTTTCTGCCAAAATGAAAGTAGGTTTCCAGAAAATCTTTCTCATATTATAATAACAATAGAAGGTTGTCTTAGTGGAAAGCAGGTTGTAGATTGACAATGGATGCCACATGTGGAGCAGGATCTGCTTACCTTTTCAGAGTACCTGAGATCAACCCCAGTTTTTGGTGGGGTTCGTGTTGCTCAGTCTTTGGTTTTCTATGTTATGTTTTGTGTTCTGTTGTTTGTCAGTTTGTCTTTTTTAGCCATGGCTTTGTCCGTTTATTTTCGAGTTTGTATGTCCCTTTGGTATCTTTGCCTTTCTTTGACTCGTGCAATTTTCTATTTTCTATTTTTTTTTTATTTCATATATATTTGTTTTGTTATGTTTTATAATAATCTCTTACGGAATATTGTACTTTTATTTTGAAATTTGCAAAAGTATCACCTCCTCCAAAGTATCTAAAATATATGATATACTGATATAATATGAATGTTGGTTAACTTTGAATATTGTATGTTTGTAAATATTGTCATGTTTGTCTTGGTAACAATCCAACATTTGGATTTTCACCAATAAAATGATTTGATTTGATTGCAAAACAAATAGCCATGTGAAAGCCTTAATGTTACAAGGTTTAGTTTTTTTTTTAAACATATGAAACCTGCTTACCAGACTTAAAGTAAATTATGGTTCTGACATCATCTTAACAAAGGTTGACTATGATTATTTGCTAGCTCAAGGATTGTTTTATTTGCTCTTGCAGATGTGAGAATAATCTTAAAGTTGTTTTTTAAACCTTCTATATATAAATTTTGGGTCAGTAGATCAAACAATCAGAATATTTGTTATGTCATGTGTATGTAAACAAGGAATCTGTGTAATAAATCGCCAATACACAAATAATATGGCTGCTTGAGTAAATAGACTATTGCATTGTTGGGATTTAGATGACTATGGCTTAAACACAAGTTATTATTATATCAAGAAAATGAATAGTTAAAAAGGTTAACATATTCCCACACCATTTGTGTTTAACATACCTGCTAACCAACCGTAAATAGTCTGTGAGACAGTAAGAGGTGAAATTCTATCGTAAAATCAGCAATGTGAAAACGTAAACAAAACAGCTGATTCATAAAAATGCTGCAATAAATTACTGACAAATATTGTTCTTAGCATGAGAACATTTAATTGAACCATACGATTACTAAATTGTAACAATATTCCAGCTCTTCTGAACTATTTCATAGAAAGAAGCTAAGTAATATGATTTATAGATAATTAATTTGCTTTTATTTATCAGTGTTCCAACTAATATATCTGAAATACAAATCCTACTGGAAAAATCTGCTCCATGTTTTCATTTTCTGTGAATAAGATAAGATAGACTTTTTGTGCCGAGCATATATAGTACGAACAAACGATAAAAATCAGTTGAAAAAAGGTTAAGCCTTCCAATTGATGTTTTATCGTGTGTTTTTCTATGTTGTGATGTTATACTATTGTTTCAGAAAAAGGGAGAAGGTTTGGTACCATTAAAACGTTTAATCCCGCTGCAAATGTTTGCACCTGTCCTAAGTCAGGAATCTGATGTACAGTAGTTGTCGTTTGTTTATGTAATTTATACGTGTTTCTCGTTTCTCGTTTTTTATATAGACTAGACCGTTGGTTTTACCGTTTGAATGGTTTTACACTAGTACTTTTGGGGCCCTTTATAGCTTGTTGTTCGGTGTGAGCCAAGGCTCCGTGTTGAAGGCCGTACATTGACCTATAATGGTTTACTTTTATAAATTGTTATTTGGATGGAGAGTTGTCTCATTGGCACTCACACCACATCTTCCTATATCTATTAACCCATCAGGTTGATACAAAGCAGAAAAAAATCTAACAAAAACACAGACCGGATGTGTTTTAGTTTCAGTTAAATTTAGTGACAAACTGGAAGTATATCAGTGGTAAAAAATATAGATTTTATTGTTGTAAAAAGGAAAGAGGCTGCTCAATAAGAAGTGCAGGATGCCAAGATAAAAAGAAAAATGTTGACAGGGTGTTGGATAAAAAGGGTTGATTCTGCACCCTATAAAAATGGTTAAATTGGAATAATACTGTCCATATGCAGTAAAGCACTAATATTAGAGTGGTTTTGATCTGGCTGCAAAGCAGGTTAGATATATCTCTGTGTTGTAAATTTGATTTAAAAGTCCACTTATTCTTATTCAGTGTTATTTAAAAATCCTTCTATTCTAAGTTTGCTAATAATCATGTTTAAAATAATAATTTATTAATGAAGGTATAAAGGATTTTTGGAAGAAATTTTGAAGTCTGAAGGCAGTAATCTTGTTCAGGGCTTACAGGCATTTGTAGAGGCATGTAAGTAAAGTAAATTTTTTCCTGAAATTTCCTTTAGTATAAAATATGAAGATGTGGTATGATTGCCAATGAGGCAAATAATGTGGATTTAAACAATTTAGTGTTTACTCAAAGATGTGTACAGGCATCTGAAAACCTTAAAAAAATGTTAGTCAACTGAAAACCACAAAAGATATATTTTGACAGCTGAAAACTGGTGATTTGATATAAGTTTCATACATCAGAGATTAATACATGTATCTGCAGATTCTGAACTTTCATTTTTGTAAAATGTTTGAATTGATTTTTAGGTAGCAAGTGTTGTCTTATGTGATTACTCCACATTGGACAGGATTCTTGATAAAATGCATACATATACTAAAGGACGTTAAGCAACCAGCAATCAATCAATCATATATTCTAAAGAACATTAAGCAACCAACAATCAATCAATCATATATTCTAAAACCATAGATGAGTAACACAAGGTAAATGATTTGCAGATCACTTGAATAATCTGCCATCAACTTTTCACAGGTAATTTACCCACCAATGAAAAAATAATGGAGCTGAACAGCCCAAATTAGAAAAAAATACACTTACATATGTAAGTCAAATGTGCATTGTTTTTTTTTTTTGGAGTTCCAATATAAATCAAAGTTAATGAAAAATTAATCTTTATGATTTGAAATTGAAATGGCAAAATATTATTTTCGAGTAGTTTATAACTTTCCTTTTCAGTGGTAAATGAAAATGTTAGTCTAGTCATTTCAAGACAGTTATTGTCAGATTTCTGTTCCCACCTTACAAAGCTACCAGATGCATTAGCAAAAGAAGTGGCTCATTTCACACTGGAGAAAGTTCACACTCGTGTGATCTCATTCGAAGAACAGGTTTGTTTGTATAAGTACTGTAATATGTGTGTTGTTCTGATTTTTGTTGAGCCTGCTACTTTTGTTGCAAAAGCGAGACATAGCGATCCTTCATTCCGTCGGCAGCAGCTGCGGCGTCCACAAGTATTCACTCTGTGGTTAAAGTTTTTGAAATTTTAATAACTTTCTTAGACTATCCTGGATTTCTACCAAACTTGGACAGAAGCTTGTTTATGATCATAAGATAGTATCCAGAAGTAAATTTTGTAAAAAAATCAATCCTGTTTATCCGTATTTTACTTATAAATGGACTTATTTTTTCTGCCAGTTAACATTACATTCGCTCTATGGTTAAATTTTTTAAAATTTAAATAACTTTCTTAAAATATCCTGGATTTCTACCAAACTTGGAAAGAAGCTTGTTTATGATCATAAGATAGTATCCAGAAGTAAATTTTGTAAAAAAAAAAAATCCTGTTTATCGTATTTTACTTATAAATGGACTTAGTCTTGTATTATTTTACTAGTTTCTTGTGTATAAAGTTTAGTAACATTATCACTGAACTAGTATATATATTTGTTTCACTCTGTATTGAAGACCTATTGGTGACCTTCTGTTGTTGTCTGTTCTGTGGTCGGGTTGTTGTCTCTTTGACATTCCCATTTCCATTCTCAATTTTAGTTTTCTGCAAGTTATTACATTCACTCTATGGTTAAATTTTTAAAATTTTAATAACTTTCTTAAAATATCCTGGATTTCTACCAAACTTGGAAAGAAGCTTGTTTATTGTCATAAGATAGTATTCTAAAGTAAATTTTGTAAAAAAAATCAATCCTGTTTATCCGTATTTTACTTATAAATGGACTTAGTTTTTCTTCCAGTTATCATTGCATACAGTCTGCAGTTAAAGTTTTTAAAACATTTATTAGATTCATAAACCATCCTGGATTTTTACCAAACTTGGACAGAAGCTTCTTACAATTTATAATTTTTTCCCCGTTTTTGTTGAGCCTGCGACTAACAGCAAAAATAGGCGAGACACTGGGTTCCGTGTAACCCTTACGATTTTTTTACATTGCAGACTCTCAACTTTAATTGTTACTGATTTTCAACACAAAAAGTAATGTTTGTATGTATTAACTTTCAGATATCAGTGTACCTAAAGACAGTAATTATATTAACATGGCTCTAAATCTGGGACTTCAGGAATTGGTATGTCATTATACAGAGTCATTTAGTTATTTTGAACTGATATCTGGTTGACTTTCATATGATCAAAGAGAGAGAGAAAATATCTTTAGAACTTACAATGAAGTCCAAATATGAAACCAAGAATGTTTTGATTTTGATATATGTTTTAGAAAAAAGAACAAAAATAGTTTCTTCAGTCCAAACCATCACCAACCTGTATTTTTACATTTTAGGTTGGTGCAATAAGACAACATTTAGCAAATATATATGAAAGAGAACAGTCTTGGAGAGAAGCTGCAAATGTATTGGTAGGGATACCACTAGAAACAGGACAAAGGTTAGAAAAGTATAAATAGATGGATAATTACCATAATTGACAATCACTGAACAATTTCTTCTTCAGTTATGGTCACATGAAGGGATAATTATATAATGAATACCAAATATTGTAATGTCCTTTCTGTAATTAATGTGAGACAAATGTTTGCTTATCCAGTGCCAATGTTAACTAAATGTTTAAAATTAATTTTCTAGAACACATATTTTAAAAGATTTGATAATAGCTTATGGTGTAAAGTTTTGTCTAACATATACTAACTGTCAAACATCATTTTGATATTTTGATGACTTATTTAAATCTCTGTAAAATTTTGGTGCTTTTTTCAGTTTTTGATTTGATTTCATGATTCATTAGCCATTGTTAAGTTTTTGTCCCCTCACAACACTGTGCAGGGACATAGAAATACCATCTGTCTGTCTGGTCTTGTAAGCCTTCCCATGTACAATTCTTGCCTGATTTTTATGAAATTCATTTCAAATGCTTTTATCAACTATGTCTTGAACAATATGGCAAAATCAAAAGCTCAAACACGTCAAAAACAACTGTCATACTTGACTTGGCATAAAATGAGTGCTGATCAATATTTTGAATGTAGTTGGTAATATATATTGTATGGAAATTGCATTATTAGCACTCTCAAACCTACATTTCTTGTCAGATTTTGATCAAATTAATATCAAAGTTTTTTATCAGCAATTTCTCTTACATTAAAATCTTTACAGATCAATTATTTTAAGAGGAGTTATACCCCCTTGTAACATAAATTATATGGGAAATTTCATTGTGAGTGCTCTCAAATCTACATTTCTTGTAGGATTGTTATGAAGTTTATATCAGCAATTTCTTGGACAAGGTCGAAAATCATCACTGATCAATTATTTCAACAGGAGTTAGTCTTGTGAATTCTATAGGAAACTGCATTGTAAGCACTCTCAAGCCTATATTTCTAGTCAGATTTTGTTCAAATTAAGATCAAATGTTTATATCAGCAAGGTCTTTGAAGAGTTGGTTTATCAATGCTGGTCAACTATTTTTACAGGAGTTTTGCCCCTTTCAAATAGAAATTAAATGAAAAATAACATTGTTAGCTTGCTCATGTCTACATGATTTGTAGGATATTTATGAAGTATTTTCAGGTGATTAGGTTGTTTAATTGTTAGACTTAATGTCATTTGTTTGTTGCAAAATTACATGCAACAAGTTTGTCAAAGGAGAGTGTAATTTGAGGATTTTATGTTCTATAATCATGATAATTACATCCTTTTTCATTTGATTGCAGACAGTATCCAGCTGACTACAAACTGAATACATACTTAAAGATTGCCAGGTTATATCTAGAAGATGAAGATCCTGTACAAGCAGAAGCTTATATAAATAGGGCATCTCTTCTACAAGCTGATTCCAAAAATGAAGAATTACAGATACGTTATAAGGTTAGTATTGTCAATATAAACTAAGTTATTATGTGTTAATATTATTACATAATTTCCGTGAAACTTGTACAGTGTGGATTATATAGCATACTATTGATTTTCTCTTTTTAGCTCACCTGGCTCAAATGGTCAAGTGAGCTGTTCTCATCACTTGGTGTCCGTCAATGTCTGTCATTATCCATTGTCGTCTGTCTTTGATGTCAGTCGTCGACTGTCAACTTTTACGAAAATTTTCTCCTCTGAAACTATCAGGCAAATTTCACCAAACTTGGCCACAATCATCATTAGGGTATTTAGTTTAAAAAATGTGTATGATGACCCTGCTTGCCAACCAAGATGGCTGACCTGGCTAAAAATAGACATGGGGTAAAATGCAAGTTTTGCCTATTATTTTGAAAACCGCTATAAATAGAGAAATTCTGACGGGGTAAAAATGTTCAGAATGTTGAGCTCTACCTTTTGTTCATTTAGACTCTAATTAGAGTAATTGGCTTTCAGTGACAATGTTTACCAATTTTTGCTTTTTTGCCTAAAATCTTAAAAACTATAATAGATAGATATAAACTTTATGAAGCAGAAATGATCAGCAAGACAACATCTACAAATTAGTCAACATGACCAAAATCGTAAGTCGACTCCTTAATGAAGTTATTGCCCTTCAATAATGATTTTTCTCATTTTTTTCCCATTTTTATACAACTGCAAAAAATTTTTGCGGTCGTATATTGGTATGACGTTGGCATTGTCGTTGTCGTACGAAGACACATTGGTTTTCGCACAATAACTTTAGTTTAAGTGAATGGATCTCTATGAAATTTTACCATAAGGTTCAATACCACAAAAGGAAGGTTGGGATTGATTTTGGGGGTTATGGTACCAACAGTTAAGGAATTAGGGGCCAAAAAAGGGCCCAAATAATCATTTTTCTAGTTTCCAGACAATAACTTGTGGAACAGTGTATGAATCTCGCTGAAATTATACCACAAGTTTCCATACCACAAAGGGATGGTTAGGATTGACTTTGGGGGTTATGGCTCAAACTGTTTAGGAATAATGGGGCAACAAAGGGGGAAAAACAAGGGGGGTGGTCAATACGCAACAGCATGGTGTATTGCACAAAAGCAAAAAATTTAATATAAATTCAAATCATATAATCAATTCTAAGTTCTTTGACTACAGTTATTCTGTGTCAGAAACCTATTATGTGTCAAATATTTAATTACAATCCAAATTCAGACCTGTATCAAGCGCGAATATTGTGTCCATTTTTGCCACAACTGTTCAGGGTTGGACCTCTGCGGTCATCCCAAAATTGGTTTCCGTTCTCAAACTTGAGTTTGCCTCAACCAAATGTTATGAAACTTATACACAATGCTTATTACCATAAAACACAGATCAAGTTTGAATTTGATGTCACTTTAACCGTTCTAGAGTTATGCCCCTTTATAAATGGAAAAATTGCAAAATTTTTATTTTCTTCTAAATATGAAGTAATTTTTAAAATTGGAGTTATCTTCCTTTTTCCATGATTATAGTTGAATCAACTACAATCAATGCTTTATACAATGCAACGTTTAATTTTGACTTCCACTGATAAAACACAGATCAAGTTGAATTTGGGTAGTGTCACTTTAACCATTATTGAGTTATGCCCCTTTATAAACGAAAACATTGCAAAATTTTTAGTTTCCATTCTGTAACTTAAGTTTGCCCCAACCAAACATTATGAAACCTATACACAATGTTCATTACCACAAAACTAAGATCAAGTACAAATTTTTTGTTTCCGTTTTCCAACTTTAGTTTGCCTCAACCAAATGTTATGAAACTTATACACAATGCTTATTACTACATAATACAGATTAAGTACGAAATTTTACCATTCTTGTGTTATGCCTTTTATAAACATAAAAATTGCTGAATTTTTTGTTTCCGTTCTCTAACTTTAGTTTGTCTCAACCAAATGTTATAAAACTTATACACAACCGTTCTAGAGTTATGCGTGTTTACAAATAGAAAAATTGCTGAATTTTTAGTTTCTGTTCTCTTCTTAAGTTAGCCTCAACCAAATGTTATGAGACTTACACACAATGCTTATTACCACAAAACTCAAGTTCAAATTTGGGAAGCGTCACTTTTACTGTTCTTCAGTTATGTCCCTTTATAACTATATGATATGCAAGCAGGGGCATCATCTGTGTCCACATGTGGACACTATCCACATTTATTTACTAAAAAGTGGCCATTGTTGAAGATGCAGGTGAGCAACACAGGCTCTTTTTAGACCCTCTAGTTTTTATACACCCGTTTACGGGAGGTATTATGGTATACCGTTTTCCGTCTGTACGTCTGTCTGTCCGACGGCAGTCGTCAACATGTCGGACAGTAACTCAAAAACGCTTTAACCAATTTGAATGAAACTTAGTTGAATTGTTTATATCAATTGATGTAAGCTCTCTTTCGATTTTTATAAATTTTGGATTTTACTTTTCCGAGTTAAGGAGTTTTATTCATTAAAAAAAGGGGGATTTCCAGTTTTGGACAATAACTCAAAAATGCTTTGAACAGTTTTCATGAAACTTTGGTGAATTGTTTATATCTATTTATGTGAGCTCCCTTTCGATTTTTATAAATTTTAGATTTTAAGTTTCCAAGTTGTGGGGTTTTATTTATTAGGAAAGGGGGATTTTCCAGTTTTCGGACAACAACTCAAAAAAGCTTTGAACAGTTTTCATGAAGCTTTGGTGAATTGTTTATATCTATTGATGTGAGCTCCCTTTAGATTTTCATAAATTTTATTTACGTTTCCGAGTTATGGGGTTTTATTCATTAAAAAAGGGAGATTTTCCAGTTTTCGGACAATTACTCAAAAATGCCTTGAGCAGTTTCCATGAAACTTAAGTGAATTGTTTAGGTCTATTGATGTAAGCTCCCTTTCGAATTCAATAAATTTTAGATTTTATGTTTCAGAGTTATGGGGTTTTATTCATTAAAAAAGGGAGATTTTCCAGTTTTCAAACAATTACTCAAAAATGCCTTGAGCAGATTCATGAAACTTTGATGACTGGTTTATATCTATTGAAAAAGCGGCGTGTATCATGCGCTCATGGCGCAGCTGTTTATTTCCCTTCACATAATGAGGAAAATAAATCTATCCTGATAAAAATACAGATGCATTTAGGGAAGTAAACAGAAAGCTGACAAATAAGGCAACATTAGTTGAAATTGCTGAGGAACATGCATTCTTGTCTTTTTAATGATAACTGTACATGTCTGGGTGTAATGGACATGTTTGAGCATGTTATATATATCTATTTACAGGCTTGCTATGCTAGAGTATTAGATTATAGGAGGAAGTTCATAGAAGCAGCTGCAAGATATAATGAATTATCATATAAAACAATGATAGCTGAAGAGGAGAGAATGACTGCATTGAAAAACGCTTTAATATGTACTATATTAGCATCTGCAGGTTAGTTATAAGAGTGCAAATGGGTTAATAGATTTTGTAAAATGTGATATGAAAGCTTTTATGTAAAAGGAAAACAATAATCAACTATTCACAATACCATATAAAAATAAGGAGATGTTGTATGATTGCCAATGAGACAACTATCCACTAAAGTTCCAATGAAGTGGATGTAAGCAATTATAGATAACCGTACAGCCTTCAACAATGGGAAAAGGTAAGACTATGTCAGTTAGCCATTGCATGCTCTTTGGAGCCTCTTGTTTTAAATGGATTTTTTATGCCCCGCCGTAGCAGAGGGGGCATTAAGTTTTACCCTTGTCCGTATTTCCCAAAGTTGGTTTCCGTTCTCTAACTTTAGTTTGCCTCAACCAAATGTTATGAAACTTATACACAATGCTTTTTACCACTAAATACAGATCAAGTTTGAATTTTGGTGGCGTCACTTGAACGGTTCTAGAGTTATGCCCCTTTACAAATGGAAAAATTGCTAAATTTTTGTTTCCGTTCTCTGACTTAAGTTTGCCTCAACCAAATGTTATGAAACTTATACACAATGCTTATTACCACAATATACAGATCAAGTTTGAATTTTGGTGCCGTCACTTTTACTGTTCTGGAGTTATGCCCTTTACAAATGGAAAAATTGCTAAATTTTAAATTTTTTTTCTAAAAAATATCAATCGAGTAATTTTTAAAATTGGAGTTATCTTCCTTTGTCAATGATTATAGTTGAATCAACTACAATCAATGCTTTATACAATGCAATGTTTAATTTTGCCTTCCACTGATAAATTAAAGCAATTTTTACCCTTCATTTCTAAAAATATTTTAAAGTCGTCTTTGAAAATTGGAATTATCTTTCATTGTCCAGAATGGTAGTTGAATCAACTACAACCAATGCTTTATACAATACAATATTATTATACTTCCTACTGATAAATTTAAACAATCTTTACCATTCAGTGCTTACAAGCACTTTGATTACCATTCTATGGTTATGCCCCTTTACAAATGAAAAAATTGCTGAATTTTTCCTTTCCGTTCTCTAACTTGAGTTTGTCTCAACTAAATGTAATGAAATGTATATATAATCCTTTTAACCACAAAACTCCTTTTAGTTCAATTTTTGGAAGTGTCACTTTTACAGTTCTTGAGTTATGTCCCTTTATAGCGTTATATACTTGCTGGGGCATCATCTGTGTCCCTTTTGGACACATTCCCCATTTATTTTGTGTTTATATCTCTGCTATATGGATATCAATAATATAATATACCTTGTTGATTTTAAAAAATAAGATACTTTTTATATGAAACAAAAAAAAAAAACATATTTAATTGTGAAGAGAAGACAAGAATATTTTGGATAATTTTTTTTCTTCAAATTTCAGGTCAACAGAGATCTAGAATGTTAGCAACTCTGTTCAAAGATGAAAGATGCCAACAGCTACCAGCATATAATATTTTAGAAAAAATGTAGGTATTAAATTAAAATTATGCCAGAATTATTGAATGAAATGACAACAGCTACACTAACATATCATATTCTGAAAAGAAAAACACTGATGTAGAGAAGAGCAATACAGTACAATATATAGGCTAGGTAGCCAAAATGTACTGAAAATGTGCTGAAATTTAGAGCTAATATAAAAATAAGGAGATGTGGTATGATTGCCAATGAGACAGCTATCCTCCAGAGTTCAAATGAAGTTGTAAAAGTCTCCAACACAAAAAAAAGAAACAATTTAAATGAGAAAACTTATGGCCTAATTTATAACAAAACAGTTTATGAAAAACAAATATGGCAGACATAAACCAGCGACAACCACTGAACTACAGGCTCCTGACTTGGGACATGCATTAAACTTGTTAAAGAGTCTAATTTATAGTGCATTTAGGTGAACAGTATATTCTTTATAGGCTTTTGTATATTTAAAAAAAGTAATTTTTTGTTGCCTATTCTATGATATGGTTGGAAGATAACAACAATCGTTACTCTTTAAATAGGTAAGTCATTTTGATTTTTGTGAAAATTTTTTGAAACAAGCTGAATTTAAAATATTCAGTGTTCTTGAATTTGCACACACCCAAATAGATACCTTGTACCTTACTAGAAGAGCTAACACTAGCAAATATGACTTGGAGAGTGAGATACTAATTCATTATTTATAACAATGGTGAAAATTTGTTTACAATATTTAATTATTGTCTCAAAAGATATGTTATTGTTTTTATGCCCCCGCCGTAGCGGAGGGGGCATTTAGTTTTACCCTTGTCCGTTTATATGTACATCCGTCCGTACGTCCCAAAGTTGGTTTCCGTTCTCTAACTTTAGTTTGCCTCAACCAAATGTTATGAAACTTATACACAACGCTTATTACAACAAAACACAGATCAAGTTTGAAATTGGGTCACAATAATGATTCTTGAGTTATGCCCCTTTATAAACATAAAAATTGCTGAGTTTTTTGTTTCCCTTCTCTAACTTTAGTTTGCCTCAACCAAATGTTATGAAACTTATACACAATGCTTATTACAACATAATACAGATCAAGTTCGAAATTGGGTGGCGTCACTTTAACTGTTCTTTAGTTATGCCCCTTTATAAACTTAAAAATGGCTGAATATTTTGTTTCCGTTCTCTAACTTTAGTTTGCTTCGAACCAAATGTTATGAAACTTATACACAATGCTTATTACAACATAATTCAGATCAAGTTTGAAATTGGGTGGCTTCATTTTTACTGTTCTTGAGTTATGCCCCTTTAAAAACATAAAAATTGCTGAATTTTTGTTTCCGTTCTCTAACTTTAGTTTGCCTCAACTAAATGTTATGAAACTTATACACAATGCTTATTACCACTTAATACAGATCAAGTTTGAAATTTGGTGGTGTCACTTTTATCGTTCTTGAGTTATGCTTCTTTATAAACATAAAAATTGCTGAATTTTTCGTTTCCCTTCTCTAACATTAGTTTGCCTCAACCAAATGATATGAGACTTATACACAATGCTTATTACAACATAATACAGATCAAGTTCGAAATTGGGTGGCGTCACTTTTACCGTTCTTGAGTTATGCCCCTTTAAAAACATAAAAATTGCTGATTTTTTTGTTTCCGTTCTTTAACTTTAGTTTGCCTCAACTAAATGTTATGAAACTTATACACAATGCTTATTACCACTTAATACAGATCAAGTTTGAAATTTGGTGGCCTCATTTTACCGTTCTTGAGTTATGCCCTTGAAAACTATCAAATTGCTGAATTTTTGTTTCCTTCTCTAACTTCAGTTTGCCTCAACCAAATGTTATGAGACTTATACACAATGCTTATTACTACAGAACTCAGATCAAGTACAAATTTGGGTAGGGTCACGTTTACTGTTCTTCAGTTATGTCCCTTTATATCTTTATATAATATGCAAGCGGGGTCATCATCTGTGTCCCATGGACACATTCCACATTTATTTGTTTTAGTATTTTAAAATCAGGCTATTGATTTCTCTTTTGAATTGTTTCATATTTTGTCATTCTAGGTCCTTTTATGACTTACTACATGTATATGGTATGGCTTTTGCACATTTTTGAAGGTCATATGATGACCTGTAGTTGTTCACATTTGAGTCTTTTGGTCTACGTTGGAGAGTTGTAACAGTGTCAATCATACCACATCTCTTTGATTTTATATTATAGTAACTAATACAACTGAGATTCAGCAATCAAATTTCATCTTTTGTAGGTATTTAGACAGAATAATTAGACAGACAGATTTACAAGAATTTTCAGCTCTTCTAGAACCTCATCAGAAAGCTTCCACATCTGATGGTTTGTATTGAGATATTGCATGTTTTAGTTGTACCTTTTATCTGAATAAATGAAAGAGATCAAATTTCACTCAGCTACAGTCAACATTAATTGCTATGATATTGGGTCAAAGCTAATATCCAGGTTTATCCCACAAGTATGTAGGATAATCAAATTTTTCATCTGAAATTGTTGTAACATTTCCTGCTTGAAAATTATTATCAGTGAAAGTAGCTAATCTGACCTTATTTTATACTTTATTAATTTGAAAAGACGGAAGAAAAGATCCCTTTCAGTGGCCTTATAGTTAAATGGTTTCAATAACACTTTTTATAGATACAGACCTGAGAGACCATAATGGGTAGTCTTTTTTATTAAAAACTTCGTACTAGTACTCATCAGAGTTAATGAGATGGAAAATCAAGTGTACATTTATTCAAAATTTCATATTTTGTGATTTGTTTAAATACCATCGCTCCCAGTCACATTGTGTTTTTTTGGCCATTTGAATGGGTCACAACATGTAATATGCTTATTATATTTTATTTAATATCTTTTAAAATGGCTTGAGAATCCATCTTTGTTTACAAATTTTGGTTTTAGAAACATGCTACCAAAAGTATATCTCTTTCCATCAGTTAAAGTTAGATCATGTTGATTGATGTAATTTGATACCATTAAAACAAGGCATATTTTAAACCATTCAGGTTCTCTTTTATAACTGTTCAACACAGTTGGAGTTGTGTTTTTAAAACAACTATTTATCACTTAGAATCAGACAAGTAATTAACAAAAGAATTTCAGCTTGACCTTATGAATATTTTCTATGGAAATAACTTAGATAAATTACAAAGAAGGGGTATTTTTTTTTTTTAGATATTCAATATGGTTAGTCAAGATAGTACTTATTCTTTTTTTAGGTTCAACAATATTAAACAGAGCTGTTACAGAACACAATCTCCTGTCTGCCAGTAAATTATATAATAATATTTCATTTGCTGAACTAGGTTCTTTACTTGAAATACCACCTAGCAAGGTATGTTACAGGACACAGTTTTCATTCAGATGATAAATTCTATGAAATATCAATGAATGACTACATAACTTTCCTTTATTATATCTGACCTGAAGAAGTTACAAAGGGTATAATGTTTTTATACGACCGTATATTGGTATGACGTTGGCGTCGTCGTTGTCGTCGTCCGAAGACGCATTGGTTTTCGCACTCTAACTTTAGTTTAAGTGAATGGATCTCTATGAAATTTTGCCATAAGGTTCAAGATCACAAAAGGAAGGTTGGGATTGATTTTGGGGGTTATGGTACCAACAGTTAAGGAATTAGGGGCCAAAAATAAGCATTTTTGTAACTTCCAGACATAACTTGTGTGTTAGTGTATGGATCTCTCTGACATTGTACCACAAGGTTCCATATCACAAAGGGAATGCTGGGATTGATTTTGGGGTAATTGCCTCAAAATTTTAGGAATTAGGGGCCAAAAAGGGCAAAAACAAGCATTTTCTAGTTTCATGACAATTACTTGTGTGTAAGTGTATGGATCTTTCTGAAATTGTACTACAAGGTTCCATATCACAAAGGGAAAGCTGGAATTGAGTTTGGGGTAATTGCCTGAAACGTTTAGGAATTAGGGGCCAAAAAGCATTTTCTAGTTTCAGACAATAACTTGTGTTCAAGTGTATGGATCTCTGAAATTGTACTGCAAGGTACCATACCTCAAAGGAAGGCTGGGATTGAGTTTGGGGTGATGAATCATATGGGGTTCAAAAATTTGGGGATTTTTTTTTCTTCTTTTTTTTCCTTTTTTTTTCTTTAAAATTTTCCATTTTAAGTTGGTTATTTCTGATTTATATTTAAAAGCAAATAATAATGATATGGCAGGAGATACACACCAAACAGGATGTGTAAATTATTATATAAGTATTGTGCAATAGCAAGAAATTTTCAATTGCACAGTATTGCACAATAGCAAGAAATCTTCAATTGCACAGTATTGTGCAATAGCAAGAAATATCCAATAGCACAATATTGTGCAATAGCAAGAAATTGTCAATTGTACAGTATTGCACAATAGCCAGAAATATTCAATTGCACAGTATTGCGCAATTGCAAGAAATATTCAATTGCACAGTATTGTGCAAAAGAAGATACTTTGTATAAATTGCTTATTTCTTGACCAATTTCAATGGGGTTTTATTCTTGAACTCTTGGGGTTCTTTAATATGCTGAATCTAATCGTGTATTAAGTTTTTGGATTTTGGGCCCGTTTTAAATTGGTCCACATTGAGGTCCAAAGGGTCCAAAATTAAACTTTGTTTGATTTCATCAAAATTGAATTATTGGGGTTCTTTGATATGCGAATCTAACTGTGTATTTAGATTCTTAATTTTGGTCCCGTTTTCAAATTGGTCTACATTAAGGTCCAAAGGGTCCAGTTCTCTAACTTTAGTTTGCCTCAACTAAATGTTATGAAACTTATACACAATGCTTATTACCATAATACAGATCAAGTTTGAAATTTGGTGGTGTCACTTTTATCGTTCTTGAGTTATGCTTCTTTATAAACATAAAATTGCTGAATTTTCGTTTCCTTCTCTAACATTAGTTTGCCTCAACCAAATGATATGAGACTTATACACAATGCTTATTACAACATAATACAGATCAAGTTCGAAATTGGGTGGCGTCACTTTTACCGTTCTTGAGTTATGCCCCTTTAAAAACATAAAAATTGCTGATTTTTTTGTTTCCGTTCTTTAACTTTAGTTTGCCTCAACTAAATGTTATGAAACTTATACACAATGCTTATTACCACTTAATACAGATCAAGTTTGAAATTTGGTGGCCTCATTTTTACCGTTCTTGAGTTATGCCCCTTGAAAAACATCAAAATTGCTGAATTTTTTGTTTCCCTTCTCTAACTTCAGTTTGCCTCAACCAAATGTTATGAGACTTATACACAATGCTTATTACTACAGAACTCAGATCAAGTACAAATTTGGGTAGGGTCACGTTTACTGTTCTTCAGTTATGTCCCTTTATATCTTTATATAATATGCAAGCGGGGTCATCATCTGTGTCCCATGGACACATTCCACATTTAATTGTTTTAGTATTTTAAAATCAGGCTATTGATTTCTCTTTTGAATTGTTTCATATTTTGTCATTCTAGGTCCTTTTATGACTTACTACATATATATGGTATGGCTTTTGCACATTTTGAAGGTAATATGATGACCTGTAGTTGTTCACATTTGAGTCTTTTGGTCTATGTTGGAGAGTTGTAACAGTGTCAATCATACCACATCTCTTTGATTTTATATTATAGTAACTAATACAACTGAGATTCAGCAATCAAATTTCATCTTTTGTAGGTATTTAGACAGAATAATTAGACAGACAGATTTACAAAATTTTCAGCTCTTCTAGAACCTCATCAAGCTTCCACATCTGATGGTTTGTATTGAGATATTGCATGTTTTAGTTGTACCTTTTATCTGAATAAATGAAAGAGATCAAATTTCACTCAGCTACAGTCAACATTAATTGCTATGATATTGGGTCAAGCTAATATCAGGTTTATCCCACAAGTATGTAGGATAATCAAATTTTCATCTGAAATTGTTGTAACATTTCCTGCTTGAAAATTATTATCAGTGAAAGTAGCTAATCTGACCTTATTTTATACTTTATTAATTTGAAAAGAGCGGAAGAAAAGATCCCTTTCAGTGGCCTTATAGTTAAATGGTTTCAATAACACTTTTTATAGATACAGACCTGAGAGACCATAATGGGTAGTCTTTTTTATTAAAAACTTCGTACTAGTACTCATCAGAGTTAATGAGATGGAAAATCAAGTGTACATTTATTCAAAATTTCATATTTTGTGATTTGTTTAAATACCATCGCTCCCAGTCACATTGTGTTTTTTTGGCCATTTGAATGGGTCACAACATGTAATATGCTTATTATATTTTATTTAATATCTTTTAAAATGGCTTGAGAATCCATCTTTGTTTACAAATTTTGGTTTAGAAACATGCTACCAAAAGTATATCTCTTTCCATCAGTTAAAGTTAGATCATGTTGATTGATGTAATTTGATACCATTAAAACAAGGCATATTTTAAACCATTCAGGTTCTCTTTTATAACTGTTCAACACAGTTGGAGTTGTGTTTTAAAACAACTATTTATCACTTAGAATCAGACAAGTAATTAACAAAATTTCAGCTTGACCTTATGAATATTTTCTATGGAAATAACTTAGATAAATTACAAAGAAGGGTATTTATTTTTTTAGATATTCAATATGGTTAGTCAAGATAGTACTTATTCTTTTTAGGTTCAACAATATTAAACAGAGCTGTTACAGAACACAATCTCCTGTCTGCCAGTAAATTATATAATAATATTTCATTTGCTGAACTAGGTTCTTTACTTGAAATACCACCTAGCAAGGTATGTTACAGGACACAGTTTTCATTCAGATGATAAATTCTATGAAATATCAATGAATGACTACATAACTTTCCTTTATTATATCTGACCTGAAGAAGTTACAAAGGTATAATGTTTTATACGACCGTATATTGGTATGGCGTTGGCGTCGTCGTTGTCGTCGTCCGAGCGCATTGGTTTTCGCCTCTAACTTTAGTTTAAGAGAATGGATCTCTATGAAATTTTGCCATAAGGTTCAAGATCACAAAGGAAGGTTGGGATTGATTTTGGGGTTATGGTACCAACAGTTAAGGAATTAGGGGCCAAAAATAAGCATTTTGTAACTTCGAGACATAACTTGTGTGTTAGTGTATGGATCTCTCTGACATTGTACCACAAGGTTCCATATCACAAAGGGAATGCTGGGATTGATTTTGGGGTAATTGCCTCAAAATTTTAGGAATTAGGGGCCAAAAAGGGCAAAAACAAGCATTTTTCTAGTTTCATGACAATTACTTGTGTGTAAGTGTATGGATCTTTCTGAAATTGTACTACAAGGTTCCATATCACAAAAAGCTGGAATTGAGTTTGGGGTAATTGCCTGAAGCGTTTAGGAATTAGGGGCCAAAAAGCATTTTCTAGTTTCAGACAATAACTTGTGTTCAAGTGTATGGATCTCTCTGAAATGTGCTGCAAGGTACCATACCTCAAAGGGAAGGCTGGGATTGAGTTTGGGGTGATGAATCATATGGGGTTCAAAAATTTGGGGGATTTTTTCTTTTTTTTTCCTTTTTTTCTTTAAAATTTTCCATTTTAAGTTGGTTATTTCTGATTTATATTTAAAGCAAATAATAATGATATGGCAGGAGATACACACAAACAGGATGTGTAAATTATTATATAAGTATTGTGCAATAGCAAGAAATTTTCAATTGCACAGTATTGCACAATAAAGAAATCTTCAATTGCACAGTATTGTGCAATAACAAAAATATCCAATAGCACAATATTGTGCAATAGCAAGAAATTGTCAATTGTACAGTATTACACAATAGCCAGAAATATTCAAATGCAGTATTAGCGCAATTGCAAGAAATATTCAATTGCACAGTATTGTGCAAAAGAAGATACTTTGTATAAATTGCTTATTTCTTGACCAATTTCAATGGGGTTTATTCTTGAACTCTTGGGGTTCTTTAATATGCTGAATCTAATCGTGTATTAAGTTTTTGGATTTTGGGCCCGTTTTTAAATTGGTCCACATTGAGGTCCAAAGGGTCCAAAATTAAACTTTGTTTGATTTCATCAAAATTGAATTATTGGGGTTCTTTGATATGCGAATCTAACTGTGTATTTAGATTCTTAATTTTTGGTCCCGTTTTCAAATTGGTCTACATTAAGGTCCAAAGGGTCCAAAATTAAACTTAGTTTGATTTTAACAAAAATTGAATTCTTAGGGTTCTTTGATATGCTGAATCTAAACATGTATTTAGATTTTTAGCTCACCTGGCCCAAGGGCCAAGTGAGCTTTCTCATCACTTGGCGTCCGTCGTCCGTGGGTAGTCCGTCGTCCGTTAACTTTACAAAATCTTCTCCTCTGAAACTACTTGGCCAAATTTAACCAAACTTGGCCACAATCATCATTAGGGTATCTAGTTTAAAATTGTGTCCGGTGACCCGCCAACCAACCAAGATGGCGCCATGGCTAAAAATAGAACATAGGGTAAAATGTAGATTTTGGCTTATATCTCTGAAACCAAAGCATTTGAGCAAATCTGACATGGGGTAAAATTGTTGATCAAGTCAAGATCTATCTGCCCTGAAATTTTCAGATGAATCGGACAATGGGTTGTTGGGTTGCTGCCCCTGAATTAGTAATTTTAAGGATTTTTTTCCGTTTTCAGTTATTATCTTGAAAATTATTATAGATAGAGATAAACTGTAAACAGCAATAATGTTCAACAAAGTAAGATCTACAAATAAGTCAACATGATCAAAATGGTCAGTTGACCCCTTAAGGAGTTATTGCCCTTTAAAGTAATTTTTTACCAATTTTTTGTAAATTTTTGTAATCTTTTACAAAAATCTTCTCCTCTGAAACTACTGGACCAAATTCAACCAAACTTAGCCACAATCATTATTAGGGTATTTAGTTTAAAAAATGTGTGCGGTGACCCAGCCAACCAACCAAGATGGCTGCCATGGCTAAAAATAGAACATAGGGGTAAAATGTAGATTTTGGCTTGTAACTCTGAAACCAAAGCATTTAAAGCAAATCTTACAGGGATTAACTTGTTTATCAAGTAAATATCTATCTGCCCTCAAATTTTCAGATGAATTGGACAACTGGTTGTTGGGTTGCTGCCCCTGAATTGGTAATTTTAAGGAAATTTTGCCATTTTGGGTAATTATCTTGAAACTTATTACAGATAGAGATAAACTGTAAACAGCAATAATGTTCAGCAAAGTAAGATCTTCAAATAAGTCAACATGACCAAAATGGTCAGTTGACCCCTTAAGGAGTTATTGCCCTTTAAAGTAATTTTTTACCAATTTTTGTAAATTTTGTAATCTTTACAAAATCTTCTCCTCTGAAACTACTGGACCAAATTCAGCCAAACTTAGCCACAATCATTATTAGGGTAATTAGTTTAAAAATGTGCGGTGACCCAGCCAACCAACCAAGATGGCTGCCATGGCTAAAAATAGAACATAGGGGTAAAATGTAGATTTTGGCTTGTAACTCTGAAACCAAAGCATTTAAAGCAAATGTTACAGGGATTAACTTGTTAAACAAGTAAATATCTATCTGCCCTCAAATTTTCAGATGAATTGGACAATTGGTTGTTGGGTTGCTGCCCCTGAATTGGTAATTTTTAAGGAAATTTTGTTGTTTTTGGTTATTATCTTGAAAATTATTACAGATAGAGATAAACTGTAAACAGCAATAATGTTCAGCAAAGTAAGATCTTCAAATAAGTCAACATGATCAAAATGGTCAGTTGACCCCTTAAGGAGTTATTGCCCTTTAAATTAATTTTACTAATTTTTGTAAATTTTGTAATCTTTACAAAATCTTCTCCTCTGAAACTACTGGACCAAATTCAACCAAACTTAGCCACAATCATTATTAGGTATTTAGTTTAAAAATTTGTGCAGTGACCCAGCCAACCAACCAAGATGGCTGCCATGGCTAAAAATAGAACATAGGGTAAAATGTAGATTTTGGCTTGTAACTCTGAAACCAAAGCATTTAAAAGCAAATCTTACAGGGATTAACTTGTTTATCAAGTAAATATCTATCTGCCCTCAAATTTTCAGATGAATTGGACAACTGGTTGTTGGGTTGCTGCCCTGAATTGGTAATTTTAAGGAAATTTTGCGTTTTGGTTATTATCTTGAAAATTATTACAGATAGAGATAAACTGTAAACAACAATAATGTTCAGCAAAGTAAGGTCTTCAAATAAGTCAACATGACCAAAATGGTCAGTTGACCCCTAAGGAGTTATTGCCTTTATAGTCAATTTTTAACAATTTTCATTAATTTGGTAAATTTTGGTAAGTTTTACAAAATGTTTTCCTTTTGTAATCTTCTTTTCTGAAACTGCAGTAGAAAATCAATATAGAAATCAATCTACTAATGTACTGGCAATAAAATAATTGATAATTCTATAACATGAAAAAAAACCACATTAATACCTGATGATGGTGTTTCTTTCTTTACATTGAAAATGATGTCACAACTATAATCCAGAACAATAGGTCGAATGTCAGATATGTTTCAGTACTTTGGCTTCATTTTCTACAGATTCGAAGTGCAAATGATGCTTGAATTCCTACACTAATTTATACAGACTTCATCCCCTTTCACAGGTAATGCCTGCCTCATATTATATTTAAAACTTTAATAGAATATCAGAAATTTTGAGAGAAAATTAATCAACCATGCAAGATCTAAAACTTAATTAATATTGTTCAAATTATCAATTAACTATTAAAAAAAAATTCTCATTAAAAAAATATAGTTCTTCATTTTATATTTTATCAGAAATTTAGGAAAAAAATTGAATTTAATTGTGTCCCTTGTTCTCATTTCCTGGGATAAATCCAATACAAATTAAAGTATTGGTATTGAATTAATATTTAAGAAATATTTCAAACCTTACCATTTTCTTCACAAGAATGAAGACCATATTTTCAGTGTCATGAGTATCAGTCATCATATTTGTTGTACTTTGTTGTTTAAAAGTTGAATACAAAAAAAGATCAACAAAGCAATTCAAAAACCACTTGAATTTTGCAACAACAAATGAGAGTTTTTAACGACCTCAGCTGGCTATACAACCCTTGCACAATCAACTGAATTTTGCAGAAATCATTAATAGGAAAGATTGCCCTTAAATGATAATTTTTTATTACCTTTTTGTTTTTTGAGGGGGTGTTGCGCAACAACAAAACTTCACAACAAACTTTCTCATCACTTCGCATTTCTCGTTAGATAAATTTTACAAAAATTCTCCCTGAAAAAAATTGAATTATTGGGGTTCTTTGATATGCGAATCTAACCGTGTATTTAGATTCTTAATTTTTGGTCCCGTTTTCAAATTGGTCTACATTAAGGTCCAAAGGGTCCAAAATTAAACTTAGTTTGATTTTAACAAAATTTGAATTCTTAGGGTTCTTTGATATGCTGAATCTAAACATGTATTTAGATTTTGATTATGGACCCAGTTTTCAAGTTGGTCCAAATCTGGGTCCAAAATTAAACTTTGTTTGATTTCAACAAAATTGAATATATGGGGTTCTTTGATATGCTGAATCTAACCATTATTTAGATTTTTGATTTTTGTGCCGCGTTATCAACTTTGTCCACATTGAGGTCAAAAGGGTCCAAAATTAAACTTTGTTTGATTTCATCAAAAATTGAATTATTGGGGTTCTTTGATATGCCGAATCTAACCGTGTATTTAGATTCTTAATTTTTGGTCCCGTTTTCAAATTGGTCTACATTAAGGTCCAAAGGGTCCAAAATTAAACTTAGTTTGATTTTAACAAAATTGAATTCTTAGGGTTCTTTGATATGCTGAATCTAAACATGTATTTAGATTTTGATTATGGCCCAGTTTTCAAGTTGGTCCAAATCGGGTCCAAAATTAAACTTTGTTTGATTTCAACAAAAATTGAATATATGGGGTTCTTTGATATGCTGAATCTAACCATGTATTTAGTTTTGATTTTTGGGCCCCGTTATCAATTTTTTCCACATTGAGGTCAAA
Source organism: Mytilus coruscus (assembly GCA_017311375.1). Taxonomy (NCBI): domain Eukaryota; kingdom Metazoa; phylum Mollusca; class Bivalvia; order Mytilida; family Mytilidae; genus Mytilus; species Mytilus coruscus. The sequence continues at coordinate 61,102,461 of CM029602.1, read as the reverse complement.
GGGTCCAAAATTAAACTTTGTTTGATTTCATCAAAATTGAATTATTGGGGTTCTTTGATATGCGAATCTAACCGTTTATTTAGATTCTTAATTTTGGTCCGTTTTCAAATTGGTCTACATTAAGGTCCAAAGGGTCCAAAATTAAACTTAGTTTGATTTTAACAAAAATTGAATTCTTAGGGTTCTTTGATATGCTGAATCTAACCATGTATTTAGATTTTGGATATTGGACCATAATAGGTGAATGTCCAATTTAAAATTTTTAAGTTCTTAGACCACATTCATTCTGTGTCAGAAACCTATGCTGTGTCAAATATTTAATCACAATCCAAATTCAGAGCTGTATCAAGCTTGAATGTTGTGTCCATACTTGCCCCAACTATTCAGGGTTTGACCTCTGCGGTCGTATCAAGCTGCGCCCTGCGGAGCATTTTATTGTAACATCAGTTAGTCCGTCTGTCAACACTGAAGGCTTCTGTTTTATATCTAAAATCATGCATGGATGAGTTCATTAAACAGAAAATCTGAAAAAGGGAACTATTTTTCAAGGAGGGGACTTTCCTTCATTTTTGTCTCAACCCCACGAAGTTTAAATGTTAAAGTATAGTCATTTTAATATCAAACATTTGCATTTTACTACAATGTATCAAAATTACATGCAGGCAATACAAATCTCTGATTCAACATTTTTTTATAAGATCCTCTTCAAATTTGTTTCAGAAAAATGTAATATGGAGGACCATGTTTTTGTGAGGGGGATTGTTAAATTGATCTAATTAACACAGATACCCCTGCTTGTAGAAAAACTCTTTCACCATAAATGCCAAAACCAAAATTCAAACTGAATGTGACCTGTATGTTATATTTCATAACAATGTGTTAAAATCTCAAAAATATTTTATGAAATGGTACTTTAATTACCACCTGGAGACAAAAAACAAATCCAAATACTAAGGTAACTAATGGGAATAATAACTTATAATTAATAGTAAATGTCAAAATTGTGAAAATCAAACTTGATCTGTATTTCATGATTCATGATATTGTGTTCAAAGGTCAAAAATTTGGTTGAGTGATTCTGTAATTATCATCTGGAAATTTAAAAGAATCAAAGTTTTAAGGCAGATAAGGGGTATAACCTCTTTGAGGCAGGATTATAGCAAACAAAGGAAATCTTTCTTTAAACCCATGTTACTTGAAAAAAATGGAAGAGATTTCTTCAAACCATAAATCTGTGTACATTATAAATAATGGTTACACAGTTGGCCTTCTTCAAAATCAAAGATTAAAAAGATATGTAAAAGTATAAAAGACAAAAATTATCTAATGAAATAAACTTGATTTTTCTTTTTCATGTTTGAATTAATTATATTTTCCATAAATCCAGTAAATACTTTTAGGCTGAAAAAATAGCATCACAGATGATAACAGAGGAAAGAATGCATGGATGTATAGATCAGATAGATTCTATTGTACACTTTGAAGGTAAAATTACTGTATTATTATTTTATATCTTACAATGTGAGCCAAGTACAAAATAAAAGTAGCATAAATATAGTGAGTTAGTTTAACAAAAACAATGTACATGTGGAGACAAGAACAACTGATGTACAAGGAAAACACTTTTTTCATTTAAGGAATTTTATGGTTTCAGAGGTGTGCAAGAACTTGTTCATACTCACGAACAATTCAAGTTTCAATATAAATAGTTTGTCTTTGTTGGTTTTGGTAGCACAAACTAAATGCTAGATTTTAGGAGAATCAGCCTCTTTTAAAACTGGTCAGAAATGTATGGATGTTAAACGGATTTTTCCAATGTTCTGAATTAGAGTTGTATCACCCTTTGTGATTTATTTGATAATTTTAGATTGTTTAGTTATATTACCTTATGTAAGAGTACATTAAAAGTATAACTGAAATTACCAAAACATTGGACATTACAACAGACCACACCAACTCCTAACTGCTCTAAGAAAATAAACATACTAGAAAAGTCAAACAACAACGTACAGCACATTGTTCAAATAACTTGTTTTGGTATTTGTTAGTTTGCAATGCATTCTATACAAAAATTATCTTATCAGGTTATGAAATTAAATAAAATTTTCTTGTGTATAACAACATGATCAGCTCATTGCTGGATCTTTATAACTTGCCTCTTCTTTCACCTAAAGATAGATTTCCAGTCTTGGCCATCATTTTTATGCAGATTATTATGATTTGGTTTATATTTTTCAGAACGGGATCCATTGCCATTTTGGGATAAACAAATACAAAGTCTGTGTTTTCAAGTAAATCAAATCATAGAAAAAATAGACCAAACTAATCCTGAATGGATGATAAAAATGGTAGATTCAGAAATGGCTCAAGGATGAGGAATATATAAGTGATATCTATGGTAAAGTTTGTGTTGTTCATAATGGGCAAATACTCTGTAAAACAATGAAATCATGAGAAGATAGTTAAAATGCTGTTGAAGAATGTAGACAAGTGCTAATAAAATATCAATTTTCATTATAGACTAGTTTTCTTGAATATGTGGCCATTTTCTACTCACACATGAGCTAAGATACTTTTGCCTATATAACAAATCCCTATCTGTTCTATGATAATTACTACATCAGTAAGCTAGCTGCCTACAGAATGTAAATGTAAAAGTTGGAAACTAATTTATAGTTGGCCAAAAGAGGGAAAATAATATAACCACTGAAAAGTAGCCAAAATATGTTCAGGACAAGATAATGGAACTCCATTGAAAACTAGCACACAATGTATTTCTTTAATGTTCTTTAATGGTTCAGTGTTCCCTGTTTGGTAACTGACCTGTAATATAGACTTTGAATAGATACTTTTTCAAATTGGCTCATGGGTATATGAAGAAAAAAAACAGGATTCAAGCAAAGCAAGTACAGTTGTTAGCAAGACAGCATATATCAATTTTATCAAGTTTGAATATTGGATACATTTTGCATCACAGACAATATATTCTCTTTTCTTCAAAGTTTGACAAAATTTTGCTGATTTTTGAAAAAGTACATGTGATTCTACCATTTCATTAAGTGTGCTGTAATCTTTTTTCTAGATACGGTTAAATTTTCAAATTTAAAATGAGAGGCTTTTAATTATTTAAGATTTAACTGTTGAAAATCTAGAAATATATTATGGCACAAGATAGGATGATGGAATCTGTAGCACTCTTTATATTTCCTTTTCAATGGTCTGCAAGAAGAGTGTGTTATTTCTGTAAGATGTCATCAGACATGGTCCCTTTTTAGCTCACCTGGCCCAAAAGGGCCAAGTGAGCTTTCTCATCACTTGGCGTCCGTCGTCCGTCGGCGTCCGTCCGTCGTCGTCGTCGTCTGTTAACTTTACAAAATCTTCTCCTCTGAAACTACTGGGTCAAATGTAACCAAACTTGGCCACAATCATCATTGGGGTATCTAGTTTAAAAATGTGTCCGGTGACCCGGCCAACCAACCAAGATGGCTGCCATGGCTAAAAATAGAACATAGGGGTAAAATGTAGATTTTGGCTTATATCTCTGAAACCAAAGCATTTAGAGCAAATCTGACATGGGGTAAAATTGTTTATCAGGATAAGATCTATCTGCCCTGAAATTTTCAGATGAATCGGACAACCCGTTGTTGGGTTGCTGCCCCTGAATTGGTAATTTTAAGAAAATTTTGCCGTTTTGGGTTATTATCTTGAATATTATTATAGATAGAGATAAACTGTAAACAGCAATAATGTTCAGCAAAGTAAGATCTACAAATAAGTCAACTTGACCAAAATGGTCAGTTGACCCCTTAAGGAGTTATTGCCCTTTATAGTCAATTTTTAACAATTTTCGTAAATTTTAACAATTTTTAGTAAATTTTGTAATCTTTACAAAATCTTCTCCTCTGAAACTACTAAGACAAATTTAACCAAACTTGTCCACAATCATCATTAGAGTAACTAGTTTAAAAATGTGTCCGATGACCCGCCCATGAACCAAGATGGCTGACATAGCTAAAAATAGTACATAGGGTAAAATGCAGTTTTGGCTCGTATCTCTGAAACCAAAGCATTTAGAGCAAATCTGACGAGGATTAAATTGTTCATTAGGTCAATATCTATCTGCCCTGAAATTTTCAGACCAATCAGGCAACACGTTGTTGAGTTGCTGCCCTGAATTAGTAATTTTAAGAAAACTTTGCACCTTTTGGTTATTATCTTGAATATTATTATAGATAGAAATAAACTGTTAACAGCAATAATGTACAGCAAAGTAAGATCTACAAATAAGTCAACATGACCAAAATTGTCAATTGACCCTTAAGGAGTTATTGCCCTTTATAGTCAATTTTTACAATTTTCATAAATTTTGTAAATTTTGTTTCCACTGTAACTACTGGGCCAAGTTCATTATAGATAGAGAAAATTGTAAATAGTAAGAATGTTCAGTAAAAGTTAGATCTACAAACACATCACCATCACCAAAACACAATTTTGTCATGAATCTATCTGTGTCCTTTGTTTAATATGCACATAGACCAAGGTGAGCGACACAGGCTCTTTAGAGCCTCTAGTTTTTGAAGACACAACAGCCAATTTACAGGAGAATAAGGTATATTGTGTGGTCATTGAATCAAAATTCTATAGTGTGTATCAATGCTTTTTTATAACAAAATAAATACTATAAATTATTGTACAAGTTATAAGTGAATTTTAGTCAAATTTTGTACAAATTGTAATTTGTACAAGCACTTTTATACAAATTACAATTTGTACAAAGTCAAAATACAAATTATAATTTGTACAATTTTTGTACAAAATGATAACTTGTACACAACATATATATGGAGTGTTTTCAGATCCTACAAACATCTACTGAGTGAAGTGAAAGACCACAAAGCTTTTAATCAGTATGAAGTCAATGCAAGACAGTGGAGATGCTTTTTGTTTAGATTCTATTATGAAGTTGACATAAGGCAGTTGAGTTCTTAAAATCTAAAGGATGAGAAATACATGAGGAATTTAATAATTCTATGGATATGTTTTAATACAGGCAATCATATGTTGAAGAAACTAAAGATTTATATGTTTCACATGAATTTATTTAACAAAACATTTTTAAAATATACAACATGTATACTACAAATAATTGTTTTAAACAAGATTCAAAATGGAAAAAATCATTCACTAAAACAAATTTCATGAATTGTTGTACATTTTATCCTTACAAATATACAAGTATTTATTTGGATTGACATCTCCATTAGTGCATATCACAACAAGTTCATAAAATCAAATCATCTATAAGGAAGGTTTGCTGAAATCTATGAAATTCCACAGTAAAAAGACCTGAATATTTCCAAAATGACTGAAATACTTTTGAAAATGTATAAAAGAATTTTGTTTTAAAAAATGTTTGATCTAACCGTTTAATAGATATAAGATAAAAGAAAATTGTTCATAAAACAAAGATCTTCTGTTCTGACCACATATTGTTTGCTCATTGATAAATAGTTAAAAGAAGTGAAATAAGGGTCGTGTATAGATTAATTGATCAATTGATATGTCCAGTGGCAATTATTACATGTGTATTCATACATGAGTATTCAGAACAATATGTTAACTGGGAATACATTGACAACCGAAGTTGTTTATTTTCAACCTTATACACATCAGATTATTGACCATACCAATATTAACAACAGCTTAACATATTAAAGATAGCTTATAAATAATTCATTGCACAAAACCAAACATATTGCAGAAAGTTGTATAATTTCATTTAATGTCTGTCAGCAAAATCAAATAAAGTTTTTACAGTTGAAGCAGGTTTGACAGATATTGCAGGGAAAATTGTTGTTTTGTTAACAATGGAAGGAGGATTTATATTCTTGCTATCCTCATTCAGAACATGAAACACAAAAATATCTGTCGTAATACACTGGAACATGATTACTGCACCTACTAAAAAGATGTACCAGAACTTTTCTGGACCCTGTAAAAAAAGGAGGTATTGTAAGATGTCAGTAGTTTTCAGGGCCATGCCAAAAAGAAAATGTTATAAAGTTCCAAAACTCTGTATTGCTCTGTGAGGAAGAGAACAATATACAGTGCATTGTACCAAAATTGTATAGAGTGTTACTAGTAAAAATGGAGACGTTCTGTAAGAAACTAGAACGGCTGTTAAGATGTATTTTCAAAGTTGTATTATCTGTATTGCTTTCAATAGATAATTTGGATTTCATGTTTGAAAACATTGGATGTAAACTATGTTTAAATCTTCCTAAGTTAGTTAACTGCATTGTATTACATATTTCAGATATATCTGTATGGTGATTTTTATTCTGTATAGTAGCTAGTTTCATCTTTTGGTTTCCTAATAAAATAAGCAAGTACTTGTACAAATTTCTGAAAAATTATCTAGACAGAAGATCAACAGCTAATTGTACCATTCCATTCTAACAGGATAATAAAGTATCTTTCAGAACCTTCAGAATTGTTCAATTCAAACAAAAAGTCACAAAATTTAAATTCTACAAAAGCATATTTTGAATATTTAAAAGCCAGTACAACTCAGAAATATTGTGTTTTTCAAAATATGTTGATGACTACTGATTAAAGGGATGTTTAGTGTGTCTCTGATGGGTAGTTGTCTCATGGACGATCAAACCACTCCTCCTTTGTTTAATTTAGATATGTATACATACTAGATCTCCACTTCTGTACCACCAGTTCTGTAAAGAAAGTATATATGTTGTCTTAGAATATAACTTTTTTATCTTTTTTCTTCTTTATCTCTTTAGCTATAGGTGTTAATTGTATTTTGAACTGCACAGTGATATTACACAAAAGCAGAAGAACTATTTGTCTGGAAAACTTATCCTGACTGTTTTTGATGATTTTGGAAAACAAAACACAAATCTGCTAAAAGAATGATTGTAATAATTTCCATTCAAACATATATCAACTCATTCAATGGTTTTAAAATAGTGGGTTTTAATTTTTTAATTGATAAATTTTACTTACCACAACAATTCCAACAAGACAGCTGACTGAAAAAGGAATAAAAAATATTTGTATCACAACTGATAGAATCTAACTTTGAGTAGTCTTTTTGTCATTAAACAAAGAGCCTCTATGAAAAGGACAATTGGTGTTTAACGTCATGTGGCAAATATTACACACATATGAGTATGAAACATGTTAATGAGATTAGAATGAACCTTGTTTTGTACTAGACAGAAACGTTTTTTTAAGATATGACACTTCTGAATGTCAATCTGTTTGTTGTATCTCTTACTTAATTGTTACTGCTATTGCTCAGAGCAAAGAAAGAATTACCCCCAAGATGGAACAGGTGCTTGTGTAATAGTAAATTTGGTCCGGTAGTAAAATTTGGCGCCAGACTTTTTTTCCTAGTTAATCAAGTCCATGACCATTATTTTACTAGGAATTTAAGTCCCAGGACAAATTTCCCTAGGAAAATAAGTCCATAGCTAGTAAAATATGTCTGGCACTTATTTTCCTAGGAAAAATGTCCTAAGACTTGTTTTCTAGTAATTTGTATAGTATATTATAAAATTATTGAAAATAAAAAAAAACAACATATTTTCTTAGTTAAGATTGGAAAGTTTCATTAATTTTCCTATAAAAATAAAGGACATGGCCGGACGTTATAACCTAGGCATATTAATGACATGGACATGATGTCCTAGGAAAATTAGTCTGGGGACAAAAATTTTATTAAGATATTAATACACAACTCTAAAACAATATTAAAACATAACATTTAAATTCAACTTTCAAAATCAAGGGAATGGACGTTTTTACCCAGGAATATTAATGACATGGACATGATTTCCTAGGAAAATTAGTCTGGGGACATGAATTTTATTAAGATATTAATGCACAACTCTTTAACAATGTTAAAACATAAAAATTGAATTTCCATTGTTTACATGTAAATAATTTGTTTCATTAAAATTTTCCTTTTAAAATAAAGGGCGTTATATCTGGTCTATATACCAGCTTTGATAAGTGTTTGGTACTAATATAAATTTCCACTTTGTACTATAAACATCAAAATTATTTATTTTGTTAAAATATTTCCTTTCTCTATTGTAACTGTATCGTATACCTAACAACAAAATTATTTTATTTACCAGTGTTTTAAGTTATTGCAAATGGCTGATAATTTTTGTTCGAGCATATTGTTTTCTTAAATTGTTTAACATTTCATACCGATATAACATGTTACTTTTATTATTCTTTCCTTAGTTTATTTATTTTGAATTTACATTGTATCATAGGTCAAATTTATTTGTTCAGTGTATGTTCAATGGTGTTAATATGTCCTTTGATTGAGTTAAGCTATTTCAGTTGATATTTTATAGTGTGTCTTTCTATGTTGTGATGTTACTCTATTGTTTCAGAAAAAGGGTGAAGGTTTGGTACCATTAAAGCGTTTAAACCCGCTGCATTTGTTTGCACCTGTCCTAAGTCAGGAATCTGATGTTCAGTAGTTGCGTTTGTTGATGTGGTTCATAAGTGTTTCTCGTTTCTCGTTTTATATAGATTAGACGTTGGTTTTCCGTTTGAATGCTTTTACACTAGTAATTTTGGGGCCCTTTATAGCTTACTGTTCGGTGTGAGCCTAGGCTCCGTGTTGAAGACCGTACTTTGACCTATAATGGTTTACATTTATAAATTTTGACTTGGATGGAGAGTTGTCTCATTGGCACTCATACCACATCTTCTTATATCCATGTCTTTCTATGTTGTGATGTTACACTATTGTTTCAGAAAAAGAGTGAAGGTTTGGTACCATTAAAGCGTTTAAACCCGCTACATTTGTTTGCACCTGTCCTAAGTCAGGAATCACAAAATAAATACTATAAATTATTGTACAAGTTATAAGTGAATTTTAGTCAAATTTTGTACAAATTGTAATTTGTACAAGCACTTTTTATACAAATTACAATTTGTACAAAGTCAAAATACAAATTATAATTTGTACAATTTTTTTGTACAAAATGATAACTTGTACACAACATATATATGGAGTGTTTTCAGATCCTACAAACATCTACTGAGTGAAGTGAAAGACCACAAAGCTTTTTATCAGTATGAAGTCAATGCAAGACAGTTGAGATGCTTTTTGTTTAGATTCTATTATGAAGTTGACATAAGGCAGTTGAGTTCTTAAAATCTAAAGGATAAGAAATACATGAGGAATTTAATAATTCTATGGATATGTTTTAATACAGGCAATCATATGTTGAAGAAACTAAAGATTTATATGTTTCACATGAATTTATTTAACAAAACATTTTTAAAATATACAACATGTATACTACAAATAATTGTTTTAAACAAGATTCAAAATGGAAAAAATCATTCACTAAAACAAATTTCATGAATTGTTGTACATTTTATCCTTACAAATATACAAGTATTTATTTGGATTGACATCTCCATTAGTGCATATCACAACAAGTTCATAAAATCAAATCATCTATAAGGAAGGTTTGCTTAAATCTATGAAATTCCACAGTAAAAAAAGACCTGAATATTTCCAAAATGACTGAAATACTTTTTGAAAATGTATAAAAGAATTTTTGTTTTAAAAAATGTTTGATCTAACCGTTTAATAGATATAAGATAAAAGAAAATTGTTCATAAAACAAAGATCTTCTGTTCTGACCACATATTGTTTGCTCATTGATAAATAGTTAAAAGAAGTGAAATAAGGGTCGTGTATAGATTAATTGATCAATTGATATGTCCAGTGGCAATTATTACATGTGTATTCATACATGAGTATTCAGAACAATATGTTAACTGGGAATACATTGACAACCGAAGTTGTTTATTTTCAACCTTATACACATCAGATTATTGACCATACCAATATTAACAACAGCTTAACATATTAAAAGATAGCTTATAAATAATTCATTGCACAAAACCAAACATATTGCAGAAAGTTGTATAATTTCATTTAATGTCTGTCAGCAAAATCAAATAAAGTTTTTACAGTTGAAGCAGGTTTGACAGATATTGCAGGGAAAATTGTTGTTTTGTTAACAATGGAAGGAGGATTTATATTCTTGCTATCCTCATTCAGAACATGAAACACAAAAATATCTGTCGTAATACACTGGAACATGATTACTGCACCTACTAAAAAGATGTACCAGAACTTTTCTGGACCCTGTAAAAAGGAGGTATTGTAAGATGTCAGTAGTTTTCAGGGCCATGCCAAAAGAAAATTTTATAAAGTTCCAAAACTCTGTATTGCTCTGTGAGGAAGAGAACAATATACAGTGCATTGTACCAAAATTGTATAGAGTGTTACTAGTAAAAATGGAGACGTTCTGTAAGAAACTAGAACGGCTGTTAAGATGTATTTTCAAAGTTGTATTATCTGTATTGCTTTCAATAGATAATTTGGATTTCATGTTTGAAAACATTGGATGTAAACTATGTTTAAATCTTCCTAAGTTAGTTAACTGCATTGTATTACATATTTCAGATATATCTGTATGGTGATTTTTATTCTGTATAGTAGCTAGTTTCATCTTTTGGTTTCCTAATAAAATAAGCAAGTACTTGTACAAATTTCTGAAAAATTATCTAGACAGAAGATCAACAGCTAATTGTACCATTCCATTCTAACAGGATAATAAAGTATCTTTCAGAACCTTCAGAATTGTTCAATTCAAACAAAAAGTCACAAAATTTAAATTCTACAAAAGCATATTTTGAATATTTAAAAGCCAGTACAACTCAGAAATATTGTGTTTTTCAAAATATGTTGATGACTACTGATTAAAGGGATGTTTAGTGTGTCTCTGATGGGTAGTTGTCTCATGGACGATCAAACCACTCCTCCTTTGTTTAATTTAGATATGTATACATACTAGATCTCCACTTCTGTACCACCAGTTCTGTAAAGAAAGTATATATGTTGTCTTAGAATATAACTTTTTTATCTTTTTTCTTCTTTATCTCTTTAGCTATAGGTGTTAATTGTATTTTGAACTGCACAGTGATATTACACAAAAGCAGAAGAACTATTTGTCTGGAAAACTTATCCTGACTGTTTTTGATGATTTTGGAAAACAAAAACACAAATCTGCTAAAAGAATGATTGTAATAATTTCCATTCAAACATATATCAACTCATTCAATGGTTTTAAAATAGTGGGTTTTAATTTTTTAATTGATAAATTTTACTTACCACAACAATTCCAACAAGACAGCTGACTGAAAAAGGAATAAAAAATATTTGTATCACAACTGATAGAATCTAACTTTGAGTAGTCTTTTTGTCATTAAACAAAGAGCCTCTATGAAAAGGACAATTGGTGTTTAACGTCATGTGGCAAATATTACACACATATGAGTATGAAACATGTTAATGAGATTAGAATGAACCTTGTTTTGTACTAGACAGAAACGTTTTTTTAAGATATGACACTTCTGAATGTCAATCTGTTTGTTGTATCTCTTACTTAATTGTTACTGCTATTGCTCAGAGCAAAGAAAGAATTACCCCCAAGATGGAACAGGTGCTTGTGTAATAGTAAATTTGGTCCGTAGTAAAATTTGGCCAGACTTTTTCCTAGTTAATCAAGTCCATGACCATTATTTTACTAGGAATTTAAGTCCCAGGACAAATTTCCCTAGGAAAATAAGTCCATAGCTAGTAAAATATGTCTGGCACTTATTTTCCTAGGAAAAATTGTCCTAAGACTTGTTTTTCTAGTAATTTGTATAGTATATTATAAAAATTATTGAAAATAAAAAAAAAACAACATATTTTCTTAGTTAAGATTGGAAAGTTTCATTAATTTTTCCTATAAAAATAAAGGACATGGCCGGACGTTATAACCTAGGCATATTAATGACATGGACATGATGTCCTAGGAAAATTAGTCTGGGGACAAAAATTTTATTAAGATATTAATACACAACTCTAAAACAATATTAAAACATAACATTTAAATTCAACTTTCAAAATCAAGGGAATGGACGTTTTTACCCAGGAATATTAATGACATGGACATGATTTCCTAGGAAAATTAGTCTGGGGACATGAATTTTATTAAGATATTAATGCACAACTCTTTAACAATGTTAAAACATAAAAATTGAATTTCCATTGTTTACATGTAAATAATTTGTTTCATTAAAATTTTCCTTTTAAAATAAAGGCGTTATATCTGGTCTATATACCAGCTTTAATAAGTGTTTGGTACTAATATAAATTTCCACTTTGTACTATAAACATCAAAATTATTTATTTTGTTAAAATATTTCCTTTCTCTATTGTAACTGTATACGTATACCTAACAACAAAATTATTTTATTTACCAGTGTTTTAAGTTATTGCAAATGGCTGATAATTTTTGTTCGAGCATATTGTTTTCTTAAATTGTTTAACATTTCATACCGATATAACATGTTACTTTTATTATTCTTTCCTTAGTTTATTTATTTTGAATTTACATTGTATCATAGGTCAAATTTATTTGTTCAGTGTATGTTCAATGGTGTTAATATGTCCTTTGATTGAGTTAAGCTATTTCAGTTGATATTTTATAGTGTGTCTTTCTATGTTGTGATGTTACTCTATTGTTTCAGAAAAGGGTGAAGGTTTGGTACCATTAAAACGTTTAAACCCGCTGCATTTGTTTGCACCTGTCCTAAGTCAGGAATCTGATGTTCAGTAGTTGTCGTTTGTTGATGTGGTTCATAAGTGTTTCTCGTTTCTCGTTTTATATAGATTAGACGTTGGTTTTCCCGTTTGAATGCTTTTACACTAGTAATTTTGGGGCCCTTTATAGCTTACTGTTCGGTGTGAGCCTAGGCTCCGTGTTGAAGACCGTACTTTGACCTATAATGGTTTACATTTATAAATTTTGACTTGGATGGAGAGTTGTCTCATTGGCACTCATACCACATCTTCTTATATCCATGTCTTTCTATGTTGTGATGTTACACTATTGTTTCAGAAAAAGAGTGAAGGTTTGGTACCATTAAAACGTTTAAACCCGCTGCATTTGTTTGCACCTGTCCTAAGTCAGGAATCTGATGTTCAGTAGTTGTCGTTTGTTGATGTGGTTCATAAATGTTTCTCTTTTCTCGTTTTTTATATAGATTAGACCATTGGTTTTCCAGTTTGAATGGTTTTACACTAGTAATTTTTGGGGCCCTTTATAGCTTACTGTTCGGTGTAAGCCAAGGCTCCGTGTTGAAGACCGTACTTTGACCTATAATGGTTTAAATTTTGACTTGGATGGAGAGTTGTCTCATTGACACTCATACCACATCTTCTTATATCTATGGACGTTTTTACCAGTGGCGGATCCGGGGGGGGTTCAGGGCTTGGAACCCCCTTTTTGATGATCAATGCATTTGAATGGGGACATATAGTTGGAACCCCTTTATCCTGGGTTAGAACACCCCTTTTATAAATGGCTGGATCCGCCCTGGTTTTACCTAGGAATATTAATGACATGGACATGATTTCCTAGGAAAATTAGTCTGGGGACAAACATTTTATTAAAAAAATTTATACACAACTCTTAAACAATATTAAAACATAACATTTTTATTTACCTTTTAAAATAAAGGGCATGGACGTTTTATCTAGGAATATTAATGACATGGACATGATTTCCTAGGAAAATTAGTCTGGGGACATGAATTTTATTAAAAACATAAATACACAACTCTTAAACAATATTAAAACTTAACATTTAAATTTCCAATATTGTTTAAATGTAAATGATTTGGTTCATTAATGTTTTTCCTATAAAAAAAAAAAAGACATGGACGTGTTTACCTAGGAATATTAATGACACGGACTTGAATTCCTAGGAAAATTAGTCTGGGGACATAAATTACTAACATTGGACTAAAAATACTAGTAAATTCTGTAACCATGGACTTTTTATACTAGTAATATGTGTCTGCCCGGACATATTTTACCAGGACAAATTTATCTCTTACACTTGCAGAATGAACCCCCCTTTTCCTTTCATATTTTTGTTGTTGTAAATATTCCTTAATATTTGAGTTTATTTAATGTTTTCTTGCTCTTATTCATATGATTTTTCAATAAAAGTAGTTTATATATGACACCCTCTATTCTTATTTTCCACGTAAATAAGAATATGTATTAAAAAAAAAATAAAACACAAATATGTATATAGAAAAAGGGGGGTTTATTCCCAAAGCGCCTGTGTAAGATGAAGGATATACTTACTAACAGTATTACAAGCTAATAAATAATACGTCTCGTTCCCATCTCCCTGGACTATACACAAGATAAATGAGATCTGTAAGAGAGAGAGATTTGTTGTGAAAAACTAGCTTCCGTTATGGGGAACCATCAAGTTATAATATGTAAATAATGAAACACTCATTCCATACATATTCAGACCAAGCAATTCGTTAAATAATGCAGTAGAGTTAATTGAACTATTATAAAACAAAATTGTTGTTTTTATTAACCCAAAGGGACAGACAAGGGCTTGAAAAATTCTGACGACATTAAAGTTTTTCTTTTTTTTTGTTGTTTTAAATTGGCAGATCTTTGATAATCTCTGTGTGATATGCTCACAACTCTTGAGGCCAGGGGTCGACATAGAGCTTGAAATACCGCAAGGTCACTAATCTATTGTTGAAGTATGTATAATGGTCTTTAAATGTGTTTTGTTTATTTGTGTGTTATGTGACTGGCTTAAAGATGTATATCTCACATCGCCTTTTGTTTCATGTTATGCTTTCTACCTTCATATACACAAAGCAAATACTTTACACTGGTATTTGTTACTTTTCCACTAAGCACGTGGGATTAAGAGAATAGACGGCTCCGAGTTTTCCAACGTTTGGGGATACACATTTCTACATGTCACCCTGGTTGGGAATACACATTTTAAAATGCCACCCTGATTGGGGATACACATTTTTACATGTCACCCCGGTTGGGATTCATATTTTTACATGTCACCCCGGTTGGGGATACACATTTTTACATGTCACCCTAGGATCATTATGAGCTAGCACATGTAAATAATCAAGATAAATATGTTGGTATAGTTCAAATAGTGGTTCATTTTAATATTTTATCAACATGTTAGAATCCTGAGTACGATAGAAAATTCGTTTGAAACGTCAAAGGATTTATTTGATAATTGCTTTTTTACCTTTTTGTATACATCTAGTTCAATATTCTCAGATTTTGAAAACGACATCGTATGTTATTTCATGCTGCCAAATTTGAAAACAACTGAGCTTATTAAGAAACTCAAAACCCTTTTAAATAACTATTATTCTGTGACTAGTGATGGTGGGATTGTTTCTTTTTCATTTCTTCCAAATTTCTTCTTTCATATACAGCCCACGACATGATGTAATATTCTGGCAAATTGTGAATGATTAAAAACTGATTAAAACAATATCGTTTTAATTTGTTAATTTGTGGTGTTGGTCACTTTTTGGTTTATGTAAGCATTTATTCTTGTCTATATTAACCAGGTCACTTGTTATTTTGTAGCAATTGACACGCAAAGGCGCTTGGGTATAAGATTTTGATATCTTTTTTTTCATTGTTCAATTTTCCATTTGTATACCACATTCATAACAATACTCATCTTCGCTAGCCAAGGGTTACGATCCACTTCCCTCTTCTCCACTAGGGATAGGGTTGGGGAGAGGAGGGAAGTGGATCGTAACCCTTGGCTAGCGAAGATGAACAATACTATGATTGTCTTACCTTGTTTTGTTGTTGTTGTATATCTGAATCAGTAAAAAACATTCCTCATATTAGTTATGTACTCTGATGACATCCCATACTTAAAACAACGTTGTTTTTAAGTATGGATGGTAAAATGTGTGTATCCAGTGTCTGCTATAATTTTAAGCTCACAAATTACAAAACATATTTCAAAAAAGACGTTAGTTTTAAATGTGTAAACTTAATGTAAACTTATTATATTGAAGATAATATCTTATAATACCTCATAATGATTAATGGTAGAGGCCAAATATATTTATGTGATAACCTTGTCTTTGGTATACTTACCACGGCCATTATAAACGTCAGGAAATTGAAGAAACGAAGAAGCAAAATCTGGAAATAAAAAAATACATCCAAAATGTATTTAGAATAAATGGTTTGAGAGAAATGCTGCTCGAAAAATCCGAAAAAATGGATATTTTAAAGTCCAATGTGACAGTGGTCCACAGGCTCTGTAACAAATATGCACATACACCCTTACTTAACGTGTAAAAAAAAGGTATGTGGATGTTTTTTTTACAGATCTAAAACGGAAACACGTCGATCGGTACTTCGAGGTTCAAAAATGATAAAACGTAAACCAAACATAGAAACACCCATCCTTTACATTTTCTTTTAAGCCCATCTGGCTCATTCGGCCATTGGAGCTCTAGTCATTACTTGACGTCCGTCGTCGTGAACGTTTTAAAAAAATATTTATAAAAATAACCAATAAACCAGTTACGAAACAATAATTAATTAAGAGAAACCGTTAGGAAGCAAAATTGACAAGCAAGCAAACTGAGATAACAAAAATCGCGTCTTTTTTATATTGTCATGAATGCTTTAGGGGTCATTTGATTTGGGGAGTAGCAAGTTCGAAATTTTTTTAAAAAGTTTTCTTTGGTGTCCCGAATTTCACATCATTTATAAATAAATAAATGGTCCTGAATTAAAAAAAAGAACTTTTAATTAACTTAAATTAGTACTTGAACAGTTGTATATTTGAAAATATAAAAAAAAAAAAAATTGATCGCGATAAAAGTGAAAGTAATAATGACATTATTTCCAGGTAAGCGATTTTTGAGAAGCCTCTAATTAAGTTTGTAGACTTAACCAATATCATTGTTAAATTTTATAAAAGGAGTTACACAAGATAGTTTTGTTGTTGAAAATTTATACATTCAACTAGTTGAAATCGATCTCGAATAATTTAATAAGAAAAGTTGCTATAAGCAAACGTATCATTTATCCGACTTATAATTTGCAGTTGTGAATATTTGTGCCCAAAATCAAAAATGATTTACTTTTACGCAGCTAGTATCCTATTTGGGATATTATATATCCCAACCTGTTGAATATCTATCAACAAATAAGTTTTACTTGACAGATAAGATTATAAGTACCCATGCAACTAAGTGGGCGTCAATTTTTGATAGCTTGATTATTGTTTTAAAAAAAGTGTATTTATGATTGTATTTCTATAAAAAAGTACTTACAATATTTGGCGATACTTCATGGTATATAGCATTTGTATCTATCGAAGCTACATTAGCTTTATCCGACATTTTAGATATTGTTTCATGTGACTGTTTATCTTAACATAAACAATCATAAACACGTGCTCACAATAGGAAGTGTCAAGTATGTCGGATAAAGCTCCTATTTTGTCAAAATCTGCTGAAAGTGCTGGGAACCCTCAAGAAAATGCTCTGTATTATGGCAATAACCTGTCGCCAACATCGGTAAGTAATTATCCTTACTTTCCGTCCTTATTATGGGAGTGACATGTTATCTCTTATGTGAAATATCTAAATGATGTTCATAAATAAATATTAATCTGCATTAATATAATATAAAAAATTAATTGATCACTTCAGATTTACTTCCTTGAGTAAAGGCGCATTATTGATATATGGTCAACTTTCCATCATGATCATGTTAAAAAAATAATCCACAATAAGTGTACTAAAGTACACTAAAATATCATACTTAACGTTAACCAAAAAGGGCTAAATTTAAAAAAGGCAAGATAGAATTGTCCATAAAAGTCTTGAATACACAGATGACGGAGGATATGTCCCCATTGTCGTAACCACAATCCCGTCCTCCTTTCCTCGAATGGGAACTACCTAATTAGACTTATCACCGGGTTTGTACTTACATAACAACACTAGTATTTAGTTTTCTACGTTGTGTTTTGTGTACTGTTGTTTGTCTTTTGGTCGTTTTTCGTTTTTGCCATGAAATTGCCAGTTTATTTTCGACTTATGAGTTTGAATATCCCTTTGGTACCTTTCGCCTCTCTTTTTGAATTAGAATCATATTGTCCTCAGTTATATCTACTCTTTAACGAACATTTTTTCCTTTTTCGGGTTTTAAACAAAATATCTGCTGAACGAAGTATTCTTACCGTATACCCTCCCATTACATGCCAGCTGCGGATCAGAATTGTGTAAACTCCTTTTGGTCCCATCATATTTTTGTCGAGCCTTCGAAATTTATTACGAAAAAGCGAGACCTAGCGATCCTAGAAAGTATCTAAAGGAACAAGCAACTAAAGCTATGTATGGAGTATTGAAGAAATGTAGAAGAAATAACTTAGCTATTGAATGTCAAATCGATTTGTTTAAAAAATGAGTAGAACTTGTAATATTATATGGATCAGAAATTTGGGGTTTTTAAAATTTAGATGATCTTGAAAGTATACAGTTGCGATTTTGTAAAATTATATTGCATTTGAAGCAATACACACCCAACTATATTGTATATACTAAGCTAGGAATATTTCCTATATCACTACAAATAAAGATACGTATGATAAATTTTTGGGGTAGACTTGTTAGAGGAAATGAAACAAAATTTTCCTCATTATTATATAAATTGTTACATGTTTACTACACAGATGACGGTTATGAATCTAAGTGGTAAAAATTTATAAAGAATATTTTAGATGATTGTGGTATGTCAAATATTTGTCAGAACCAAACTGTTTTTTCGTCAGTATGAATTACAAAATGTGTTGAACAGAAACTTTAGAAAGACCATTTTATACAATTTTGGTATTCAGAAATGTTCAAGTCTCCTAAGGCATTGTGCTATAGATTATTCAAAACTCATTTTTGTTTTGAAAAATATATCTCAGAATTATCACCTTACTATATGTACATCCTTTGTAAATTTAGATGTGGTAGTCACCGATTGCCAGTCGAGACAGGGAGATGGCGCAATTTACCAAGGAGCGAAAGAGTCTGTCCTGTCTGTGACTCGATGGATATCGGTGACGAATACCACTATATTATGTCATGTAGCTACTTTAATAATGCTAGAAAAAATCTGCTTCCCCCTTTTTGTTATGAAAATGTTAACATTTATAAGTTTGAACAACTATTCACTTTAACCAATGTAATCATATTAGAAAAACTGTGTAAATTTATTAAGAACGTCCAAAAGGAGGTCGTTCCTCCAGGTTAGAACTTTTTATTATTAATTTATACATGTATATGTAATTCACACATGCACGATAAGTTTGTATATTGTTAATATGTATATGTTCTCTGTAACATTTGTTTATGAGAATAAAGTATTCATTCATTCATTCATTCATAAATTCCATTGTCGGCGTCGGTGGCGTCAACATTCAGGTTCAGTCTGTGGTTAAAGTTTTTTTTAGACATCAATAACTTTGGCAAACCTACATGGAACTTTATGAAATTAGGAGAAAAAGCATGATTATGACCAATGACAGTATCCAGACCAAAATTTTGAAAATATTTATTTTCATTTTTCCGTATTTTACTTTTTGGATTTTTTTTTTAAATTCTGTATTTTACTGATAAATGGACTCACTTTTTAAGTCAATATTACACTTTTACACTGACAGCGGGAATCGCAGGCGAGACACTGGATTCCGTGGGACCCCTTACGAAATTTTCATTGTTTTAAACGTTATTTTAAGCGGAAACTCCTAACGTAGGGAGATCCATTTCCTTTATACCCGCCACTGCATTTACCGATGCATATCTTGATTCAAGTTCAAATTCACATTGCGATAAGAATGGTGTTTGTAAGTTAAGCTGGACTGAAATACCCGAAGATCTCAAAAAGCATACTAATTTTTCATAGTATTGAACAACGGTAATAGATTGATTGATTGATTGGTGTTTAACGCCACTTTCAACAATATTGTGCTATTTCGCGGCGGTCAATTTTTATTGGTAGAGGAAGCCGGAGTGCCCGGAGAGAACAGGGCCGTAAATTGCCTTCCCTATAAGGGGAGGCAGTTGAGTATCAATTGGCGAGCGAAGCGGGGCGAAAAATTATTTTGGACCCATTTTATGCAGAAAATGATATTTTTTCGGGCATTTTCCCTGTATGCAATGTACCTCGATCCCCAGAATCCACCACTTGTTAAATTTATATAGGAATATATTGAATACAGTTATAAACCAGAGTACTTCTGTTCTCGTACTATGAACAACAAAATTATTTATTTTGTAAAAAATATTTCCGTACTCCATGTATACCTTACAACAAAATTATTTTTATTTATCTGT
The DNA here is from genome assembly GCA_017311375.1 of Mytilus coruscus. Lineage (NCBI taxonomy): Eukaryota > Metazoa > Mollusca > Bivalvia > Mytilida > Mytilidae > Mytilus > Mytilus coruscus. Next base: position 61,082,118 of record CM029602.1, on the reverse strand, counting down.
GTACGTTATTTTATTTGGCGGCATATTGTCCAAGGTTATGGTTGTCTTTCTGATATGGTTTTACAACTAACCCCCTTGTTTTATTAATTTTGTATTTACATTGTGTCATAGATCAAATTAATTCGTTCAGTGTATGTTCACTTGTTTTTTGTTAATATGTCTTTTGATTGAGTTAAGGCATTTCAATTGATATTTTATAGTGTGTTTTTCTATGTTGTGATGTTACACTATTGTTTCAGGTTAGGGTTAAGGTTGGTGCATTTTTTTGCACCTGTCCTAAGTCAGGAACCTGATGTTCAGTGGTTGTCGTTTGTTGATGTGGTTCATAAGTGTTTCTCGTTTTTTATATAGATTAGACCGTTGGTTTTCCTGTTTGAATGGTTTTTACATTAGTCATTTTTGGGGCCCTTTATAGCTTGCTGTTCGGTGTGAGCCAAGGCTCTGTGTTGAAAGCCGTACTTTGACCTATAATGGTTTACTTTTACAAATTGTGACTTGGATGGAGTGTTTTCTCATTGGCACTCATACCACATCTTCTTATGTCTAATTAGATTAGGTGTGCCGGTAAAGTGAGATTTTTCAAGTTTTACGCTTTATCCTGCTTTGTGACTATTCATAAGCTATTTTTACTTAGTTTTAGGGAAACAATTTGCGAACTTAAAATGAAAGGCCCCCCTGAAGTTGAACTTTTTTTTTGTGGTTTAACCTGCTTTTGTCGGCTGTTCCAATCGATCTATTTAGACTTCCGAGAATCGATTTAGAGACACAATTTTCAAACCTTAAAATGAAAATGCATATTTAATAACTCATAACTTAATTATCAAATTCAAATTATGATAACATAACACTGTTTGTTTACGCTGAAAGTTTTATTCGGTTAGACTTTGTCATTATTTTTTCTTTTATGTTTTTTTTTTTCATTTTTTCTTTTTTTTTTGTCAGCCCGCAATAGGAGGCAACTGCCTACATGCCACCATGTAATTTACGGCCCTGGAGAACCACCAACCTTCGGTAGGAAAACTGACAATCCTAGTCAATTAAAATTGGAGTCGAGTGCACCTGCCCCGTGCGGGATTCGAACTCACAACCTCAGTGTTGATTGGCTAGTGATACAGTAGTTCGACTACTTAGACCACTAGGCCACCGTAAATACACGGTAATAGACATTGGACATTAAACCTTTTTACATGTATTTGACCAATTATGGGCCCTTGTCAGGCAAAACACATACACTTCATAGAACAAGTTATTACAAATTATAAGTGTTATGAAACTTGCGTAGAAAACACTTTGCCGTGAAAACACACAATACAATCAAAAAAATGTATATGAGCTTATATCAATCAAATTACCAGTCTTCATCTACAACACACAAAGGCAAGTTTGCATACAATATTTTCCGCCTTAATAACAACCGAGTATTGGTGATGTGTGCCGATTTACTCTAAGATTGTTGTTTGATTCTTTCTTTATTTTCAGCGACGGCTACAAATATTATTTGTCGCATTGGTAGTCATAATGGTTGGGGTAAGTAAAAGTATACTATTGATGATTAATATAGTCAAAGTAAAAAACAATAAAAAAAAAATCATTATTTTATATATATGTACATATCAGATGTATATTCAAGACAAAAGGTTAAAAAAAATAATAAGAAAACTATTTTTCACAGGCAGTTATGAATGTCCATATAATGATATTTGAATATAATAGTTAAATGATGATATAATCTATAAAGAAATATATAAGTGATGTATAGTGAAATAGATTAAGTTAATGAGCATCTGAATATGTACATCTCACTAATACCTCCTTTAAAAAAAATCAAGTACTCGCAAAGCGTTTTGTGTTCGTACCGACCGACAAAGCAGCCAACACTGTGGTAGTGGTATGACGTAAATACTGCACGGAAGTCCTTAAGAATAAAATTACACATTCAACTAGATTCAAGGCTGTACGATCAACAGAGAGTCAAATAGTAAATAATCATATCACTACCACAGCTCAGCTTAAGGTCTCCTCTGAACATTTGAAGGTCCCCACTATGTATTTGTTATTTAAACTACACACAAAAACCGTAAAATATCGTTTCGTCTCGGCTTCTATAGTAAGTGTTCTACTTCTAACCTTTCAGTGATTTTAACTGGTTCCTTAACTAACATCAAAGAACTCATCATTAACCTTTGTAATAAAACATATGAAAATAGTGGAATGAACTATTTTTGGAGTGTAAAAAATTCTTTGGATGTTTTAGATAAATTTCGTGCTTTTGATGGTCCTTCTGATTCGGTTGACAGTTTTGACTTTTCCACTCTTTATACTAAATTTCTTCAAAGCCTTTTCAAACACGTTTTCCTTTTTAAATAAATGGTCGTTGGATAAAATCTGGTCGCAAATTTATTTGCTGCAACTCATATAAAGCATTTTTCTCTAATGAGAAATGTAAGTATGCTAGATACATATACTTACTGGAGGTGTGATGAGATGATTAAGCTGTAAATTTTCTCCTTGACAACATTTATGTACGTTTCGGCAATAAAGTTTATCGACAGGTTGTACGTATTCTTATTGGCACCAGTTGTGCCCTTTAATAGCCGACTTGCTTCTGTACTGTTATGAATCACAGTTAATGGTCAAAGCCAGTAAAGACCCATGTTAATTCCATTTACTTAATATATTAAACAACACTTACCGTTATCGTGATGATATTTTTTCCTTAAATAATCAATAATTCTCTAAACATACTGCCGAAATTTAACCAAAGGAACTTACTTTAAATAAATCATATATAAACAGCAATCTCCGTATCTAGATTCAGATGTTTAAGTTTTACACGAGAAACTCTACACAAAAAGTTACGACATAGAGGATGATTTTCTTTCCCTATTGTTAATTTTTCCTTTTTTGGACGGTGATGTTCCTTTGGCACTGTCTTACGGTGTATATTTATCTCAACTCGTTCCTTATGTTCGTGTCTGTAGTGACGTTTTGGATTTCAATGAGCGTAATCTATGTATTACTGAAGGGATTTCGTTGCCACAAATTACTTAAAACCTTTACTGAATTCATCCATAGATACAAAGATTTGGTTTGGAAGTTTGGCTGTACATGTAAAAAAAAAACTTATTTCAAACGGAAAAGCACATCCTAATTTTACGGTCATGTTGTTTACCGAGCCCGGGGAACTTTAAATTTAGACCCGGGTAAACTTATCAATCCTTTAAATAAACTTATCCTTAAGGCTACCAGTTCAACACTGTAATCAGATCTTTAAATATTGTTTTATTGGTATAAATATTGATTTTGTTATCAGTAAATTAAAACCATACTAAATATTATTGTTATACGCATATTCACATTCACGGTACTACAAACTGTCGATACCGATATTTTGGCATTGCACAAGGTCATGTTTTCCTCTGACTGTTAATGACGTCTTTAACTAAATCCATTGGATATTGTATACTGGTTGATTTTTTAGTCTTAGATACTTGATTTTTTAATTAGTTATTGGCTTTGAACTAGCTGTCAGTAACTGCAAGTACTCTCAGACCTGTACTTGGGACTTGTGTTGCAGTGATGATGTATAAATACACTGCCACGTCCGGTCTGTGTTTTTGTTAACTGTTTTTCTACTTTGTATCGATTTGATGAGTTAAGTCCTTTTCAACTTATTCTTATAGTTTGTTCTTATGTTGTACTGTTACACCACTGTCCCAAGTTAGGGGAGGGTTGGCGCGTTCAAAAATGTTTAACCCCGCCACATTCTATATATTCCTGTCACAAGTCATGAGTCTGTAGTTCAGTGGTTGTCGTTGGTTCATGCCTGTCATATTTGTTTTTCGTAAATTGTTTTGTTATAAATTAGGCCGTTAGTTTTTTCAATTGAATTGTTTCATATTTTTTCATGTCGGGGCCTTTTATAGTTACCATATGGTATGGGTTTTTCTCATTGTTGAAGGCCGTATGGATGCCAATAATTGCTTACATCCACTTCATTTGAACTTTGATGGATAGTTGTCTCATTGGCAATCATACCACATCTCCTCATTTTTATATATTAAAAACAAAAACGCTGTAGGAATCATTTAGTCCTGATTTTGCATGCCGACCTTTTCCAAATTATAGCAAAAGAGGTTCATCTGCTTCTGTGGATTCATTTATTTTCGTGGATACCAATTTTCGTGGATTGAGGAAAAACTGTATTTTCATGGATATTTGATTTGAAACGCAGTTTTTCACAAGTCTGCATACAAGTCTATAGAAGATTTGTAGATCGTTGACTATTTAAATTCGTGGTTTACTCATACCCACGGAATTTGGCATCCGTGACACGACCCATTTGAACCAAGCGTTGGCCGAATCGTCTGATCGGTTATTTTTTTTATACTTTTCGTGGTAAACATTTGGAAGACGTGATGCTCATTAGAAAAAAAATGCAAATTATACCTTCATAAAAAAAGAGAAAATAAATGATCAATCTTGACTACCTAAAGGTGATTGGGCGGGACAAAAATGGAATAAATATAAACGAATGTCATATATTATAAACGAGTGTATGAAGCAAACTTATAAGATTTTTTAAAAAGTTTATCACGGATGCTAGTAATCACTGTGTCATGTAATTTATTGTTTTTCCAGATAACTATAGGCCTAAGTATGGACCAGGGATTCAAACATGGTGCTAACTATTTCATGTTGGGTATAAGTCTTATTGGATTTGTTGTAATTGAAATAATTCTGGTGAGAATTTTTTACCTATTATAGTTATACTTTTCATGTTTCAGGTAGTCTTTCAGCTGAAAACAAATTTTTGTTTTGTTCTTGATAATCGCCATGTGAAATCATCCAGCTTGGAAATTGTATTAGTTTCTACCAAGTTATCTGCGGAACCGTAGCTCCGAGGCCCTTATGATTGTTTTGACAATTTGTGGACCATAGTATGTGTATGGTCCACAAATTGTCAAAACATATCGTAAGACCCTCAGACCTACGGTTCCGCAGCTACTACATGTACCCAGTATTTTTCTGCGCTCAATGATTGTTCAAGTACTCGAGAATAGTATAGCGGTTTTTCGAATGTATCTATATGTACCAAACTTAAATATACTAATCAACACACGAAACGATATATATACAAGTTTGACCTTCAATTCATCATAAAATATGACGAATAGAGAAAACTGTTAAATCGTCCAATGAAAAACATTCATTTGCAAAGCAAATGCATGTTGATTCCGAAAATCCGACCAACTTGGACAGAATTTAGTATTCAAATAACTACGCAGGCATTCGCAGTGTTTGTGAGATTGAAACTTATATCGAATTACAAATCACATCTTAAACTGTTTAGTTTTGAAATCATGCTGTTACCAAGCAAATCTGAAATGGCTAATACACATATTTAAGATAAGGAGATGTGGAACCATTACCAATGAGACAACTATCCACCAGCGACCAAATCACATAGTTGATAGCAACTGATTTTCTGGTTTTCTTTTAGTATTTCAATTTTAGAACGAATTCTAGAAAGACGGATGTTTTTAAATTACGAACTAAAATGTTCCAACTAATAAAATCAAATAAATCTGGAAGATACATATGATATATAAATATATAGTAGGTAAGAAATAAGAACATAGAGATTCTTTTTATGAGTTTACCCCTTTTAATCTCGATCAGTAAAACATCAAACAGCACAACGAAATTCAGTAAAGGTAAAGCACACGACAACTATACTGGTACAATAGATATATTAAAAGGAAAAAAAAAAAAAAAACACAAGTAAAGTATAAGCAAAGAAGTAAAGATCAATACAGTATCATAAAATTTCGGAGCTACTGAAAACTCAAAGTACTGAACCTCGCAATGTTCTGTATGTGCTTGTACCAGATCAGGAGCCTGTTATTTTGTAGTTGTCGTTGGTACATGTCTGTCATTCTTTATGTGCTTGTACCAGATCAGGAGCCTGTAATCTAGTTTCTGTCGCTGGTTCATGTCTGTCATTCTTTATGTGCTTGACCAGATCAGGAGCCTGTTATTTTGTTGTTGTCGTTGGTTCATGTCTGTCATTCTTTATGTGCTTGTACTAGATCAGGAGCCTGTTATTTTGTTGTTGTCGTTGGTTCAGGTCTGTCATTCTTTATGTGCTTGTACCAGATCAGGAGCCGGTTATTTTGTAGTTGTCGTTGGTACATGTCTGTCATTCTTTATGTGCTTGTACTAGATCAGGAGCCTGTAATCTAGTTTCTGTCGCTGGTTCATGTCTGTCATTCTTTATGTGCTTGTACGAGTTCAGGAGCCTTTAATTTAGCTGTTGTTGTTGGTTCATGTCTGTAATTCTTTATGTGCTTGTACGAGATCAGGAGGCTGTAATTTAGTTGTTGTCGTTGGTTCATGTCTGTCATTCTTTATGTGCTTGACCAGATCAGGAGCCTGTAATTTAGTTTTTGTCGTTGGTTCATGTCTGTAATTCTGCATGTGCTTGTACCAGATCAGGAGCCTGTAATTTAGTTGTTGTCGTTGGTTCATGTCTGTCATTCTTTAAGTGTTTGTACCAGATCAGGAGGCTGTAATTTAGTTGTTTTCGTTGGTTCATGTCTGTCATTCTTTATGTGCTTGTACCAGATCAGGAGCCTGTAATTTAGTTGTTGTCGTGGTTCATGTCTGTCATTCTTTATGTGCTTGTACCAGATCAGGAGCCTGTAATTTAGTTGTTGTCGTGGTTCGTGTCTGTCATTCTGTATGTGCTTGTACCAGGTCAGGAGTTGTTGTCGTGGTTCATGTCTATCATATTTGTTTTTCGAAAATTGTTTTGTTATAAACTAGGCTGCTAGTTTTTTCGTTTGAATTGTTTCACATTTTGTCACGTCGGAACCCAGCTTTTATATCTGACTATACGTTATCGGGTAGAAGGCTGTACGGTGACCTACAACTGCTTACATCCACGTTATTTGGACTCATACCACATCTCCTTATTCTATATAGTGTTGTCATCTAGAACAACTTAGACACTTTTTTAACTTAATACCTGATTTAAATACAAACCTTCCAGCTAGAGCATCTAACGTCATATGCAGTTTTGTATGAGTTCGTAGATGTTGTACTCGTCAGAAATCGCTGTTTATTGACTTCTGATTAACTATTTTTTATAATTTAAATGGTTTTTCTAAAATTGCTAATGTGTTCTCTTGCAGATATTGTTTATTCGGAAAGGAGAGTTGCCCACGGAGAAAACCTGGTTTCTATACTTTGTAGGAGGATGTGTTATTCTAGAATCTATTTTTACTGATGTTTTGTTATACCAGTAAAACGAATTTCAGCCACCTAAAGATATGCAGTATGATTAAAATTTACAGATCAAAGAGTTTCTTTAACATAACTCCTTGTTTTCTATGTAACCTTATTCACAAAATATGTATTCGTAGTTTTGTTACAATGCATGTAAATTTAGTTTATATTTTGCCAATAAACATTAGTTTTAATTTATTTGGATACAAAAAACTAACATGAACAAAAGCCTATGCTATAAGCCTTAGATATGGAATATGTTGGCCGTTGTTTCCAATAATATGACCGACTTTAACATTATATGTTCTTTTTGTGTTTAATCTATATTATACCCATCATTGTTCCAAAATATAGTAACAATGTTTTTGGCAAAAAAGTTGGCCAATGAAGTAGTGAAGTAGATAAATGTTGAATAATCTATACGATACACAGAAAAAGGGATACAGCATTAAAAAAAAATATATATAAACTAAATGCGTTGGGAAAATTCATTAAGTATGTCAATGGGCAAATTATGGCAAAAACATCCTAGGAACAGTCTAGGGTATTTGAAGATTAATCCACGTCTATTCCTGAATTTGGATCTCAAAATAGAATTTAGAATAATAACCGAAACTATATGTGTCAAACGATGATCTTGTATCAAGTGGATTTTCTTTCATTCCAATATTTGAGATCGTGTTTTTGAAATATCAGATACATCAGTCCCTGCCAATTTGAAGACTCTGTAAACCGGACATGTGCTTTAGAAAGTCATCTGATTCAGCTACGTCTATTTTGGTCAATCTATTTTGCTGAGTTGATTTCTCATTGAACTTTAACCAACATCTCCTTCTATATATTTTATGAATTCTGTACAGCTCAAGGGTTAAATATGATATGGAAATATTGTCACTTATGTACTTCTCCCGTTCAGCAGTTAAACCCTACAAGAGGAGCGTCCGTTTGGTTGAGTGGGATTTATAAATACACAGCCACTTTCGGTCAAAATGCGGACATTAAACCGATGACCCATACAGGGAGAATGTCATGCGCTATGTGCGTAAAAGAACTATTGCAACAACATTTTGAATGGTCCTTAAAGGCAATTTTCTGTCCCATCCAACATATCCTCTTATTCCACTGGAAAATCTTGGTCTACCCACTTTGTCGACCTACTTACTGAGTTAATTGTTAATTTCGTCCTGTCTTCAACATGGATGCAATATTTTCCACTGGGCGTTAAGCAAACAAAAACCAGTCAATATATAAAAGCTTTTTGGTTTAATGCCTATAAAACAGCAGGAATAGGAATAGGGAATAACAAATGTACAAAAATATAAAATTCAGATTTACTCGTCGAAGCTCTTATCATACTTATGTGCATAGCAGAATCACAGATCTATATTTTGATGAGATTGTAAAACAACAGTTACCATATATACTCGAGACATTGGGAAAAATAAATTTATGTAGACGTTGGTGGCCGTCGGCTCACGGTTTTCTGCTGTTTGGTCGGGTTGTTGTCTCTTTGACACATTCCCCATTTCCATTCTCAATTTTATATGACAATATGCAAAGTATAGAAATTATCAAACACATTGATATACATACTTTTTTTTATGTATATTCAATTCAACTTCAAAATATCTATTTTTCAACCATATTAAACATTATTTTTAGTTTATAAGTATATTATTCCTGCAAATTTTGTAAAAGGCTGATAACTGAGGAGAGCGGTTCGGGGGTCGGAACTCCTTTCTTATGTTTTTTTAATTAAAAATCACAAAAAAATAAGCAAAAATAGAAATGAATCTACTTTCCCAGGTTTAACATTCAAACGCCTACTTAACAGGATTGGGATGTCCGAGGAAAGGAAATCAAAACTTACACATTCGCGAAAAAAATAAGTAAATGATCATCCCAATAAGGACCTACTCAATAGAGAGAATTCAAAATGATGAGACGTCATCAAAAACACGGATAGCCACAGCACACTGCAATATGATATATTTGGACATAATTTGGTGAGCAGTCAGGTTAAAAATCTGAGTAAGCGTGTCGATCCTATACAATGTAGGGTAGATATTGCATTAGGTGAGAATACCCCTATTGATATGGAGGTCATAAGGTCTAGAGTCAATGTCACACTAGCTATTGTTTGAGTAAAATTTGGATAAAATTTTGGTTTCCGGATGCTATATTTGTATCTTAAGAACTTTTTCCGATTTTTTTTTTCTGATAATGGCCGATAGGTACGAAACCCATATTATTTTTAGGTCACTATGTCAACAGTTGAGGCTGAGACTACTATAAAACAACATCAACCAACGGCAACCACTGAAATACAGGCTCCTGACTTGAGACAGGCACATAAAAAAACACTAGCATGGGACATTGGTGTAACGACACAACATAAGAACAAACTTTAAACAGAAGTTGTAAAGTGTTCATTTCGGTCTAATCAGACTGACTACATGTACATGAAATATTCGCCATTGACAAGCAGTTGTAAATCGAAGTTGAATTTACAGAAAGGTGACATCATCATGTGCTATCATATTTAACATTCTTGTTTAGATCTGACATTGCTACGTATTTATTTACACATTCCGCAATTTTTGGCTTCTCAGAATTTTCACATGGAAAACTGTCAGCAGATACCCAAACGAAAAATGTTATAGGAACCTATAAAGCATCATGCTGGCAACAAGCACATTTATATTTGCTGTGGTTAGAGCAGTTCTCAACTCTTCATCTAAGTGGCTCGATTATTTGGGTTACAAAAATATACGAAGAGCCTAGTGTTATAACTAAGACATACGACACTTTTAACAATAGATAATATTCAAATTTTCAAACCACTGGACGTTAAGCAACCAACAATCAATCAAATTTTAAAAACTTTCTGGTTCTATATTGAAACACAAAATTCCTTGTTTGGGTTTACGAAAGAGGTCAATATTTTTGGTGTTGAAAAAATGTTATCGTAATTTACACAAATGCTGTTCTATTTATGTGAACAAAGAGATAATTTGTTAGATATTTTGATTATTTAGTCATGCAATTTGGAAGCTTTCTTCATTTAGAATATCTTATGATTTGTCATTAAACCTGGAGCCACACTATATATTCAATTATATATAACAACATTTAGTACACCCAGAAATACACTTCACCAAAAAAGGAACTTCAATTGAGGCGTTGCTATATTTGGAAATTGGCAACTAATATTACAAATTAAATTGAGTTTTGAGATACTTAGTATAGCTTCAATCACTAGGATACAGAGAATAGTGTACGTCATAAAGATTCTGTAAAAACGCAATGAACCCCATTTCGAGAAATATTTGCCACTGACGCTCTCATGTAGCTTAGAAATTGAAAACTTGACAATTCTTAACCACCAGTCTTTTCATTGATCAAATTGAAAAAGAATTTTTAATTCAAAATTGTTGCTTTGGTTCTAGACAATAACTCCTGTTTAAGCATTTCGTGGTAAATGTTGTCGTTTAACACAAGATTTGGACACAACAATGTACTATCTTGACCATGTTAATATAGCTCACTATGTGGTATAGGTTTTGGTCATTGTTAAAGGCCGTACGATGTTCTTTAGTTAACTTCTGTATTATTTGGTCTCTGGGGAGAGTCTTCTCATTTGAATTTATACCACATCTCCTTATTTTTATTTTTGGCACTTTAGTTTTAATGTGACCTGTATTTTCTCTTCTCTATTCTTTATTTGTCGGTCCATTTTCTCCATTCTATACTTTTTTCCCTTATTCTCTATTCTATAAAACCCCATCCACACCCTCCTGAATCCTACCACAAGTGCACCGACGATATTTGACAAGGTTTACTACAATAAACATGCATATTGGGCACTCAGCAGTGAAACATACCTTTACAAGTATAGAATAAAACTTTAAAGTTTACTGCAATAAACGGAGCATCGTGTATCTTGGGCACCCAGCTGTGAAACAAAATTCATCTCCCATGCTTTTGAGACTACCTGTCTTTACAGGTAAAATATTTGTATATTAGATACAATTAACGGACGTGTAGCAAAACAATGTATCTGTAAGATTGATAAGATTAATCACATTCACATTTTCAAGAGTGGCCGCATAATAACAACATGAAACTATTAACAAATTACTAATGATTAAAACAAAATTTAAATATTAATAGAGATAACTACATTTAAAAGATAAAAACTATTTTCCTTTTTTGATTAATTCAATTTTGTTTTAATTTATTTTAAAAGAAAATAATAATATCCGATACTTTTATAGCAGTCTCAGTGATTAGGTGATGATTTATGTCGTCTGCTACGGTCGAATACGAAACTACGGTTAAATACGAAACTACGTTAAAATAACGTAGCTAACTATACCGGAGACTCAGATAATCCAATAAATCGATAGTGACCAATCTCTGTGTTATAGTAGTCTCAGGTTGAGGTCACACCAGCAATTTGCTAGACCTTAGGTGAAAAGACTACTATTGGTCATTATTGAATTTGAAGTCAATGTCACAGCAGAAATTGATAGACTAAAATTGGGCTAAAGTTTTGTGTTTTCAAGTGATATCTTTTCAACCATGACTGTGTCCAGATTTCACCAAATTTAACTTGTAAATGCCCAATGAAAAGAACAAGATCCCAATCTATTTTTGGATCAGTAGGTCAAAGGTCAAGGTCACAGTGCCTCAAATCAGAGATAGACAAGTTTGTGCGAACATTTCGTTTCCAGACAATACCTCTGACAGATCTTTACCATTTTTTGGTGGATTAAGACCTTAGTAGGTTTTTATGTCACTTGATCATAGGTCAATGTCTCAACAGCAATTATTAATCGACTGAAATTTGGTCAAGAATCTGGTTTTCCATCATTGACTTAAATTGTCAGCGAAATTATGAGTCTTCATTGACAAAACAAAGCTCCTATTATCAAATAGGATCAAATATTGGTATAACTTAAGTTCCGACTCCTTTTTTGTCAGTGGTATTCGTAATTTTCTGCCATTCTGTCCACACTTGTTGGGTGAAGTGTTCTTGTTCTAAATATGCTTGAAATGTTTGCCATTTTACGTTTAAGCAATCAATCAATCAATACTCATGAAAACGGAATGTCTACTTTGTCCGAAGTTGGTCTTGAATTTATGTTAACTGAAAGACTTCCGCTACAACTTTTGAAAAATGACCCTCAAACTTTTACACAGGGGACTCTTAAAAAGAGTGTTAAACACACCAAAACATAAGTTAAACATAAAAAGTACAAAATGTTGCTCGTATTATCCGGTAAACGATTCATTGTTTGGCTTGACAGAAGAACAAATACAGGTATTAAACTTGGGCTGTTGGGACGTCGACATGGCTCTTATCCCAAATTATTTATGGATTAACATGGCTCATGATTACACAACAACACAGACAGAAGCAAAACAGATGAGTTTTACTCGAGGCAATGATTGTTAAAACCTATTATGTATCGGGAATGTAATTTACTACATTGTTCCTGGAGACATTTTTTTTGTTTATGAAATTATGTAATTCATTTATTATAACTGAATATAAACTCATCATAGATACCAGGATTAAAATTTTGTGCATCAGAATTTAACTGAATGAGACAGTTGTTACCTGTGAATGAGGACAATTTCCTTATGAATAGTTATTAAAATACTGATTTTTGTAAAAAAAAAATAGCAACAGTAAAGCCATTTCTAGTCTTAAAAATTGGCTGGTCAATTACTTTTTTAAAATCTTTTTACAGATTATAATATTGCAAACAGTCACTGTCATTAAAAAATAATCAGTAACTTTGCATACATGGATTATGGGTAAAGATACCCTGTGTCATTCTTCTTGACTGTAAAGTAAATACAGTCAGGGTACTACTTGTACAAGTTAATTTTATTTACTTGAAGAAGTAAAAAAAAATATACACATATGAGTAAATAAATAACGTTTGAATAATCTCCCCTTAATTTTCTCAAAAATTTACTTGTATAAGTAAATTTTTCTTACAATCCCACAAAAATCCTCAAGTTTTGAGATGTAAAATCATGCCTTTAATGATTTTTCCCAGGTTTGCTCAAATTTTTTTATTAAAGTTCAATGTTTCATCTCATTAATTCAACAAAGAAACTGATTGAGCAAAGATCTTGTATATTTGCGCAAGGCCTTCAAAATTGCTCCTTTGGGGCTTGTAAATGAGCAGTGTTATGAAGATAACAGACAAATGGGATTTTCATTGTCCATGAAATTACACTTAAATGATTAGTAAAGACATCTGCAAAGGGTACACAATTTAAAATTCTATTAGAGCAAAGAAATCTTAAGAATTTGAGAAAAGATGAAAGGATGACTTTTACTTATACAAGTAAAAATTCTGACTGTCTAAGGACATAACTAAGACAATTTTTTTACCTATACAAGTAAATAAAATTCACTTGTATAAGTATCCTACAAATTTACTTATATGTGTATATTTTTTTACTTCTTCAAGTAAATAAAATTACTTGAATAAGTAGTACCCTGACTGAAATAACCCATTTTACTAATTGCAAAAAGAAAACATCTGCATGATTGGTGTATCATTGATTCAAACATCTACAAGATTGGTGTATCCTTGAAACAAACATCTGCATGCTTGGTGTATCCTTCATACAAACATCTACAAGATTGGTTTTGTTTTTGTGATTACATCTGTTTCTCAGATACTTGAAACAATAGGTCAACTATATTTAGTGTATGGAATGATTGTAAGAATGTAAGATGACTGTAGGACCTTGTCTTTGTGTATGTGCTTAAAAATTGATGCAGTTTTTCACCAGGGTTTAAGTAACATGATAAGATTTTGTATCGGTCTTCTTTGCAACTTTTATTTTTTACACAATATAATGATATTGATTTGAATAGATATTTACATTTAAAAATAAGGAGATGTGGTATGATTGCCAATGAGACAACTATCCACCAAAGTTCAAATGAAGTGGATGTAAGCAATTATAGGCAACCGTATGGCCTTCAACAATGAGAAAAACCCATACCATATAGTCTGCTGTAAAAGACCCCGACATGAAAATATGAAACAATTCAATTGAGAAAACTAATGGCCTAATTTATAACAAAACAATTTACAAAAAACAAATATGACAGACATGAACCAACGACAACCTCTGAACTACAGGCTCCTTACTTGGGACAAGCACATAAAGAATGTGGCGGGGTTAAACATGTTTGTGAGCACTCAACCCTTCCCTACACCTGGGACAGTGGTGTAACAGCACAACATAAGAACAAACTTTAAAAATCAGTTGAAAAAGGCTTAACTCATCAAATCTATACAAAGAAAAACAAACAAAAACACAGAAAGTGGCAGGGTATATACCCATCCCTCATCCCTAACAACAAAAAAGACACTTAGTACAGAACTGAGAGTACTCTCAGTTACTGACAGCTAGTTCAAAGCCAATAACAACTAATAAAAAAAAATCATGTATCTAAGATTACAATTCCATTATTTATTTTTCAGTTGAGACAGTCAGTTTTTCAATTCTGTCAAAAAGAATTAGCACCAAAAGCACAAGAAATTGATCATAAAAATGAATTTACCGAAATGAGAGTAAGTATATTATTTTGAAAATTTCCAATTATTTTTTTACACATTGAAAATAGATTGTTTGGCATTTAGAGGATATTGTTCAGTTTCACATTGTAATGTCCTTTTTAGGATTTTGAGGTATGTTGTGGGGATGAGATTTAAAAAAAACCCACTTAAAAGCGTAGATTTGGTTACTTTAAAATTTTACAAATGATGTTTTCAGCTATGATATATATGGTTTTATTTTTGAACTCTGATAAACACTTTTCTTGGAGAAATTAAATCTACATTCCCATATAAAGTAATATTTAACTTAAAAATTATTTTGCAATTTTTAATTACATTCCAAAAATGAAAATTTTGCTAGTCTTCATTGTATAATTCTGCAAAGTTTTGGTATATTTTTTCATGTTGTCATTTTTGTCTCGCCTGCGACGAAAGTTGCGGAAATCGAGACATAGGGATTGCTGCGACGGCAACAGCGCTGGCATCAACAATTGTTAAGTTTTCTGCTTAAGTTAGTTTGATAGGATCTACTTATGATAGATAATGATATTGTGTATGAAGTTGCATTACTATCAGTTCATATCAGTTTGATGACTATTTTGAGGCCCTGCCCCCTAGGTCATGGTCCAGTGACTTTGAATTAATTAGCAATTTACGATGTTAAGTTTTTCTGCTCAAGTCAGTTTGATAAGAACTACCTGTGATAGATCAGTGATATTTTTTATAAAGTTGCATTACTATCAGTACATATCATTTTGCCAACTATTTTGAGGCCCTGCCCCCTAGGACATGGTCCAGTGACTTTGAATTAATTAGCAATTTTCAATGTTAAGTTTTTATGCTTAAGTTATATTGATAGGAACTACTTACAATAAACAAGGATATTTTCTATAAAGTTACATTACTGTCTGTACATCTCAGTTTGTAGACCATTTTCAGGCCCTGCGCACTAGATCATGGTCCAATGACTGAACTAATAAGCAATGTTGCTGTCCATCAGATTGTCTTTTTCTGAATTTTATGCAGATAGGTGAGACATATCTCTGTGTCAACAGTTTATTAGTTGTTACAGTGCAATCTAAATAATACTTAAAAGAATTTGTTGGCCTACTTATTTAAAAAAAATACATATAAAAGGATTAATTTTATAGATTTAACCGACATTCAATTGATAATGTACTGGTACTTGTAAATTTTTATTTGGATTTGAAATTCTTCTTGTCATACTTATACACTTTTAATGAACTGACAGTACTATGACAATATTTTATATACTTTTTGTTATGCTGCTGATCAAGGTAAAAACAAATAAGTTGATTACTATACAATACTAGTGTCCCCCACAACACAGTTATTGCCTGACTAAGTCCAGTACCTTCATAGTGGTTGTCATTGTATACTGTAAATTCAGACATTATTGCAGGCATTTATTTATGTGATTGTTCAAGAATCGACACAAATGCGAGTTTAATTATTATTGCGATTTCAGGAAATAATGCTTTCAAATAATGCTATCAAAATGTCAAATGCCAATTTTTATTCTTGCCACAATAATAAAAGCATCACAAAAAAATTCTGAATTTACAGTATATCTTAGTGTTTTGTAAAAGTTAGACTATTTGTGAACCTATTTTGTAAATTTTATCTTTATATTGCAAATTTTATTTTACATTGTAAAATTTCTTTGAAAAATTCATAGATTTGCTTATACAAATGTATCATTATATAATTATGATATCATGTGTAATATTTTGTATATGTTATACCTTATTGCAAGAGTTAATCTCTTTTGTTAAATGTGATATTTTATTATATTTAAATAACATACTTAGTAAGATATTTATCTTTGTTTTTAGGATTTTTGGAAAAAATGTGGAGAGATGGGATTACTTGGCATAACAGCACCAGGTTGGTATTAACTGTTAATAATGTTCCAAACTGTTATTCCAAACTGTTAATAATGTCAGTTGACTAGTTTTGTTTTTATGTCAGAGGAACATTTTCATTTTTTAATACATTTTACTGTATGTTGTTAAAATGATCAGAGAAAACATTTATATCCACAAAACAGAGTTTCACTGATTTACCCTAATACACTTATTAAATTTGTTGTTCACAGGAGGAGTTTATTTAAGGGCCTTATTTGGTCTAAAAATGTGAAGTTTTATATAAAATCCTATGAGGTTTGGTGCTTAAATAATTGTCAATGACTTCCTAGTTATAAGGTTTAAAGTTTTAAGTTCTTATAAATGGTACAAAGGATGAAAATATAATGTGAAATGCAATGAATGAGTTGAATTTGAAGTGCATATCTGATTTGCCTTCATCAGAAATACTCCAAAAGTATGGAAATTACATAAAAATACATTTTGAACTACAGGTATTTAACAAAAAGAGACTTTAACAATAATAGCCAATACCAAGTTGGTGGTTCTAACTGATCTGATATTCAGCTTGGATATTTAATTTTAGCTCAGTATGGTGGATCAGAAATGTCTTATTTAGATCACTGTCTTGTGATGGAAGAAATGTCCAGGGCTTCAGCAGCGATAGCACTCAGTTATGGTGCATCATCAAACTTATGTATCAATCAGATTGTCAGAAATGGAACAGAGGCACAGAAGGACAAATATTTACCCAAGGTATTTGTGTTAATAGCAATGAATAGTAGCCGAATTCATACAAATGTTCTTAGGACATTTCCATAATTGAACGTGTGTGTGTGTGTGTGTGTGTAATAGGGTGGGGTGTTATTAGAATGCACTTTAATTAAAATTTAGTGGTTAATTTTATTTTTTGTCAAAAATCAATATGTATATTGGGGGTGATTAGGAATATAAAAAAGTGCCTGGTATTTTGGTATTTAAAAAATTGTGCAAATCTTATTACAGTGTTCCAGCTAGGCCGTTTTCACAGGGCGGTCCGCCCGCCCTTTCCCGAGTGCCGTCCTGTGCCCTTTTTGCAGTTTCCAGAGCGTCCTGTGCCCTTTTTTCAGTTTCCAGAGCGCCCTGTCTTTTTGAAGATCGATTGTATTTTATTTTGTTCATTTTGTTATGATCTGCCATGACGAAATTTTACCTTGCGACAAGTTAATGACTTTGTTTACGACCCCAAGCCAATCAACGGTTATAACAGGTGTCATAATCAGTTGTTACAGGTAATCCATTTATCGGATGGGTCATTAATGATCACCAACATTAATTCATTCGGTCAGTCGGCATGAAGAAATGTGTATACGACAACACAATTTGCGATGTTTACCGTAGTTTCATGGAGAAAACGTAATTGACAGAAAGTCGAAAACCATAATCAACTTGTTAAAAACATCATTTTACTTGTTTTCCGTAAAAAAATAGCAAATTCACACGTATTTGTCTTTGCCTGTCCTCACTTTTGATACGAAAATAACAAAACCAGCCGCCAGTGTTAAACGTATTCACTTCTTCTATGTACTGTTTATAATCCTCCAAAGAAGGAGCACACCCGAATAAAGAAAGATAACTCATTTTTATTTTTTCCTAGCATTGAGTTAACTACTTAAGATATGTCTACATACTTCTGGCTTTATAATTTACATGTTTAGGTCTTTTGAATTATGGGAAAAGTTTAAGAGGGTGTTTATTGCAGTGTGGGTAGGGTGCCTTGGTCATCTTTTTCTGTATTCTTTATTTTTAACACAAATTTTCACTGTTCACAATATCCTTAACATTGTGCATTTACTGAGCACAGCTGCTGTATTACCATTAAGCACAGCAGAGACAGAAAGGGTCTTTCCCAGTTATAACTTGTATGACTATAGAAACAGAATGAAGCAGGAAATCCTGCAAAACATACTGCATATAAAGCTAAACTATGACAAGCAATGCCTTGAAAACTTGTGTGAGGTGGTTGACAAGTTTTTTTCAGCATAAAAAGTAGACAGAGTTTTATCCGGGCTAATCATGTTGTACTTGTATATATATAACCAGTGATTCAATGAATAAAGACAATGTTTGATTAATATCTTTATTAAACATGCCCTTTTCATATAATCATATCACGTGTTAAATGCCCTTTTTTAAGATTTGCACCCTGCCCTTTTGAAATCCTAGCTGGAACACTGTATTATAAACTGACTGATGCATTGATAAAAACCATTACAATTACTATTGTTTGTTTCAGTTAATTAAGGGAGAATGTGTAGGGGCTTTAGCTATGAGTGAAGCAGGATCAGGTTCAGATGTTGTATCAATGAAATTGAAAGCTGAAAAGAAAGGTATAATTATTATTATACCCCACTTTCATAGTGAGGATTATATCATGTATAGTGCATTCACATTTTCCGTTAGTCTGTTTGTAACATCGGTCCAACAAATATCTATACTACTAAAATAACTAGGTCCAACTTGTTAGCTGGCATGACATAAAAACGACAATTCAAAGAATTGAACTTTATATATATCTAACATACGACAATGGTGTTGTTAAAAAATTACACCATTCCAGGCCCTTTTGTTTTCCACATAATGATATTACCAAATATTCACAAGTTACGGGTTGAATCCGATAATGATACCAATAGTATATGTCACATGTAGTTTCCAGTTGTAGTTACCTGTTACCTTCTGTAAATCCCTCCTCTATCAGGAACGTTTCCATTAGTTGTTTTATATCTATGTTACAATGAAGTACACTATTTAACAAGTCTGTTTTCTTCCACCTCAATACCACTATTAATTTTGGTCAATTAGTTAAAAAATTAAATTTATTTTATAGAAAGTTTATTGTAGTAAGAAAACAAGGATGGGTTCAAACAGAAAGATTTTGATTGCAGAGAAAACTGCACATTACAATCAGCATGACTTTATCAGATGACAATATGAATACTAAAAATCCAGACTAAAAATAAGGCATAGGTACTTTGATTCAGTCACAGACCCATGATGTCGCAGATGTGTTCTAGTTTCCTTTATAAAAATAAGGAGATGTGGTATGATTGCCAACAAGACAACTATCCACCAAAGTTCAAATAAAGTGGATGTAAGCAATTTTTGCACTTTTCTCAGGTGCTTTACAGAATCACTTTATATTTGGTCAGCAGCTTGGCAGTGATAAGTTGTAACTTATGCATACCAGTCAGATCTGTTGGACATCTATTACCTGTTTTTCGATGCTTTTAATTTTTCAATATGTTAAATGAACTTAAAATTTTGGTCACACTTTTTTCAAGTACTGTTGAACAGAATGACTTCATATTTAGTCAGTGGCTTATCAGTGATGAGCTGTTACGTGTGAGTGTTTTCTGGATTTACTATGAATTATGAGTGAGGGTATGCTTAACACGACATCGTGTGCATTCTTTTTCTACATTTCCATTAATCTTGCATAAAACATTCTTTGTATAGACATGCATACGAGCAACACAAGATCAAATACTTTATAAAATGTGATGATACAGGAAAAAAATAATCATACACAGAAAGTTTTAGAGCAATTTTGTTATGCCTTATGGTATGAATTCCTGATGATTTTTGAAGACAGTATAATATCAGATATTACTTTTCACTGTCTCATTAGTGTTAACTTCATTGATACTTAATTAATATCAAACTAGTTTTAGTTGAAAGAAAATCTTCAACTAATCTACAGCTCACCTAGCCCAAAAAGCCAGTCTGAGACCTTGTGATCATATGTAAAATTAGAATTAAATTATATTTTGCTATACTTGAAGGTGATCACTATGTATTAAATGGTAATAAATTCTGGATAACAAATGGTCCTGATGCTGATGTGCTGGTAGTGTATGCCAAAACAGATATCACGTCAGATAAACCACAACATGGTATTACAGCTTTCCTAATAGAAAAGGTAAACTTTTTGTGGTCTCAAATTGACTGAGGACATAAACAAATAAACACATACTCACTCTGCCTGCGACAAAAGTCACAGAAAGCGAGACATAGGGATTGCTTTGCGGGCAACAGAGAAGGCGACGGTGTCAACAATTGTTCAGTTTACTGCTAAAGTTAGTTTGAAAGGAACTACTTGTGCTAGATCAATGATATTTTGCATGAAGTTGCATTACTATCAGTACATATCAGTTTGACGACTATTTTGAGACCCCTGCCCCCTAGGCCATGGTCCAGTGACTTGAATTAATTAGAAATTTTAAATGTTAAGTTTTCTGTTTAAATTAGATTGATAGGATCTACTTGTGATAGATCAATACAATTTTGTATGAAGTTGCATTACTATCAGTACTTATCAGTTTGACAACTATTTTGAGGTCCTGTTCCCTAGGCCATGGTACAGTGACTTTAGATTAATTAGCAATTTTAAATGTTAAGTTTTATGCTTGAGTTAGATTGATAGGAACTACTTGTGATAGATCAATGATATTTTGTATGAAGTTGCATTTATTATCTATAATACTATCAGTACATATCAATTTGATGACTTGGCCCTGCCCCATAGGTCATAGTCCAGAGACTTTGAATTAATTAGCAATTTTCAATGTTAAGTTTTCTGCTTAAATCAGTTTAATAGGAATAACTTGTGATAGATCAATGATATTTTGTATGAACTTGCATTACTATCAATATATATCAGTTTGAGGACTATTTTGAGGCCCTGCCCCCTAGGTCATGGTCCAGTGACTTTCAATCAATTAACAATTTTCCATGTTAAGTTTTCTGGTTAAGTTAGTTTGATAGGAACTACTTACAATATACAGTATATGTAAGTTCAATAACTTTCATAAAATATTGTAGGGGATGCCAGGATTTTCTGCTGGACCAAAGTTAGATAAACTTGGTATGAGAGGTTCTAACACATGTGAATTAATATTTGAGGATTGTAAAGTTCCAGGTAAGCAATAAGCACACATGAATAGATAAATATATAATAATTCCTCAAGAAAAACCATGACAAGGCAATCATTTATGACATAAACTTATACTGGCATTATCAAAGCTACTCAGCCATGTATTATATGTTGCTTGAACTTGCATCTTAAATCATCTCCATACCATTCGATTATTAGTTTCTTAGATCTGTTTCAGGACAGTCACACAGTTAGAGACTGAAGTGATAAGAGGGCGATCATCTACTATGGTAGACTGGTAAAAATTCAGCTGTATTGGAATTATTAAACTATGTTCAGACAAATATTACTGAAATATATTGAATCTGTAGGGCCCAAATCAATGCCAGTTATTTTTAAAAGTAGTGGATGCAAATTATATTTCAAGACGGCTGTGTAATGTCTGCTTTAATTTTCTCATCAACACATTAGAAATTGTTAACTCAATGGGTTAGCCTTCACAACCCAAGATGTTAACATACCAGAAACTGTTATCTCAATTGGTTAGCTTTCACAACACAAGATGTTAACATACCAGAAACTGTTATCTCAATTGGTTATCTTTCACAACCCAAGATGTTAACATACCAGAAACTGTTATCTCAATTGGTTATCTTTCACAACCCTAGATGTTCACATACCAGAAACTGTTATCTCAACTGGTTAGCCTTCACAACCATACCAGAAACTGTTATCTCAATTGGTTAGCCTTCACAACCCAAGATGTTAACTTACCAGAAACTGTTTTCTCAATTGGTTAGCCTTCACAACCCAAGATGTTAACATACCAGAAACTGTTATCTCAATTGGTTAGCTTTCACAACTCAAGATGTTCACATACAAGAAAACATTTGGTTTACTCTAAAACTTTTGAGATACATAAATGATAATATTAGATGTGTTTATGTTACTTTAATCTAGGAACAGTTGCTACACATATATATAATACAATGACTTTGAACAGTGTAATTTCATCATGTTTGAGAGGTTATCATTATCTTAGGTAAGGGCTATAACAAAAAAAAAACACCTTTGATAAGTGTTTGGTATGACGATAAATTTTCACTTCTGTTCTCGTACTGTAATAAATATTTCCGTACTCCATGTATACCTTACAACAAAATTATTTTTATTTACCTGTGTACGTTTTATTATTTGGCGGCATTTTGTCCAAGGTTATGGTTGTCTTTCTGATATTGTTTTACATCTTCTCCCCCCTGCCCTTTTTTAAATTTTTTTTGGGATTAATTTTGTATTTACATTGTGTGATAGATCAAATTTATTTGTTCAAATTATGTTCACTTGTTTTTGTTAATATGTCTTTTGATTGAGTTAAGCCATTTCAATTGATATTTTATAGTGTGTCTTTCTTTCTTGTGATGTTACACTATTGTTTCAGGTTAGGTGAAGGTTGGCGCCTATTAAAGGTTTAAACCCGCTGCATTTGTTTGCACCTGTCCTAAGTCAGGAACCTGATGTTCAGTGGTTGTCGTTTGTTGATGTGGTTCATAAGTGTTTCTCGTTTTCGTTTTTATATAGATTAGACCGTTGGTTTTCCTGTTTGAATGGTTTTACACTAGTCATTTTGGGGCCCTTTATAGCTTGTTGTTTGGTGTGAGCCAAGGCTCCATCTTAAAGGCTGTACTTTGACCTATAATGGGACCTTGTGATCATATGTAAAATTAGAATTAAATTATATTTTGCTATACTTGAAGGTGATCACTATGTATTAAATGGTAATAAATTCTGGATAACAAATGGTCCTGATGCTGATGTGCTGGTAGTGTATGCCAAAACAGATATCACGTCAGATAAACCACAACATGGTATTACAGCTTTCCTAATACAAAAGGTAAACTTTTTGTGGTCTCAAATTGACTGAGGACATAAACAAATAAACACATACTCACTCTGCCTGCGACAAAAGTCACAGAAAGCGAGACATAGGGATTGCTTTGCGGGCAACAAAGAAGGCGACGGTGTCAACAATGGTTCAGTTTACTGCTAAAGTTAGTTTGAAAGGAACTACTTGTGCTAGATCAATGATATTTTGCATGAAGTTGCATTACTATCAGTACATATCGGTTTGACGACTATTTTGAGACCCCTGCCCCCTAGGCCATGGTCCAGTGACTTGAATTAATTAGAAATTTTAAATGTTAAGTTTTCTGTTTAAATTAGATTGATAGGATCTACTTGTGATAGATCAATACAATTTTGTATGAAGTTGCATTACTATCAGTACTTATCAGTTTGACAACTATTTTGAGGTCCTGTTCCTAGGCCATGGTACAGTGACTTTAGATTAATTAGCAATTTTAAATGTTAAGTTTTATGCTTGAGTTAGATTGATAGGAACTACTTGTGATAGATCAATGATATTTTGTATGAAGTTGCATTTATTATCTATAATACTATCAGTACATATCAATTTGATGACTTGGCCCTGCCCCATAGGTCATAGTCCAGAGACTTTGAATTAATTAGCAATTTTCAATGTTAAGTTTTCTGCTTAAATCAGTTTAATAGGAATAACTTGTGATAGATCAATGATATTTTGTATGAACTTGCATTACTATCAATATATATCAGCTTGAGGACTATTTTGAGGCCCTGCCCCTAGGTCATGGTCCAGTGACTTTCAATCAATTAACAATTTTCCATGTTAAGTTTTCTGGTTAAGTTAGTTTGATAGGAACTACTGTACAGTATATGTAAGTTCAATAACTTTCATAAAATATTGTAGGGGATGCCAGGATTTTCTGCTGGACCAAAGTTAGATAAACTTGGTATGAGAGGTTCTAACACATGTGAATTAATATTTGAGGATTGTAAAGTTCCAGGTAAGCAATAAGCACACATGAATAGATAAATATATAATAATTCCTCAAGAAAAACCATGGCAAGGCAATCATTTATGACATAAACTTATACTGGCATTATCAAAGCTACTCAGCCATGTATTATATGTTGCTTGAACTTGCATCTTAAATCATCTCCATACCATTCGATTATTAGTTTCTTAGATCTGTTTCAGGACAGTCACACAGTTAGAGACTGAAGTGATAAGAGGGCGATCATCTACTATGGTAGACTGGTAAAATTCAGCTGTATTGGAATTATTAAACTATGTTCAGACAAATATTACTGAAATATATTGAATCTGTAGGGCCCAAATCAATGCCAGTTATTTTTAAAAGTAGTGGATGCAAATTATATTTCAAACGGCTGTGTAATGTCTGCTTTAATTTTCTCATCAACACATTAGAAATTGTTAACTCAATGGGTTAGCCTTCACAACCCAAGATGTTAACATACCAGAAACTGTTATCTCAATTGGTTAGCTTTCACAACCCTAGATGTTCACATACCAGAAACTGTTATCTCAACTAGTTAGCCTTCACAACCATACCAGAAACTGTTATCTCAATTGGTTAGCCTTCACAACCCAAGATGTTAACTTACCAGAAACTGTTTTCTCAATTGGTTAGCCTTCACAACCCAAGATGTTAACATACCAGAAACTGTTATCTCAATTGGTTAGCTTTCACAACTCAAGATGTTCACATACAAGAAAACATTTGGTTTACTCTAAAACTTTTGAGATACATAAATGATAATATTAGATGTGTTTATGTTACTTTAATCTAGGAACAGTTGCTACACATATATATAATACAATGACTTTGAACAGTGTAATTTCATCATGTTTGAGAGGTTATCATTATCTTAGGTAAGGGCTATAACAAAAAAAACACCTTTGATAAGTGTTTGGTATGACGATAAATTTTCACTTCTGTTCTCGTACTGTAATAAATATTTCCGTACTCCATGTATACCTTACAACAAAATTATTTTTATTTACCTGTGTACGTTTTATTATTTGGCGGCATTTTGTCCAAGGTTATGGTTGTCTTTCTGATATTGTTTTACATCTTCTCCCCCCTGCCCTTTTTTAAATTTTTTTTGGGATTAATTTTGTATTTACATTGTGTGATAGATCAAATTTATTTGTTCAAATTATGTTCACTTGTTTTTGTTAATATGTCTTTTGATTGAGTTAAGCCATTTCAATTGATATTTTATAGTGTGTCTTTCTTTCTTGTGATGTTACACTATTGTTTCAGGTTAGGGTGAAGGTTGGCGCCTATTAAAAGGTTTAAACCCGCTGCATTTGTTTGCACCTGTCCTAAGTCAGGAACCTGATGTTCAGTGGTTGTCGTTTGTTGATGTGGTTCATAAGTGTTTCTCGTTTTTCGTTTTTTATATAGATTAGACCGTTGGTTTTCCTGTTTGAATGGTTTTACACTAGTCATTTTTGGGGCCCTTTATAGCTTGCTGTTTGGTGTGAGCCAAGGCTCCATCTTAAAGGCCGTACTTTGACCTATAATGGTTTACTTTTACAAATTGTAACTTGAATGGAGAGTTGTATCATTGGCACTCATACCACATCTTCTTATATCTACTTACTCTATAAGATAGGTGACATTTATTTTGATGTAGGAAAAATGATTTTATTTGTCATTTTTTTCAGGTCTTACATTGACCAAAATTTATTTCAGTACTTTTTACATTATTCTGTAGATGATATGATTTGAATTATTTCCAATTTTCAAGCTTCAGATCCAAAATGTATGTTCTATATATGTTAAATGAAGAGTTACTTGACCATTTTCAAATTCTTTCAGCTGAGAATATGTTAGGTGGTAAAAATAAAGGTGTCTATGTGCTGATGTCTGGGTTAGATATTGAAAGGGTTATTGTGGCAGCTTGTGCTCCAGGGTGAGATTATAGCCACAAGAAAATGCCTCTTAGCTAGAAAGTGTTTCACTGCAATACAACATGTATCAGAGACAATTATTCAAACACATTAGATTGTAATTCTAGTTGCATATCATGAAATTTATTTTTGTCTTCAGTATAATCCTATTTCAAGCAATTTGTAAAATTTTAATGTATTTGTATTCCATTATGTTTTGATGGAAAAGAAAAAGTGATCTTAAATGCATGGTTTTAGACATTTGGCTTGGTGGCAAGCAGTGCAAATCTGGCTTTTAGTATTATATAGGGAAATTGTTGTGTGTGTCAAATTAACTGTTAATTACTGGTAAAATGTATCCGACAAGGCTATGAAATGCAATTTTGACCTCAACGAAAATTCAGCTTTTCCATCTAAGGCCCTTACACTAACATGATCAATGTTGAACAGGCTGATTGGGTATAAGGGTAAAAGTATTTTGTGATGAACTTCTCAAGCGGCTTCAAATTTTTAAAATGTTTTGATGTACATTGAAGATTTGCATCAGACTTTATGTACGTACATGCTTGGACATTTTTTTGCAAATTATCAAAAGGTTGAAACATTGTTTTTCATGATATTTGGTATTTATTTTGTGTATAAAAAGTGAGTTTTCAACATAGAGCTACAAACTTTTCAGAATGCTTGTTAATACATTAAATAGGAGCTAGGACTTTATATAGATATAAGGCCAACATTAAAAATATCTTTGTTTCCCCTTCCCAACTGAGGTTTTCAGGGTATGGGTAGGTAGGTAGGCAAATTATTTTATTTTATTCCTTGATATGGTTTTCTATATTGAATTCAGAATTCAAAGTAGATAGATTTTAAAGCATTATTCAGACCATTTTTACTCAAAGATTTTGTCCTTTATACAGGAACAGAGGTTAAAGACTAAGCAAATCAAGATGCACTCAGTGGGTTGAAAGATGCTTCAGTTTTTTTTTATTAAAGATACCACATCATTGAATTGTTTTGCTGCAGATTAATTGGATTGTATTATTTAGTTTCAGAGAATTTTTGGGGAAAGACGGCTTCAAGCCGTCAATCCCCTATGTGGTTGACCAGACTGACATCCCCTCACGTCATTCATTTTGTTTTTATAGTGTGGAAAACACCCCAAAAATCTTACTGAGATTGATGAGAAGGAGACACACAAATGAATAGATTGACTTTAAACACTTTTAACACATTTCCTTCTGTTTCTCGCGAAATTATCGTATCTTCAGCTCTCCTTACACTATTTATGTTTCTTTTACAATCCGGAAAAATCAGAATGACGAGATATTCTAAATATATCCAACCTACATTGTAGTGACGTCATTGTTGGAATGCCACTACGTAGAAGGAGGATAGGGATTTATTTGATGTACATTGTAATGCAATGTGTATAACGACAGTTGACAATGTGTTTGTATGTTAACTCTGTAAATTTTTATTTTCAGTCAATTGCCAAAGAAATGAAAAATTTCATTCTTGTAAATGATGTCATTATAGCTATATGCGATTTGCATCTTCGCAAACTATCAATCTCGGAAACAGGTGCAAACCATTTTTTGTGGCAAGCTCAGCTAATCTTACACAACAAGCGATATTGTGAGCTGCTCTTTCGCCAATTACTTACATAGTTAAAGAACTGACCACACATTTCAAGACGAATTACTGCATTATGCTTTATATACATGTCAGTGGCTGATCATTATCATAAGGTTGGGACAAGTACTGTTAAAGAGGGTCCCACTGGTAAACCCTATAAAACTGCTTCTGCATGTTACTGTAGCCGGTTTCAATCATTATAAATATGGTAAAGGCATTGAAGAAACGTTAGCCAGTGTGTTATAAATTATCAACTGCAAGCAAATTTTTTAATTGTACTAATAACATTACATCTTTAAATGCACTTTTCTTTCTTGTCGGACACTTAAATCAATTGTGCATGAATTAATAGGGCAACCTTATAGTGTCAGCTCTCTGTTATAACGGCCTCTCAAGTAGTCAATCATGGAATTATTCATGGTTATGTATTATACATGTAGTATAAAACAGAAATTAACTTGAAAAGAGCGACTTGTCATATATCAAAGAAGACTTAAAATAATCTTTGATCTTTTTCTGACTGTACGTTGGTACACTTTCATATGAGGTAAGTAGCAGCAGTTTACATCAAGTATTAAAACAAAAGTCTTACTTTTCTGTTTGTAACTTTCATGTTTGCTAGGTCTAAACTCTGTAAACATAACTAAATGTTTATTGTCAAACAGTAGATACTTTTTGTACAATTTTGCCTTGTATTGACTTTATAGCGCATCCTTACAAATATACATGTAAAACACTGACTTTTGTCTATCAAGATAAGAAATAACGATAGATTGAATAATTGCTTACATCAACATCATTTGAACTTTGGTGAACTGAGCTGCCTCATTCGATTGGCAATCATACCGCATCTCTTAACTCTTATGTCTTAACTTCAAATTTGGTATAAAAACTATTTTTTGTACATGTTTTATGTATGGGCTGTTGGTTTCATGTGATAATATTTATCGACCTGCTATGCTGCATGGGTTTTGATGATCATGGATGACATACATTCATCGATTGTACATGTAGACTACTAGTTTTAAAATCTTCATTTGATATTGGATGGATAGTTGTCTCATTTCAATCATATCCCATGTCTCCTTGCTTATTTTACTACACATACTCATAGACATTAATCACACAGATTTATATGAAAACTAGATTAATAAAGGAAGTGACAAGAAAGAGAAATGTCAATATATATACACTCAACACCAAGCAGATTAGGCGAATATTAAATGAATCTGGCATGTAAAGGAATTTAAAAAGATATTCTATGATTTATTTTACGTTAAAATATAAATATAATCCAATTCAGCTGGTATCACATGATCATCTATCAAGTCACTATCAAAGTTCCCTACACACAAAGTGTAGCTCTCAAGTTTTGATATAAGAGATTGAATGTTAATGATCCAATGAAATACTGTTGGTATATCTTTCCATAAATGATATTCGAGGAACGTTCTGGTCAATAGTCGCATTTAGTTGTACCGATACACTAGTATTTCTATTTGAAGGCATGCCATATGTTAGTCCACATGATTAGTGCATGAATGGGCAACTGCTGTTGGCACTCAACTGCTTAGACTTTTGGGGAACTTTCCTTGTGCCTGGACTTTTCTTAACATTCACCAGTTTGGGCATTTTGGAAAATACTGGAAAAAAATGTAATAAAGTTACATGTGGCAATATGAATAATAATACAATAGCATATGGCTTAAACAATTCCAATATCAAATCTGTCTTAACAATAGCCATATTACCTCAAGATCTCTGCTCGAACAATTATATTTGCAAGATTTATGTTAGTTTTCTATGGGTTTATGCTACATATATGCCAGCTTATGCAAATTCAGGAATTATTTATACATGTAGCAATGTTTCTATTGTGTTTTAATATTTTCAATATTATAGGATCATAAGATGTCGCAAACAAAAACAATCATATATTTAAATTTAATGGTGCTTGCTTAACTACAAAACTATGTATATATACATTTACATATCATAATAGGTAATGCAGGACCTAAATTAATCGTTAATTATGTAGCACATTGTCATACCATGCATGTGGGTCTTCAAACGACAAATTGATATTTTCATATCTTCACAGTATTGAAAACAAACAAACAAAAATATCGGAAAATTTAATATTGAGGTGACTTAGAAAAAAGGTGGAACTATTTGGGTCTATCTTGATATGAATATAAAATATATATATATATATAAAATGACTGAATAATAGCCAACGATAAATCTTACGGGCATGATGGATCATAAAATTATGATACAGTACACTACAAAATATAATATATAACCAGTCTAAAAGGGTACAACATCACCAAAAATAACAATAAAAGGAATAAATGTTACATATTTCGATAACAGATATCCTTCATATATTATATATATAAAACTCTTACTGACTTGACTGAAGTATAGTTAATAGCAATTGGGCCTAGAAAGAAAAAGCTCATGTACATTTGTAATGCACAGGTTTAAACAAAATTAGACATCTTGGCGCCTTGCTATTTTAATTTTTGCTTTGACGCTTTGCAGGAAGACACCTTGCAAGGCTATTTTGATTTATGCTTTGACATCATTGGAGGAAAACATCTTGCAAGGCTATTTTGATTTTTTCTTTGACGCCGTTGCAGGAAAAAAATCTTGCAAGGCTATTTTGATTTTGCTTTGACACTGCAGGAAAACATCTTGCAAGGCGTTTTCATTGTTTGATTTGACGCCTGCAGGAAAAAAATAATCCTTTACTGATTATTTAAATCATTCTCAGAGTTCGTGTACTAATTTAAAATTGGTATTTGTTCAATTTGAACATAATTATGTTTGCTATAGATGATTCAAACTTCCACATGCAATGCTTTAATTTGTAGGTCAACTTGTAACTTTCACAGTAAACAATGGCCGTGGGGATACATGAGATTGGGGAGAGAAACGACAGTTTTCATTTTTTCTGTAAAATTCTGTTTTGAGAATCTTCCTCCAATACAGGAGCACCTCAATGGATGAGTAATAATCCACTAAAATAAAAGTTAATGTATCAGAACACTTTAAATGGGACATTTAGTATATGATTAATAGTCTTCCATTAAAACTAAATTTTGTGTACCAACATAATCATTGTAATGGTAAAAAAAAAAAAATTAAAAATGTTGCAGTTTGTAGTTTAAACCTATTTATTCATGAAATTTACAAATATATCAAAATGTAGGATTTGGAAACAAGCTTCACACAGTTTACGTCAATCATATTGGTTTTTATTAGTACCTGTATCCCTGTGATGAGAGTTGTAACTGGGAACTTTATCCATGGAAATTTAAAACTGAATAGATTTTTCAGTCCTCACTTTCTTGAGAAAAAAAATAAAAATCTTAGAGCACTGTCACAAAAAAAGGAAAATGGCCCTAGCCTGCAGTTCAGTGGTACACAATTAAAATTTCAAAAAATATTGTAGTCGTTGTTAAATGATAGAATTCAGTTGAATTTTAGATAATTAACTTTTAACTTTAATCGAATGTTTTGATTTAGAAGATGCAGATCTCTTCCATTGGTCCAAATTGAATCCTTAACTAAGGAAATAAAATTACATTACATAACAATTGATTTCAATATTGTCAACCTTACATAACAATTGATTTCAATATTGTCAACCTTTCTACATATTCTAGGTGTTCTTTTTTCATTCTTTATATGAAGACTATCAAAAGATACCCCCCCCCCAAAAAAAAAAAAGAAACAATGGCCGTCTTTCCCCTCAGAGCTCTTCAGCTCTTTGATTATCTATTGCCAAGGCATATTTTCTATTACAGATTTATATATATATCATTCAATATTTTCTAAACAATGTTTTTCTTTATTCTAAATAAAGTTTTATATGTTAATGTACTTTAAAAATTTGTCACATTCTAACTTATATAACTTTATTGAACATGTTGAGATATGAACACAATATCTTTAAAATTTTCTTACTAACGATATTCTTTACGAAATTATGGTCATTGATCACCCTTGCAGACACACAAATCGTGTGACCAGCCATTTTGTTTGTTTTTCTTGATTCCAAATCATTTAGATGTTTCAATGCAAAAATGCCTTGAATTAAAACGCTCGTGGACTTCAGCATCGGAAAGGTATCACCAAAATCCAAAATAGCAACCAAAAAAAAAATATTGGACACGAACGGCCAATAAAATTTTTCAGGTCACGGTGATTTTACCGGGTCGGTCGTGGGAGGGGAAACCAACAATATTTTATTTTTGGCCTAAGAAGATGTGGTATGAGTGCCAATGAGATAACTCTCCATCCAAGTCAAAATTTATAAAAGTAAACCATTATAGGTCAAAGTACGGTCTTCAACACGGAGCCTTTGCTCACACCGAACAGCAAGCTATATACATATTTTGGTAAGTTTTGCATATTTCTCAGTGAAAGCTACCCATTTTGTGTAAATAACTTCTCCTATAATTTCCAAACTGGAGGCTACACATTTTCTAGAATCTTTTATTTCACATCATTGGAGATTTTCAGATGATGAAACTTAAGCAACATTCTTGATGTAGGCCTTTGATATATGCTCCCGAAAGCATATCAAATTTAAGTGTCATTGTCATTTATATGGCCTTTCCACACACCATACATATTGCAACCTGGCCATTTGAGTCTTTGATCATCTTTGAAAAATATAAATTGTGCTTTCTGTAAAATTAAAAATTACTTTTACAGAAGAAAATATAATTGGTGGTTTAGGTAAAGGAGTATATGTTTTAATGTCGGGACTGGATATAGAGAGAGGTCTGGGAAGTAGTGGCTGTGTAGGGTGAGGAAATTATTTCCAATTTTACAATTCTGTGTAAGAATCAGGCAATCATCCCATGCCTTTTTTTATGAAACTTACACAAAGTATTTGGTATTTTCATAATTCTCACATGAGATAAATTGGCTTCCAGAATTTGACAATATGAAATAAACTATTTTTGTAAATTACAATTAAATTTGTGCTTTTACAGCAGTCACCTTCCCATCTTGACAAATCTCTAGTAATCATTCTTGGTTTTATATTTTTTGAAAAGTGTAATTATTTTTTTTTAATTTTATGGAATGGCATGTCTGATTCTTATGTAGACAAGTGTATTCAACACATTGTATTATTTCACTCCATTACAACATGTATAGGGATAAACAATTAATTAAATAATTTTTAATCTTGTTTAAGTATTGTATTGAGTTGTCTAAAAAATTCTAGGAGATGAAATTATTTAGGAGTGGGACTGTGGGTAGCTGATTGGATAGCAACAATATTTCAGCACTTTTGGCCCGTAATTGATGGAATGAACAATTCAAGTTATGAATGCAAAATGTCCACATACATGGTGTATTGCAATGGAATATATATTCTAAACAATATAAAGCAACATTTAGTGAGAACAAATTGGAGACACAACATTGTTCAAAAGTTGAGAAATGTTGTAAACTTTGAAAAATAATTCAATGATAGAGTAATTCATTTTGTGAATTATTTTATCATATTAAGATGCAGTTTTCTTGAATGAAGCTATTTTAATCTTCATCTGTACAAAGTTATAATTGAAGTGATGTCTTCAATATATTCTCATTATTTCAGACACTTATCCTCCAGAAGTACAGCTTCATGAATGAGCACAAACTATATTTAGAATGTTATTTTGGAGAAGGAATGTCAAATTTTTGTAACAGATCATTTTGGAAAATGCTGATGCAGCCTCTTACTTCAGTCTTTCCTCAAATTTCACACTACAATTTTCTGTGAAAATAATGTGAAATCTTAACATTTCTAACTAGTTTGTGGTCATTTACATAAATCACAAAGCTTCAAGGTTTTCAATGGAAAGCATTTTGTTCATCAGAACTAACAAAAGAACTGGATAGCAATCTGTGATCTGGTTTTGCAAATGTTTTCCAGAGTGAAAATGATACAAGATATATATGCTTTAAATTGAGATATTTTTGTGTGCATTTATTATTTTGATTGCTGAACAATGGACACAATTTATTACAAATTATTAAGATTGCAAGAAAAGCTGCATTCAAATAATACTTTCAGAATTTAAAATGAAAGTTTTAATTTTTGACACCTGTCCTGTCAGAATAAAAACAATGCAAAAATTTCTGAATTTACTGTATACCGGTAGTAAGGACATATTTAAGAAAATTCAACACTGATGAAAACACCCCTTTTTTCCTTGATAGTTGAGAATATGATGGGAGCATTAAACAGGGGAGTGTATGTACTATTTAGTGGTCTAGATATTGAGAGATTAGTATTGGCTGCAGGTCCACTTGGGTAAGTTCAAGTGTAGGTTTAAATGTGCATTGGTCACTGGAGTTAAACAAGCAATAATCAATCAATAATTAAATGTGCATTAAAACTTATACTCACCATGTTAACATTGTGATGTGTAATTTATCACTTTCCAATTTTGTACTTCAGTAAAATTTTCTGTATTGTTTTTATCCTGATGACATACTGCAGCAATCCCTAAAGTGTTGTTTTTATAACTGTTTTCACATTTTCTGAATTATATGTTGAATCACTTTTCTTATTAAAACTGCAATTTCAGCTTAGATTTTAACCAGTCCTTTGAAATACAGCCATGAAAAGACAGTTAATGGAGTAAAATGTTGAATATGCGAGAGAAAAAAATTGTGACAATTTGACTATTAGAGAAAAGTCCCATCCAAAAGATAATTATCCAGAAAGTGTTTTTATGTCTATCTTCATGCTGACATAAAATCTGTTTGGGTGATGTGTGTGCTCTGTACTAAAAGACAAAATAATCCTGAAATTAGCCTATCATTTGAAAATCACACATCAATGACATCACTATCAAATTGCATCATGAGAACCAGACTATTTTTTCATTTGCATAAAGAAGGTTAAAAATATTACCTAAAATATTTTATTTTTGGTCAAATTACAAGGCCAAATAAGTTCCACATTGTTCCTTCTAATTTGCTTTCATGACTTTTTCGTCCCTGATTTATGTTAATATACCCGGTATACTGCCAGGAAAATCTTGTAGTTACGGTTGTAAAGAATTTCTAAATCCACAAAGGCAGCAACAGAAAAAATGCCAAAATACACAAAAATACTATATGATTTTTCATTGCACAGTTTAGAATTTTTTTTAGATGTCTTATAAAGTTAATTCATATAATGACTTATTTCAGAATAATGCAAGCATGTTGTGATGTTGCTTTTAATTATGCTCATGTTCGAGAGCAGTTTGGTACAAAGATAGGGGAATTTCAGGTTAGTACTGTATTTAAGGTAATATTTTAGTTACAAGTGGGAGGAATAATGTTTTGCATCATGCTGGACTATTAATCTATGCTAGGTATTCATTTATGATTCAAATCAATATTATGTAAGTGTTAGTGTCTGACAAAGTTTAAGACCTTTGGGTTATGGTCAAGATGGAGGACAGCAATTAATGCAACTTGTCTTTTACTTTTTAATACTGTCCTTCAAACCATATCTATTTTAATCTTAAGTCTATTTTTAAGCCTTGCTCATTTATGGATTTTTGCAGCCATGCATCATCAGTGTATTCTCTCTTCAGTTATACTTGCATTATATTTTTCCCTGCAGTTATATAAAACTAGATTCTTTTTATTTGAACATTGACCTAGAAATGACTTGGTAACCAAAATTTTTCACTGGTCTTCACACAATTATGTGTAGACCTCCTGAGTGGTGTTGTGTTAGCATGCACACCTCCAGTATGGAAGGTCATGGATTCAAACCACGGCTAGGTCAAACCAAGACTTTAAAATTATTTATTAAAGGTATTTGCTGCTTCTCCAATAAACACACAGCATTAAGGAAAAAGGCCAAAGAGTGTTAGGCACAGAGTCAGAATAGTGTGTCCAGGTAGCGTGACATGTCTTCTTGTTGACTGGACACAACAAGGCCATGATTTTTGCTATTCTCTATTTTGTTGAAATTGTCTCATTGCCATCTAATGATCTTATTTCTTATAGTTTTGTCATTAGAAAACTTTTTATGCCCCCGCCGTAGCGGAGGGGGCATTAAGTTTTACCCTTGTCTGTCTGTACGTCCGTACGTATGTCCCAAAGTTGGTTTCCGTTCTCTAACTTTATGTTGCCTCAACCAGATGTTATGAAACTTATACACAATGCTTATTACCACAAAACACAGATCAAAAGTGAATTTTGGTGGCGTCATCTTAACCGTTTAGAGTTATGCCCCTTTACAAATGGAAAAATTGCTGAATTTTTCGTTTCCGTTCTCTTAACTTTAGATTGCCTCAACCAAATGTTATGAAACTTATACACAATGCTTATTACCACAAAATACAGATCAAGTTTGAATATTTGGGGTGTCACTTTAACCATTCTAGAATTATGCCCCTTTACAAATGGAAAAATTGCTGAATTTTCTGTTTCCGTTCTCTAACTTAATTTAGCCTCAACCAAATGTTATGAAACTCATAAAAGCCCTGTTCATTGATAATTTTCTATGTTTTCTATGTATTGTGTGCGATTTTGTCCCATGTACATTTACTCCATATCCTTTCATTTTCAAACAATGCTTATTACCACAAAATACAGATCAAGTTCGAACTTTAGGGATGTCACTTTTATTGTTCTAGAGTTATGCCCCATTACAAATAGAAAAATTGCTGAATTTTTTGTTTCCGTTCTTTAACTTAAGTTTGCCTCAACCAAATTTTATGAAACTTATACACAATACTTATTACCACAAAACTCAGATCAAGTACAAATTTGGATAGCTTCACTTTTACAGTTCTTCAGTTATAACCCTTTATAACTTTATATGATATTTAAGCGGGGGCATCATCTGTGTCCCATGGATACATTCCCCATTTATTATAAGATATATCAATACTTTATATGATTATTTTTTTCTAACACTTAGATGATCCAAGCCAAGATGGCAGACATGTATACAACACTGAATGCATCAAGGTCATATGTCTATAATGTAGCCAGGGCTCTAGATAGAGGGGAGCGACAACCAAATGTATGTATAAACAATGTAGGATACTTATTATTGTGCACATAACACATGTTTCTGGAAAAAGATTTCATCTTGTATGCTCCAAACTTAAAGATTGGAAGCCAGATTGTAATATGTTTGAGAGCATAAAAATTAAATGTGCTTAACAGAAAAAAATATTTTGTTCAATATTCCAAAGCAGTTAAAAAAGTTTCTGCTTCCTGATTTCCAAGATTTATTATTGCAATTGCAATATGGCAATAATGATTGATGTGATTTAGATATAAGTTTATATCATTAAAATTTTCTCTTATTCATCCAGTCTGATATTTACTTGTTAAACTCATTTTTCACTCAATTATCTTATATGTATTTTTTCATGGTACAGGACTGTGCAGCTGTAATATTGTATACAGCAGAGGCAGCCACCAAAACAGCACTCGATGCTATACAGATTTTAGGTGAGAGAATTTTAATAGAAATAAGGGTTTACAACAAAAACTTCTAACAGGTATTTCTGAAGGTTCATGAGCATGTTACTAATGTTTGTCTTTGAATCAGACTTTGATATAAGAAGGGAGTTAAATTTATTAAAATTGAAACCCTAGATTGACATCTGGTACAGATCAATGGTAGTTTGTTATAAAAGTAAATAAAACTAATTCTACAAAGTGCTTATTCAAAACTTAAACCGATAATATTTTTGAAAGAAGTTGGGTTAAATTTGAAGGGATGATTAAAATAAATCTTGTCCTAATTTGTTTTTTTTTTTAATTAATTTTAACATGAGAGCTATAAGTAAGAAGTGGTTTGAGAAGCAGTGTCCTTTTAATCAACTTTCTACAGACAATGGCAATTATTTTCCTTGCTGTATGAGTTAGACATAGCTATCAATTAAAATAGATGATTTCACGTTACCATACATTGTTTAATTTCAGGTGGAAATGGTTACATCAATGATTATCCTACAGGAAGATATTTAAGAGATGCCAAGTTATATGAAATAGGAGCTGGTACAAGTGAAGTTAGAAGACTGATTATAGGACGGGCTATTAATGCTCACTACAAATAATCTATAAATAATTTGTTGTAAGCAACTGTGATAAGAATTAAATGTAGAGCATTGTAAGGAGTATTAATTGATTTATAAAATAGTCATCTCAGGAAAAATGATATACTGGAAACACTTTTGAATAAGTTAAAATTATGTATTTCTTTGATTTTGAACATTTAAAAAAGTTACTATCCTCATTCAAAAGCATTGAACCTTTGTAGATAGCAAAGCAACTTTTTTCTTAGCGCTTAGTATTTGTTTTCGTGAACCAACCAGATATTTCATTAAGAAACCCAACAGAGTTTCTAAAAAGTGGTTAAATGCTTTTGAAATAGTGAATAACAGTCTTTTTTAGGTAGTCAGTTTAATGTCCAACAGAATTTATATATTCCAAAAAAAAAGTATGGTTTAGTTGTTTTATATTTTTTAAAATATCCCTCGATCAGTCAATATATTAAAATTTCAATTTGAAGAACAAAAGCCAATGCTGCACATAAATTGTAAATTTGAAAAAAAATAAGAGTTTTGTTTGTATGTTATTGAGTTGCTGTTTCATTTAAGCATACTCCACATATGTTTTTATTCATATTGTAACTGTGTAGAACATGTAGTTGTAAATTGATCAAATCCAAGGTATTGGTTTTATTTAATTTATATATTTTATATTACTTAAGGAATTTAATGCTGATTGCACGTTTTTGGTGCTGTCTTTTTTGAATTCACTTACAATGTTGTCTACACATAGAATAATCAAGTGGTTTATTGTGACATACAGTATAGACAATCTATTGTAGACTATTCTGTATTGATTTTATTGTATTGTTGTGTTGCTGTCTCGTTCATGTTTATCTCACATATCTTTTAATTCATATATAACTATAATGGAATTTAAATCTATAATTTTGTTGTTGTCTTTTGAACATATATAGTTATAAAAAGTAATGTACACAGATATGAAATGATCTGGAACACTCATATTATTTAATCCGAATAATTAAACTGAAAACCTTATCTCTATTATCAAGTATTTTTGTGTTTCTGAAGATGTATGTTCATTAATAAAAGATTACCTGACTGTAAATGAACAACCATGGGTCAAATATATTCATTTTACTTTAAGTATTTAACTTGATCTAATATATGTTTTACAGAGATTATGTATATGATATTATGTAGTCAATTTGAGGATAAAATGGTACCTTTGATGTCAATAAAATCATGTTTATATTTTTTCTGTTCTATTTAGTTGTCATTTTAATATGTCTTCTAATAAAAAACATGTTAGGGTATACCTTTGTCCATCTGTGTATCCATATTGTTTTCACATAGTGTACACAGCCTCAGGTTTATTCCAACTTAACAATTTAAAATATTTATATAATTTCTGGTTGGATATAATCTCTTCTGATTTTTGTCTTGCCTGTGACAAAAATTGCAGAATGCAATATATAGATATGCTAAACTGGCAGCTGTGGCATAAGCTATTGGTATCAATGTGTAGAAAGCTTTGTATTTCAGAAGGATGTTTCATAACTTGTATGTAGATACCTTATGTTAAGAAGTTTCTATCTGTCACAAGTCCATCATCTTTAACCTCATTTTTATGGTTTAGTGACCACTTAAAAATAATATATGGGATCCTTGCAAGGTCTACAGATCTGTCAATCAGGGTTCATCTGACCTTGACCTCATTTCGTGGATCAGTGGTCAAGAATAATGATACACGAGGTCCGTTTCGCAGATACTATAAGCAGTAGGTCAGCTGTATTTAGTGTATGGAATGATTGTAAGGTGTGCATGTCAAACTGGCAGGGTTCATCTGACCTTAACCTCATTTTCATGGTTAGTGGACATCTCTGTATCTTTGGAATCTGACCACAAGCCTATTGTGATAAGACAAATCACCATCCACAAGGTTCTAGAACAACAAAAGCTAAACTTAAGGAAAAGGAACCTATCAGAGGTTTCAAATACAATGAGGTATATTGTTAGTCAAACAAAACATTGACAAAGATTTTGGTGGAAGAAGACTTCAAGTCTTCTGAAGGCCTATGGTGCCGACTTTAAAATCATTGAACCACCTCCGTATGCCGCATCCGTTTCTGTGTATTACAATTTCATAACAACTTCGATTCTTGACACCGATTTTTACACATGATTAAGCATCTGACTCATTTAATTTGTAAATTTGGATTGAAAACAATCACTATCGTTAATATTTACCCTTTTATTTATGTAATTTATTAGATTTCATCTCATCTACATGAATGTTATTTGTTTACTTGTAACGGATGTTTTAATGTAGATATTTGTAGTACCCATGCGTGAATTTGGTATTGGGACAACTCACCCTGTTTACATGTTCGCCTTGGTCTGTTCGTCCTGAGTTCTTTCGCCCGTATAGTACGGTCACCCTGTGTTCATTCTCTTCACTCTTATCTTACACAACGTTTTATAATACGTCCCTGCATTTATTAAAAATATTGATATTAAGGGTATCGTTAAAAGCTCTAAAACACGATTTAGTGAAAATCATCTGTTCCTTATTTTGTTCCC
Source organism: Mytilus coruscus (assembly GCA_017311375.1). Taxonomy (NCBI): domain Eukaryota; kingdom Metazoa; phylum Mollusca; class Bivalvia; order Mytilida; family Mytilidae; genus Mytilus; species Mytilus coruscus. The sequence continues at coordinate 61,041,360 of CM029602.1, read as the reverse complement.
AAGGTAAGACAATAGTGTTCAGCCAATCAAATTCTGTGTTTCTCGTGATCAAATTAATAAGCCAATCAAAAAACGTTTTCTCTGAAGATTATTCTAACATGCTAGATTTTGAACTTGTGTTGTTTTCATCTAGTACTTTAAAAATACTTTTAAATAATACAAGTGAAAACAACTCCGTTCTACTTGGTGTTCCTAATTGGAAGGAATCGAAGAAGAAGAAGAAGAAGAAGTTGTAAAATCGTGAACATGGCATGTGAATTTTCATCTGCAAGGAGGTTCTTACACAGCTTAAGGATAAAAGCATGACTGATTGACCAAATTCAATGATGCAGTACTACCATAAAGATAATAAATAGTATTTTTTCACTAATTTATTGACATTATACTTCTTGTAACATATGTTATTTTGTATTCAATTAAATCATTTAAAGCACAATGTACTATTCTTTTTCACAAAGACAAACAAACAGGTTGGGACCCCCACCCCACCCATTATGAGTGGTGTCCCTTAAATGGGGACTGTCCCTGAAAAAGGGGTCATTTTACTGTTGAAAAAAAGAAAGAAAATTTTTAAGATTTTTAACTCAAAGTGGGAAAATTCATTATATTTGGAACAACTTTTCTAAATGAGGGTCAAATTAATAAAGAAGATATAAGTTTAGAAACATCACAAAATTCTTTTGACATGTTTTGACACTTTAATACTTGATAGATGCATAGTTCTTGGGGAAAAGTTTCATCAAATAATATGAATATAGAGGTGCTCATTTTTACAGTGGGTTGTAATGTTCTTCTAATGAGGGTGACACATCTTTGCATAATTCAAAATTGGAAATTTCAACAAGCATCTAATATTCTTACACAAGAAAATAAACCCTGGTCTGCTAGCTACATGTTCATCTTTTCTACTGATTTAAAACTTAAATCATGCAAACAGACTCAAGAAAAGGCATGTAAGCTCATCATACAAATATGACACTTTTCAAGACAATCCAGATCGTGCAAAATACTTAGCTAAAAATTGTAACCTTTAAAATTGTTGTCGCACACTAAAAACCCCATGGAAATTTCTAAAGTTGGCAGGTATGTAACAAGTCTTACTATTTTTATGCCCCATTTATGGGCATTATGTTTACTGGTCTGTCCGTCCGTCCTGCTTCAGGTTAAAGTTTATGGTCGTGGTAGTTTTAATGAAGTTGAAATCAATCAATTTGAAACTTAGTACACATGTGTTCCTTATGATATGATCTTTCTAATTTTACTGCCAAATTAAAGATTTTACCTAATTTTCACGGTCCACTGAACATAGAAAATGATTGTATAGATTGAAATCCATGTACTTATGACACATTCTTGTTTGAAGAAAAAATACATCATAGCGATAATGGAACAAAGCAGGCTGGGTTAGTGGGGCTGCTTTTATGGTAATTCAAGTTACCTTTAATTTATTCACCTTCTTCCACCTCAGAGCTATCAGCTCTTTGATTATCATTTATGAGTAAATGGGAAAAAAAATTGACGATTGTGAAGATTCAAATTGACTGCATGAGCAACCGAATTGTAGACCTAAAGGTCTTCCAATCCAGACTCCAAAATATGATCAACAATGCTAAGTAACAAGACAATGCACAAATAAAATCAGCAACTTGTATCAAATATACTAGTAAACAGTCAATTTCGTTTTATTTCATCACAATGTTATCAAATGAGAAAAACAAAAGTGCACACACTGAAATGCCACGCCTGCTTTACTACCATTGATTTTATGTTGATAGCCCTAAATATAAAGCATTACTACAAGTATCACATAAACTAATCATGATCCAAGAAAATGAGGTAAAGGTCAGACAAACCAAGCCAGAAATACATGTACACCTTACAATCATTCCATACATTGAATATAGTTGACCTACTGCTTATAGTATACAAGAAACAGACCAAACCATGAAAACTTTATATTGACCAATGAACCATGAATATGAGGTCAAGGTCAGATGAACCCTGCCAGACAGACATGTACACTTTACAATCATTCCATGGATCAAATATAGTTGACGTATCAAATATAGTATCTAAGAAACAAACTTAACCACGAAAAACTTATCATTGACCAATGAACCATGAAAATGAGGTCAAGGTCAGATGATACCTGTCAGACAGACATATAAACATTACAATCATTCTATACACCAAACATAGTTGACCTATTGCTTATAGTTTAAGAAAAATGGACGAAAACACAAAAACTGAACATTGAGCAATGAACCGTAAAAATGAGGTCAAGGTCAAATAAAACCTGCCAGACCGACATGTACATCATAAAATATTTCCATACACCAAATATAGCTGACCTATTGCATACAGTATTAGAAAATAGACCAAAACACAAAAACTTAACTTTAACCACTGAACCATGGAAATGAGGCCAAGGTGAGATAACACCTGCCAGTTGGACATGTACACCTAACAATCATTCCAAACACAAAATATAGTAGACCTATTGCTTATAGTATCTGAGATATGGACTTGACCATGAAAACTTAACCTTGTTCACTGATACATGAAATGAGGTCGGGGTCAAGTGAAAACTGTCTCACAAGCATGAGGACTGCAAGGTATGCACATACCAAATATAGTTATCCTATTACTCATAAGAGAGAAATTAACATTACAAAAAATCTTAACTTTTTTTCAAGTAGTCACTGAACCATGAAAATGAGGTCAAGGACAAAGGACATATGACAGACGGAAACTTCATAACATAAGGCATCTATATACAAAGTATGAAGCATCCAGGTCTTCTACCTTCTGATATATTAAGCTTTTTTAGTAGTTAGTTAACGTCGCCGTGGCCGCCGCCGCTGGATCACTATCCCTATGTCGAGCTTTCTGTGACAATAGTCGCAGGCTCAACAAAAACCATTCAGAAAAAGCAAAAGGCCTTGCAAAAATAGACATGAAGAAAACAACTGATAAGCATACATGCAAACACTTCATTCAATCAACAAGGCAATTTCAACAACACATTATCATAGAGGTCTTTGAACCATCATATCAGAGTTTAACCTGTCCAAAATTTATCACGAGGTCCCTGAAACATACACACAGAAAATTGAAACCAAGTTATATTTATAGTGCAGAGGACTCTAAACATACATGTAAACATGTCATTTTATTTATTTAAGGTACTTGGTCTGATGACAATAGTGTCGTCATTTTTGTCTTGCCTGAAATGATTCATTGGAACACTGATGAATGTTAGTTTTATGTTTCAGCATGCAAGACATAGGAATGCAAGTCAGACACCAACAGCTTGGGCTTTTTGTCTAAAGCTTCATATTTCTAAAAAAGGAGAACATGAAATTGATAATCCATTTCTTGTAAGTATATGGTATTTGTCTGTCTGACAGGGTTCATCTGATGAATCACTGATAGTGTTAAGCTTTTGTGACACTTATACATTTCCCTTCGCCTTTCTTTTATAGTTAGGCTTTGATCTAGAAAACTTTCTATATAAAATTCAAGCATATTCAGTATTTAAGCGGGTACCTATACTGTGAATTCATTTAATGTTGTGGGTACCAAATTTTGTCAGTTCAAGATGATTGTATTTTCATGAACACTTGATTTTGTAGTTTAACCAAATTTTGTAAACACTACAGGAAATTTGTATATCGTAAAACAATTTGTTTTGTGGTTAAAATTCTACCCATCAAATCCACAAAGACAAGTTCCCCACAAATAATAATGAAACACAATTAGCTTACTTAAATGTAGTTTACAGTATAATCTCCACTTGGACAGATAAAGACATATTTCAGTTGATATTTTATAGTGTGTCTTTCTATGTTGTGATGTTACACTATTGTTTCAGAAAAAGGGTGAAGGTTTGGTACCATTAAAACGTTTAAACCCGCTGCATTTGTTTGCACCTGTCCTAAGTCAGGAATCTGATGTTCAGTAGTTGTCGTTTGTTGATGTGGTTCATAAGTGTTTCTCGTTTCTCGTTTTTTATATAGATTAGACCGTTGGTTTTCCTGTTTGAATGGTTTTACACTAGTAATTTTTTGGGGCCCTTTATAGCTTACTGTTCGGTGTGAGCCAAGGCTCCGTGTTGAAGACCGTACTTTGACCTATAATGGTTTACTTTTATAAATTTTGACTTGGATGGAGAGTTGTCTCATTGGCACTCATACCACATCTTCTTATATCTATTTATTTTGTAATAATAACAAATGACATTGTAAGAATGAAGAATGTAACAAATATTTAGTGATGAAGGCCTTTGAGACAACCAAATATACATGTATACGTTTGTTTCTTTGAACTTTAAAGAAAATATTTTCTCTATTCAATTTTATGTCAAATAATTTGACCTTTCTACGCTTTATTGCCTAATTAGGTCTTTCCACCTTTCAGTGGAAAGACCTATTGATTTTGTTCTGATTATTATTATTATTTTTTTTTTCTTCCGCCTAATTTTTCTTCTTGCATAGTATTGTTGTTTCATAAGATGTTGCTTAGATATTTAGAATATGATATCGTATAGTTTATACGCTTTAAAAATTGACAACTGCTAAACCGAACACTTTACGTTGTAAGAGTTATCTCCCCAAACACTGCTTTTCTTGTGACCACTTTCCTTCCCAACCGTAAAAGATTATGACAAATTTATTTTACCAAATTGCTCGTTACATCTTCAGGATTAGAATATTTATTTGGACCGAAGCTTTCCGGAGACTCCATATGAGAGTTATTTCCCCTTATGCATATTATATTAGTAATATGCATTTCTAACTGGTAAACCATAAGTGATAGAGACATAGGGTCTTTTGATTTAAGGTCCTTGATCCAAAAAAAATGACAATTAGGTCAAGGTCAAAGGTCAAGGTCATATTATAAATTTTGATTTTGGCTTATTTTCACTTCTTTTCAAAAACTGTATAAGATATTGACAACATATTTTATTAAATTGTTAATTGCACATGTCGTAACACATACATTTTGGTTTAAAGGGTACGCTAACATTAAATTAGAGTTTTCTCCCCTCTTGTATTTGAAAATACTCTTATGGTGATATAACTCATTAACCATATATAATTAAGACCTAGGGTCTTTTGATTTGAGGTACTTGGTTTATGAATTGAAATTGAGCTCAAGGTCATATGTTATTTTGACGTTCTAGATTATGACCTTTGCTGTTACTTCATATGTATATATGATAAAGCCATGGGACTTTTTGTATTAGGTTGCAAGCCACTTGACCTTATGTAAACCGGAAGTAGCTATTTTTTGTGTTTATTTAATATAAAAGTATATAGAACCATATATTTTTGGAATCAGTGTCAAGTAAACATTCAAATAATACCGGAAGTAAATTTTTTCAAACCGGATGTAACAAATTATCTCCCTTATTTAATTTTTTTTTGTATATAAACCTCATATTTTTGGAATCAGCGTACAAAAAGCTATAATTTGACGCTGGAAATGACATGTTAAAACGAATTTTATTATTTTCATATCAAAATAGATCTTTACGAGTGGAAAGACCTTCAATTGTTCTCTGAACAATTGGTTTTTAATTGTACATGTGTCTTTGTAATGCTATCATCACTATTCATTTTAGTTTCTTTTCGCATCTATAATTCTTCTTTTTCTTCTACCTGTGAAAATAATAAAAACTTTTTTTTAAGGTGCTTATATAAGTGTCATATATCTAATACATGGACAAACTTGAGTAAAGTTTGATATGTTTTATCCACAAGAGATAATGTTTTTAGTAATTATCCATACTAGTAACAGAGCAATAGAAGACCTGTACCTGTATTGTTATAAATCTCAGTTTATGGCCAAACTCAGTAAAGATCCATCTAAATTACATATAATTGATGAATTTAATAACACTGTTACCATGATGATATTTAAATAATCAAGAATTTAACCAGGGAAATCTACCCAAAGGAACTAACATTAAATAATTTAAAACAGACAGCATTAAGGATGTACATCTCTGAGGAGTCAAAAATTTCTAGAATTAAACTTTTTTTTAAACCTGATTTTTTGGTTTATATGACTATAAAAAAATAATTGGTAAAGAAAAAATCATATGGTGGTGCACTTCTTTTTTTGCTACAGCCCTTTGAAAGTACCCAATTTTGTTGATTTTCCTATTTTTCATCAATTTTTACCCATTTTTGGGCTATTATTGTGAAAAAATTCAAGTTCCACAATTAAACTTTTTTTCATACAGTGTACTTTCAATAAAGATGAAGTGGACCAATCTGAATAAATTTAACTTAAAAAAACTATAGGTAGGTGTTATTATAAGAAAGTTTTATCATATTTTGATGCTTTTTCGTGTCAAATTTACCATGCTGTCAATTTTGTAAATTTGTGATTTTTCTCTATTTTAAGAACAAAATGCATATTATTTCAACTTCGTTATAAATGATTGGAAAAATACATATCTAAAAATTTGAAAAGAAAAAGTGATATGAAATGTACTTGTTTCTGGTAAAATCATTTCTTGTACCCTCACCCATTTTTCTCAAAATTTTGGCTAAAAGACTGACTTGATTGGTAATAAAATTTGAAAAATACCTATTGATTTTGTTCTGATTATTATTATTTTTTTTTTCTTCCGCCTAATTTTTCTTCTTGCATAGTATTGTTGTTTCATAAGATGTTGCTTAGATATTTAGAATATGATATCGTATAGTTTATATGCTTTAAAATTGACAACTGCTAAACCGAACACTTTACGTTGTAAGAGTTATCTCCCAAACACTGCTTTTCTTGTGACCACTTTCCTTCCCAACCGTAAAAGATTATGATAAATTTATTTTACCAAATTGCTCGTTACATCTTCAGGATTAGAATATTTATTTAGACCGAAGCTTTCCGGAGACTCCATATGAGAGTTATTTCCCCTTATGCATATTATATTAGTAATATGCATTTCTAACTGGTAAACCATAAGTGATAGAGACATAGGGTCTTTTGATTTAAGGTCCTTGATCCAAAAAAAATGACAATTAGGTCAAGGTCAAAGGTCAAGGTCATATTATAAATTTTGATTTTGGCTTATTTTCACTTCTTTTCAAAAACTGTATAAGATATTGACAACATATTTTATTAAATTGTTAGTTGCGACATGTCGTAACACATACATTTTGGTTTAAAGGGTACGCTAACATTAAATTAGAGTTTTCTCCCCTCTTGTATTTGAAAATACTCTTATGGTGATATAACTCATTAACCATATATAATTAAGACCTAGGGTCTTTTGATTTGAGGTACTTGGTTTATGAATTGAAATTGAGCTCAAGGTCATATGTTATTTTGACGTTCTAGATTATGACCTTTGCTGTTACTTCATATGTATATATGATAAAGCCATGGGACTTTTTGTATTAGGTTGCAAGCCACTTGACCTTATGTAAACCGGAAGTAGCTATTTTTGTGTTATTTAATATAAAAGTATATAGAACCATATATTTTTGGAATCAGTGTCAAGTAAACATTCAAATAATACCGGAAGTAAATTTTTTCAAACCGGATGTAACAAATTATTATTTTGTATATAAACCTCATATTTTTGGAATCAGCGTACAAAAAGCTATAATTTGACGCTGGAAATGACATGTTAAAACAATTTTATTATTTTCATATCAAAATAGATCTTTACGAGTGGAAGACCTTCAATTGTTCTCTGAACAATTGGTTTTAATTGTACATGTGTCTTTGTAATGCTATCATCACTATTCATTTTAGTTTCTTTTCGCATCTATAATTCTTCTTTTTCTTCTACCTGTGAAAATAATAAAAACTTTTTTTTAAGGTGCTTATATAAGTGTCATATATCTAATACATGGACAAACTTGAGTAAAGTTTGATATGTTTTATCCACAAGAGATAATGTTTTTAGTAATTATCCATACTAGTAACAGAGCAATAGAAGACCTGTACCTGTATTGTTATAAATCTCAGTTTATGGCCAAACTCAGTAAAGATCCATCTAAATTACATATAATTGATGAATTTAATAACACTGTTACCATGATGATATTTAAATAATCAAGAATTTAACCAGGAAATCTACCCAAAGGAACTAACATTAAATAATTTAAAACAGACAGCATTAAGGATGTACATCTCTGAGGAGTCAAAAATTTCTAGAATTAAACTTTTTTTTAAACCTGATTTTTTGGTTTATATGACTATAAAAATAATTGGTAAAGAAAAAATCATATGGTGGTGCACTTCTTTTTGCTACAGCCCTTTGAAAGTACCCAATTTTGTTGATTTTCCTATTTTTCATCAATTTTACCCATTTTGGGCTATTATTGTGAAAAATTCAAGTTCCACAATTAAACTTTTTTCATACAGTGTACTTTCAATAAAGATGAAGTGGACCAATCTGAATAAATTTAACTTAAAAAAACTATAGGTAGGTGTTATTATAAGAAAGTTTTATCATATTTTGATGCTTTTTCGTGTCAAATTTACCATGCTGTCAATTTTGTAAATTTGTGATTTTTCTCTATTTTAAGAACAAAATGCATATTATTTCAACTTCGTTATAAATGATTGGAAAAATACATATCTAAAAAATTTGAAAAGAAAAAAGTGATATGAAATGTACATGTTTCTGGTAAAATCATTTCTTGTACCCCTCACCCATTTTTCTCAAAATTTTGGCTAAAAAGACTGACTTGATTGGTAATAAAATTTGAAAAATTTATTACTTAAAAACTACTTATTGTAAATACACAATTTTTTCACAGAGTTAAGTTTGATTATAACATTTTTTAAATTCATTGATATTTTCCACTTGTATCACATGTTTTGGAAATAATTCCAGAACGAGATTTCAACGAGACTGAAACGTCAGAAGAATACATCCTTAACTGTCCTTATCTAGATTTGGATATTTCAGTTTCACACTGGGAACTTTTACCTACAATTTTTGACATAGAGGCAATTTTTTTGTTTCTGATTGTCAATCTTCCATTTTTGGATGGTGAAGTTTCATTGGCCTCTTCTTATGGTGTGTATATTTCACAACTTGTTTTCTATGCCTGTGTCTGTAGTCCTGTTTTAGATTTCAATGAACGAAATCTATATATAACTGGTAAATTATTTCGTTACCACAAATGAATTAAAACCTTTACCAAATTCTTTCATCGATACAAAGATTTGGTTAGAAAGTTTGGCTACACCTGAATTCTTATTAAAAATGAAATATCACATCCTAATTTTTACAGTGATGTTGTTTATAAAGCCCATAAATTTAGACACAATCCATGTAAACTAATTGATCCTTTGAATAAACTTATTTTTAAAGGTTATCAATTTAAATATTATTATCATCGGTAGTTCGGTACTAACATTGATTTTGTTTTTTCAAAAATTAAAACGTAACTAAATATATACTGTTATATGTAGTTATGAGATTTCACGATCCTACATCCTGTCGATACTATTTACTTATATTTTGGCATTGCACACTGAAGGTCATGCTTTGTTTCTCAGACTGTGTTTATGACATCTTTACACTAAATCAGTTAGATGTGTACTAAATGATACTTTAGTCTAGGAAAACATGATTTATTTATTAGTTGTAATTGACTTTGAAACTAGCTTTCATGTTTTTCATGTCAGGGCCTTTTATAGCAGACTATATGGGTTTTTCTCATTGTTGAAGGCCTTACAGTGGTCTATAATTGCTTAATACCACTTCATTGTAACTCCGTTGAATAGCTGACTCATTGGCAATTATACCACAACTCCTCATTTTTATATTTACATATGTCAGTTTTAACATGATATGATTAAAGGGAAACTTATAAACAGTATATAGAATTTACCCTAATTCAGAACCATTCCAAAACAATGCATGTCTTTGGTACAAGTTTGCATAAAACAGATCTTTTATAAATTTCAATAAAAAGTTTCTACCTGTCAAAAGAAATTCAAACTTCTTCTTGTCATCATTTCAGCTAAGTTCTCGCATCATGTAGAATCCTTATTCTTTGCTCTGAACATCACATTAACATTCACTGTTTGTTATAACAGTCCTGGTCACATATTCTGAACTTTATAAGAAGAATTCAATATACCAATATATATAACTGATTTATGGGTAATCTAATACAAGACATCTTTTGGTTGTTCATTTCATTTTAACCCACATATTACCATTTCCTCTTTACAATAAAGCAGTTTTCTCCTTAGTAATGTAAATGTATTAAAGCAGTATAATGGACCAATTCAAAAATAGTGCTGAATTGTTAGAAAATCTTATTTTGAATGTTACTGATTGGCTCAGACATCATATATTAGGACACTAAGACTGTGCAACGTTTATGAAAAGGGAGCAGCACTTCTGAAATGGTCCATTGTAGTATTATAAATCTAGCTGTCAGAAGAAATTTTCTTTTTCATAATGTACATGTGGATGGTATGATTCCCAGGTAATGTAGATTCCGCCAGGGTTGGGGAATCTGCTTCAAATGTTTCTAAACCAATCTCTGTGCACTCTAATCCCCATTTTAACAGTAGGTACTCAATACTTCTAGACGAACTGCAATGATAAATTAACATGAACTACATAGACTAATTGACTTTAAACATAACTGAATTATTTAAATATGGATATAAAAAAGTAGAAGTCATATGGTATGATTGCCAGTGAGACAATCCTAAAAGAACAAAGGCCTAGGATGTAAACAACTACAGGTCTTTGTATAGTCTTCAACAATGAGCAAAAGCTATACCTGATAGTAACAGTATTAAAAAGGGTCGTAGGAAAAAAATTCTCAATTCAAAAGAGAAAACCATAGCCTTATCCAACTTATAACATTAGGGATAAAAAACAATTATGGCATACAGCAAACATCATAAACCACCTCCCGTCTTCAGACAAATTTACTTATATATCAAACAATAAAGAATAATGTTGTCAAACAGACAATGAATTCCCTCCATTAAAAAAGACTGAGACATTCTTATTTACTTCTTACTCTTAATTTCACTACTACAGTATGTTGCTCAATAAATGTAATGTCCCTTTCCAAAGCTTATACGTCTTTATTTATAATAAAGAGGCAGAAGATATTAAAAGGAAATTCAAACACAGAAATGAAAGAAAAACTGACAACAACACGGCAAAAAACTTAAAAACGATGATTAGATAAACAACATTCCGCAAAACACAACATAGTAAACTAAAGACTGAGCAACACCAACCCTACCAAAAAACCTAGGGTGATCTCAATTGCTTTGGAAATGTTAGCAGATCCGGCTCCAGATGTCTCACCTGTTGTGTTGCTTATGTAAGTACAAATTTGGTGATAAGTCTCCTTCGGTGATGTCCCATTCAAGAACTAAAGGCTCCCAAGAGCCTGTGTCGCTCACCTGATTCTACTTTGGTTTTGGAAATCATGTAAAAATAGACAAAAATCATAACAGATATCCTAATAATAATTGAGGCCAAATTTGGTTTAATATTGGCCCCGTAATTTAATCAAAAGCAGAAGACTTTTGGTAAGTTTACAGAAATTACCAATAAATTCATTGAAATTGTAGAAAATGACTTTATAAGGACAATGACAAATCAGCTACAAAGTAACAACACTTGGTCAGCACCTCAAAAGAAACATTCATACCATATTTGGTTTCAATCCATTAAGCGGTTTTCTAGAAGAAGACATTTGTATATATTTCCCATAGGGTCCTTTGTTAAACTAAGTCCTCCGTTGGCAGCCATCTTGGTTGATGGATTTGCTACAAAGTAACAACACTTGGTCAGCACCTCATAAGGAACATTCATGCCATGTTTTATTTCATTCCATTTAGTGGTTCTCTAAAAGAAGACATTTGTATGTATTTTCCATAGGGTCCTATGTTAAACTAAGTCCTCTCTCGGCCATCTTGGATGATGGATCGGCTTCAAAGTAACAACACTTGGTCAGCACCTCATAAGGAACATTCATGCCATGTTTATCTAGATTTGGATATTTCAGTTTCACACTGGGAACTTTTACCTACAATTTTTGACATAGAGGCAATTTTTTGTTTCTGATTGTCAATCTTCCATTTTGGATGGTGAAGTTTCATTGGCCTCTTCTTATGGTGTGTATATTTCACAACTTGTTTTCTATGCCTGTGTCTGTAGTCCTGTTTTAGATTTCAATGAACGAAATCTATATATAACTGGTAAATTATTTCGTTACCACAAATGAATTAAAACCTTTACCAAATTCTTTCATCGATACAAAGATTTGGTTAGAAAGTTTAGCTACACCTGAATTCTTATTAAAATGAAATATCACATCCTAATTTTTACAGTGATGTTGTTTATAAAGCCCATAAATTTAGACACAATCCATGTAAACTAATTGATCCTTTGAATAAACTTATTTTTAAAGGTTATCAATTTAAATATTATTATCATCGGTAGTTCGGTACTAACATTGATTTTGTTTTTTCAAAAATTAAAACGTAACTAAATATATACTGTTATATGTAGTTATGAGATTTCACGATCCTACATCCTGTCGATACTATTTACTTATATTTTGGCATTGCACACTGAAGGTCATGCTTTGTTTCTCAGACTGTGTTTATGACATCTTTACACTAAATCAGTTAGATGTGTACTAAATGATACTTTAGTCTAGGAAAACATGATTTATTTATTAGTTGTAATTGACTTTGAAACTAGCTTTCATGTTTTTCATGTCAGGGCCTTTTATAGCAGACTATATGGGTTTTTCTCATTGTTGAAGGCCTTACAGTGGTCTATAATTGCTTAATACCACTTCATTGTAACTCCGTTGAATAGCTGACTCATTGGCAATTATACCACAACTCCTCATTTTATATTTACATATGTCAGTTTTAACATGATATGATTAAAGGAAACTTATAAACAGTATATAGAATTTACCCTAATTCAGAACCATTCCAAAACAATGCATGTCTTTGGTACAAGTTTGCATAAAACAGATCTTTTATAAATTTCAATAAAAAGTTTCTACCTGTCAAAAGAAATTCAAACTTCTTCTTGTCATCATTTCAGCTAAGTTCTCGCATCATGTAGAATCCTTATTCTTTGCTCTGAACATCACATTAACATTCACTGTTTGTTATAACAGTCCTGGTCACATATTCTGAACTTTATAAGAAGAATTCAATATACCAATATATATAACTGATTTATGGGTAATCTAATACAAGACATCTTTTGGTTGTTCATTTCATTTTAACCCACATATTACCATTTCCTCTTTACAATAAAGCAGTTTTCTCCTTAGTAATGTAAATGTATTAAAGCAGTATAATGGACCAATTCAAAAATAGTGCTGAATTGTTAGAAAATCTTATTTTGAATGTTACTGATTGGCTCAGACATCATATATTAGGACACTAAGACTGTGCAACGTTTATGAAAAGGAGCAGCACTTCTGAAATGGTCCATTGTAGTATTATAAATCTAGCTGTCAGAAGAAATTTTCTTTTCATAATGTACATGTGGATGGTATGATTCCCAGGTAATGTAGATTCTGCCAGGGTTGGGGAATCTGCTTCAAATGTTTCTAAACCAATCTCTGTGCACTCTAATCCCCATTTTAACAGTAGGTACTCAATACTTCTAGACGAACTGCAATGATAAATTAACATGAACTACATAGACTAATTGACTTTAAACATAACTGAATTATTTAAATATGGATATAAAAAAGTAGAAGTCATATGGTATGATTGCCAGTGAGACAATCCTAAAAGAACAAAGGCCTAGGATGTAAACAACTACAGGTCTTTGTATAGTCTTCAACAATGAGCAAAAGCTATACCTGATAGTAACAGTATTAAAAGGGTCGAGGAAAAAATTCTCAATTCAAAGAGAAAACCATAGCCTTATCCAACTTATAACATTAGGGATAAAAAACAATTATGGCATACAGCAAACATCATAAACCACCTCCCGTCTTCAGACAAATTTACTTATATATCAAACAATAAAGAATAATGTTGTCAAACAGACAATGAATTCCCTCCATTAAAAAAGACTGAGACATTCTTATTTACTTCTTACTCTTAATTTCACTACTACAGTATGTTGCTCAATAAATGTAATGTCCCTTTCCAAAGCTTATACGTCTTTATTTATAATAAAGAGGCAGAAGATATTAAAAGGAAATTCAAACACAGAAATGAAAGAAAAACTGACAACAACACGGCAAAAAACTTAAAAACGATGATTAGATAAACAACATTCCGCAAAACACAACATAGTAAACTAAAGACTGAGCAACACCAACCCTACCAAAAAACCTAGGGTGATCTCAATTGCTTTGGAAATGTTAGCAGATCCGGCTCCAGATGTCTCACCTGTTGTGTTGCTTATGTAAGTACAAATTTGGTGATAAGTCATAACAGATATCCTAATAATAATTGAGGCCAAATTTGGTTTAATATTGGCCCGTAATTTAATCAAAAGCAGAAGACTTTTGGTAAGTTTACAGAAATTACCAATAAATTCATTGAAATTGTGAAAATGACTTTATAAGGACAATGACAAATCAGCTACAAAGTAACAACACTTGGTCAGCACCTCAAAAGAAACATTCATACCATATTTGGTTTCAATCCATTAAGCGGTTTTCTAGAAGAAGACATTTGTATATATTTCCCATAGGGTCCTTTGTTAAACTAAGTCCTCCGTTGGCAGCCATCTTGGTTGATGGATTTGCTACAAAGTAACAACACTTGGTCAGCACCTCATAAGGAACATTCATGCCATGTTTTATTTCATTCCATTTAGTGGTTCTCTAAAAGAAGACATTTGTATGTATTTTCCATAGGGTCCTATGTTAAACTAAGTCCCTCTCTGGCGGCCATCTTGGATGATGGATCGGCTTCAAAGTAACAACACTTGGTCAGCACCTCATAAGGAACATTCATGCCATGTTTGGTTTCATTCCATTTAGTGGTTCTCTAAAAGAAGACATCTGTATGTATTGTCCATAGGGTCCTGTTAAATGAAGTCCCTCGCTGGCGGCCATCTTGGATGAATGATGGCCTACAAAGTTACAACACTTGGTCAGCACCTCATAAGGAACATTCATGCCATGTTTTATTTCATTCCATTTAGTGGTTCTCTAAAAGAAGACATTTGTATTTATTTCCCATAGGGTCCTATGTTAAACTAAGTCCCTATCTGGCAGCCATCTTGGATGATGGTTCGGCTTCAAAGTAACAACACTTGGTCAGCAATTCAAAAGGAACATTCATGCCATTAAGTGGTTCTCTAAAAGAAGACATTTGTATGTATTGTCCATAGGGTCCTATGTTCAATGAAGTCCCCCCACTGGCGGCCATCTTGGATGATTGATCGCCTACAAAGTTACAACGCTTGGTCAGCACCTCATAAGGAACATTCATGCCATGTTTAATTTCATTCCATTTAGTGGTTCTCTAAAAGAAGACATTTGTATGTATTTCCCATAGGGTCCTATGTTAAACTAAGTCCCTCGCTGGTGGCCATTTTGGATGATGGATCGCTACAAAGTAACAACACTTGGTCAGCACCTTGTAAGGAACATTCATGCTATGTTTTGTTACATTCCATTCAGTGGTTCTCAAAAGAAGTCATTTATATGCATTTCCCATAGGGTCCTATGTTAAACTAAGTCCCCAGCTGGCGCCATCTTGGATGATGGATCGGCTACAAAGTAAATACCCTTGGTCAGCGCCTCATAAGGAACATTCATGCCATGTTTGGTTTCATTCCATTAAGTGTTTCTCTAGAAGTTCAAAATGTAAAAGTTAACGACACGACGGACGACGGACGCCAAGTGATGAGAAAGCTCACTGCCTTCGGCCAGGTGAGCTAAAAAGTGGACAGGATTATATTTTACTGCAATTGGTACATATCCCTGGTCATTTGTGAAACAAATATTCCATAACAAGGTTAACCAACTTGTGATGGCGTCTATTAAATTTTCAAAGGGATGACTTTAACCTTTTGTGTAATCTCTTCCTTGTAAGCAGCAACCCTCTATCAAGGAAATCATTATAGAAAAATATATTGATTTTATTACCGAGGGTACTGTATAAATCAATTTTTGAAGATTCTTCCGTTGATATAGCCACATGCTTGTGTCTTTTACCTTGATGCTGTTTATCTTTCACAGCTTTTAGTGCTTCTCCTAAAATATTTTATAGAGTAGCTCCTTTTTAATATATTGATCATTTATCTTGTTCTCTTAGAGCTTGCCATGTGGTGGTGTGATTGTCCATCATTGGATACCATAAATGGTTACATCTAAATGTCCATTATAGATAACTGGTGTTGCTGAGTTGCTGTGCATTTGACATTTACCCATCATAATTATGTTATTTTGTTATTTTGCTGGTCTTTGTCCTTTTTAACAGATAGAAACACTGCTTACCTTCTTTCTTGATAAGTACACCAAAACTCTGTACTTGGCCTTTTCTGCATTATAAATGCTACTGTTACTATGATGTCTTCAAAGTCTGGGAAGAATTAAGCAAACATATGTCAATTACAAATGTCATATTATAAAAATTCAACACTTTTAAAGTTTGATACACATAAATTTAATCTGTCAGAACAGAATAGATATGTGTTCTATTGTAGCTAAAAACATTAACTTTTTTTAAGTCCTCTGTTTTCTCTATATGACTTGAAATAAATACATGTCAGTCATATTTCACATCAGTTTGTAATAATTTTGTTATCCAGTTTCATCCTCACCAAAATAACAATTTGAAATCTGCAGTATTCATTAAATAATTGGCCCTAAATAATTTATAAATTCATCAATAATTTTTTAATTTAGATTATATTTATTTCATTTAGAATGAATGTTTCAATTTCTAACCTTTGGTTTCAAAGAAACAGTCTGATCCTAAGATAATATCAACAGGTTGAAGATTTAGTAATTCTGGTGTGAACTGTCCCCATTTTATACCAACTACTGTTATATTGGACAGATTGTTTGCTCCACATGATGCAGCACAATTCTCAAGGCATTGTGGGAGGAAATTCAAACACAGAAATGAAAGAAAACTGACAACAACACGGCAAAAACTTAAAACGATGATTAGATAAACAACATTCCAAAACACAACATAGTAAACTAAAACTGAGCAACACCAACCCTACCAAAAACCTAGGGTGATCTCAATTGCTTTGGAAGGGTTAGCAGATCCGCTCCAGATGTCTCACCTGTTGTGTTGCTTATGTAAGTACAAATTTGGTGATAAGTCTCCTTCGGTGATGTCCCATTCAAGAACTAAAGGCTCCCAAGAGCCTGTGTCGCTCACCTGATTCTACTTTGGTTTTGGAAATCATGTAAAAATAGACAAAAATCATAACAGATATCCTAATAATAATTGAGGCCAAATTTGGTTTAATATTGGCCCCGTAATTTAATCAAAAGCAGAAGACTTTTGGTAAGTTTACAGAAATTACCAATAAATTCATTGAAATTGTAGAAAATGACTTTATAAGGACAATGACAAATCAGCTACAAAGTAACAACACTTGGTCAGCACCTCAAAAGAAACATTCATACCATATTTGGTTTCAATCCATTAAGCGGTTTTCTAGAAGAAGACATTTGTATATATTTCCCATAGGGTCCTTTGTTAAACTAAGTCCTCCGTTGGCAGCCATCTTGGTTGATGGATTTGCTACAAAGTAACAACACTTGGTCAGCACCTCATAAGGAACATTCATGCCATGTTTTATTTCATTCCATTTAGTGGTTCTCTAAAAGAAGACATTTGTATGTATTTTCCATAGGGTCCTATGTTAAACTAAGTCCCTCTCTGGCGGCCATCTTGGATGATGGATCGGCTTCAAAGTAACAACACTTGGTCAGCACCTCATAAGGAACATTCATGCCATGTTTGGTTTCATTACATTTAGTGGTTCTCTAAAAGAAGACATCTGTATGTATTGTCCATAGGGTCCTGTTAAATGAAGTCCTCGCTGGCGCCATCTTGGATGAATGATGGCCTACAAAGTTACAACACTTGGTCAGCACCTCATAAGGAACATTCATGCCATGTTTTATTTCATTCCATTTAGTGGTTCTCTAAAAGAAGACATTTGTATTTATTTCCCATAGGGTTCTATGTTAAACTAAGTCCCTATCTGGCGCCATCTTGGATGATGGTTCGCTTCAAAGTAACAACACTTGGTCAGCAATTCAAAAGGAACATTCATGCCATTAAGTGGTTCTCTAAAAGAAGACATTTGTATGTATTGTCCATAGGGTCCTATGTTCAATGAAGTCCCCCCACTGGCGGCCATCTTGGATGATTGATCGCCTACAAAGTTACAACGCTTGGTCAGCACCTCATAAGGAACATTCATGCCATGTTTAATTTCATTCCATTTAGTGGTTCTCTAAAAGAAGACATTTGTATGTATTTCCCATAGGGTCCTATGTTAAACTAAGTCCCTCGCTGGTGGCCATTTTGGATGATGGATCGGCTACAAAGTAACAACACTTGGTCAGCACCTTGTAAGGAACATTCATGCTATGTTTTGTTACATTCCATTCAGTGGTTCTCTAAAAGAAGTCATTTATATGCATTTCCCATAGGGTCCTATGTTAAACTAAGTCCCCAGCTGGCGGCCATCTTGGATGATGGATCGGCTACAAAGTAAATACCCTTGGTCAGCGCCTCATAAGGAACATTCATGCCATGTTTGGTTTCATTCCATTAAGTGTTTCTCTAGAAGTTCAAAATGTAAAAAGTTAACGACGACGACGGACGACGGACGCCAAGTGATGAGAAAAGCTCACTTGGCCCTTCGGGCCAGGTGAGCTAAAAAGTGGACAGGATTATATTTTACTGCAATTGGTACATATCCCTGGTCATTTGTGAAACAAATATTCCATAACAAGGTTAACCAACTTGTGATGGCGTCTATTAAATTTTCAAAGGGATGACTTTAACCTTTTGTGTAATCTCTTCCTTGTAAGCAGCAACCCTCTATCAAGGAAATCATTATAGAAAAATATATTGATTTTATTACCGAGGGTACTGTATAAATCAATTTTTGAAGATTCTTCCGTTGATATAGCCACATGCTTGTGTCTTTTACCTTGATGCTGTTTATCTTTCACAGCTTTTAGTGCTTCTCCTAAAATATTTTATAGAGTAGCTCCTTTTTAATATATTGATCATTTATCTTGTTCTCTTAGAGCTTGCCATGTGGTGGTGTGATTGTCCATCATTGGATACCATAAATGGTTACATCTAAATGTCCATTATAGATAACTGGTGTTGCTGAGTTGCTGTGCATTTGACATTTACCCATCATAATTATGTTATTTTGTTATTTTGCTGGTCTTTGTCCTTTTTAACAGATAGAAACACTGCTTACCTTCTTTCTTGATAAGTACACCAAAACTCTGTACTTGGCCTTTTCTGCATTATAAATGCTACTGTTACTATGATGTCTTCAAAGTCTGGGAAGAATTAAGCAAACATATGTCAATTACAAATGTCATATTATAAAATTCAACACTTTTAAAGTTTGATACACATAAATTTAATCTGTCAGAACAGAATAGATATGTGTTCTATTGTAGCTAAAAACATTAACTTTTTAAGTCCTCTGTTTTTCTATATGACTTGAAATAAATACATGTCAGTCATATTTCACATCAGTTTGTAATAATTTTGTTATCCAGTTTCATCCTCACCAAAATAACAATTTGAAATCTGCAGTATTCATTAAATAATTGGCCCTAAATAATTTATAAATTCATCAATAATTTTTAATTTAGATTATATTTATTTCATTTAGAATGAATGTTTCAATTTCTAACCTTTGGTTTCAAAGAAACAGTCTGATCCTAAGATAATATCAACAGGTTGAAGATTTAGTAATTCTGGTGTGAACTGTCCCATTTTATACCAACTACTGTTATATTGGACAGATTGTTTGCTCCACATGATGCAGCACAATTCTCAAGGCATTGTGGGTAATCAGAACTATCACTGAGAATGACTGTGGCCCCACATTTAGCTGCTACTATCCCAGGAAGAGAAGTTCCTGCACCAATCTGTAATCCATATAAAACTAAATGTCCAAAGGATACTTTTTTTTTTTTTGGTAAAAATAGGCCACTTCAGAATTATTTTTATTTTTAAACATGGAGCACAAGCATGAACAGATAAATATATAATATACTTTCTGAAAATTTTAGGACTGCACAGATTCAACATTTGATTCTGCAGCTTGAAATACATTTGATTGTAGGGTCAATTTGACTATACACTGTAAATTATACCTTCTCATATTGTTTTAAAAATGTCTATTTAATTATTCTATACAAATATTTACAAATTTTTTTTCAAGAAGGGCATGTATTCTGCTTATCAGCAAATGGTAGCATTAACTACATATTTTGAAATGTCATATGGGATAGTTGCAATTGTGATAACACAGAATTTTTTCTTCAGAAAAACTCTAAAACATTAAAGAAGAATACAACTAATATATTTACCTCAAGTACAGTTTTGCCTTTGAGTTGTGATCTTTGGTACCAGATATACTGTGCTAATACTGGTGAACATGGCCACACATACATGCCATAGTTACCATCAAGAACCTAAAATTAAAATTATGTGCTATATTTCTATTGAAATGTGACTTTCTCCCACACATATGAGGGTCTGCCAGTGGGGTAGGTAGCCAAAATGAAATGTACAAACAAATTTTGAAGACTTGAAGGATCCTGCAGATTTGATTTTACAGCAGAGGGGTTCTGGGGCTACATAATGCCCCAAGACAATCGGCAATCAATGGTTCAAATCCTGCATTCTAATCTGACATTTCCTGCACTTATTTTCATGAGCATCATATTGACCATGTTGACTCCCAAAACACAAAGATTTAAACTAAGATTACAAACAAATGTCCTTTATCAATAATTAGTGTAGGATCAGTGTTGGATGCAGGACATAACTACAATTCTTTAATTAAGAAACTTCAACCAAAGAGTACCCAAAATACCAATGTTAGAATAGCAAGGGATGTTAACTATTTTGTTATCCTTGTCTCAGATTTCATTGGACACGACAGGACTTCAATCGAACTCTGATGAAGGAAGGACAAGTAAGAAACCAATTTTTAGTGCTTCTCCTAAAATATTTTATAGAGTAGCTCCTTTTAATATATTGATCATTTATCTTGTTCTCTTAGAGCTTGCCATGTGGTGGTGTGATTGTCCATCATTGGATACCATAAATGGTTACATCTAAATGTCCATTATAGATAACTGGTGTTGCTGAGTTGCTGTGCATTTGACATTTACCCATCATAATTATGTTATTTTGTTATTTTGCTGGTCTTTGTCCTTTTTAACAGATAGAAACACTGCTTACCTTCTTTCTTGATAAGTACACCAAAACTCTGTACTTGGCCTTTTCTGCATTATAAATGCTACTGTTACTATGATGTCTTCAAAGTCTGGGAAGAATTAAGCAAACATATGTCAATTACAAATGTCATATTATAAAAATTCAACACTTTTAAAGTTTGATACACATAAATTTAATCTGTCAGAACAGAATAGATATGTGTTCTATTGTAGCTAAAAACATTAACTTTTTAAGTCCTCTGTTTTCTATATGACTTGAAATAAATACATGTCAGTCATATTTCACATCAGTTTGTAATAATTTTGTTATCCAGTTTCATCCTCACCAAAATAACAATTTGAAATCTGCAGTATTCATTAAATAATTGGCCCTAAATAATTTATAAATTCATCAATAATTTTTAATTTAGATTATATTTATTTCATTTAGAATGAATGTTTCAATTTCTAACCTTTGGTTTCAAAGAAACAGTCTGATCCTAAGATAATATCAACAGGTTGAAGATTTAGTAATTCTGGTGTGAACTGTCCCCATTTTATACCAACTACTGTTATATTGGACAGATTGTTTGCTCCACATGATGCAGCACAATTCTCAAGGCATTGTGGGTAATCAGAACTATCACTGAGAATGACTGTGGCCCCACATTTAGCTGCTACTATCCCAGGAAGAGAAGTTCCTGCACCAATCTGTAATCCATATAAAACTAAATGTCCAAAGGATATTTTTTTTTTTTGGTAAAAATAGGCCACTTCAGAATTATTTTTTATTTTTAAACATGGAGCACAAGCATGAACAGATAAATATATAATATACTTTCTGAAAAATTTTAGGACTGCACAGATTCAACATTTGATTCTGCAGCTTGAAATACATTTGATTGTAGGGTCAATTTGACTATACACTGTAAATTATACCTTCTCATATTGTTTTAAAAAAATGTCTATTTAATTATTCTATACAAATATTTACAAATTTTTTTTTTCAAGAAGGGCATGTATTCTGCTTATCAGCAAATGGTAGCATTAACTACATATTTTTGAAATGTCATATGGGATAGTTGCAATTGTGATAACACAGAATTTTTTTTCTTCAGAAAAAACTCTAAAACATTAAAGAAGAATACAACTAATATATTTACCTCAAGTACAGTTTTGCCTTTGAGTTGTGATCTTTGGTACCAGATATACTGTGCTAATACTGGTGAACATGGCCACACATACATGCCATAGTTACCATCAAGAACCTAAAATTAAAATTATGTGCTATATTTCTATTGAAATGTGACTTTCTCCCACACATATGAGGGTCTGCCAGTGGGGTAGGTAGCCAAAAATGAAATGTACAAACAAATTTTGAAGACTTGAAGGGATCCTGCAGATTTGATTTTACAGCAGAGGGGTTCTGGGGGCTACATAATGCCCCAAGACAATCGGCAATCAATGGTTCGAAATCCTGCATTCTAATCTGACATTTCCCTGCACTTATTTTCATGAGCATCATATTGACCATGTTGACTCCCAAAACACAAAGATTTAAACTAAGATTACAAACAAATGTCCTTTATCAATAATTAGTGTAGGATCAGTGTTGGATGCAGGACATAACTACAATTCTTTAATTAAGAAACTTCAACCAAAGAGTACCCAAAATACCAATGTTAGAATAGCAAGGGATGTTAACTATTTTGTTATCCTTGTCTCAGATTTCATTGGACACGACAGGACTTCAATCGAACTCTGATGAAGGAAGGACAAGTAAGAAACCAATTTCCCTTGAATTTATACCAATTAAGGCTAAGCTGAATCATTACATGTGATAATTTAAAGAAAAGAAGTTTTTGCTTACCGGTAACCAGTTATAAATTTCTTAACTACAAACCAATTGGTATTACAGTTTTTTTTGTTTATCTTATACTTTCAGGTTTACTGAGCTAGCAAATTTGTTTAAAAAGATGTCCTTATCACGTTTCTTTTTAACAAATTATTCAACCCCTTTGAGAAATTAGAATATTTTTGTGATGGAAATTGTACAGAGGGCATTTAATTTTTAGATGAAAATCAAAATTACAGATGCATATCTTCAAACCACATGAACCACTCTTCATCTAGTTGTAGTTAGTAGGTAAGTTATTTTAAGAGGGTAGCACATTCAGCAACAATAAAGCAAATCTTCCCTCTAAAGTCCTAAAACAACAATTCTAAAATAAAGAAATCATTCAATTCGGGCAAGAAATATCTTCAGTAGAATTTTTATTGAAAAGAGTTTTTTTTTATGAAATAATAGAGGAATTTCCAATAGGTGAAACACTTTAGACCTAAGACTGTAGATGGTAAAGAATTCCACAATATGGTGGCTGTGCCATGGAAAGTTTTCATCATGAAAGCTGAATGGCCTCTCTCAAAACAAATACATTTCCATTATTTTTTTTTAACTTCTTTGAACATTGTTGAACTAAGCTTAAACACTACAGTATTGGTTTTTTTTTCATAAGACTTACTAAATATAAAATATTCATGTATGAAAATGTTTCTTGTTTCAATTGCCAATTAAAGTGTATCAGTGATGCTAAAATAAAGTATAATACATTAGAGAAAAAAGGGGTGCTAAAATATAAAGAATTGTTATATAGAAAAATGGACTAAAAATCAAAGAATAACAGAACAAAGAAATGATACCTCGGGAATACAAACTGTACAGTTTTCTGAATTACTACCGAACTTGAAGAATTTCTCAATTTTCTGCCTCCCCTTGGAACATGACATGCTGACGTTCTGGATAATGACATTTATATAAGCCAATGAAATAGTGTCTTTTAAATCTGTACCAGGTCAAATTATAGGTCGTCATTGTCAAAGCGTCAAGGAAATGTTGAATATTATTAAATAAAATGCTGAAAGGTAAACTATGAGACTATAAAATAGATCTACAAATATAACTACAACAAGCTCCCCATCCCCCCCAAAAAGGAAAACAATTTGTCAAAACATACAAACAAAAATTTGTGGAATTAAAATCCACAAAGCTAACTAGTCCAAATAATTATGACGTCTGGAAGTGCTATTTTAATTTTTTTCCTGTAAGGCGTCACAGAAAAAAAAATTAAAATAGCCTTTCAAAACGTCATAATTATTTGGACTAAAAGCTACCAAGGCAAATAAATCACATTTACTAAAAATTTTAATAGGAAAAGGATCCAACAGAAACATTTCTATACTTGATGGCTTGCGCTGGTTGACTTGATATCCAACGGCGTAAATGGTATCATTTAACATTATTCAGCTCTTACAGTGCATTCAGCCTTGTGACAATAGAAATGTATGGGAAAATGCATGAATGTAAAAGTTGTCAAATAACAAAATATCATTTCCCTCTAAAATTGAATGCAAAACAAATATCATCCCTCTCAAAGGTTGTACAATAAACTTTCGTCCAGTGTCACATCAATTTAGAGCAAGTTGCTTACATAATATGAAACATCTGAATAAAAACATAATGTATATAGTCAACATTATTAAAGTTGATAAGGTGTATACTGCCAGTGTATATTATAAATTATATGCAAATTTTGAGATAGGAATGCAATTCAATTGTAAACTTTTGTATTTAAAAATGAGGAAAATTTATGTTATTTATTGTATTGCAACGACTGTTTTACTAATACTGAATATTTTTTTGTTTGATTCAATTTATTAAACATGGGTAATATAAGGGAGATAACTCAAGATATTTGAAATTGATTAAACCCCAAGAACATAGCTGTCAGTGTCCAAGTTTTATCACAAGTTACTTGCCATCTCCAGCTGATAGTGAAAGTGGGGTAATACAATAACTGTCTTGTTAAAGGTTATAAATGGCAGTCATTTAGGTACAGCTACAAATGTTGAAGTGGAATGTTACCAAAACAAATGTGTGTAAAGTTTCAATAAAGATATTTTTATAGTAGACTGTTTTACACATAATTATCGTTTGAAGTTATGATATGGGATAAACCCTCTGTATACCTGTGTAGAATGTAAGTCCATTCTTTGGATAAATAATTGATATTTTAAAGTTTTATGTCTATGCATCATTCTGTAAATTCAAAAATTTTAATGTTTTCACAGTAAATGTTTGAAAGTTAAATTGAAACCTGTTTCTTTGTTGTTGATTTTATTCAAATTTCATGGGAATATAAGGAGAATCTCCCCCTGCATAACTTTGTCCTTAGACAGTTTTTTATTTGGTCTTCAATAATTTAGGTAATTGTTGATTAAATTATCATTTTGACCTTGAGCATCATCACATTTGAGTGTGTTATGCACCAAAATTTGTATTTTTTATCTACATTTTCAGAGTTTACAGTATTGTGTGAAAGAATTCAACTGTATTTGTGTTTCATAAGTTTTTGCAATTCAAAATTTTGGGATCAATATCTTGTTTTTACAATTAACAAAGAAGACAAAAATGCACACAAAATAATTTAAATAAACTAATAAATTATACATAAAGATATATCACAGTTTACTCATCATCATCTGAATCTTCATATTCACTACCAATTGTATCATTTTGGTCTATTTGTACATTTTCAACGTCATCAGGCTCAATTTGGTCATTGCGGTCATGATATAACAAATTTACAAAGTTATTCCATAATTCATCTGTAAAAGTATATAGTTTTGGTGTCAAAACCCGATATCCAGATTGTCGACGTGGATGGTCATGTTGCACACGGTGTTGTACTGATGAAGCAGGTCTATCGACATGTTCATTCCAATCAAGTATTGATAGTCCCAACTTAATTTCATACATTAAATTATGATAATGTAACCTTTTATCCACATGTATAAGAATTGTATTATGATAACTCTCAATATAATGAGTGTCACGACAATGTGTATACTTTTCTGGATGCTTATAAATGTAAAGGTTTTTTATACTATTCCTTAGCAACAACTCGGCTGTTGGATCCCGAATGATGTCTCGTGACGGCACATAGTCATTATTTTTGCATCTAGATGTTTGATGACAGTTCCTATGATCTTGTTTGTAGTGGTCCACAATGGAATCAAGCAAGAGCACTAACTGAGCAGCATTGCCATTACAGTTCTTCATTGCCCAATAAACATGGGTTTTAACACCAGCAGATTTGTCTCTTAGTTCTGGATGCCACGTCTTTCCGATGTTTTTCCTTGTCCCCTTTGTAATCTTAGCCATATTCCTGCGCACCTCCTTTGCACCATGCCAAGTGTCATAGGAATCAATTACATCTGGTTGGTTTTGGCTCAGATATTTACTGACAGATGCATTTCTATCATGCGAATGAACTTTAACCTTAATCCCTTTCCTTTCGAAATCTTCATATAACTTTTCTGTTCCATAAGTTTCATGCTTCTGGGAACTCCTTTCCTGGTTCTTAGTAACATGACTATATCCTACTACTTTATGAGTCAAGTTTCCCAGAGCTGTTACATCAGTGTGAAAACTGTTCTTTCTGCATGCATGTCTTGCATCTGTCATAATGTTAAGTTTATCATCACTGTAAGAATTTTTATTTTTTCCTCTTTAAAGCATCATCAATGCTCTTGTCCCGGCGATATCACCACCTGTCTGAATGTTGGAAACATTTTTCACGGAATCGTTTCTGTGGAAGTCCAATGTTAGCAAAACTACTAAATCGTTCGTATTGGGCAGGAAACATCCCAGCACAGAGATAAGAATGAATCAACTTGTAATTCACTGTAAAGTCCTGCTTCAGTGCGGAGGAGGAATGTCAGAAAATCGGAAAAGATGTGGTTTTAACTGGTTTAACAACTAGTCTGGCAACATGTCCAATTTTGGTCATTTCGGTCGGTTCAAGAGGACCATACCACTGTGATAGACGTACCAGTTCAAACAGTTTCTGTTTTGAGCAAACAAAAAGGTCTTGGTCATCCTGTCCACTATTATCAATTGGATTTATTCTTTTTCCAGCTTTGGAGTTGAACAGTTCTGATTGTAAAGTCCATCAAAATGTTCAGAATGTCCACATTAGATTTTACTTTCATTTTCCTCTTTAGGCCTTCATATTTTTCATCAAATGCCAACTTTTGTGAGTCATTGTCAAAATTGTAGTCAATGGATTTTCGAGGTTTTCTGACATACTTGTATGATTTCACTTCTCCATTTGAAAGTCTCTTTCTATTGAAATACTCCACATTTGTAATATTACTTAGTACATTCATATCGCTAGCTATCTTGGTACGTATTGTATACAGCAACAAAATACTATGTTTGATTTGAAATTGAAAGAATATAGGCGCATCAATGAGCAAACCAATCAAATTCAAAGTTTATAAATCACATGACTTTGATGAATGATCTGGGCCAATCGGATTTGATTTCAAATTGAAAAATTAGGCGCAAAATTTAATAGACCAATCAAATTCAAACATATAATCACATGACTTAGATAAGGTCAAATGTAAAAGCAAAAATGGAAGAGAGTGCAAAAGCAAAGATGGAAAAAAGATGTGAAATGGTTTTGAAAGTAAATGAAGAGGAAAAGGATTACTTTAATATTGAAAGAGCACAATATGACATCATGTATTGTTGGTAAGTATATTTAATTTTTTTATTCATTTACTTTATAGATATTTCAATAAAACATTATTCTGTAAATGTGAATATTCATTTAAATAAGATGTCATTTATCTTTTAAATTGAATTATGTTATTATATTATTATCATGTGACAAATATAAAAGAGGGACGAAAGATACCAGAGGGACAGTCAAACTCATAGATTGAAAATAAACTGACAATGCCATGGCTGAAAATAAAAAGACAAACAGACAAATAATAGTACAGAAGACACAACATAGAAAACTAAAGACTAAGCAACACGAACCCCACCAAAAACTGGGTGTAAATGTAAAGAATGCATATCATAATGTTTATATGTATTTTGTTATTTATGACTGCCATTTTTTTTAGAAAAGAAATTTATAAAGAGAAAAAGGTCTAAAAAGGATGAAAGTGGAAGTACTTCTTCGAGCCAAAGAAACAATCAGGATGAAAGTGGTGACAGAGATGACAATGGTGACAATGGAGATCAAGATCCAGGCCATGATGACATTGAATTACGACAAGGACAATGTCCTTATTGTTTCATCAATCCATGTGTTGCTACCTCAAACATTACTGCTCCATGGGTAGGAAATGGCCAACCACCCTCAAATGCAAACCCCCAGATACGCAAAGGGATATATAGAAGATTCTGGAAATGTATAAACAATATGTATGGATGGTTACTTCCACAGTATTTAGATAAAAAGAAAAGAGTTGGTGGTGGTGAATGGGTTGTTATGCACCAGCGGGAAATTATGCCTGAGTGTGTTTTGGAACTTGTTAGAGAACTTTACCCTAATCCTGTTGGAATCCAATATATGGGGCATATGTGGGAATAACAGTAAACTGTGTTAAATTGTGTAATTATAAATGTCTAAAACTACAAAATATTGTGTTTTTATCAATGAAGTGAAATACGATGCTAGTACATCTGTGTAGTGTAAGCTACAACGTATTTGATTTTTAATGGCTCAAGTGCATCTGGAAACCTCATTATCACTGGTGATAATTCAATGATTTGTCATTCCTCCTGGTGGAAGTTCTTTGGGTTTAAGGAATGTTCAGTGAATTTACCTATTTCGTTTTGTAGTCTTCAGTCATGGATATAACTCTATAGGGTTATTAGAGAAAAATAACATACATTTGTTATTGTGGACTAAAAAATCAAAGAACTGTTATAAAATATGTATGTTACATGTTTCAAAGGGCCAATATACATCATTTGTTTTCTTAAAATGTATACAAGATCTATTGATATTATTATTGTCTTTATGTATACTAAACTATAGAAAGATTTAACAGTTCATAGTTTGCCAATCATGCATAGTATACCTATGTTATTACAGAAAAAATATGCCTGCAATAACTAAAGGGTGTTATTACAGCTTCTCTACATCACTTCAAAGCCTTTGCTCAAACATACATCATGCTTAATCACATTGTATTTTAATTTATTGTAAGAAATTATGATCAGAGCATGTAATGAGGTTCTGCGCAAGCTTCCCAGTAATTCCTAAGTGTCTCATATCATAAGTTACATGCCTTTAATAACTAAGCCTTGTTATTACAGCTTAGTTTATCCCTTAAAAGCCTTGTCTCATTGATTTACCATGGATGATGAAAAATGTATTAACTAAATTTGAAAATTAGTTATAAAGGCTACGTATTTAGTTTCTGCGCAAAGTTTCAAGAATTCCCAAGTGCCCACTTAAAATTAAAATAGTTATGATCTGTTTAACAAATAACAAATATATGTTACTACAGGTTTAGAAAATTTAAGGAATAAAGAGTAGACAACTCATGAAAGTCTCTGTAATAACACACGCAAGATATTATCTGTAATAACCCTATAAAGTTATATCCCTGACTGGTCTTGTGACCACATTTCTAAAATCATGTTATATTAAGTGGTATCTTAAATGTGTTTAACATATGATTGGGAGTTAAAGATATGGAGCATAAATCCTGGTTTGCAATACACTGTCAAAGTTATTATGTAGTGGATTTATTTGATAAGCTTAAAAACATTGAAACTCGTTACCATAGTTTAATCTTTTATAATATAAGAGTTGTCTTCCAATGCATTACTAAGGAACACAGTTTGTCAAATTATTATATGATGCTTTAACACTTTTCACACATATATAAATCATTTTGTTCTAATCATTATAATCAAACATGTATATTACTATGTTTGTTTTAATTTTATTTTTCATCTCAGATAATGCTTACAATGATAATTGCATGGTTTGAATTGTTTTGTCTTGTCTTGTAACATCCTGTTTATACATGCACTATTTCCCACTGGACGCTTAGCATTCAAAGTCAGTCAGAAAGGAAGTTCCAATATTAGATACTGTGTGGCTGATTATCTAATTTCATATTTGAGAATTAAAAAAAAAACCCAAAATCGATGTAGTTTTTAAGGACATCTAATATTATATTTTCTGTGACAACTTAACTTCTGTCATGTGATGACATGAATCTTTATGTGAATACATGGAGATGTTGAATAAACATCAATTAGACATCAACCTAACAATAAAAACATACAACAACATGTTTTTCAGAACAAAGTATTATCTCAGCTCTAATATAAACATCCTTGTAACATGACCCCAGTCCCAACCTAAATCCACCTATGAGCACCTACACCTTATGATCTGTTCTGAAAGGTCATTAGTCTAGTTGTGAATAAATTCATTAGATATGCTCAAAGATATGACACAAACACTAAACCCTGAACAGAAAAAAAAACACGGTGAAGAAATAGCCACAACCACTGACATGATTCCTGATTTTGGACAGGTTCATTAGCATGTGGCAAGGTTAATTGTTAGTTATCAACCTGATTTTATTTTAAAAAGGTACAAAGGGAAATGTGCTATAGAAACAAATCAGTCAAGTTAAAGCAAATTAATCAATTATATTGTTATTTAGACATTTTAGGGAATGTTTGTTTGATTTATTGCCCTGTTGATATACACATTTTACATTCCATATTACATGTACTACTATGTTTTTCCTTTTTTGTAGGAATAAGGAGGTTATCACAGAATTACAAATTGCATTTCTGTCATATGTCAAAAATGGCTGAATCTGCTGTGCAGGTAACTTTTTGTTTTTTATTATAAGGACATACAAATTCCTTAATATGGTTTAACTGCTAGCTTTTGAAAAAGCTTGTCTAAACTCATGAATCATTTTCTTTTGTTGTCAATTATTGACATTTATACTGAAACACATTCTGATTTTATTGATCAACTTTTACCTACAAATTGAAAAAAAAATGTTAACATGTTGTAAGACAAATGGTTTTAGATAGTCAAAGGGGAAGCTTTATGCATAAGTAAAACTGGTTTAACCTCAACGAATTATTACCTTTACCAAGCAGAGTATTTAGACAATGTGTGATGTGTTAACTTTGTTGTATGCTTTGTTTGTAAATGTGAGTTGGTTGTTGATGTGGTTTCTTGTTCTATGCTCTATTTTTGGGTACTTCTATCTTTCTAGATATTATGGAACGTTTTTAAAGGTTGCCCTGTTTCAGAATCTTATGCTTTCAAATAATATTTAGTCAAAAATGCACACCTTAATGTTGTTTTTGGTTAACAATGTACTAAACATATTAGAAATCCAATTGCCAATTGATTGCTAAGCATTATTTTCGTTTTGATGTACTAATGATAAATTTACAAACTTTACTTTGGATTCTAAATCAGCAAACTATATACAATTTTACATGCTTCATTTTGTTCTAGAAATTAGTTGTTCCTTTTGCAATTATTATTGTAAACATTCCATTCTAATAATTCATGACATTTTATCTTAGTAATTGTTTTAATGGAACAATTCAAAATTCTCTTTTTTTGCATGGCTGTTTGAATTCAGTCTCTAATTGCTTGACTCTATGTAGCCGACATTGAATATTATGAAATAATTAATAATTATGAAAATTATAAGATGATCAACAGTTAAAATATATCATTTCAATTTTCTGATAAAAAGAAGAAACACAAATTATATTAATAATCATGATAATGTATGTTTGTGTACAATTGGAGTGTACTGTTACTTAAACACCACAAATTTTAAACCAATAAGATTCACATATTCCAAACTACAGCATATATGTGATCTGTATTATTTAAAATAATCTTATTTTTTCATTTATTTATTTGAAGAAACCGGTGGAAAGTTCAATTACAAAGAAATTAACAGAGGGACTTAGACCACAGCATTTAGAAGTTATAAATGAAAGTTATATGCACAATGTACCTAAAGGTAATAGGTCAAATTACTAGTAAGATAAAACATTCTAGTTTTTATACAAAACCAACATAACTGTAGCATTAGACTCTTGTCATGGAATGTTTTGAGAATTTCATTCTGGAATTTGGACATAATGATATATGAGTATTGAAATTGAATTTAGCTTGTTTCACTGTTGAAAGCAATCATATATTATATCTAAAAGCTTTCATTTTGCATCCTCTTAGAGCCTTTGTTTCATACTGAAGAAAATAGGCAGTTAAAAATATGCATAAAACAAAGGACAACAGGAACAATCAGTTATACAGGTACTGAACAATACAAAAGCCACCAGCACAAACTCCTAGAAAAATAGCTCAAACCGCCCCTTTTACCTATTTAGACCGTATTTCATAGAATTGAAACACATAATTTAATTAAAACCAGCAGTGCAGCCACCAACAGGATAACAACTCAATTGAAAAAAAAAAAAAAAAAAATACATCACATGACAATACTGCCACATTAGAAATCCAAAACATCAGAAACAACTGTGAACATGTATTTATTTTTAGTGATGGGGAGGAAATTACTATAAGTTGTTTATATTGAAATTTGCAAATCCTTGATTTTTTTGGGCATTTTTTTATATTTTAACCTAAAACTTAAATTGGTACCGTTAATGTTATTTATGCAACTTCAGGAAATACTACACACAAATAATGCAACTGTAATATAAAATACCAGTTATAATTAATGTGATAGTATTCCTGTTACATTATTCACAAAAGAAAACAACATTAGAAAATGTCTGAATTTACAATTGCAGTTTTAATTCTGAAAAATTTATACAATTATTAGATACATTATTATTTAATATTTACGTGCAGTGAGTTTTGTCAATGTATGTCTTTAAATTAATTTTTATCTGTATAAGTTCTGAAAGTCCATTGATATTTTAGATTTTGAGAGTCATTTTAACTTTAACGTTTCGTCTTTATATGTGTTGACAGGCTTTGTAGGTCTTGATTTTTTGTTTATATTTGTACAGTGTGTTATGAAATGTCATTTTTACAATTGTAGGATCTGAAAGTCATTTTAAAGTTGTGGTAATATCAGATATGTTTGAAGGTCAGCCACTAATTAAGGTTTGTGTTTTAATCAAATCCAATTTTCTGTTAATTGTAAGGCTTATTAGCCAAGAAATAAAATACAAATAAAAAAGCATCTTCCATAATTGTTTTGTAATATGCAAAGTGTAACAAAAACACAAATACAGAAAACCTATGAACACAGGATCCGACACTTACGGTTGTCCGATTGCCTGGGGCAAGTTAATGCCGTATTCGGACAAGTAAAAACACCATCTTGGTTGTCCGATCGGGCAAGTGAAAAAAAAGTGTTATATGATTAAAATTTCACAAAATCAATAGTGTCTGTTGTTTTGTCCATAGATTACTCAGTGATAACACCGCACGGTCGAATAAAGTGGTCTTAACCCCCCTTCAATGTGTATATTTCGTCATTTGTTTGCACTGAATTCCCCATTTTACCAAAAATAGATCACGTTTAAAAATATTGACCAATCAGGCGCCCAAGGCGTTGCTTCGTCATTATCGTTATCAATCAGGACACCACTCGGGTGTTTCCGACGCACGTGTTATTCCCACCAACCAATGGAAAGCGGTGGTCCATTTTCGTTGTTCTAACTTTAGAATTTCACATCGGATGTGTATTTCCTAAGATGGAAAAACGTAAAAGCTTGAAAGAGAAAATGAAATTAAACTTTAACAAATTTGTCTTAGATAAATTATTATGAAATAAGTATCTCTATGTAAATGATCCAATTCCCATATATTCGTCGATCTTTTCCCTCCCTCCTCGGCTCATATATGCCTCATAGTAACTTAGTGGTCAAGTCTAGTTGCTGCCATCATGGCACAACAATCAACCATTGCAAGTTTTTTTCAGTGGAATTCCTCATATACATGATAACTATATTTTATCTGCATGTACTACATTACAACCACAAAAATAGCATGAAAAAGTTTGGGCATGTAGATTTCACTTTCGGACAAGTAAAAGTAATAGGACACTTGCCCAACTGGACAAGTTGGTATAAAAGTTAATGTCGAACCCTGGAATGTGTGATTTTTGTTCTCAAATGGTGAAAAATTTTGAATAAGAAAAATATACATTACTGTAGTTCACTAAAATATGTTGTGAGATATTTTAAAGTTAACTATCTAACATTTATTTGTGCAAGTTAAGTTTGAAAGCAACACAATAATAAAAAGAGGAGGAAAATTTCATGCAAATATCTCATATTTGTGGAGTAAACAACTGCTGCAGCCTGAACTAGAAATATCAAAATAACTTGTACCATCTTCCAATTACTTATTGAAATTACCTAAATGACATTATGAACATCAGTTAAAAAGAAAGCAAAGTATTTGATATGTTAAAAAAAAATGGAATATGGAGGAGAGATTTATAAATGTTCACTGGTACAGTATAGTTTGTAAAAATAATTTACTCATTGTCCACATTTTCTAAAAAAAAATTATTTCATTTATTTTGTACCCCACACAAGGAAGTTGACAAGTGTAAAATGTTTTCCTTCTTTCCATCTGTCAGTCCGTCCTTCTAACCATCATCTCTTTGTTTTTACGATGCTTGCATCTTTGTTTTTTTTGTTGGATCCTCTGAAAAATTGAATGATGGCTTCTATGCATCAAAAACAGAGAGGAGTTTGTTTATCAGAAACAGATCTTAAACGTGGAACATTTTTCAGGAAGTGAACTTGCATAAAAATATCCCTCATTAATTTTTGCATGGATTGCGCCTCTATTTTATAAGATCCACCTCAAATTTGTATTTCTGAAAATTTGAAATGTGGACATTTTTTTGAGATGGGGAATTGAACACACATCCCACATAAATTCTTATCTATGGGATAGCACCTTTATTTTTTGTTGGATCCCCTTCAAATTAAAATTCCATTCATTAAAACCACAGATGATTTTTATAACCAGGAAAATCTGAAATGAGGAACCATATTTTGTGGAGGGGTTGCAATTTCCAATTTTAAATCTTGTTGCTGGGATAGCACCTTCATTTCTTCACAAATCTTCTTTATTTTTGTAAGCTGGTTTTCATTCATCGAAACCTAGGATGAGTTTATTAATCAGAAAAATCTTAAATGGGGGACCATTTTATTGAGACAAGGACCTCTAAAATATCCCATATTATTTACATTGTATGTTGGTCATGGGATACATGGACTTGCTCACTAATTCTTTCATTTTATAAGCTGTGATAATCAGATTATTGCTATTTTATTAAAGTTTTCTTTGATCTCTTAATGTGACTATTTTCCATTTTGAGCTGGGTTTTTCTCAGTCGAGCAGAAAGAGAATACATGATGTTATAAACCTAAATCATTTACCTTGCCTAGGAAAATAGCTGTAAACAGATTATCAATGATCTTTCAAACCCAAGGATGTTTTTTCAGCTACATCACATCTGTGGGCTATCACCTTTTTGAAATTGTAGCTATGATGAACAAAATATATCTTTATAATTGAATCTTATTTTGTAGAGACATAGAATGATCAATGAAAACTTAGCAGATGAACTGCAAGGATCTGTGCATGCACTTTCCATAACTGTGAGTGTAATATTTAGTTAACAAGAAAAATGAGTATAAATACACTGAATTTTGACATACAATGTATCTTAGTACTTGCATTGTATAATAATAGCAAAACTTATCTTATAAATATGCTAATTTATTGATGCCTTGTCACATGAGTTATTCTTAGTTCAGTTTGTATCTGTTAATATTAACAAATGAGGTGAAGGGTTTACCACTTGCTGCTGATGACATCTTATTCTCTAGTTGTTTAGAATGATGTAGGAAGGGAATTGATCAAAGCAGAGCGCTTATGCAATAATAATAACCATGGTAAATATTTTTAGTGGTCTATGTATTAGTAGCCACCTAAATTTGAAGAAAACCCTGTTGATTGGTCAGAGGAGAAGGTATGAAAAGAACCAAAACTTATTCCTTTTACAGTGTTTTTCTGTCTGCGTCTGTTCGTCCGTTCGTCCATCCGTCTGTCTGTCCCGCTTCAGGTTAAAGTTTTTGGTCACTTCAGGTTAAAGTTTTTGGTCAAGGTAGTTTTTGATGAAGTTGAAGTCCAATCAACTTGAAACTTAGTGCACATGTTCCCTATGATATGATCTTTCTAATTTTAATGCCAAATTAGAGTTTTGACCCCAATATTACGGTCCACTGAACATGGAGAATGATAGAGTGAGTAGGGCATCCGTGTACTATGGACACATTCTTGTTTTAATCTGCTTTACTAAGTGCTAATTCTTGACCAAACCTAAATCTTGTCAAAGTTTGTTACTGTCTGTATATTTATTGTTTAGTTAGTACACAGTAATGTTGTCAGATATTTGGTAATTTCTGCTCAATTTATCCATAAGTTGTCAAGAGTCAGAGCTTGTCATTGTGTTTTAGTGTTAATGGTTAAGAAGACATATGATGACCTGAAGATGTCTATTTGTTTTTACTTATGTTGTTTGGTTACTGTCTTATAGATTTTTACCTCAAAAATTGAGAAACACATATTTCAAACCTGTTTTATATGCCTATAAATATGTTTGTTTTTAGCTAACCTAAGTTAAAAGGCAATATATGAACTATTGTTATCACTTGATGTCCCTTGTTGTCTTCATTCATCTTCATCAGCTGTTGTATAATATTTAAAAAAAAAATTCTTCTCTGAAACAACAAGACCTATTTCAACCAAACTTAGAATAAATGATCCTTAGAGTATCTAGTATACAGATTCTGTTTTTTTATTCCTGTCAGTCAATAAACATGGCCTCCAGGGTTAAAATAGAACAGAAGGGTAAAATGCATTTAGGGGTGTAGCTAGGCCAACATGATGTGTACTCAATGCTGGAGGAGGAATTCATATGGCAGGGGGTATGGGGCCGCATAAGGCCCCCAGAAGCTCTAGGGTAAATGGTGCAAAATCCTGCATTCTCGCAATTTCTTGGGACTTAAAATGACCTCATGGAAATCTTACTTTCATTAGTAACAAGTCAACTTTTGAAAAAAAAATAATTTGAGAAAAACAAACAAGTACTGTTGGCTTAGAAATTTGGTTTTTCTAATTTTTAATGTGTAGTGGGTTGAGCTTGATTAGGTATTTAAATAAGTACAATTAAAATATATGGTGCCACCACCATATATTTTAATTGTTACCCCACTATACATTGGAAAAACCAAATTTCTAAGTTAACACCGTGCAAAAAAATTGAAAACAGCACGTTTATTAATTTCATGCGTCCGAAGCGCTTTTCTGGATTTACCTTCATCAGGAACGCTCAATGCCAAACATTTGAAATCCGAGGGATGTATAAGTACCGAAACAGTTGAAGAGCTATATGACAAAAATTCCTAAAAAAATAGCCAAATTCATCTAAGGTCAACTTTGCCTGAGGGAGTTGAAACCTTAGTTTCTTTATAATTTAAAAATTTATAAACGGATAATTTTAGAAAAGTTTGTTATAAATCATGTCATTACCGAAGTACTGACTACTGAGCTGATGATACCCTCGGGGACTGATAGTCCACCAGCAGAGGTATCGACCCAGTGATGTAAAAATTGAAAACAACACGTTTAATAATTTCATGCGTCCAAGCGCTTTTCTGGATTTACCTTCATCAGGAACGCTCAATGCCAAACATTTGAAATCCGAGGGATGTATAAGTACGAAACAGTTGAAGAGCTATATGACAAAAATACCTAAAAAAATAGCCAAATTCATCTAAGGTCAACTTTGCCTGAGGGAGTTGAAACCTTAGTTTCTTTATAATTTAAAAATTTATAAATGGATAATTTTAGAAAAGTTTGTTATAAATCACGTTTGATAATTTCATGTGTCCGAAGCGCTTTTCTGGATTTACCTTCATCAGGAACGCTCAATGCCAAACATTTCAACTTAAGGGGTAATCTTTTAATTGAGAAAAACATAAATAAATAGAATCACATTTATCTATGTTTTATTTTATAAGTGAACAAGTAGTCTTTCTTTCAGCTTTTAATTCTCAAAGTTAATTCTGAAAAATCAAGGACCATTTCCCTTCCATTCTTCTTTTAAAGATGTCCTAAACCGTGTCTGCTGAAATTTGTTTTTCATGGTATATGATCAATAGACTAAGCCCAGATAAACGATTGGTTTTCATTATATTTCTCAAGTAGGTCTTCACTCTTCTCATTGTACTGAAATAAAATTGAGAATGGAAACGGGGGAATGTGTCAAAGAGACAACAACCTGACCAAAGCGCAGAAAACAGCCCAACGGCACCAAAATTTAAAAAAAACATACAAGGCTAACAAAGGCCAGACGTTCCTGACTTGTGAAAGGCGCAAAAATGCAGCTTGATTAAACATGTTTTTGTGAGATCTCAACCCTCCCCTATACCTCTAGCCAATGTTGCTGTCGAGACCGGCATACGTTAGGAATGTCATCAAAATCTCCAGTCCATTTTGCTAACCATCTCCGAATTTCCGATTGAAATTATTCTTTTGTAACATGGGCATCATCTACATATTCATCAAAGATTATGTGTCTAACAGCTATAGTAAGTTGAGCAATGTTTATTTTTTAATTACTTTATTACTTTAGTTTTATTCTTACTAGATTTACCATATTTTTATTTTTGTCAAATTTACGATGTGTATGCAACTGCGTTTTTGCGTATTGGTTGCTACGCACCTGGCATTAAATGTCTATATCTTGAAAACTATAATGGATAAAGAAAACCTTACTGGGCAAAAATAATCAGTGTGTGAAGATCTTCCTACTTCCTTTTTTAACCAAAATTATAAGGGAATCCTTACAAGAGTTGTTGCCCTTAAATTAGGGTTTTTGAAATTTGTTTGTGTGTTTGTCTGTTATCTCAAAAACTATAACAGAAAGGTATGTACTGGAAACAGAAAAAATGATCATCAATACAAGAGCTACACAAATGTCAATATGATGGAAACCATTGGATGTCTCCTGAAGGAGTTATTCAACTTATTGCCCTTAAATGACCATGTTTGTCTAATTTTCTTATTTTTGGCAATCTTCTCAAAAACTATAATAGATAGGTGGAAAACTGTAAACAGAATTAATGATCGACAACAGAAAATGTCAATATAAATGGAAAAGAGCTAGCTAGCTGAGGTGAAAAATACCAAAAGGGAGATAATTTTTATTATTTTATTTTCAGTCTTATGAGCCTCTTGTTTAATAGTACTTTTGGTCTGCAGTGCTAAATATACATAAGTTTGAGCAGGTGTAATATTTACTTCCATATATGCATATAATATTGTTTATAATGTCCTATTTGTAGGCAAAAACACCAAAACAATGGGAAGACTCAGGTCAGGTTGTTGGTAAATCTCCACCATGCCAAGGAGGTTCTGGATTGTGATGAAGAATGTGATATTTTGAAAAAAAAACAATGACAAAAAGGGGTTTATCACACTATATAAACCTTTGTATGTGACAGATACTCAAATATTTAAATAAATGAGAAAAAGAAAGAGAATAAAAGTATTCATAAATGATCATGTGCCATTTATAACAATATTGCCTCTGTGTAAAACAAATTAAAAGAGATCTGATTACTGTAAATTCAGAAATTATTGCGAGGTTTTTATTAATGCGAATAATGCGACTGTGCGAGTATAGCAATAATAAGAACTCGCATTCTCATATCTAATACATATATATGCACACATATTTTTCCGAAATCGCAATAATTAATCTCGCATTATTGTCCTATCTTCCAAAATCGCAATAATAAATACACGCAATAATTTCTGAATTTACAGTATATAAAGTTCTAATATCTTAAAATTCAGACATTTTATTATTCCAATTTCATGTTTTATTTTTTGATTCAGTCGTGCTGGATCTATGTGATCACTCCGGATTAGGAGATGGTGCAAAATTCTAAGTTGTAGACATGTCATGAAAATAATTATGTGTTTCTATGACTTGCAGAAACTTTATACACCATTTTTATCATCAACTGCCAACTTTTAATATGTTATTTGTCCTTAAATTAAGAAAAGGTTTGGTGAAACTTCTTTATTCTAGATATACACTTGCATATAGTTCCTTTGTAAATCAAAATTTATAATAAATTGCCATTTATTAATTGATGTGGAAAATGTGATTTATCAAATTAAGCAGTTGATAAGAATAATGAAAGTGTTTTATCAGTATCTTATGTTCCTGTAAGCCATTGAATAAAATTTGGTTCAAGATGTGTATTGATATCAATTGAAATACCAAAATAATTTGCATCAATATTGCAAAATTCTCCATCTTGTGGCAATAGAATAGAAATTTTACGGTGAGATTATGGAAATGAAGATAACAAAATAATTATTGAAAGTATGGTCAGAAAAAATGTCAGACTAGCTACAAAATTAGCTGAATCACAACATCCATGATGCTTTGATTCTTCTTACCTTGATTTATACCTTTCCTTTTAATTCAGTATCTGTATATGTTTCCCTCACTTACGCATTTCAGTATCTATCTTTGTTTTCTAAATATTTACACTTTTCTGGCAATTCAATTTAACTACTTGATAAAAGTTTCTCAAATATTTACATTTTGTCTTGCAATCCATTATCAGTGTTTGTTTCCCATATTTTACTTACATTTGATTTAATTCAGCTCTGTTTTGTTTTCCTAACATATATTTTACTTGTTATCCAGTTTCTTTATTTGTACTTCATGTACTTTAAACAATACTTAGAAGTTTATAAATGTGTATAAGCATTGTTCATTCAAAAGAGAGTGTATGGGTTCCTTGCCTTCAAGCACTCATGGTCAAAGATGTAACATTAGAATTAGAATGTTCCCAAACTTTTGCATAATACAATTATTTACAAGTGAATTGTAAGTTATTTTCAATTTACAAACTGTTACATAGTTCCAGTAAGCTACAAACAATGTCAAACAAATCAAATATAGCTTATCGTAAAAGCAGGTAAAAACTTACACATGCCTGAAAACTGGACTGCTCAGCAGGTCATGGAGAATTTATAAAAAATAAATATAACTATTTCAAAAAGTCTGCCTAAATTTGTTTTAAAACAGCTATACATAGAAAAAATGCAAAGTTCAGTATAAATTTAGTAGAATCATGAGCTAACATTACTGAAAAGGAACAACCCTTGAATACGAAAACCTGTGGAACAATGATCAAAGCACACCCAAAATGAAATAGATTCTGGGAAGGAAACTACTTCATTATTGAACAGTGATCTTCAAATTTCTTGTGCATGTGGTCTTGTGGATATTCAGACACAAAGAGGAACTTCAACACCTGATACTATCAACATTGCTGCTATGATGTATATGTTTGCTAGCTTTACACAATCCGTGATCAAAGTGTGACAGATCTGCAGCAGGCTGTAACCCATTTGGTACACAGAAGACAAAGATAGTTGGAAAACAGGAACGAGTATAATTTGGAGCAGTGGTACCAGGCAAGAAATCACATTGAT
Organism: Mytilus coruscus; assembly: GCA_017311375.1. Classification (NCBI taxonomy): domain Eukaryota; kingdom Metazoa; phylum Mollusca; class Bivalvia; order Mytilida; family Mytilidae; genus Mytilus; species Mytilus coruscus. The sequence goes on along the minus strand of CM029602.1, from coordinate 60,999,479 downwards.
GCGCATATTCTGCCAGCCACAAATCGAACACTGATTCCCACTGTACCCAGCTGAAAATTCAGCAAAAGAGTTAATGTAGATTCCTAAACAGAAGTATTATTGAGGGTAAGGATATACATCTAGCTGCATAATGGTCCTAGTTTTGAAGCACCACAAAAGCATACAGCCATAGCTGATGGGGTTGATCTTGTGCTCAATGTACCCAGATCGTTGTGATGATTACCATGATTACTCTCTGCCAAAAGCAGCGGGGTAAAAAGTCAAAGCTGACGAGCTCACGCGACCCCGATTTATTATCCTTAGCAGTGGGCTGTCAACACCTGCAAGTTGTGCAACTATATTGATCATGCCACTCAATTTTGTTCATTACAATCCCCCAATGAAGACCAATCTGTTTGAAAGAGAGACGAAAGATACCAGAGGGACAGTCAAACTCATAGATCGAAAACAAACTGACAACGCCATGGCCAAAAATAAAAAGACAAACAGACAAATAATAGTACAGATGACACAACATAGAAAACCAAAGACTAAGCAACACGAACCCCACCAAAAACGGGGGGTGATCTCAGGTGCTCCGGAAGGGTAAGCAGATCCTGCTCCACATGTGGCACCCGTCGTGTTGCTTATGTGTTATGTTGAAAAGTGTCTGAAAATGTTTCAAACAGATCCCTTGATAAGCAAGGTCGTTTTAAAATATATGTGGAAAAGAGAGAAGTGTTCATATGAAGGACTGTTTAGAAGTACATGTACTTTATTACATGCATGTTCGAAATCTTAAGTCATCTGTCCATGCAGCGATGTCATGTAGCAGACAACCGGTATTATTACCTGTTTCCAATTCAACAATTAACATAATTCATCAATTCATGATGGGACAATACAAAGAGAGATGACTAGATAACAATAATTTTAAGATGTTTTCGTCAACCATGTAAATGTTGACAGACTGCAACAGTTGGCTGGTCCGAGGATTCAGCTCGTGATTTGTTATAAGTTATTTGTTTTGCATGATTTCCCCTTTAAACATACACGTTACCCGAATAATGTGACCGTCATATTCCTGTCAAACAAGTGAGAGGTTTAGCTAGCTATAAAACCAGGTTTAATCCACCATTTTCTACGTAAGGAAATGCCTGTACCAAGTTAGGAATATGACAGTTGATTTCCATTCGTTTGGTGTGTTTAAGCTTTTGATTTTGCCAGTTGATAAGAGACTTTCCGTTTTGAATTTTCCTTGGAGTTCGGTATTTTTGTTATTTTACTTTTTCTTCCACTGCTCTACGATAGCTACCTGGAGAATAGGAGAGTCGATCATAGGGAGGGGCCTGAATTATTCTGGTTATTTAAACAAATATGGTGCTGTACCTTTTTTCATACTATTTATGACTATTTTATTTTCAGTCAATTTGCAATGCATAGTGAAATATCAATATTTTACAAAAAAACCCAACAAATGTTATAAATAGGATGATCTTATATATATACAATAAAAAAAAAGGGAAAACTTAATTACATCGAATAAAAGACGAATGATACGCAAATAACTCTACATATTAATATGCATGTGTCTGACCACAAAAAAAAAAACAACTTATTTTACATTTCAGGTTTACGAAGTTAGCTATCACATACACATACACATATACAAATACATATTTGAATTTTCCTTGGAGTTCAGTATTTTTGTGATTTTACTTTTTATACACCATATTTTGCATATTTGTGTGTTCAAACATGAATTAACACATAATATATCTGCTTGCAATGCAGCGAATCACACATAATGTTTGTTATTTAAACATAATTTGCCATTGTTGACTAACATATACGTCTATATACAACTTAATAAGAATTATAACTGTAAGGACGACCTGGTTAGTTATGGAAATTTCATGTCATTTAAGATCAAACGGTAATGGAAATTTCACAGTTGTCTTGTTTCCGGTATTTGTAAAAGTATGCAACAATAGCGAAGATCACAAAGTCAATTAACATTAAAATTCCCAGTAAGAAGAAAAGGTATTCTGTCTTTCCATCATTTATTTCATCTGGAAACCAAGAATCTGAAAAACATACGTTCATAATATCACACGATGACTAACCCCAAAAGGTTATAGAAGAAGAAACGTTTTTTAATACCGATGTAACATATCACCATTTGTAAGTTGGAAAAGCATCCTACGCATAACAATATGAAAAAAGAAAAAAAAAAAAAACCAACAACATGGGAATGATTTAATTAGAATTCTGATTCAAAATCAAAGTAGATGATCTTTTACACCTTCCTAGTACCTTTTGATTGTATATGGTATCAATCCTAAGCCGAGACGGCCTTTGAGAGAAACAGGAAAACTTTACTTTAATCTACATTGTTTACATAACTTTAGACAACTGAAAACAGACGAAGTTTTACTGTTGTTTATTTATACTTGAGTATATAGGAGCCAACATGTAGTTTTACATTTATAATTTAGGATTTTATCGATGACATTTGATCTTGATTTTACAGAGTTTGCACCATAACACTTTTTGATGACACAGCATAAAAACAAATAATATGCTTTCGAAAGGTATATGGTATATGATGGCAGCACTGATTTGGATTAAAGTTCAAAAAGGTTAAAAAAAACAAGTTATTTACCAACGCAGAAAGAATGAAAAGAGCTTTTTTGCGCTGAATGACATTTTCATTTACTATTTACATTTACTATTCAATTCTGTTTTATTTAATCTTAGTCTTTAAGTGGTACTGTTTTTTTTACATTTAAAGTCCGTATATCAGTACTATAGGTACATTCAGCTTATGAATACTTTCAAAAAGTATTTATGAATTTTGAGTACTTTATCAATTAGCAACATATACAAAAAGGATTCATAAATGTTTTTGTGCATAAATCACAACATTATAGCACTTTTAAACATGACAGTATAATCGATTTCAGTCTGAATGTTTAGTACTACAATTTGCATGGAAAGCCTGCTTCCAAATTACAAATTAGAAACAGTGGGTATGCCCAACACGTACAGAGTTTAAATGTTTCCAATCCAGTTTTTATTTGCTAAAACAAAACAAAAAATAAAAAGACAAATTGCACGAAACATCAAATTGATGCAATGGATAATTATCTACAACAATGATCTATTTATACCGTAAGGAATAGATTACCTTAGTAGTATTTGGCGAAACCTTTCGGAATTTTGGATCCTCAATGCTCTTCAATTTCGTACTTTATTTTGCCTTTCAACGTTTTGATTCAAGCGTCACTGGTGAGTCTTTTTAAGACGAAACGCGCGTCTAGCGTACAAATCATATACATTTTTTCAGAGGCTTTAGGTGTTATGACTTATCGAAAATTAAGTGAACAATGGACTTCTCCTTAAAATGAATATTGAAGTAAAATATATGAAAGAATTTTATATAATGTTTTAAAAATTATTCTCTCAGAGATCTGGTAAACACTGAATAAAAATAAGGTGTTTTGAGAACAAAAATACCATTGCTAGATTCGCTTTTCGCATAATTAAAGTCCTTAATTATAACCTCATGATTAAATTTTCACCTAGCATAGATTTACCTGGTGGCTGGGATCCTGTCACGGCATCTACAATTACTAAAATGAGTTCAGCTACATAACCACCAATTCCACTAGTTGCTAAAAATAATCCCATACAAACTCCCTGCATAAACACTGGTGCTTGAGAATAAGCGAATTCCAACCCTGTTAATTCATATTAACTGGTTGCTTTATAAATTCAAAGTGTATTCAAAATGTTACGATTATTACAATCACAAGGTCGTACGATTGCTACACTATAGCAAATGCCCCAGACCTCTTTGTTATCAAGCAAAAATAATATTCTCAAGATATGCACAGAGAACAAGGGCAAACATTCAGAGCGCGATGAAAAATGATCTCCGAGTGTCATTATGCAACAATAAGCCAAAAATGGTCAAAGCCATCAGTAACTCACAAAATTATGAAATTGAAATAAGGGTAATGTAGATGCAATACCTAAAAGAATTAGTCATTTCCGTTTTCTAGTTACAACCGAAACAGCAGGTGAAAAGATATATGATTAGAATAAAACCTGAATATAATAGCCTAATCCATCTAAGGACAACTTTGCCAGAGGGAGTTGAAACCTAAGTTTCTTAAATGTCTTGTTTTTTTTTTGGTTTGGTTTATAAACCACCTCTGTATTTATAAAAGCCATTAATACCAGTAAATCATTACTTGACAACGAACAATGGGATTATGTAGGTTTACAACAAACGATTTTTAGTTCTTAAATAACAGAATAATAGTTATTTGAAAACTAGGACTAGATATATACATTTTACATTAAAAAGGGTCGGAAATGTTAAACGTTATAGGGTTTTGTGATTTAGCAGAAAGTAATATTTTGGAACAATGCTGACATAAAAGGGGCAGTAAACATGTCAATTTTAGAACATGATTGTGGTAAATTAATATTTTTCAATTACAAGTGAAAAGTTTTTTTTTTGTTTTTTTACAGTAAACTATTTTTCCAATTAAGAGTATTTACAAAATGAGTATTTGTATACTATTAATATGATTACCTGATATACTTGTAAACACTTCACTGGCACCTATCAGAGTAAACTGTGGTATCTGTGCAAACACTGATATAGATGACGCATTAAATGTTTTACCAGCAAGTTTTTGGCCTATTATACTTATATCCTTCTTTCGGTAAATTTCCAGAATACCCGCCACAAATACTGACATTGCAGCGAAAATCATTCCAATTCCTTAAAAATGTGCAATATTTATATGTAAACAGATTCAGAATATGCACTACAAGATAAACTTTGTTCGATAGTTTCTGTCGTTAATTTTTAGTTGGCAAGGTCTTAATTATGTTTTCCATACATGATTTTTATACACAGTCAGAAAGCATTCTTCAATTTCAAATTTTTCTTGAAATTTTTTTTTTCTCAGTTTGAACTTTGCGATTACACTGTTTTATAAATCTAATATCTTCTTTAGCAAAGATATTACTCTGTTCGGGTGTTATTATTAACTGATTTTAATTATGTTTGATAATTTTGCTTCATATCTTCGAAAAACATTAAAACTGTCAGAATACCCTAATGTCGTAGCACTTTCCGTTAAATGAGACATGACCAACAGCTTTACTCTAAAAATATTTGTTTGTGCATTAAACAATTGCATTTCTTCTCAAAATTAGGATGTTAATATCTGAGTTTTGAATTTATGCATCTATTATAAGAAAGTAGTAAAACATGGTTATTCTAAATAATCACATAAAAAATTCATTACTCAAATTTACCCATTCTCTGTAAATGTGAAGGTGATTTGTTGATCTTTGCCAAGAATGGATACACAACCGTTTCCATTATTGGTATCAAAATTATAATAATGATCGTGTCAAATATGTTTAGCACTGCTACGGGTACATTACCGGATCCTAATTTGATGTCCATTCTTTCACTTTGCAAGAAAAATGTTGTACCCATCTAAAATAGATATGAACAAACTTAACTGCAGATGACAATAAACAAGACTGTAAGTTAAATTCTTACTAATTACTATAAAATTATTGATAATTCTACACAGTATATTCTTCAACTTTTAAATTACATGACATATTATGCCGTTTAGAAGAATATTTAGGGAATATCAAGATAAACATTAGAAGATAAACGATAACATTAACTGTTGTATATAATGATTGTATCTTCAAACGCAAAGCTATCGTCTTCTTGAGCGATTGAAATGTTACATCGATAATTTTGCGTTTGATACGAAAAATTCAGTTAAGAATGATAAATATTTGAAAGAGAGAGAGAGGGGTAAATAAAAGCAACAGTACTTTTTGCACCAGGTAACACTATAATTTGATACATATATATGTGTCAATAGCAGCAACATTTCTAACCTACTAAACAATCTGATTGTGGATAACTTTATTTGAGATTAAAATTCTGATATCTGATTATTATGCCGTTGGAACACTGCACAGAATTTGCGCTATTCTTTCAAGCTATGCGGTTATATGGTTATTTGTCCGGTTCTTTGTCGATGTCGTAAACTTGGATATACATTTGTGTAATTGATTACTTATTTCGAACCCCAGACAACTTCTCATACCGCCTAATTTTTAGGGTACCTTTTAGATTCAATTTGCTGTAATTTAGCAAATCTCGAGTAGCCCTTTGTAATATGGTTTCTCAAAATGTAAAATCGCCAGTTTTACACGAAAGGCGGAAAAAAATCAGTTCCAGTAATACTCATTTTTGTAATGAATTATACCTGTGAATAAACTGCCCAGTACATAATAACCAATAGAAATACTGGTAGAATACGTAGGACTGCTATTACACCGTTTACCATCTCATTACTGTACGGGCCACCTTCATCTTCCCTTGCAGCGTTGAAACCCTTACATTTGGTAGCACAACAAACACCAATGGTATCCTGAAGAACACTGCCTAAAATCACATGCATAAGAATATTTGGTAATGACGAAGAACATAACCCATATACAACATGTAAATTTAATGTTTGCAAATGACGAAAATATGTATCCCTAAATACGACATGGCATATGAATATTTATTCTAGATGAAGAACATTGCAGAAATACAACATGTATTATTAATTGTTTTTTCTTTCTTTTATTGAGAACGTCGCGCTCTTTTGCCTCAATGCAACACGCACAATGATTGTTTACCGAGAAGAACACTACTGTATCACAACGTGCTTAATAAATGAGCCTTTATCTCTTATATTTTGTTACCGATGACTTTTTTCTTCATAGGTACTATGAAAAACGTACGGATTGTTCATACAAAATAAAGTAAAAATGCAAATGAAAGTGTGAATCGGCAATATGATTGGATGTCGTTTAACCCATATACTTTAACTGTTGACACAACGATATAGTTAAACAATCCTGCTTATTAATGGTGAAATGTGCAAAGATAAAATTGGGTTGCTGTAGAGGTGCAACTTATTGCTATAAAATATAGAAATGAGTGATCTAAAGGTATATTGCATGACGAATCATACTACTTAGTATGAATCAAGAACTTTTACCCTCTCGGAGCAGCTGATATCACTCAGTTTTTGTGTGCTCAAATATTAGTTTTCTGATTGGTGTCTTCGATTTATGTTTTATTGACTCAACTGTATCTACTAAAATTTTTATTGTTTGCAACGACTGGGTAGGCAACCAGGGCCGCTGAATATACCATTCGTCAGGTAACCAGTGCTTTAGCTATCGCATGAATTGACTGGTACATTTTTTTTTGTTAATTTCCCAGTTATTAATTATTAATTATGTAATTTTACTAAAACGTAGGTTGCAACTCTCTCAGGTGAAAGATACCAAAGGGATATTCAAACTCGAATATAAGTCGAAAACAAACTGACAACATCATGGCAAAAAAGAGAAAAAAAAACAACCGAAAAACAATCAAAAGACAAATAACAGTGTACAAAACACAATAAAGAAAACTAAAGACTGAGGAACACGAACCCCACCAAAAACCGGGGGTAATCGCGACATTGACCTAAGACCGAATTTTTTTGGGGTATTTGTATGTAAAGGAAGCTATAGTTGAAGTGATCCGTTCGAAAGATTCACGGACACCATCCCGAGTTGGTTGACCGTTATGGAATATCTGTAACAGGTGACCACAGATGTATTCCAATTGTCGTAACCACAATCCCGTCTCTTTTTATTCAAAAATACGTGTCGTAGCCAGGGAAATTGATATCATATTTTTTTGGGAAGGAAACACGTGAAGTTCAATTTACACGTTCAAAGAAATATACACCAGAGAAAACAATACTGCTGTTACCTTTTGCAGGTGAAGAAATATACTTTGACTTATTCAGGACGAAAACAACTAGTGCTATTATCATGCTAATTAATGGTATAAGAAAACCAACATCAAATCCAACATCCTGTTGTACAGCTGCTACTCCAGAGTAGGCAATTATAGCACCTACATTTATAAACCAATAAAACCTATAACATATAATGAAATATAAAAAATCAAAAATACATCTAGTCTTACTTAATAATTTAATGATAGTTTGATATTGTAAAATTCTTTGTGCTTATTTGATGGATTTATGATTAAGTTATGGTCTTTCTGTATTGAAATTCTCTATTCCATTTTGCATTGAACATTGCATCAATTTTTTTTTCCGTCCGGTAATGTTCATGACTTTGTTGAATGAAATCAGCATAGAAGTACAGCGGAATTTATAAGAAAATAAGAATTCATATCAGCAAAGTTAGTAGAATGAGCTATCTTTTTAGAAACATCATGTGTTCCAACGGTATTATTCATCAATGTTTTTACTTGAAGATATATATTCTTGCTGTAAAGTAGAAGCAAAAACCGATGTTAAAATCTCATAAATTCTGTAAGAAGATACCAATCAGGGTAAAAATGGAGGTAATGAACGAGACTTTCTGCTTCAAAAAGTAAGCCTCTACTGTTATGAATGAATCATCCGCTATGAAAGTCCATCCTCAGTCAAAATGTCAGAATAGGGAAAAGGAGACAATTGATTAACTGACGAATCTGACAAATATTCTGGTAAAAAAAGATGTAAGAATGCTAAAACATATTGCTAGTGAGATGAGACACCGACACATCGTAGTGGACAACCAATTTGTGATGGTGGTCGTAAGACTTGTGTAGTGTTGTTTTCAGTCGTTCTTCTTTATAACCCTGTTGAAGCAGTGTTTGTGTGAGGAGCACGTCACTGTTAGTTAGGTCATTATAATGTAAATATTCACGAGCATAACGTGTTAATTGAAATATATAAACAAAATATAATTAGTACTGCTGAGAAATGAAAAGTTGACAATGGCTAATCTGAATCATCACGTTTGTCATAGATTCTAGTTTGAAGTTGTCTATCTGTGTCAATAGCAAGGAAAAGATCGAGGCATAAAGCAGACCGTCTAGTTTCGCTAGTATCATCAATCGCAAGTTCATTGCTATATGTCAGATATTAATATAATATATTTATCTTTTTCTAGTGAAGTGTTTGTGTTCTCTGTACCAGTTATTACTCAATTCGTAGAGATAACACGGGAAGTTTTCAGAAGTTACAAAATTTTTTTAAAATACTGTTGTGCGGGGCCTACTGTACGACTTATTTTGTCTTTCTATGAAGTCGATCCATATAAAGTTTAATAGATAACAAACTTCCTCAAAGACAAAAAATATATTGTGCAAAGTACATAACTTTTATAACCTATATTATTGATGTCATGTCATTCATAAACCCACGTTTCATCTAGTTATTGCTTCTAAAATATGCCAGTGTCCTTGATATTAAGAATACAACCGTAAGATGAAGGTCTGATTCATATCTTGAACTTTTCTTGAAATTAGAAAGGATGGGAGACTTCAAACTAGGATCTATAACAAACTTGGCGATTTCAAACTTACAATATTAACTTTTAGTTTCTCAGTAGTAAGAGTTTCTCCACCTCATCACTAGCCCAGTAGTCAGCACTTCTGTGTTAACATGAGTTATCATTGATATGGTCATAACTATAAATCAACGGTTTACAAAACTTTTCGAAATACTAAGGATTTTCTACCCTTGGAATAGATAATCTTAGCTGTGTTTGGTAAAACCTTTCGTAATTATGATTCTTCAATGGTCTTCACTACGTACTTTATTTGGCTTTTTTAACTTTTGTGATTCGAAGGTCACTGATAAGTCTTTTGAAGACAAAACGCGTGTGTGGCGTACAAAATTTAATCCTGGTATCTTTTTTTAGTTTATTTAAATGTCTGGAGTGATACATTACGCGGGTTCATATTCCCAGAGAGTCCTCCTCTCTGAAAAAGATCTACGAGGAAGACTGTTCTGCTCTTTGGTCTGGTTGTTGTCTCTTTGACACATTCCCAATTTCCATTCTCAATTTTATGCAATAGACGCAACAGAGATTTAACGGTCACCATCATTTTTTCGTTGTTCGATACTATGTCTCTGTGTCTCACTAATCACAAGAGAGTGTTTTCGAGCTCTTACATCTTAGGACACAAGAAAAGTCGTCTCATAAGTAATTTACCAATTGTGTCCTATTCCCTATCGTAACTATTTTGATCGAGTATGGCGGAAATGCATGCATTCGAGAGATGCATTAACTGTCGACACACCAGGTCTTGTGTCAGTTTTAGGTTCATGCAATTGCCTCAGTTTTTCTTTCTTGATATGTATCTTTAAAATCGGTTTTAACGCATTTAAAAATTGATAAACTATTAATGCTTCTTATTCAATAACTTTTCAAAGTGTTAATACACCTATATTAAATCAGAAAACGTACCAATAGTTCTTTTATTTTTTGTATCTCTAAAGGCAAATCTTGCATAGTTTTTGTTAAGTTTATTCTCAGCTTGCAAAGACGCTTGTTATAATTTGACATTTGGTATAAATACTTCGGTTTATGCTTTAGGAATGCCTATTTATTTCCAGATGTTTGAAAACAATACTGCAGTGTACCACTAATTCTACGATTTGGCTTATAATTAGACATTAGATAGTAAAAAATACCAATTTACCAATTAAAGAAAGACTGCACAGCTTGTGGTCCCTGATTTTCAACCTGTTGAGCACCAAATGGTCCAACATTAGACTTTATACCTCCAGTCCCTATAGCAATTAGGACAAGCGATGACAAGAAAAATCCTCTTCTTGTTTCCTGTGATATGAGTAGTTTGGTGTTAACCGTGTAAGCTAGTCAGCTTTTTTAACATGTCTAGTTAATGGATATGTTAAAATGCCCCATTAAGTCTTTGATGTGCAAAACGGTATTTGTTTTCTCGACCAATATGCTGATTTATACGATAAGCGTATTTATTTTGCTATTCTAGTGAAATACATTGCTAATGATGAAAACATTACTACCGGTATTTTCATATTTATAATTATATAGTGTGTAAACGAAAACATGCTATTTCATCACTTGTATTATTGAATGTGACTGATGATGAATTTTCTATTCATTTTTCCAACTAGTGGAATCATTTGCTATTCACTTTGAAGGGAAACCCGTTTACAATACATTGGCCTAGTATTTGGTCAACTTACAGTAGATATTTCGTTATGAAGTCCAAACCAAGTCTTGTAGTCAACAGCCGATGCTGGTAGTAAAAATAACCCTATATAACAGACATCGATAACAAAATAAATAATTTGGGATACTGATTGATAATTTAAGGTATTGAGGTATTGCTAGTTTTATATACCAACAACAATCGAAATTTCTATCCGTAACATGTTCCATTTGTGCACTCGTACTATACGACTTCTTCCTGAACTCACATGAAACAAAATTTATACACAACACAAAAACACAAGAAGAAAAATTTTCAGCAAAATCTTTCAATTTCTCTCTCTGATATATTAATGCTGTCCTTTCATTATATCCGTCAGTGCTTATATATCCTTGATATATCCAGATTAACTTCAGAAATTAAAGCGACAAGAAGCTAACTTGAAGTCTAATAATTAAAACAGAGGTGGATAATACCAAAGGAATAGTCAAACACATAAATCGAAAACGAGCTAACAATGCCATGGCAAAAAACAAAAAACAGCCAAAATGACAAACAACAGTCTACAAAACACAATTCTAGTGGATATTAATGCAAATCGACGCTGAATACAACAGTTTGTGACAAACGCCATGGTGTGGGGTTTCCTATCTTTCACTTCTCATTCTTGATTTTACCATAACTTTTGGAGATTTACGAAATGTTTGACCTTGCTTTTATGGTATGAGGACTTCACAAATAAGTTATGAATTTTAGAGTTTTGGTTGGTTTAGTGTTGCTTAATCTTTTGTTAACTATATATATGTCGTTTTTTGAAACTTTTGTTTATTTTTCGCCATGGTGTTGTCATTATTATTCGACTAATAGTTTGTGGTTACCCCTTCTCCCTCTCCTTAAACATAATTTTAGTTCAGTAATCGACACAGCAAATTATTCTTTGATGGATCCCATATGCTTTATCTTTTGTTTTTTACATGTTTATATATAGAATAAAATTTATTAGTAGAAGGCTTTGAAAAAGGTAGAATGCGAAGCTATTTGGAGAATATCTTTCCTGTTTCGATCCGAGTACAAATACAATTTATATTTTTTCACAATGTGTGGTTGTTCGCTTTAAACTGTAACTCTTAAAACTGTTCCATGTGGAACGACATAACAAATTCCCAGAACATTTATTATTTCGAAAAGCCATAGATAAACTCTGCGGACACATATTATTATCGTCACCAACAAAGCCTTGAATACGGTAATGGACTGTATAAAACCAACGTTAATATGGTAAATGCTTTTTTGACACAGTTGTAGTTTAGAAGTGTTTATGTTACTTGTATCGACACTTCCTCCTGGTTGATATGATTAAAAATATCATGGTAAAGGACGTATTCCTTATAATAGAAGAAAATCATGAAGTTGAGATATCACTATAAAATTTAATTTACTTGTAAATCCAGAATCGTTCTATTTCACTTTCATTGTCTATTGCATCAATTTGAAAGGAAGGACCGAAGCATGTAAACTCGACAAAGAAACGCGTAACTTCTAGAACGGAGAGTTCACGATCTTGCTTCGAAACTTTTAATGTAATTATACGCAAACATCCTTTTAGGGTTTCGTTTTTGGGGACTTTTGGAACTTTTCCTTTAACATAGTTGTCGCCTAAATAGAAAAGTTGTGAATAATTTAACAAAAACGTACAAATATCTGACCTCAATACCAAATTCCATAAATATACAAAAATCATTCAAATATAACGTTTTCTTTATTCTATATATTTTTTTATAAATCGATGGCATATCATAAGGTATACAAAAGAAAGTGTGTTTATAATCAAAACAGGATATGCAAATACGGTTTATAGGGGGTCTAAATTGAAAACGATAGATTTTTTTTTTATACTTTGCTAAAATGTATTTTATATCCTGTTATATTCACAAATATGATAAAAGTTTGAATCAGGAGTCTCACGTAACCCTTTCATGTGACATCATAATATTCACACTTACCGATGACGTAAATTAGTCCACATCCTAATATGATGTTATACTTTCCTACAAAAGCGTCCGCCAAATATCCTCCGAAGATTGGTACAATAAACACCGAACCTGAAAAATTAGTAACATGTATTACAACAAAGCCCAATAAAGTGGAACCATTTAAAAGATCCTTGACATTTTTTTAATAAGCAATGTATTATATGACCTTAGTACTTAAATAAAGTTTATTCCAAATGTCCACACCCAAAAGAGTAGTTAAACAGACAATTTATGTGTATCTTATATTAATCATGATGTTCAAAGATTATCAATATTCACCAAATGTTAGCCTAACATCTTCAAGAAAGGATCACGCCACAGTTTCAAAATCGCTTTATAAGACTGCGTATCTGGATTAAGAGGTGTCTTTATTTTGATATGCTTTAATTTTCAAGAGCATTGTTCGCTAACCTTTATATTTAAGCGCTCCATCATTGTCTATTCTTTATGTTATCGGTCCATTCTTCCCTATTCTTTTGTCTTTGATTTTTGGCCGTTATTCTCTATCCGGTAAACCTTATCCAGACTCTCATTTTTTCAACCAAATTTTTTCAGCATTCACATCTCTCTAAAAATTCCACCTTAAGTTAACTTCATGAAAATCATTTATACTCAGACTTTGTAAAACGCCACCAGTGTCTGAGCAGAAAGTTGATGAACCAGGGTATGTCAAAACGTCTTGTCCTTTTCTAAAAAGTTCATCGGAAGGTACCAAGAACATGTTGATAAATATTCCGTATCAACTTCACAAATAATACACGATGGTCTTGAAGTATAGATTTTGCGTAGTGACGTTGTTTATCATCTTAATAACGTGTTATAGTATTCTTTATTTGTCTTAATTAATACTACTTTTATTGTTAAGCTCAGTTTTTTGATATATCCATTTGACGTGACTCTGTGCTTATGTATCCCGTCATACCTTGAACGACAAAATTATTTCATTTTTTAATATTACTTTTACTGTTAAGTCTGTTTTTTGTGATATACATTTGACATGACTCTGTACTATGTATCCCGTCATAATTTGAACCACACTATTAGTTTATTTGTTGATATTGCTTTTGCTGTTGGGTCTGTTTTTTGTGATGTCCATTTTGCGTGACTCTGTGCGTATGTATTCTGTCATACTTTGAACGACAAAATTGTTTTATTCATTGATATCACTTTTGCTGTTGAGTCTGTTTTTTGTGATATACGTTTGACGTGACTCGGACTTATGTGTTCCGTCATGATTTTAACCACACTATTATTTTATTTGTTAATGTTGCTTTTGCTGCTGGGTCTGTTTTTGTGATGTCCATTTTGCGTGACTCTGTGTTTATGTATCTCTTTATACCTTGAAAGACAAAATTATTTTATGTCTACCTGTACGAATTTCAAACGCGCGATTTTACGCCAGTACTTAAAACCTTCCATCCTTATAGGTGGATTTTACATAGATAAATAAAATCGTATGATATAAGCATAATGAGGATGTTAAATTTGATGTATGCCCCTTTTGTGCTTCTTCGTAACATTTGTTTGTTTTATAGTGATTAAGATGATAACACAATGTTGACTGCTGTAATCCTATTTTGACATTTTACCAATTGTGTCTGTTTGTTTTGTTCACGCATCGTTGTCAATATAATGGAATTTGATACGACTGTCATACAAGTGAGAGGTTTGGCTAGCCATAAAACCAGGTTCAATCCACCATTTTCTAAATAAGAAAATGCCTGTACCAAGTCAGGAATATGACAGTTGTTATCCATTCGTTTGATGTGTTTGAACTTTGATTTTGCCATTTGATTGAGGACTTTCCTTTTGAATTTTCCTCGGAGTTCAGTATTTTGTGATTTTACTTTTATATCCCGAATTATATATGTAACACCTTCTTAACTGCCAATTTTGAACCAATGTTTAAACATTACCTTTTGGTAGTCACGTACAACTAAAACTAACACTCTGGTTTTTTGAAAATCTTAATAAGCATTATGTTTATAATCATTTAGCACATCTACCCTAAAGTTGTAATGAGAGTTCAAAAAAAAAAAAATAAAACTCAAAATGGCCAATAGATATTTCTAATTTAGCAAAGGTTTCATTCAATGTAACATGTGTAAATTGTTTCAGTAGTTTCAAAAAACAACATCAAAAGCATCATTTTTGTCAGTGAAGGACAACTCTTTCATATGCTCTAAATGTGATTTGTTGAATTTGTGGTGTGACACCCTGAAAGGATGAAAAAAGAAAACTGCCATTTTAAAGTAATTTTCATAGTCTAATAGCGGAAATTAGCCAAAGTGTAAGTCTTATTGATCAAAACACACCCATATTTATAAATGTGCAATAGCTGGACCTAAAAAACAAATTTTGCTTAGGCATCTATTTGATTTGATTTTTTAATTATCTTAAAACTATCTGGAAAATACTAAATCAGACTAACCCGAAAATATTAAACTGATCCTTGCTGCACCAGTCGAAGAAATATCTAGAGTAGATGTACAATACAATATCAAATTGGCTACCACACTGTAATACGTCAAACGTTCACATAATTCGGTCATCAAAATACATCCAACTATGAACAGTTTTTTCCTTGTAAAACGAGGTCTTCCCTCGAATGTACCGTATCCAGCCGAGTTAGGGTTTGCTTCAGCATTAACTTCACTACCTGTTAAAAGCGGTTTGCTGGCATTATTTTCTTCTGTGGATGTCATAATACCCTTTAATGATGTGTTGTCTTTCTATCAGCTTAAGATGGAGCGAATTTTCCAATTTAATAGCATACAGATGTTTTAATGAATATTGTTATCACATGCTGAAATGGATGATTTAAGTCATATTATCACTTAACATATTAATAAAAATAGATTTATGAAATCGCATTTCCTTGTTTAAGTTAAATGTACTCAGTTTCCGCAGTATTCTGTATTTAAATCAAACAATTCATATAAATGACTTATACATGATTTCCCTATTGACTGGTATTTTATTTCATTAAACGACGTTAACATTTTTTAGAATTTGATATCGGATATATTGTATTAGGGCATAATAGTGTTTTTTTACAGAGGTTTCCTGTTCATACTAACATGTAATTGCGTCAAGGGGTCTCGTTGGCATGGTTGGCCGAATGTTCATTTACTGTAATCTTCTTTTTTGTATAAGCTTCCTACAGGACCACCTCTTATAATATAAGAGTATAAGTGTAATTTTATATAGGGAAAAAACACCCAACTACTTTCTTTTTGTTGTTGTATGGTATTTCAATAAACTTTCTATAGCATACTATGTAATTTTTCCCCATGAATGTCACTTTAAAAGATATATATACAGTTTTGGCTTTTATTATGTTTAAATTTTACAAAATTATATTATTTACACTTGTGGTTGTTATGTATATCAAAATCAATAGCTGGTTAAAAAAAGAGATAATTAAAATTTAATGAGATATAATGTTTCTTTAAGCAAACATTATCTTAAAGGGGCTTCGGTTGCCAAAAAAATAAATAAAAATGAATTAGTCTTGAATTCTAAAATAGTATACAATGATTAAAACTAAAATATCTCTCTTTAATTTATGAATATAAACAGAAACAAACAAATAAAAAATAACCAATATCAAAATAATTCCTTGTCTGTCAGCTCTGCGGTTGTGAATTCGAATGCCGTTAATTGCGAGATGTGTACTAATAGGTCAACACTGCCTTTTTTACGCGTTTGTTAACTATCTCATTACGGGTTTTTCCCTCGCTCTTGCTCAGTGTGATTGCCGAGTCTCTCAGTCATTTTGAGGTCAAAGCTAACGCATACGGAAAAGCTGTCGGAACATTATAGAACGGGAAGCGAATTGTTCAATAGCATGAAATTAATACAATGAAGAATTTATTATTCACATTTATATTCACGCCCTGGTGATAAATTTCGTACTCGCCTTAACGTCTTAATTCCATGTCCGATGCGACATACAACAATACCGGTTTAAAATGAATTACATAACTATTTCACCTTTTAGTATTCAAATTTCGACGTCTCGAAGATAAGTAGAAAAGACAAGATGTTAGAAGTTATATTCAATTAACTTCTTTGATTCAAGTGTTTGACTTTTGTTGTAAGGTTTGTGTTTTAAAAGCTACTGTCATACACAAATCAGCTCTAGATTGGCATTCCACAAATTTTTAGTGCTTTATTTAAAATTTCGTTTCAAATTTTTTTATTATTTCAAGATATTAGAAATGTTTTGACATGGACATTGAGAAATTTAAAGATTTAGAGATTTTTGTGTTTACCCGTTACATAAGAAAGCGGTGTTATAGCACAACATAAGACCACACTGTAAATATCAGTTGGATAGGGTATTGACTCTTCAGATTGGCAAAACAACAACAAAAAAAAAAAAAAAAAAAAAAAAACAAAACAAAACAAAACAAAACAAAACAAAATTTAATATAAGTTCTCTAATTGTAGCCAACCGGAATGTGTGCACCCAATAAGAAGGAGCAGCAAATGGAACATCATCAATAACGAAAGTGAAGTAAAGAAAGTGAAATCTGCTCCGATTATAGATTTTGGTATGAAGAAAACCATTAACAAACCAATAATTATCATTGTCCTAAAATGCTACCCATAACGTTATACATTGTAATTGGTAATTGCATTAGGATATTCAAAACAAATTCTGAGTAATCTTTAACAAGTAAATCATGCACATATCAACAGATACTGTTTAAATCTCGCAGTTGTGTTTAGTTGGATTTTAGAAAGTAATCGCATCAACGTAGAAAGTTATATGAATTCCCTCTCACGATGCCAATCATTTTCACGTGCAACAATATAACGCCTCTGTGTTCTCGTGGTACCGTGGTCGCCTCTAGTATTAAAGACCGTATGTACAAGAACTACCCAGTCTACAAAAATCTATATAGAATAATGAGCAACACGACTACCCAAACAAAAAAAAGTTGATGTGGTCTAAGGTGCTCCGGTAAGGTATCAGATATTGCGCAACTAGTGACACCCGCCATGTTGCTCATGGTAAGTACACATTTGATGATAAGTCGCATTCGGTGATGTCATAATCGGCGGAAAAAGACGGAATTGTAGTTATGGCAATATGAACATATCCGTGGTCATCTGTGACACTGATATTTCATAATGGTCCACCAACTCGTGATGGCGTCCGTAAATATAAATTTGGGAGATATATTACGCACATGCAGGCGTTGCTTGGATGTTGCTACATAGAAATTGCAAGTTCACAACGGGAAAACTGGAATTATCCCTTCTGTCGTAAAATTTTATGATGACCGAACCTCACTGTCAATTTCTAGATCTTAGTGAAGACCAGAGGAAGACTTAAACTGTATCTGTTCGCTGATATCGAATATTTTCACCAAACTGTGAATTATTGAGAAAAGCGACATTATCTATATAGAGGAATGTGAAGTTGAAGGATAGTACTGGCTTCTTTTGATACTTCATGAGAAGCTCTTGTATGAATTAATTCCAATACGAATAAAGGAACAAGTCGACAAGAAAAAGGAGCACAGTTGGTTCTCATAGGATTGCCGATTGTTTGTTGAAAAACACCTGCTTCGAACGTAACAAATATGTTGACCATAAGAAAATCAAGTATTTTGATGATATCAGTTTCAGAGATTTGTTTTAATCAGAGTCATACAAACACTGCCTTCTCTGTCGAAATAAGTGCTAAGTTTTTCGGTTACTGGATAATAGGGATCATCGTAAACATGTGACGGGAACAGTGTACACTGTCAAGAACTTCAAGTACTAAAAGATATATAAGTTACTGAAATATTTCATTTCGATCTGATTTTATCAAAGACCAATTTGAAAATTGGAAACTCTTATCATTTGACTCATAAAGTCCAATATTATGTCTGTTTATGAATTAATGAAAAAAAAATTATTACGCAGATGGTCTCTCGGTGTTGTAAACAAATAGATGGAGGTATACGTCAATGAGACAGCAATCCAGCGACACATATATAAACCAAAAGATCTCAAAGGAGTAAAATACAGTCTTCAACAACAGACAGAGTGGTTTCAATGTGTTTATATATGGAATAGAAATTGTTTTATTGTTGCACTTTGTAGAATCAATAATATGTAACTGGTCTACCAATACTGTCGTCTATTCATATTTACATGCATGTATTGGTCATTAGTAGGTTATAATTGACTTTGATCTTAAGACATTTTTTTATCTGATCCATATCTGCATTGAACTTACTGAAGAACGCATATACATATTTGGTCACATACTTTAATACTGGCACTTTTATCCTAATGTGATACCAGTTAAGAGACAATAAGGTTATTAAGCAAACACTTTAAAGATCTGCAAACTGAAGTATAACAAGCACACTTAATCGTCATAGGCTTTCGCACTTGAGTAGTCACATATTTAAACTTAAGCAATTACCATCTCACTTTAGCGTATTATACCATCAGACTATAGGAAACCAGGTACAAAAACATCACCATCGCACTTTAAATACTTTATTGACAACCATCATTTTAGCTACTCAATACGCATTTTCCCTTCAGATTGATGTTAGAGCATTCTGTAATAACGTTATATCTGAATTGAGGTTTCTTTTTGTTGATTTTTTTCAAACGCTCCGATTGTGACAGATTGATTAAAACTTTTAATTCTTACATAACTTAAAAGAAAACCGTTCGGGCTGTTAATTTACTGTTTGAGTCTTATTCCCAATTGTGATATATTTACTGAGATTAAATTCGCATGGCGGGAGACGCATGTTCAGCTGGAAACGGCTACTCTGTCGACGCACCGGTCTCGGTCCTTTTGAAATTCAAGCGGTTCCCTCACTTTTTGTTTCCTTTAACCTTGATTTGTATTTGCTTAATGAATTTATGAGTTTTGAACATCGGTAAACTATTGGTGCCTTATAATAAGTAATGAATGAAAACGTGCAAAGAAATAAGTTCCATGTATTACAATGTAGGAGTGTATGTAAAAGTTGTATTGTATATCTGTGTATGTATGTGATGTATGTTTACACAGTTTTGGCTGCTGGATCCCAATTATTGCCACATTAACCTATTATGTCTGTTTGGGTTCCTCACCGCATTTTGTCAATATAACGAAACTATACACTGTCACACAAGTGGGAAGTTAAGCTAGCTATAAAACAATGTTGAAATCTACATTTTCTTCGGAAAATGCTCGTACCAAGTCAGGAATATCGCAGATGTTTTTCACTTGTTCCGTTGATTGATAGCGTTTGATTTTGTCAGTTTTATGGAATCATTCAAATAACCCGGATGCAAATTATGTTCAATACGATTTAAATGACATAACTAAATTGAACGAAGACGATATTTTATTTAAATTTTATAAACTGATGAGCAAATCATTCAAGGGATGCAAATTATGTTCAATACGATTTAAATGAAGAAAACCCCAGTTTGGCTAAGTAGCCTTTTCATTAATAATGGCATATCAATTCATTCAGTATCGACCATTTATACGCATTTCAAAATAAAACTGCTATTGGCCAAAAACAAATGAGAATTGTTGTTACAATCTGACAAAAAACGATACAATTAAAATCATTTAAAATAAGCATGGAAGATTAAGTATCATTGTTAATGGATAAAAGTATTATCATTTATGCAAAATTATTCTCTACTGTTGGTCATTGATTATGTATGTGCATAACTATGTTCGAGAAAAATATTGATAAATCATGAACATTCAGTATACCTTGTAATCAATTTGAATCGATGAGTTCTTTTATAAAAAAAAGAGCCCAACTAATTGCTTTTGATGATTCTCTTCCGTATATCACTCTGTATTTTTTTTAAAATTTCCATTATGGTTCGGTTTAGTCTACTTGTTATTTTCAATCTTTTATATATTTATCTATAGTCGATGCATAATCAAGATTGAATATTTTTGGAGAATTGCTTCATTAAAAATTGGGCCAATAAGAAAAATCTGTATACCATCGATGAATATTGGTATGATTGAAAATAAGACTTCATGAATTTGGTGAAGGATTTGTTTATAAGCTTCATCACAAACGCTGAAATCCCAACATTTGAAAACCAAGGTTATATAAGTACTTGAATCTGTGAGAACTTTATGACCAACATGAACCTTATAAGATCAGCCAAGTCCACATTTGCCTGAGTGAGTTTGAACGTTAGTTTCTTAATGATTTCCAAATTTATTAACGGAGAATTTAAAAACGGCATGTTATCAATCATGTCTGTTCCACAGAACTGAAATAAATAATACCATGTATTATAGTACATGTGCCTGCCATATGTTTATCTAGACCGTTAGTTGCAGTTTTAAAAAACTGATACATACTTTGCCTTTGTTGGCGATCAATATGTCAATATACATCTTAAAAAATACATGCGTAACAGTTAGAACGGAATATTGTTTCATACAAATAAACAAATGTATTGTAATTAAAAAAAGGAAACACATTTGTCATTTACGCGATAACAGTTTTAATTACATTTCTGTTGTTATGTTCTGCTCCTTGTTGTCGTATTTCACCACTACATGTTGAGGTACTGTTATTTCAACATTTTCATTGATGACACAGTGTTTATCTTGTGTTGATTCTGAAATTTCAGCCTGATCTTTGTCTAGTTTTCGGTATTTGTAAAAGTATGCAACAACGGCAAACAACACAAAGTCAACTAACATTAAAATCCCTAATAAAAAGAAAAGGTATTCCGTCTTGCCATCATTTATTTCATCTGGAAACCAAGAATCTGAAGAAAATCATAATATGTTAATTGTATTACATGATGAATTGAAAGTAATTATAATCTAGTCACAGTTAAGACGAAAAAAAGCTGCTTCTATTTGTAGACAGCAAACGATCAAGTTGATTGATATTTTAGTCTTAGATACATGATTATTTTTTATTAGTTGTTATTGACTTTGAACTAGCTGTCAGTAACTGAAAATACTCTCAGATCTGTACTTAGTGTACTTTTTGTTGTTAGGGATGAGGGATGGATATATACCCTGCCACGTCCGGTCTGTGTTTATGTTTGATGTTTTCCTGTTTTGTATCGATCTGATGAGTTAAGCCTTTTTAAACTGATTTTTATAGTTTGTTCTTATGTTGTGCTGTTACAACACCACTGTCCCAGGTTAGGAGGACGGTTGGGCGGTCACAAACATGTTTAACCCCGCCACATTATTTATGTGCCTGTCGCAAGTCAGGAGCCTGTAGTTCAGTGGTTGTCGGTGGTTCATGTCTGTCATAAATGCTTTTCGTTAATTGTTTTGTTATAAATTAGGCCGTTAGTTTTCTCAATTGAATAGTTTCGTATTTTTCATGTCGGGCCATTTATAGCCGACTATACGGTATGGGTATTTCTCATTGTTGAAGGCCATACGGTTGCATATAATTGCTTACATCCACTTTATTTGAACTTTGGTAGATTGTGTCTCATTAGCAATCATACCTCATTTCCTTATTTTTATATAGGTGTACATTTCTTATTGTACATATATATTCTACTAGTATCTTGCACAACAAATGTTTTTATCCTTTCACATTTCGTCTTCTTCGTAGCTAGTAAGTGTAATAGTTAATAGAATCCCTAGGAATTTTTTTTTCGGATGCCGTCACGTGTTGGTCGTGTTGGAGGCCGTACTTTGACCTATAATTGTTTACTTTTTACACATTGTAACTTGAATGGACAGTTGTCTCATTGGCACTCATACCACATCTTCTTATTCATATATAATGGAATATATGTGTAACAGTGGACAATGGATATGTTCCAATGGTCGCAACAACAATCCAGTTCTCTTTCCTCGAATGTGACATCTCCAAATGAGACTTGGTACAGAATTTGTACTTACACGAGGAACACGACGGGTGGAGCAGGATATGCTTACCGTTCCTGAGCACCTGAGACCATCCCAAGTTTTTGGTGGAATTTGTGTTGGTCAGCCTTTGTTTTCTATGTTGTGTTTTGTAGACAGTTATTTATCTTTTCGTTGTTTTTTCTTTTTTTGCCATGGGGTTGCCAGTTTGTCTTCGACCTTTGAGTTTGAATATTCCCCGAGTGTATCACCAGCCCAGTAGTCAGCACTTCTGTGTTGACATGAATTATCATTGATATGGTCATAATTATAAATTAACTGTTTACAAAACTTTGAATTTTTGAAATACTAAGGCTTTTCTACCTCAGGAATAGATTACCTTAGCTGTATTTGGCAAAAATTTTATGAATTTTTGGTCCTCAATGCTCTTCAACTTCGTACTTTATTTGGCCTTTTTAACATTTTTTGATTCGAGCGTCACTGATGAGTCTTTTGTAGACGAAACGCGCGCAAATATAAAATTTCAATCCTGGTATCTGTGATGAGTTTATTTACAACCACTGGGTAGATGCCACTGCTGGTGGAGTTTTTATTCCCCGAGGGTATCACCAGCCCAGTAGTCAGCACTTCTGTGTTGACATGAATTATCATTGATATGGTCATAATTATAAATTAACTGTTTACAAAACTTTGAATTTTTGAAATACTAAGGCTTTTCTACCTCAGGAATAGATTACCTTAGCTGTATTTGGCAAAAATTTTATGAATTTTTGGTCCTCAATGCTTTTCAACTTCGTACTTTATTTGGCCTTTTTAACATTTTTTAATTCAAGCGTCACTGATAAGTCTTTTGTAGAAGAAACGCGCGTCTGGCGCAAATATAAAATTTCAATCCTGGTATCTGTGATGAGTTTATTGGTATCCTCCACCTCTTTTTTATAAAAATATATTTTCCACGATTTACGTTTATTGCTCTATATACTGAAATGTTTGTTTGTAAATGAAATATTATGCTTCGCTTTCTCAGATTTTTGCCTCCACATTAACCAGAAAGTTGACCTCAAAACGAATATAGAGTAAAATTCATTTTTATAATACTGGTAGTTCACGATAGATCAAAGATACCGGAAAGATATTATTTGCATAAATGTACGAACTTGCATATGTTGACATTCATTGGTAAAATGAATTGGCTGATTGTAGGAAATGATTTTATGATCAAACTTGCAGAAGATATTATACTTCTTCTACATTACGGTGAGTCATTACAATGATACGTGGTGCAATTTTAAATGTTGTATAGCTCGTTTCTTCTCTTTTACTGGTTTAAAAGGAGTGAGCCTTATTACTTTCTGCGATTAGGCGATTACTCTTATTTACAGAGAAGCAAACCATGAATATGACTCCTTGAAATTATAATATTGTCCAATCAACATTGTCATTAAAGGCAAATTGCATCAGAGTTGTTATGTTTATAATACTTCTTTTATTCTTTGTTTGCTACCTAAAAGAAAATATTAAAAACATACGACTACCCATTCGGGTTTGCATACGTCTGTCCTCCACATACAAGGCATTTCGCGTTTGTGTGATTCAAAATTTACGGTTCGAAAGTTGCCCTCCTTTCTAAATGAGTTACCGCTCATTGAATGAGAACTCATAATCGTTAAAAAAACTTTGTGTTATTCTGGTCACAAGATCATACGGCTATTGTTTTATTCAATTCATGGTGTTTTTAACTCGTACGTAGCATACTAGATTTACCTGGAGGGTTAGATCCTGTCAAAGCAACTACAATTTCTAGAATCAATTCAGCTACATAACCACCAATTCCAGAGGTCGCCAAAAACAATCCCATACACACTCCCTGCATAAACTCTGGTGCTTGAGAATATGCAAATTCCAACCCTGTTGATTTATATTACTTGATTGCTTTTACGTTTCAAAGTTAACATATATGCAAAACGTTAAGAAATTATTACAGTTACAAAATAAAACAAATTAACAACACCAAAGTGATACCTCCGTCGCTTTGGAACTGCGAAGTCTGAAATGAAGTCTGAGAAAAACGAGGCATGTATCCGAACTTCGGTGATTGGTTTGTTTTTTTTGTGTAGTTCAATATTTTTGTTTATTCCTTATATCCGTTTTATTTATTTTGTAACAGTTTTTCTTTCGGAGTTGTCAATGAAATTTTGTAGAGTGGGAGGGACTTGATAACTAAATCTTACATTTTGTCATATGAAAACTAAAAAATAGTTTTGTTTAAAAATTTTTAAGATGGGAAGTTTATCCAAAGTATTATCTCATACATGTTCGTCCTTTGTCTTGAAAAACCTGTACCGATGGTTTTTGTATTTGGTGAAGACTTAGGATTAGACAAGGGACATTTATCAATACGCTTTGTTAATGTACTTTGGGAATACTTTGCAGGGGCGGATCGAGGATTTTGGAAAGGGGGTGCCGTAGTATTAAAGTTTGCCGAGCGGAGCGAGGCGAAAAATTTTTTGGACCTTGTTTTGGCTAAAAAACATAAAATAAGTGTATATAAAATGCATTTTATAGTTAAAGTGTAGGGGTTGGACATTTTTGGTGCCGTATTCTCTCCATTAATTGTCTATTATAAAATGATTGGATGGATCCAAAGCTATGTACTAATTAATATATTTGATGTGGGATTTGTCAGTAAAAAATGGACATGGAAAATTCTCGTTTGTTGTATGGTTAGTTATCATAACCTCACATATTTCTTGTTGTAAACAAGATATACGGCTATTCAATGAAATTTACAATACGGCCGACACGAAGAAAGACAAACAAGCAATTTTTATCCAAATGTTTGGTTGAAATGTTTCAACCAACAAGGGAAGTGAGGGGTTCCAAATCAACCAAAGGCTACGAATGAGTCGGATATGACAATGAAGTTGTGAATGACGGTCGACACATGGAGACATATAGGCCACACCCAGCTTGCAGGTTGCAGCCGGGCCTTGAAAAAAGTATTCAGTATATCAGTTCGGCCAAACAGACATTCCTGTTAGATATGGGATTCACATGCAACCCCCCCCCAAAAAAAAAATTACGCCCGTTTTTTATTCATCATGTTCATTTAATTCATTTAATGCTAAATAATTTTGTTGAAAATATTTTTTTCTAATAGCAAAAAAGTGGACAAGATTATTGCTTTCAATCCAGATACGGCCAGAATTTTTGTTTAAGGCAAAAATCAGGGTCAGAATTTTTTCTCTAAAATTTTCTCTAAAATATCTCAGATTCCCTTCAAATCAAATGGTCCGTACCTTAGACTTTAAATCTATATCTAGAGCTTACCTACTGGGGATCACTATTCAGCAATGTTATTAATGGGCTGGGGCGTGTGGGGTTAAACATATTTTCGTAGGTAAATAATATTGCTGTGGAACTTTTTTTTCATGAGAGTGTAATAGAGTATTACTTTCTGTTGAGTGGAATTGTGAAATAGTAGTCAATACGTTCTTTCTCAATACTTTGTCGCTTTGAAGGCGTCATGCTTGTCATCCTCAGCCTAAGCAATGTGTTACTGTAATTTGAATTTCAAAATGACTGAGTGACGTTTTTTTCGACGTACTGGTCAACTCCACCGTAGCGAATCACATGACTTTGACATAATCAATAATATATTACAGTAAATACGAGCGAAAAATATCTTTATAAGAAAAGAATTGTCGCATAAAAATTAAATACACGGTAAATGGCAAAGTTCGCCAAGTCTAGTCTGATTAATCATTTTACAAAAAAAAAAAAAAAAAAAAAAGTGCTGGCAAAGGGGGCGTACGCTCTCTACGCCCCCCTCTGGATCCGCCACTGCAGTTTCCGTAAACGTGTATCCCTGATATGGTATTATCAAGTCATGCGTCAATTTTGTTTTTGCTGTAATTTATATAGTTATTAAATGAATAACTTCCATTTCCAATATTTCGTAAAGTTTTTTTTTTCAATCTGATATCCTAGTTGGGACCACAACACGACAGGTGACGGATGTGAATATCTGCTTTCCTTTACAGAGCACCTGATATATAATCCCCGGTTTTTGATGGGGTTTGTGTTGCGCAGTCTTTGGTTTTCTATGTTGTGTTTTGTAGACTGCTGTTTGTCTTTTCGTCGTTTTTGTTTTTTGCCATGGAGTTGTCATTTCGTCTTCGACTTATAAGTTGGAATATCCATTAGGATCTTCCGTATATCTTTTTTTACTTACAAATTACCTTTGAGCGTCAGTACTACTTTACGTGTGAATCGATTCAAATTTAAAAAGCAACGCTTATTTTTTTTACTATTTTCAACAACAAATGTAATATGCTTTAAAGCGTTCTGAAGCATTTTAGTGTTTTGAAGCATCTTATGAGCTAGGTCAGCAAAATACCTTATAACAAGAAAAAGAAAAGATGCAAACAAACAATTTAAAAACAAAATCTTGAATTAGAGGATAACATAATAAACATTAGTTGTTTCAACACTATACGACAGGGAGAAGATGTAAGCATTCAAAGGGGCGATGTTAATTCAGTCCTTAAGAATGAAATAATACATTCAACTACATTCAAGGCCGTACGCTCCACAGAAAATCATAAAGTAAATAATCATGTCACTACCACAGCTCAGTTTAAGGCCTCCTCTGAACATGTGGAGGTCTCAGGTCACTATGTATTGGTTACCTAAACTACACAAAAAACCCGTAAAATATCGTTTCATCTCGGCCTCTAGTAAGTGTTCTACTACTAATCTATCGGTGCTTTTAACGAGTTCCTTAACTACTATTCTAATATGACGTTCTTCTTTCGCTTTGGAAACAAAGCCATGTTCTAATTCCAATAAAACATGGGCTGCACGTGATTGACATCACAATTGAAATTGCAACGTCAGTTGTATTTTGAATAATGCCGGAGATCAAAGTGGACATTTGTGTTGGTGTTGCTCGTTAGGAAATTACATAAAATCATTCTAAAAGTAAGTTTAAATAAATCTGTTTATTTGTTTTTATCGTTAGACTGTTGATTTTTATAACGTTTTTGGTTCATCAAATCAAAATGGCTGCCTTTCGAGCGTGTATTATAGGTCCGCTTCGAAGTATAAAAGTTCAAAATTTTCCTATTAGAATCGAAATAATTCTATCATGCCATGCTCTATGCTCATTTTAACATGGGTAGGCATTATATTTGTCAACATTTGACACCTCGCTAACACTCGGTATTAAGATATTGACAAATATAATGCCTACCCATGTTAAAATGAGCACAGAGCATGGCATGAAAGAATTATTTCTTAATCAAAGAACTTATCATAAATTTAATCTTTCGGTGCTTTTAACGAGTTCCTTAACTACTATCAAAGAACTTATTATAAATATTTGTAATAAAACATATGAAAATAGTCGAAATATCCATTTTTGGAGTATAAAAAAGTAAATAGTAGAATTAATAATTTTTATAAAAAATTCTTGGATGTTTTAGATAAATTACGTGCTTTTGACGGTCCTTTAGATTCGGTTGACAGTTTTGACTTTTCATTCATTATACTACACTTCCACACAATCTTATCAAACAAAAGTTTTTCTATTCAATTAAATGATCGTTTGATAAATCTGATTGCAAATTTATTTGCGGCAACTCATTAAAAATATAAATATGAATATGTGATATGAGTGCCAATGAGACAACTCTCCATCCAAGTCACAATGTATAAAAATTTAACAATTATAGGTCAAAGTACGGCCTTCAACACGGAGCCTTGGCTCACACCGAACAGCAAGCTATAAAGGGCCCCAACATTACTAGTGTAAAACAATTCAAACAGGAAAACCAACGGTCTAATCTATATAAAAAACGAGAAACGAGAAACACCTATGAACCACATCAACAAACGACAACCACTGAACAACAGGCTCCAGCCTTTTTCTCAAATAAGAAAGGTAAATATGCTAGATATACTTACTGGAAGTGTGTTTAGATGATTAAGCCGTAAATTTTCTTCTTGACAACATTGATGTACGTTTCGGCAATAAAGTTTATCTACAGGTTGTAAGTATTACTATAGGCACCGATTGTGCCCCTTTAATAGCAGACATTCCTTTACGGTTATGAATCACAGTTTAAGGCCAAACTCAGTAAAGAACCGTATAAATTCCATTTAATTGATCAATTCAACAACACTTACCGTTATCTTGATGATATTTTTTCGTTAAATAATCAACAATTCTCTAAATATACTGCAGAAATTTACCCAAAAAAACTTACTTTAAATGAATCTAATATAAACAGCAATAACTGTCCTTTACCAGATTTAGATATTTCAGTGTTACATCAGAAACAATCATACCACATCTTATTTTTATATTTTTATATTGAGAAGATCAAATCAAGTTAACTAACAAAAATTGAGGGAATCGAAGGAAATCAAAGGAAATCAAAATGGAGAGAGACCTGTCGATAGAGTAAACGGTTCCTGCTTACAGGTTGTAAGTATTACTATAGGCACCGATTGTGCCCCTTTAATAGCAGACATTCCTTTACGGTTATGAATCACAGTTTAAGGCCAAACTCAGTAAAGAACCGTATAAATTCCATTTAATTGATCAATTCAACAACACTTACCGTTATCTTGATGATATTTTTTCGTTAAATAATCAACAATTCTCTAAATATACTGCAGAAATTTACCCAAAAAAACTTACTTTAAATGAATCTAATATAAACAGCAATAACTGTCCTTTACCAGATTTAGATATTTCAGTGTTACATCAGAAACAATCATACCACATCTTATTTTTATATTTTTATATTGAGAAGATCAAATCAAGTTAACTAACAAAAATTGAGGGAATCGAAGGAAATCAAAGGAAATCAAAATGGAGAGAGACCTGTCGATAGAGTAAACGGTTCCTGCTATGCAGGCTTCCCTTTCCATGCGAATCCTTGCTCAGTAAACATGTCACAATCGAGAATAAGGCACAATATTTGCATATCGTAGGATGCCAGTATATTAAAATTTAAACATGTTTGTTCCCAATTGTGCTTTTTTACAAGTATTTCCAAGATAATAAAAATAATATGAATACAACTACCTGATATACTTGTAAACACTTCACTTGCCCCTATCAGAGTAAACTGTGGTATCTGTGCAAATACTGATATAGATGACGCATTAAATGTATCACCAGCAAGTGTTTGGCCTATAATACTAATGTCTTTCTTTCTATAAATTTCCAAAATGCCCGCCACAAATACGGACATTGCAGCCAAAATCATTCCAATTCCTGAAAAATGTTTAGAATATATATAAAACCCATTAAAGATAACAGGCTGATAATTATGTACGCCAGCCGCTTAATTTTTTTTTTATACCACAGTCGGAAATCTTTATTGCGTATTTATACTTGCCCTTTGCAGACGTAATTTCCTGTCAAGTTATCAGTTTTACACCATAAACTCTTAACAAAAATTTACGACAAAGGGAGGATTTTTCTTTCTCTATTGTTAATTTTCCTTTTATGGATGGTGATGTTCCTCTGGCACCATCTTACGGTGTTTATATATCCCAACTCGGTCGTTATGCCCATGTCTGTAGTGACGTTTTAGATTTCAATGAGCGTAATCTATGTATTAATGGTAAATTATTAAGTCAGAGATTTCGTTACCACAAAGTACTTGAAACCTTTACTTAATTCTTCCATAGATACAAAGATTTGGTTTGCAAGTATGGCTGTACCTGTAAAAAAATTATTTCAGACGGAATAACACATCCTAAATTTTACGGTGATGTTGTTTACCGAGTTCGGAAATTTATATACGATCCGGGTAAACTTATCAATCCTTTAAATAAACTTATTCTAAAAGGTTACCAATTCAACAATGTAATTAGATCTTTGAATATCGTTTTTATTTGTATAAATATTGATTTTGTTATCAGTAAATTAAAAAGTAAAATAACAAAAATATCGAACTCCAAGGAAAATTCAAAACGGAAATAACCTTATCGAATGGCAAAATCAAAAGCTCAAACACATCAACGAATGGAAAACAACTGTCATATTCCTGACTTTGTACAGGCATTTCATTATGCAGAAAATGATGGATTAAACCTGATTTTATAGCTAGCTAAACCTCTCACTTGTATGACAGTCGCATAAAATTCCATTATATTGACAACAATGTGTGAACAAAACAAACAGACATAATAGGAAAACATGTCAAAAAAATAGGGGTACAGCAGTCAACATTGTGTTATAATCTTAATCACTATAAAAACAAAGAAATATGTCAACAAAGAAAAACAAAATGGCATATAGACAAAGCACATAAGCAAAAATGAAAGACGGACAAGAATATAAAAAATGACCATAGCACAATAACACAATGGCGGGATGTATAAGTACCGAGCCACGCCAAAAGGATATTGCCAAAAATGGACTAAACAGTAAAGGTTAATAATTAACAAAGACATACTAAATAGTTTTGTTATACACATATGCACTTTAACGATACTACCATCTGTCGATACCTTTATTTTGGCATTGCACAAGTTCGTGTTTTTCTCTGACTGTTAATGAGTCTTTACACTAAATCCATTGGATGTTGGATGTGTACTGATTGATATTTCAGTCTTAGATACATGATTTTTTCATTAGTTGTTATTGGCTTTGATCTAGCTGTCAGTAACTGCGAGTACTCTCAGATCTGTACGTAGTGTCCTTTTTAATGTTAGGAATGAGGGGTGGATAAATACCCTGCCACGTCCGGTATATGTTTTTGTTTGATGTTTTTCTGCTTTGTATCGATCTGATAAGTTAAGCCTTTTTCAACTGATTTTTATAGTTTGTTCTTATGTTGTGCTATTACACCACTGTTTCATGTTAGGGGTGGGTTGAGCGCTCTCAAACATGTTAAACCCCGAAACATTCTTTATGTGCCTGTTCCAAGTGACGAGCCTGTTGTTCAGTGGTTGTTGGTTCATGTCTGTCATATTTGTTTTTCGTAAATTGTTTTGTTATAAATTAAGCCGTTAGTTTTCCTAGTTTAATTGTTTCATATTTTTCATGTCGGGGCCTTTTTTTAGCCGACTATACGAGATGGGCTTTGTTGAAGGCTGTACAGTTGCCTATAATTGCTTACATCCACTTTATTTGAACTTTGGTGGATAGTTGTCTCATTGGCAATCATACCACATCTCCTTATTTTCATATCATATATATTGATATTCCATGCCAATGATTGTTCTAATATTTGTTCCCTTTGATGTGAGATCGTCAGACTATTCATGACAAAGTTGTTAGATTTTTTTGCGAGATTCATGTATGATTTATAATTTGTTAACATCAACAGATAGGTTTTTTCTTTAATGTGCAGACGTCGCTTGATCGACATCGACCAAAACTACTAATTAAACAAGTGTTAGTGACAGTCTTGAAATTAAAGTGAGGTGGTAGTTTTGGTCCATGCTGAAGGCCTCATTGTGACATTGAGATGGAAAACATCAATTTAAGCTCTGAACCTTTATCCTTGGTTTATTTTTATTGTGGTCGTAGTACACTGTACCCTTTCTTTTCAAGTAAAATTTGATATGTATTTTTTTCTAATAGGCATGGTTTTGCAGTTTGAAGTTTGGAGATTATACTATTCTATAAACCTGATACTTCATTTTTCAAAGTTCTAGGTGTCATTAATAATTTGTCTTAACTTTGTATAACAGATATGCCTTATGCCTTCACATTTAGTATTTTAAGAATTCAGTATTTTATAAAAACTGAAAAACTGTTAGAACTGCTAAAGCTTTTGAAACTTTTTATCCCTTTATAATATTTTGGTTTGAGTGAAATATCTTTTTAGAAAAGACTATTTCTCTTGTTTAAGAACATCAAAAACATGTATAAAATAGATATGTTTATAACGTCACAGGCTATACGACCCGACGAAGTCAATTATATAATATTGAAATACATCTGAAAACACTAACTTTTTTCTTCTTGTTCATTTTCAGTTCCAAATAACAGCTTTCATGAAGCCCGTTTCAAAACTAACACGACGAGAGCTCAGTTTTGAATGACTTTGTCTAGTTTACAAAAGTAGTTAAATATGTAAAATCTATATATTTACATATATAATGTTATCTTACCCATTCTTTGTAGATGTGAAGGTGATTTATGGATTCTTTCTAGAAATGGATACACAAACGATTCCATTATAGGTATTAACGCTATTATAATGATAGTGTCAAAAATATTAAGCACTGCAACAGGTACATTGCCTGATCCTACTTTAATGTCCATTCTTTCACTTTGCAAGAAAAATGTTGTACTCATCTGCAAAAAATATCCACAATCATGATAACTGCATATTACAATAAATAAGACAGAGATTGACACCACTGATAACTGGAAAAAAATTTCGTTTTTTGCCTGACTCTACCATTATATTCTTCATTCAACCTTAAAATGACATAGCATATTGTGCTTTTTAAACTCGTTGAACTGCATCTGTGTACATAAAAAAAATAGAAAACGTTTCAATTTTTTTTTTATTGTTGTGGAACAAATCTATAAAAGTATGTCCAACATTTGTTTAGAAATGTTATGTCATAGCTTTGAACATTGAGGTTTAATACTAAGTAATACTAACATAATATAGGATCATCAGAGTAATTTTTTCAGTAAAATGTTCTACGGAAGCCTGTGTTTATCTTATAATTGCTGCTATCCTTGTGAAAGTGTAATGTTGACATCTAAAACGAAGTTTTATTTCAGGTAATTACGGAATTACGGCAACAGTAGTTTAATCTCAAAATACGCACACAAATATCATTTTTTTTAACAAAATGCGTGGAAGAAATATAGAAAAATCTAAATTTAAAGTGTTTGCCGCTTTGACGTACATTCTATAGATTAATAGATGTAAACACATTTTTAATTGATTCATTTCTCAAGTTCTAATGTTTATTGTACCAATTTCTTTGATTTTCGAATGCAACTTACTATTGTTTGCCTGTTGGTCTTTTTCGTTTTTAGCCATGTCGTTGTCAGTTTATTTTCGACTTATGATAGATATAGGAAGATGTGGTGTGAGTGCCAATGAGACAACTCTCCATCCAAATAACAATTTATAAAAGTAAACCATTATAGGTCAATGTACGGCCTTCAACACAGAGCCTTGGCTCACACTGAACAACAAGCTATAAAGGGCCCCAAAATTACTAGTGTAAAACCATTCAAACGGGAAGTTTGAATGTCCCTTTGGTATAAAATATTGAAAACAACACGTTTAATAATTTCATGCGTCCGAAGCGCTTTTCTGGATTTACCTTCATCAAGAACGCTCAAAGTCAAACATTTGAAATCCGAGGATGTATAAGTACCGAAACAGTTGAAGAGCTATATGACAAAAATACCTAAAACAAATAGCCAAATTCATCTAAGGTCATCTTTGCCTGAGGGGGTTGAAACCTTAGTTTTTTTATAATTTCAAAATTTATAAACGGACAATTTTAGAAAGGTTTGTTATAAACCATGTCAGTACCGAAGTACTGACTACTGAGCTGATGATACCCTCGGGGACTGATAGTCCACCAGCAGAGGTATCGACCCAGTGATGTAAAAAATTGAAAACAACACGTTTAATAATTTCATGCCTCTCTCTTTAACAGAAAAAGTATAACAAAAATACCGAACTGAACCGTAAATTCAAAAAGGGAAAAGTTTATAAAAACTGACAAAAGCAAACGTTATCAACCAACGGAACGAGTGATAAACAACTGTCATATTCCTGACTTGGTACAGGCATTTCCCGAAGAAAGTGGTGTTATAGCTAGCTTAACCTCCCACGTGTATGACAGTTGTTTATAGTTCCGTTAACAAGTTCTAAATACATTCATATTTTCATAAAAAATTTAAATACCGATTGTTTATGCATACTTAGCCTTAAACAAATCAATGATTAGACATTATTATTGTACAAGAAAGACAAAAGTTTTATCAAGATCAATTGAAATGAGCAATCGATATATATGCTAGTAATAAGGAACACAAAAAATTATAACGAAATATAGTTTAAACGATTAAAATTTATGTTTTTTGCACATCGGTAAACTTCTGTTACCTTACTTTTCGATACATGTAACATCAAAAAGAGTTTTTTGCAGTGTGTGAGTGTGTGTGTGTGAGAGATATTATATAAATAGATATAAACGTATAATCTATAGATAGGTATACATAATTTTTAATCTTTTAAAGTGCAAATCAGACGCAAGATAAATTAGTTTTATATATCTTTGATGAATTTTTTTTTCATAATATGAGTGTCTAATAAGAGGACAGTTTATAAAAAAATCATAATGAACACTAATCGGTTCCTACATGATCTCATTCATCAAC
The DNA here is from genome assembly GCA_017311375.1 of Mytilus coruscus. NCBI lineage: Eukaryota > Metazoa > Mollusca > Bivalvia > Mytilida > Mytilidae > Mytilus > Mytilus coruscus. The sequence continues at coordinate 60,964,125 of CM029602.1, read as the reverse complement.
ATCATCTCCCTTAAACTGTTATCTTTTGTTATTATGCAGATAAAGATTGCACTATATATGTTGGAATTGGGGTCAATATGCGTTATACATTTCAGAACAACGGAAATTCAATTTCGTCAATCTCTTTGTCCATATCGTAATCTTGGATAAATATGTTTCTTCCTTTAGAGAAGTTGTGAGATTAAATTTTCTGTAATTAAGTGAAAGTTGAAGAACAAATAGTATTATGACATTTTAGATTAAAAATTTAAATTGGACAATGAAACTCTAAGACAAATTCAGTATAAGTAATAATCTTTTCTGAAAAGAGCTCTACCTGTGAGTAAATTGCCCAGTACATAATGACAAATAAAAATACGGGTAGAATACGCAGAACAGCTATGACGCCGTCTACCATCTCATTACTGTATTTGCCACCATTGTCGTTTCTGGCGTTGTTGAAACCCTTACAATCAGTAGCACAACATACACCTATGGTATCCTGGAGAACACTGCCTAAGCAAAACATTGAAAAAAACTAAGTTATAAATACTTAATGTAATTTCCAAAGTACTACATTCATAATGTTATGGGAGATTTGTTCTAGTGGAATTATGTCCCAGGTCCTTTTTCCATTTGAACTTTTGTTAATGATTTCTTTTTTAAGCGAGGGCTTTTGTTCTGCTACCATAAAGGATGTTCTTTGTATTGCAGAACATTCCCTAAATACAAAGTGTATATTTGTTTATCCTGAGAGATATTCCCTTATAAGACATAAATAATGAATATGTGTTTGTGTTAAGAATATTGTCATATATAGCGTGCATAGATTAATTGTTGCTCTTCATGGAGAAATTTGCCTCAATACAACACGTACACATAAAATAAATGTTTATCACGTGAAACACTTCCTCTGTTCAGCGTGCATAATGAGTTAGTTAAGTTCTGAATCTTTTATTTTAACCTGCGAACTTTTTCCCTGGTAAGGATTATCAAAAACTTAGGGATAGGTCATATATTATAAAAGATCATACGATAAAAGTAAAAAAAGGTGATCGTAAAAATGAAGTCTTGTTTTACAGCAACAAAGGTGCACATTGGTGTAACTAAATACAAACTTAATTTGGTAATCGGAAAGTGCGTTTCGTCCACATAAGACTCATTAGTTGCGTTCAAATAAAAAAAAAAATAAATTGAAAGGTCAAATCAGATATGAGTTGAAGAGCATTGTAAACAAAAAACTAAAAATCCGAAAAGTTGTGCCAAATACAGTTTGGCCTAAATATGTCTAGGGGCAGAAAAACCTTAGTGTTTCCAATAATTTCACCATTTTATAACCAGTAAACAAAGTTTGATGTAAAACTTGATAGAGCATGAAAACATCAGTTTGTTTTTTTCTTTTTCTGGTGGTGTTTTCTGCCTGTCTTTGACTTAGGTGTTCTGATTGCTCCCTTTTTATCTTATTATTTCCTTTTCTAATTTTTCACTAACCATAGCTTCGTCACTGGCTTGAATTAAAAATGATGCATTTTGCTTGTAAATTTCCAGTTTTTGAAGTACTTAATTGTATAAGAATATTGTTGTTACCTCCTGCAGGTGAAGAATTGTACTTTGATTTATTAATCACGAAAATAACAAGTGCTATTATCATGCTTATTAATGGTATGAGAAAACCAACATCGAATCCAACGTCCTGTTGTACAGCTGCCACTCCGGAGTAGGCAATAATAGCACCTACATTTATAAACCAATAAAACCTGTAATAAAGTATAGAATATAATAAATATATCTAGTGTTACTTGAGTATTTTTATGTTGACTTCTAAGCTTTCGTGTCAAAATAATTGAACTGCTACTGTAAATTCATTTGCGCTTTTTGGATTTAATACTAGAATTCATTTACATTTTCATTGTTTGAAACATAACTTAATTGATTCAGATATATACAAAATAAGGAGATGTGGTATTATTGCAAATGAGACAACCATACAAATAATGTGGTTTTAAGTAACTATAGGTCACCGTACGGCCTTCAACGGTGAAGAAAACCCATACAGTACAGTCAACGTTTTTGCCATGTTGTCTGTTTATTTTTCAACTTATGAGTTTGAATGTCTCTTTGATATCTTTCGCCTTTCTGCTATAAAGGACCCCAAATTTACAAAATGTGAAACAATTCAAAAGAAAAATCAAACGACCTTATTCATGACAAAACAGTAAACGAAATTGATTCAGATATTTTATTTTCTGTACTAAAATATACTCTATACTAGTATTGCATAAGATCGTTTTTCTTTATACACTTTACTGTATGAAACCTATATAAAAGTACAGTCACCGATATAAGAGTGTGAAATAAATTGTATCAGGAAGTATCATTTAATATGACCTATTGATCTTGACATTAAAGATATTACAATATGTCTACTTCATATCTAGATCTTATCTTGAAATAAACACAGATCTACGACTTAAAAAAATAGATATGACGAACGTGATATCAGTAGTATCATCAGTTTTCCTATCCTCTGTTCTAATCGTATTGCGTTATCGATCTCGAGTGATACGTTTCGAGCGTGCATGTCATGTTCAAATTGTACGTCCTGTGGTTTAGGACCGTTTGTTGAGCTGTAGATGTCTTGTGACATTATGTTGTGTTTTTGAATGCTATTTCACTGACGTATACCCGACATCTCTTTTTACTTATATAAGAACTGAAAATCATAATGCATCGAACCACTTTTTCTTCAACTATGCTCATGGATTGGCTTTAAAAAATTATATGTGTACTGATTGATTCTTTTGTCTGGGAATACATGATGTATTTATAACTTGCTTTCAATTTATGCGATTACTCTTAGATCGATACTCTGTGTCTTTTGTCTTTGTATTACATGTTTTAGTGCTTCGCGCCAATTTGATGAATCAATTAACTCATTATAGATACTAGGATTTAAATTTTGTACGCCAGACGCGCTTTTTTCTACATAACACTCATCAGTGACGCTCGAATAAAAAAGTTATTTCCAACTGATTTTTACAGTTTTCATTCTTATGTTGTGATGTAACACCATTTTCACTGGTTAGGGGAGTGTTGAGTGCTACCCAACATGTAAAATTCTATATGTGCCTTCCCAAATCAAGAACCCGTAATTCAGTGGTTATCGTTTGTTTATATCTGTCATATTTGTTTTTCGTTTATTGTTTTGTCATTAATCAGACCGTTAGTTTTTTTCGTTTAGATTGTTTCATATCTCGTGATATCGAAGATTTATATAGTTAACTAAACGGTATGGAATTTGCTTACTGTTGGTCGTACGACTCCCTTATTATTTTATTGAAAGACCACAGTGTCATTATGTTTTATCAAAATAAGTTATAAGTCAATATAATACCGTGTTATTGAATAAACACTTATATAGTTCAGTATATGGTAAGGGGTTTGCTTATTGTTGAAGGCTGTACGATCTTGTAGTTGTTCACATCTTTCTTTTGATCTTTAATGACAACTTGTCTTATCATATCACATCTCCTTATGTTTATACTTTCTAGAAAAAAAAGTATGTTTCTTTAAAACTTCCTATACGTTGTAATTTACCAATTAAAGAAAGACTGCACAGCTTGTGGTCCAAGATTTTCAACCTGTTGAGCACCAAATGGTCCAACATTAGCCTTTATACCTCCAGTTCCTATAGCAATTAGGACAAGCGATGATATGAAAAATCCTCGTCTTGTTTCCTATAATATTAATAATCTCTGTATTACTGAAAAATTATTACACCAGGGTTTTCGATATCACAAACTAGTCAAAACATTTACTAAATTTTATCATCGGTACAAGGACATCATTCGTAAATATAAATCAACATGCAGACATCTTATACGTTCAGGTATTTCACATCCAATATTTTATGGTAATATTCTTTACAAAGCACAAAAATGTCGGCATTCACCTCAAAAGCTAACCAAACCTTTAAACAGACTTATTCGGAAAGGATATAGTTACGATACTGTTGTCAAGTCATTAAGGATTGCATATTTTGGTATTAATATTGATTCACTCATAGGGTCTTTGCATCGAAAATAAACACATTTATTCTAAAACCAGTTGTTGGCATGATACGGGTTATGTTCTTCTCATATATTTTATGATGGTATGATACTAAACCCCTAACGGGAGGGATTGTACTTGATTTTCATATGATGAAGACATAATCTTTCAATCAGTTTAATTGAGGTCTGGAGCTGGCATGTCAGTAACTGCTAGTAGTCCTTTGTTAATTTATGTATCATTGTCATTTTACTTAGTTTCTTTTGTTACCTATTCTGACATCGGACTCGGACTTCTTTTAAACTGAGTTTTACTGTGCGTATTGCTATGTGTTTCTTTATTCTACATTGGCTAGAGGTATAGGGGGAGGGTTGAGATCTCACAAAACATGTTTAACCCCGCCGCATTTTAGCGCCTGTCCCAAGTCAGGAGCCTCTGGCATTTGTTAGTCTAGTATGTTTTTAATTTTAGTTCATTTATATGTTTTGGAGTTTAGTGTGACGTTCATTTTCACTGAACTAGCACACAATTTTAGTTAGGGGCCAGCTGAGGACCACCTCCGGGTGCGGGATTTTCTCGCTGCATTGAAGACCCATTGGTGGCCTTCGGCTGTTGTCTGCTCTTTGGTCGGGTTGTTGTCTCTTTGACATATTCCCCATTTCCATTCTCAATTTTATCTAGAGTTAAACCATGTACCATCTTTTCTTGCGTGTTTAGTTGCAAACTTACAAATGCCTAAAAAATTCTAGGACACAAAGTTGATAAATTTTTGGCCTTTTACATTTGTTATTCGAGCTTCACTGATGAGTCTATTGTAGACGAAACGCAGGTCTGGCGTAAAAAAATAATCCTGTTATCTTTTGTAAGTTTTTTGTTTCTAATAAAATATGTTGATTTACACGTCAATTTTTTTTTGTATTTCGAGTACAATATATGAACCATAGTTCGCTGCAAACATTTCGATGTAGATTTTGCACTTCATATTTTTATATATAGTGTGTAAATAAAAACACTGTATTGTCTTTTGTCTTCTTGAGTTAATATACTTATTTGTTTATAAATTTAGCAATTGATTAAAACTTGTGAAGATAATTCCGGATTTTTTAACAATACTGCGTCCATGCCTCAAACAAGTAACCGGTAAACTTACAGTTGATATGTCATTATGATCTCCAAACCAAGCCTTGTAGTCAACCGCCGAGGCTGGTAATAAAACTAAGCCTGTAAAAGGCATCAACAAATAATAAAAAAAAACCACGGATAATAGTGGACAATTAAAATAGGACGTGTTATTAAACAGACAATCTGCTATCTTATCGGAACCAACTGTGCTTCTATTCCTGTCGACTTATTCCTTCATTCATATGCGACTGACTTCAAATGGGATTGAACTGATTGATCGATTGGTGTTTTTTGCAACTTCAGTACTACTGTGCTATTACGTTGCGGTCAGTTTTTATTGGCGGAGGAAGCCTGAATGCCCAGAGAGAACCACCGACCTTCAATAGGAAGACTGGCAATCCTAGACTATTTAAGATTTGAGTCGATCGCACCTGCCGCGTGAGGAATTCGAACTCACATCCTCATTGTTGGCAGGCTAGTGATACAGTAGTTCGATTACTTAGACCAATTGGCCACCAAGGCCCCTCATTGCTTTGAACATTTCCGTTTAAATGATAAAATATTCATATTGGCTCAGGGAAATTAAATATTATTTCGTCGCGATATGAAGAGTGAAAAAGGACAAAATAAGCGTAATATCGTGTCGCCGTTGTGCTGCAAACTCGTCGTTTTTAATTATTTTTCTTCCCTCCAACGTGAATGATTTAAACAGCAAAACCAAAGCTGGTGAATCCCTTGTAATTTATTTTATTATTTAAAAAAGGATACATTCGAAGTAATGCCATTTAACTTTAAGGACGTAATTTCAAGATTCAAATCGAAATTTTTTTTCCCCACGCATTCTATATATCATAGATCAATTTCATATTTTATATTTTTTTTAAATGATTATAACTCCGGAGGTAGGATAAAAAATGAATAATTTTGTTTCGATATCAAGATGAATTTATAGAGTTTGAAGTGAAAAATTTCATAAAGATCCGAAATAGCGCCCAATATAATATACTACACCTTAGTATATATGTTAGACTCAGATCGACGTCCGGTCTCTAATCGACGTCCGTTCCTCAAATCGACGTCCAAATCTGACGTCACAGTCTCAAATCAATGTCCAATATTTTGACCCTCTAATCGACGTCCAATGTGACGTCATGTATTGCCAAAACGACGTCTGATCGATTGTAGTCTTCTCTAATCGATATCCAATATCAATAAATAATAAATTACTGCACGTATGTATACATGTACATGTATAAGACTTTGATTGATGTTGGAACATTCAAATAAAAGATGAATTTTGGTCTGTTTTGTAGGGTTCTTATAACAACTAAATTTTCAAAAAGTTACAGACTTTCCATAGAGATTTTTCAAGCCAAAATAGGTGACAGATTTATTGATATTCATTTGCATAAGGTCGATTTCTATCCGACGCAGCATTATTGTTATTAAATTGATCAGACTGTAACATCGGTGATCCTAAAAGGTATAGGAACTTTAAAATTAAATCTGCAATTTCGTTAGCAGTCTTGGCTTTTGTTGGTCCTCCAAAAACAAATCTTGAGTAACAATAGATTCTATTGCATGTATATGAAAATCCTCTTACTACTGACTTCTTTTTCAAATCTACTTGCCAGGACTGTTTAGATATGTTGCTGGAATTGGTCTTCGTGTTGTTATAAGTTTCGGTAATATAATAGCACTGGCAAATCGCTAACACTTGACTTCTGTTTTGAAAAGAACAAACAGCGGAGAAAACTGTGGTCCTTAGCGCTTCGTAGATTGTATCAGCTTTTCTGTGGTATTTCTTGTTTTTTTTATCATATCCGCTAACTCAATTTTACTTACGCATCTCCTATGGTGAAAATTTGAATCAACAGATTTTCCAAACATTGATTTTGTATCTTGGTCGGAAAAATATTGACTAAGAGCAGTCTTCACAACTCTCTCTGACAATCCAAGTTTCAGTTCTGTTATACTCTTTTTATGTCCCCATTTGCAGTTTTGTTCCTTTGCTTTTGATATTTGCATATAATATGGCATGTCGGCCCAAAATGTCTCGGCGTTTGGATCTTTACTTATTCCTTTTTCCTTTTTCTCTCCAAAACATATCCTTCATTACGTACTGTGTCTTCAAGTGTTCCATTATTGAAGTCATCATTGCGGCAAGTCCATAAAACGGACGTCGATTAGAGAAGCCAAAAATTGAACGTCGATTTGAGAACAACCAAAAAGAAGCCTAGAGGGGCATAACATTTTATTGTGACGTCAGATTTGGACGTCAATTTGAGATACGGACGTCGATTAAAGACCGAACGTCGATCCGAGTCTTACATATATATGTGGAAATTTATTATTATTCATACTAACCGATGACGTAAATCAATCCAGATCCAAATATAGCGTTATACTTTCCTGTAAAAGCATCTGCAACATATCCTCCGAAAATTGGTATGATAAACACTGAACCTGAAACACATTTACAGCTAACTTAAACCAATGCAATTTTAAATGGTCAAATGTAGGGTACAAAATGAACTATACACGATTATTCTTAACATGTTCCTCTAAAATATTCTTCTTCTATGAATCTATTCAAATGACCTGTAGAAATGAATTGAAGTTTACGAATAAAGAACTACCCTTCTAGTACAGATTGAGAATCATGTTTTGAATGAAACTGAAATATACTTCAATGAAATAGTAACCAAATTACCCCATAAAAACCACATCTATTAACTATAGAAAAAATTACATACAAGGAAAAATTAATTTTAAGTGAATTTACTGGAGCAAAAACGAGTTAAATAGATGTAATAGGTATGAGAGATTAGGAAATTTGGTAACGCGTACATTAATTTCATATATTTATTTTATATCATTGTGAAACTAACCAGAAAATACTAAATTGATCCTTGCTGCATCAGTTGACGATATATCTAAAGTGGAGGTGCAAAACAATATCAAATTGGCCACCACACTATAATACGTTAAACGTTCACATAATTCGGTCATCAAAACACTTCCAACTATGAGCAGCCTTTTTCTTGTAAAGCGAGGATTTACTTCGGTTGTACCATATCCAGTTGTTTTAGGTAGAGTTTCACTTATATCTTCAATACTGTATCGTCGATTAACATCTGCCAACAATGGTTCCGTAGCGGACGTTTCTTCAGCCATTGACACAATTTTCTATCGCCAATGTTTTGTTTGGCTATAGGCATACAATGTACCGTATTTTCAGATTTAATCGGTTACAGTTTTTATCAATATGTGTTTATCACATGCCGACTAGGATAATTAAAGTCATGTTATCACTTAAAATATAAATACATACAAATAAAAGTTATCACATGTCTTATTAGTTAAATGTACTCCGCATTGAAATGTTCTTACACAAAACACTTCAAAACAATGAATTATAAAAGTTTTTCATAATGTCTTGCAAATGTATATTCATTGATATATTTTCGTTATTAAAAGGTTCCATCTTCCCAGAATAACCTGTAATAATACCAAAAAAATGGCAACCGTATCGATATGTCAATGCAACTTTCAAATGACGAACAGCCATGAAAACGCTTTTACTTTCCTTCGTTTGTCTAGAGCGTTTTTCTAATTATACTGAATCAACTATTAACGGATATATAACTACTAACGGATAAAAATTAGTGATAGTCACAAGTCTTGGTTTCGGTTTTGGTCGAGCATTAATATTTTGCATTAGAAATAATTAAATTATAAATAAAACATACTTAACTAAAGCATATCGCTCTTTGTTGTTGAAAATGTGTCTGAAAGTCATATGTTCTTGACATCATGACACTCGGTAACAATAAAAACAAAACAAGGAATATATTCAGGCGACAGTAGTAAACTGATATCAAATCTCAGTATCAAGTTAACATACAAAAACTGAGGAATCGCCTGCAGTCAAAAGTGGAGATACCGTCGACAGTGTTAGCGTCTCCTGCTATGCATACATCACCAGCCATGCGAATTCCAACTCAGAAAACATGTCACAATCTGAAATAGGATACAATCGGTAAAATTACAGATCAGACGACTATCCTAAAGGTATCTAAACATATAAGACCGCGAAAACCTGTCACCAGTAAGTTCAGACGCCGACATATCGTATCGGTCAATCAATTCCAGAAGGTGACCGTAAAACTTCTGCAGTGTCGATTTCCATTGTTCTTCCTGTTAAATCTGTTGGAGCAGTTTTTGCCTATTTCCACCGGGCTTTCTTAAAATGGTCATAATGGTAAGCCACATGAAAAATAAAACCCAATTAAAACAAAGAAATACTTGAAAAATTAAGATACTGCTGTGGCAACATCCTGCTTTATAAATGTTTTTCGATGTATGATTAATAATTCAATTGATGAAGATATTGGTCATTATGTTTCAGAAATTGAACAGACATAAATATTGGATTCGTCAGATTATAATTCTCCGGACACATGCAATTCGGATGTGTGGATCGGCATTGTTAGAACACTTATGTCTTACTTCACTATTTCTGACTTTTGTTTCTTTACTTTGAGCGTAAAACAGTATATGGTATCAAGCAGTAATAAAATAGTTATTTTCCATTTTAAATTATGCCATGGCTTTGCTCTCAGGTGACAAGAACTGATTGGGATTTTTTACCCTGTGAGGTCAATGTAGTCGGAAACTACCTCATTTTTTGTTTTCAACATTGCATAAGCATTGTTGTTTTGCATGAACGAGTAATGTGTATCGAATACTCCTATATTTTCTAATATATGATACCTCTTATATTTCCAACAACAGTTCATCGAAGGGTGCATAAAAACACGAAAATGGTCAAATGTAACAGTAGCCGAGAATTGGTAATGTTCCTACCGAGAATTATAATTTTATTCTATTCAACAAACGTAGATTACCAGCAACTTGTTAGCTTACTTCTTAACTTCCTGAAGATAAAAAAGACCGTAACCATGTTGGATATTTTTATTCCATGTTCGATGGGACCCCCTCAGCAACACCTGCTTAATATGAATTAAATAACAATAACAATTTGGTGTTTTCCGTAGAGAAAACTGTCCCAAGTTACAGGGAGGGTTGGGTACCCGCAAACATTCATTATGTGTATGTCCCAATTCAGGACACAGTAATTCAGTGTTTTTGTTGTTGCTGTATATGATATTTGTTTTTCATTAATTGTTTTGAACAAAAATTAGACCGTTTGTGTTCTCGTTTGCATTGTTTTACTTTTGTCATGTCATGTCATATCACATAAAGACTTACTATGCGGTATGGGTTTTACTAATTTTTGAAGGCCATACGGTGATCTATAGTTGCTTAATTCTACGTCATTCGGTCTCTAATGGAAATTTGTCTCATTGGCAATCATACCACAGTTTCGTATTTTGAAACATATACATGTGAAATGTTCATCCGTATTTCTAAGAACAACTTTGACATTAAGGGAGGAGCTACTAAATTTTCTACGGAACAAGGAAAATAACCAAAGTTCAACAATGTAGAGAAACAATGAATACTTGAAATGCAAGGCTTGGAGCTTAATGCGCTGCTTGTTACCTCTAAAATACGACGATCTATGTTGCTTACCTGTAAATTAGAAACCCCTAAAATCATTGATTACGGTCAAAAGGCAAAAATGTAAAAGCAGTTCACTTTTTCTTTTTATTCAAAACGATTTTACCGGAAGTGAATATTCTATATAGGCACAAAATTAATATCAAACGCAAACAGTAAACACAGGAGTCTTCGACTCAAAATAATGGATTTAATAAACTATATCGGCTAAACAAAAGTAAGTATTATTCCGTTTTATCATTCGTACATGTGCATTTTTACTTTCTGTCCTACATGTCTCGTAGGTCTCTTTTTATCTTTTCATAGACAGTTGTCGTCAATATTGTGTAACATGTCCAATTTACCCCTTATTTTTCTCAAAACACTCAAACACGAGACTCCTGTCAGTGGCGGATCCAGGGGGTTCAGGGTTGGAACCCCTTTTGACGATCAATGCATTTGAATGGGGACATAAAGTTAGAACCCCCTTTATCCTGGGTTAGAACCCCCTTTTATAAATAGCTGGATCCGCCCCTGCCTGTATAAGTACCCTACACGTTAACGGTCCGTTCTTTATATTAAAATGTTCCATTTAGAAACGGTTAAATAACTTCAAATTTTTGACTTCAGAAACTAGCCTGCCTATCATTTTCTCAAATCGGGAGGCATTTGTTCTAAATTGCAGGTGTACCCAATATATTTCGAGTAGAAGTGATCACCAAAACGCTCTTCAATTAATTATGAAGAATACGGATAGTAGCTCTACGTATGCTATAAAGAGTACTTTTAAATACACTGGTGTAGATTGAGTTCATATAGCTCAATCTTTAGTTTTCTTAGTTTTGTACAGTGTTATTTAAATTTTCGTCTTTTTTCTTTTAGCGATGGTCATGTCAGTTTTACTTCGAATATGGTTTTTGATTGTCCCTTAGTACACACTACCGTTTTGATATTTGAGAAAAACCTCTTCTTTTTGTCGGCCATCGATCCATCTGATCCTATTCACCCCAAAACGATTTTTATTTGGATTTGTTTTACTTAATCTTTCAGTCTAGTCGATTGTTATTTTTGTTTGTTTGTCTTTTCGTCGTTTCGTTTTTGTCCATGTTGTCTGTTATGATTACATTTATGATTACATCCTTGTTATCTACTCTTTCGTTTTCTGTATTTAGAAAGCTTTGCACTGTAATTATAGAATGCGTATATGGCTACCTACTCTTGAGAGACTTGTATGTACTTGACTTGATGTACAGTGTCAGTACATGGAAGAATTGCTATATGATGAATATCAATACCTGATTATTCTGTTCCCGTTATGTTATGTGAAATCCTATGCTTCTGAAATTTGTGTATTAGTGCATGTTATTTTTTGTCATTACACAAGCCCTCCCCCTTTTTAACGTGTTATTTCCTCCTGAATAACCACATGTATACTCATTTGTAGCGCTAGAGCAGTTTTAAAAATTCTCATTGTGAACTCTCATTTGTTCAGTGATCCCTACCGTAGTGTCTTTTTTTATGTTCACCATGCAAAAATAGCCATTATATCATTGGTTCATTTCATAAGTGCACCTCATTTGGAGAATGCCAAAATATTTGAAAGCTTTATTGACACTCATTCTTAATAAATAAATCAATCAGGACTTAACAGCACCTTTGATTTGTCTACACTGTGCTGTATGATTCAGAATACTATAATTTAAAACTAAATGCACTGTATATCCATCGCCATATTCATATTAACAGTGATTTTCCTACCCTTTTTCAAATGGGGCCTGGGCCCTATGCAATTGGGAAAATGTGTCGTATAACGTATGAATTGGGAAAAAAATAAATCATTGTGTTCCAACATATTTTAAGGATGTAGATATAAGAAGATGTGGTATGAGTGCCAATGAGACAACTCTCCATCCAAGTCACAATTTGTACATGTTATTTATTATTTCAAAATTCCAATTTTCAAACATATCAACTCAGTCATACAACCCTGAGATTTATTGCAAGTTTTCTTGTCAGTAAGATTTCTCGAACCAACACTTATATGACATGGTATAATGTTTTCAGTGCTTAGTTCTGAGCTAGAGTCGACAACTGTCACTGATTATGGTCGCACTCAGAGTGGGATTGACGGTCAGTCTATCTTTGTACATGAGCAGAGTTCATTTCAAGTGAATTATGCTCAGATGTTTGGGTAGAAACAATTTGTTTATAGTGTTAGTACTGGGTTTGTAGTGATTGCTTATGTGCCTTTATCCGCCACAACCACGGCTTCATCCTGTTCTACATCCGTAAAAGTAGAAACATTTTCGTTCAAAATATATATCAGTCCCAGTGTAGTATCTTCAGAACTAATTTGGATTTTTAAAGCTCAACAAGTTTCTACAATCAGTGGCATCTTTGCCTTTCTTTTATTTGCGAACATAATATTTTGAATAATGAGAGGACATGTTGTCTGTTTGGGCATGCTCGATTCACAGCAAAATAAATAAACCAAACTGGCAAATCTTTGCTCAGTATGACATTGCCTGTCAAAAAAACATTTATGTGTCAGAAAATAATGAAAACCTTTTAGTTTTTCATGTAGGAACGTATTTACTATGTTATTCAGATAATAACACAGCATCATCACATCATATTATTCCATATTCTTACCGTTAACCACCAAACGTCATCCAAATGCTGAACTAATTAGATATAAGAAGATGTGGTATGAGTGCCAATGAGACAACTCTCCATCCAAGTCAAAATTTATAAATGTAAACCATTATAGGTCAAAGTACGGTCTTCAACACGGAGCCTAGGCTCACACCGAACAGTAAGCTATAAAGGGCCCCAAAAATTACTAGTGTAAAACCATTCAAACGGGAAAACCAACGGTCTAATCTATATAAAAAAAAGCCTACCCATTGTTAAAACTGGTTTATGGTCGAAATATGATAGTTACCTGTCTATATTCAACATGATTACACCGGGAACAGTACAACAACCTATATTTTGAACCAAATCATACGAACAATAAAATTATCAATTACCTTTCCACTACAACTTACTTGAATTGGGAATTTTACAGGTTCAATTGGGAAAAATTTTAGGTATTTTCTGATTGGGAACAGGGCCGATATTCGGACCTGTTGTGAGGGGCATGATTTTTCTTTAATGAGAAACTTTTTCGACGTAGGAGCAACCATTTGATTTTGATTTGTGGGGGGGGGGGGAAGGGGGGAGGGGCTAGGATGAAATTTGAAAAAAAGCAGGACAGGAGTTTTGAGTAAAGGCAGAATAGACAAAAAAGACAGGATGACAATTTCGGTAAAAAAAAATCAGGATAAACTAATAAAAATAGGCAGGACCGAGTAGAGGGGAAAATAAAAAAGCAGGACAGAGATAACAACTTAAAAAATGCAGGACAAAATTTTTCATCCTATCCCCCCATATAAATCAAATGGTAGCTCCTTAAATAAAAAAAAGTTATTTTTCGATAACTTATAGAAACTAGAAAACTAGTTCGAAACGCAATGTATTATTTATTTCCCCCTAAAACGCAATTGAAACAATGTCTTTTGTTCACTTTCCTTCTAAACAATGAATTGTTTATATTTTATTTATTCAAGAAATTTTAAGATCAAAACAATGTATTTAAGGGGAAAAAACATAAAAGATCATTGGTAGGTGTTGTATTTTCGAGATTTTCCCCTTACAACAAAAAATAAACAACCGTTGTTAGTACTAAAATACATACGAATATATTTAGGTTAATAAGATCGAAGAAAGCATTTATGTCTTCCAAAACACCACTTCCAATAAAGGTACGCAATGATGACATCCGAATCAGATTAACGGCAAATATGATGTTTTTTTTCAACTTTTAGCTAATAGTTTATTTCGTATATTTATAAGCTGGTAACGCATTGATATGTACACCATATATCATCCCTCGTTATTATCTATATAGTGATTAATATCATCTTAATATTACAATATATTACAAGACGCCGTACAGAACACAAGTTGTTATTTTGCAATTCGCCGTACTACGTGACACAAGTTGACGTACAATAAACAAACACTAATTTGGTCATATTCTTTTGAAAACATCTTTCTGATAGCGAATTTCAGTAAATATGAAGTCATATTATCATATTCTAATTGTGTGTCTGTAAAAAAAATGAAAAACAGTTGAGTATCATGCAAACGGGGCGACGAAGGGCGATTGACCTCGAAATTTTCTGGTACTAAGTGCACCGTTTTGGAGTATAACACAAAATCTTGTATTTGTTTGCTACTTGTTGGTATAAAAAATTAAAGCTTTATATATCAGTAAATCGTTTCAGAAGCGATACCCTCATCAAACTGCTATAAATGGTATAAATTAAAGGAATTCTAGACTTGCTTATTTATTTTTTCCTTTCTCTCCGCTTCGTTAGAACCCAATTTCCGTGGCGATGATACACAGTGACTACTAACGGATAAAAATTAGTGATAGTCACAAGTCTTGGTTTCGGTTTTGGTCGAGCATTAATATTTTGCATTAGAAATAATTAAATTATAAATAAAACATACTTAACTAAAGCATATCGCTCTTTGTTGTTGAAAATGTGTCTGAAAGTAATATGTTCTTGACATCATGACACTCGGTAACAATAAAAACAAAACAAGGGATATATTCAGGCGACAGTAGTAAACTGATATCAAATCTCGAAAATCGATTAGGAAGAGACAGTATCAAGTTAACATACAGAAACTGAGGGAATCGCCTGCAGTCAAAAGTGGAGATACCGTCGACAGTGTTAGCGTCTCCTGCTATGCATATATCACCAGCCATGCGAATTCCAACTCAGAAAACATGTCACAATCTGAAATAGGATACAATCGGTAAAATTACAGATCAGACGACTATTCTAAAGGTATCTAAACATATAAGACCGCGAAAACCTGTCACCAGTAAGTTCAGACGCCGACATATCGTATCGGTCAATCAATTCCAGAAGGTGACCGTAAAACTTCTGCAGTGTCGATTTCCATTGTTCTTCCTGTTAAATCTGTTGTAGCAGTTTTTGCCTATTTCCACCGGGCTTTCTGAAAATGGTCATAATGGTAAGTCACATGAAAAAAAAACAAAAAAAAAACAATTAAATCACAGAAATACTTGAAATATTAAGATACTGCTGTGGCAACATCTTACTTTATAAACGTTTTTCGATGTATGATTAATAATTCAATTGATGAAGATATTGGTCATTATATTGAACAGACATAAATATTGGATTCGTCAGATTATAATTCTCCGGACACATGCAATTCGGATCTGTGGATCGGCATTGTTAGAACACTTATGTCTTACTTCACTATTTCTGACTTTTGTTTCTTTACTTTGAGCATAAAACAGTACATGGTATCAAGCAGTAATAAAATAGTTATTTTCCATTTTAAATTATGCCATGGCTTTGCTCTCAGGTGACAAAAACTGATTGGGATTTTTTACCCTGTGAGGTCAATGTAGTAGGTAACTACCTCATTTTTTGTTTTCACGTGACATCCATTGCATAAGCATTGTTGTTTTGCATGAACGAGTAATGTGTATCGAATACTTCTATATTTTCTAATATATGATACCTCTTATATTTCCAACAACAGTTCATCGAAGAGTGCATAAACACACGAAAATGGTCAAATGTAACAGTAGCCGAGAATTGGTAATGTTCCTACCGAGAATTATAATTTTATTCTATTCAACAAACGTAGATTACCAGCAACTTGTTAGCTTACTTAACTTCCTGAAGATAAAAAGACCGTAACCATGTTGGATATTTTTATTCCATGTTCGATGGGACCCCCTCAGCAACACCTGCTTAATATGAATTAAATAACAATAACAATTTGGTGTTTTCCGTAGAGAAAACTGTCCCAGGTTACAGGGAGGGTTGGGTACCCGCAAACATTCATTATGTGTATGTCCCAATTCAGGACACAGTAATTCAGTGTTTTTGTTGTTGCTGTATATCATGTTATTTTTTCATTAATTGTTTTGAACAAAAATTAGACCGTTTGTGTTCTCGTTTGCATTGTTTTACTTTTGTCATGTCATGTCATATCACATAAAGACTTACTATGCGGTATGGGTTTTACTAATTTTTGAAGGCCATACGGTGATCTATAGTTGCTTAATTCTACGTCATTCGGTCTCTAATGGAAATTTGTCTCATTGGCAATCATACCACAGTTTCGTATTTTGAAACATATACATGTGAAATGTTCATCCGTATTTCTAAGAACAACTTTGACATTAAGGGAGGAGCTACTAAATTTTCTACGGAACAAGGAAAATAACCAAAGTTCAACAATGTAGAGAAACAATGAATACTTGAAATGCGAGGCTTGGAGCTAAATGCGCTGCTTGTTACCTCTAAAATACGACGATCTATGTTGCTTACCTGTAAATTAGAAACCCCTAGAATCATTGATTACGGTCAAAAGGCAAAAATGTAAAAGCAGTTCACCTTTCCCTTTTATTCAAAACTATTTTACCGGAAGTGAATATTCTATATAGGCAAAAAATTAATATCAAACGCAAACAGTAAACACAGGAGTCTTCGACTCAAAATAATGGATTTAATAAACTATATCGGCTAAACAAAAGTAAGTCATCCATATTCCGTTTTATCATTCGTACAGTGTGCATTTTCACTTTCTGTCCTACATGTCTCGTAGGTCTCTTTTATCTTTTCATAGTGTACGGTAAAAGTTGTCGTCGATATTGTGTAACATGTTGACAATTTACCCTTATTATTCTCAAAACACTCAAACACGAGACTCCTAGGTCTTTTTGGCGGATCCAGGGGGTTCCAGGGTTGGAACCCCCTTTTGACGATCAATGCATTTGAATGGGGACATCCAAAGTTAGAACCCCCTTTATCCTGGGTTAGTTGGAACCCCTTTATTTAGGAAATAGCTGGATCCGCCTGCCTGTATAAGTACCCTACACGTTAACGGTCCGTTCTTTATATTAAAATGTTCCATTTAGAAACGGTTAAATAACTTCAAATTTTTGACTTCAGAAACTAGCCTGCCTATCATTTTCTCAAATCGGGAGGCATTTGTTCTAAATTGCAGGTGTACCCAATATATTTCGAGTAGAAGTGATCACCAAAACGCTCTTCAATTAATTATGAAGAATACGGATAGTAGCTCTACGTATGCTATAAAGAGTACTTTTAAATACACTGGTGTAGATTGAGTTCATATAGCTCAATCTTTAGTTTTCTTAGTTTTGTACAGTGTTATTTAAATTTTCGTCTTTTTTCTTTTAGCGATGGTCATGTCAGTTTTACTTCGAATATGGTTTTTGATTGTCCCTTAGTACACACTACCGTTTTGATATTTGAGAAAAACCTCTTCTTTTTGTCGGCCATCGATCCATCTGATCCTATTCACCCCAAAACGATTTTTATTTGGATTTGTTTTACTTAATCTTTCAGTCTAGTCGATTGTTATTTTTGTTTGTTTGTCTTTTCGTCGTTTCGTTTTTGTCCATGTTGTCTGTTATGATTACATTTATGATTGCATCCCTTGTTATCTACTCTTTCGTTTTTCTGTATTTAGAAAGCTTTGCACTGTAATTATAGAATGCGTATATGGCTACCTACTCTTGAGAGACTTGTATGTACTTGACTTGATGTACAGTGTCAGTACATGGAAGAATTGCTATATGATGAATATCAATACCTGATTATTCTGTTCCCGTTATGTTATGTGAAATCCTATGCTTCTGAAATTTGTGTATTAGTGCATGTTATTTTTTGTCATTACACAAGCCCTCCCCCTTTTTAACGTGTTATTTCCTCCTGAATAACCACATGTATACTCATTTGTAGCGCTAGAGCAGTTTTAAAAATTCTCATTGTGAACTCTCATTTGTTCAGTGATCCCTACCGTAGTGTCTTTTTTATGTTCACCATGCAAAATAACCATTATATCATTGGTTCATTTCATAAGTGCACCTCATTTGGAGAATGCCAAAATATTTGAAAGCTTTATTGACACTCATTCTTAATAAATAAATCAATCAGGACTTAACAGCACCTTTGATTTGTCTACACTGTGCTGTATGATTCAGAATACTATAATTTAAAACTAAATGCACTGTATATCCATCGCCATATTCATATTAACAGTGATTTTCCTACCCTTTTTCAAATGGGGCCTGGGCCCTATGCAATTGGGAAAATGTGTCGTATAACGTATGAATTGGGAAAAAATAAATCATTGTGTTCCAACATATTTTAAGGATGTAGATATAAGAAGATGTGGTATGAGTGCCAATGAGACAACTCTCCATCCAAGTCACAATTTGTACATGTTATTTATTATTTCAAAATTCCAATTTTCAAACATATCAACTCAGTCATACAACCCTGAGATTTATTGCAAGTTTTCTTGTCAGTAAGATTTCTCGAACCAACACTTATAGACATGGTATAATGTTTTCAGTGCTTAGTTCTGAGCTAGAGTCGACAACTGTCACTGATTATGGTCGCACTCAGAGTGGGATTGACGGTCAGTCTATCTTTGTACATGAGCAGAGTTCATTTCAAGTGAATTATGCTCAGATGTTTGGGTAGAAACAATTTGTTTATAGTGTTAGTACTGGGTTTGTAGTGATTGCTTATGTGCCTTTATCCGCCACAACCACGGCTTCATCCTGTTCTACATCCGTAAAAGTAGAAACATTTTCGTTCAAAATATATATCAGTCCCAGTGTAGTATCTTCAGAACTAATTTGGATTTTTAAAGCTCAACAAGTTTCTACAATCAGTGGCATCTTTGCCTTTCTTTTATTGCGAACATAATATTTTGAATAATGAGAGGACATGTTGTCTGTTTGGGCATGCTCGATTCACAGCAAAATAAATAAACCAAACTGGCAAATCTTTGCTCAGTATGACATTGCCTGTCAAAAAAACATTTATGTGTCAGAAAATAATGAAAACCTTTTAGTTTTTCATGTAGGAACGTATTTACTATGTTATTCAGATAATAACACAGCATCATCACATCATATTATTCCATATTCTTACCGTTAACCACCAAACGTCATCCAAATGCTGAACTAATTAGATATAAGAAGATGTGGTATGAGTGCCAATGAGACAACTCTCCATCCAAGTCAAAATTTATAAATGTAAACCATTATAGGTCAAAGTACGGTCTTCAACACGGAGCCTAGGCTCACACCGAACAGTAAGCTATAAAGGGCCCCAAAAATTACTAGTGTAAAACCATTCAAACGGGAAAACCAACGGTCTAATCTATATAAAAAAAAGCCTACCCATTGTTAAAACTGGTTTACGGTCGAAATATGATAGTTACCTGTCTATATTCAACATGATTACACCGGGAACAGTACAACAACCTATATTTTGAACCAAATCATACGAACAATAAAATTATCAATTACCTTTCCACTACAACTTACTTGAATTGGGAATTTTACAGGTTCAATTGGGAAAAATTTTAGGTATTTTCTGATTGGGAACGGGGCCGATATTCGGACCTAAAATAAAGCCAGGAAAATCACTGATTAATGCACCGGTAGTTTACCGATGTTCAAATCTTATAAATCGATTAAGAAGAAAAATCAAGGTAACAAACAGAAACAGAGGAAATTGCATGAACTCCTAAAGGAGAGAGACCGGGTGCATCGACAGGGTACGTGTTTCCTGCTATGCATGCATTCCCACCATAATAATCAAGAATCAGTGACAATTTCACAATCGAAATAGGACATTATCGGTAAAACTTCAGATAAGACGACCATTCTGGTATCTAAATTCACTATTATAACTAGTAAATTAACTATAAATACTAGTAATAAAACAGGAAAGACTAGTAAAGGAACAAAACGTATTTTTTTCTTTTGTGCAGGGTTCAAAAGCAAAGAAATTGAATACTATACAGACTATTTAACCTATATATACTAGTATAATTTTCACGTGTTGGGTTGCTGTTTTATTTAAACATAACCTACATAACCTTTAGTCGTACGTAATTCAGCGTCGTGTTTGGGACTACAAGTCAGATGATTTTAATAGTCTGAATACTTCATTATATAACGCTCCCTTTGATTCCGCATATGAAATATTTGACGATGTAAACGACATTGCTAGTTATACGATTGACCTTATCACCTCCGCTTATTCTGAATTCATACCGAATAAAATTGTAGCTATTCGTCGCAAGGATAAACCGTGGATGAGTAACTAGATTATTCGAGCAGTTCGGAAGCGTGATTGTTGCTTCAAAAAATATCAACGGACCTGGAGAGACGAAGACAAGTTATATCACATATTTGCTAGGAGAGAGTTTAATCGCATAAAAAGAGACCCAAAACAAAGATATAAAATTAATATTATTCGTTCATTTTCTAGAGAAAACCTAAATCCTAGGAAATTGTGGTTGCTTAGTAAATCTGTTTTAGGTTGCAAATCAGATAGAGCTATCTCCCCTTTGAAAAAAAAAAAAAAAACATGAATCTGATATCTGATGATCTTGTCTACTGTCATCTGTGTTAAAGATCCTTGAGAAAATCATCTATAAGGCTATGTATAAGTTTTGTGATATTCATGATATACTTATCACACTTCTCAAAAGAGTCTTTATTAATGGCAAGACATCATCGAGTCAAAGCACTTATGCTGGTGTACCCCAGGGACCTATACTTGGTCCTCTGCTTTTTCTCATTTGTGTTAATGATATTAAAGAAAGCATTATCAACAATATTAAATTGTTTGCTGATGATAATTTCCTCGTTAAACAAAATGATGACATATCAGATTATTTTCAAACTCTGAGTTTTACAGAGAGTTACACACCATAAACATTTAGGTCTTATTTTGAATGATAAATTTTCTTGGACCGATCATTGGCTGATATTTGTAAGAAATGTCATAGTAAACTAAACACTATCCCGAGGATGCGACATTTATTACCTATAGATTATTCATCGAAAAATTATATAAAGCGTTTGTTCGTTCATTACTAGACTTTGCAGATGTTATTTATGATAACTGTTCCAGCGCTGATTCTGCAAACATTGAACATCTACAGTGACGTGCCTGCACTATATCTACTGGGGCAATCAGGGTCACAAAACATGTCACTTTATTGAAAGAGGTTGGATTTGAGTTTTTTAAAACACGCCGTAAAGTTCACAGACTTACTTATCTGTACAAAATAAAAAATCAACTTATTCCAGATTATCTCTGTAATTTTCATCCTTTATTCCATCATAACACTGAAAACTATAACTTAAGACGTCATGCCAACTTGATACCCATCAGGTCAAGAACAGTAGCATACTTCAATTCTTTTCTTCTAGCTACGATTAGAAATCGATATAGCTTGTAAGCTGAACTAATTTCAACAACATCTTTGGCGTGTTTCAAAAGGTTGTTAAAGAAGAATCTCAATTTGTGTAGTTACAAAATATATTCATGTGGGCATGGTTATGAGAAAAAGATTCATACTAGATTACGCTTAGGGCTTAGTGCCCTTAATATAAACATGAAGATGTGGTATGAGTGCCAATGAGACAACTCTTCATCCAAGTCACAATGTATAAAAAGTTAACAATTATAGGTCAAAGTACGGCCTTCAACCCGGAGCCTTGGCTCACACCGAACAGCAAGCTATAAAGGGCCCCAAAATGACTTGTGTAAAACAATTTAAACAGGAAAACCAACGGTCTAATCTATATAAAAAACGAGAAACGAGAAACACCTATGAACCACACCAACAAACGACAACCACTGAACAACAGGCTCCTGACTTAGGACAGAAAAATAAAAAAATACAGCGGGTTTAAACGTTTTAACAGGCGCCAACCTTCACCCTAACCTGAGACAGTAGTCTAACATTACAACATAAAAATCACACTATAAAATATCAATTGAAATGGCTTGAGACCATTTGTACAAATATAATCTTACATTAAATAGGTTTTGCGATTTCTGCCCAGGTAACCGTATTGAAAGCACTGAGCACTATTTAATTCATTGCATCGTTACACGAACTATTGGAGTACTCTTCTACTTAGAATTAAGAATCTGATTTGTCCAGATAAAAATATTGCAATGTTGTGGGATCTATGTCCTAACTACCTGAGCAAACTTTTAATAGAAGGTAGTGACGATTTGTCTGATGATGCTAATTTAGAGCTGTTTCAGTGTGTGTTTCGATATATTAAATCTTCAAACAGGTTTGCCCGATAGATCAATAATTTATGTGTATTATCTTTTTTCCTTGTACTTAAACATATTAGGTAAGAAACACATACATACACTTATATATATACTAGTATATATTTTTTTCTTCATTTGACCTGATTGTACTCAAAATCGTCTTTCCTTAATCATTATTTATATGACTGAGTTCAACATGATTGTAAAGTCGTGTGTGTCTGAGTAAGAATGGATGAGTTGTTGGATGGATGTGAAGTTTACATCTTTATGTCTTGTCCTGGCAATTCTCTTTAAATAATAATAATAAAAAAGAATCAAATTAAAGTGATCAGACTATATCTGTTTCAATTATCAATAAAATAAGATATATTCTTGTAAGGTTTGAAGATTTTTATTAGTTTTGTCATTTAAAACTCCCTCAGGTAAAGTCAATTTTACATACCTTTTTTCTATTTATGACAATTGCTTTTGATGCTCAGAAACGTTTCATGTATTTGGCTTTTTAAAAACTTTTGACCGTTTTCCTACCTGATGAAGATTACTACCCAAACTGAAAGTGTCGGACGTACGTCAATCGATAACATATGTTTTTATCATAAACTAAAAATCTACAGCCATAATTTCGAAATGACAGCTTTTTATAGATAAAAAATCACTAAAACCTTGAAATTTCGAAATTTTCAGTGTAAATTCAGTTTAAATTCAGTGTAAATGTTCACTATTATTCAGATTTTGCTTATGTTTTTCACACATAATTATTGATTATAGAAAATGGAAAATCGACGTAACTTTGATTGATCGTTGCTCAACACTCTTTGATTGTGCAATAAAGATAATGTCTATAGGTTTTCCAGGTTTGGTAAACAAATACTTTATATGGATAAAATAGAAGATATGTTATTTGAAAAAACAAAATGAGCATACACAGTGTCGTTGAACAGGAATAAAATTAGCTATCGGTGAGAACTTGATATAGTTTTTACGTTATGTAAATTGCTTAGATGAGTAGAAACAAATATATTACGTTTAATAATCAATATTTTTATATTTGTAAAATAGATAAAATCTTTCTAATATTAACTGGATCGAAGTAACATTTGAATAAAAATGACAAAATAAATCGTTTTAAATCAATATCATAGGTGATACGATAAAATGACAATTTTGACTTATCTTAATAATAATAGTAATATTAATAATAATAATTAATAGGCTTTATATTAGAGTCGGGATGGTATACAAAACAATGACATAACATATTAAACCGACATGAGATTTTTTGAATGAAGTGAAACATTTTCTAATATTAACCAGGATTTAAAATCAGGTAATATTACTCAGTGACCCATAGTGTACACTTTGACATTGAAATAGTAAAGGCAAACAGAAAGTCATACCTGGATTGCGCGACAATTTAAAAATAGTTGTACTTTGATGGTGAAACGATAAATATTTGTAAACACGAAATGGACAAAAATTGTTTTGTATTAATTTAATCCGCACTTTAATAGACAACAGTTCAGATAGTCCAATGGAAGAGACCGATCCACTGCTGCACTCTAACAGTATACAATATGAAAGTACATCACAGAGATCTGATCAGAATGACACACCTAGAACCGACCCAGATAGGATTGCTGTAGTTTGTATTTTACTGACTGTTATGTGTGAACGTTTAGCTTATTACAGTGTTGTGGCAAATCTCATATTATATTGTACCTCGTCATTGGGCATATCCTCTTCTACAGCTACTGAAATCAACCTTGTATTTACAGGTGTAGTAGTTTCTTTAATATTTGTTATTTAATATTTCTTTATGCTGAATGATTTGGTACATTTATAACTAAAAATCCTGTATCCCAATATTTAGTATCCATGATATTTTTTAAAGGTCAAATGTTTGTTTATTTAAGACCACTGCATGATTTACCAGAAGGTTTAAAATCACGTATTTAAAAGATATTTTTATTTCCTCCTTGGTGACAGTAAACGTAGTCAATTTTAAAACAGAATGCGGGCTAAAAATAACTTTCATTCAGAAATTCACAAGACAACATATGCAATACTTAATACGAACCTTTTAGTTGAATACATATACGCAAAAAGAAATCAGCTGAATGAATACATTTTCTTCAAACAGATGGTATCGATGCCCAAAGCAGTGCATACGGCTGACACAGAAATGATAGTTCCTGTATTTCCTTAGGCGAAATGCTGTCTCTGAGTTTTCATAAAAAAACAAACGGAACGCAGCTTTTAAGCTTTCATCAGATACAGAAGGTCTTTACTAAGGAATGCTGACACAATACATAATTTTTTGTTTTTGCATGTTCGACTCTCAAATATTTAAATGTTCAAAATATTTGTTTCTGAGCCATTAGAAATAGTAATTAAAATGCAATCTCCACATTTAATTCCATATCTAGGTTTCTTGAATTACTACATTATTTGTGAAATTTCTTTCAGCCCAATAATTTAAGACTGAAATGCAAATTACATGTGCTTTGAGACAACTTTGAGTTGCTGTTTTATACAGAACCTCATGCACTCAGAATGACTATGTATATTTATATCAAACTTGAATCATAACAATATGTACGGTTTTAATATTATGACTTAGAGAACATTGCTTTACATTACTGGTACTCAGAACGAGTCAGTGCTACATTTATGAATAGATGTTATGTTGGTGATACGTGCTTTAAATATCGTTTTGTTTGATAAGTAGCAAAAGACCAAATTCCATAATAAAAAGAAAAACATGTCCTTTAAGAAGCCCTGTTTCGAAATAGGGTTGAAAAATTATATATTTTCTATTGCTTTTGAATTGTCCATCCATTGTGGGATATAGGGCCTTAGTCAAACATGATATGATAAGACAATCTTCAATTTGTTTTATGCTATACAATAGTCTGTATGCAGTCAACACTGAGGTTGTGAGTTCGAACCCCGCTCGGCACTCTGTTAACACTTTCGACTCAATCTTAATTGACTAGGTTTGTTATTTAGGTTCTGTGTTTCTTGTCCCTGCATTTGGAGGTTATATAGCAGATGTTTATATAGGGAAGTACAGAACAATTCTAAGATCTGGATTCATTTACATTTTAGGTAAGTTAGTTTAAAACAGTAGCACACATTAACAAATAATTATAATCTGATGAAAAGTGAAAACGTAAATCTTTATATTAGATTATAGAAATATACCTTTGTTTCTTGATACATTGCATACTATATTTTAACCGCCACGAAATAATAATTAAAGCGGTGCTGAAAAGTGGCGTTAGAAACACCATAAATGAAAAATCAAATACTATATTTTATATGTTTGGTTAAGTAATTAAGTTTGAGCTCATTGCCAGTAACTACGAGCATTATTTTATATAGTTTAATCATATGTTTTATTATTGTTTGATATTTACATGTACTTGTGTTTTTGTTGATTTTTATAAATACCTCTGCTTACTTAAAGTTAAGTGGTTTTCTAATGTTATTTATTAATGTTTGGTCTCTTAATCTTATGCACCTTTTAAAAGATTGAGATCTAATAAAAAATTTACCGCCACATATGCATGTTCCTGTTCGCCTGTCTTACGTAATATCTTAATGTTAATGATAATAAATGATATTGATAATGGAAATATTTGATAGTTTCTTATGCGACTTATTTGGTGGCGGGAAGATTAAAAATTTGACATATTGTATTGGTTTCTCTCTATTGGTGAATTAAATTTTTGAGATTTTTTAATCTCAAAGTATCAACAGTTAAACTTTAGAATAAAATAATAGATAAATGTACAAATTTACAGATTTATATTTACATTATTTAAAGTAATTCCACCTGATACGTTTGATGTAAAATGTAGATCACAATGCGAAAACTGTACAATTTGGGAAATTACTGAAATGTTTCATAGTCAGATATTGTTCTGAATGTTTATCCATTGTGAACTTACAAACACACTTCATACAGGGATTATGAGGATAAAAACAGCTAGCATTAATCTTTTAACTTCAAGTTCCGTTATATAGATGATGCCCTCTCTCTAAATTATTTACAGTTTGGTGACTATATATGTTCAACTCATTTGCATCTATCCCATCGAACTTGAAATAAATAATAAATCTTCCTCATATCTTGTCTTTCATCTAGAAATAATTGAGAATAAGTATCGGTGGAGAACTAGTCTTAACGACAAAAAAAAAAAAAAAAAAAATGATTTCAGCTTTCCTATTGTGAACTTTCCATTACTATATAACAACATTCCAGCAGCACCTGCATGTGGACTATATTTCTCCAAGTTGAAAGGTTGGGTTACCTATTATGATTTACTTGATATAAAGTTGCTGCTAATAATAAACTAAGGATTCCTATTGTAAAGTTGAAGTTGTCCCTTCTAAAGTTTATGATTTAATTGATTGTTATGGAATATCTGTATCACAGCTGACACTGATTATATTTTAATTTTGCAATTGTTGTCACCACAATATCGTCCTCTTTTCCTCGAATATGATATCATCGAATGAGACGTCTCATCAAATTTGTACTTGCCATGATTAACACGACGGGTGACACAAGTGGAGCAGGATCTGCTCACACCTCCGGAATAACGTGGTTTTTGATGTGGATAGTGTTGTTCAATCTTTAGTTTTCTGTGTTTTTGTGGACTGTTGTTTGTGTTTTTGTCGTTTTTGTTTTTTGTCATGGTATTGACAGTTTTTTTCAACTAAATTTTTTTATATGATTTTTTATTGTCCTTTATTACTTGTTGCTTTGTTGCAAAATGTTTATTTTGATACAGCAAGTTTGGGATGACTTTTAATTTAAATTGTTGTTTTTACAAATACCAATGAATAATTAGTATAGCGTGACGATTAGTCATCAATATCAAACTTTCCATAATGAATAAAATTATTAGAATAACTTACTACTGCAACCGACCAGTATATTATAATCTGTGTAATTGAAAACAAATACGTTCAATAAAAGAATATTATTTTATTTATGTTTTCCAATTTAATCGTGAAGTAAGGGAAGGAATTATAACACCTAATTTTTGTATTTACAGGGTTGATTTTGCTGTTTGCTTCAGCTATAAACTACAAGTCTTGGTTTGGATATAAACCCGGAATTTCTCAAGTGAGTTACAAAAAAATATGAGTTTTCATACTTTTAACTTGAGACTCCTTAGAGCCGAGATACTTCAAATTAATAAACCAATTTGACATTTATTTACATTTTGTTTGCAATAAAACATATTCAGAAATATAAATTGCTATTTATTCAAATATACAGCTTTTGGAGTGCATCCAAGTTAAACTAAGGTATATATGTTTTTTTTTCTTCAGCATCAGATTAAGATTAGGAATTTACGTAAAAACCATGATAAATAAAAAAAAAAAAAAAATACTAAAATCTTTAACTTAATGGCTTTTCACTAAGCAGTCATCACAATATTCAAAACCAATGAACTACTTTCTACTTTCTCTTTATCTATTATAATATTTCTATATGATATCCAAAAACATCATTATATTATTATGTTGATTTGAAACATTTGTTAAAAACACCTTGATGACCACTTTAGCTGTTTTAGTTTCTGTCCATCTTAATATATTTCTAGGTTGAAGGCTATTACTGAAAATATATTAAAAAATATCATCATTGAAGGACAATAATTCCTTTAAGGATTCAATTGATAGTTTTAGACATATTGGAATGTTTTAAGATTTTGTCTTGCTGGTCACTATTACTGTTTACAGTTTCTTTTTATTTATAATACTTTTATAATGATATGCAAATGATATAAAAAATGGTGAAAATGTGATGGAAGGGCAATACCTCCTACAAGGAAGCACTTGATTTTTTAAATATCAAATTTACACTTTTATGGATCTTTAATTCTTGGTAAGTTTGCTGTTAATATTATAAGTTCATTGTAAGTCTGTAATACATATTAGAGTTTTCAAAAAAGCGAGAGTACACATGCTTAAATTATTTGTTTTGCCTGCTTTACTTATTAATTTGAACTTATGTTGACAGTCTGTAATATTTAGAATTCATTACAAGTATCACATAAACTTAGCATTATCAATGATCCATGTAAATGAGATCAAGGTGAGAGCAACCCGACAGACAGACATGCACACCTTAAAATCATACCAGGTACAATACAAAAATAGTTAACCTACTGCTGATGACATCCTGGAAAGTGCCCTACTTAGAAAACTGAACATTGACCAATGAACCATAAAAATGATGTCAAGGTCAGATGAATCCTACCAGACATCATGTACACCATGCAATCATTCCATACACTAGATACAGTTGACTTATTGCTAATAGTAACTGAGAAACATTCATAATCATGAAAATTGGCATTGATATAATATGAATAACATATGGTCCCAATAAGAGGCGAATATTAACAAAGATAATTTCAAAGGTAACCGTTATTCTGAATTTTTATTACAGCTGTTATATGTTTTCTAATTATATATGATATGGAAAGTTGGTTTAAGAGCTGCTATCTTTGATTCTAAATCGGTACAATGATTGTACGTTATATGGAGAATATTTTACTAAAACTATGCCTTTTTCAAATAAACAATTTACAAAGAGAACAATAGAAAATCAAACCGCATAAGAAAGAGTGTGACAGAGAAGACAAATATACATTCCATTAAACAGAAAATTAAAAAATCCCACTTAAGGGTGACTGAATTAGGATGGTCATCCAAATGCCTTCGTCGTGTTGATCGTAATACAAAGGGAACAAAAGGTGGAGTCAATTTTGAATACAAAGTATGTAAATTAGCTTCTCTAATTTTCATACTCTTTTCACATTTCTCGAGCGGTGTGACAAAAATATTCTCGTCTCTAGAGAAAACTTTGTTCTCGGCAAATGATTGGTCGAAATTCAAATATGACGTGAAATTTTCTTGATTTCTTCTGAATTTCCTATTATGACGTCATTAAAAAAAGGCGACCATGCCTGATGACGTCACATATAAAAAACAACTTTCTGCAATTCTTTGAAAAGGAAGGATAAATTTTGTTCAGACATCGTCTAAAAATCATTAAAGAAACAGATTCTACTACTTTATATCGAGTATTAGGATATTTCTCCGCTCTCAACAGTTAAATTTTAAATATTTAAAAAGTTCGGCAAGCCTCGAGTTTTAAAATTAAAAATTTAACTGTCTCGAGTCGAGAAATATCGTAACACACTTGATGCAGTGGTGTAATTTATATTTGTTTATTTCTATCATGGAAAGTTGATGTTGCAAAAGACATACAAAATGACATAAAACTAACATATCGTAATTGTTTTAAAAAATCAATCTATCAAGCATTATTGATAATCATACCTATTTCATCTATAAGAGATAGAATTCAGATTCTTATTAATAAAACAAAAGATGTGCTGATCATACAATTATCTAATACATTTAAGGAAACGTGGGGGGAACGTAATTAAGACAGCAATTCTAAGACATAAATATACCAAAGACAGCTCTTAATTCCATGTGTACATGAACACACTGACAGGAAAGAAATTGGGTTTTCGCCGCTATACTCGTAAAAAAACCATCAACGATACTATGATTATAGTTCAGTTTGCCAGTTTTGCGTTTTGTTTATATAAAACTTACCAATGATGTACAAATCAAAATACTTATAGTAGTTAGAAGGCCAAACCCATTGAAAATTAGAAAAGCATCGAGAACAAAACGTTCAAAAGTGTTGTACCAAAATTTGCTAAGGCCATCTCTGCCTGAGGCAGATAAACAGTAGTCTTTCAAATGATTTTATTACCATTAAAAAGTAAAATAACAAAAATACCGAACTCCAAGGAAAATTCAAAACGGAAAGTCGCTCATCAAATGGCAAAATCAAAAGCTCAAACACATCAAACGAATGGAATACATTGTAGAAAAGGGTGGATTAAACCTGGTTTAATAGCTAGCCAAACCTCAGTCGCATAGAATTAATTTTCATAAATTATCACTTTGATGTTCTTCATAGCACACATAGTGTTTAAAGTTTTATTTGTTTCAGAACCCCAAAATCGCACTCTTTATTAGCTCACTTGTTTTCATAACGATAGGATCTGGAGGTATAAAATCTAACATTGGACCATTAGGCGCTCAACAAGTAGAATGTTTAGGTACACTTGCTGTTCAATCGTTCTTTATCTGGCAAGTACAGCATTTGAATACTAATGATATTTCTTAATAAAGGAAAATCACATTTTATCAATGCGATTTTGTACATAATGCAGATAATTAAGTTATTCAATTTCAAATTAAAATTATTTCTTCTACGCACGCAGTATTGTGCAATAAATCTAGTCCTTATGATGGTGATATTCAGTAAAACTTTCGGAGAATCATGATAATTCTGAAATATTGTGACTATTCTTTCTTATAATCCAATTTGTTAAAAATCAAACATGAAGTCAAAGTTTACATATGAGGAATTGCCTTGCATACAAGAAGTTAAGCTACAAAATTATCAAAGTTCTTTTACGACACATCCTTATTTTTATTTAGGTTTTATTGGTCTATTAACCTTGGCGCAGTAATAGCTCATGTAGCAGTGGCATATGTTCAACAGAACTTAGAACGTTTTGATTATGGTTACCTCATACCATTGGTTGTGATGATTATAGGACAGATAATATTTTGGATCAGTAAGAATAGATACAGAACGGCTCTGGGAGAAGGTATTTAATTTAAACATATTTCATAATGTATATGCGTTGTAAAAGTGTCCGGTTAAATTCTTGACAATGTTTAGATTGTATTATTACAGTTGGTTTGTTAAGTAACAGTTAAGCGAAGTAGTGGTCTAAAAATCAGTAATGTATTACCCTGAAATCCAGTGGCAGGCTTACCAATTGGAGATGAGATTATAACATGCCATATGTGTAATGATTGTTTTTCATTTGATCTGTTGTTTTGTAGAGAGTTTTTACGCTAGTTTTCTGACTGTACAACGTTATTCCTTAAATATTTGGGTGAGACTGCTGTTAAACCATAAGAATATCTTATGAATCATAGGTATATCATAGTACTAACATGAGCAACACGACGGGTGCCAAATGTGGAGCAGGATCTGCTTACCCTTCCGGAGCACGTGAGATCACCCCAGTTTTTGGTGGGGTTCGTGTTGCTCAGTCTTTAGTTTTCTTTGTTATGTTTTGTGTACTATTGTTTGTCTGTTTGTCTGTTTCTTTTTTAGCCATGGCGTTGTCAGTTTATTTTCGACTTATGAGTTTGAATGTCCCTTTGGTATCTTTTGCCCCTCTTTTAAGATTTATTATACTCTGTTTTTCTATATTTTCAAATTCGTTCATTAATTTCAAATTCTTCTTAAAAAATATTGAGGATGAAAAACAAGTTGAGTATTCACTGACAGCGTTTTATGTTTGACGGGTAAAACAAATCATCTGAGACTGGTATCGTCATTTCATGTTAGTGTTATATTAAAATACTCAAATATTCTAATACTAGTACCGAAATCTCAGAAAAACGTTTCGGATGCATGCAATTTATAAAGAGTTGTTTTCATTTTTTGAAAATTCTAGTACGTTCATTACTACCTTTAAGTAGAGTAAATATAGTTGATTGAGGTGTTACATCAACAACTGATACGAAATCTGCTTCTGAACATACAAGGCTCTCACTTGCTATTGAGTTTCTAATAACACAAGAAACCTTTAATACAAAGGTCGTTTTATATCTGTTTCACCTAAGTGTTCAACCACACATGTTTAAATAAAAATATGAAGGAGATCTTTGAATTGAGCATTGGAGAAAGTGGTGTAGAGAGTAGAAAAAAGTTTTGATAGCACTGCAAAGATGTAATGCTTATTATTGAAGTTTGGAAAAAGATCTTTAGAATATTTGAGAATCCACACTCCACACCTGAATTCCCGTCCTTCTCTCCATTGGTATTAACATAAAACAGTTTTTATACTGAATACCTAATCTTTACAAAACCCTTATAAAACACGACACAAAGACGATCGTCAAGATGTTCGACTAAACATATTACTAAAGTTCTTAACATCATTCTTTCTATAGTAAAAGATGGTATTCATACAAATGGAGTTCGTAGATACAAATATCTTGTTTAAGGTCATGAACAATCTAAATTTGCGAAGAACTGCACTGATTCAACAACAAATACACCGACGATGGTATCATCAAAATGCTCAACTTTTTGATCGACAACTTTGTTGATTTTAGTGGATTTATTTTTAAACAGGCAGTCAGTATTCAAATGGGTTCTAAGTTTGCAGCCCTACTGACTTACTTGTTTTTGTATTCATATGAAGCCAAATGTATAAAAAAAACCTAATAAAAAAAGAACATTCCAATCGTCAATTTCCCATCTGTTAGCAGAAACATACCCTCTGTCCAAACGTATATCGTTTACATGTCTCAGTTGATACGGTACGCTGGTGCATGTTCACACTATTCGGACTTTATTTGGAAGGGTGTGCTCTGTACACAAAAACTGCTTCAACAGAGTTACGAGGAAGAACGACTGAAATCAATACAACATATGTTTTGCATTCACCATTACGAATTGTCTGTGTATCAACTCACTAAAGACATGTTTTCATAGTCTTAGATCTATATTTACTAGAATATTCGTCTGTTTACAGCTTGTAACATATTCACGGCTGTGACATATTTACTGAGTGTGAATTTGCATGGCAGGTGATGCATGAGTAGCAAGAGACGCTTGTCATGTTGGCGCATCCAATCTCGCTCCTTTTAGAGTTCATGTGATTCCCTCAGGTTTTGTTTGTTATCTAGATTGGTCTTCTTAATCGATTGATGAAATTTCAACATCGATAAACTACTGTGTTGCCTTAATTTATACCACTGGGGTTCAGTATAATGCAACATAAACTCGATACCAAAACGCGCGTTTCGTCTACAAAAGACTCGAATAAAAAAAAATTAAAAAGGCCAAATAAAGTACGAAGTTGAAGAGCTTTGAGGTACCAAATTTCAGAAATTACATATGAACAGAAACCTACATTTAAACATTTCTTCTTTTATTTAATTCAACATCCTTTAATACGTGAATGCTGTTAATTTTAGATCATTTTGAGCCTGTTCTACAAAGATATGAGCCCTATTAATCTCAACGGAATTGTTGCTAATTTTTCTTTGAGTAGCGTATGTGACGGCTTCTTTTATTGTAGAAGAAAACTAGTAACTTCTAGACGAGCCAGCTTTCTTTATATGGGTTTATGTGGAGTTGTTGTATCAAGTATAAAGAAGTGAGATTGTAATTGTCAAAGGATACATGAACATATTTGTTATTTTCCAAAGTCTCTTCTTTCGTGAATGATGTAGGTGTGTAATAGGGATTGCTAGATTTACTATGAATTCGTAGCTCTTTTATTTACGAATCAAAGATAAGTTTTTTGGCATCTAAAAACAATATAAAAAGTACAGTTACGTTAGACCATGGAATGTTGATCTTTAATCTATAAAATGTCTGAAGTGTTATAGCTTTGAAAAACTACCTCACAAACAATAAATTTCTATTTTTTTTTTCATTTCAGGAAGTCCTTTCAAAGAAATAATTGGTATTTGTTGGGCAGGTAGATGCAAAGGCTTTGATCAAGCTGAGAGAAGGAATCATGGCAAAAAGTACACCAAAGAGTCTGTGAACCGTGTTCGCGCTTTTTGTAAAATTTTACCAGTGTTTGGACTTGTTATTGTATACTTCGGAACCTATGCACAGGTATTTTCCGTCTTCATTATTAATATGATTTTTTTTATCTTAATAATTAACACTACCAATACATGAAGACACACCTTTAACCAATTCATCCTACCTAAAAATAAGGAAACAAAAGATATTTATGTTTAATCATTTCAGTATTACAGATACAATGAATAAGCGTTGATTCTTGAAAAAGAAATCATGAGCCTGGAGGGCGAATGGTTTGTTTTTCATGAATCAACCCTTATCTATTGTATCTCCAACTTAAACTATTGTGTTAATGTCTTTTCAAAATTAAAGCCTATTCTTAATTAAAAACCAATTGTTCAGAGAACAATTGAAGGTCTTTCCACAGCAATTTTTAAATTTATTGAAAAGAAGCCAGTTCGTGTTTACTCAAAGTTAAAATTGGTATCTTATCATCGGTTTCATCATACTGATGCGATAAATAAGTGGTTTCTATATACTTCTGAGTGAAATAATGGAGATAATTAGCTACTTCCGGTGAAGTAAATGTCACTTCCGGTCTCATATAATAGTTTCTTTCACACTGATTCCTAAAATATATAGTTTCTATATACTTTTGCTTGTAAACCAGGAGATAATTGGCCACTTCCGGTTTATCGAAAGTCATTTCTAGTCTTCAGTGATAAGTTAATGTATTAAAATTACAAAACATATGGATTTCGAGTACTTTTCCATGAAGAAAGTGCAAAAATTGCTACTTCCGGTTGTCATTTTTCAAGGTCATATGTCATCCAACCTTTTGTAAAAGATCATATGGCTTTATAATGAACCAAGTTGAAGTAATAATCAATTAACAATTAACAAAATTTGAAAATGCAAAACAAGGAAAAGTCAAAATTGAGAACTTGACCTTGACCTTTGGAAGTTTATGAGTTCAAAAACATAAAAATAATAATCAGAATTGCGAAACAAAAATTTTACGCAAAATTTGGCGGAAGAAAAAAATAATAATCAGAACAAATACAATAGGTCTTTCCACAGAAGAGTGGAAAGACCTAATTAGAAAGTATTGTAAGTGAGTTTAAATAACCCTGTTAACATGTTTAACGATGCATTAATAAATCTAAGTTCACAATTAATTGGTAA
The DNA here is from genome assembly GCA_017311375.1 of Mytilus coruscus. Classification (NCBI taxonomy): domain Eukaryota; kingdom Metazoa; phylum Mollusca; class Bivalvia; order Mytilida; family Mytilidae; genus Mytilus; species Mytilus coruscus. The sequence goes on along the minus strand of CM029602.1, from coordinate 60,928,305 downwards.
GAGAAATACAAATTTAACATAAAACGTCTGTCTTTAAAGTATCAGGCATCTGAATATCATCCGTAATTTACAAAATAAGACATATTCGAACTTATTTCTAATTAGATATAAGAAGATGTGGTATGAGTGCCAATGAGACAACTCTCCATCCAAGTCAAAATTTAAACCATTATAGGTCAAAGTACGGTCTTCAACACGGAGCCTTGGCTCACACCGAACAGTAAGCTATAAAGGGCCCCAAAATCACTAGTGTAAAACAATTCAAACGGGAAAACCAACGGTCTAATCTATATAAAAAACGAGAAACGAGAAACACTTATGAACCACATCAACAAACGACAACTACTGAACATAAGTATATATGATAAGTATGCTATCGAAAATTCTATCCAGAAGTCTAATTCTAGGCACATCACGATATACTTGCATAGGGATTTGCGAATTAACATTTGTAAAGATATGTAGAAAAACAGATGAAAGTATACTATATCTATAAAACAAATTGAATATAATAATTTCCTTTTCAAATATGTGAAATAGCCAATAATAATCCAAAACTAAATAGGAAAACCCGCTATTATTACAAAAATATCCACAGTAACATACAAAACAGGAAAAACTAAAAAATAGGGACAACAAAGAGAATACAGGGATTTGAACCTAAACCGACAAAGTCTCTACCTTTAACTTGACTACTCTTTAACTCATTGATCTTAACCATGTTGACCTCTACCAACTTATACTATACGATTCTGTATTATGTATACATAAAGGTACAAACCCTGTGTGTCCGTTGTACCAATGTGTATCATATGTTCATTTATATATAAAAAATAGACACTTAAATTGCAACCCATTGGTAGCCGAGAGGTTTCGTCGATGTGTTGATGTCAGTCACACATAACAGATTTCAAGGAGGGGTTCGATTCCCAGTGAAGGCATATAAAAATTACAAAAATAAAAGATAAGTGTTTAAATTATGTCCATTAGTGAGCAGAAATCAGTAAATTAGCCAATTCAAACTTAATGAAATTAGGCACACAAAGGAAACAATTGAATATAATTTGGTGAGCGACAGATTTAGGAAGCGTTGATTCTAGAAAAAGAATCCACGGTAAATGAATAGGCTGAGGTTACGACAATGGTTTAAGTTGAACTGGTCAACAAATCAAACGTCCATTTAAAAAAAGAATAGATACACAGTACCAAGTTAAACAATTGTCAAATTGGTCTTATGTTTACAGAATAATTTTCTTATCAAAACCATTGATGAACGGGAAAGCACAATGATTGATTTCAAAATTAGCTGTTTCACACAAATTTATAGAACAGCCCTTTTCAACTGATTTTTATAGTTTGTTCTTATATTGTACTGTTACACCACTGTCACAGGTTAAAACAATAAAAGTTTCAATTCTAAAGAAAATGTAGAATTGAAAAAAAATAATAGGAAATATCTGAAAAGGCTTTCTTTATTTGATAATTTTTAATCTTCATGCACCATATACCACATATGGAGGTAGATATTCATTTCGTACCATAACCATATTGCAATTTGCCATTTTTTTCTATGAACAAGGATCATTTCGTACCATTCATAGCGATTTCGTGTTATATGGATCAACTGCATGCATACAACGTCGTATAATATGGACTAAGCACTAGAATACTTAATTACATAAATGTTGGAAAGACTATGATAGGGATTCTTTATTTGCCCTTCCAACTGTAATGATTCGCTCGCCATCGATGAGTATTATGTACACGAAACGAGCGTACAGCGCATCAAATTATATGCCAGGTATTTTTGTGGTGATTATTTACATTACAATTCTATATTTTGGCACATGGGAATGACCTATATATAGTCGGTTTAAGTAAGCAGCTCAAAGACATTTAAAGTGGGTGGACAGGGTTTATCTTTTTTAATTGATTTGTTTCAGCTCTGATCTATGAGGTTTATTAACCAAAAAAAAAAAAAAATTAATAATCATCTGCCTGTGATTTTATAGTCATTAAGAAATGTTTTCGTCAGATTATGCATCGATTCAAGCTAATATCCATCCAAAAAGGAAGCCATAAATTTTTATGTATGCCCATTTTGTGGACTCTCCCTCATTTTTTATTATTTGATTTTAGACAGTTTTGGTCGTTTCCTTATTGTCTCTAAGTTCTCCTATTATAGTCTTTCGGAAACACATGGGACTAAATTTTCTTTATGACAGATTATCTTAAGAATCGCTTTTAAAACAGTCTGTATGTCTATAACTTTATTTTCTAACACGCTGGATTGATTCAACTCGTTCATTGTACATTTTGATGTAAATGTGTAAATCTTTTATTTCATAAGCAATAAGCATAAGAATACAGAAACAGTGTCCAGAGGGGGTCTACAGTATCCATTGTTTGGCACAATCTATGATTTATTATATAAAATTTGGTAAATATCCGAAATTAAGCTGAGATTATTTCTCATTGTGTTAATCAGACAGAATGGAAATAAACGTTCTAAACCCATTATATTTTCAAAAGATAAGACATTATCAGACGAGTAATTAAATGGAGGTGTCAAACAATTTTAAACCAAAATCATATACTATAATTTTAACGTTTTTCAATAATTGGTGACTGTTGTGTTGATTTGATATATGAACATTTACAATAAACAGCTAGTTTCTTAAAAAAAAAAGGTTTGAAAAAAACTTGAGCGGACAAAATTATCTTTAGGTTCATTATGGCAAACAATTGCACTTTTTTCTTTCTGTTGCGATTTTTTGTTCCCTTCATAATCAAAATATACATTATTATGCCTGTAGTTTAATAAGGTTTTCGATTGTTGCTGAATGTCATATTTGTTTTTGTTAATTGTTTCGTACATACATCAGGCCGTTAGTGTTTTCATTTGAATTGTTTTAAATTTGTCATTTTGGGGCCTTTTATAGCTTATTATGCGGTATGGGTTTACTCATTGTTGACGGTCGTACGGTAACCTATAGTTTCTCACTTTTACGTCAGTTGGTCTCTGGTGCAGGGTTGTCAAATTGACAATCATACCACATTATTTTATTTTCATATCAATTACATTTATTTGAAGCACACAAAAGTCATATTTTGCAAAGTATATCTAAGAAAGTTTTTAGTCATGATCTTTGGTATTACAGACAAGTTCAACGTTCTTTCTACAAAGTGAAAGACTGGATATCAGTATATGGTCAAAAAAAGTTCCTATTGCAGTTCTAGAAAGTTTTGACAACATTGCCATTTTATTATTGATACCTATCATGGTAATATTTATATATCCTCTACTGGAAAGGATAAATCGGTCACCATCACTTCTACAGAGAATGGGTAATATATTTACTAATAATTCATTCCTTTATACTCAATTTCTTATGAAACATCATTTGTTTTGGTGAAAAACATATGTACATACATTATTGATTTTTATTCATATCAGTGCTAAAATTGGTTTTGTTTTTGATTAGTTAAAACATAACTTAATATGTATTGCTAAACTTTTATGAAAACATTATGGTCCTAAATCCTGTCGATATTATTTAGTTATATTTTGGCATTGCACAATGTCATGCTATTCTCAGACTGTTTATGACGTCTTTAATGCCAATCTGCACAAGAATCAGGCAGTGGTGAAAATATGACAAACAAAAACCCGCTCAACTTTGTATAATTTAAGTTCAGAATGTATAATGGTGCACGAATATAACATTCGTTTCCTTTCCCTGTTCTGGTAATTTAAGATATAATTTGGTTGAAATGCACTAGAAAAATAACAATGAAGGGAAGATAACTCCGTAATTTGCTATCAATGTAACCAAAATGTATCTAGATATTTCTCGTATTACCAGACAAACAGAAACGAAAGACCTACCATTTCTAACTCATGATGAGAGTACCTTCAAAATAGGTTGGTTAGATCGGTGTTTTTTTTTGTCGGCCATGTTTTGATTTTTTTCAAAATTGCCTGATTCTTACAAAGACTTAAACTGAATACGTTGGGTGTGAAGTGATTTATACTTTAGTCTAGGACACATGATTTATTTATCCATATATAGTTTGAACTAATTTTCAGTAACTGTGAGTACTCTTGGATCGGTAATTTATGCCTTTTGTCTTTATATTAGCTGTTTGTTGTGCTGATTTCTAAACTTTGTTTTTATGTTGTGCTGTTACACTACTGTCACAGGTTAGGGAGAGGTTTGACCACTTTCACATATATTTAACACCGCCTCTATGTGTGCCTGTCCCAGTCAGGAGCTTTTAATATAGTGGTTGTCGTTGGTCGCTGCCTGTCATATTTGTTTTTTTAAATTTTTTTTATACATCAGGCCATTGGATTTTTCTTTTGAATTGTATTGTTATGTCAGGGACTGTTATGCCTGACTATACCTATTAAGGCGACAGTATTTACTGATGTTCAAATCTGCTATAATAGTTGAATCCGCTTCATTCTGGTGAGGGTTCGTGTTGCTCAGTTTTTAGTTTCTATGTTGTGGTTTGTTTACTGTTGTTAGTCCTTTTGTCCTTTTCTCTGTTTGCCATGACTTTATCAGTTTATTTTCGACTTCTGAGTTTGAATGTCCGTTTGGTATCTTTTGCCTCTCTTTGATAGTGTCCTATTGGCAATCATTCCACATCTCTTATTGTATATGCATTGAGTATATTTTTTACAGGTCGGAGTAAGGTTTTCATAAAAAATGTTAATTGTATATTATGTTTGTATAATTGGTAGTCTGTCAAAATATATCGTCCAATTTCATGCATTTTTTTTTTAGGGCATTATTTGGTAAGATAGGTGCTCAGTCATTTATTCATTTGACCGTTTTGTCTGTTTTCGTATGTTCCGCTTAGATCGGTAGTTATTTTAGGTGGTCGAATAATGAGTATTTTCCGTACAAATGTTTTGCACATATGAATTTTCACCTGGTATAAAGAAGTACAAATGTATAGCAAATTTCCCATGAATATTTTTCATTCTAGGCGATTTCATAACGTCTTTCAACTTTTACTTATATTTACAAATATGTTTTTTTTTTGAGGTTTTAGTTTCATTATGGCGTATTTTTTAACATGTGACAAAATAATTGATTGTCTGAAGATGGCCCAAAACTGAAATATTTGTAGATATACAAAATGAAGAAAACGACATTTTTTAACCTAAGGCAAAATTGTACACAAAGTAAAACAATGTTGACAAGGCATGTTAAATTTACGATATTTCATCAAAACTGTCTTCGGCAACAATGTATTGGGAAAACAGTAGTTTAAGGTTGCGTGTACCCGGCAGATGAAGGAAGTCAACTTATGAGCGATGTTGTTGGATGTAAGGGTATAATATATTTAAAATGTTCTTTTTTGGTGTGTATACATAATTTCATAGTCAAAATCTATAACGTTTATTATCCTGACTCTTTAAAGCTCAAATTCTCGTACAATTTAAAAACTTTTGGATTTTGACCATGACAAAATTTCATGCCTCCGAAGAGCTTTTCTGGATTTACCTTTATCAGGAACGCTCAAAGCCGAATATTTGAAAACCATGGATGATTATGAACCGAAACAATTGAAAAACTATATGATCAAAAAGGGCCTAAAATAATAGCCAAATCCATATAAGGTCAACTTTGCCTGTTGGAGTCGAAAGCATAGTTTCTAATAATTTCTACATTTATAAACAGACAATTTCAGAAAGGTTTGTTATAAATCTTGTCACTACCGAAGTACTGTCTACAGAGCCTTTCGTGCGTTCGAAGCGCTTTTTCTCAATTTACCTTCATCAGGAACGCTCGAAGCCAAATGATTAATTGACTAGATTATTGTTTACACTTTTATTACATTTAACGAATGAGCTACTAACTTAGGTTTTAAATTCCTGGGACCATTATCTAGTCCTAGATAATAATGGTGAGGGTTTTTACTTTCATAAGACAACGATCCATAGTACATGAATAAGATATAATTTTGTGTTTCTATTTTGTAGATAATTTTCGCTCGATATAGCCAACGAATACTCGATTAGTAATTTTTTACCGAGTTGGAAGCCCTTGTTTGTAATAATAGGGAAATTAAAAGACTTAAGAAACAATTTATACCAAACTGTGTACATTCAAACGAAATGAAAAAAAAAAAAAAAATTGTGTAATGTACCAGAATGGAACAAATCATTATGCTTCATTCTCTACTTTCACATTTTTTTTATAGGTGGTGCCTCTACTTTTTTGTTATGTATTATACATGTTCATCGCTGTTTTAGTGTGTCCAATAAAATGCACGAAAAATTTGTTTATGCAGAAGGTGACCTATTTGCATTCGTTTTAATAGAATGAATGCACTATTTAGATGGAACTATTATAAATAACCTACAAGTACTATTTTTCAGGTCTAGGAATGATATTTGCAGTTTTGTCGGTAGTTGCAGCAGGAGTTCTAGAAATACATCGAAAAGAACATATTTCGGTCAATCAAACAATAGCAGGCAACAATTACAATGCGTCATCAGTATCCATATTTGCTCAAATACCCCAGTTTACGTTGATAGGCGCAAGTGAAGTATTTACAAGTGTATCAGGTAATAGCTATATAAAAAGAATTTCAGCTTTCATTGTATAGAAGTGAACAATCATTAATGTTGAAAAAAAATGACTGAGCAAATAACGTTCAAAAACTCTTGCTTTCATATTTTGATAAAAACGTACTAAGTAATACAAAGAGCCTTTTACTACGAGAGGATATCAAAAATAACATGCCTGGTTCTCGAAACTGAAATTTTGTATTTAATCCTTCATGCCAGGTTGGTTATTTTCCAATAATTAGAGATTATGAAAGGGATCGTACACTGGTCTTAATTCTACAATTAACTGATAGAGAATGTCATGGTGCAGAAGAAAGAAAGATGCTACAAACATTGGAATATTTGTTTTCTTCAAATTGGTGAATCTGATTGATTATCGTACTAAACATTTCGAAATAAGTTTTGACAAAATCTTTCTTCTAAAACAAAACAGTGTTTTCGCTATTTGACGTAAGAACTTATTTGAGATTCTCAAATCCTGAAACTTTCCTATAACGCATAGAGTATTCTCAGTCAAAACTGAGACGACACATCCTAAGACGTACTTACCACACAACCGTTAAGGCACTTGTACTGAATTTTTTAAGCAAAGCTTACTTTAAAACCATTATAAACAATTTTTTGATTTTTTTAGAGGTCTCGAATAAGTTACTTGTCTTGCAGGTCAATATGTCTACGTTGAAAGATATTATTAATCTAGACTATACGGCATCGCCAAATTTTCTTTATCTTTTTAATTGAAAACTTATCTTTTGAATTCTTTCGATGAACCTGGATATAACTATATATCTTATAGTCCTTACAAATCCTTTTTGAATACTAAAACTGACAAATAATACACTTACTGGACATACAATAATTGAATAAAGTATATCAGTTTGAGCTTGATAGTTTTAACTATAGGTTTATTTGGAAGATAAAGTGTACCGTTTAGTGAATTGAGTCTCTATTTGGGAATGACTGTGCCTTTCTCATCGTTATTTCTTTTCTGTTACGGTTACGAATAAAAAGTAATGACAAAATTAAAAAGACCCCAATGAAAAATCATTTGATATTTTCTGCAATATGCATCTACATGCAGACATTTACATAAACATGTGATTTTCACTGCCAACAATTATTCTTGATATCTATATGAAATTATCACCTCCTCTTACTGTACTAGTATCCAACTTTTGAAATAGTTGTAGTCCTTTTCAAAATCTTTGATGTTGAGAGTGTTCATTTTAATCTTCATACCAAAATGTTGCAAATAATTCTTCCTTTCATTTCGTTAAATTTCCTTAGCTAATCAGGAGTTCATATCAGGGTATTTAGTGAGTAGTTCGAGCATGATTTAAGTTATTGCGCACATTGTTTGCTATGGCTTGTTTTATTATCGTTTTGCCTTTTCTGTGTTTTTGTTGTTCAAAACCATTAATTTCTATAGATATTTTTTTCCAGCTTTGATAGCAGATTATCTTTATTAAATATTCACTACTATTAAGAAGTAAGGGAAAATGGACTTTCAAAATGAGAGACTTGTAATTTAATTACTATGATCTCCTAAAATAAAGTTGCTTTGTCTATCTATCCGTCTGTGACAAACTTAATCTTTGTAGCAGGAGTGTAGAATTATCTTTGCAACATTAATACTTACCATGACATACCGGTCAAATTTGATTTAATTATGTTATCATAACTTTTATAGAAATGCATGAAATATCTCAATACGAAGAATGGGAATATTCAATCAAATCATTTTGGTATTCTAGCATAATCAGGACCGTGGAACCACATGCCAACTCTCCCCAAAATAACGTAGATTGCCGAATGAATTATAATTCTAATAGGATTTGCTGCAAGGAGTTGTACCTTTAAAATGTCGAATTTGTTAACAATGCGGTTATTGTATGATGACAAGCTTGCGTTGGAATCTTTTGAATTCCCTTCTTATAATTCTTGATACACAAACACTGTGTCGACAAATCAACAAAGTTTAATGTAAAAAAGGGGTAAGTTATAAGGTTCTACATATGTTATTTTCTCAAAACCATTGAGTTGAAAAATTAAAATTATATAACAAAAATACCGAACTCCAAGGAAAATTCAGCATAACGAAACAGAAATGATGACATAACGGGCTAAAACTGTTTGTCAAGGCTACTTAGTCGCGGGTAATAAACTATTAGGGTACCTGGTTAACCTAAAGATTTTTCTATAATGAATGATTAAACAAGTTTTGATCTGATACAGTCATTAACTTTTTAGCTTTCCTGTTTGTGTGCGACGTGGGTAGCATGTGCTTGATGTGCTTGATGTTTTATCGTGTGTTTTTCTATGTTGTGATGTTATACTATTGTTTCAGAAAAAGGGAGAAGGTTTGGTACCATTAAAACGTTTAATCCCGCTGCAAATGTTTGCACCTGTCCTAAGTCAGGAATCTGATGTACAGTAGTTGTCGTTTGTTTATGTAATTTATACGTGTTTCTCGTTTCTCGTTTTTTATATAGACTAGACCGTTGGTTTTACCGTTTGAATGGTTTTACACTAGTACTTTTGGGGCCCTTTATATCTTGTTGTTCGGTGTGAGCCAAGGCTCCGTGTTGAAGGCCGTACATTGACCTATAATGGTTTACTTTTATAAATTGTTATTTGGATGGAGAGTTGTCTCATTGGCACTCACACCACATCTTCCTATATCTATTGCCTTGTCAACTTTAATAAAGGCAAGCATGTTTTGATAAGGTATTGTACAGATTTGTTCTAAATCAAACAAAATGTGTTATGACCCCTCTACTTAATAGCTTGGGCAAATACTATACTCAATGTCGTCTTTCTGTTTGGGCTGGGGGCTCTGAGACAACGTGCTAATCGCTATCGATAATAGGGACAAAAAAAAGTACCTGAATATTTTGTCCTTATGCCTTATCTTTATCAGTATAATTTTCCTATTTATGATTACTACTTGACAAGTTTGATAGCGCAAACAAAATAAGTCAACTTTTCAGGCGAAATTGAAAAAAAGTTATCTGCCCCTTTCCAAATAGTTACTCTTATGCTCATAATTTCTTGTAGGTATGGAATTTGCATATTCGGAAGCACCAGACATGATGAAAGGAGTTTGCATGGGTTTATATTTAGACACAATAGGAATAGGCACTTATTTTGCATTAATGATCATTGCAGTAGTGAAAGAAATATCTAAAGGTACAGTGTAGTGTTACATATATCACATAATCTTCGAACTTAAACGCAAGTCGTTGTATTAATTCCAAAGCAGCTTTATACTAATGCCTTTCCAAAACTAGTTTACAGATACACAAAAATATAATTAAAAAGATTGAACTTTCAGAAACAAACGAGTTATTTAAACTTGGCCATTCTACGTGAATAATTTCATCACTTTATCGGGAAATCAGATGTCTTTGAAAACAGTAAAATTTAACAGCATTCAATCGTTTTAAAAAATCGGTCGAAGAGTCATTTTCATATTCCCTTTCAGTTACAGAAATTTTTAGGTTAAATAGATTTGACGGCACTAAACTTTCTTCTTGTATGATAGCTGTAAACACTTCTGAAGTCGTTGATAAACTGGAAAATCATCACTTTTCACATTTCAAAGACAAATAAAATATGAACGTATAAAACAAATATGCAAAATATAATGATTTTCAAAAAGTAAGAAAAAAAGAAAGGAACAATCAAAATTAAAAGTCGAAATAAAGCAGACATCGTCATGGCAAAAACAGAAGAAGAAATAGGAGGAAAAAACAATTCATCCACTACACAGAAAATAAATGAGCACATTCATCGTTTGATAGTTTTAACCATTTATTACACAACATTTTGTGTTACCTTTAATATGAAATTAACACTGGTGCGTCCGAAGCGCTTTTCTGGAAATACCTTTATCAGGAACGCTAAAAACCAAAACATTGAAAGCCATGGATGACATGGTCCGAGGACACAGTTATCGTCCTTAGATTTTCTTTGTCTACAAATATAGTCCCTAGTGTGGACAGTGTATAACTTGCAAATTTTGTTCATACTCTTTCCAAATTTCTTTCTTTATATTTTATGCATGAAATATTAAGTAAAGGGATGAAATTACATGTTAAAAAAAATTGGGTGCTGAATCTTTATGTTAAGTAGTGATTTGGTCCAGTTCAAAAAGGTCAAAAACTAGTATGTCTGAAGCTGTCAAACTGAATTTTAGACCCCCTTAACATAGAATTGTCAATATTTTGAGTTAGAGCTGGTAGATTTTTCTATAATTTTGATATTATTTGTCCCAATAGTAGTACACTACACTGTAAAAATCTTTTTGAGATAGAGCAGGTGCGATTTTTTTAATTTGAATTTATTGTCTAAAAGAAATGCATTACGAAATAACTGTGTTATCGGGCCACATTGTAATAATACACGAGGATCCAACGTTTCCTGAGGGAGTATAAACCTTAGTTTTTGTTTTTTAAATTTACAAATTTATCAACAGAAAGTTTAAGAATTGTAGGTTATGAATTTATAGCACTTTACATTTCTATCTGATGATGTGTTTATTTATTCAGTCATTTGGCAAAACGACTTTGAAATGATAATGAAAATAATGTATACATAGTTTGTGTATTTTTGTATTCCAGATTCGTGGTTTCCAGATAATATCAACGAAGGAAAGGCAGAATACTTATTCTTTCTATTTGCAGTACTTACTTTTGTTAATTTCATACTGTTTATTTATGTTGCAAAAGATACAAGTACTCAAGTGAACAAAACAATGGCAAGTCTCATGACGAAGTTCATGACCAAGGCGATTGAAAAAAAAACCCAGACAATTTCGTTATTTAAGCATTTAAAACATAGAAAATGAATATTATGCCAATGTAATAAAATTAATGAATAATTAATTAATAAAATGTGGGTTCTATGAGAGCTGGGATATGCATTGAGAATTTGTAAGATAAAAAAAATCGTATAAGTCGATTGCATATAAAACAAATCTATTTTGGATATTGTCGATGATTATCGAGTTTAACATTTATGGGGTGTTTGTAATCATTGACCAAAACAATTTTGGAATAATAGTTTAGAATTTTGTCGAAGCAACAATAGAATTCGAAGTAATATATATATAGTTCAAATAATTATAATCAGAGTCGTATTCAAAGAGTCTTTCAATCTTTCGTAAAAGTTGCTGTATCAGAGTTGATTATGTGTATATTGAGAAGTCCATGTATCCTCCTTCCACAATTTACAATTTCACAAAAACATGAAAAATGCAGTATGTATACCGAAGAGAGTGTAGTGTTGAATATAAGGTTTATTCTATATTTATATACATGTAAATTAAAAAAATATAATCTATTTAGACTGTTCAATATATAAATCTCACTTTGACGTAGGGATTGAAACAAACACAGAGGAAATTGATTATACATCTTTTTACTGTTGGGTGAACGTTTGATCTTACAAAGATACATACGCATACGAAAAGCATTTGTGAATACGCGCGAGTGTTTTCATTCATAACTTGAAATATTGATTATTGTGATCAATTTGGTTAAAATAAAATATCTATTGTGAGATCCAACTTTTTTTGGTTTTCGGATAAATGTGATTTAAAAGTATTCATATTTGCCGTACAATTTTCTTGAAAGTAAACCTATTATTTCCATGTTTGTAATTTTTAGAAAGTTTCTGAATGTAACATTTAAGTGAGAGAAAAAGATGGATCGATTTCCAACGCATTCTTTTTGCCATGCAGCTGTTTTATTAAAAAAGTTTGAATCTCTGAAACTGAATCTATCATGTGTACGTTTTGAGGATCTGTCAATATGGTGTCGTATATGTGTTACCAATCAATTAACAAATGCCTAAGATGGCTAAAAAATCAATATATATATATATATATATATATATATATATATATATATCAAGTTTGATCGTGAGTTAATGTGTTGCTATCTCTCGAAGCCCTCATATCATAGAAAATTCTAGGACTTGCCTTGATTTTATAATAATTATTATATAAACATCAGTTCTAACCATTATGCAATTATTATAGAATAAAAATCCATTCTTTTTCCAGTTTTGTAATCTGATTATGAACATTATCATGTAATACTGCTTGAAAGTATAGTGGAATTATATAAATTATATGTCACGTACATTAAGGAAAACAATAAGAAATGTTCGTTATTGTACACCCAGTCTCTTCTTGTTTTGGAAGGTGGAACATCACTAAAAAGTGTTTTAGATTACAAACTATAATTCGCTAATTTTTTTTTAATTTCCATAGTCAACAGGTAAGGTAATTCTACTACAGTATGGTAAAAACAAAAGAGTCCCAAAAGAATCAAAAATAGTTGCAGACATATAGTTTTCTTTACGGTCAATGTAATGATTGGCCTCGTTTTTCGAACTTTAATTGGGGAATGGGCTTGGGGAGGGAGAGTTTGGTGACAAAATAATGAAAAAAAAAAATGCAAAGCTCTGATTCCTTGTCCGGCTTCGGCTATACTTTTAATCTTTTTAGGTTTATAAGCTTTTCATGTTTAAATAAGTTTTGGATTTTCAAACATTTTGGCATCGAGCATCATTAAAGAGACATTTATTGTCGAAATGCTAATCTAGTTCAGAAAAAAATGGTAGCGTTAATGTTATACCTTTATAACTTGTGATCTTTTCATTGTCAAGAAGACCTCTCCATGAAATGTGTAAGTCAAAGGATCGAAATACTGTGCGCCTAAACGGGAAGCACAACTTTAAAAATGCTAATGGATAAAGTTAAAACTAATCCAGACCCTGAGAAAAAACATGAAACAGAACACGTAGACGAAGGTTATCAGCTTGTTGTTACTAACAAAATTTTATGAAAGGTTAATGGGTCTATGACCAATACTTCTACACTTACCTTCAAAAATGCGGATGCTGCAAAACACTTTTCTTTTCTATGAACTGGTAGCCGTTTCATTCCCGAGGGTTTCACAAGCCAAATAAACAGCCCTTCTAAGCCGTCAAAAACATCATTGATGGGTCATTTTCTGTAAATTTACTGGTGATCAAATATTAAAATCATTTAAAGAACTAAGGTTTTTTTAATCAGGCATAGATAGTCTTATTTAGATTTCACACAACTTTTAAGAGTTTTCGTTTCTATGCTCTTCAACATCGTAATTTATTTGACCTTCTGACTGATTTGATACAAGCACAACTAACGGGTCTTAGAAGTACACAAAATAAACAGCCCTTCTAAGCCGTCAAAAACATCATTGATGGGTCATTTTCTGTAAATTTACTGGTGATCAAATATTAAAATCATTTAAAGAACTAAGGTTTTTTTAATCAGGCATAGATAGTCTTATTTAGATTTCACACAACTTTTAAGAGTTTTCGGATTTCTATGCTCTTCAACATCGTAATTTATTTGACCTTCTGACTGATTTGATACAAGCACAACTAACGGGTCTTAGAAGTACACAAAATGCGCGTTTAGCGTACGCAATTTGAAGCATGGTACCATCTTCGAATTTCTACCCTAATGATACCTGCAAACTATGCCTTCTATCACTTTTGCTTGTTAATCACATTATATAAATTGCTTCACTGTTTCATGCTCTTTTGAAATTTCAACAAAAGATAAAAAACTGGATCTTCCTTCCCACTTCTGAATACCCAAATTACATAAGTGTCCGATCGAACGAACGTACAGGTTTTCGTACTGCCATGCTGATACGTATGAACTTTTCTGCTGACAAAAAATAAATAAACAGAGAATATGTAAATCATTTAATTTAGTTCATCCGCCAAATACGTACTTTCATTAAAGGTTGTTAAGCGTCCTCTTAGAGCTGTTGCAGAACTCACGTATCCAGGACGTATCCGCATGTGACGGAACGTATATGAAGTATTTGTGAATATGCTAAAATAAGTATTACATGTATTCGTAATATACACGATTTTTCATTCCCTTGTCCTTACTTCATGAAGGAGTAAAGTAATGTAAAAATAAGACGTACCTCTCGATAAGTGTAGTAACTATTTCAAAGTAGTATTTCGTTGAACTTTTTTCACGATTAAAGCGAAGTTTGAAAAATTCCTGAATAGACCGTTTGAATTCTATATCTTCTAAAATGAATTATCAAAAATTGTACATTTTTAAAGTAAAATGAGATTTTATTAAATAAGTACTTATCATCATAAATTCTGAGTACATCCATCTGCGCAAGTCTGACAGGCGGAAAACCCCAAATAAAAATATCATCCAATGAGAAGAGGGATGACCAAACAGTGCCCGTATAACCATGCTTTTATATCATCCATTTAATTTCCTTAAGTAAGCAAGAAGCCCTAGGAAAAAAACAGGGGATGAAGGGGAGGTTGGGAGGGACCTTTAATTTATGCTGGTAAGTATTTATTTAATAAAATCTCATTTTACTTTAAAAATGTACAATTTTATGTCAATAAATACGTTACCATCATAAATTCTGAGTAAAATATAGAATCTAACGCAAAGCTGAATCCCCTGAACCAGAAGATGCAGGAGGAAAAACAACTCTTTGTGCGGAAACTAAAGGTCCTAAGGAGTACAAACTCTGAGCTTGAGTAGATAAAGACTGCAGACTGAATTTTCAGTTCTCCAGAAACCTGCAGATAAGACTTCCTCTAAAGAAGCGTTATTAAAAAGGGGCCAGGAGGTATAAATAGCTCTAACATCATGGGCTTTAACATGCATACTATTCAGAAGTTCTTCATTAGAAGAATTGTAGGCTAATTGTATAGTTTTACAGATCCAAGTTGAAATGGTTTTAGCAGACAAATCTTGTTTTCCTTTGTTAATAGGAATAAATAACCTGGAATTTGAGGAGGTGCGGAGACTCCGTGTTCTCTGAAGATATAAAAGTAAGACTCGGATAGGACACAGTACTTTAGAACTTGAATCATCAGGAAGGGCTGGAATCGCTATCGGTTCTGAACCTCTGCCCGGAATTTGATTTTTGGCTAAAAACGCTGGATCCGTTAATAGAGTAACAGATGACTTATCCCTATTAAAACGAAGGCAATTATCAGCAGTGGAAAACGCATGAATTTCACTTCTTCTTCTACCAGAGGCCAAAGCAAGAAGAAAACAACACTTATACGATAAAAACTTGATTTCAACCTTTTCAGCAGGTTCAAAAGGATGGGTTTTTAAAGCTGATAAAACTACACTCAAATTCCAAGACGGGATTAAAACTCTCTGTCTAGGGCGTTCAAGAGTGAAATTCTTAACTAAAAGAGAAATGAATTCATTATTACCAAAGTCTGGACCTCCAGACAGCTGAATCGTCCTAGAAATAGCTGATCTATAGCATTTAATAGTAGAGGGAGATAATCCTTTCTCTTCAAAAAGGTGGATCAGAAAGTCTGCTAGTTGCTGTACAGAAATTTGGAAAGGATCAATTTCCTTCTCACTACACCAACTACTGAAGATAGTCCACTTGGCATCATAGACGATGTTAGTGGAATCTCTAACTGCTCGGGAGAGATGTCTGGCTGCGCATTCAGAAAAACCTCTCTCTTTGAAGCTTTCCCTGAGAGAAGCCACGCGAACAGATGTAGCTTCTCTGGATTGGGATGAAGAATCTTGCCCTTGAACTGGGACAGAAGGTTGTGTCGTACTGGTAGAACCAGTGGACAAGCACAAGACAGATGAAGAAGATCTGGAAACCAGGCTTGTTTGGGCCAAGCTGGAGCTGAGATCTTCCGAAGAACTTCTGACAGAAATCTGAACGGAGGGAAGGCGTAAGCGAACATTCCGTCCCAAGGAACACTCACGCAGTCTACTGCGTAAGCTTTCGGATCTGGTACAGGAGACATGAACACTTGAACTTTGTAATTGAGGCTTGTTGCAAACAGGTCTACATGAGGAGACCCCCACTGAAGTTGCCTGAAATACTGATTGGAGAAGTTCCCACTCTGTATTGACTGGGGTAAGTGTCCTGGACAGAGCATCTGCTAACACATTGAGTTTCCATGGGACATGACGAACTACAATCTGTAGATGAAGGTGATTGCAAAGAAGGAGGATTTCTCTTGCTAAAAGGAACAGCTCGTAACAATGAGTTCCCCCTTGGTTTCGCAAATAAGCCACCACAGTGGTGTTGTTCGATGCTAGAACCAGAGATTTGTTCTGCAGTAGGGACTGAAAATGAGACAGTGCAAGAAGAACTGCCTTCAGTTCTAGTATGTTGATGTGTTCCTTCAAAAGACCTGGAGTCCACACTCCTGAAACTGAAAGACCTTCCAGATAAGCTCCCCAACCGAGGTTGGAGGCATCTGTGAACAGAGTCTGATTTGGAACTGGAGAGGACAGAAGTTGGCCTCTCAAAACGTTTGCTTGAGAAGTCCACCAAACCAAATGAAGATACAGTTCCTGATGAATGATTGGAACTGGAAATTCCCAATCCTGTGTAGCTGGGAGCCAATGTTGATGTAGATAAAATTGAAGAGGTCGAATGTGAAGGCGACCAAGTGGAACAACATCCGCTAGTGAATTCAAGAGACCTAGCAGTTGTGAAAACTGGCGAGCAGTAACTGTTTTTTGAGATAGAAACAGATGAATTTTTGAACAAAGATTGTGAAACTTTTCCTGAGGAGGTCGAACTATGCCCTGATGAGTAAGGTAATGTTCGCCTAGGAAAATAAAGTCCTGAGACGGAATGAGGTCTGACTTTTACCAAGAGATGAGAAACCCCAGAGAGAGAAGCAATCTGATGACTACATCGGTATTGAGATAGAGTTTCTCGGGAGAAAGTTCCTTGATCAGTGAGTCGTCCAGGTAAGAATGAATCTGAATAGCTTGTGAATGAAGGTGAGCTATGGCTACCTGCATGAGTTTGGTAAAGGCTAGTGGTGCAGTTGACAGACCAAAAGGGAGAGCTCTGAATTGGTAAACCCTTTTGTTCCAAACAAACCGAAGGAATTTGCGGTATGAATGGCAAACTGGAACATGAAAATAAGCGTCCGTCAGATCCAGGGATGTTGTCCACATACCTGGAAGAATAGAAGCTCTGATTGAACGATTGGTCTCCATTTTGAAATGGGCAATAAACATGTAAGAATTGAGGATAGACAAATCGATGACTGGTCTCATTCCTCCTGTTTTCTTCGAAACAAGGAAGAGACGAGAATAGAAACCTGGATCTATTGAAGATACAGGGACTTCCTCCATTGCCCTCTTTGTCGAAAGAGTCTCTACTTCTGTTGACAGAAGAAGAAACTTCTGTGGATCTTGAGTATTGGACAGTGGGATAGGAACAGAAGAAAGAGGAGGTTGTTCTTTGAATTGAAGAGTCAATCCCCCTCGAATTACTGACAGAACCCAACAATCTGAGGTAATACTTGTCCATTTTTTTAGAAAATGAGTTAACCTCCCCCTACTGGCAATTGAGAAAGAGGAGTTTTGTAGTACATCTCTGGATTGGGTTCTGACAGTAACGTACGAGGGGACAACTTCCTATGAAGAGGGATTAGCCCTCTTGCCACCTCTCTTAAAACTGTTAGGTTTAGATCTAGGGATTGAAGACTTCTTAGGTTTATTACCTCCATCATTAGTAATTTTCCTCCTCTTCTCTTGAGAATTATAAGATGAGCCTCCAGCGGAAGAATAACTACCTCGTTTAGAATTATTTCCAGAAAGAGATACATTCACCTTCACTGGAGCTGGGGTTTGATTGAGATGCTTCCGTACCTCATTAAGTGGCAACCCGAAAATCTTATCATCTAAAGGAGACTTAATTAAAGCATCCTTAAGATTATCCGAAACCTTTGCTTTATCAAAAATTTCAGCTCTTTTGGATAAAGTGCAGTTGGCTATAGAACCTATAATCAACAATTGAGAGGCACCCAAAGCCTTGTCCACCTGTAATAGAAAAAGCTTGACCTCTGGTGGAAGAGAAGAGTCTTTAAGTACTGGAGCAACTACAGTTAAAAAATGTTCAGCAGTGCCTTAAATATGAGAGGCATTCCTGAGAAGGTTCTCTGTTTTGGACCAAACAGACTGAGAAAGACGCAGTCCATCGGCAGGTTTAGAAGCAATCGAAGATGAAAAAACCTTGTCACATTTAGGTACCAATTTACCCAATGTAGAATCAAAGATATCATAATCTTTAGAACGGAACTGCTCAGTAAATGAGGCAAGCCCAAAACCACTCAATTGGGAAAATTGGGACTCATTAGCCATAATCCCATCATTGATGATCTGCAGAGAAGTAGACATATGGTTGGATTGTGGAAAACTAGTATGTGACTTAGTGTTGTCTATAGACAGACCACATGACGCCTCGAAAGTAGAGGTAAGTCTCTTGGGTCTGGGAGGAGACTGAAATGGTACCTTGTTGATGTCTCTCATAATGGTATAAACCGAATCTCTAAGATCCTTCAAAGTAGAAGGAGTATCTTCAGCCTCAGGATCCTTACTGGAATTGGTAGAAGAACGACCAATTACAGAAGAAGAGATGGACACAGGAACAGAAGGTTGAGAAACATTCTGAGAGACCTGAACTGGATTATCACCTTCTTCATCAGAAGTAAAACCTTCTTCCTGACTGCCTGGGGCCACCGAAAAACGTTCTTCCTCATCACTGTCCTCCGGGTCACTTCCAATATTATGATCTTGAAGGAGTGAAATCACTGGAGAATTTGACTTATTGGCAATGTTCTCTAGCGTGCCCAGGCGGTTGGAGAAAGACGTCAATTCAGAAGAAATAGACTGACGAAAGTCGTCCAGAATACTCTTGAACCCATCTAAAGAAGGGCCAGAGTCAGTAACCTGATTAAACTGATGCTTAACAGAAGAGGTAGGCAGAGCAGCAGGTACAGATACACTACTACAACTACTAGATGACACTGCTAAAGGAGGAGCAGGAACTGACAGATTAGATGTAGTACTCTGAGGAACAATAACTGGTGTGGTAATTGATCCACAATAAGGCCAGAAACCTGGAAAAGGCTGACCAGGAACCTGACTAGGAAAAACCTGATTAGGAAACCCTTGACCAGGAAACCCTTGACCATGAAACCCCTGACCAAGAAAGCCTGAATAAGGATAACCCTGAGACCAAGGAGGTCTAGACCAAGACATGGCGTTACTAGCCGAAGCAGGTAAAGTGAAGCCACAGTATGACGCTGGTGCTCTAGACCCAGGTAAGTTTAGACCCATAGAAATACCAGGGTAGGATGAAATAGACCCAGTGGTGTCAACTCGCCTAGAAATTGTGTGCGTAACAGTGGTAATGGTAGGGACCCCTCCATGATAACCGACAGAACCTGCATTGAGGGTCTGTTGACCGGTCTTAGTAGTCACCGAAGTAAAAACATCGGTTAGTTGACTACTATTAGGAGGGATTCCCTGCCTTACCGTTGTTGCGGTAACAGTAAAGGGTAACGAACCGTCTAAAAAAACATCATTACCTGTAATGGCCTCGAAAGGACTGGAAGCATTAAACTCCATAATTAAAAAATATGCAGTTAAATACTTATAAAATACAATATTACAACAACAATATGAAATAATAATTAATAAACAATGGTATGGGGATACCTACAATATTCACTATTGAAAACAAAAACTTAAAAGTCTTCTCTGTAACACGTGTGTCTCGATGCGCAGGCGGAAATTAAATGGATGATATAAAGGCATGGTTATACGGGCACTGTTTGGTCATCCCTCTTCTCATTGGATGATATTTTTATTTGAGGTTTTCCGCCTGTCAGACTTGCGCAGATGGATGTACTCAGAATTTATGATGGTATTGTATTTATTGACATAAAATTTGATTTTTAAACTACATTGCTTATTTTGCAGTTTATATTTATCTATGTTGTATACGAACTCTGACTATTAATCTCAGAATGTTTGCTTAAGTGTTTTAGTCGTCCGCTATTAGGTGTTATGTATAAAATTTCTTAACAAGGTAAATAAACAGTAATTGAGAAAACGAGTTGACCGTGACGGCAACTGGTCAGATATTCTATTCTTAATTCTAAACAGCATAATTTGAATATGAATGGAGATTATCTTGGTCAATGGTATTCCATTTGTATTTTGGTGAATGGTACTGCTAAGAACAAATGAATGGCTGTTGTGGTAAGATTGGTTTTAAGTACGAATTCACGACAGAGACCTAATGGATAACTTCATTATTAATAGACAAAATATTCTGGCAATAAAAAATCATAGTTCGTATGACAATTAGAAAAATATGGAATATAAAATTAAGCTACATGTACCATAGATGAAAATCGGGGTTTTTTTTAATTGTTTTTGAAGATTTATAGAACTCAATTGGACCAAAAAAATAAATAATTATGAAATTAGAACAGACCAATCCCTGTTATACAAGAGGCGGAGGAAACCAAGGGGACATTGAAAACTCGAAAAGTCGAAGTTTTATGGAATAGTTCCTTGTCTAGTATAGCTCCAGCTTTGTGTGACAGTTATTTATGAAATAAATATACCATCATCACAGCTTATATATTAAGAGATTTAATAACTTCGTACAAGTATTCAATGACGATAAAATGGTTTAGTGTCAGATTACTAATTTAGCAAAAACTGACAATGAAAGATTTTGTTATTTAACAAAATGTGTCTTTTAGGTAACGGTAAAAGAGGAGGGCGAATTTTTATGGTAAATACACCCAGATTGTAATGTTCACTGACGGTATTTCATATATATATCGTTCTTGTGACAGTCAAACCTAATAGGCTAATTTTACCACTGAAATGAACACACGAATTGAGATTTTTAGTCCATGTTTAATGTAAATAAAAAAAAAATCACATATTTATCATGTGAAATTCTGAGCAAGACAGAATATATATCACTTCCTAGAGACTTGAAATAAAACATTCCGAAAAAAAAGTTTCTGTAAACCAATATATGTACAGATAAACCAAGGTGCGTCTGTACATATCTAGCAGCCAATGAAATAACAGCATCTAAAATGGAATGTTCCTTCGACGTATCCATAAAGTTAACTAAAGAGCACGACAAATAGAGATGTTGCAGAACTGAAGTATTGAAATACGTATACGTATCGAAGAATTCATATACGTACGATACAGTTAAAATGGGTATTTTTTTCTGACCCTATGACTCAATCAATGTATTGATTAAATCAAAAAGTGGTATATTGTCATGTGTACTAGGTTTCTACTGTATGCTTTATTAATATACAAAACCTTGAGGTACGAAGAATGATATTTAAAGCTCTCTACCTTACTACTTTCGAGTGCTCTCTACCTTACTACTTTCGAGTACTCTCTAACAAGGGAATATAAGTAAGGGGAGGGAAACTAATGATAATATGCTGGGAAGATCTTATTCGAACCTTTTTGAACTTTACCATATCAAACGACTAAATATCAGAGATTATCGAAAAATAAATCGTATCGTGCCATTGGTTTATTTAAAAAAAAATTACGTCAATATGGCAATAAGTTATAACATGAATATTGATATATTTGAACTCTATTATTCTAAAATTCAAAGGTCAATACATAGTTTTGTGTACCCGCTGACGCGTATTAATCACAGCCATGCATATGTTTAAATTGGGATATATATATATATATATATATATATATATATTATGAAAATGGCAACATTTAAAAAAAAAAAAAACTCTAATTTATTTGTTTCCAATGCATATTTTTGTACATTATTAACGAATTGGTGAAATGTAATTTGCATTCGATCTGCAATACTCCCTTACACGACGGTGTATTCGAACAGTTCGATGGTTACTCTGAGTCAGTGATAATTATTTCATTTTTTCGTCTTTGTCTTTTTATGGACTTTTCTTCTTTGAATATATGGATGCATACTTTAGCTATTTAAAAACAAAAGCGGCTTGTTATTATGTGCTTATGACAGCACCATGGAAAACAGAATGTTTTAATTCCGTTTTCTATATTTTTAGAATCACTGTATTTGCCGTAAATGTGAAACATATAATATTCATATAAACATTATTGTGTCCTTTTGTCTTTTAAATTATATTTAATCAATAAAATATTTGAACTTGGACTTGATTTAATGAGTTTAAAGTATTTATTCTCCTTGCATTTATTTATTTATTTACAAGTTTGATCGTTTATATAAATATACATTGTTAATTTCCATTGTGTAATGCAATGTAGGCGTACATATAATAATAATTTTGCAGCTGATATAATAGTTTTAGGTAAATAAATTGAAGAAAAACTACGGTTTCTTATTGGTGCATTCTGAATAAAATTCGGATCTATCATAACTTTCATTCGTATACACCTCTATGTCTTGCATTGTTCTGGACATAACATTCAATTTCATGTATGATAGTATAGGTACATTCTATTAAGCATATGTTGTATTGCTCTTTTAGATGTCTTTTAACACCCTGTTTTGAACAAAACGATTTGTTACACATACAGCACAAAATGGGTTATCAACTTCAATTCTAAATTCTCATATGTTGTTATAGAAATTATTGATATCTTAAGAATTTTTATAATCATTTTGTGTTACTTTCTATGAAATTTCACCATGTTCTGGGAAAAAGTTAAGCTTTTATTTTATTTTCTATTAAATTGCCTTTTTATAGTATCAATATATGCTAATCTTACTTCAAGCATTCGGATTCATTTCATCTCTATGGGTAGCAGATTCTGCTGAACAAATTTTATTGGTTCTAAAAAATAAGGGATGCCTATATAATTATTTCATTACTTTTTGTAGTTGAGAGGTTGTTTTTTACAATTAACCACTATTATTTTTGTATACAGGATATTTAAAAAATGTGTTGGCGGATTATACAAAAATTATGGAAATAGCATCTTCATCTTTGCAGGATGCTGATATGGCTTTATAAAGTTCCATATTGAACACACCAGTATTTGGATGCTGGCATCTAGTATATATATAGACTTTGATATACCTTTTGTTTGGATGCTGGCATCCCAATTATATGCATGCAGACTCAACTTTCTCTTTGCATGCTGTCATCCCATTAAAAAAATTGGATGTTCATCCTTCAAAGTTAATCTCAGGGATGCTGGAATCCCAGTTGTAAGTAAAAGTTATCTCAACACATTATAAATTGATTGCTGACAGTCATATCCTTTGGATGTTGGCATCCATCTTCTTTGGATGCTAGCATCTGTCTTCTTTGGATGCTGGCATTCGTCTTCTTTGGATGCGAGCATCTGTTTCTTTGGATGCTGGCATCCGTCATTTTTGGATACTGTCTCTGTTTCTTATGATGCTGGCATCTGTTTCTGTGAAAGCGGGTGGGCGTTTTGTTTAAAGTCATTTCCTTTTGATGCTGGCTTCCGTTTTCTTTGGATGCTGGCTTCCGTCTTCTTTTGATGCTGGCATCTGTTTCTGTGAAAGCCGGTGGCCATTTTGTTTAAAGGCTGACATCTTTGCGTTATATGTTTCTTTATATATATATATTTGACCAGGTGACTTAAGTTTAATCGCTCAATTGAAAAGTCTTTTATCTTTTAAAAAAAAAATCACATATTTGGTGTTTGTTTATTATTCAAATAAAAATATAAAGGAAAAGCGCATAAATCTAAAACTGTTGACTATTATTGTGATGAATTACAAAAATACAAATACAACGAAACAGTAACATACAATATTATATTGTATTAAAGAGTGTTTGGAGTTACTGAAAGTGAGCTTAACCTCATAGCCTGCTGAAATGTTATCATAGACATACACTCTACTATTCAGATTGGTGACTGCACTTTATTAAGGTGCTTCATATGAAGTCTGTAAGCCTGCGTTATAATTTTATGTCTATGACAAACCCTCATTTTTAATTAAAGTATATATTGGCATTAAATATATAAGATATCACAAGGAGATCTGTCTTCCCCAGTTGCCTACATACAAAAATACATGTACCACTTTGATAACAATGCAAAATCTTTTAAATTTTTATTTTAATTATCAGTACTGGTCTCTTTAATCTGTACGTACTGGATATTGCCAATATCACTGGACTTGCTGTATGCAACTTCCCATGCGTAGGCACATCATGTCATGATCTACTTGCATTGAAATCACAAAACTTACATTTTCTTTATTACGATCATTGTTAAGCTTTTTTTCTGTATTCAGTATTTATCAATCATCTGATAAAATTGGTTATATGAACTAGAGCTTTCTAACTTTCTTTTATCATTTATTACTAATCTGAAATCAGCTGGAATCGCAAATGATCATGATGATCTGGTGCTGTTTGGATGTTTTGTCGCCTAAATTCAACCTGTCCAGTAACTATAAAGTGTTACGATACATAATACACAACACATAAACAGTAACCGGAAAGGTACAG
Source organism: Mytilus coruscus (assembly GCA_017311375.1). Taxonomy (NCBI): domain Eukaryota; kingdom Metazoa; phylum Mollusca; class Bivalvia; order Mytilida; family Mytilidae; genus Mytilus; species Mytilus coruscus. The sequence goes on along the minus strand of CM029602.1, from coordinate 60,903,365 downwards.
CCACTGCTTAAAAAACACTGAAACGAGAAATGAAAATCCAGTATAGTTTTTAATACAGATAAATATTCTGACCAATATAAATGTTTAAAAAAATTGCTTAATGAGTTTCCTGTTGCTTACGTCTTTCGTCCACGACAATTTGGGCTCATATTTGTCTCTAAGGCAATTATACCACATCTCCTTAGTTTTACATTCACAGTAAAATATAAACTGGCCTCAAGCAATCAATGAGTCTATATTCTTCATATAAAATTTTGCAAATATATGAAAGATTGTCAACAATAAGTTTTCGTTGTAACATCACAATACTTTTAAAGTAGATATTCATGTAGAATAAAGTGTTAAAAATATATTGCTTTCCTCCTAACGTTGAAAATGACTACTCGTGGTTGCAAAAAAAAAAACTACTCGTGGTTGCAAAAAAAAAAAAACTACTTACACCCTCCCATCCTTTTCCACCACCAAGAAAATGCATGATTATTTGAAGAAAACCTCCATTTAACCTTCACTTTACCAAAGTTTTCCATATCAAGCCTGGTGCTTCTGCGTAGTCACAGATAAAACTATTAAAAAAAAACATCTGAACCACTAATTAAATCCAATTATAATTATGGAACAACACTCAGATCTATACACTATCAAATAAACAGCTGCGCCATGAGCGCATGATACGCCCGTCGCTTTTTAAAAGATTAAAGTTCAATAACTTCTCAATGTCATATCAGAAAGTTATGAAAAACTAAAGGGATGTTATCTTAATAGATATAAACCAGTCACCAAAGTTTCATGAAAACTCCTCAAAGCACTTTAAAGATATTGTCTGAAAACTGGAAAATCACCCCATTTTTATGAATAAAATCCCATAACTCGGAAACGTAAAATCTAAAATTTATAATAATCGGAAGGGAGCTTACGTCAATAGATATAAACAATTCACCAAAGTTTCATGAAAACTGCTGAAAGCGTTTTTGAGATATTGTCCGAAAACTGGAAAGTCACCCTTTTTATAATAAATAAAACCCCATAACTCGGAAATGTAAAATCTAAAATTTATAAAAATCGAATGGGAGCTCATGTCAATAGATATAATCAATTCATCAAAGTTTCTTACAAATTGATGAAATTGTTTTTGAGTTTTTTTTCCGAAAACTGGAAAATCCCCCTTTTTAATGAATAAAACCCCATAACTCGGAAAGTTAATACCGGTATCTAAAATTTATAAAAAACGAAAGGGAGCTGCTCACGTTAACAGATATAAACAATTCACCAAAGTTTCATGCAAATTGGTTAAAGCGTTTTTGAGTTATTGTCGGACATTTTGACGACGGACGGACAGACGGACAACGGTATACCATAATACATCCCGTAAACGGGCGTATAAAAAGGGTGCAATTTCATCAATGTCATTTGTTTTGGAGAAATATACCTTATTTGGAGATATTTCATGAAATTGCAATCCCATGGGTGGATTCATTTTACATCTTAATTTATGTTCCGTCTTTTGCTTGACCCTAGTCCTAAAACACAAACATTGTGTGGCGATATTTTGATATCAGTGTTTGCGTTTGAAGTTCCCCATAAGTATTTTATTTTGGGTCCGATCGGAGACCCACCATGGACTCGGGCGCATTACGTTTACGCGCAGGTTTTGATTACATTTGCGCGCATTTATTTTACAGGTAAACTCAGGTAAAAAATTAAAAATAATATAAAAATATAAATGACTATAATTTATTAATTTTCATAATAAATATGACTATAAATTATTAATTTTGAAAATATTTGTCAATTCAAATTATGTATTGTTCATATTGAATTTTAATACAAAGTATAAAGTGATCATGATAAATCCCGTTATAGCTTAAGGCATACATGAAACTTCATTGCAGATATTTCAGAGTTAATTACACCTTATGTAAGAATCCTGGGTTTTGATTGGTTGATAGCCAGTGTATTTTTCACCAATTTACTTTTATCAAATGAATATCGTTCATTTTTAAACAGCGCCGGGGTATATGCAAAAAGGATATGCCTTTTTTACCCTCTCTGCCGTGGTATTTGCCAAAAAATACTCTATCCGACTGGACGCTTGTAATGTCACGATCATCAATGCGTTTTATGTCACGATCATCAATGCGTTTTGTACGTTAACATTCGGTGTAATTAAACAGATATAGCATGTTCTTGAGTGGTATTTGCGAAAAATACCAGTCTTGAGAATGAATTTCCCTCGCCTTACGGCTCGCGAAACTTTTTTTTTTTTTTTTTTAATAATTATTCAGTTTATTGCACAATTGGTTGTTAACAAATACCCTAGAAGGTACAACTATCCCAAATAGGTTTATCCCTGTGTGTGAATTATCAAATGAACCAGGGGATTCACAAGATAAACTTATTTCAAAAAGTGGTTAATAGAATATTACAGTCGATATAGTTTACAAAATCTGCATAGCGACAAATCCGGAAAACATACGTTCTCTCTGTTTACGTTTTTCTACTTATTTTAATTGTATATCACGTGGTATAGATGTTTATTATGTATCTCGAACACGTGTATTTTATTCATTCTTGTGTGTTGGAGCACAGGGACTCGGTTAGCAGATTAAAATTTTGTTAATCGATGTTTTTTTTTTTTTTTTTTAGTATTTCCTGTCTATTTGTATTACTCTATTAACGTATTTGACGTTGACATCACTATTTCTTTGTTTTCTAGCAATGTGCAGTTTACTATCCATATCCAGAGACATATATACACAATCTCTGTGTATATATGTCTCAGCCATATCCGTATACTGAAAAATCCTAAAGGGATCTAAGTCGCCATCTTGAATTGCCTTCCCTACTTTAGATAAAAAATAATTAAAAATATTAATAAATTACTATATACCTTACAAAGGCACTCATTTTCTTCCTAAATTATTCTTCTATCACATGCATATTTTGATTTTTGGATCAACAGAACCCTTACGCAACTTCAGTTGCATTCGGGTCAGAATATTCAAATTTCCCGGCGAAAGCAACGTAACTGGCAAACATGTCGTTTTTCAGTAAGATAGACGAAATGGGAGATAACTCTTGTCATTCGGAAACTTTCGGGTTGAGGCATTTACTACAACGATAACTCCTCATAGACTGACGAGTGCTGTCCCCTTACTTGATACCTACGCTCAATCGATCAGATTTGAGACAGATTTACACGCCAAGAATCCTTCATAAAAATTAAATATCAAACGAAAATTTCCTCGAACAGTCATTGTATGTGTTGTTTCAATATCAGATTATTCTTCTATCATTCCGCCCATTGAAAATATCAAATGATTGTCCCCAAACTATCGGTTTTTTTCCCCTTAAAGGAATGTGACTTTCTGTCAGACATCGTCCTGATATTTTTCACATCAAGGATTTATGTAGTACAACATGTATATAATCAGAGGCGGATTTATGGGGGCAAGGGGCCTCCCAATGGAGCTTCATACATGCATGTATGATAAATGCCTAGACTTTTTCAAAGTATTAATCCAAAAGTTAGCCTACCAAGTTGCCCCCCCCCCTTTTTTTTAAATCCTGGTACTGTTACTGAACCTGGTAAATCCCGTTGAACACGTCAATATTTTTTAGTAACTACTTCATTTTATTGATGTGTCTACCAAAAAGTCAGTGATTTATGTTACCCCGTTTGCAGAAAGGTTCTATTCGTTATTAAATTTGCGCTCGATATTTATGTCAGGGGACAGCACTCGTCAGTTTATGAGGAGTTATCGTTGTAGTAAATGCATCAACCCGAAAGTTTCCGAATGACAAGAGTTATCTCCATTTCGTCTATCTTACTGAAAACGACATGTTTGCCAGTTACGTTGCTTTCGCCGGGAAATTTGAATATTCTGACCTGAATGCAACTGAAGTTGCGTAAGGGTTCTGTTGATCCAAAATCAAAATATGCATGTGATAGAAGAATAATTTAGGAAGAAAATGAGTGCCTTTGTAAGGTATATAGTAATTTATTAATATTTTTAACTATTTTTTATCTAAAGTAGGGAAGGCAATTCAAGATGGCGACTTAGATCCCTTTAGGATTTTTCAGTATACGGATATGGATAGTAAACTGAACATTGCTAGAAAACAAAGAAATAGTGATGTCAACGTCAAATACGTTAATAGAGTAATACAAATAGACAGGAAATACTAAAAAAAAAATAAAAAAACATTGATTAACAAAATTTTAATCTGCTAACCGAGTCCCTGTGTGTTGGAGTATTCTTAACTTATTTGGTAAGTTTTAAATTTAATGAAATAACTGTTTTGTTTTCTTTAACGATAACTTGTACACGCTACAGAATACTGAAAACTTGAAGCATTATGAGTATATATCAATCATTGATGACATTCTGATGGTACATAAAATGTAAGTTAACATGATCAAAAACATGGATAGAGAATGAGTTTTGTTGATACTTTGTATAAAGTATTGCCAATCGTTTCGTGTAAACAGAGAAACAGTATACATAAAACATAAATGAGAAACATAGTATTGCTCTACGAGTATAATGGCATAACTTTCACATAAACTGAGACACACACATATACCTACACAAAACATGGTCACAAAACTTGCAGCACTCATTCCTGTCACACAACTACTCAACCATGAGTACTTGCACACCTCTCCTATTGAATTACATTGCGGTTAATTAGATATATTTAAATGTATCTTTCAAAATTTACTACATTTTCTTTCTAAGAGTATACTATTTTCATACCATTCTAAGAATTCTAATTTAAAACACTATATACATCTATGTACTTGTGTTTTAACTCTGATGCATAATTACTTTTGTAAACAGCAAATAAAACAATTGTTAACAACACATTAATATCCAAATATGAACTGTCATGAATTTTGTATCCAAGTATTAAATTTTGCATTGATAAAATATGTGTACCTATTTTTATTTTATCAAGTAGTAACCTAACTTTAATCCAAAATTCTTGTAAAATTCACATTCTTTAAAAAATGATCATAATTTTCTACTTGGTGACATATATGACATTGATTATCCTTCATTATTTTCCATTGATAAAGCAGTTGCTTACATGGTAATATGTAATTGATCAATTTCCACCTAAACATTATTAGTTTGTTATCATTTAACTGGTGAAATGTAAAGTTTAATATATCATGTATATGATTTGAAGAATTTAGATTGAATATTTTTTCCATTTTATGAAGCCAATAGGTGTGTCACTTTCTATACCTTTGATATAATTATATATATCCTTAGCTTTTAATTTTTTAATGCAAATTGATTTGGCTTTATTTTTTGCTTCTAAGTAAAGATTTCTGTCTATTTGAACTTTAGTTGAAATTGATTGATTTGATTTTAACATGATTTTCCATTCCTTTTTGATTGCAGATTTTAGTTTAGAAAGTTCTGCTATCCAGTTAGATTTTTCTTTCAATTTATTTAAAATTACTTTTTGGGAGATATTACCTTGTTTATCTAATTTATGATATCATTAATAAAAAGAATGTCACTTTCTATCCAGTTTGGAAAAACAAGACTTTTACCATTTAATTTAATTGATTGATTACCCCAAATGAATTGCTGTCTTACACTTTTGAAATTTAACCCCTTGCTTATCTTGGAACTATTATGTACTTTATACCAACTTTTAATATTTCTAAATAAAATTCTGGCATAGATTTTTAAATTTGGTATGTCATATATATTTTCAGGGTTCATGTTAAATAGAGCGAAGTTAGCTCCAAATTTGTTAAAGTAATATAAAGGTATAACCTTCCAATTTGAAAATTCTTCTGTTGTTAACCTTTTAACCCAAGATATATGAATTGATGTTATATAACTATCTATATCAATCATTTTTAAACCTCCTTCCTGATAATCATTACATAGAGTAGATCTCTTGATTTTCTCATTTTTGTTTTGCCATAGATATAGGAAGATGTGGTGTGAGTGCCAATGAGACAACTCTCCATCCAAATAACAATTTATAAAAGTAAACCATTATAGGTCAATGTACGGCCTTCAACACGGAGCCTTGGCTCACACCGAACAACAAGCTATAAAGGGCCCCAAAAGTACTAGTGTAAAACCATTCAAACAGTAAAACCAACGGTCTAGTCTATAAAAAAAACGAGAAACGAGAAACACGTATAAATTACATAAACAAACGACAACTACTGTACATCAGATTCCTGACTTAGGACAGGTGCAAACATTTGCAGCGGGATTAAACGTTTTAATGGTACCAAACCTTCTCCCTTTTTCTGAAACAATAGTATAACATCACAACATAGAAAACACACGATAAAACATCAATTGGAAGGCTTAACTCAATCAAAACGTAAATTAACACAATATGAACGAATAAATTCGATCTGTGATACCTGAAAGTAAATACATAGTTAATAAAATATTAGGGACAAACATTCAAGGCCAAAAGCAAACAAACAAGTCCAAATAAAGCCATGGCAATACACCACCTCGAAATATTTAACCCTTAGAAAATATCACTTTTGAAAAACCGGTTTTCATAATATATACAGGTAAATGAAAAATAACTTTGTCGTTTTAGGTATACTTTTCTGTCTATATAAAATCTTCCAATAATTAGGAATACCAAGAAAGGTCTGTCATATAAATACCTAATTTAACACTAGATACATAAGGGTAAATATCAACAATAAAACTTCCTGTACAGATTAAAGGAGAATAATCTTGATGTTCATACAAATGTAGTATGAAGAAGTGAAAATTAGTAGATATTCCAAATAATCAAAGCTGGTATACAGACAAGATCCATATTAATATAAAATAACAAAAAGTATTAAAAATAGTATCAACAGGTCGAATTAAAAGAAAGTACGATTTGAGAGTACTCGCAGTTACTGACAGCTAGTTAAAAGCCAAAAACAATTAATGATAAAAATCATGCATCAGAGACTAAAATCAACTAAAACACATCCCAGGGATTTAGTATTTTAACGTCATGAACAGTCAGAGAAGACATGACTTGTGCAATGCCAAAATAAATGTATCGACAGGTAGTAGGATAGTGAGGAGCTACTTCTTAAGAGATAAAAATAACGTGTGTGTCTCTAAACATCCCGCCTCAAAAGAAGATACAACTTAGTTATGTTTTAATTTGCTAATGACAAAATCGATATTAGTGCCAATGTAAACTATATTTAGAGATCTAATTACAATATTGGTACGATAACCCTTACTTATAAGTTTGTTTAAAGGTTCGATGAGTTTACACGGATCACATAGTGATTTCCTCGCTTTAAGTACAATATTACCGTAAAATTTAGGATGTGAAATACCATTTTAATAAGTTTTCTACAGGTACAGCCAAATTTACTAATCAAATCTTTGTATCTATGAAAGAATTTTCTAAAAGTTTTAAGTAATTTATGGTATCGAAATCCCTGACACAATAATTTCCCAGTGATGCATTGATTACGTTCGTTAAAATCTATGACATCAGAACACACACGGGCATACCGAACGAGTTGGGATATATAAACACCGTATGATGGAGCCAAAGGCACATCGCCGTCTAAAATGGAAAATTAACAATAGGAAATGAAAATCGTCTCTTTTGTCGTAAATTTTAGTATGTAGTTTCCGTTAGAAATTGAAATGTCTAAATCTAGAAAAGGGCAACTGCTGCTGTTTATGTTAGATTTAGTTAAAGTAAGTTCTTTTGGGTAAATTTCGAAGTATATTTAGAGAACTCTGGATTATTTAACGAAAAATATCATCCAGGTAACGGTAGGTATTGTTGAATGTATCAACTAAATATAACAATGATGGGTCTTTACTGAGTTTAGTCATAAACTGAGATTCATAGCAATATAGAAATAAATCTGCTATTAAAGGGGCACAGTTAGTGTCCATAGGAATACCTACTACCTGACGATACACTTTATCGCCGAAACGTACATAAATGTTATCTAGCAGAAAATTTAAAGCTTCAATCATATCCTCACATTTCCAGTAAGTGTATCTAGCATACTTTCCTTTTTCGTTACAGAAAAAGGCTTTAAACGAGTTACAGCAAATAAAATTACAATGAGATTTTTCGAAAGACCATTTTATCAAATACAAAAACTTTTTCTTTATAAGATTGTGTGGAAGTGTAGTGTACAGAGTAGAAAATCATAACTGTCCACAGAATTATAAGGACCATCAAAAGCATGTATTTTATCTAAAACCTCTAAAGAATTTTTAACACTCCAAAAATAATTAATACCATTATTTTCATAAGCTTTATTACAAAAGTTAATAACCAGTTCTTTGATAGTAGTAAGGAGGTAGTTAGAAGAACTGATAGATTAGTAGTAGAACACTTACTCGATGCGGAGATGAAACGGAATTTAAATGGTTTTTGTGTAATTTCGGTAACCAGTACATGGTAGGGACTTTCAAATGTTCGGAAGATGCTTTAAGTTGGGTAGTGGCAGTGGTATGCTTGTTAACGATTTGACTCTCTGTGGTGCGAACGGACCTAAATGTAGAGGAATTGATAATTTCGTTTTGAAGAACTTCCGTGTAGTATATGCGTCACACCACCACTACATTATTGGCTGCCTTGTCTGCCGGTACGAACACAAACCGCTCTATGAGTACCTTGAGTTTATTTTTATTCTTGAAATGGGAATATCATGGATCCTATTATTAATTTCAGAATTGTTTTCTAAATGAGATATTCGAATATTAACAGTATTCATAATTTTATTCAAATAACTGTCTAACGATTTTTTATCCGATTTTTCACGTTTGCACCAATTTTTACAGTAGGCAGACAGAGCGTCTTTAATGACCTGACGACACTGTTTCCAATCTATTATAGATGGAGGACGGTATTTCGGTCCTTTCTTTAGAAAAGTTATGACCTCACGGTCTTCGACGATGTTGAGTTAAATATTAGTTTTTTAAATTGTGTTAGAAAGTCTCTCGATAAATTGGTTACTGATGCTAAAAAGGTTATGTTTGGTATAATTAATGTTTTTATTACTGTTATTCGCCCAATCATTGTAAGCTTTCTTTTCTTCCAATTTGAAATTGCTTTTTCTGACTTCCTCAAAATATTTTCTGTGTTTAATTTATTGCATTCAACTTTATTAGTTCCAAAATATACACCTAAACTTTTAATGGGGCTTTTATTCCAACTAATGTTTTCATATTTATCTTTAGAATGTTTTAATTTACCTAGCCATATTCCTTCAGTTTTTGATTTATTAAGTTTTAGACCAGAAAGAGTTCCAAATTCTTCAATTAAATTTAATGCCAGGCTTATTTCCTGTTTTGATTTAAGAAAAAGTGTGGTATCATCTGCAAGTTGTGAGATTTTAAGACTATGTGTTTTAGAATCAAGTTTGATTTGAAATCCTTTAATACCTGTATCTTGTCTTATTCTACATGCCAGAATCTCTACCGCTAAAACAAAAATAATCGAACTCAAGGGACACCCTTGTCTAATACCACGAAAAATGCTATAGGTTTCAGAAATCCACCCATTATTGAGCATACAACCTTTGACACCATTATATAAAGTTTTTACCCATTTAATAAACGAATGCGGGAAACCGAATTTTAAAAGAGCTTCATACATAAATGACCATTCTAACGAATCAAAAGCTGTTGAAAAATCTATAAATAATAAAGCACCATCTATATTAAAAGTTTCAGAGTAATCTATAATATCTTGAATTTGTCGGATATTGAAACCAATGTACCTATTTTTTACATATCCATTCTGATCACTATTTATTATTTTCGATAAAACAGGTTTTAACCGTTGGGCTAAAGTATAGGCCATTAATTTGGTGTCTACATTTAGTAAAGTTATAGGTCTATAATTGTCTAGGGATAGTGGGTCATTTTTTTGTACAATAAAGATACTATTCCTATTTTTGTAATGTTGTTAATTCTTCTTTCTCATAACACTTATTGAAAACTTCTACAGCTAGTTCTTTTATATTATCCCAGAATGCGCGATAGAATTCAACACTTAGACCATCTATACCTGGTGATTTGTTTAGCTTCATATTAAAATGGCTTCTGTGCATTCTTCTATTGAGATGTTGCCGCCTAGTGAGCTTTTCTCGTCATCAGTTAATTTATGATCTATTTTGTTTCTTCAACATATTGCTTAATATTATTAACATCTGGATTTGTACTTTTATATAAATTTTCATAGTAACATTTTTCTAAATTTAAAATTTCTGATGGCTCTGTTATGATTTTGTCTTGCTTATCTTTCAATGCCGAAATATTTGTTTTGTTTGTCTTGATTTTTCTAAACCTAAAAGAATTTTGTGTTTTTTTCCTTCTTCTAACCATTTGACTCTGGATCTTACTTGTGCACCTTTAACTTCATTTTTATAAAGATTTTCTAGATTTTTTCAATTTTTCTATTTCATCTTTAGTTTCTTTTGAGGGATTAATTTTATTATTTAATCTTTGTAAGTTCATTTCTAAATCTTTTATTTTATTTTTCTTGTCAGATGACTTGTATTTACAATACATTACAGTTATGTCCCTTACTTCAGATTTAAAGATATCCCAAATATCTCTAGAATCTCTGGTGAGTGCCTTTTCTTTATATTTTAAAATAAGGTTGTTTATATGGTTTTATAATTATCATCTGTTAAAATACTATTATTTATTTTAAAGAAACCTCTTCCTCTGCCATGGGGATTTTGTCTTATTTTTAACGAAATGGCTTGGTGATCAGTATGTGATATCATAGCAGGTCTTATATCAGAATTGATTACGTGTGGCCTTATGTCTGGACTGATCAAAAAGAAGTCTATTCTACTTGTTATATTCGTATTGTTTTTCCTTCTCCATGTAAATTGAATTTTGTTTGGATTTATTTCCCTCCATATATCTATTAATTTGTTTTTTTTAATGAGCTGTTTAAGACTATTTACTGGTTTGTAGTATTTATGAGAGCTATTTGATTTCCTATCTATCTTTAATAGGGTTTCATTCATGTCCCCTCCTAAAATTAAAATACCTAAGCGATTATTTTCTATGATGTTATTTACGCTTTTAAAAAAATTATTTCTGTTAGTATGAATGTTGGGGGCATATACATTTATTAAGGTAAAATGTTATCGTTAACTTCAATGTTGATTAAAATAATTCTCCCATCATTATCTTTAACTTCATTTATTAGTTTATAATTTAAACTGTCTTTAATCATTATTGAAACTCCTCTGGATTGGGAACTTCCATAGCTATGAAAAATTTACCTTTACTTCACTATTAATAATATGTTCATTTTCTCTATTAGATGGGATTCTTGTATAAATAATATATTACATTTTGATGTTTATTCCACAAATATAATCTCTCTCTTTCTCTTTCTGTCCTAAACCTTGACAGTTTAAGGATATAATATGTATATTGTCACTCATTGTTTTTACCTAGGAAATGTTCACTTGTATACATTAAATGTAACTGTACAATTATGGTACTCATAATTAGTGTAATAACCCACCCAATAGTACCTGTTAATGAGACTATTATTAGAACAACATGCCTTATTACATTCTTTACATGTTTGTATATACACAGGGTTAAATGCACTGTTAACTTCTTTTTTTCAAAGACACAATATAGTAATAAAAATATCATTATAAAGAAGGATAGCTGTAAGAAATGACCATTATAACAGTGTAACATAAAATAAATAACAGATTTGATTATGCTAACCACTTTCGAGCTAAATTTTGTTTGTTTACATATCAATACTATGTATCTAATATAAGAATAACAAAGCTTAAGTGTATTTAAATATACAAATATATCATTCAAATAACTATACACTTTTCCAATAATCAGGAAAGACGCTATCATGATTCCTATCGATCTCTGAATTGTTTTATCGAGTAATCTATTTTTAGATTCGGTGAAAACCGAGAAATTTGTGGATTTTTGGAATAGGGTCTGCATGAATATAACTGTAGTTATACTGTTTTTAGTTAGGTATGTCACATGTATGACGATAATGTAAATTAAAAAGAGAAAATATTTTTGAACATTTGGATATAGTTGCAGATACTTTGTGTTTGACTTACGATACATGTTTACATTGACGCCTACATTGATTGACCTACTTAAATAGTTGTTTATTGATGTGTGCGTTTGATATGAACTATATTGTAAAAGAACAAACAAATAACTTTTATTTACGTATGTTTCAATTCTTTTCAGGTAATTTAGAGTGGCAATCACCATGGATGTGGAAGTAGCTTGTACAAAAAATACATGAACTATATAGAAGGAACTAATTTTCAGTGTTTGGGTACCTAAGGCAATAGTGGTGTTTTTAATATGCCAATCTTTGAAATTGATACTAATTGTGTCCAGGTGAACTAAGTGAGATAATGTACATGTATATGGCAGATCTTGAGCAGTTTTAAAGTTATTCCTAGTACATGTATATGAGGAATTGAGACATTTATTAACATGGATTTTATATTTCAAGGAAGTGATTTCATCAACTAAGTGATGTGGATCGCAGCTACAGTTAATCAATTTACCAATCATACTTGAACCATTCAGATTGGGATTTACACGTGTTTTGAATTGATTCTTGGTTAATAAAAAGATGATGATAACTTTCAATGGATCGACTATTTGATCATGTTCATTTGTTTTCATGATAATCATAATAAAATATTTCATATCAACATTTAATATATTTTTCCTTACAGAGTGTATACAATCTAATATTATTGTATCACACAATGAATTATTTTTTTCACATTTTTCAGTTAAGATAAAAATATAACTAACATATATACATATGCACAAAAACTGTGCATTGAAAAACACACTACTGAACAGTAAAGTTAACTAGGTCACTGGTTAGGGATTTGTCTTCTGTTTTGTCGGCTCTACTACTCGTTTATGTAATTCATCGGTCGGTGTTGTTGCTTGCCTTTTCCCTCGCGAAACTTAACATTCTCTCGACTGGTATTTTTCGCAAATACCCCTCCTTAACATGATATATCTGTTCAGAATAGTGTTTCAACGAATAGTGATCGCTTTTAAATTAATAAATAACAGATTAGTTGATGGACCAATTAAGAAAATTCCAGGATGGAGAAATTAACAGACTTTTATTTCTAAAAGCAATTGGCTTCAAATTTTCGGCACGTACCAACAAGTAAAGTCGTGTACTATCATTACTTTAACTTTTTAGATTAGTTTTGTTTTAACATTTTAACATTTTAAATCTGTATATATTTCTAGGATTTAGTGCATTCTATCCTGCTCGAAATCCCACTTCCACCTCCTCGTTGGTAAGCTGGGGACTTAGACTAACGGAAGGAGTACATGTACTTTAAATAATTGAATAAATTAATAAATAAATAAGTATTATTACCTGTGTTAACCTGTCAAATAAATGCGCACAAATGTAAACAAAAGCTGCACGCAAATATAATGGTAATGCGCGCAAAGGTAATGCACCGATGGACTCATGGTCACCATAGGCAGTCAAAAGTTCATTTTTGAACCAAACGAGAACTTTTTCTTTTGTTCTATTTTCCAAAGGACTTCAGAGATATATTTGACAATATATATGTCTCTGAACACGTATTATGAAAAGAAATGAAGGAAAAATCTATAGGCCACAATTTACTTAGTGTTGTTATTTGATCATTAGGAGGCCCGCTACAGTCATGCTTCAGTGATTCCCTATATAATCAACCAAATTTTTCCCACGAAAGGGAGGGGCGGCCCCCTGTATCCGCCTATGAAAATTTGCTAGTGTAGGAAGGGGTAAACATTGAATACATGTATGTTAATTATCACCTTCCGAAAAATATTCTTTCACCCACTGATAAGATTTTCTGTATCTGTTATGGTTTTTAAGTGTTTACCAAATTTTACGAATTTATTTTCAGCCATGGTGGGCCTGGTGGTCACATTGGTATATAAAACAACCTATATTCTACACACCCTGAAAAGGTTTACTAGGACGACAGAGTATAACACCATACGATGGCTCATTTGGTCCCTCGATCAGGAGGCAGAATGAACATAGAAAAAAGTTTGAATTTGTTGATTAATATTTGTTCATGTTGTGTGCAAAAAATATGGCAAGCCGTTTTACTATTTATCTTTATAAGATATCTTATATAGTTTATAAGATATTTCATATAGTTTAGTAGATATCTCATATAGTTTATAAAATATCGTATATAATTTATAAGATATCTTATAAAGAAAATTATATGAGATATCTTATAAACTTTATAAGATCTCTCATAAACTATACAAGATATCTCATAAACTATAAGATATCTTATAAACTATATAAGATATCTTATAAAGATTATGAGATATCTTGAAGTTAGAATAAATAGTCAAACGGCTTGCCATATTTTGAACATAAATCAGATACTGTAAATTCAGAAATTATTGCGTGCATTTATTATTGCAATTTTGTCATTTTAGATTAAAATGCGATTTTAATTTTGCGATATTCTTTATAAGATATCTTATATAGTTTATAAGATATCTCATATAGTTTATTAGATATCGCATATAGTTTATAAGATATCTTATATAATTCATAAGATATCTTATATAGTTTATAAGATATCTCATATAGTTTATTAGATATTTCATATAGTTTATAAGATATCTTATATAATTTATAAGATATCTTATAAAGAAAATTATATGAGATATCTTATAAACTTTATAAGATATCTCATAAACTATATTAGATATCTCATAAACTATAATATATATCATAAACTATATAAGATATCTTATAAACTATATAAGATATCTTATAAAGATTATGAGATATCTTGAAGTTAGAATAAATAGTCAAACGGCTTGCCATATTTTGAACATAAATCAGATACTAGTAGTTAGTTATCTTGTTGGAATTGTTTTACACTTTGTTATCTTTGTGTCTTTCATAGATTTCTACGCAGTTTTTGGTTTGTCGAAGGCCATACATAACTGTGACCTGTATTTTCTAACATTTACTTTGGTCTCTGGTGGAAAGTTGTCTCACTGGTAATCATACCACATCTCCCTATTTTATATTCATTATTCATACAGATCCAAGAAAAATAGAAGCTACAAGTATCATTCTATTAAACATACAAAATTTCTGAGAAAGACAATTCTGTACTTTTGGATATAAGGTATGTTAATAGACTATTTTAGTCAACTTGATTTTTCATATAGTAAGTTAATTTTTATGTGAGCTTGTCTGTTTTATTTAAATGGTTGACAATATACCATGTATCCTTGTGACATTCAAATATTCTGAGCATACATGTAGCATGATATGGGAAGAAAGATTGTCAGACATACCAAATAATTCTTATATTTGGGATATTACATGTGACAGTTATATATATATATGTTAGTATTTTTTATGATAGCAAGTCTAATAACCACTTGACTTGGTTAAAAGATTTCTCGGATTCTTTGGAAAGGAATGCTTTCACTTTTGATATGCAGCTTGAAAATTTTGAGTCGATGTCTATTAACAATTTTAAGATTTGCCATCATGTCTGCTGTGCAGCAACTTCCTGTTTGCTGGTATTTTAGAATTAATTGCATGCAGCCACACAGGTCCAGACCTGGTATTGACCTTTGTTTTAAACTATTTTTTAATGTGTTTTTTAAAACAAATTCAAAACTTTCAACACCTTTTCTGGTAGCTCATCTTTACCTGAAAAAAGAAGACTTGTATAGATACTTTGATAATATAAATCTAGAAGTAACAAAAATGTCATGAAAAGATAAAATTGTTTTATTGTTAGTGCTTCATTATAATATCAATTGTGTAAACAACAGAAGGAAACAGTCCAATAAAATTGTATTTTCTAGAAGTATGTAAGACAAGTAATGAACTATTAACAAATAAGTCCATTTGCCTTGCTTATATACACAAGTGACAAAAATGGTCCTTTTAACTGAAATATAGATCTTTAATAAATGTTTGTACATTCACTGACAAGCTGATAAGTCATTTCTAATAATTATATCAGATATGTACTCACTCCTTATATTCAAAACAGTCTCCATCTCTTTCATTCCATTTCACATACATCCACAATCAGAACAGCATCTGCAACAGCCAAAATTTAAAGTTGTGAAATAAAAAGAATGAAAATAATTTATAGCAACAACATAGTATCATGAACATGATAAATTATGACCAGCAAAATCAAATTTAATTTTACTATCAAATTATCCCACTAATTCCAAAATAATAAACAGATCAATCTATTTCTCTGATTCACTTAAAAAACTAACCTTTTTGAGCTGCAGACTGGTATTAATATATCTGTATTCAATGCAATTTTTTCAGTCATATTAGACCAACAGTGAAAAAAACCTGCAAAAAATGACACTAAGAGATTACATTTTAAGCGAAAATGAACAAAAGTAGAAAAAGTGTATGATTCATAATGTCTTTTGGAAATCTTTTTTGTGTAATGTCAGCAAATAGATATGATGCTATTCACAAGGGAAATATTTTTCACTACAAGACGTAGATCCAATTGGCAATGACAAAGTTTCTTGAACCCTGAATTTAGGAGATAAAACCTTTAATTTAAAAAAAATGTCTGCTTTGTTCAATATATTATACAGATTAAGCTTCCATAAAGGTGCTGAATAAAGAGACATTGCTTGCATGACTACAAAATGTTAAGAAGTAAGAAATAACTTCTTTGAAACATTAGACAAATGTAAGAATCAAGTAAATAACATCATGGATAAAACTGACACAAACTGTAGCAACAATATAAATATAAGGTGTCCACATTAGTGGGGCATCCAGGCCTGTTACTAAGAATGCACTTTGTGGATATAACTTGTCCTTAGTCAATGTTTATATATATAGTAACATACATTTGAAAATCTGTGTTTCATCAGATCATGCAAATGTTCATGAAACTGTGTAAGAATCTTAAGGTCTTACTAGGAAGATGCATATATTATATTGGACACCCTGGTCTGTTAAATTGACATATCCCATGCTCTTCAAAAAATAGTTTCAAATTAAGGTTCTGTTCTAAATTTTTTTAATTTCATCATACGTTTGAAAAGTCAGAAAATAATTTATTGTTTTAAGTTTTATTAACTGAATCCTGAACTAAAAGGGAATAAATTTTAAATAGTTTTCCCCATCAACCATTTTTGACGAGAATTAATAGTAATATCTGTTAAATCAAGAACCATGAAAATTTGAATCGATCAGTATTTTCTAGTATTGAGCACTTGAGGAGTATTGACCAGGCTGGTGAATACTACTGGTAAATCTTGATTGGTATATGCCCAACCTTATTTCTCAGTATTGACCACTTAATGGAGGAATATTGAACAGTGGGTAAATACCATCGCCCAACCTTGGATGAAATTTGGCTGCCACTGGAAAATGAAGGTTACATATTAATGTTGGATATGGGCATACACCGCATTAATTTTGCCTAGCAAAAGGCTCCCAATAGACATCTTAAAAAGTTGCTGCAAAGGTTTTTTCAAAGTGTAAAGAGCTTGAAATGTTACGTCTCCATTCATGAGGCGTCTGTATGATCAGATTTAGTTAAGTCCCCATTCTGAACAGATGTGGTAAGAAATTTATACATTCCCTTTCCAATATGAACCCTATTCTTTTATAAATGTACATGTATAATGACTTTTTTTTACTGAAATGTAAAATTTCTGGGGAGACTATAATTACCTGTATATCTAAAATAAACCCCAGTCAACCATCTGATGGGGAGTGATCGATCAATACATTGTATAAATTGTTTTCATCCCAATTTTTCATAAGATACACATTCATTTAGCTACATTGTAAATGTGCATGTAATTTTTTATTATGTCAGATGTGATGATAGATTGGTGTTTAAGATCTAGTGTCTAGTGGTAAACATTACATGCATATCAGGACAAAAACATGTAAATGTAATTAATGTAGGAGTATAAATTCTGCTATTATATATATATATACATGCTGAGCCAGATTTTCAATGAGCCGTTTCACTAGGTAACAGTTCACAAGAAGACTATGAGTTTAAATCAAATCAAATCAAATAATTTATTGGTGTAAATTCAATACAGGAATGATACCAGTTGACATTTACAAAATACAAATACAAAATAGACAAAGATAAACAAAACAAATATACAGAGACATATTTTCTCAGTGATAAGAGACACATATTTTATATCTACATTGCGTGGAGGTGTTATTCATACTATAATATTAATTCAAGCTATTACAATAAGCTTTAATACTACAACAGTTCTTAACAACATTATGTTTGCTTTAAATGAATGTTCGAATCATACATATCGCTTATTCCAGCTACACATACAGTTCAAAATGTCAGTATCATTACTTTTCAAAATGAAACTAAATTTATCTTGTTCAGACATATTAACAAAAGATGGAACTATATCACTTAAATTACAAAAGAGTATATTTCTATTAAATTCTAACGCTTTACATTTAATGAGGAAATGGAATTCATCTTCAATTCCATCCTTGCAAAGTGGACAAATTCTCTGTTCTAAAGGCGTTTTAGTATATCTACCAACTTCTATTAGTAATTTGCTATTACTAATTCTAATTTTTACCATTTTAGAAATAACACTTTTGTTAAGGTCCAGTAGGAGATATTTTTCTAATTCGAAATTATTTTTAACTTTGCGATATGTTCTTAGTTTATTACCATGACTATCTTTATTAGAGTCACAAAAAAGAGCTTGTTTCCAGGATTTTATGAATTCCTCCTCTAATTTCTTTTGAAAGGAAAAAAGTAATTTTGTCTTTGGCATAGTATTTTGATTTTCCCAAACATGCTGAAAACCAAGTTTACCTAATAACACTTTTATTTTACTACAAAAACCATTAGACATGTTAAAATTTTCACTGTATGCTTTCTTTACCATACTCTCACTATTCATATTAATGATATGAAGCCAGAAATTAATTGTATTTTTAAGGGCTGACAATGAAAGTGGGAATAAACCTAATTCAGAAAGTACAGCATTATTAACAGCACCTTTATTTACACCCAATAAAAATTTAGCAAATTTGATTTGAATCTTATTTGGACTAAAGTTTGCATAGTTTGACTCGATGGTAGTATTTTGTTTCACTAAACTAACAGTAGCCCAAACTTCACTGCTATATAATAAAATAGGTTTAACACATGAATCAAACAGCTTTAAATGTGGTAGTAAATTCATCTTTTCAGAAAATAATAATTTTCTAATACAAAATATAGCTTTGCTAGCCTTTTTAGATAACTGATCAATTGCTGTAGTAAAAGATCCAGATGGTTTAAAAATTATACCTAGATACTTGTATTCATCAGTCAGCTCTAGTAGTTTTCCATTGTAATAGAATTTGTGTTTTTTGATTATTTTCCCTGTTTTATTGAATATTATAATCTTGGTTTTATTAAGATTAACAGATAGATTCCATTTATCACAAAATATATTTAATTTATCTAAAGCATTTTGCAGGCCAGATGCAGATTCTGATATTACTACTAAATCATCTGCATAGAGAAGACAAGACACTTGTTTATCATCTAGGCATGCTGGATCACATTTGTGGTCAAACGTTTCAACCAGTTCATTTATATACAATGAAAATAATGTAGGGCTTAATATACAACCCTGTTTTAATCCTACACATGAGGGAAATGTTTGTGTTAGTCCCTCTTTTAATTTTACAGAGAAAGAGACATCTTTTAAAATATTAAAAAAAGACCCTTTTATATTATATTTTAGTAACTTATGAAAAAGGCCATCTCTATTGATTGTGTCAAACGCTTTTCTTAGATCTACAAAACAAGTGTATAGATGTTTAGATTTTTTAAAGGTCTTGTCAATCAGAGTTTTTAATGTTAAAATGTGGTCACTTGTTCTGCTATTTTTCCTAAAGCCTATTTGCTCCTTGTGTAATATACTGTTATTTTCAAGAAAGTTCTCTAACCTGGTAGATAATATCTTTAAGAAAAATTTACCTAAACAGCTAGAAAGAGCTATACCCCTGTAGTTGGAAGGATCATTAAAACACCCTCCTTTAAATATAGGCTTAATGATGTTTTCTCTCCATATAGAAGGAAAGATTCCACTTTTAAATATCAAATTAAAAATCAACAAATATGTTTTAACTAATTTACCACATGACACTCTAATCATTTCGTTTGTTATACCATCACAACCAGCAGATTTTTTTTAACTTTAACTCTTTTTCAACCTTTAACACCTCCTCCGCAGTAATACTATCATTTAAACAATCATTATTACAATCAATACTACTAATGTTTTCATCAAAATTATTACAATGTTGAAAATTCATTAAATTTTTAAAGTACTTCAACCATTCATCATGTGAAATATTGGAGCTAGGGTCTTCCTTCGCTTTGTCCTTTAATAAATTTACAGATTTCCAAAATTCTGAAGGATTTTTCTCGGAAAGGTCAAGTATATTTTTTAGTATTTTATTTTTATAGACCCTATGTTTTTTACGTACAAGCTTGTTGAAGTTTTTTCTCTCTGTAAAAATTTTTAATCTCAAACTAGAATCCCAAGGATTCCTACCTAAAGTTCTACAGAGAGCTTTTATATGCCTATATTTAGCATCACAGTCTTTGTCAACCAATGGTTTTTTAATTTTCCTTCGTTTTTGTTTATTATGCAATTTTGATTCAAATCTGTTGTCTAGGGTTGCTGCTCCCTTTAGTAATTTATTAAAATCAGATACCACGTCATCCACTTCTGATGTGCTGTTATCAGCATTCTCACTTGCTATCAGCTTTTCGGTTTTTGTACAAATATTATTAAAACTATCATAATTTAAGTTTTCAATAAATTTTTGCTCTCGTATTGGAGACCATCTTATGACTGGTGGCAATTTCCGAAGATTACATATGTCCTGTTTAGGACCCAATATATTACTACAAAAAATGTTTACGGTTATTTGACAGTGATCTGAAGTATTTGAATGAAAGTCTTCAATTCTGAAGTTCAGTATATTTGATAGGAATGTTGAACTACAGATACAATAATCATCTATTGAGGTTCCATTGTAACTATGGTAAGTTACTTTCCCTATAGAGTCTCCTAAAGTACGTCCATTTAAAATACGTAATTGGGAGCTAGTACACATTTCTATGATACTTTTTCCATAACTATTTGTACGTTGTGGAATTTGAGTATTTCGTTTAATTTGTACATTATCTGCAATGTAGTTAGGTGGAAGAAAATCTTCTAAAGGGTCATTTAGTTCATCGCATATAAAATCTATTTCTTTTGAATCAATATGAGCATTCAGATCTCCCATTATCATGACTTCACCTACTGAGTTAAAATTAGAAATATCAGTCTCAAGTTTTTCAAATATTTCTTTATCCATACCAGTTCTTAATGTATATGATGAATTAGAGGGTGATATGTACACAAAACAAATATAAAGATCACGTTTAAGACCAAAGTAGGTGTGGTCTAATTTAAACCATAGCATGTCATTCAGAGATTTATCAACTAATTTCACACCACCTATGATTGTTCTCTTTACAAATACAGCTAAACCCCCTCTTTTTCTACTACTTTCAGTAGATCTACAATTAACAAAACATTTATATCCTTCAAGGTATAAAGCATCATTAGAAAAAGAATGAGTTTCTGATAGAAATACAATATCTGACTTAATGTTTTCTCTGAAATTTTGGTCATTTAACTTGCTCATTTTATAACCATTAATATTTCTATAAAGTCCATGTATATTCCATGAACTTACAGACACACATTTGGGTATTTTAATTGTCATAATATTTGATTTTCTTTTGAACTTATCTATGGGATCCTTAATCACACAAATGAAAAAAAGATAAAAGAGTAATAATCTACATATAAGATATCAAATATAAACCTTTTAGTTCTTAGCAAAATAAAATAAAATACGGATTCTAACAAAATATAATAATACTGATTAAAGGGAAGTAACTCTAACTTTCCTTTGACTAGAATAAAGTACAAAAGTACATAAGTTATTTATCCTTATTAACCGTTAAGAACACTCAAGAGTGCTGATGCTAGTGAATTCATCAGATTGTTATTAGACTGAAATTGAGTAGTCCTCGGATTTTGAAACACATTTCCTCGATGTGTGTTGTGACTAGGTCTTTGATATAAAGACTTATTTGCATATGCACGGTTCTGATGTTGACGGTCATAGCTCTGTCTCTTTGGCATTTGTGAGTTGTTAGTATTGATTGAATCAT
Organism: Mytilus coruscus; assembly: GCA_017311375.1. NCBI lineage: Eukaryota > Metazoa > Mollusca > Bivalvia > Mytilida > Mytilidae > Mytilus > Mytilus coruscus. Next base: position 60,881,035 of record CM029602.1, on the reverse strand, counting down.
CACGGGAGAAGATTGTTCGTCTTAAGTTACTGGCAAGTACCTTCACTCCTTGGTCTCTGGATAGTTTTGTGTCATTCCAATATAGTTGGTGTAGTATTTTGCCTTGACGACAGAAATTGTTGTTCAAACACAGTACTATTTTCGCTGACTTTTGAATTCAGATGCAATTAGATTGTTCATTGTAGATATCTTGTCGTTTAGAAAATCAGCTGCACTGGGAGTCATGAGAGATAGTATCAGATTGTTCGTTACTGACAATGCACTGTTTACCAGGGGATACGTATTGTGGAAAACTTTCCTCCACATTATGTTTTTTTAAGTCATTAACTCCGACGTGTAGAATGAAAGTATCGGCTCGATCAATCTTATTGATAACCTCTGCTGCTTGTTGGATTGTATAGGCCGTTATTTTCTTTCCTGTCATGTTTGATCCATTTATGAGTCTCCTCATATCGATATCGTGGCAAATTGAGTCATGAATCATAATAACATCACACGGTCTTTTGTGCCTAGAAATGTGACTATCAACAAAATCCGTGTCTTCAATATTTTCTTTCTGTTTGCTTTCTACTTGCCTATTTTGATCTTCTGTATCTTCATTTTCGTTGCTTAAAGCTCGGAAAGGATTTTCATCCATGACGGCTGTCACTGTATTGTTAGATTCACTCCTTATATTACTTTCCGGAAGTACTTTCGCTCTTTCATAATCCACTTTTGACCATATTCCTTCACTTCGGTCATATAAGGCGGCATAATGTTTATCCTTAAGATCTTTGATCTCTTCATCTTTCTCTTTAAGTCTCTCTTGATATGAATTTTTCATATGAATTTTTACTTTATTTTGTTCATCAATCTCAGTTTGCATTTTCTAAATTTTAATTTCACAACTGATCTTATCGGACCTAATAGACTCTATTTTATTTTTCCATTCAACTTTTTCGGCTTCATTCTTGGACACAATCTGTGTTTTTTCCTCGATGTGATCTTTTGTCATTTTATCGATCTTTTTGTTTAACGTATCAATAATATCTTGTTTCTCTTTCAACGTTTTTTCTTGAATCTTAGCTGGAGCTAGATTATCGAGCGACCTAATCTGGGCTTGGATTTTACCAAAAATTTCTGTTACCTCATTCTTAATTTCACCTTTAAGGGTACAATAATTTGCGACGGTATTTGTCATTTGTAAGACTGAATTTTCAAGCACATCTATTCTATTACCAAATGGCTCCAAGATTTGTTGTATCATTTGGCTGGTTATGTCATCTTGGGTTTCTGCTTGTGGTTTGATGTTCTCCTTTAAATTTGCTCTTTTGTCATTATTTTCATGCGAATTTGGTGCTTTGTCAATCATTTCATCTGGGGTAGTATGACGTGCCTTGACAGAAGTTGATTTTACATGATCTTTTGATGTGATGTTATTGATTGAATCTGATGTGATATTGTCTGCCTTGACAGAAGTTTTAATTGCGTTAGTATTTTCATTCAAAGTTTGTTTGGGTATTGTTTGTTCCTGTAGGTCAACACCTATGTTAATCAAAATACTTTCAAATTTCATCTTACATGATGTGAACTCTCTGTCACAAAAAGTTTCAAACCCTCGTCCTTGTACTAGTATCTTCCCCGTTGTTAGATATACTATTACTTTGTACAAAAAGTCATCCCCTTCAAATTCACTATTATTACAAAGGTCACGAACAATAAATTCAGTCTGTACAATAGTATCTTTTTCTTTCCGATCTCGCCATTCTACCTCATATCTACTGCTTGGTGTTAAATATAAACAATGAGCTAATGATGAAATCCAAGCGTGTACGCGTTCATTAGATGTAACAAAACAAACACAGTGAGCTGCCTGTCTATAAATAGTTTTATCTATTAGTTCGTATGGTAGTAATTTACCAGAATTAGTTTTCTGATTTTGATCGTAATTACTTTCAATTTTGTATACAGACTTCAGATGTGCAATACTGATATTTATCTCTGTTGGGGATTCTGTATGATGTGTAAATTTGTCCGCCATATTTGTGTTCATATGCCCTCATATATATACTACTTATATTACCGGTCTATTGTAATTTTATCGCTCTGAAATTATCTATTCGTGTTTCTTGGAAAACCCATAGATACTGTGTCTTTAATTATGCATCTTCTGTATATACTGTGCACTATGTTAAATGAATTTTAAAGTTCAGTTGGCACTAGAAGAAAAAACGTGTTTACTTCTTCAGGAACCGGAAATCATATGAAAGTATAAAAATGCTTACCGTGTGCAATACAAAGATTTAATATTGACCTGACAATTAAACACTGACTGAGAGTACAACATGGTTAAAACTATATATCAAGCAATGTAATTATAATACAATCTAGGATGTAACTCACTTACAATCTGCCAAAGTTACAGTAGGAACTATTTCTAGGATTCGTCATGCATATTCATTTCATAACTGTGTGGAAAACAATTTGTGAAGTGGTGTTTGATTAGCATATCAATAGAACAACAACATGCAACTGCAAACTCGTTATTTTGTTGATTGATTTTATTTTTGTCATTCAGTATTTTCTTGAAAAAAGTTGAAATCGCAAGTACCTTGCGATTTCGTTTCAATATTTTTAAATAGCACAACTTTTTGGCCGTCTGGTTAAAAGAGTTTTTACAGTGCGATTATTATTGTCATATAGATACATCAAAAGATCATGTTATGAAATATTATGTGGCAGACTTACGTGTCATTCTGATATGTACGATCCGCTAAATCAACCTTTTTGTAAAGGAGTTGTTTCCCCTTACTGTCTCTAACTACTAAAGAATGACTCAAAACGTATGTCGATAAAATATATGCCGTTTTCCTTATGTATTAATACATTAAGTAGGACTTTGGAGAACAAGGTCATTCAGGCATTTCCATAAAAAATTCCTGGCGAAATGTTAATTATATTTGGCTATTAATAATTCATGCAGGCATGCAAGCTTGGAGCATTTATATCGTGCAATGAGCTACGGTACATCTTTATGTTCGTTAAACAATGCGTGAGTATGTTGATTTGCTTAGTACTTATACTTAAATAGTCACTTTACTTTGACGGAATTCAGAAAAATTTAAATCGTTTTATATCAATATAAATTGTCACAAAACCACTGATTTTTGGTAGGTTATATCATTTTGGATCTTGAAGATGCATGCATTAATTTACATTGAAATGAGTTTCCGCGTAAATGTTAGAGATTGTTCTATAAAAGCATTGAATTGCATCTCTGCCCCGGTAACAGTATTTTGTGGAAAAAAATATCCTTAAAATTGCTAACAACCTTATCATGTTAAGAAAGTCAGTAGAAAATGAAAGGATATGGAGTAAATGTACATGGGACAAAATCGCACACAATACATAGAAAACATAGAAAATTATCAATGAACAGGGCTTTTATTCCTGTTCTTCATCTTGACAGTTGATGTAGGGTCTTCAACAATGAACAAATCATTCAAACCCTACAACAAGGTCAAGACGGCCCCTAGCGTCGACTTAAGCGGTACTATTGATAAAAATAAAGTAATTTGAAAGACATCGATCGCCGCTAAAATATGTCTTGAAGTTACACATGTCGGGAGCGGTCAATGAAATACATAATTTATAATTACGGGCGAGGTTTTTGAACATATATTTGTCATACATTGCCCAACAAAAGACCAATAATTTCGAAACAACAAATGATAGACAATACATATAAAACTTAACAACAAATGATAGACAGCACGGGGCACATCGAAATATATGTAAGAAAACCTAGCAGTTTAAAATAGTATGAAAGGGCAATATACAAAACAGATGACCAGACCAGTATTTTGAAGAAATTTAACCAAACATGAAATTTTGACGGTGTATTGATATGAGAAATTCTCACATGAACAAGCACACCATAACTGTAAATATTATAAGAGCATGGGAAGGTACACCTTTTATATTCAAGCTTGATTGGGTCACCTGTTTCGTCCTTTAAATGTTTTATACAGAAACAAAGAGTATATCATCTCGCTTCAATTTTCATTATTTTTATATTTTAAAGCTATATGTGTATATCAACATTCAAATTTCATATTACTAGAAAACAAAATATATGGGTCAAATATCTTTGTAATGCGTCATCATAACAGGGTAGGCGTGTTTGAATATAAAAATAACATTGTGCTTGAATTTAATTTCATTTGATCAATTATTAGAATAAGATTATTGCATACTAATTATCTTATTCATGAAAATGTTCTTTAAAATAGAAGTCGGATTCCCTTTTTATGCCGAAAAAAATAACGAGCCTTTACCTTTGGATTTTTAAAATGCACCAGTTAAAAAAAATCACTGTTTTATAAATATTTTTATTTCTATTAGCCTTCAACCTCTGAAATTTTCTTGTGTACCCTTTCACGAAATATTTTCATATAATTTTTGAGAATAGTAGTGTTTTATTGAACTTTCCAAAATTCGTCGTGACAAACAATTATACAATAACTTTAAAAAAGACATACACAAATATTAAATGACGAAACCGAATATAACTTTCACGTACATCTGTAATGAAGCAATGTGAATAAAATTGACGAAAACGCGTCATCTCTTCATGATCTCTCGTTTTCTTGATGGAGAAAAACAAATACGATTTTATATACACATAACAATATACTGTATATTATAAAACTTTTTGTGCAAGTTCATATAAATAAAGGAATATAAAAATACAAAAATTGCGGACTCTACAATAATTTAAATTAAAGAATGGAAGGGGGGATATTTATTTTTTTTATATATTTTTAGAACATTGATGAAATACTAAAGCAACTTTTTCAATGTAACAGCCATTTCGGATGACAGTTTTTGCGTATATTTTTCAAAGCAAAACTGAAAAAACGTCAATGTTATCTCCCGTAGAAATATTTTTTTCGCTCTACAATTCACAAGTGAAATAAATTCTTTATCCCAGTTTACCTTTCAATACATACCTATTGTATTTATTGATAATTTTTGTTCGTCCTGAACATGAAATATTTGGCACTAGATATTAAACAAACAACAATCAATCATGATATATAGGCATCTATGTACACAGTGGGATTTACTGAATTTTAAAGGTTCGTTAATAAATGTACAGATATACATATTTTCTGTTGATTTCACGGCTTGCGCTTTAAGATGTGCTGAAAAGGAGCAAATATGTTTTGCTCTCCCTATCATGTAAAGTGTTGAATATTACATACCTGACACACCACCCCTATGTTATGTTCCGTTTTCTATGTTTTCTATTTATTAAAATATTGCCCTCCCTTTAAAGCGGTTCATATTGATTTAAACAGCCCCCTAGTTACACTCGCTTCAGAAATTAAATTATATGTCAAATACGTCGTGGGAATATTCCATTTTACTCCATGTGCGATGTACAACATTTGATTGTTGAGTTAAACAGTATACTTTGTGGATACATCGGATACGTTGGAGGAACATTCCATTTGTGATGCTGTTATTTCATTGGCTGTTCGATACGTATAGAAGCTTCACAGGAAGGTTCCATTTGACTTGTCGTGCTAATCAAGCGGATCTTGCTCGGCTTCAGTGTACTGGTCATCTGATTGGTTTATCTATACGTATTGTGGTTTACAGAAACTTTTCTGGAATATTCTATTTTAAGTCTCTATGGAGTAATATTTAATCATTCTTGGTTTATGTTTCACTTGATAGTTTTTTTTTGAATTTTTTATGTAATAAAATCGAAATTAATCGTCAAAATGTGAAAATAACAAGTATCTTAAACACGATTATATGTTGGATCATATTAGACAACGTTGAACTCAAACACGCCTTAATCTAAAAGCTAAGAAAGCTGAACACACCTTTTATAATACACGAGGCGTGTTTGAGTTAACTTTATGGATACGTCGGAGGAACCTTCCATTTTAGTTGCTGTTATTTCATTGGCTGCTAGATCTGTACAGAAGCTTCTTAGGTAAGTTCCATTGTATTTGTCGTGCTCTTTAGTTAACTTTATGGATACGTCGGAGCAACATTCCATTTTAGATGTTGTTATTTCATTGGCTGCTAAATACGTACAGAAGCTTCTTAGGAAAGTTCCATTGCATTTGTCGTTCTCATAAAGCGGACATTGCTCGACTTCAGTGTACTATTCTTGGTTTATATGTACATATAGTGGTTTACAGAAACTTTTTCGGAATGTTTTATTTCAAAGTCTCTAGGAAGTGATATTTCTTGTTCAGAATTTCACATGATAAATATGTGATTTTTTTTATTTACATTAAACATGGACTAAAAATCTCAATTCATGTGTTCATTTCAGCGGTCAAATTAGCCTATTAGGTTTGACTGTCACAGGAACGATATATATATGAAATACCATCAGTGAACATTACAATCTGGGTGTATTTACCATAAAAAATTCGCCCTCCTCCTTTACTGTAACCTAAAAGACACATTTTGTTAAGTTACAAAATCTTTCATTGTCAGTTTCTGCTAAATTAGTACTCTGACACTAAACCATTTTATCCACATTGAATACTTGTACGAAGTTCTTAAATCTCTTTAATATATAAGCTGTGATGATAGTATATTTATTTCATAAATAACTGTCACACAAAGCTGGAGCTATACTAGACAAGGAACTATTCAATAAAACTTCGACTTTCGAGTTTTGAATGTCCCCTTGGTTTCTTCCGCCTCTTGTATAACAGGATATGGTACATGTAGCTTAATTTTATATTCCATATTTTTCTAATTGTCATACGAACTATGATTTTTTTTTTGCCAGAATATTTTGTCTATTAGTAATGAAGCTATCCATTAGGTCTCAGTTCATTTGTTCTTAGCAGTACCATTCACCAAAATACAAATGGAATACCATTGACTAAGATAATCTCCATTCATATTTAAATTATGCTGTTTAGATTTAAGAATAGAATATCTGACCAGTTGCCGTCACGGTCAACTCGTTTTCTCAAATACTATTTATTTACCTTGTTAAGAATTTTTATACAAAACACCTAATAGCGAACAACTAAAACACTTAAGCAAACATTCTGAGATTAATTGTCAGAGTTCGTTTACAACATAAATAATATAAACTGCAAAATAAGCAATGTAGTTTAAAAATGTACAATTTTTGATAATTCATTTTAGAAGATATAGAATTCAAACGGTCTATTCAGGAATTTTTCAAACTTCGCTTTAATCGTGAAAAAAGTTCAACGAAATACTACTTTAAAATAGTTACTACACTTATCGAGAGGTACGTCTTATTTTTACATTACTTCACTCCTTCATGAAGTAAGGACAAGGGAATGAAAAATCGTGTATATTACGAATACATGTAATACTTATTTTAGCATATTCACAAATACTTCATATACGTTCCGTCACATGCGGATACGTCCTGGATACGTGAGTTCTGCAACAGCTCTCTTTGTCGTTAATGAAAGTTAATTACTCTTTAACGTTTAACATCGATATATTATGGGTTTCCATCACAACTTAATACAGTCTTCAACTATGCTATACTTGAAAATTCATGTATTGGGCTAAATAAAACACATTAAAGTAAAGTTACAAAAACTGATAATTGTAAAACATTTTACTGAAATATACACAATCAAAAAGAATAATTTACAAAAAATATGTGCGCATATATGTTTTTAAATATATAACAAATCTAAATTTTACCAGCCCTTCTTGAATATAAAAGGCAATTATGGGAGAACATAATGCAATAATGCAACAAAATATGTTTAAAAATATCAGCATTTTAAAAGTGTGATATGTTTCCGTACAGCGAATATGTTTAGACTAGCAACTACAAAATGGCAAATTGTTAACCCTATAAAAAGTACTGACAAAAGATCAGTGCTTATAAAAAAAACACCATTTTCATATTTTGTACCTTGATGTTTTATTACGTCTGTATTTTTCCTTTTGCAGATTCACAAAATAGCAGGAAATTCCAACAGTAAAATTGAGAATGGAAATGGGGAATATGTCAAAGAGACAACAACCCGACCAAAGAGCAGACAACAGCTACAGATTTGATATCAAAATAACGCACAAAAAGCTAAAACGTATATGAGTAAATAATTAAAATATGCTGAAAACCTCATCATCGGTAATTGGAGCTCACATTAAAATTTGAAATGGATACCCAGTTCTCCGAAAGAGTAAACATCTTCTACTCTGGCGTTATGATGTGTTTTAATATATACAATTATTAATATTTGCCGTACAATTTTCTTGAAAGCTAACCTATTATTTCTATGTTTGTAATGTTCAAGAAAGTTTCTGAATGTTACATGTAACTGAGAAAAAAAATATGGGTTCTAATATGACGTTCTTCTTTCGCTTTGGAAACAAAGCCATGTTCTAATTCGAATAATACATGGGCTGCACATGATTGACGTCACAATTGAAATTGCAACGTCAGTTGTATTTTAAATAACGCCGGAGATCAAAACGGACATTTGTGTTGGTATTGCTCGCTAGGAAATTAAATAAAATTATTCTAAAAGGATGTTTACATGTATCTGTTTATTTTATATAGTGAAACAGTTAAATTTCTATATCGTATTGGCTTCATCAAATCAAAATGGCTACCTTTCGAACGTGTATTATACGTCCACTGTAGAGGACAAAAGCTCTCAATTTTCCTCTAAGAATCGAAATATTTCTATCATGTCATGCTCTATGCTCATTTTAATAAGGGTAGGCATTATATTTGTCAAATTTTTCACCTTGCTAACGCTCGGTCTAAAAATATTGACAAATATAATGCCTACCATGTTAAAATGAGCATAGAGCATGGTTTCTTAATTTGTTTCCCACGCTTTCTTTTTATCATGCAGCTATGTTATGAAAAAGGTATTTTTTCCAAAATTGAATCTATCATGTGAGATTTGTGAGGATCTGACAATATATATCTGGCCAATCAATTAACAGATGCTGTAATATGGCTAAAGCTTACATGATTATGTCAGAATAATAAAAAATCATACGACTACGAAAGACATATGATGCATTAAAGGATCATTTGAATTAGACACAAAAACAATTAATGAGATTATAAAAATAAAGGTTAATACGTTACTAATGTCGTCTATGCATAAAAAAAAAATCACCGATTGTCTCAATATATACGTTTTTTTTTAAACAATATACCTTAAATACACTCATCAAAGATACAGGCTTATAATTCAGTACGCTAGACATATTGATTGTCAGACTATAACAATACAATTAAAAATTTTATTCAACGAAACATTTAAAAAGAAATTTAAAAATTCAACTATCAAAACTTTCCATTAAAATGTATAAAAATTGACTTTTTTTTCAGAGAATGTATATTGATAAATAGAGAAGAAATTTCAAAGCCTTGCAATGATGATGCAGTCTAAGCGGTAAAAATTCACGATTGCTATAAATGTTCGTCGTTATGATATGTACTTGTGATCTTCAACATAAATACGTTGTTTGTATCGTCGATATTAACCGTAAATAAAAGAATAAATTTCTTTTGTTAAAACTTTGTTGAATAATTTTCATCGGCATATACAAAATTGTCATATCCTGGTGGTGCTTGTTTTTCTGGTAATGTTGCTTCATAAGTTTCAGCCTGAGTTTTTCTGTATTTATAACATTTTGCAACAAACACAAAAATTACGAAATCAACAAACATCAATATTCCAAGCAGAAAGAATAAATATTCTGTTTTACCCTCGTTTATTTCATCTGGAAACCATGAATCTGAAAATCAAAGCATTATCATTATTTACTGCCACACATATGTGAATAAATTTGCATCGAATAAAGGCAGGAGAAGATGCTAAGGATGCAATCAAAGACGAAGTAAAAAGAGTCTACAAACCAGTTCACAGAAAAATATTAAGATTGAAAAACACGAAGAAACTTTTTTAAACCGAGGGTGGGTGGTGGTCTCCGTGGCCGAGTGGTCTTAGAAGTTTAACCACTGTACCACTAGCCTGTAAACAATAAGTTTGTGAGTTCCCAAACCCGCACGTGCTATTTCCGCTAGACTCCATCTTCCATTGACTAGGATTGCAAGCTTCTCGGACGAAGGTCGGTGGAAAACTGGTCGCTACGAAAAAGCCAATACACCTTATCGCTATTTAGTCCAATCCGGAAAAAACAGTCATTTAGACAACTTCCTGTTTGGGTCAACAGGCCGCAAACAAAGGTCATCAGTAACGAGCTGAGGGAGGGAAAAATTTAGAAAGCGATCAATAGGAAACTTTTTCCAAACTCAAATTAAAGTAAAAAAAATATTGTGTTTGAAGTATCTACGATGTTTTGAACAGGTCTCATTAAAAAGTACCATGCATGGTGCATTGTTTAAACAGGGTCCCAGATAGCTTCAACTGGACGAAAAAGTTGTGTAATTTTAGAACTTATCCGGAATGGAATAAATAGCGATTAGGTGTATAGTGCTAAAAGCGGCATTTGAACACCAAAAATCAATCAACAATCTTAAAACCGGGATTGAGCATAGTTACTGCTCGACCAGTGTACATGTTGTGTTACTCATGACAAGAAAAAAGTCAGTGATAAGTTGCATTCGGTGATATCACAATCGAGAAAAGAAAATGAGACTCTGACTCACTAGTCAGAAATTCCGAAGCCGTTGTGATACATATACTCGTCAATGTTCAGAAAAATTCTGAAGGCGTGTATCATATATATAATGGGACGTGAAATTAAAGGATAAAACTAGTTTATCACTTGACTAAGGTTTCAACTCCCTCAGGCAAAGTTGATCTTAGATGGACTAATAGAGATTTACTGAAAGTCTGGTTACCGACTGTTTACACCAACTTTGACAGGTAAAATGAATGGATTGTCTCAAAATAAAAAAAAGTACGAAGCAATTAGCATAGAAGGTATAAGTTGCAAATAACTGTCAAACAAGATTTTACACAATGATTTATTTGATTCAATAAAGATTGGTGTCTGTTCACAAGTCCTACACAGGTCTCCACAGTATGTCTGAGCTTTTGTCTTGCGTGCCTCCATAAAGGTTGTCTATTGATATAAACATGAGGAGATGTGGTATGATTGCCAATGAGACAAATATCCATCAGAGTTTAAATGAGATGGTAGTAAGCAATTATAGGCCACCGTACGGCCTTCAATATATAAAGAGAAATCCCTTACTGTACAGTCGGATATAAAAATCCCCGATAGGAAAAATGTGAAACAGATCAAACGAGAAAACTAACAGCCTAATCTATAACAAAACAATTTACAAAAAATAAATAGGACAGACATGAACAAACGACAACCACTGAACTACAGGCTCCTGACTTGGGACAGTCACATAAAAAATGTGGCGGGGTTGAACATGTTTGTGAGCGCCAAACCCTCCCCTAACTTGAGACTGTGGTGTAACAGCACAACAAAAGAATAAACTGTAAAAATCAGTTGCAATTGGGTTGACTCAAAAGACGTATACATGGCGTGGTAGCGACGATGACTGGAAAAATACAGTTCTCGCGGCTCAACTTGTGGCCTATGATACTAGTATTCTATTCCACCGACAGCAGCAGGAATATAAGTCTAAATGTCGCGTTTTCCTCTCCATTCGTTCCGAGCAGACAACTGCACAAACGATTCCAAAGCTCCTTGAAATATTTGAATACATTTATTTCTGCTTTAATTGTGATAACACTAACGTCGAAAACCAACGATAGAACATGGTATGATGGATATGACTGAAGCCACATTATATACAAAATAACTTGATTTTTCTGAAATAATTTGTAGGTCTCCTATATCTTTTGAAAATGGGTCCTTGATAATCGGCAGAATATCTAGCATGTTTCAGGGGTTTCACCGGTGGCAAGATAAAAAAAAAATGTCTGAGTTTATTAAATATTTTTTGTTACCGTCATTTACTCAATAAATATAAGAATATAGTTGAATTCTAAATTTGAAAAGCTTTTTGGTGGATAGATTGAGATTGAAGAATGCATTTAATATCAAAAATAAGATATAACGTAAATTTTTTGACTTAAAAAGTACTTGAAATCAACATGGTATATAGAAATGTTCTCTGTCCACTATAAAAACTATGTCTGACAGCCCTATCCAATTTTCAAAATGGCAATCGCAGCCTTTGAGCGGCCGACTTCTCGTCAAAAACTACTAATTGTAGGTTCGAAATTAGATGGTAGAAATGATCCTGGGATTATCCTCCACCAAAACTGCGACTGGTTATTCCGACAAATTCAAAACTTTGCCACCATGGCCTGTAATTGGTTGAAAGATTTTCATCAAATACTAATTGGTCTATTCGAACCAAACTAGATAGAAATTTCCCTGTGTTGCCGTTTTTCCAAATTATGTTTGATAGCCCACGAAGGTTGTCTGGATGGCCCCTGCAGACTCTAATTGGTGAACACAGATTTTAAAGAAATTGTTGTCAGCACAGATTATCTGTTCCCGCCGCTTCTCTCCCCCCTGGTTAACTACCCTTCTCTCTATTTTCATGTCTGTTGAACAGGAAAATATTTCTAACGGAAAACTGGATTTTTTTTATTTGTACACTATGACATTGTAGGTGTAGAAAAAAAAAGTCATTCAAAAGTACTTATCTGGCTTCATATACATGTGTATGAGCGTGACGACATCCGATATTCTGCTATGGAATATCTGGACTAAAATTTTGCTGCTTATTGTCGGTGGAGGGATAATATGCTTCGTCCATGGGAATCTGGTTTTATTTGCACAAAAATACCTTATGAATCAAGTGCGCCGTAAAAATCACAATTGAGACGACCCTTTTCATTTTATCTGTCAAAGTCGGTGTCAACAGTCGGTACCGAGACTTTCCGTAAATCTATAATATGGGGGCACTGGTGTAAACATAATTATAACAAATTATCAAAAACAGCTGGAGAGGGGCTTGATTCATCAGATCGATACTTAGCACAAAAAAAAAAAAACCCCGACAAAATATAAAATATAAAAAGTACCGATCTAAGAGTACTAGCCGTTTGTTTAATTATAACCTTTTCATTTAGAACATGAAACTTCAAAATTAATGCTATTTTTTTCATTTTCTTTACCTTTAGAGTATTTTAAAATGTATATACGGTTATTTTTTTATTGTGTCCGACCGTTTAGAACGAACTGTTTTTATTTTACCTGGCGGTTCGGATCCAGTTGCTGCCCTGACAATTTTCAATATAGCTTCTGATACATAGTTTCCCAATCCTGACATCATTAGAAACAAACCCATGCATACACCTTGCATAAAGTCTGGAGCCTGGGAATATGCAAATTCCAGTCCTACAAGACAAAAACAACTAATATTGCATATACATAGAATTTAGAAAGGTCTATGAGTTGATATTCAATTACAAAGAATACAAATATTTAATGATGTAAATAGCTTCACATCTTCAAATGCATACAAGATACAGAACGACTTTTGATCCTTTGTGTCATTGGGGAAGCTGTCTTATTGACAAATAACTCAATATTCATTCGTTGATTTATATTTTACGCTCCTGAATGAAATTTTAAACGAATGACAAATACAAGAGAATGTCTACAATTTTCTTTTGGAGGGGGGATGAAAACTTCTCCCATTTGTAATTTTCCATATCCATAACTAAGGTTCCAAACTACATTTGCATCAATTGTCCATGGAAATTGGCCGAATTTCAAATAATAAATAAACCATGTACTCCCAGACAAAATGATAATCAGTACACCTCCCACAGATTGAGTTAAAGACGTAAAATGTAGCATGACAATGTACAATACTATATTTAAAACGTCACATTCTAATGACTTTTAAGTTGTATTTAGCAATCTTTTGATAAAAAATTAAACTGGAAATATTCTGTTTGATATAGAAAAATGAAACGATAAATGGAAGCAGAAAAACCACGATTAGTAATTCTCTTATCGTTCATTTAAATTTTCTTTATGAGTGTAAAATATAGATCGATGCCAAGCCAAGCATCTTGCCATGTTCTTTAATTTCACTTGGAGATTTATTGATGATGTCCTGTCACTCAATAACTCACATTTCAGTGAGTGATTGGGTTTAATATATCACAGTAAACAGGAATAACAGGATAATACCGGTTTGCTTCGTACCTTGATCGTTTTTTTGATATTGCCACAGATGAACAACTTCCATCTTAAATCTATGACAAACGTGATAATTTCAGCTTTCCCATTGTCAACTTACCATTTCTCAGGAGAAACACACCCTCTGTCAAATCGTATGGGGTTTCTATATCAATTGACACTATACGCACAAGCATGTTTACATTATACGGACTTTATCAACAGGATGAACTCCTAACATAAAATCTGCTCCAACAGAGTTATGAAAAAACGACTGAAATCGACACTTCATAACTTTTAAGGTCACCAATACGAATTGGTTGACCGATACGATATGTCTATGGCTCATCACACTAGCACATGAAATACATTTTTGTGATTTTAGATAGTTAGATACCAGAACAGTCGTCAGATCTGAAAATTTGCTGACATTGTATTTACCTATTGTGACGTTTTGATTAAGTGTGGATTCGCACGATTGGTTATGCATGCATCGCAGGAGACGCTTACTCTGTCAAAGCATCCGGTCTCGATTACTTTTGGAGTTCATGCGATTCCTTAAGATTTGGTTTTACCTTCATTTTGTTTGTAATGAATGTATTTATGAGATCTTAACATCAATAACCTACTGTTGCCTCTATTTGATCATTAATGCAGCCATTTCATGATTAAAGGGCCAAATATATCTGGGTACATTGTTTTAAATTAACTTATTTGCTAAGGAGATAGATTTGAAGAACAATTCCTATATTATTTTATTTTTATAAAAAATATTTCTGTGAAAAGATGTACACGAAATACCACTGTTTATTAAATTCCTGCAAGTTGAATCATATTTCGACAGTTAATCTCTTATACTTGTGATAAAATTTAGTGACGGTCTAACCACCTTGTATAATCTGTATCCCTGTTGTATTTTTTTTCTACGAACCTGAAATGCTAGTGAAAACTTCACTTGCTCCAACAAGCGCGAATTCTGGAACTTGAGCAAAGAATGATATAGTAGATGCATTGAAAGTATCGCCTGCTAGATCTTGTGTTATTCCACCAGTAGATGCTAAATTCTTTTTACGATAAATCTCTAAAATACCAGCCACAACCACTGATAACGTGGCAAGAATAAATCCAACGCCTAGAAATAATAATAAAGACGTACTATGTATTACAATATGAATTACAAAATTAATTTTCATTTTAAATCGTACTTTAATCAAATCCTTTGATCTTTTGCTCAAAATTCGAATGAATATATTCTTTCATTTCTGTGATATTACGTAAGGAAACTCAGGTTCCAGATAGTTTATAACTGTAAAACTAATAATTCAAGATCAGGGGTCGTTCTAGGCATTCGGTGAGGATAATTTTGTATGAACGTTGTTTAAAAGATGCCTCAAGCTGAGAAAAGATAAGGTTTTTAAATATTTCAAGTAACTTACAAGAGTAACTTTGATGAGTGTTTACCTCTGTAAATTAATGGGGTAATGGTTGTAAGTTGTCCATCCTCTGACACTGACAAAATCGATCGATAAATTTGGCTGAAAAGTTAAACAGTTAAGTCTGTGAATTTTTATAAACAGCAACATTCCCTCACTAAGATGATCTTGCCATGGTATGATTTGACACTTGGTTTGTATGCCCGTATTGTTTCCTCTGATCTCTAAACAGTTGACATATACAATAGATTATAGAGAAACGCGTCTTGGAATGTAAGTACACGTACTTGTGGCATTTAAATAAAATAAAAAAAATATATATTTTTACTACAATTTATACATACCTATTCTTTGAAGATGTGTTGGGCTTCTGTTTATTTTTGCTAAGCATGGATAAACTACTCTGTCCATAATTGGTATGAGAATCAAGATTATAATTGTATTAAATATATTGAGAAGAGCTGCAGGCATCTTAGCATCGCCAATATAAATATTCATTCGCTCACTCTGTAGGAAAAAGGAAGATTGCATCTGGAAAAAAAAATGTTTAAGAAACTAGTATTCTATCCTTTCAGTCAAATACACACTGGATTCGTTTCATTATTGTTATATGCATTATAAATTAGTAGTTTAACTCTCTAATAAATCGATTCGTCTTGTTTAAGTCCGCTTTTTGTGGAACGAATATACGTTAAGATCTATTTCAAAACACTTTGAAGGTGATTAAGTCATAAAACTATAATTTGTATACTGTATACTTTTTTTAAATAGTATTTTAAAGCACTACCTTCACGTAAAAGGTAACAATAAGAAACCCAATATTCCTTCTTAATTTCATACATTTTAATTGAGATAATGATATAGTTCTTCGGGTATTCAGACAAATTGTTTATTTCAAAATCTGATATTTCAGTAATTTTGTTATGATTTTCTACGTCAAGTTACCTTATATAAATTATATCCCATAATGGAGTTACTGAATGATTAACCTGTATTACTCCGGATAACAGAAACAAGAAATACCTGAGAGTAGATAGCCCAGTATATGATTATTAGAAGAAAGACCGGTAGAATTCTCAGCACTGCAATCACGCCATCAACCATATCATTGCTGTATGGACCTCGAGCTGTGTCAAATCCTCGACATTTTGTAGCCATACATACTCCTACAGAGTCTTGTAATATGCTGCCTGTTAAGAAATTATTTTATACAGAATTCAAAACGTCACTGCATGTTTCGATATAGTTATGTACATTGTAAAGGAAGGGTAAACTAAAAAGTCCTCGCAATGTTAATGAAAAATCTTGTTTTATGTTCATTTCACAATGTTTTCTTTTTAATTTCTTTGCCTAAATTTACCGAACAAAAGTGGATTTTAAAAATTAAAAATACAATATCAACATTTTCATAATACCTTTTTATTTTTTAATATAAATGTTAACAATATGCATTACAAAAACATCAAATCAACATTTGTTAGTTAGATGTTTTGGAAACATGAGCTCCTTTTAAAGTCATTTAGTATTTAAAAGGAAATATTTGAACAACGAGCGTACTTAAATTAATTATTCAAAGAGGTATGATTACTTTCCTCTGTGTAATTTATCTCACTCAGATCGGAAAGTTGTTAAATTCTTGTGGAATTCGACATAGATGTTTTTCAGATATTTCTTTTGTTGCTTTTTCATATATTCGATACATTTATAGATCAGTTTCAAAATTTTAATTGATTGTATCCCTGGAAGTATAATGCTAAGTATATCATTTTGCAATGTTCCGATGCAGTTCAACAAGTTCTAAATGCATACAAAATTTCATGAAATTCCGAAATAACGCTCAATTACTTTTACTTCACCTTTATGTGAATGCTTCCAGACAAAACACATAAAGTTAGGTAGGGGAACTCTGGTACATTTTTTTCTTCTTTTGAATAATATTAAAGAGATTTCATATGAGTAAAAGCGTCAGGTATTGGCCGGATTCAAATGAAAATATTTGACTAATGTTTGCATCCATGAATTATGTAATTGTAGCAGTGAGTCGGTAACTTCTACAGAATAATAGAAAAAAATTGCAATTCCATCAAGTAAAGAGGACATTAAAAACTGTAGATGTTCTATGTATGCCTTTTAGGTTGTGATGCTACAAAGTTTTTTACATATTTGTTTTCAAAATTCTGTGGTATCGTGCGTCATTCCACAAAAACATGTCGTTCATACACAAGTTAGATCACACATGTATATCATGACAATGTTACAATTTTGATTATTATGTGTTAGTGTTCGTGCATGAAGCATATGTAAATGTTAGCCATGCTGTTCACTGTAAATGTGTTACTTTTTTCATGCTTTCCATATTCCACAGAGTTATTTTAGGAAACAAATTATTTAGAAAACTCGTCTATTTCTTTTATATTATTAGTATTGTTGTTGCATTAAGGTGGTCGAATTTTGAAAATGAATCTTAAAACTGAATGATCTCGTAAGCCTATATTGCTAATTCAACTAGCATGTTCATTTTTAATAGATCTCTGGTTCTTATGCCTTTAAAAGTAGTACACATAATTTTGTATTTGTAAAAGTAAAAACTGATAGATCAAAACAGAACGTTCTATCATTTCTATCGTCTTCTCCTACTTTCCAAAAAATTTGAATCAGATAGGCTATTTAATTTTAAACTTGAAGTTGACCATTTTACTCAAGTATCGGAGTATCAAGTATAATTGCGAATCTAAAAAAACCAAAAGGATAACAATATTGTTGCATGATTAGAAAGAAAAATATATGGATATGAATTGAAGCAATTTCTTACAAAAGTTCTATTGATGCTAATTTGCAAAACTTATTTAATCAAGATTTTTTCAATTATTGTACTTATTATTTTAGCCTTAGAGATTTATTCATGTTGAATTTGTATGTCCAAATAACGTCCATTAAATTAACCTAAGTTACTAAGTTTCCATGGTATTAATGTTCCCAGATTTCTCATTGTTTGTAGAAAGTAATTAAACTCACCGCCTGGTTGAGTGATAACATATTGACCTTTGGCAATAACAAACAATATAAGAGCAATAAACATGCTGACTAATGGGATCAGAAAACCAATCTCGAAGCTGATGTTCTGTTGAATATATGCAACACCAGAGTATGCAACCAAAGCACCAGCGTTAATAAACCAGTAAAACCTACATAAAATGTGCATGATATTTAAATATGCAGTAGTATATTGATGCTAAAAAAGACGATACAGTTATCCGTTAGTATCTTGAAATCAATTATTGTGGTCTTTATTGGCTAGAGGTATAGGGGAGGGTTGAGATCTCACAAAACATGTTTAACCCGCCGCATTTTTGCGCCTGTCCCAAGTCAGGAGCCTCTGGCCTTTGTTAGTCTTGTATGTTTTTTAATTTTAGTTCATTTATATGTTTTGGAGTTTATTATGACGTCCATTTTCACTGAACTAGTACACAATTTTATTTAGGGGCCAGCTGAGGACCACCTCCGGGTGCGGGATTTTCTCGCTGCGTTGGGGACTCATTGGTGGCCTTCGGCTGTTGTCTGCTCTTTGTTCGGGTTGTTGTCTCTTTGACATATTCCCCATTTCCATTCTCAATTTTATTTATTCACTCCTAATATTTTAAAATTGTCAAGAATTTGTACAAATGCAAATAAATTGTTATAAAAAAGGTGATAGAAAATTCTCTTTGAAATTATTGTTGATCACCCCTTTTTGTCAGATTTCAAGGGGAGTCGAAACAGTTTCAGAGGTGCATAATATTGTTACCAAAAAGATGCTCGTTCAATGTACCTTAATAAAAGAGATAATGTTTCAAAAATTGTATTTTACTGAGTTGTTATTATATTTACGCTGTAGTGGAATTTCGCTAGATATGTCGTTAAAATTTCCAAACGTCGTTAAGTGATTTTCAGGCTAAATATGAGGAAATCTAAACATTATATATATAGGGGACCACGTTTCAAAATTTTAAGGTTTTCCGTTAAGATAAACTCGATAACGCATACTTTTCGTTGATCGTTTAGTAATGCACATTGAACGGTCATTCATACAAATATATGAGAAAAAAATGCGATACCAGAACCTTACAAAACTGCTCCAGAACGTTCGGTAACTTCTGTTTTGGTATGTAATTTACATCTGTCTAACTCTTTATAGTTCCCAATTTAGGCCCAATTTGTTCGTACCTCGGGTTGTACAGATATTTGATTTTAAATTTAAAGGATTGAAGTATTGTTTCGTCTTGTCCTAACACATTATAATACACCGATAAATTACTGTGGCTCTCCTTTGGCAACTTATTTAAATTTCTAATTAAGCGTTAACTAACAACGTAACAAAGGTAAGGCTACGATATTACAGAAATTACAATGGAATAAACAAACATGGACGAAATGGCAAAGCAAAGAAATAATAATTAACCACCATTTCATCATTTACCAATTAAAGAACGACTGCACTGCTTCTGGTCCCATATCGTCCACCTGCTGTGCTCCGAACGGTCCAACATTTGCTTTTATGCCACCTGTCCCAAGAGCAATAAATACCAAACCAGAAAAAAAGAAAGACTTTCTGGTTTCCTGAAAAATCACAAGGACAAAAATTTATAACATGTTTTCATCATTGCAAATTTTTATAAAAGCTGTGTTTACGGTAACCAGTGTGTTTTTTTAATTAAATTAGAAAATTGTCGATGTTCTCTTTCTGCTTTTACGAAAAAAATATATAAGAAAAATAAACTAACAATAGTTCAAATACGTAATACTAACTAAAAGCTAAAAGCGTGAATTGTCGGACAGTGCTTACACAGTATGTTTTTAAAAGACGCTATCAATTTGCACACTTACAATGACATATCTTCCGACTTTACAATGATTTAAAGAAATCTGTTGAGACCATAATTTAGTCTTCCTTGCCTCGTTTATGATTTCACCGAATGAGACTTATCAACGGATCTTTCTTTGTCATTAGCAACATGACGGGTGCCACTAAGGATACAGAGCACATGAGTTCATCTAATTTTAATACCATTTGCTTTGCTCTATCTTTTAGTGTATTTCTGTAGTGTGTGTTGTCTGGGACTAATCAATGTATTAGTCCCAGGTGTTGTGGAATGTTATTGTCTTCTCGTGTTTGCTTTTTTTTTTGTGGTCCTGATGTTGTCTGTCTTTTTCTGACTTATGGTTTCTTATTGTCGATTTGGAAAGATTTTACTGTTTTCGATATGTTTTGTTTGACGATATGTTGAAGAAACGTATTGACAACATACTACAGTCATATCATAACTAGCCCCTTCATCATCCTGTCCAAACCATTTACTGTAATCCACTGCTGAAGCTGGTAGCAAAAACAATCCTGAAGCACAAAGATTTTTCTTTTTGTCATATTTCTTTTGAATACGTTTAAAGCAGAATAGGATAATCGCTTATTCTTTGTATTATTTTTGTGAGACCAACGAGATAAAATATGATATGCAAATTATTTTGTCTCGATAATTTTCATGTTTTCAGAAAATTAAAAATTTTAAAAATTATCCTACTGGTGATTGGATGCTTAGTTTCTAAGAACCTATACCAAGTCAGGAGTGTCACATTTATACTTTTAGGGTTTGACCGTTTCCAAGTACTACCCTTCTGGAGCACCTTAGATCAACCCATGTTTTGTGTGGTTTGTGTTGCTCAGTCTTTGGTTTTCTATTTTTTGTTTTGTGTACTGTTGTGTCTTTTGTCTCTTTTGGTGGTTTTTCCTTTGTTTGTATTGGTGTTGTCAGTTCGTTTTCGACTTGAGTTTGAATGTCCCTTTGATATCATTAGCCTGTCTTTTTCTAGAGTATCATAGAAAAATTGTACGGGGTTCGATGCAGATAAACAATGTTTATGGGTACCTGTGCTAAGTCAGGAGTGTCACAGATATGGAACGCCACAACTGTCTTATGTTGAACTCTGATATAACTTTATGTCGTTTTATTATTACTTGATGATATTTTGTCTTTACTTAATATGGTTTTGACATTACGTAATGATGTTTTGATATAACTCAATATGGAATAGTCATTACTTAACGATATTTCGAAATTACACGATATGGTTTCGTATTGACTTGATATAGTTTTGTTATTACTCAATATGGTTTTGTTATTACTCGATGTGGTTTCACCATTATTTAATGTGGTTGTGTCATTAGTCAATGTGGTTTTAACATTACTTGATGTGAATGTGACTTAACGTTATGTAGTTGTTTCATTACATGATGTGGTTTTGTTATTTCGTATTGATGATTTGCCTATTCTTTATATGGTTTTAACATTACGCAATGATGTTTCAAAATTTGACGATTTTACACTACATGATGTGTTTGTTTCATTATTTGATGTGGTCCTGTCATTCTTTGATGTGGTTATCCCATTACTTGATGAGGTAAAACCACGTGACCAATTCGGAAAAAAATATGTTCTATTTTTAAACAGATTTCAATATATCGTTTGTTTAATGTGCTTTGGATGGGTATCGCTATCCATTGAGTTAAAGTTTAAATTAAAGTTCGAGTGGTTGTTCAGAGTTATTTGGTATGAAAAGGGAACGGCAGATAATAATAAGAAAAAAGTATTAAAAGTTTATAGTATTTCGGACATAATTGGGATATCCCCAAACCACTTGGTCCTGTTGTTTTTATCCTAAGTTCTCAAACGGACGCAGTATTTTTGTAATAAATTTGTAAAATATTCCACGGAACCCTGTGTCTCGCCTGATATTGCTGCTGTAAGTGTAAAAGCGTCATGTTGATCGGCTGTACATTTATCTATACATTTATCGGTAAAAAAAAATGTTTTTCTGTAGATGCTTTTTCTTGAAATTGAGGAATAACTCCTATACAAGTTTTGAAACACTTCATGGAGGTTTACAAATTTATCATGTCAAAACAGTCTACATGTAATTCGGTTTTATTTAACTAAAACAAAACTGTATGGTTTTCAACAATGAGCAAAACCCATACCCTATAGTAAGCTATAAAAGGTCCTGAAATGAAAAATGTAAAAAACTAGAAACCTAACGATCTATAGATAGATAGATAGATAGATACTTTATTCTCTAAAAACTAAATACAAGTTTACAGAGAAACATACAATACAAATACAGATACAATAGTCGAGGTAAACAAATCCAGTATGATGTTCTAAAAGTAATATACATGGCATACATGTTTAGTAACATGTATAATGAAAGGTTCAACTCAATAGAAATAAAAAAATGGAGATGGAGACGCCGACGCCACTATCGACGACGAAATATAGGTTTGTTGTGTCTCACTGCCGCTACATTGATGTCGCAGGCTCGAAACAAATCAAAAGACTTGAACTTTATTGTTAACAAATGAAACACTTCAAATCAACTCACACTAAAGTTACAGGGAAACGGGGGGAGAGGGGCTCGGACTAAGCGACAAAGCATCAATACTATAAAACAAGAATTCTCCGATTTTTTTTTAGCGTAAATTATCATTTGAACTTATACGAATATCAATCTTTATTTGTAATCAACTGAATTCTGATGTACCTCGCACTAATTGAAAAATAAACTTTTTGGAATATCTGTTTAATATGTGACGACGGAAATGTTCCAGTGGTCGTAACCATAAAACCGTCATCTTTTCCTTGAAAGTAAACTACCAAATAAAACCAAATCACTGGGTTTGTACTTTCTCGAATAACACGACGGGTGCCTTTCTGGAGCATCCGAGATCACCCCGATGGATTTATATTACCCAGTCATACCGATCTATTGAAACAGCCAAATGAAACTGTTTTGTATGCCACCGCAACTGAAAGTTGGGGGCATATTGTTTTACCCCTGTCCGTCCGTCCGTCCGTCCGTCCGTCTGTCTGTCCGTCCCATTATGGGTATATAGTTATTCCGCATAACTCCTCCTACAGTTTGAATCCCAGGAAGTTTTCTCTTTACTGTCTGTTTGTACATATATTGAAGGTGTGGATGTGGTCAGGGTTTTTATTTTTATTATCTTTTGCTCTTTTGGGAGATAAATGAACATTTTTTTGTCATTTTTGGGGTATAAGCGGTTAAATGAGTTGAGTGCGGGGCATCACTTTGACTAGTTTACATTTTTTTCTCGTGTTGTGCTGTTACACAACTGTAACAGTCCGATGTAAGGTTACGATTTAGCGCTCACATACATGTTAAACTCCGCCACGTGCACTTTCTTTATGTACCTGCCCCAAGTCAGGAGCATGAAGTTCAATTGTTGTCGTTGTATAAATGTGTGTCATTTCTTTTTTGTAGATTGTTTATTTATAAATAAGACCGTTTGTTTTTTCGTTTGCATTTTTTCATATGTTGCATGGTGGCCTTTTGTAGCTGACTATATGGTGTGTTGAAGGCTGTACGGTTGCCTATATATGATTTCTTACATCCACTGCATTTAAACTCTGATGGATAGTTGTCTCATTGTCAATCACACCACATCTAACTTTATTTCAACTTCTATGTTGCGTTTTGTATACTGTAACATTGTTTATCTTTTGTACGCATACCCCGGAGCCCTCTTTTCGGAAGCCCGAGCAAAAGTCCTTGTTCCGCGATAGAAAATTTAATTACGAACTCATATAAGATAGCTCAATTTCAACTCAAAATCTTAATTAATCTAAATGAGACTTAAATTGAATCTAACTCAAACTCTACCTCAAAAATGACTCAAACTTAATGTTGTAACTAGAACTCTACCTCAGTTAAATGTGACTCAAACTCGATGTCCAACTCGAAACTCAATGCTAACTAAAACTTTAATTCTAATAATGACTTGAATTCGAAATCGAAGACTAACTCAAAGTTTAACTCAAACTGTAACCCGAACTTTAATTTGAACTCTAATTCGATGGATGGCCACACTCATCCAAGGCACATACAACATGGAAATCTATCTAAAAATAGAACAGGTTTTTCCGAATTGGTCACGTGATTTTACCTCATCTAGTAATGGGATAACCACATCAAAGAATGACAGGACCACATCAAATAATGGAACAAACACATCATGTAGTGTAAAATCGTCAAATTTTGAAACATCATTACGTAATGTTAAAACCATATAAAGAATAGGCAAATCATCATTACAAAATAACAAAACCACATCATGTAATGAAACAACTACATAACGTTATGTCACATTCACATCAAGTAATGTTAAAACCACATTGACTAATGACACAACCACATTAAATAATGGTGAAACCACATCGAGTAATGACAAAACCATATTGAGTAATGACAAAACTATATCAAGTCAATACGAAACCATATCGTGTTATATCGAAATATCATTAAGTAATGACTATTCCATATTGAGTTATATCAAAACATCATTACGTAATGTCAAAACCATATTAAGTAAAGACAAAATATCATCAAGTAATAATAAAACAACATAAAGTAATATCAGAGTTCCACATAAGACAGCTGTGGCGTTCCATACACAGACATACTGTTGGGGATTTGATGCAGATAAACCATGTTAATTTATACCTGTGCCAAGTCGGTAGTATCATGGTCATACTGTTGGAGGTTTAATAGTGTTGCATCTAGTTTCTTGATAGATGTACCAAAGTCGGGAATATCACTGCTATATCGTTGGAGGTTTGATGATATTAAACTTGGTATCTTTATACATGTACCAATCAGGAGCATCCCTTTCATACTGTTGAAAAATGATGTTGTTTATCCTAGTTTCTCAGAAATGCTGCAATCTGTATCTAAGTCATTCTAGTGGAGTATTGTTGTTGATAAACGTGGATTCAGATAAATCTAGTTTCTAAGTACTTGTATAGTCAGGAATGTGGCAATCGTTTTTGATTCGTTGAGTCATATAATATATGTTTTAAATGTTTTCTCGATAATCATGCTTGGGAATAATCTAAAAGTAAAGTATTGCTTGCACAAAGTTAAGCTACATAATCAGAGAGATATGTTGTATGCAAGCTTTGCAAATCAGGAAACGCAGCTACACTAAACTGTAAAAGTTATTTGTATGATACAAAGCTGTAAATCTTAGTTTGGTCATTGCTTACCCAACAAGTAAATAAGTCCAGCACCAAGAATGGTATTGTATTTTCCTGCTATGGTGTCTGCTATATATCCTCCAAAAACTGGTATTATAAACACCGTTCCTGTAAATCATATTAATGTTCTTATACTTCATTTCCCGTGTTACTCTTCAAAAACTGGCTGAAATTACTAGTGCATACGATATTGTATTTGAGCAAATACTAAGGTTGCAACTACTTCATGCGAAGTTGACCATTGAAGGTTTTGCCTAATTTGTCTAGGCACTTTCGGTCCAAAATTTAAAATTTATTGCTTTCCTTACTTTTGGTCAAGAGCATGAAGGTAATTCTAGAAAAGGCGCTATATGCAGGAAAATCATATGTGATTAACTCCTTTGCAGCAACAGTTTTAGCTTGAATGGACCGATCATTCAAATATAATGGTGAAACTACATACTAAAAAACAAAAGAGACACAATTGTTAATTTTCCATTTTAAGACGCTCCATAGTTTTAAGTGTCTTAAATTAACTAATTGGAATTAGATCTCTGAATATAGTTTACATTGGCACTAATATCGATTTTGTCATTAGCAAATTAAAACATAACTAAGTTGTATCTTCTTTTGAGGCGGGATGTTTAGAGACACACACACGTTGATTTTTGTCTCTTGGGGGTGGCCTCGCTATCCTACTGCCTGTCGATACATTTATTTTGGCATTGCACAGGTCATGTCTTCTCTGACTGTTCATGGCGTTAGGATACTAGATCCCTGGGATGTGTTTTGGTTGATTTTGGTCTCTGATGCGTGATTTTTGTCGTTGATTGTTTTGGCTTTTAACTGGCTGTCGGTGGCTGCGAGTGCTCTCAGGTCGTGCTTTCTTGTTAATTCGACCTGTTGGTGCTGTTTTAATACTTTTTGTTATTTTATATTAATGTGGATCTTGTCTGTGTGCCAGCTTTGATTATTTGGAATATCTGCTGTTTTTCACTTCTTCGTACACGTTTGTGTTGGCGTCGGGATTGTTCTCCTTTGGTCTACGGTCTATGGATGTAGTTAAACACCTGCATTTCTTATTTTAAGTATACTGTGGTACTGTATACTACCTTGGCGACTATAAACTCATACACATTAAGTAAAGCGCAAGAGAGTCATTAAGATTTTTTCGAAATGTGATTTCTAAAAAAAGTGTTTTAAATTAATTTTTTCTACTCCTAATATTATTTATATCACACGGCAAGTTGAATGTCGTTTGAAAACAGTATTCAACAAACTACATTGTATACATAACAAACTGATCAAATATGCTACAACGTTGCTGTTTTAGAACATTAATTAAAGTATTTCGTCCCAGAAAAGAGTCAGTCTTAAAAAAAGAGGTAGAAGATATCAAAGGAACATTCAAAACTCATAAAGCTTAGGAACTGAATTATCGAATTTCCTATGAGAACTCAACGTGCCCCTACTTGGTAGTTTTGTTTTCTGCATTTTTACGGGTATGCGTTCTTGTAAAAACTTATAAAGAAAATTAAATCAGAAGCGAGTTCCGTTTATATTTAATTAAAATATATCAATGATCCATCAACAATGCATTTTTCTTCTTTTGCGTCATTGATATATCCATCGGAATTGGACATTGAAGAAACTAATGATACCCATTCTTATACATTTGGTAGTTTAAGTGTGGTTTTAGTGGTCACCATAGTTCTAGAATCTCTAACAGTCTAGCAGATCTGAAATTTTACACATTTAATATTCCTTGTGATTTATGATCATGGAAACAATATGCTTACTTCATTAATGTAGGGTGTATATCACGTAACTGCTCAAAAAAGTTTTTATCAATAGGCATCAATGACCGAACAAAACAAAAACAAACCCGAAAAAAAACCCAAATAAACAAACAAAAACAAAACATTTAAAACAGTCCAAATATCCAGCAACGGTAAGTTATTTTCCTCC
Source organism: Mytilus coruscus (assembly GCA_017311375.1). NCBI lineage: Eukaryota > Metazoa > Mollusca > Bivalvia > Mytilida > Mytilidae > Mytilus > Mytilus coruscus. The sequence continues at coordinate 60,853,440 of CM029602.1, read as the reverse complement.
TTATATTCTTTCAAAAGACGTTTAAACCTATGATATCAAGTGTAAACAATTTACACTTAAATATTTCCATATCTAACTTGTATTCAAAAAGAGATTTTTCAGTTGCTAACTTTTATGTGCATGTAAATAAACTTCTGATAGACAAGAGGCGATGATAACATGTAACTTCCTTCTAGCACAATATGAAAAGATGGCTCTAACCTAATTAATGTCAAATGCATTAATGAAAAACAAGTATGTTGTCATATCTACTTGTAGTTTTTTTATTCTAAGTAAAATTATTTTCCTTTTTTTCTTTCTTCAAACAGCAATTGAGAAAAAACTATTATAAATTTCATAATGCCCATTCTTACCTGAGAAAACGAGACTGACCGTTGTAGCAGTGCTGGTGGGTAACTCCAACTTGGATGTACAGTACAAAACAAGATTAGCAACACAGCTGTAGTAAGTTAGCCTCTCACACAATTCACACATAAGAATGCAGGCTACAACCAACAACTTATTTTTTGTCATTCCTTTTTTCTTTTCTGAATCAGGAATTTCCTGATTTTCCAAGCCGTTCATGTCTGATTTCTCCATACTGTCAACGCCAATTAATGGAGTTTTTTCATCCGAGTTCTCAGGTGGATGGTTACCTGATAAAATATATCGTCAGTGTATTGCTACCCGAATACGAGGTACGTAAGGGTGTCAACAAAACTGATAACACAGTTAACAGTACTAAATTGTCGTCTTATCATATATAGTAGTTATTTGATTTTATTTGTTACCTTTATCATAAAATTCTTTCTTTTATAGTTATCAGTATCGGCAAGATCAAAAACGCACACTTTAACTACAATGTGTAGACCCCAATTTTTACATTCAAAGATCCTTTAAAATTGTTTTTGCTTTTAGTTTTCCAGCTACTATTATATTATTTTAGCAGCAATTGTCGAAGTGTATTGTTTCACAAATGTAAGTTGCTAGATAGCATTCTTTCCGAACAATGCTCCGACAGAGGAGACCTGTTTGGCTGTGCGGGATGTATAAATACGCAGTCACTTCCGAGTAGAATTTTTTACGCAAAAGATAGCAATTAAGCCCACCTTCCCCACCTCAAATGTATTGCAGAAAGGAACATACATACATCAATGAAAGTTGAATAGATCAGTTCATGCATATCTGTATCTAGACAAAGTGTATATCAGTTCATTCATAAATTGTATACGCCAAACATGAAGTGTTTTAAATTACAGAAAGACAGTGAAATGGACATATTCGTTCGTATTAAGGACCGATCTTCTGTTCATGTTATATCTTACCGTTACTCTCACTAAGGATCAACAGTTATGGTAATATTTCTTTTATTGAGCCCTTTGTTGGATGACCGCCACTGTCCAACTAATATGGCAATTGTAACTTAATCTAATCTTTTTGATGGAGGATTTGATATTTTCACTTGATTTTGACCCGATCCTATATCAAATGTTGCCACAACAGCAGAACGTTGATTTCACAAAGGACATTATGTTCACTAATATAAAGACATATTATCCTTAACAAGAATCATCAAAAGGGTTTTTTTTTTATATTTAGAATTGATATCCAGTGATACAGCCTTGACTGAGAATGCAGGTTTACTCTACTTGTATTCAGATAATACTTATAGTAGGCATAGATGTCAGGAGGCTCCAGTTTTATAATTGTCGTCAAAACATTGTATCACTGCCTCATAGTTATATTTTAAAAGAATAAAGTTTTTCTTTTTTTAATTTTGATAGACACATTAATAGGGAGCCTCGGTGGCCGAGTGGTGTAAGTAGTTAAACTACTGTATCACTAGCTTGTCAACAATGGGGTTGTCAGTTATAAAACCCACACGCGATTTCTATCTCTGTCAGTTTTCCTGCAAAAGGTCGGTGGTTCCCTTCCTTCACCAATATAAACTGATCGTCACAAAATAGCCAATAGTGATGAACGTAGCGTAACACTTTTAGATATTTAGAAGATATATTGGCTCTCAATAATGACGACTTCAGTATCTACACTAAAGAGATTTAGCCTGTCGAACTGACTTTAAATAAAGCTAATACTAACAATGAACACTGTCCTTTCCTGGATCTTGATATCTATATCTTTAACGGGGAGCTTAATACCAAAATTTATGATAAAGGAGATGATTTTTCATTCCCTATTGTTAGTTATCCATTTTTAGATGGTGACGTTCCTTGTCACCATCTTATGGTGTTTATATATCTCAACTTGTTCAATTCGCTCGTGTTTGTAACAACGTATTTGATTTCAACGAAAGAAATCTCTGTATTACTGAAAAATTATTACACCAGGGTTTTCGATATCACAAACTAGTCAAAACATTTACTAAATTTTATCATCGGTACAAGGACATCATTCGTAAATATAAATCAACATGTAGACATCTTATACGTTCAGGTATTTCACATCCAATATTTTATGGTAATATTTTTTACAAAGCACAAAAATGTCGGCATTCACCTCAAAAGCTAACCATGCAAACCTTTAAACAGACTTATTCGGAAAGGATATAGTTACGATACTGTTGTCAGGTCATTAAGGATTGCATATTTTGGTATTAATATTGATTCACTCATAGGGTCTTTGCATCGGAAATAAACACTATTATTCTAAAACCAGTTGTTGGCATGATACAGGTTATGTTCTTCTCATATATTTTATGATTGTATGATACTAAACCCCTAACGGGAGGGATTGTACTTGATTTTCATATGATGAAGACATAATCTTTCAATCAGTTTAATTGAGGTCTGGAGCTGGCATGTCAGTAACTGCTAGTAGTCCTTTGTTAATGTATGTATCATTGTCATTTTGCTTAGTTTCTTTTGTTACCTATTCTGACATCGGAGTCGGACTTCTTTTAAACTGAGTTTTACTGTGCGTATTGCTGTGTGTTTCTTTATTCTACATTGGCTGGAGGTATAGGGGGAGGGTTGAGATCTCACAAAACATGTTTAACCCCGCCGCATTTTTGCGCCTGTCCCAAGTCAGGAGCCTCTGGCCTTTGTTAGTCTTGTATGTTTTTTAATTTTAGTTAATTTATATGTTTTGGAGTTTAGTGTGACGTCCATTTTTCACTGAACTAGTACATAATTTTATTTAGGGGCCAGCTGAGGACCACCTCCGGGTGCGGGATTTTCTCGCTGCGTTGGAGACCAGTTGGTGGTCTTCGGCTGTTGTCTGCTCTTTGGTCGGGTTGTTGTCTCTTTGACATATTCCCCATTTCCATTCTCAATTTTATTAAACACCTATCAATCAAGCTATTTATTGCTTAACTGACAACTAAAAAGCAACCAAACAATAACACATCCACACAAACTTACTTGACATATTGAGGTATTTTGATTTTTCTAAAGATGTCTCAATCAACTGGTTGCTATTATGTAATGCCTTCACCTTTCCTTATCATACTTCAATAAACTGAATTAAAAACAAAATACAAATGTAATGTAAAATCATCGACTCAAACAAAATAAATCAGTTACAAAAGAACTGAAAACGGCGACCTATAGTTGCTAATATTTACGTCATTTGTTCTCTGGTGGATAGTTGTCTCATTGTCAATCATATCACATCTCCTTATTTTATATTGAGATGGATTATAACATGTATATTGTACAAAAATGTAAAAGGATAATAAGTTAGTATTAATTTTTTTTTCTAAATGGTTTCTAATGCGAAATATTATTTGCCAGGGAATAATTCTCCATTACTGTATATACACAATGTGGAAATTTTGAAACCGCTGGACACTTGAATGCACTGAAAAGAAAATCAAATAGATTAACGATAATAAAATAGATGGACGTACAACGTCAACACACATAGGTGGCCGTACAACGTCGCTGATTATTTACAAATGTTTCAATCTGATTAAAACACAGATCTAGTGTCCAAGCTTTGCTTTGCCTTATGCGCAAAGCTTGAACACATGATCTGTATTTTAATCAGATTGCAAATGTTTAAGATCTAGGATGGAACTCTGTACCACTAACATTCTGTATCTTATGCCACATCCCTCGTATAAATAGATATAAGAAGATGTGGTATGAGTGTATAAGTACGTATAAGTAAGAAAACTAGAAGTAAACATTTTCACTGCCAAACTCACGTGATTCGTGATGTTGATCGTAAATTTATCTAATGTTATTCTATCAGTTTAAGCTAAGCATAATATGATACAATGTTTCAATATTTATTCGTAACACTTTTTATTCCCTGTCATAGATAGCCTTTGTCAAAACATATTACTACAATTTGAGTTTCGATGCTTTTAGCTCGGTGATAGATTTGGCTCTTTCCAGTGACTCTGGTGACAAGCACTAGTCTTAGAAAAATTACCTATATACATAGATATACCCGGTAAATTTTTCAGAGACGAGTGCCCGTGTCTCAGAAGACTCGTATGTCGACGAACCGCGTCAAAATATTTTAAAAGTTATAAGCCTCGTTTCTTAATTAACTTAATCTTTCTTCTCAAATCTTTTCTTTCAAGTATCTGATCAAATTTTAAACGATGTACGTACATGTATGTTGCTCAGAAAAGAAAATGTCTTACTTGGAAACTGAAATCATTTCATTATCAATTTTTGTATATGTTCAACCGTTCGACTCAGAATATCTTGGAATCCTATAATATACTTCTATTCTCATTCTACGTTATTGAGCAGGTTACCGAAACAAAGTCGAAACGCCGCAACTTTAATATTTGTAAGAGTCGCATCTTAACATATATTAAATCCCGTTTTTCACGTTTTTCTATGCATCATTACAAGAATGGGCATATAATAGTTTCGGAATAAAAAGTAAGTTGTTCATTAAATGATAATCTGATCATACTGTAGATTCTCAAATTTTTTATTTGTTTTTTTTTTTTGTCTAACTCCAATTTTCTGCATAAAAACCTTTCAATTTTAAAATTACCGCCAAAATTTTACCACTTTTCGGCCATCGTCTATATTTTCGTTTAGTTATTTATTCAAATGGTTATAGCCCTTTTATTTCTTATGCTTATAAATATGTTTAGAAAATTATTTTTCATAAAATTTAAAATAATTGTGTCCACACTAAAATTCAATTGCTCTGTACCTTGATATTTTCAACTTTGTTTTCCTTGACTTCTATACAAAACTTAATGTGCAGTTATGTCTCGAATTAAACATGTTAATTGTAAGTATCCCCTTTTATGTTTTGAATTTGAATCATCAATAATTGTTTGTAATGTGACATTACCTTTTTACATTTTTGCGGGGATAATATAGTATTGAATATAGTCTGTAACGTATTAAGTCACAATTATCGACACATGACTTATGAAAACATTGAAGTCACATGACTCCGTAAACAAACTGTTTCCTTATGTACTTAGCACAAAAAGTAAACTGAAAACCAGTAGAAGTAGCGTTTCAAAAAAATTCTCAGGTGAAAATTGACTGGTTTTATTACAAGCATAATAAAAAAAAAATAAAGTATTTTCAATTATGATACATTTTCCCGAAATAGAATTGCCCAGGATTTAATCTATAGTTTGTCAATAAATTAACTAAGTATTTCGGTCTGGTGAACTATAGAGAATAAAAATTAGGAAGGTTGGGAGGGATTTTTATTTCTGTATTTAAAACAAATTTAGGCCATTTTTCTTTCTTCTTTATTTATTTTGCCAACTATTCTCTTTTCTTTATATTTAAGCACCCCAGGATTCTATATTCTTTATAATTTTGGTCAATTTTTCATATTCTTTATTTTGTATGCTTGCCATTTAATATTCTCTTTTCTGAAAAAAATTCTCAGGTGAAAATTAACTGGTTTTATTACAAGCATAATAAAAAAAATAAAGTATTTTCAATTATGATACATTTTCCCGAAATAGAATTGCCCAGGATTTAATCTATAGTTTGTCAATAAATTAACTAAGTATGTAAAATGTTTCCCTATAGTATAATAGTCTATAAGTTAGTCAGTGTCCTCTTTTATTTATATTCCATATTTTTTGTTTGTTTGCCAAAAAGTTTGGGGCTATGTTTTTGCCCCAAACTTTTGAAAGTGTGTTGGAACAATTGCCCGCCCCTTTACAACGAACCATTTTTTAAGCACGAATGCTAAATCTATTTTGCGTTATGGAATTTTAGGCCCTAATATATATGCCATTATAATCATAGTTTCTGTTGCTGTTTTTAACTTTTTTATTTCAGGGATATGCATTTAGTATTCTTTCAACAAATGTTCATCACGTATTGGCATTCACGAGTTCCCCATATTTACTTAGTAATCTTTTTAATCCGAATGAATTTTTTGGACATTGTAATATGTTTCATTTCATTCAAATATAGAAATTAATTCCGCCGGTTAATCATTTCTGCTTGACTTTTTTAAGTACATTTTACAAAACAGTATTTTTTCATTGATTAAGGCATCCAAGCCACCTTTAGGATTGTTTAACTATTCTAACAAGTTTCGAAAAGACCAAGAAAGTTTCTGTTGATTTATCTTGGGAACAAAATTTAGAAATAGCAATGGCATTTTGTATAAACATCTCTCTGTTGACCGTTAGATATATTTTGGTTACTTGTATCGTTGAGTTGCTGCCTCACTGGTTTAATTAACTCCACATCAGCTTTATTCATATGATCAATAATTTGATTATGATATTTGAAATTTTACAGTATATGTTTTTTTCTCATCGTTGAAGGCTGTACGGTGACCTATAATTGCTTAATATATCCACTTATTTTAACTCTGGTGGATAGTTGTCTCATACCACATCTCCTTATTTTTATATTGAATCCTATTTAATATTTAGATAAAGTGGATTAACGTGATCTTGTGATCACAGATACCCCCGCTACAAGAACCTCTTTAACGGTAAATGCCAAAGTCAAAATTCAAATTGAACAATACATCCCAACTATGTACTGGCTTCCGAAGCTACATAAAACACCTTACAAATATAGATTTATTTCGTCTTCAAGCCATTGTTCCACTACTAAATTGTCTATTCTTCTTACCAGTTCACTTGGTACAATCAAAACCTGATAATAAATTGTTCAAATAAGGCCTTTGAAAATAGTGGAATTAATTACTTTTGGAGTGTCAAAACTCGTTGGAAGTACTTGATAAATTGCATGCTTATATTGGTGATTTTGAATCTGTTCAAAGTTTTGATTTTTCTACCCTGTATACCACATTGCCTCACATTCTCATTAAGAAAAATTCACACACCTAATTAAATGGGCATTTAAAAGTCAGAATGTGAATACATATGTTCTAACTCTTTTAGGTCATTTTTTAGTAGCAATAAACAAAAGAAATATGTCAATTGGACATGCTTTGATACTATATCTGCCCTTGAATTTTTACTAGATAATATTTTTGTTCGCTTTGGAGATTCCGTATATCGTCAGGTTATCGGAATTCCAATGGGGACTAACTGTGCACCACTTATTGCGGACCTGTTTTGTATTGCTATGAGTTACAATTTATGACTAAAATCAGCAAAGACCCATCGAAACAACATCTGATACAAAAATTTAATAATACTTTTAGATATTTGGATGATATATTGGCTCTCAATAATGACGACTTCAGTATGTATACTAAAGAAATTTATCCTGTTGAACTTACTTTAAATAAAGCTAATACTAACAATGACCACTGCCCTTTCCTCGATCTTGATATCCATATCATTAACGGAAAGCTTAATACAAAAATTTATGATAAAAGAGATGATTTTCATTTCCTATCGTTAATTATCCATTTTAGATGGTGACGTTCCTTGTCACCATCTTACGGTGTTTATATATCTCAACTTGTACGATTCGCTCGTGTATGTAACAACGTTTCAGATTTTAACGAAAGAAATTTATGTATTACTGAAAATTATTACACCAGGGTTTTCGATATCACAAACTAGTCAAAACATTTACTAAATTTTATCATCGGTACAAGGACATCATTCGTAAATATAGCTCAACATGCAGACTTCTTATACGTTCAGGTATTTCACATCCAATCTTTTATGGTAATATTCTTTATAAAGCACTAAAATGTCAGTATTCACCGCAGAAGCTAACAAAACCTTTAAATAGACTTATTAAGAAGGGATATAGTTACGATACTGTTGTCAGGTCATTAAAGATTGCATATTTTGGCTTTAATATTGATTCACTTATAGGGTCTTTGCATCGGAACTAAACACATTTATTTAAAACCAGTTGTTGGCATGACACGGGTTATGCTCTTCTCATATATTTTATGATGGTATGATACTAAACCCTAACGGGAGGGATTGTGCCTGATATTCATATGATGAAGACATAATCTTTCAATCAGTTTAATTGAGGTCTGGAGCTGGCATGTCAGTTAACTGCTAGTAGTCTGTTGTTATTTATGTATTATTGTCATTTTGTTTATTTTCTTTTGTTACATCTTCTGACATCGGACTCGGACTTCTCTTTAACTGACTTTTAATGTGCGTATTGTTATGCGTTTACTTTTCTACATTGGCTAGAGGTATAGGGGAGGTTGAGATCTCATAAACATGTTTAACCCGCCGCATTTTGCGCCTGTCCCAAGTCAGGAGCCTCTGGCCTTTGTTAGTCTTGTATTATTTTTACTTTTAGTTTCTTGTGTATAATTTGGAGTTTAGTATGACGTCCATTATCACTGAACTAGTATATATATTTGTTTAGGGGCCAGCTTAAGGACGCCTCCGGGTGCGGAATTTCTCGCTGTATTGAAGACCTATTGGTGACCTTCTGTTGTTGTCTGTTCTGTGGTCGGGTTGTTGTCTCTTTGACACATTCCCATTTCCATTCTCAATTTTATGTATTTTATTTTTCATAGTATTCTGTTAAATGCTAACAAGATATTTTTAAACAGTAGTTTCATTATCACCTAGAAACCCCCCAAAAAAAAACTCAATCAAAATTTAAAGGTAACTAAGGAAATTACTCTTGAAGGTAAATATCAAAACCACCAAAATTGAACTTGACCTGTATTTTATTGTCCATAACATTGTATCCAATTTTCAAAAGATTTGGTCAAGTGGTATTTTCATTATCATCACAAAACCAAAGAAACACAACTTGTAAGGTAACTAAGGGATAAAGTCTTGAAATGTAAATGTCAAAACCACCTAAAATCGAACTGGACATGTATTTTATGGTCCATCACATAGTGTTCCAAGTTTACAAAGATTTGGTTGAGTAGTAATTTCATTGTCATTCAGAAAACAAAGAAACCCAACTGTTTAAGGTAACTATAGGCATAGCCCTTGAACAGTAAATGTCAAAACCACCAAAATCAAATATGACCTTTGAGCTTTATTTTATGGTCCATGACATGGTTTAAGAATTTCTAGATTTGGTCAACAAGCAGTCCTTTAAATTATCATCCTGAAACCAAACTTGTGACCGACAGATGAATGGACTTTGAGATGAAGAACAGCAATAAAAGCGCTGTTCCTTTGCTTTTTGTGTTTTTTTTGCTATGCATGTACTGATTTTGTGATATGAATGGATGCCCCATATCCTTTGTTTTTCTACAATCTCATATTTGTTCCTCCTAATAGAAGTTCCTCTTGAAACTGTGTTATAAACAATGCTATATCATATGTTCCTGTATGAACAAATATTCTTTACTCTCTATTCCTTTAGGAACACATCATGTTCTATTTTTGTGGAAATATTATTATTATTCTAAAATATTTCTTTCTTTTGGAATTGGTAGAATATTTCTCCCATTTGGGATTAGTATATTAAAGGAACTTCTATTATATTAGACACGGACGGATGGACATGTGCATCACTATATAACCCCTTTTTTCAGACAGGGTTACATGTATAAAAATAAAAGGACAGGGTCACAACATGACATTCTCTCCATTAGTCTGTGAACTGGTTAGGAGCTCCAGGATAAAGATTTATATACCAGTGAGCACTAGATACTTTTTTGAAGTTGTTGCAGAATTCCATTTTTTTATTAGGTGAACTTATACTGTACAATATGAATTTTCAATTAACAATTGATCATGTATCACAATCTGTCCGTGTGATCTCTTGGTAGCATGTTGCCTGAAGTGCTGTTGGTTGTAGGGTTGGTCTTAGTCTGGGACATTTTAGCAATGATCTCAAAAATGAATAAAGATTCTCTTCCCTTTATACACTTGCATTCTTTGTTGCAATCTCATGTAAGACTTTGTGGAGTTGGAAACCCTATTTCAGTACATATATTCAACTTTGTTTGTTAACTGTGACTGTGACCTTGGAAACAGTTTTCTCAAAATGTATAGGGATCTTCCACTGATTATTATTAGGTTGGTTCCAATCTAATAAAAGTTCCAAGTCTTATACTCCAAATCTCCTTTCTTGACTTATTCTGGTCCATGCTTAGTACCTATGACCTTAAATTTATCTGGAAACCCTATTCTGCATATTTCTGCTTTTTTTGTGACCTTGACCTTAGACAGTGATGAAAAAAAGAATATGGATCATCCACTCATTATACTTAACTTGACCATACATTTAAGTAAGTTTGCTACCTTAGTTAAGGTTTTTAGTTATGATAGAGAAAGCCCTTTTCTGTACTGAGTCAACTATGGTTGGTAATTGCAATTTTGACCTTGGACACAGAAATTTCAAAATAAGTAGGGATCTTCAGCTTGTATGTTTAAGGTCAATTCCAATCCAATGAAGGATTCATCAGTTATACCCCAAAACTTCTTTTCTATACTAATCTTGTTAAATTTTTAATAACTATGACCTTGACCTTAGATTTAGAAACATCAAAATCCATTAGGGTCTTTCTCTCATATGTGATCATTTATGAATATAGGCTATTTTGTAAGGTTGCAATCTGGTGTAAGGTCCTCATGTTATATGAAAGCCATTTTTTGGCATATCATAGTCTTTCAATCATTATATTTGACCATATTTTTAAGTAAGGTTGCAATCCAATTTTAATTTCTGAGTTATTTTAAGGAAACCCCCTTTCTGTCGTTATGTCAGTCTATTTTCAGTAACTATGATCTTTACCTTGGACACATTGACCTTAAAATAATAGGGAGTTTTGTCTCAATACTTGTGACCATATACTCAAGTAAATTCAAATATTAAGTGTTTGATTTAAAGATTATCGTTGGTTATCTCAACCAGATTGATTTTCTCGCTTGAGCCGGTACGGCAAAAGTGAGAAAAGCAATCGAGTTGAGATGTCCAATGATAATCTGTTTATCGCTATTTGAATTGACAGACAGATGAACACTTAAACATTAAACAGAAATTTAAATGTGGTATCTAAAGTACTTCTTAAAATGAGTGCTGTTTATACATCAATGTTTAGTAAGAACTTGTACTCAAAATATTTCACCTTGATTTGATAAACTGGGAATATTGTTTATATATTCTATAGGTATATGCTATGGAAAAGCATGTCAATTTCTTGTGTCTGTTTCTTTAAGAGATCATGTGTATTCTTTAAATTTTGTTTGTGCTAGAATAATGTACAATTTCACTACAAGTTTGTGCTAGAATAATGAACAATTTGATTACAAGTGACATTTTTTCATATTTTATTCAAATTGCTTAACTTATTATTGTTTTAACAGTATGTATAACTATATCATCACATCACTCATGTCTTCTAGTATTTATGACTTCATGTCTTCTAAATATTCCTCATATGTTATACAAGGGCCATGTTCAGCCTCATTGTAATATTTCTTTTGTATAAATTTTCTGCCAGAATAACCACATACTCCAACCTCTGGTTTATCCTAAAATATAAAAACATTTATTATTAATCAAAGCATGTTAATGTCAAAAACAACCAATCAAAATGTTTGTTTCATTCAGGATGAAGGCTGCTATTATATTACAGTGCATACAATTCTGCTTAACTTTGCTGAAATTTAGTGTAGACTTAACATAAAGTGTAAGTTGAAGATTGCCTGTCCAATTTTGTCTTGATGTGGAAAAGATGGCAAAGGGGAATATCAAAACATGATATCAGTGATTGTTTTTATTTCCTAACAGCCTGAAACCATTGCAAGCTAACTGGCACATGGATTTAGAGTAAACAAGATATTTTCTTAAATAGATTCATGTATGGGAGATCATATTTATTAGTTGTAATTGGCTTTGAACTAGCTTTCAGTAACTTTGAGTACTCTTATTTCGGTGCTTTGTGTCTATTGAGTTAAGCCATTTACAACTGATTTTTACAGTTTTGTTGTGCTGTTACACCACTGTCCCAGGTTAGAGAGAGGTTGAGCCCTAACAAACATGTTTAACTCAGACACATTCTTTTTTGTTTCTGTCAGGAGCTTGTAATTCAGTGGTTGTCAGTCAGTTTTATTTTCAAGACATAATATAAAATAAAGTGATGTTGTATGATTGCCAATGAGACAACTATCCAAAAAAGTCCAAATGACTTGTATTCAAGTCACTGTACAGACTTCAACAATGATCAAAACAAATACTGTATAGTCAGCCTTCAAAGAATGACAAAATGTGAAACAATTAAAAAAAACAAAAAAACTATGGCCTGATTTATGACAAAACAATAAACAGAACTTTCTTAATGAATAATCTTACACAATTAAAGCTCTGTAGCAGCTCTGTGTCATAAAATGGATTACCCTATTCATGTTGATCCAAATTTTGGTCTTATGCTTATTTCTGCTGGACATATACTTACAATGTTTATATATACTTTAGGGTGACCTAATGCCCCCTTACTGCTAGACCAAACATTGGAAGTCTCACAGACAACTACAGGATCTTCAGCTATTAGATCTATGGCAAATCTAGTGTTGACCTGGTTAAAAATACAGAAAAAACATTTACTTTACGGTATAAACAAGATACATTGATAGTCTGTTAAATTGATAGATTGCTGTTTTCTTTATGTCTAGAGGCAATCATTTCATGCATGTGCATATTCAGGAAAAGAATAAATTCAGCATAGAAATTAAGGTAGGTTCTGCCAAGTCATGCAAGTGTCAACCAACAACAAGGGCATCTGGAAAATTATGTAATGTTGGAAAGGGACAGATAGTTTGTTTTGCCAAAAAAACCCTAAGTACCCTACAAAGAGTTGCTGTAAGTGAGCTGAAATGTGCAGGGAGCATGGTATTTTTCTCACACCAGAAATTTCAGACTAGATGTGCCTGGTTAATTAATTATGCCACTCCCACACAGTGTATGCTGAGACAGAGAAATTTGAACTAATTTCTTTACCCAAGGGTAACCTGGGGTATTAAATTTATTTACATTTTTTCTATACAACAGGTAATTTAGAGCTAACTTAGATGTCTTTAGGTTTTTTGTGTTAATGGGTTGCTCTCTTGTTGGTGTATACCCAACATCCCCTTTTATATTTTACAAACTATTTAAATTATTACTTTTAGCAATTTTAAAAAAGATCTGTAATTTGTTACTGCTTGACTCCTATATATGTGTATATATATTTCTGAAATACAAACAACAATATCAGGGGCGGATCCAGGATTTTGGAAAGGGGCGAGTAATAAAGATTACCGAGCGGAGCGAGGCGAAAAATTTTTGGACCCTTTTTGGCTAAAAGCATAAAATAAGTGTAAAATGCATTTTATAGTTAAAGTGTAGGGTTGGACATTTTGGTGCCGTATTCTCTCCATTAATTGTCTATTATAAAATGATTGGATGGATCCAAAGCTATGTACAAACTAGTTAATATATTTGATGTGGGATTTGTCAGAAAAAATGGATATGGAAAATTCTCGTTTGTTGTATGGTTAGTTAGCTTAACCTCACAGATTTCTTGTTGTAAACAAGATATACGGCTATTCGATGAAATTTACTATACGACCGACACGAAGAAAAACAAACAAGCAATTTGTATCAAATGTTTGGTTGAAATGTTTCAACCAACAAGGGAAGCGAGGGTTCCAAATCAACCAAAGGCTACGAATGAGTCGGAAATGACAATGAAGTTGTGAATGACGGTCGACACATGGAGAAATATAGGCCACACCCAGCAGGCAGGTTGCAGTCGGGCCTTGAAAAAGTATTCAGTATATCAGTTCGCGAAACAGACATTCCGGTCAGATATGGGATTCTCATGCAACCCCCATAAAAACATTATGCCCGTCTTTTATTCATCGTGTTCATTTAATGCTAAATAATTTTGTTGAAAATATTTTTTTCCAATAGCAAAAAAGTGGACAAGATTATTATTGTTTTCAATCCAGATACGGCCAGAATTTTTGTTTAAGGCAAAAATCAGGGTCAGAATTTTTTCTCTAAAATATCTCAGACTGCCCCCTCAAATCAAATGGTCCATACCTTAGACTTTAAATCTATATCTAGAGCTTACTGACTGGGGATCACTATTCAGCAATGTTATTAATGGGCTGGGGCGTGTGGGGTTAAACATGTTTTCGTAGGTAAATAATATTGCTGTGGAACTTTTTTTTCACGAGAGTGTAATAGAGTATTACTTTCTGTTGGGTGGAATTGTGAAATAGAAGTCAATACGTTCTTGCTCAATACTTTGTCGCTTTGAAGGCGTCATGCTTGTCATCCTCAGCCTAACCAATGTGTTACTTTAATTTGAATTTCAAAATGACTGAGTGACGTTTTTTTCGACGTACTGGTCAACTCCACCGTAGCGAATCACATGACTTTGACATAATCAATAATATGTTACAGTAAATACGAGCGAAAAATATCTTTGTAAGTATAGAATTGTCGATAAAAATTGAATACACGGAAATGGCAAAGTTCGCAAGTCTATTCTGATTAATCATTTTACAAAAAAAAAAAAAAAAGTGAAGCAAAGGGGCGTATGCCTCACGCCCCTCTGGATCCGCCACTGAATATTTTTTGTTGGAAAAGTTCATTATTATTATCATATTACAAACTAATTTCTTACCAACTTAACCTTGTCTACAAATCTTCCCCTCCGCCAGTCACCAGGTTCCATTTTCTAAAATATTTAAAAATATGTATAATTCTACCACTGTACAAACATGACAAAATATAATATCAATAATACTAAATAACGAGACACGCTTTTGTGTGTTGCTTCTCCGTCTTCCAGATCAAAGGCCCCCAAAAATATATGGCTGTATAGACTATACAGTTACCCGACCGACCCGAGTCATTTTATTTCCGTCATAAAGTGAAAAATTAACTAACTCTGTCAAAAGCTAAGTTAAGAGTTCATTAAATTTAATAAATTGTCTGATACATCCCAATGTTCACAATAGTGAATATGACTGTACAGGGTTCTCACTAAGCATGCTAAGGATTTTTGAAGGCGAGTCCAGGGACTCGTCATTTTTGGCCATGGTGAGTCCAACAGTAAGAAGAAGATACATGTATTTTATTGCAATATAATTCATCATTTTAGCCTCCATGACCTAATAGAGCAATGAAATGACATTGAATTCAGATTACTTTTAAACTTTTGCTATAAAATGATGATATGTGTGTTCAGTTTATACAAAATATTTCAATTTTGATACATCTTTGGACTCATCAGTTTTGAAAATGGTGAGTCCAGACAGATTTTGATGAGTCCAGGACTCATGGACTCGCCTTAGTGAGAACACTGTGACAGCTGTTTTAAGGAAACTCACAAATCGTGTGATGAAATAAACACTTTGACACCATTTTTTCCAACAAATAACCAAGGGAAATAATCCAATCATTAAAAATATGGGTAAACTCAGCCTATGGACAACTGGGACTACGACAGAAGGGATGGCATGACTCAAAATAATGTATATTAATGGAGATACCAACCTACCTACCCCATTTTTTTTTATGTAACCTTAAACAAACATATATTTGTTTTGACCAAATCAATCAAGATGGCTGTTTGCCCTAAAGTACAAATGTAGTTTGCAAATTGCAGTTTGTTATCCTCCTTAATTATTATCCATTTATGATTAGCAGGGTTTCCCCTGGGTCACTTTTCGTTTTCACCACCTCTTTTGCCAAAACAATATATTTTTCGCCACTTTCATTTTTTTTTTTCGCAATCTATCAAAAATAAAATTGAGAATGGAAATGGGGAATGTGTCAAAGAGACAACAACCCGACCAAAGAGCAGAAAACAGCCTAAAATGGGGCAGGGTGTCAAGAAAACATGGCAGGGCCCATACCATGCCAAAACCTACTGCAGGAAAAACTACCTTACGACCGCTCTTCTGTCAGGGTTACGATTCCGTCCCACTCCTAGCAAATCCGAAAATCTTTTTATTTTCCAAATTACATGACTAACCAGGGTTTCCGTTGCGAAAAAATAAACATATTTTGGGTTTAAATTTTTCTTTCTAACAAAAAAAATCTGTTTGCAGCACTGTTGTCTAATGTAATCTATTACAATTGTATTTGATCATGACTTAACATTGTAATAAATAAACACTCAATTACAATTAACAAACATTCATGACATTAACTTTATTAAAGATACTGTAAAATTGCAATATAAATCATAAAAATCATCATATTTGACTTCTGGGAACACAGGATTCATCTTCTATAATTTTATGAGAAACTCCCAGTTTAGTTGAAGGAAAAAGACTAGTCAGAGATTTTTCTTACTTTTGATTATTTTTCCTCCTAACAACAGGTTTTTTTTCAGGACCATCGTTAAACGAAAAAGTTGAGATGTAAAACTATGCTTCAAACATGTGTATTGCTACATGTAAAATGATTGTGAAGTACCCACTTCATTATTCATAACAATTGTTTCTAACAAAGTTGTAAAAAAATCCTTTAAGCAACAAGTAATGTCATTTAAGTCCATAATTTCATTAAAATAACACAATCAACAGCTTTATTAAATAGTCCATTGTTGCTGACAGCTACATGTATAAAATTGCAATCAGCTGATTATTAATTTTCTTTCAAATATCGTAACGCGTGACAAAGTGAACACGATGGCTGAAATCAAAAGTTATATTTCTTTCACCAATAATAAATTTTAATCGCCACCATTTTTATTTTTTCGCAAAATGCAAAAATGACGACCGCCAACAAAAACCCTGGTTAGTCATGTAATTTGGAAAATAAAAAGATTTTCAGATTTGCTAGGAGTGGGACAGAATCGTAACCCTGACAGAAGAGCAGTTGTAAGGTAGTGTTTCCTGCAGTAGGTTTTGGCATAGTATTGCGCCCTGCTGTGTTTTCTTGACGCCCTGCCCTTTTAAGGAAAAAAATTTGGCGCCATGTTCCTTTTCTGTGGTCTTTTAGAATGCCCCGCTGTAATTTAATATTCGGTTTTGCAATTCATCTTTATGCAAAACCATTTTGAGTTATTTCCCTTGGAATGAAATCAAAACTTTAATGGCCGACATTTTCTTGAATTTTGTAATTATGTTTGAACAGTTTTGAAGCGACAGAGTACAAATACGATTCATGATTGAATCTAATAGGGACAACATCTACGAATTTAAAATGTAGACAATTTAAAAGGAAACCAGGAGATCGTTTGAGTTATAATTTTACGATGCATGGGATGAAAATTACCACTGATTACGTAAACAATCCGACGTTTGTTTTTATTTTCTATTTATACTATTCGATCGGTAGAGATGTCGGATTGGATGTGAATTTACGACGGCTTTCATACTGTTGTTATCTTAATAAATTAAAGTAAGAATATAGCTGATATAGTTTTGAATAGTATGAAAAATCAACGTTTCAATAAAAAAAAACACAGATGGAAAAAAGATGAAAAACAGAAGAATATATGTATTGTAAGTCTTGCTATACAAATCTTTGAATACCCTAAATCTATTTGTACAATTGTGAGTCAAGGTAGCTTTGATTGGTATAAACATGCGAGATCCAAAAGGCATTCAGCACTTCTTTTGTGCATCTAAAAAGCAATTGACCGCTCCTGACATGTGTAACTTCAAGGCATATTTTAGCGGCGATCGATGTCTTTCAAATTACTTTTTTTTTATCAATAGTACCGCTTAAGTCGACGCTAGGGGCCGTCTTGACCTTGTTGTAGGGTATGAATGATTTGTTCATTGTTGAAGACCCTACATCAACTGTCAAGATGAAGAACAGGAATGAAAGCACTGTTCATTGATAATTTTCTATGTTTTCTATGTATTGTGTGCGATTTTGTCCCATGTACATTTACTCCATATCCTTTCATTTTCTAATGCACTGCATATGCTCTTTGTCATGCATAGTCCTCCGCGCAAAGGGTGCCCTTAAAGTGTAGCCAATCGCGCTAAGAGTGCCCTCTGAGAAAAATTACCCTGCCCTTTTCAAAAGCTGCAGGAAACACTATAAGGGGTAAACATTATTATTTGTAAATACCCAATGACAATGTATGCGTATCATCCCAATCTGCATTAAAGAAATTCTATATGTATGCTATGTAATATACCTCTCCAGTATGTGTTACAGTATCTACATTCTTTCCCTCAAAGTCCTTGCTGCCTGCAGATGTTATGCTGGACCCATATGGACGAGTAATACCTTTTTTTGGCAATAATCTGGCCAACGTCCTTCCAAGGGCAGCCATACTTGTTTTGAAAAATAAGTAATTTCCGCACCGTCTTCGTTACGAACAAGTAACTTTTCCGAAACATCAACATCACACAAGGTTTTATCAGAGACATACATACACATATATGTCTCTGGTTTTATATAGTAAAAGCTACTATATAAATTATTGGTTTCATCACAAGAGATGCTTGTACAACCGCAATTTTAAACATGTGCTGTCTCAGCAGACTTTTTACAACAGCACAGCGGATTGCCTGAAACTTTTAAGGATTCGACTGCATGCAGTTAAAATGAAAATGGGACTCTCTGTCTGTTGAGTACTAATAAGTTATCAGTTTATCAAAATTTAAATTGAAAGGATAGTGTAGTCATCAGAATTAGTATATGAGTTATAACCAAAACAGTACCCAAATTGCACCGAATACCCAGAATGCCAAATGTCATCCCCGTTTTGCAAAAAAAAAAAAAAAAGTACAAAACTATTTTTATTTTTCATAAAGCACGTCTTTCAACATAGCTGCACATACTTATATATAATCAAAATGGTCATATTATATATCAACATGTAACGTCTCCAATGAAAAAAGTAAAAACGTCTACTTTTCATCACGGAAAAATGAAATATGTCACAAACATCCATTACATACAAAATGCATAACAAAGATGGACTATTGTCAAATTGTTCAAAAATGTGATGAAATAGAACAAAGTACAAAAATGTATCTGTATTCGATTTTTACGGATGTGTTGTTAAGCATGGGTGCAATTTAGGTACTCCTCATTACAGAATCTTGGATCGTATGGAGGTCGGTTAAAACCCATTTTTCTATGATTCAGTATTGATTCAAAATTAAATTTGTGGAAAGATATAGTAAATAAGGATATATGAACAAGATAAACACAATATGGAAACGTTTGTCTGTTTCTTAATCATACGTAGGTGCAAAAACTGTCTAAATATGTGCAATTTGGTTACCTGCACGTTACAGTTCTTCTTTCTGAATGAAGTAACACATATTTATAACCAAGCAAAGGTCTTAAAATAGAGCCTTTTGGGACACCCTTTTGAATACTAGCTCAGCTACTAAGATTGCCACTCTTTTATATGCTGTTTTCTGTCAGATAAATAATATAATAAATGTTTGAGGGCATAAGATACACCATAGAAAGTCAGTTTACAAATTAGAATATTGTGGGTAGAAAATCGAATGCTTTGGATAACTCCATGAAAATTGTAGCAATATACGCATAACAGTATAAAGCAACCTTCACAAAAGTTTAATAACTAAGGTAGGTTGACATCCATGACCTTTCTTGAAGACTTTCAAAATTGTCAAATGTATTTTCTAAAACTTTGGAAAGATGTGCTGCCAGCACCTTTTCAACATTTTTTTGATGGAATGTGGAGACTGGACGCTTGCTATTTTTCAGGAAAGGGACACGTTTTTAGAAAAAGGGCGCAACATGTGCTTCCTTTAACCTATGTGGAAAAATATATGATTCTGCGGCAGACCTGTCGAACAGTTTTGTAATTGTTGGTACAAATGATAGCTTTTCTACAATCTATCTATCTATTTTGATATCTTTTCTGCACTTGTAGGTTTAAACTGAAAAAAAAAATTCTTTTAATTTCCCGTTCTGGGTCAATTTTCCTAAAACTTGAATGATTACTTTCATCAAAAATATAATCCTCGGCAACGGGAAATATCATTGACAAGTTAAAGCCAAATTAATCTGATAGAACTTGTGGAATTACCAGAAGCTGTACCGACTTACAAATTAATGCAGTTTATTTCTCAAAATAAATTATAGATATCTTCCACAGGAATAAGTTTGTTGAGACTGTTTTACTGAGGATTGTTTCCCCGAATAAAACCCCGCGATGTCCCATTTATAGTCACAAACATGTCACCCGCTACTGTGATATTTCTTTAAGATTTTCATGAAATTTGAATAGAATTGTTATAATAAAATGAAGTCAAGCAATGATCATGCAGTGATTCTAATCAAGAGACGACTCTGCCGGAGGTAAGAGACAACATAGAGAATTTTTATGCATAGTGGTATATTGTAATATTACCACAATTAAACTTAAATTTGTGGGCGTCCAACCAAGCAATATAAATTTATGTTCAGAAGAATACACAAAGAAAACTTTTGCCATCCCACTGCTTGATAACATTTGATAAAAAATGAATGTATGGTCTAGTGACCTACAAATCAGTTCACTAACATTGATTTTTTTTATACATTAATATGCATCGTTAAACAGTTATGAACACTGACATAGTCTTTCATCCTGTCGATACTTATTTTTTGGCATTACACAAAAAGTAAAATAACAAAAATACCGAACTTCAAGGAAAATTCAAAACGGATCAAATGGCCAAATCAAAAGCTCAAACACATCAAACGAATGGAAAACAACTGTCATATTCCTGACTTGGTACATAAGCTCATGCATTTCTCAGACAGTTTATGACGTCATCACAATAAATCCGTTTGATGTGTTCTGATTTATATTTAGTCTATGGAACATGGTTTATAAATTCGTTGAAGTTGGTTTTGAACTAATTTTCAGTAGTTCAGAGTATTCTTAGATCGGTATTTCAAATCTGTGCTTTTGTGTGTTTTTAAAAAATATTTTGTGCTTCGTGCCGATCTAAATGATGAAGCCTTTTTCCAACTGATTTTACAGTTTGTTCTTTTGAAAGTTGTGCTGTTTAACACTGTTCAAGGTTAGGTTAGGGTTGAGCACCCACAAACATTTAAACTCTGCCACATTCTTCACGTGTATGTCCCAAGTCAAGAGCCTGTTATTCAATGGTTGTCGTTGGTTGCTGTCTGCCATAATTGTTTTTGTTTATTGTTTAACCATAACTCATGTGATTGCTTTTCTCTTTTGAATTGTTTCACATTTTTTCATGTCGAGGTCTTTTATAGCTTACTATACGGTATGGGTTTTTGCTTACTGTTGAACTGACGCCGTCCGGTGACCTATAGCTGTTTACATCCTCGGCCTTTGGTCTCATATGGATAGTTGTCTAATAAGCCATCATACCACATCTCCGTATTTTTATAATAAGTTGTTAAAATTCCTATTTTCGTTTAAAAAAATTAAGAAATAGATTTGTTATGGGGCGCATTACATTTGCGCGCATTTAGGGATTAAATATTTTTACGTTTGCGCGCAGCTTTTTATTACATTTGCAAGCATTCATTTTACAGGTAAAACCGGTTAAAATAAAGATAATTCATTATAAGTATGACTCTAGTTATTATGAATCACATACTTGTAAATTTAAATTATATGTTTTTCATATTGAATTCTAAAAAAAAATATAAAGTGATCATGAGTAATCCCGTTATAACGTAAGACATACATGTTTGAGTCAGTTGTTGTCCTTTGTTGTTGTATATCATATTTTTATTTTGTTCATTGTTCATTGTTTTTATACAAATCAGGCCGTTAGTTTTCTCGTTTGAATTGTTTAACATTTGTTATTTCGGGGCCTTTATAGCTGACTATGCGGTATGAGTTTTGCTCATTGTTGAAGGCCGTACGGTGACCTATATTTGTTAACGTCTATGTCATTTGGTCTCTGGTGGAGAGTTGTCTCATTTGCAATCATACCACATCTTCTTATTTTTATATGTAACTTAATTGCGAATCAGAGTAAGGGAGCTACCATTTGATTTTTATGGGGGGCTAGGATGAATAATTTTGTCCTGCTTTTTTTTTAGTTGTAATCTCTGTCCTGCCTTTTTATTTTTTACTCTATTCGGTCCTGCATTTTTTTTTACTAGTTTATCCTGATTTTTTTTACACAAATTGTCATCCTGCCTTTTTTTTTACCAAGTTGCTTGTCCTGCCTTTTTTTTACTCAAAACTCCTGTCCTGCCTATTTTTTTTCAAATTTCATCCTAGCCCCCCCATAAAAATCAATTGGTAGCTCCCTAAATAGTATTCTGTTTCCCAATTTTACCAAATAACGATCTCTTGAGTATTATTAAAGTTCGTTTGTAAAGTTGGAGAAGGCACAAACATGGAGTTTCTTTTGTCAGAAACAAGTCGGAGGAAAAATCATTAGTGTACGATAGATTTACTTTCCGTATCGACAAAACACTTAAGTCAGGGGATATTTCATAGCGATGTACCGTAAATAATTGCAAAGGTATTTTAGCAGCTTCCCTATTTCCTCCAAGTCTTTGTGCATCACTACCGTCGGTAGAATCAAGGCGTACTACAAACGGCCCGGAATCATTCCATGCTCACTACAATGAGCAATTTTATTCAGTACATCCATGTACTAATAGTATTTTTGTGTTTTGTGTTAGATTTTACATTTTCTTCTGTATGTATTTGCATGACCAAGTGCTTGCGCATAATAAATCTAAACGGACTTATCTTGCTTGAAAATAATAGTTAAATAAATAAATATGTATAATCTACCTGTATTTACCTGAGTTTACCAGTAAAAGAATGCGCGCAAATGTAATAAAAAGCTGCGCACAAACGTTATGATTTTTGCGCGCAAATGTAATGGTAAAGCGCGCAAATGTAATGCACCGTTGTTATGCACACAGAGAAATTATTAAGTCAATTTTTACTTGATATTTGTGTTCATTTTTAAATGAAGTAATCTTGAAGGGATTGCTATTCCAATATAGACCAACTTTACTGTAATAAATCATTCAAAAAAAAAAAAAATCTAGTCTAACACAGCCGCATGTTCATGTGCCCTTATAAAGTCAATAATAAACAGTGTTTGTTTCTAATTATATATCTAAAGTTTTTTTAGTCATTTTGGAAGTTGGGTGATGATCGCTGAGGTTTTTTTTCTGTGGTAAATGAAATAACACTTTATAGATTGAGGGTGTCCGATACGCTTTTATCACATACTTCCATCACTTCATCAAGAACACTCAAACCCAAAACTTTTGAAGCCAAATATGTATAAATACTTCAATAATTTAGGAGCTATTTGACCAAAAGAGACATAAGGAGAATAGCCAAATCCATCTACAGCAAACCTTGTCTGTGGGAGTTATAACCTTTGTTTCTTTGTTTCTTTATGATTTCTATTTTCATCAACGGATGAAAAATGTATAGTATAAATCATGACAAAGCGGAGTAAATTTATTCACAGTTTTTCTAAACATTTGTGATTTATAACTTGATAAAGTGATAAAGTGTTTTAAGACATGTGTCTATTTTTGAAAAGCGTTCGCTGGCATCTAAATTCTTTTAATTTTGTTTGTGACACAGTCGTTAGGCTTCTCTCATATTGACTTATACCCAAATATAATTTTATTCATATAAGATCACTTGAGCTTCTTTATAAAATAATTCCACAGGAATATTGTACTAAATGTATTTTATATTTTTGAAGAATTAAACTCCGCTACATTTTCAGGTGCTTGTATGGAGCCTCGTCGTATGTCATATCTAAACCGTTTTCGTTATTTTGAGAATTGGATGTAATGGCAGATTTTTTTTATTGTCACTAGTAAATTTATTTACAACAATTATTGACTAAGGACGATTTAGGGCTTGACATAAATTTAATGAATTCAATTTTGGAACTTTTTGATATCAATGTAACGGCAGTGTAAAAAATAAATAGATAAATGACCAAGTTTACAAATTGCAAATTTATTATTATTGTTATTTTCCTTTTACAAATTTATATTAAGATTGTTTGAAAAATATTCAACCTTAGATTGTATGTTGCTACCTAGATGTCTTTTAGATATTTTTGTCGTTTGGTTGCCGTCTAATTAACGTATGACCACGTCTCCTTTTGTTAATAAGATAACATTAAAAATAACCCTTATTTTTTATTTGTTGAAATTTAACAGAGAAAATAAAAAGCAAAAAAAAACTTGAAAATTATTTTTATCGTATTATTCTATAATAACTGAGGTGTGAAATCAATGAACAATTCGACACAAAAAAATAATAACAAATTATAATAAAAAACCTATATTTACTACATTCACGCTTTGATATGAATTCC
Organism: Mytilus coruscus; assembly: GCA_017311375.1. Classification (NCBI taxonomy): domain Eukaryota; kingdom Metazoa; phylum Mollusca; class Bivalvia; order Mytilida; family Mytilidae; genus Mytilus; species Mytilus coruscus. Next base: position 60,828,869 of record CM029602.1, on the reverse strand, counting down.
TGTTATCTCATTACGTTGTTCGTAAGTGTTTTCCTTTTTTTACCATATATCATACGATATGTTTTTTCAGGGAGCACAAACTTCACCTTTCTAGGGGACACGGGTGACCGGGATGCTGTTTGTATTGGATCTGGTGACTTCAAACTTAATTTCGTAGGTTCTTCTGGAATAAACAGTGGAATTGGCTGAGAACATGTGGTGACTTCATTTGTTGATGTAGCAACCATGAATTCCTCAATATCTTCGATATCATCAGTTTTTGTAAATTCTTTGCTACATTCTACTTTTTGCTTCTTATTTCGATGGCGTACAATGAAAATAAAGCCAACGGTAAAACCGAGAATGATGATTCCACTGATTATCTGTAGGACAGCAATGGCGGTTCGGTTGGCTCTGTAGGGATTTGATTTTGATGGTACATGTGGCAGAGATACAGACACTGTTAAGACAGCCAATCGACTTCGTTTCGCAGAGGACTCCTCAGTAGCCTGAAATAAAACTATTTTTCTGATAATGTGATTAGTTTTGATATATATTTACTTTTGGCAACAATTAAAAGAAATAAATAAAGAATAATTCACCTATACATTGTAGATCATTTTTTTTTACCTTTCGCATTTATTATTCATCATTCATATTTTTCTGCTCACTGTAGGCTATTTGGTTTAATGTATGCAATGTAATGCAATGCAATGAATAATCCTTGCATTGTCTCCTTTAAGAAATCTTTTTCTTTAACCTTTAGTTGAATTCAAATAACAACGAAATTATAGTTCGCCGATTTAAATACTTGTGATATATTCACATGGATGAAGCAAGCTTATGTTAGGTGTTGGAAAGGAATTTAAGAAACGGCTATCGAGAACAATAATGCATTATATTTTGCATGTGGTATCAATTATATATTGCACGTAAAGTAAAGTAAAGTAAAGCGAGTTTTTGTTTTCTGTTTATTTATGTAAAATATGATGTACCTGTACAATTATAACAAAATCATGAGGATCGGCAGTGGTGATGTTCGAGGTTTTGTTCACGGTCCCAGTAGAGTAGTCTATGATGAAATAAAGTTGGTAATCCACGGGATCTCCTGGAAAGGGAAAGTGATTGTAAGTGTTTCCATATATCATTATAAGGTTACAAGGCGAAGTGCTCATGGAAATAGGTTAAGGATAAACTATCTGAGTCTGTCTAAAATACAGAAGAAGGAAACACACGTGAGTGTTCATATTGCCATTTCAACGTAACTATATATGTTTGTGCCTGTTCTAAGTCGGAAACCTCTTCAATGATTTCTTACTTTTATTTTAATGTAAGTAACTTTACCGTGTGTTTGTGACAGATGTTCAGCCATTTGTATTAAGACCAAGTTATAGTAAAAATCAAGTCTTGTCATAATTTTTTTAAAGATTCTATACATAACTCAACTTTTTTTTATTCGATCGTCAATGATGAGTCTTTTGTAGACAATACTCGCTTCTAGCGTACATAATGTTAAGCCTGGTATCTACGATAAGTTTATGTTAAACTTTAACTTACAATCGAAAACAATGAGAATAACGAATTAAATTCGTTCATGTTCTGAAATATATAATTGATATATCTGAATGATTTCTTTAGAAATAGATATACATTTGTATAAATACATATACTTATTGGCGAAAAAGTTCTTTAAATTGTCATAAAAACATCAAATCTCCAAAACCAATCTATAGATTTTTCTTGAAAATTCCGTTGGATAGATAGTTAACAATCATAGGGTTACTAACTTTGTTTTGGATGTGTTAACCAATATGTTACCATGATAAAGTGTTGCTACTAAAACCGCCGAGAAATGCAGTTTTGTGGCTTAACAGCGTGAAGATGTTAGTACGCTTATTTCGACATTTTGTGGTATTTTTTCATTAAAAGCACCACTTTGAAAATGTATACCACCTCAAAAACGATGTCGGTGACTACTTTACATCTTAAAACGGAAATGTATCTGGCAACAACATGTAAATTTTAAAGAAAATCTATGGACTGGGTGTTGAAACAGGAGTTTTTAAAGACACTTTTGCGTAATGAGCTCGAAATGATGTTAAGACACGTACATGTATCTATGATAATTGTTAATGACGATTTTATCAAATATAGTTCTCTGCTTTGTTATCCTCATATGAGTATATACGAGCACGCGAGTTAAGACAGATCTGAATTCTAATCAGATTGTGTAAAAGATCATGTGTTGCCCTCTTGTTTTGTATGTAGTTGGGCTGATGCTTCATTGACATTTACAGTAACTCAACACCTCATCTAATTCCTGTAAAGTATTCGAAACGAATAGATTTTTTTTTCAGAATTTAAAATTCAGATTCCTCTCAACCGTTTTTTTCAAAGAGCATGTTAAGTATAAGTCAGAAGAAAATACAAACTTCACTCGGCCATATTTCAAAATTGTGATTCCCTTCTTATTTCGTGGATATTTATTTCAAATTTATTCAACCAATACACATTTATAATTAAGTTTTATTTTGGATAACAAATTTCTTTCTTCAATTCTGCTGCCTGATATGCGTGATGTATTTTTTACACAGTTAGTTAAAGGGTATTGCCTTTAAATTCACAGTTGATTAAAACTTAAATGTCTGTCACACAGGTGAAGGTTTGCACACTTTGGTGCTTGGTTAGGCCAATTCCTTTTGTTCGAACTTGCCTGTACCATGACGGGACTATACATGTCGGTCGGTTGGATATTGTACCCAATGAGGCTGTTTCGGGAATGTTCTCCCAAAAGTGACCCGTGTGTAATTGGACTTTGGTTGTTTTAAATATACTTTGAAATTGAGGTCATTTGTATTTCTATAAACTTGCTTATTCTTCAATAAGGCAGTTGAAAAGTTAAACTGGTACGAAACCGACACCGTAATATCGGATAAGACTGTAATAATATGATTTCATGCTTATTTTATGTTAAAAAGCTTTATTTGAAAAGAACCAGAAGTGGTAAATGTAATCATAGTTTATTTACATGGAAGAGGAAAATAAATTTAAGTAATCATTGTATAAGAAATACCGTGCAGGAAAGCATACGACACTTTGTTTGTTTTCACCAGGTCACCATCTACTGCATGAATTGCTCCTGGAGATAAGTAGAGTGATCCCTGAAATAGCATTCACGACATGCACATATTATATTATGAATATTTGTATTGGAGCATGTTTGAATACATTTTTGGCTGGTTCTTATTTTGAGTAAATCAATTTTTGGTAATCGTTTCTTATACTGTGATAATATGAAAGCGTACAAAATATTATAACTACTATACATATATTAAAAATTGTATGTTATAAAAATTGGAAAATTAAAAAGTTAAAAATCGAAAAACTTTAATTTGCAATAATTTTAAACTAATTTTAGAACTTTAAAATTCATGATACGTCACTAAAATTCATGAAACGTACTCAAACACAAGAAACAATAAAATAAGGTTCTGTAATATCAGACGTGCAAGAGGGATTTTCCTTAAAGTCAATTTAAAACGGGTACTATCTTAGCTCTTATAGTATAAATGGCAGGAAAACAGTTACTGTTATACTTACAACAAAATGTTCGGCAGCGCCTGCTGTATAAACCGGAAGTGCACATCTTGACACTTCTGTTTTCTCAAATACAGGTCCATTATCATCAATGTCTTCCACAGTTACATTGACTTTCTTGATCTAAAACACAATCGACTAGAGAAATAACAATAGATTAATATGTTAACTTGTGCAATCGTAATTTGTATGCGTGTTGTCGTTCTTTGACCACCCATTAGCTTAAGGTTCAACCGAAGGAATTGACAAATATGGCCGCGTTTACATCCTAAGAATGCAGACAGACGGTGCACCTAGTTAAGTTAGGAACTAGATAATTAAATTTTTAATGCATTTTATGTTTCAGAAAATTATAAACTTTTCTGGATTTTGAGATTCATTTTTTACTCTCCTGGCCCTTTTCTCAGCTTTTTTCTACACTTGGCGTCCGTCGTTCGTTAACGTTTACCAAACTCTTCTCCTCAAAAACTAATGGGCCACAATCCTTATTATCATATCTAGTTTCAAAAAATGTGCCAGATGATCCCATCTGCCAACCAATTTCCGACATGGCTAAAAATAAAAAACACACAGGGGTAACATGCAAGTTTTGTCTATCAATGTGAAAATCGATATAGAATGAGAAAATCTGATTGGGACCGAAATGTGCAGAATGTTGAATCTACCTACTGACCATTTACATGAAGACTGCTAGACGATTTTTATATAGGAGTTATTGCCCTTAAATAATAAATTTCACATTTTTCATTTTTGTCTATTATCTTGCAAAATTTAATAGAAAAAAAACTGTATATAGCAAAAATGATCAGCCAGACAAATAAGACTTAATTAAATGACCAAAATCGTCAGTCAACTGTTTATGAGAGTTATCGCTGCATAATAGAGATTTTTACTATTTTTTTGTGCGTTCTTGCCTTTTATCTTGTAAACTATAAAAGATAAATAGAAAAAAATATCAACAAGATCAGATTTACAAATAAGACAATGTTGCCCAAAATCGTCAGTTGAATCCCTGTATTGAGTATATTCATATGGGTTATTGCCCTTAAATGACAATTTTTACCCTTTTTTGTGTTTTGGGCTAAAACAGTAGAAGGTCGAGAGAAACTAAACAGAAAACATGATCAGAAATACAAGATCAACAACAAAGATATTAATCATGAATTATATTTTTAAGATACATATACTGGGAGTGATTAAAGACCTTGACTGGCTGTTCAGCCCTCGCACCGTCGGCTCGGTGCCCGAAGGCGTTTGGTGAGCGTTCAAATAATTTTGTGCCATCGGTCAGGAACAGGTGGAGGACGCCATTTTGGTAGGCCGCCTTCTTGGTTTTGTGAGTTGTTTTGGTTTTCTTTTGTTGACTATTTTGATGTTATTTTTCACAACAGCTGCCCTCAGGGCCAGATTGGTCAGCTTGGCAGCCCGCTAACCTCGATGATGAAGTACTGGTAGATGAGTCTCGGACGTAGTATTAAAAATGACAGGAAGCATTATCAGGACCAAAGTCGTGAGACAGTGAAATGAAGGTCCATCATCAAACACCTCGGGTACAGCCCTCGGACGTTAGTCGGCATAACACTCCCCCATCCACAACGGGTTTTGGAGTGCATGTTGACGCGAGAATTTACGCATAAAACAAACGTTTACTGTACAGCGTTGGATTGGTTTCTGTCATATAAAGTAGTAAGTCGTTGATCCATCTAAAAGTAAACCCTCAGCGAAGATAGCGGGTAAAGGTGAGCTGACCCAGCACGTCCGTTCAGCTGTAATGACTGAGACGTGACTGGTCCATGATGATTTTTGAAGATGCACATAGGCCTAGGTCGACACTGGCTCCTAAGAGCCTCTAGTGCCCGTTCCCACTTAAAGTGTCAAAATACTCATTGTTGAAGGCCGTACGGTGACCTATATTTGTAAACTCCTATGTCATTTGGTCTGTAGTGGAGAGTTGTCTCATTGGCAATCATACCAAACCTTCTTATTCTTATAAGTTTGGAAAATTGTTTGAGATGCTCCCATATGTTCCCGTATGTAATAATATAAATTAGTTGTTTTAATTGATTGCCATGGACAATATTTGGACAGAAGATATCTACACAGCAATAGGGAAAATCAGGTGTTGTTTATTTTGCCATATCTACAGAAAAAAAAAGGAATCTCAAAATCAAGGTAAGTTTTTAACTTCTGAAACATTAAAGGCATTTAAAATTTGTTTCTCTAGTTCCTGTCATGCCATACAACTTTTTAAGGTGACAAGGTATGTATGATCTCAGAGTATATTTTATGGTGTAAACATGGCCATATTTTTTAATTCCTTGTGATGTATCTTAAAGGGAAATAAATGTTTTATATAATTACATGATACAGATCTTAGTAGGCGTAACAGAAATATTTTTTGACGAGTAGATTTTTTGTAACCTAATGTTAGATCATTGGTTAGTTGTTAATCAAAATGCTCGTTAGTTTCTTTTAGCTTTCCCTTTTGTGGGTATCAATTTATATAGACGACGGAAAAGGGAAAACCGGAAGCAAAGAGTTCTATGGAATATATGTTTTATTTATGTCTTTTATGCAATCCTTTACTTTTCTTTAGGCAAAACATTTAAGAGTATATGCTCTAAATAACTAAGATTTTATAAATTGAACAATAAATTGTAGTAAGATTAAAAAAGAAACATATAACATTTTTTTTTCGCTTGTCAAACACATTTGTCCGCCAAGAATGGTCTATGGTACTTTTCAACTTTTCAACACATGTATATATGACAGTGGCTAATTGTCTAGTTGTAACAGTTGTCTTTCAGAAATGTAGCAGTTTCGTATTCTTCTATCACAGGTCTGAGATGGTTAGGGTTTTTACATTCTAAAACTGAATTGATTTTTGATAGTTTGGAAAATTCTGAAACTAAATTGTCTTAACATGTATTTATGTACTGAACATAATTATATTTTACTTAACTTATTCTAGACAGATTTCAATAACTAGTGTGGTTCTCATGACTCACGCTTGACCATGTTTAACCCCTGGTTAAAAGAGTCTAAACTGTACTTAACTATCTCAAGAATAATCGTCTAAACATAACTGTTCTTGATTTGAATTAATTCAGCAACTGGCCATAAATGAACCAAACAGGACAAATCCATATTTAATCATGCAGTATTCTTGTTGAGATTTTGTGAAGAAAAGTTGAGACCAATATGAGTAATCAATTACGGCAACAGTAGGTTACCGTTGTTCAAATCAGGTAAGAAAAATGGCAACCATGGGTAATTAAGGCAACATTAGGTTACCGTTGTTCAAATCTAGTAAGAAAATAACTCAAAGAAACAAACAAAAAACGGAGGGATTCGCATGATCTTTTTAAGGCGCGATACAGGTAGCAACGTTAGGGTAAGCGCCTCCTGCGATGCATGCATTTCCCACCATTTCGGGAATAGGAAACAATCGGTAAAATTACTGATTAGACGACTATTCTTGTATCTAAAGACTGCGAAAACACGTGAGTTCAGAAACAGACATTTTATATCGGTCAACCAATTTGAGATGGTGACCGTAAAATGTATGTAGTTACGGTTTCAGTTGTTGTTCTACTTAACTCTGTATGCTCAGGTTTTGTGTAAGGAGCATACCCTTGCTGACGTAGTCCTTAAAGTGTGATTATGCACAAGCGTGACGTGTCAACTGAGATATGTAAGCGCCATACGACGAGATTGAAGATATGTTACTGCTGAGAAATGGGAAATGACAATTGGAAAGTTGAAAGCATCACGTTTGTCATACTTCTAGTTTGACGTCGTCCATCTGTGTCATAATTGAGAAAAATCCAAGATATGAAGCAGACCTTCTAGTTACGGTACTATTCTTATCTCAAGTCCACTGGCGTATAGGAGATACAAGCACTCATTGAAGTGTGGATTATTTAGTGACAGGACATCATCGATATATTTGAAAAAGAAATGAGAGAAGTTTGAAAGATGTTTTTTTTTTATTTTTGTCTTTGAGGATGTTTTGTATGGATTCTGCTTCATATTAGTACAAAAACAAGCCGGTCAGTAGGGGTGCACAATAAGTACCCATTGGAATACCGACTGTCTTTTGAAATACCAAACAACCACACTCAACAAATAGGTTTTTGATCACAAATTCTAGAATTTTGGTGACATCATCTTTGACGTATTTTTTTTTCTGGAAAGAGTAGTTTAACCTCGTCACTACAGCTCAGATTCTAACTATTACTGATCACATAAACTCATTGTAAACAACGTGAAATTCACAATTCAGGTACTGGTAGATATTTGAAATGAAACCAGTTAGTTTTTTTTTCACGAGGAATATTGAATTACCTCCCTTATAAGTAATATTTAAAAAAGATAAACAAACACATGTGTGGAACACAGTCTCTATATGTAATGATTTTATTGACTCTCTGCAAAATCTGATAAAAATAAATCTATTAAAATGTAAATGATTTGTAACAGTAGTCAAATCAGTTATATAAAAATACAATTAATTTCTAACATTTACTTGTATAAAAAAATAAAAATAGAAAAAAAAAAAAAAAAAAAATAACCAAACCCACAAAAATCGAACCGTAACACACAAGCGTTTTTAGGTACTATAGCATTTTAAGGCTTACCAACATAGGCATATTTCCAGCACTTCTACATGTGATTTTCATTTCAATGTAATTAATAACAGTTTTCTGAAAATAAAATATGATTTAAATAGATAAATTAACAAAAAATTAACATTTTGCAATTGAGAGTGAATCTCGCAGTCCTAAAATAAGAGACAAATGCAACTGATGGTGGATACTGTTGATGTATAGGTGCACATTTTAACTAAGATTATCGACATCAATGATTGCTCAATGAAATGTGTTTAGGTTTGTTCTTTGTTGAAGGCAGTGCCGTAACCATTTATTGTTGACATCCTTGTTTTGGTTCTTCGGTGGATAATTGTTATTGCCAATAATACCACATCTACTTTTTTTATTTAGATTGTTGTGAAATTCTACATTCAGTTTAGAATGATAATAACTGTTCTTATTTACATAACAAAACATAATACTACAAACAAAGTTCCATTAACTACATTAAAGAGAGTTGATTAATTAAATAACATGGATTTATTCCAATGCTTAAACAACATTTAAATTCTATAACTAAATTCCTTACTCAAAACTTCAGACCTTCACGATTTCTTTTATAAAGTTTGATCAAAGTTGAGCTTATTAGATTTGAAACTTGGTACATCAAATTATACATTCTTGATATTGATATACTGAGTAGTATAATGGAGAAATTGAAATAATCATTCAGTACTTGTACAGTATAATAAGTAGAAACATAATATATATATTTTAATTTAAAATTATTAGGACACCCTTACTTATCTAAAATTATGATGACATAGCTTATTATTGTAGTAAGTACTTTAACAATAAAATTGATTAAAAAGTTGTACAGTCCTTACTTAAATATAGTATTACATAAAAAATATGGAAATTCACTCAATCATGAAAAAAAGAACTGGCTGAATAACTGATAATATATTGAAATGTAAATTTATATGAAACACTTATCAAAAATGATAATCAAGTTGCTTCAGAACATATTTAGATCTAGATCTAAGATTCACATTCAACAAAATATGTAAAAAGTCATCAAAGATACCATGCGTATAATTTTGTTCAATTTTTAATTTTCTGTGTAGTAATTTGTAGACTTGTTTTTTCGTCCTTTTTATTTTTACCATGGTTTTATCAGTTTTTCGTTGACTTGGTCACTTTGGTACATTGGCTCTTTTTAAGTATAAAAAAATGACAAAAATCCATTTCGTATTAAGTATGAGTGTAGTATTTTTCAGAAAATGACTTGATGTCTCAGTGTAAGTAAAGTCAGTACACTATGTGCCTAATTGTTTAATGAACCAAAGAGATATTTTCTTAGTTAGTTAACAGCGGTTCCAAACCAGTAATTTGTTTGCTGAAACCTAAATGACGGTCTAAGTCGTTGTGTTTTAACTCTGGTTAGGGAGTTATATTTATTTTTATCCAGAATCACTCTTACTCTAAATAGATTGTACTTTGAATTAAGTGAAAAAGTGTAAAATATAATATCGTATACCGTATCTAGATATATTTGTTCTATATCCACTGCACTTTGGAGAATGATGTCTGTAGTATAATTGTTAGGAAGATTAAGTCTGAAATGTTTCTTTAGAACTGACACAATATTGGCAGGATATACGATATCTAAGCTTATGTTAATTGATGTACCATGTATCAATGTCATCATGACTTTGTCTGTAAAACAAAAGATAAGTCATAAAGTTCTATTTTGTCTGCAATACTGTTTTTCTCAAAATATATATGAATGTGAAAAGTGATAAATATGATAACAAATAACGCATGAAATCATATCTTTCTACTGCAGTAAAAGGTCACATGTAAAGACTTGTCCGGAAAATATCCAGAGATTTTAATTTGCAATTTGAAATATTTCAAGACAAGTTTTATTTGTTTTCGCCCCCTTTTTTAACATGAATTTTATAAAAAGTAAGATCAATTACAAGTGCATATATATAACTGTGCACAACAATAGCATAATTAAACATTTTATTATATCCCACTATAAATTCTTGGATAAAAAGTAAAAAAACCCCAAAATACCGAACTTCAAGGAAACTTTAAAACTGAAAGTTCTTTATCAAATGGCGTACGGGTTCTTCTGTCAATCCATCTATGTCACTAGATCTCCTCTTTCATTTTTTTGGAAGATGTTGTAATGTTGTAATGTTATAAATCTTATACTATGTTCATAACAAGGTTTTATTATATTATAGTGCATCAACAGTGATTTGTGTAGTGCAGTGGTGGCCGTTATTTCTAGCTACAACACCTTTAATTATTGTCATTATTACAAATCATTTTCCCACAAATTTTTATTAAAATTGGTTTTCGACTTACCTTTATCGTGTTCTGTAATGTTCAATAAAGATGGAATCTGATGGAGAACATTGCCACAGTCAGGATATTCTTTAGTGTGATTGAAAAGAAATTACATAAAAAGTACATGTACGCAACAATAACTTAGAAAGAGGGTTCGACCTTATTGATAATTTAACAGTTAAGGAGCACCTTATCGTAAATATAATGTCTATACTATTAAAATGGTCAAACTTAATTATCGCCGAATGCTAGTTATCATTTTGTTTTAATCTATATAAAAAACGAGAAACCAGAAACACTTATGCACCATATCAACAAACGACAACCACTGAACAACAGGCTCCTGACTGAGGACAGGTGCATATAAATGCAGCGGGTTTAAACGTCTTAACAGGCGCCAAGCTTCACCCTAACTTGAAACAGTAGTGTAACATTACAAATTAAAAAGACACACTATAAAATATCAATTAAAATGGCTTAACTCGACCAAAAATACATATAAACAAAAACAAGTAAACATACACTGAACGAATAAATTTGATCTATGACACAATATAAATACAATATTAATAAAAAAGATGTAAAACAATGTCAGAAAGACAACTATAACCTGGCACAAAATGGCGTTAAATAAAATAACGTACACAGGTAAATTTAAATTTAATAATTTTGTTGTTTGGAGTACGGAAATATTTTTTTACAAAATAAATAAATTTGTTGTTCACAGTACGAGTACAGAAGTGAAAATTTATCGTCATACTAAATACTAAAAATCAAAGGTGGTACATATTAAAGATAGTGTGACGAGATATAACACAAAATAAGTAAACATTGAATAACAAAAATACATTACAAATTGTGTCAACAGGTCAGATTAACACGAAAGTACGATTTGAGAGTACTCGCAGTTTACTGAAAGCTAGTTAAAGGCCAAAAACTATTAATAATAAACAATCAATTAAAACACATCCCAGGGATTTAGTGTTTTAACGCCATGAACAGTCATATATTTTAGTCCGTTTTACTTTGGGCTTGACTTTCTTCGAAAAAATGCATGTACTATTTGCCACTTGACGTTGATTAATCAACAACCAACCAATTCACTTATATATTTTTCATTGCCCCTTGATTTCTTCATACTTTCTGTTTTGGAAATAGTCGTCAGTCGATAAACTATACTAGAAGGCAATACACGACAAAGGAAGCTGAATAAATAGAAACTATATTACACGTATATAGAATGAATATTATGTTTAGAAAGATACAAACACAACTGTAGTTTTCCACATTAAGTCACTCAATTATTTTATACTCACGATTAGTCACCACAGATGTCCTATGTGGTGGTCGTCGAAGAGGTGTGTTATAACTTGGTACACTTGGTGTAATATAAAACTGAGTGCTTGTCTGACTATGTGTAGAGGAAAAGTCACGTAACTTGACATTGTCACTTTTGCTAGCTTAGTTGGACGTATTGTTTGAAAACTTGATACTGTCTGTATGTCCGATGATGTCCATTGCCTGCTCAATATATCATGTGTTTGTTTACTCGGCGTCGCATAGTACTGGGAGCTTGATGAAGTGTGCATCCTTATTGATGGTGCATGCGTAGTTGTATTGTTTGCTGAATCAACAGTAGAAACCGAGAGTTCAACATTTGTATTCATTGTAATTTGTGTAGGTTTTGTTTCTTTAACTTTATTGGAACTGTAAACATTGAGAACACGTTGGCTGTTTGTTATTAAATATGGAGTTAAAACAGCGTTGTTGATTTGAATTGGAGACTGCCAACTTGAAAGCGTATATTGCATAGATGATAGAATCGTACCAATCGGTGAAACTATTGTTCCAGTCACAGAATTATTATCGATTGTTTTCATGGTGTTAGGTATATGGTTTGATGATAATTTATAAGTATGAAGATCTTGAATAGAATTTGTTGATGTCTGGACAATATGGTTCCATTGCGATTTGCTTGATCCTTGCGTATTTTGATTAGTATTAGTGTCCTTTGAAGCAGACATGGCAGTTATAGTATAACTTGATACAGATACAGGAGATGGGTTGTTGATTGAAAGTACACTTATTTCTGGAGTTGAAGTCAACCTTTGTGAAAAAGTTACTCTGTTATGTGAATAGAGCCCTGCGTGAAATTAAGCGAAAAAAGAATGATCATTAATACAAATAATTATCATATTTTAGAAACTACAGTTATCAATCATGCGAGTCATTTGAACACGGTCCTCGGAACTGAAAATTTGTCAAATTCAATAAACAAAAATCCATTTAATTTTTTAACAGCCATGCATGAGATATCGCTTAGTATAAAGGAGCTTTGGATTTATTAGCAATTATCAAAACAAATCTTGCATGAAAATGAAATTTAAAAGAAAAATGTTGTTAAATGATGGTTAAAACTTACCAATATACAAAACATGTAAAAAGATTTGATAAACTTCCATCTTGTAGAAAAAGAACAGTATTTAATGATTGATTTTAACGGACATATTACATTTCTTATTTTAAATATTCAACGTAGAAGAGGGTAATATTCTGATAGGGTTAAAAGATGTCAACAGATTGTCTTGAAATCTTTGAATCAAAAATACAATGTAAAAGCTTATTATATTATATAATTTTGTGTATACTTAATACAGTTTCGAAGAAAACTATAAAGTGAGTAATTCTATTAAAAATAATTCTCCCAAATAGTCCCTTCTCTTTTCCAAAATACTAAATATTGACTGATTAAATTAATTATAGTAGTATCAATGAAAGTAAAGTTTTCTTTTCATTCAGTGGTAATATATAAGCTATTTCAAAATTATCACAAAATGGTGAAGATTAGCAGAATAATCTATCACAACCAAATCTAGACACTTGGTTTACTTACCAAGATAGTGTTGGTATTATTATTTGTTTAAACCTTGAATAACAAATACTGAACTGATTTTAATTTAAAAATTTACACAAACAATGATAATATCGTTGAAAAAAATAAACTGAAAATTAAGAGAAAGTAAAAAGAAAGCAACTGAAGGATAAAACAACCAAAACGATACGTTTACACTTTTAAAGATGATATACCTTCATATTTTAGATTTTGTTGAAAATATCTTATATGTTAAATTCTTCTATTGGTATTTACAGTTGTTTTGTATTGTCTTGCTGTCCCTAGTAACAGGGAAGGTTTAGGGTTCCCAACATAGTTGACTCTCTCACATACTTAATATTCTTGCTTTAAGTAAGGAATATGTAGTTGAATGGTTGTGGTGGTATATAGTTACATAGTGTGCTAGTGACCTTATACGTTATATATGGAATTTACTGACCCCATATATATCGTATTAGGTCACTAGCACACTGTGTAACGAATTTATCTTACCGACTATCTTAACATGTGGTATTTAGACTAGTGGCCTATCAAAGTGATCAAGTCTTCAATACTTAGTATTAAGAACCTACTTCAATTGCTCTATACAAAAAACAAATGCCAACAATAACAACTTGTTAGCTTTAAATGTGTTTTATCAATTTATTTCAATCGTTCATCATCAATTTCTTCGTCTGTTTAAACCTTTCAGATTTTTCCTGAACACCGTGTTGTTTTTATAAAGGGACGTAACACCACTACTAACCGTGTATTGAAATAAGCCCCGCCTACTAACCTAATATGAAATATACACGGTCTCCACGCGGTTGCTTTTAACCAATCATATTATCTATAAACGCTGTGCTTGGTCGTCCTTTATATTGTCTTGAAAAGGCCACATGGGTTTATTCTGTAGGCGCCTGTTTTTGAGGGTAACATTTGCTCTTTCACCTTCTAAGCTATGTGTTATTAATACATGTAATTGTAATTTATTAAACTGAAAGTTATGTTTTTGTTGTCTTTTATATTATTGTTTAACATTAAAACTATGGTTGTCCTTTTAATTATGATTATTGACTGCTCTGCAAGAGAAGGTAACACGTCACAAAAATGTTACCCGCTGACCCAGTGGTTAGAGTACACACGTGACCCGTAAAAAATAGTCGAGTTGCAAAAGAAAGTCAAACGTGGTTTAATGCGCGATGTCGTGTAAAGCGAAATGAATTTCATAATGCAGGCGTCACACTGTCTCGAAATTGAAACCAGATGGACACAAGGTAAACGAAATGTTTAAATGTGAGCGTTAAAACATCGGGTTATTCGTGATTGCATCTTAATCCATTGTATAACCGCCGGTTGAGGTTTCAGGCTCCGGCAGCAACTTTTTGAGCGGTGGCCAAATCTTTGGCATGCCAAAAAATTTCCAAAAAAACCTTGCGAAGGTTCATTTTCGTGTTGAATTCGAATGTCAATTTTACACTTCCTAAGGCCATTGTGAGGGCATCTTGTGAAATCGTGACAGTCATCTTCGTCTTTACTTTATGGGATCATCGGTTCCATCGGAAATCTTTGCTTCATGAAGAAAATACGAAGGAAATTAGAAGCTGCCCGATTGTCTTACGAAGGCTACATGACTATGTGAAGCCTCGCAAAGCCGTCATGTAGCATCGTATTATAGAACAATTATAACGAGATGGGACCACGGTGTCGGCAAAGACAGCCGAATTTGAGTAGCTCAAGCGTTTCAGAGGAGTCATGGTAACGTGGACATATAAAAAGCCAGCATCAGAGTTTCTTCCTCAAACAGACCTGAGCATCTCTACAGAACAGAGGCTTGTGTAATCTCAAAGCTTCAATCACAATCATGCACAATTCATTTCCTGCATAATGGTATACTTTGATGATGAGACAATCAGAAAAAATAAGGCAGCATATGTATGTCATATCTTGCTACCGGTATTTGACTTTCTAATATTCGGCAATGTCCTTATCTTGTTTCGCTTTAATTTTTATTTTTCAGTGCAGGGACAAACTGGGGCGAAGGAGGAAACCGAGGTCTATGGGGTTCAGAAAATGACTGTCTGACAAAAGAAGAGAACTGTGTTAAAGGAGCTGAAGACAGAAGATGAAACAACATACACCTCATACTAAAAACTAAATACAAAAGAGAAACACTTAACCCCGTAAAAACTTGGGAGACATCAGGTTCTCCGGAGGGTATGTAGGTCCTGCTTCTTGCAGAACAACTGCTGTGTTTTGTACGAAGATTACTACACAAGACTTCCCAGAGGCGTCTACGATGCGGCCCTGTGAAGGGTATAAGGCAGAATAGAGAAGGACACATGGTACAGAAGTCTCTCCCTCATCGTCCCAAGATGCCTATCACTCTACGACACCTGGCCTGCGGTGACAATAATCCAAGCCTGACAGTGTCCTTCAACTTCAGAGTTGCTCCAAACATCATATCCCATATCATCGATGATGTCTGTGGTGCCATCAAATCCGAGTTTGCTGTTAAGGTGATCTGGTGTCCTACTACAAGCAAGGAGTGGACCGTCATTGCTGAGCAGTTTGAGAAGAAATTTCCACACTGCAGTGGTGCTCTGGATAGCAATTGTTCTCATGGCCCTCGTCGACGCAGACTACGAGTTTCTATGGATTGATGTCGGCTCTGATGATTCCAGCAACGATGCCAGTTTCTACAATTGGTCAGAATGTTTTCTGCGTGTGTGGTTCGGGTGCCATCATGTGACCTTCTGTAGGCATCGTACTTGTTTCGGCTGATGATTGGCTGTTGAACAAGTTCGGGACCATCTTTGCACGAAATTCAAAATTCCATATTCGTATGGGCATCTGGTGTCAATTTCGGGACAGTGTGACGCCTGCTTGAAGTAAAGAAAAAAAACCCATAACTTATTATAGTTCGTTTCTGTGTGTGTTGCATTTTAGTGTTGTGTTTCTGTTGTGTCGTTGTTCTCCTCTTATATTTGATGTGTTTCCCTCAGTTTTAGTCTGTAACCCGGATTTGTTTTTTCCTCAATCGATTTATGAATTTCGAACAGCGGTATACTACTGTTGCCTTTATTTATTAAACAAACGGATGGTAGTAGTCTCGATTTGAAAACAGCTACTAAAGCGTATGAAATCGAAATGAAAAAAAAAGCTACCAAGAGTTTCAATTCAAAGCTGAAAACGAATGACGGGGTATGGATCCATTACATAAGCTGCAAACATTGTGGAATGTTATAAATAATTTTGACAGACCGAAGGATAGAAACACACCAATAAATCTTGATGAACTTCATGATTATTAAAAAAAATGAATACTAATTGATGATCAAGTTGATTTTGATTTGATTACGAACGTGTTAAAGTAGTTTTGAACGGTGAAGTGAACATACATATACTTTAAATAAAGTGTATTTGCTATTTACTATCAATTCCAAGTTAACTATCCACGGCGGTCACTGATATACTATATAGACTAAGAGACTATCCACGGCGGTCACTGATATATTATATAGAGACTCTCTATATAATATGTCAGTGACCGCCGTGGATAGTAAACTTGGAATTGATAGTAAATAGCAAAAACACTTTATTTATAGTATATGTATGATCATAGTATACAGAAAAACGCGAAAATAATTGTTCTGTCCTCAAGTACTTATGAAAATTATCTGTAATTTTAAAACAGTCCTAAACGGAAGTCTTTTCTATGACTTAAAAGTCCGTCCGATGACAACAATAACCTTTATTTTCGTTTTCCTCCCAAAATAAACCAAACTGAATAATCATAAGCGAGGATGACAAATGCGACTATGCATGGTACCTATAGGACACAGAGGCATGATGATTAATTTATTTTGGAAGGAAGAGAAGCGACACACAAAATGAGGTCTTCTCGTTTAATAGTATAGATGGTGAAGATTTAGAAATTGTAGACTCTCATTGTTAAATTTTAATGGTATATTTACAGATGCCAAGAAAAAATTATAGATCAAGCTGAATAGGCGCTTAATGCTCTTTACAGAAAAAATGGAAATTTATGTATCCCTGTTGATGCACAATTTAAATTGTTTAATTCATTGATTAAACCAATACTGTTATACTCATGTGAAATATGGGGTTTCGAAAACAGACGTTATAGAAAGGATACATTAAAATTTCACGAAGAAAGTTTTTTCTTTAAGAATCAGTACATCAGTAAGAATCGGTACATATAATGTTATGGTGTACGGTGAAACGGGTAGGTATTCCTTGGAAATTCGTGATTCATTATTATTGATCAATATAAAACTATCAGGACTTATGTACCAACTATTGTATAACCTCCAGAATTCTGGAAATATTGCATCAAAGTTGATCAATTTTATAAAATCCATTTTGAAATACACAGGTTTGGGTAATGTATGGAACAATTAGAGTATTTTAAGAATTATTGATATCATATATTATGTAAAGCAAATTTTGCGCGATCAGTTCATTCAAAATAAATGTTGAATAGCGATGAAGAAAAATCTTCAAGGGGTGGATATTATTTACTGTTTAAATTTGAGTTTTGCTTGGAAAAATACTTATTTATATTAAAAAGGAGCAGGAATATGTATAACTAGACTATGATACTCAAATATCAAAATTTCTATAGAAACTGGTCGATGGTACAATATTCCAAAACAAGAACGATTTTGTACTTTATGTTATGATAATTGCATTGGTAATCAGTTTCTTTATTCATTTATGTGTCATGACTACATGTATGTTACAAAATCATGGCACAAATATATACTAAATTACTATATTGTAAACCCTAGAGCGGATAAGATGAAAGGTATGCTGTCTTTATGTAATGTAAAAGTCTTGAATAATTTGGCAATTTTCATAACAAAAAATATGAAATATCTGTGATTATATAAATTAACGACTTACATAACTCTGCCAGCGTTTTAAAATCCCACTTTTAATTTACCTTATAAAAGAGCTCCTAAACATGCGAGTGATTTACACGTATTATCGACGTGTTTACTCGTGTATCTATATGATAAGGTCAAATGTACTTTTACATTACAAATTGACTAGTTGCTTTGCTTTTTTTTTATTCTACCTTGTTCACCATTGTAATATATTTGTCAGAGGCGGATTAAAGGGGGGGGCAGGGGCCTGGCTCCCCTTTTCTGGGAAAAATTTGGTTGATTATATAGGGAATCACTGAAGCATGATCGGAACGGGCCCCCACTTAGGCAGTCAGTGGGCCCCCACTTAGAAAAATATCTGGATCCGCCACTGTTTGTCTGTCTCTTGGTACATAGAAAACTGTCATGAGTGTTAAAAATAAAATATAAGTATAAATATAAAAAAGAAGATGTGGTATGATTGCCAATGAGACAACTGTCCGCAAGAGACCAAAATGACACAGAAATTAACAACTATAGGTCACCGTACGACCTTCAACAATGAGCAAAGCCCATACCGCATAGTCAGCTATAAATGAAATGACAATGTAAAACAATTCAAACGAGAAAACTAACGGCCTTATTTATGTACAAAAAATGAACGAAAAACAAATATGTAACACATAAACAAACGACAACCACTGAATTACAGGTATATCACTCTCGTATTAACCAACATAAATCTGCAATTCTACATGAAGTGTACGTATAAGAAAAGAAAATCATCTCCGTTTCGTATATTAAGATATTTGTTTTATATTTTATTATGTATGTGCCTTCAAATTTTAGAAATTACTCGGCTATTTTATTCATTTTTTGTGATATGATCAATTGTTTCAATAAAATTTATCCGGAAGTTTATAAAATTATATAACATCGGTTTCGGTTTTCGTATATTAAAATATAAAGTACCAAGATATAAGTTCTATCAACTTATAAAAAATACCTGTATTACATTAAAAAGGTCACCCATCATAACATTATACAGAAATTGCTGATTGTGTAGGATTCTTATATGTCTGGTGTTCTCTTTAGGTCGTAATTTATTCGTTATCAAAATTTCATTTGAATGCCTCAATTTTAATGTCACTTTCATTTGATTAGTAGGAGATATTTGTCCTTTATAGATTTATCCCCACAGAACAGTTGAACAAATGCATTGTTTTGCTTTGAGTGATTTTTTAAAAACATTCTCACAATTTGACAATGAGATACTTTTTATTCCCAGACTCGATTTATTAACTAAATAGTTTTTTCCTTGAAAGACGTCTATCGGAATCTAGATATGATTCCTTATTGATGGAAGAAAAAATTTAATTATCCCATACAGCTTTCTGAAAGAATATCTAAATGCAGGTTTGAAATTAAGATCGATTGACTCTAATTCCCCCTTTCAATTTTAACATGATTCGTTTAATGTTTAAACTACCGTATCCTGCAGACCTTACTGGGTCTTTAAGTGACAAGAAGAAGTCAATTTCTATTCCATATCGCCGAATACCCTTCTACTTACAAAGTATGTACCATTGCAGAGAAAAGTCAATTGGATGTTCAACAAAAACAAATTATATACAAAGAAAACTTGATTTACTGTATACAATAAATTGGTCCGAGCTGAAATTTTTAAAAGGAATTCTTGATAGATATTTCTTTGCTGAAAGAAGTTATTACATATATAAAGGTAAATGAAATTTACGATCGATTAAGTTACAGGAAATAATTAAATCACGTGATAGTGTTAAAGGCGACACTTCTGAAGGAATGTTTCAATTTCTTTAAAGCATGTTTACAATATACCAGACACCAGCCACTTAAGACGGAATTGCTTGTTACCAGAAATGACAGAAAACGTCCACAGCGTATAAAAATTGTTTGATGTACAAAATCGTCTATCATTAGCAATAATGATAAAGAAATGAAATATCTTAATTTGAATACGCTCTGGGAATTATTTAGCATTATGTATTCAGAAAATACGACGAATGTTTAAATCTATATCAAGGTTTTTGTAATCGTCATAAATCAGAAAACATTTCTGTTTATTTTTATCATAACTTATAAAGTTGTCGTTTACAAGTATATTGACTACATTGTAGTTTTATTTTGGTACTGAAGAGCATATAAATATAGGTAATAAATAAAAACTAAACTAAATAAAAATAGACTTTCTTTTTAATTGGTTACCTATTATTGACAATACACATATTGTTGTCATACATGTACTACGGGTATTGTTAGGACCGATGCGTTTGTATTTATATTGGGATTTACATCTATTTTTTAAAACTCTTTTACGTTAAACCACGATTTAATGGTTTGGTTATTATTTTTTCTGTATTTTGAGTGTTTGTTGAAAATAAACGCTGTCATTGCGTTTTAATAGAAATTTACCAGGATATTGCACAGGGCCATTTTGTCCTGCAATTGTTTTGATGATGCGATTTAAAATCTATTTAGACATACTGCGGTCGATGTTAGAGTGAGAGATCACGATTTCTATACTGACAACTAGAATATTTAGATTGCTGTGAACATTCAATGGAATGGTATTGCCTTGTAGTTTTATTTCATTTCTCTTATTGAATATCAATATCGGCTATAAACTTTGACTTTTTGACTGATTTTATTCATCTGAGATTTTCATTGTAATTTATTATTCGAGTCAGGAATGGTACACACATTGAAAAGGACACTTACTATGGTAATACATTAAGTGGGTCCGAAGTGTTCTTTTGGAATTACCTTCACCGGGAATGTTTGATACACCAAACAATGAAAGGCGTTAAACCAGGGATTTATACTAAATACGTGAGGAGCTTTATAGACAAAACGGGCATATACAGTAACCAAAGTCATCTAGGGTCAACTTTGATGGAGTTGCAACCTTGGTTTATTGTAAATTTATAAATTTATCAACGGAAATTTAAGAAATGTATCTTATAAATCATGTCGGTGGCGAATCACTGTTTACTGGGTGGATAATACTATCACCAGCTTTGTGATTCCAACAAAATAATTAAACCGCTCTAAATGACAACTAGCCAGTTCAAGGTTAGGAACCTTATTGATGGTTGTCGTTTCTTCGTTTCTTGAGACAGCAACCCATCGAAACAAATAACAAAAATACATCTAGAGGTCGGTCAACAGCATTTATCAATAGACAAGTGTCTATGCAATATGTTAGGCTCTTAATCGTCCCGTGTCTAAAATAATTGTGAAAGTATTTAACAGAAACTTCAATAGTCTTTTCCATCAAATTACTAATGTTTCTCACCCGCAGGTCTATTAAGGATTTGACAAATGGCATAGACATTTTTATATTACTGGCGAGATCTGGCTTGTTTCTCATTGAATTATGATCGTCCTGAACATGCATGACATGTTTGCCACTGAGTATTCAGCAACTGGCAACAATCAAAACATTATCATTTAGTCTTCAACTTCAATCAATCGTCATTTTAATTCATAATTTAGAAATTGAAGGGAAAATGGAATAATAAAATTGAGAATGGAAATGGGGAATGTGTCAAAGAGACAACAACCCGACCACAGAACAGACAACAACAGAAGGTCACCAATAGGTCTTCAATGCAGCGAGAAATTCCCGCACCCGGAGGCGTCCTTAAGCTGGCCCCTAAACAAATATATATACTAGTTCAGTGATAATGGACGTCATACTAAACTCCAAATTATACACAAGAAACTAAAAGTAAAAATAATACAAGACTAACAAACGCCAGAGGCTCCTGACTTGGGACAGGCGCAAAATACGGCGGGTTAAACATGTTTATGAGATCTCAACCTCCCCTATACCTCTAGCCAATGTAGAAAAGTAAACGCATAACAATACGCACATTAAAAGTCAGTTAAAGAGAAGTCCGAGTCCGATGTCAGAAGATGTAACAAAAGAAAATAAACAAAATGACAATAATACATAAATAACAACAGACTACTAGCAGTTAACTGACATGCCAGCTCCAGACCTCAATTAAACTGATTGAAAGATTATGTCTTCATCATATGAATATCAGGCACAATCCTCCCGTTAGGGTTTAGTATCATACCATCATAAAATATATGAGAAGAGCATAACCCGTGTCATGCCAACAACTGGTTTTAAATAAATGTGTTTAGTTCCGATGCAAAGACCCTATAAGTGAATCAATATTAAAGCCAAAATATGCAATCTTTAATGACCTGACAACAGTATCGTAACTATATCCCTTCTTAATAAGTCTATTTAAAGGTTTTGTTAGCTTCTGAGGTGAATACTGACATTTTGTGCTTTATAAAGAATATTACCATAAAAGATTGGATGTGAAATACCTGAACGTATAAGTAGTCTGCATGTTGAGCTATATTTACGAATGATGTCCTTGTACCGATGATAAAATTTAGTAAATGTTTTGACTAGTTTGTGATATCGAAAACCCTGGTGTAATAATTTTTCAGTAATACATAAATTTCTTTCGTTAAAATCTGAAACGTTGTTACATACACGAGCGAATCGTACAAGTTGAGATATATAACACCGTAAGATGGTGACAAGGGAACGTCACCATCTAAAAATGGATAATTAACGATAGGAAAAGAAAAATCATCTCTTTTATCATAAATTTTTGTATTAAGCTTTCCGTTAATGATATAGATATCAAGATCGAGGAAAGGGCAGTGGTCATTGTTAGTATTAGGAACAAACATGTTTAATGGTTTTTATTTTAATTCTGTTTCTTTGTTTCATGTACAGTTTATCATACAGTTGTGTTTTGTTCTGATTTATGGTTACAAAAACAATGCATTACAGCTTTTGTGGGTTTTGCTGAAAAAAATTTAATGTACTTTTACAATTCCCGTGGTTCCCTTTTTTATATGAGTGTTATACAATGTACTAATACTACATTTTTCTTTAAGGAAATTACTTTGGACTTTTCTGTTCATGACATTTTCATCTTTTTCCAGACACTACCATTTAATTTGTCATTTGTACATCTGAAAAATAAATAACTGCCACTGTCCCCTAGGAAACTGAGAAAATGATAATGCCAATCATCCTACATATATATTTAAGTCTAAGACATGTTAAACATTTATGATTATTGGTCTTAGTGAAAAATTAGGATTGTAGAACAAATTGAATACTGTATATATATATGATCTAAATATAGATTTATTTCGCGTAGTTATGCGTATTTGATTGTTATTAAGTTACGTCTTTGGTTAAATGTTTCATTTGTTAAATCTTCATTTGGTGATTTGAAGAGATAAAGTTTGTAAAGCATTTTTTCTATTTAGAACTATGTATGCGTATCACCAAACGTAATTAAAATAACTGAACAAAAATTGAGTTTGACTTTTTGAATTCTATTGCAAAGCAAAACGTTTGCCAAGTTCAAATTGAAAAAAGTTTTTATTTGTATAAACCACAATGATACATTATTCACGATGGGTCTGAAAAACAACAACTTCGTCTTTCATGAAGACCACTACTTACAAATTAATGAAACGGCAATTTATACCATCTTCTACAAACGCATGTATGGGTAGATTAGAAAAACAACTCTTCGAATTTTCTATCGAGAAAACCCACGCTCAATTGGCTTAGATTAATTCATTTTCTCCCAACACTTCGTTTGTCCAAAAATAAATATTGTCTTTCCTTAATGAATAATATCAAACAAAGTATTATAGGACTGAGTCGCTCGCTACGATTTTAGTCATATATGTATAACACATGTATAACATACATATCATTTGCATATCAAGTACAACAACACATGAATACTGCTTTTACTTCGGAGTTTAGTGTGGCGTCCATTTCGCTGAACTAGTATAAATTAATTTTAAGGACCAGCTGAAGCCCACCTTGTGGTGTTTTCTGCTTTTTTGTGGGGTTGGTGTCTCTTTGACACATCCCCCGGTTCCATTCTCTATTCTATACTTATGATAATCAAATTTCGACAAAGAAAAAAAAAAAATAATTAGTATCTCAATTGCCACGGTTTGTAAAACAATTGAAAGGTCTTTCCTTTAAAGTCTGTTTGTAATGCACTCTTTACGAACTTTTATTTGGAATTTGAAATGCGACAAGCATAGCTTCTGAAACTTTTCAATTTTTGCACTTAATGACCCTATCAACCTAAATTTTCTAGATCCTAAGTACGATATTTGTAATGTAGACTTGATGACCTTTCATATGTAATGCGACAACACCATCTTCAAGAAAGTTTGATTTTTGCACTAAATAACTCCATCTAACTCATTTTTGGAGGAGAGGAATTTTTATTTGAAATGTACACATTATGTCCTTTCATTTGATATACGACAACCTTACCGTATTAGACCTTTTATTTTTTGCACTCAATGACCCCAATCAACCCATTTTTGGAGGACGTCAATTTGATATTTGAAATGTACGCTTTATGGACTGTCATTTGATATGCGACAACCTATCCATCTGATAAGTTTGAATCTTTTGCACTAAATGACCCCACCCTTCCCACTGGGATAAAAAAGGGGTTTAAAATTTTCATTTTTGAGTAGAGCTCATTTAGACGTTCAATTTGATATACCAAATGACCGCATTTTGCAAAGTGCCAAAAATGATGCAATATCAATTATATAAATAGAACTCATGAAACTTACAAATTAAATGCAAAAGATGAAAATTTCAAATGATTTTTTTTGAGATTTTTCATTGAATGTTTTTGGTAATTAGTCAAACATATAACCATGTTAAATTCTTCAACTCCTGAAAATTTCAGGTGGTAAGCTGTTGTTGATTCAGAAATACATGCCTCCGCTCGTAAAATTTTAAACTGCATTATCTCTGAAACGACAACAGATAGCTCAAATCTACTAAGTGATAAATGATCTGCAAATGAAGTACAACATTTTAGAAAAATTGGACAATTGAAAGTTTATCAAGGTCACAATGAATAATCAAATATATGATGCAATACCAAACTTGAGAACCGAAAGTCGTAGAGACATTGGACTATCACCATCATTCAACTCAGGACCACTTGGCCTTTCAAATGTCACAAGGTCAAGGTCATAGTACACTTTGAAGGTCAAGGTAAAATTTCATCAGGACCTTGACATTGACCTCAAATTGAAGGTATTGAAATAATGATTAACTTTGCAATTTATAGTAGGTTGATATATTTGATTTGATTTGATTTTTGGTGTTTTAACGCCACTTTTAAGCACCGCTTTTGGGCTATTTCGTGGCGGCCAGTTTTATTGGTGGAGGAAGCCGGAGTGCCCGGAGAAAACCACCGACCTTCGATAGTAGGTTGATATATGTTACCCTTTCAAAGATAAACACAAAAACTATACTTTTGAAAATCATCTCGTCGTAACATTTGAACGGATGGTCGGACAGTTTTAAGCTAATAGTATAAAATGTAGAGCTCTTTAAAGGAACATTTTATACACTCTATGTATGCAGCAATTCCTTATCATTTTCTTAATATGCAAGCTTGAAATTGCAGCGTAATTTTTTTGCACTCGGTGACCTTTGACCTTGGGCGTAAAGTAAAGGTCACATGAACTAAAGATTATTGGTGAAAGTCCCAAGTCTCTACGACTTCTGGTTCTCGAAATATAATTTTCAAAAATAATGTATAATTTTCAAGGAAATAACTCCTTATAACGGTTGATAACAAAATAATTGTTTACATTTTAACATTCCCATCTATTATTGTACATGCTGTCATTTTCAAATCGATTCTATCTCTAAAACTTTTAAGAAAAATGCAAATAAGAAATTGCTTCAAGGGACATAACTCTCAAAGGGATGATGAAATCCTACGCAGCCTCATATGGTAATACATCATGATGAGATCTACCTATTATTCAAATAAGGTCATGATATCTTTAAAAACAACAAAGGGAGGCCAGGTCGAAAAAAAACAATAAAAGGGAGTTAACTTCTAAAGGGGATGATGAAATCCTACACAGCTGGTAATACTTCATGATGAGGTCTACTATGGTCCATATTTGGTCTTGATAACTATAATAGAAACGGGGGAGGCCATGTCAAAAAAATGCTGGAAGAAAAAAAAACCCACTAGTATCTCAATTGTTTGTAAAACAATTGAAAGTTCTTTCCTTAAAAATGACCTTTCATTTGATATGTGGCAACATCATCTTCTAGAAAGTTTGATATTTGCATTTAATAACCCCATCCAACTCATTTTTTGAGGACAGGAATTAGATATTTGAAATGTACACATTATGACATTTCATTTAATATACAACAACTTTACCTTAGAAGACAATTTATTGTTTGCACTCAATGACCCCATTCAACCCATTTTGGGGACGTAAATTTGATATTTGAAATGTATGCTTTATGGACTTTTATTTGATATGCGACAACCTACCCATCTGAGAAGTTTGAATTTTTGCACTAAATGACCCCACCCTTCCAACTGGGATGAAAAAGGGGTTTAAAATTTTCATTTTGAGTAGAGATCATTTATACGTTCAATTTGATATACTAAATGACCCTATTCGACAAAGTGCCAAAATGATGCAATATCAATTGTATAAATAGAACTTATGAAACTTACAAATTAAATGTAAAACATGAAAATTTCAAATTGATTTTTCTTGAAGTTTTTCATTGAATGTTTTTGGTAATTAGTCGAAAATTTAATTATGTTAAACTCTTCAATTTCTAAAAATTCAGGTGGTAAGTTGTATTTGATTAAGAAATACATGCCTCCGCTCGCAAAATTTCAAACTGCATTATCTCTAAAACGACAAAAAAATGATCTGCAGTTGAAGTACATCATTGTAGAAAAAAAAAAAAAATTGGGACAATTCCAAAGTTCAAGGTCACAATGAATAATCAAATATATGATGCAATATCAAACTTAAAAACCGGAAGTCGTAGAGACATGGGACTATCACCGTTCAACTCAGGACCACTTGACCTTTCAAATGTCACAAGGTCAAGGTCATAGTACACTTTGAAGGTCAAGGTAAAATTTCATCATGACCTTGATATTAACCTCAAATTGGAGGTATTGAAATACTGATTAATTTTGCAATTTATAGTAGGTTGAAATCTGTTTCCTTTTTAAAGATATACACAAAATACTGCGCTTTTAAGAATCATCTCGTTGTAACTTTTGAACGGATGGCCGAACAGTTTGAGCTTAATGTATAAAAATGTAGAGCTCTTCGAGAGGAACATTTTATACACTCTATGTATGCAGCAATCTCTTATCGTTTTCTTAATATGTAAGCTTGAAATTGCAGCGTAAATTTTTTTTTGCACTCGGTGACCTTTGACCTTGGTGCAAATGAAAGGTCAAATGAACTTAAGATTAATGGAGAAGGTCCCAAGTCTCTACGACTTCCGGTCCTAGAAATACAATTTTTCAAAAATTGTTTAAAATAATTCAAGGGAGATAACTCTTATAAGGGTTGTTAACAAAAAAATTGTTTATGTTTATTTACATGGCCATCTGTTCCTATACATGTTGCCGTTTTCAAATCTTTTCTATCGGTTATAATTTTTAAAAAAATGCAAATAAAGGAAATTGCTTCAAGGGCATATAACTCTCAAAGGGAATGATGAAATCCTACGCAGCCTCATATGGTAATACATCATGATGAGATCTACCTATTGTCCACATAAAGTCATGATATCTTTAAAAACAACGAGGTGGGGGCATGTCGTTAAAACAATAAAAGGGAGAGACTTCTAAAGGGATGATGAATCCTACAAAGGGTCATCTGGTTAATACTTCATGATAAGGTCTATCGATGGTCCAAATTTATCTTGATAACTCCAAAAGAAAAGGGGAGGGCATGTAAAAAAAATGCTGGAAGAAAAAAAATTTTAAACTGCATTATCTCTGAAACGACAACAGATAGCTCAAATCTACTAAGTGATAAATGATCTGCAAATGAAGTACAACATTTTAGAAAAACTGGACAATTGAAAGTTTATCAAGGTCACAATGAATAATCAAATATATGATGCAATACCAAACTTGAGAACCGAAAGTCGTAGAGACATTGGACTACCACTATCATTCAACTCAGGACCACTTGGCCTTTCAAATGTCACAAGGTCAAGGTCAAGGTACCCTTTGAAGGTCAAGGTAAAATTTCATCAGGACCTTGACATTGACCTCAAATTGAAGGTATTGAAATAATGATTAACTTTGCAATTTATAGTAGGTTGATATATTTGATTTGATTTGATTTTTGGTGTTTTAACGCCACTTTAAGCACCGCTTTTGGGCTATTTCGTGGCGGCCAGTTTTATTGGTGGAGGAAGCCGGAGTGCCCGGAGAAAACCACCGACCTTCGATAGTAGGTTGATATCTGTTACCCTTTCAAAGATAAACACAAAAAACTATACTTTTGAAAATCATCTCCTCGTAACATTTGAACGGATGGTCGGACAGTTTTGAGCTAATAGTATAAAATGTAGAGCTCTTTTAAAGGAACATTTTATACACTCTATGTATGCAGCAACTCCTTATCATTTTCTTAATACGCAAGCTTGAAATTGCAGCGTAATTTTTTTTTTGCACTCGGTGACCTTTGACCTTGGGCGTAAAGTAAAGGTCACATGAACTAAAGATTATTGGTGAAAGTCCCAAGTCTCTACGACTTCTGGTTCTCGAAATATAATTTTCAAAAATAATGTATAATTTTCAAGGGAAATAACTCCTTATAACGGTTGATAACAAAATA
Organism: Mytilus coruscus; assembly: GCA_017311375.1. Taxonomy (NCBI): domain Eukaryota; kingdom Metazoa; phylum Mollusca; class Bivalvia; order Mytilida; family Mytilidae; genus Mytilus; species Mytilus coruscus. Next base: position 60,799,791 of record CM029602.1, on the reverse strand, counting down.
ATTGTTTACGTTTTTTAACATTCCCATCTATTATTGTACATGCTGTCATTTTCAAATCGATTCTATCTCTAAAACTTTTTAAGAAAAATGCAAATAAAAGAAATTGCTTCAAGGGGACATAACTCTCAAAGGGGATGATGAAATCCTACGCAGCCTCATATGGTAATACATCATGATGAGATCTACCTATTATTCAAATAAGGTCATGATATCTTTAAAACAACAAAGGAGGCCAGGTCGAAAAAACAATAAAAGGAGTTAACTTCTAAAGGGATAATGAAATCCTACACAGCTGGTAATACTTCATGATGAGGTCTACTATGGTCCATATTTGGTCTTGATAACTATAATAGAAACGGGGGAGGCCATGTCAAAAAAATGCTGGAAGAAAAAAAAACCCACTAGTATCTCAATTGTTTGTAAAACAATTGAAAGGTCTTTCCCTTAAAAAATGACCTTTCATTTGATATGCGGCAACATCATCTTCTAGAAAGTTTGATATCTGCATTTAATAACCCCATCCAACTCATTTTTTGGAGGACAGGAATTAGATATTTGAAATGTACACATTATGACCTTTCATTTAATATACAACAACCTTACCTTAGAAGACAATTTATTGTTTGCACTCAATGACCCCATTCAACCCATTTTTGGGGGACGTAAATTTGATATTTGAAATGTACGCTTTATGGACTTTCATTTGATATGCGACAACCTACCCATCTGAGAAGTTTGAATTTTTTGCACTAAATGACCCCACCCTTCCAACTGGGATGAAAAAGGGGTTTAAAATTTTCATTTTTGAGTAGAGATCATTTATACGTTCAATTTGATATACTAAATGACCCTATTCGACAAAGTGCCAAAAATGATGCAATATCAATTGTATAAATAGAACTTATGAAACTCACAAATTAAATGTAAAACATGAAAATTTCAAATTGATTTTTTCTTGGAGGTTTTTCATTGAATGTTTTTGGTAATTAGTCGAAAATTTAATTATGTTAAACTCTTCAATTTCTAAAAAATTCAGGTGGTAAGTTGTATTTGATTAAGAAATACATGCCTCCGCTCGCAAAATTTCAAACTGCATTATCTCTAAAACGACAAAAAAATGATCTGCAGTTGAAGTACATCATTGTAGAAAAAAAAAAAAATTGGGACAATTCCAAAGTTCATCAAGGTCACAATGAATAATCAAATATATGATGCAATATCAAACTTAAAACCGGAAGTCGTAGAGACATGGGACTATCACCATTCAACTCAGGACCACCTGACCTTTCAAATGTCACAAGGTCAAGGTCATAGTACACTTTGAAGGTCAAGGTAAAATTTCATCATGACCTTGATATTAACCTCAAATTGGAGGTATTGAAATACAGATTAATTTTGCAATTTATACTAGGTTGAAATCTGTTTCCTTTTCAAAGATATACACAAAATACTGTACTTTTAAGAATCATCTCGTTGTAACTTTTGAACGGATGGCCGAAGAGTTTGAGCTTAATGTATAAAAATGTAGAGCTCTTCGAGAGGAACATTTTATACACTCTATGTATGCAGCAATCTCTTATCGTTTTCTTAATATGTAAGCTTGAAATTGCAGCGTAAATTTTTTTTTGCACTCGGTGACCTTTGACCTTGGTGCAAATGAAAGGTCAAATGAACTTAAGATTAATGGAGAAGGTCCCAAGTCTCTACGACTTCGGTCCTAGAAATACAATTTTTCAAAATTGTTTAAAATAATTCAAGGAGATAACTCTTATAAGGGTTGTTAACAAAAAATTGTTTATGTTTATTTACATGGCCATCTGTTCCTATACATGTTGCCGTTTTTAAATCTTTTCTATCGGTTATAATTTAAAAAAAAAATGCAAATAAAGGAAATTGCTTCAAGGGCATATAACTCTCAAAGGGGATAATGAAATCCTACGCAGCCTCATATGGTAATACATCATGATGAGATCTACCTATTGTCCACATAAAGTCATGATATCTTTAAAAACAACGAGGTGGGGGGCATGTCGTTAAAACAATAAAAGGAGAACTTCTAAAGGGGGTGATGAATCCTACAAAGGGTCATCTGGTTAATACTTCATGATAAGGTCTATCGATGGTCCAAATTTATCTTGATAACTCCAAAAGAAAAAGGGGGGGGGGAGGCATGTAAAAAAATGCTGGAAGTAAAAAAAAACATTAGAAAAACGATAAGGTCTTTCCTTACGTAGTATAAAGACCTCAATAAAACGGAGACGGATATTGGTAGGTGTTAATTGACTAGCTATACAACAAGGTTTAATCGGAAAATGCCGGTACTAAGCCAGGAATATGGCAGTTGTTTTCACTTGTTCTATTGATTGATAGCATTTGATTTTTTGTCAGTTTTTATGAACTTCCCGTTTTTGAATTTGCATTGGTATTTTTGTTATGTTTTTTTTTAAGAGCTCGCAGTATCAAGGAAGGTAAATTTATTGAATTCAATATGTCAGGAGTAAATTTTACACTGAGATGCATGTTATTGTCAAGATTGATAAAATTATCTCGATCACTGTAACTTTCAGTTTATGTCCATGTCATCTATCCACTTCTTGTCGATATTATACAAGATCCATTAGGTTTTTCAAAATCGTGTTGTCCCACGTTCAGTGATTTGTGTTTTCTATAAAAGATGTTTGGCGAGTGAATCTTTTATCGAGTCTTGCTACACGGAACCATAACGCACAGTCAAGCATTCAGAGTAAAGCGAATATGTTAAAAAAAAAAGACAGAGTCAATTCGAAAATCGTTTGAAGAGAAGGGGTTATAAACACCAGATTGTTGAAAAACAAGACAATTTAAGGGCAAATGATATGCTTTCATAGCTTTTGTGCAGAATTTCATAAAAGCGCAACAAGTACATAGTCGAGAACATCGAGAGGATATTGCTATATGTTAGCGCATATTGCGACAATCAGTTGACCAAACACCAAATAAACATAGGTCTTGAACGTCAAATATATTTTTCTTTTTTTTCTAATGACTATAGCCTGAAGTTTGTCAGGATTTGTCTTCTATGAAAACCAACGTATCAACTCCAAACTATAAGTGTCCACTTTAATCTATTAATATATTATTCATGTCATAATCATTAAATATATAGTAATGTTTGATCATCGCTTTGTTAAGAATTGTTCTTTTATGATGACATCTAAACGAACTCGACCGAGAAATGACCTTTGTAAACATTTGAACCCAATCACTGTAAAAACGTCAGATTTTGATACGTTGTTTTCTGCTAGATAATTTTGTAATAATTTTAGATTTTTTGTACAACAATTTCTTTCCAGTTTCAATAAAGTAAATTATGCCTTGTTTTTTGTATTTATATTAATTTTATTTGATCAATGCTACAAATAGGATCAGACAGATGTTTTGCCATCTAATGAACTCTTCTCTTATAGTATACACAATGCCTATGATCACGATATATTACATTACATTGATCTGGCATTACAAAAGTAATAATTCCTAAAATGACTTGATAAATTATGAGAATAAATATAAAGTTATATGATTTTCGAAAGTAAAACAGGTGAAGAGATGAAGAAGTGAAGGCAGCTGAAATGAGGAAGTATTTGCTAAAGGTAGTTATAAAAGAAGAAATCGCATAGACATTGTTATATACTTGAAGCTAGCATAACAATTGGTCCATTTTCTGCCTTACTCATGAGATCACATCCTGAAGAAATGAGTGAAATATTTAAAATATTTAAAGCATGTGATAAGTTTTCTAAACTAGACTGGTGAAGGTTGGCGCTTATTAAAACGTTTAAACCCGCTGCATTTGTTTGCACCTGTCCTAAGTCAGGAACCTGATGTTCAGTGGTTGTCGTTTGTTGATGTAGTTTATAAGTGTTTCTCGTCTCTCGTTTTTTATATAGATTAGACCGTTGGTTTTCCTGTTTGAATGGTTTTACACTAGTCATTTTTGGGGCCCTTTATAACTTGCTGATCGGTGTGAACCAAGCCTCCGTATTGAAGGCCGTACTTTGACCTATAATTGTTTACTTTTACAAATTGTGACTTGGATGGAGAGTTGTCTCATTGGCACTCATACCACATCTTCTTATATATATAAGCTGTAAAATCTTATTAATTAATACAATAATAAAAAAGAAAATGTGAGCATCTTCCCGGGGAGCTTCATAAATACAAGGTAGAGACGTTAAAATATTTACTTTTATTCTTTTAAATGGTTATTGAGAAATGACAAACTAATTTTCGTAGATATTTCGGTACATCGCTATTTACAACGTTATCAAAAAATCGAAGTTTTGGACGATATGGGCACATGGCTAAACTTTCTCACCCTATATTAGCGCATACAAGTTCCTTTTTGTAATTTATTAGCCAATCAATTCAAAGCTTTAGAAGGATGCATCAAAACTTCAACAATGACTTGTTGTCGCCTATAGAGTATTTTCTATTCTTTCATTATATCCATAAGTGATGTTTGACAACCGAAGCTTGTCTTTATTTCTAAAAGCAGATGATGAAAGTGTTTATCTAGAAATACCATTAACTGATCATGTCAGCTCTTTTGTAAATTTTGGAGTAGCAAGGTAAAACACTTATAGGTCTATAGTTTTCTTTGTCAAGAAAGTTATTCTACGATAGGGAATCTAAGCAGCTTTGATATTATTAAGAAAATTAACTTAAACTCGATTGGTTAACTAAGGTTTGAAAAAGATTTTGAATTACTAGTCGTGCCAGTTTTATGATTTTTGATGACTAAGCATCTTAACATGTCCATCTATCTTATCTTATATTTTTCATTAAAGCTTTTAATTTGTTAACTCGGGAATACTTCTGGTAAAGGTTTAGAATTTGATCAAGTATCACCAAATTTGTTCTTTCAATTATTATTTTACTTGGATGGAAATCTGAAGACTGAGCAACACAAACATTTTTGACATTAACCGTCAGTTTTTTCATATATTTTTTTCCAGATTTCTCCCTGTTTTCAGTATTTCCCAGTTGGCACCTCCTTTGTGATAAAATCTCTTATTACATGTATTTTGTTTTGATTTTTTTTCATAAACATTATTTAAGTAACAGAAGTGTTAAATGAAGCAATACACATCAGAACGTACGTATACCAACAACCAAATCGAATTCCCAGCTGATCACTTAAACGGGGAACTATTATGATTTTTGCTACATATACTGTGTATGCGAAACACAATAAATTCACAAGTCTACGCACATTTCATAATCCTGATAATAAATAGATGTACATGATTTCAAATATTTTGAATGATATTTAGATAAATTCTACTATTATAAACTGTGTCACTGGCACTACCTCAGAAGCTAGTAACTAGATACTGTTAACGGAACAGCAGAAGACAGATATATTTTTTTTCACTCGTTTTGCATAAAAGTTAATGAGAAAACTAGTTACTTTAGGGGAATATTGATTTGAGCTGCTATTGCGGGTAAATAATATTCTTTATTGGTGAAAAATGCTAAAACTGGGAAAATCTGTTCTTACGGAATTTATAATATTTCGCTTTTATTTGAAACTTATGAGCTGTATCATTGAATTCATTTACTAGTCCAATTAGATTTTAACTTGGCCTTCACAACGAGTGGCATCAGGCATATCTTGTAAACTATTATAATACACCAGTTGTGTTAATAGGCGTAAAATAAAGAATAAACAAGTCTAACGATAAATCAATTGCGAAATGATGTTTAGTCACACAATTTTGATTGATATTTTACTCATTTTGTGCTATCACTCTGCGTCCAGGGTCGTCGTCAATTCGTTTTCTCCTCTGAAACTATTGGACACAATGTTACCAATCTTTACTTGAATGCTCTTTAGGAAATCTCATTAAAATGTATCCAGAAATTTCATCCAAGTTAAAACACTTACAGACCCAGGGTTAAACACTACAGTTTTCTTTGTCAATCAGTGATTTTATTCAACTATTCAGACTTATCCACTGCGGTAAATTCAGTTAATATGTTCAGACTATTCGCTAGCAGTCAATTAAGATCTGTTCAGACTTTTCACTAGTTGTTATTTACCTGTACACATCAACATTATACTGAACATAGCTCAACAATTCATTGTTGAGACTTTGCAGATGATGTTAGATCAAAATGAACGTTTAAGAATAATATTCATTTACCAGTGTGCATGGTAAATAGAAATTATTAATAGATATATGTATTCACAAGTTTTAAAGACCATTTAGAACTTGCGGAATTTTTGATTGGTAATTTGACATCTCTTTAAGTCAATCGTCGTCGCCCGTCCGTAATCTTCTCTGAAACTATTTAACAAAATATGTAGCTTAACTTTTACCTGAATGTTCCATAGGGAATATTGTTTAAAATTTGTATCACCAACAAATATGATCGCTGTTACTAAAATTGGCATAAGGGTAAAACAGCAGTCTTTTGCTTATAGTCCAATCAATTGAACAGATTAGTACATAACTGACCGGTTGAAATTGATCTTGATCAGCAGGTCAATTGCTATCAGCTATTAAATAGAGCAAATCGTGCTATTAGGAGCCTCTGATATTTATCGATGTAGGTTGCTCACTGCAAATAAAATCAGCTGATGTCACACAGTGAAAAATAGACGGGCGTCTTTGTTATATTAATTTGTATGTTTGTTTGAATTTTTTAGTCAGTTGTGTTGTATGTATGTGATGTATGTTTACACAGTTTGGGTGCTTGATCCAAATTATTGTCACAATAACCTATTATTTCTGTTTGGGTTGCTCATCAGCTTTTGCCAATACAACGAAACTATAAACAACTGTCATACAAGTGGGAAGTTTAGCTAGCTATTAAACCAAGTTTAACCCACCACGGAAAATGCCTGTACCAAGTTAGGAATATGGCAGTTGTTTTTCACTTGTTCCGTTGATTGATAGCGTTTGATTTTGTCAGTTTTTAATTTGCCTTGGAGTCCGGTATTTTTGTTATACCTTTTTTTTAAGAATACGACAAGTTAATATCTGAATTCATGACATCAGTAATGGTCATTCAAATTATTTGTGTATGCAAATTTTTTTCAAAAATGACTTCAACTTTACCATTAAGAACAATTGGTTCAATACTTTCCTTTTAGGCAGCACCTCTCGATCAAGGAAATCGCGAAAGGAAACGCAAACACAGGAAAATGGTATCAACCGGAAAATATACACTCCATTTGCAGATGCTGCTGGAATGTCGCTTCATAGAAATGGAAAAATCACAATAGGAAAATTGGATTATCTCTTTTTCATAAAGTTCCGTGGTATCCTTTATCTAAATTTTAATGGGATAGATGCGATAAACATTGTCACAAGAATTTGAAATTTCCAATGAGACGACAAAATCTTTATAGCAGAACGTTATGTTACAGGGTAATGAACTATGAATGGAGTTTGTCTATACGAACAAAGGAACATGTCGATGATTATATAAAATAAGAAGATGTGATATGATTGCCAATGGGACAACTATCCACCACAGACAACATGAAGCAGAAGTTAGCAACTATAGGTCACCGTTCGGTCTTCAAGAATGAGGAAAACCCGAAATGACAGATGGAACTAACGGCCTGATTTATGTCAGTTTTAAAGATTGCTTAATTTGGATATTGGTATTAAGCTTTCAAGAAAGGATAGCAATTGTCCATATAAATAAAAGATGTTTTTCGAAATATAAGCTTGAAAGAAAGTAGAACTGAAATTAACAAGGGAAGAAAGATATTAATATGTTTGTTCCTCTGAAATAACTTCCATGGATTAGAATCAAAATGCACTTCACTTAATGAGCTGATTACAGTTGAAGATTGGACGACAGTTACATTAACAACATTATCATCAAATGGAAATGACGTATGTCAGATATCTATTAGTTTGGTCAGATTTAAGTAAAATATCATCCTCTATTCTTTCCTTATAATTGTGCTGTAAGATTTGTCATCTTAGGGCGCTTAGAGAAATCTTAGATAAATGGGTTATAATAGGCATCTATTGATTATTTCTCAGGTCGCGATGAGGGAGTGTCAGCTATAACATTTTTCACAGAATTAAAACTAATTAAAATCGAAAGTTTCGGAGTCTGCTGTTAATGTTGGTTACATAGATAAGCATGCACCTTTAGATTTTTTTTTTTATAGTTTTGTAGTATTCAAAAGCATAATTACTGCCCTTAGACACAAGTGCATGGCTTTATTTTAAAATGAAAAGTTGTAAAATCAATATCATGAACGGATCATAGTGGAAACCTCTTGTGGATTTATGACGAAAAATGTAAATGCAATTTATCCCTATTTGTTCACCAGCGCTATTTACAGTTTTGAATACTCGTCATTACTATCAAGGAAGTAATTCTGATCATTGTCCAAGATGTTTTTAGTTTAGTACCCTGTTTAGCTTTGAATATTTACTTTAAATTCCTTCGACATTTCAATCTAATGTCACAATTATCCAAAAAAACATATTTGAATTGGAGTATTTTGATCATTCTATCATTTGTTTACATAATTTTTCTGAAACCGGAAGAGTTACTTTATTATGTTCTTTAAAATTTCATATGCTATTTGTGTACTAAAGTAATTACAGTATGTTAGTTTAAAGTGTTTACATGGGAAAGTCACTTATTTGAGCCAACATCCTACAGTTTGTTGGATTGTCTTGCTAATGCCAAACTATCTAATGTTGAGTTGTGGTTGCTCACAAAAATGCTTAATTCTCATCAAATAATGTAGCTGTTCTAGCCAAGAGTCTTCCTGTCATATGTGTTTTTATTAAACGTTATTTAAAATTGTTTCAAACGAACAAAAAGTTGTAATTTCGCATTTGGTTTACCTTGGTCTATTTGAGCTTTACTCACGGTATGGCTGTTACCTGACTGTTGAAACTTATTTATAAAAGTGCAGAGAGGTTAGACACTGTATGATTGCCTCATTGGTACAAAAACTAGAGACGAAAACATACATAAACTTGTGTAATCGTCTTTAATCATTGGCTACAAATTTGCAAAACTGGATTATACCTGTACCACGTCATGCTAGACCATATGTTATGTTGGTCATTGCCGTTTTTTTGTTTGTATGTATGGTTTTGACGTAGAAGTAAAGTGTTGGTAGTTGGTACGATCTGATGCACGGCATGGTAAGTAATATATAAATAAAGAGATGTGGTAGGATTGTCATTGAGACCAAAGGATAAAATGAAAATAACTATAATAGGTCAATATAGAGCCTTTAACAGTGAGCAAAACCCATACCGTATAGTAAGGTATAAAAGGTCCATGTAAATGTGAAACAATTCAAAAGAGAACATGAATGGATGGATTTATGTTAAAACAATAAACAAAGACAGATATGACAGACAGCAACCAACGAAAAAACACTTAGTTGCAGACTCCTGACTTAGGACCAGCACTAAAAGACTGTGACGGAGTTTAACATGTTTGTGCGCTTTCAACCCTCCCCATAGCTGGTACAGAGTTGTAATAACACAACATAACAAATTGTAAAGATCATTCGGAAAAGGCTTGACTCATCAAATCGTCACAAAGCACAAACAAAACTAACAAACAATCAATCACAAGACAAGAACTAGACAGAGGGAGTACACACACGAGGGGAATCCAATTTCCAGTAATCGAATAAAAAAGACAATATCAAGGGAAAAAAAGAAGCATAAACAACATTTTTCAAGGCCCCTTTTGGTCATATAGCTCCTTGTGTTCCTCCATAGTTATACATCCCTGGTTTTTGTCGCGCCTTGACGGAGTCAAAAAGCGAGACATAGGAATGCTGTTTCCGGCGTCGGCGGCGGCGTCAACAATGTATTAGTTTGTGATAAGGTCTAGTTAATGGTGAACCACTAGTGGTGGGTCAATGATATTTGGTATGCAGTTGTATTAGCATTGGCATACATGAATCTCATTTCCATGGAGATTATTTGGCCCTGCCCCCTCAGTCATGGTCTATTGACTTTGAAACTTTTGCTTAATTTACATGTATTAGTTTGTGATTAGGTCAGTTCAAGGGGAACCATTAGTGATAGGCCAATGATAATTGGTATACAGTTGTATAAGCATTAGCACATCTCATTTCCATGGAGAATATTTGGCCCCGTCCCTCAGTCATTGTCTATTGACTTTGAAACTTTTGCTTAGTTTACATGTATTTGTTTGTGATTAGATCAGTTTAAGATGAACCGCTAATGTTAAGTCAATGATACTTGGTATGCAAATTTATTGGCATTTGCAAGTCTCGTTTCCATGGAGATTATATAGCCCCATCCCCTCATCATGGTTCATTGACTTTGAAACTTTTACATAGTTTACAAGTAGATGTTTGTGTTTAAAGGGATAAGTCAGTGGTATTTGGTATGCAGTTGTATAAGCATTAGAACATCTCATTTCCATGGGGATTGTTTAGCCATGCACCTTCAGTCATGGTTCATTGACTTTGAATATTTGCATAACTTACATGTTAAAATATTTTAATTTCAACATTAACGTTATCAAAATTACAAAAAGGCGAGACATATCTCTGTGTTAACAGTTTATTAAATGTTTAGGGTGGAGCAGGGAATTTATTAAGTGTTATTTTCATTTACTTGTACTGGTCAATGCTAGTGGACTGTTAGTCTCCAAGGGTATCATCAGTTCAGTAAACAATGCTTCGGTATTGACATGATTAATAACAAAATTGCCTAAATACCACGCAGATAAAGTTATGAAGAATCCAACTCCATTAGGCAAATTTAACCTTATAAGAATTTGACATTGTTTATGTCTCTTTTGGTTATATAGCTCCTATTTGTATGTATATATATATATATATATCCCTGGATTTCAAATGTTTAGTGGGATTTTCTTTTAATTTCATCTGTACGGACCCCATAAAAAACGGGGTGAACTCAGGTACTAAGGAAGGTAAGATTGTTAAAACTTTAGGTTCAATTCTTGCCGCCCAAGGAAAGAAAAGAAAAAGAAGTAAAAACACCAAATAATTATTTTCCAGATTACTACCTAATGAATAATGCATACTTGTATAATAGTAGTAGAAATCCAGGACAATGTCAGTCTTTTAAACTCTTATGCTTCTTTTTAGTTCGAACTTTTATTCATTTGGTGAAGACCATTAAAACAATAACTGTGATGTACCATAAAAAGAGTGCATTAAAGTCATTTGAACACATTTTAAAGAGAGGCATGTGCTTATAATTCAATTGGTATTGTCAAGTTGCCATTTAGACGTTAAAAAAGATTAAAACCAAATGAGTTTGTGCTTAAAGATACGTTCATATTTTGAATTGTATCTTTCTAATCCCATGAAGGTTTTATTTCGTGACAGAAAATTTTAGTTAATTCTAAGAATTGAAATTACTGAAAGTTAACATACTTAAGTTCTGACACTAATCGTTAACTGTAAATAAAGATACAACAAGAATGTCAGTCGCTATCTATTATAAAACTATAAGAAGAAGAACAAACTGAAAACATGACACAATGCCAAACGACCAATGTTCCAGATTTGGCACAACTTTTATTTAGAAGTATTGATTTCAATTCTCCTCAACTTCATTATTAATTTGGATTTCAAACTATTTCTATTCAAGCGCCACCAATGAATTGTTCAAAGACCAAATTAACTCGTATTAGTAATAGCATTTAATCCTTTTATCTTTGATGTTATTTTTTCAAACAGGCACAATTGAAATATGATAGCAAATTTATTCAATACAGCTCATAAAAAGTCTTCTTTAGTAACGAAAAGGTCGATATACTAGATATACTTATTGGAACTGTTTTGAGATGATGTAAGTTGTTTATTTTTATCTTGACTTCGTTTCGGCTTTAAATTGTATGTTTTTGTATGGGTATCAATTGCGCCTTTTGTTTCATGAAGCAGACGTGTTCCTGTATTGTTATGAATCGGTTTATTGCCAAACTGAGTGTAGATCCCTTTTCAACTCCATTTAATAGAAATATTTAATAACACTTACATGTACCTTGATTGGCTATTTAAATTGTATGTTTCGAGCGTCTATTGCACACAAAACGCTGGCGTACAAAATTATAAGCCTGGTGTCTTTCATGAGTTTTTACAAGCCACTGCTGGTGGAGATATCACCAGCCCAGTAGGTAGCACTTCTGTGTTAAATGATTTTAATAAACGTAATCTATGTATAACTGGTAAGTCATTTATTCAGGGATGTTTTTTTGTATAACAGAAATACCAAACTCCAAGGTAAATTAAAAAGGGTGATGTTGTTAATAGAGTCCATACAATTAAATACGATCCATGTAAACTTATTGGTCCTTTGAATAAGCTTTTTCTGAACGGTTATCAAGTTAACACCGTAGAAAGATCTATAAATATATTCGTTATCGGTACGAATTTTTTTTATTGATACATTCAAACCTAACTCATATTAACAGCATTTTAATCAGCCTGATCATTCCATCGTTTCTATGACAGTTCGTATTATCGAAAAAAATATACAACAAGACTAACAATCCTCAACTTGCAACGCCTCTCCGTAGACAAAAAGAGGACTACTGGATTCGACAATTGGGAACTGCGACACCATATGGCTGCAATGACAAAATTGATGGTATAGGTATTCTATCTAGTCCTTCCTGTAGCTCGGTGAATGTGATGAATATTTTCAACTCTACTCCTCGACGTAGACGCAGTCATGGTCATCGTCATTTTACATCACCTACTTTGCATGATGTCTCTATTAATGACTTGCTGTCATTTATACAAAAGCCGTTAGGTATTCATCACATTCGCACGAAACTTTATTCATTACCCCTTTCAAAACTTCATTCTCTGTTCAATTTATGTTTGGAAACCACTGTTACAAACCCTCATTAAAACCAATACAAACTTACAGCTATCATTTCGGATATTGCAAGTCACAGACTTTTCAAACCAGTTCGCATTGGAAAAGATGAAAAAGAGAAAAGATCTTTTCTTAAACTTTCCTTTGCCAACAAAGGTCTCGATGGCGCCAACTTAGGCAATATCCTTCATCATAAATTAGTTCAGTCGAAAATACCTCCTAATTTTATGTACCAATAAATTCTTATACCTATACCAAACCAATTGCAACTAAAATTTTCGATTACAAACACGTTTTGCAGGATCTCAACATGGACGACTTCAAGTCTAAACCTCCTGATTGCACCTGTGCTAGTTCCAATTCAGATATAATCCGGCTGGCCACGTTATTACCGGAGACCTCAACATTGTCAATAACACTTCCCTGCGAAATTTGTTATCCAAAGGTCCGAAATATGGCGAGCCTAAATCCATCAATTGGGAATACAACTTCAAAATACTGATGGATTCAGTCGAGGATTACGCCAGGCAATGGGCTAAACGCGAGAAAGAAGACGTAGATACTCTTTCCGAATGGATTAAGGCTGTGAGGTCGTTGATACAAATCCGAATTAAGAAACTAAATGGGTCTATCAATACCCACGCTACGTCAATATTTAAAGACCCAAATGTTGCAAAACACTTGTCCTACCTCCATGACAAATATGTTGTTGTCCCCGCAGATAAAGCCCCAAACAACATCGTTTTTGTGTGTAAATATCATTACATAAACTGCTTGATAAATGAATTAGGTATTGACAATTCACTTGGAAACTCAACATATACCCTCCCGACACTTACCAAAGAGGAAATCCTGGATAACCATAGGTCTGTTCTATGTTCCTTTGGAATTTCAACCAAAGATGAAGAACTGGATCTTCCATCACTGTATTGGATACCTAAACTACGTAAGTGTCCTTACAAACAACGGTATATTGCTGGGTCTTCCAAGTGCTCCACGAAACCTCTTTCTAAATTATTAACATATATTTTATCAGCAATCAAAGCCGGGCTCCAAAGTTATTATGAAACTGCCTATTCTAGAGGTGGTGTGAATCAGATGTGGATACTAAAAAATTCCAAAGATCTTTTAGAGTACATACAATCTAAGACTCTCTCATCTTGCAATAGTATTAAAACATTTGACTTTTCTACACTTTACACAAGTATTCCCCATTCCAAACTAAAAGACAAATTGAAAGAGTTGGTATTGATTTGTTTCATTAAAAGGAATGGCGAACGTAGATACAAGTATCTTGTCTTGGTGAGGGATAAATCCTACTTTGTAAAGAATCACTCTGATTCAAACAAAATATTCTCTGAAACTGACATTATCGATATGCTTGATTTCTTGATTGACAACATATTTGTTACGTTTGGAGGACGTGTTTTTCAACAGACTGTCGGAATTCCAATGGGAACCAATTGTGCCCCTCTTCTTGCCGACTTGTTTCTTTATTATTATGAGGCTGACTTTATACAGAAACTTCTTAGGAAGAAAGATAAGAAGTTAGCAATATCCTTTAACTTTACGTTCCGCTATATAGATGATGTTCTCTCACTAAATAATACAAAATTTGGTGACTATGTTGAACGAATCTATCCCATCGAATTAGAGATAAAGGATACTACAGATACAGTTAAGTCTGCCTCATATCTTGACTTACATCTAGAAATTGACAATGAGGGTCGGTTGAAAACAAAACTTTACGTCAAAAGAGATGTTTTCAGCTTCCCAATTGTGAACTTTCTATTTCTATGTAGCAACATTCCAGCAGCGCCTGCATACGGAGTATATATATCTCCCAATTGATACGATATTCCCGGGCTTGTATTTCCTATCATGATTTCCTTGATAGAGGATTGCTGCTCACAAGGAAGCTATTAAACCAAGAGTTCCAAATGGTGAAGTTGAAATCATCCCTTCGTAAATTTTACGGACGCCATCACGAGTTGGTTGACCGTTACGGAATAACCGTTTCACAGATGATATCGGATATGTTCCTTATGTTGTAACTACAATACCCTTCCATTTTCACGAATGTGACCTACTGAATTAGACTATTTACTGGATTTGTAAAAACATAAGCAACACGACGGGTGCCACATATGGAGCAGGATCTGCTTACCCTTCCGGAGCACCTGAGATCACCCCAGTTTTTGGTGGGGTTCGTGTTGCTTAGTCTTTAGTTTTCTATGTTGTGTCATCTGTACTATTATTTGTCTGTTTGTCTTTTTATTTTTGGCCACGGCGTTGTCAGTTTGTTTTCGATCTATGAGTTTGACTGTCCCTCTGGTATCTTTCGTCCCTCTTTCATATGTATTGTGGAATAATAATGAACACGTTTGATCCTACATTCTGTCGATACTTATATTTTGGTATTGGACAAGGTTCTGACTTTCCCAGACTATTGATGACGTCTTTACACTAAATCAGTTTGATGTGTAATAAGTGATATTGTATTCTCCAAAAGCATGGTGTATTTATTAGTTCAAATTGGGTTTAAACTAGCTTTTAATAACCGCCAGTACTCGTAAGATCGATACATTTTTGTTTTTGTCTTTTTGTGACTTCTTTTGATGTACTTCTACTGAGTCAAGTCCTTTCTTACTGATATTTACAGTGTATTCTGATATTGTGCTGTTTAATCACTATTTCAGGTAAGGGGAGGGTTGAGCCTCATAATTTGTTTTACTCCGCAAGATTCTTTATGTGTCTGTCCCATGTCGGGAGGATTTAATTGAGCGATTGTCATTGGTTGCTGTCTGTCATATTTGTTTTTCCTTTATTATATTTAGCAACAATCAGGACCTTGAGTGATAATGAGTTGTTTACACTCATGTCTGTTTAATTGGTCACTGATACATATTTTCTCATTGGCAATTAAACCATATTTCCTAATTTCTATTTTGACCTAGTTCAAAAGGTAAGATATGCAGCTTTCATAGAACACGAGATAACTATACATATTAAAGTCAATGGTTCAGTTCGCGTAAGTAGTAAAATGCTAGACACACCAATTACGCGGAATGTGATTTACATTCCTGTTCATATCGTATCCATTATCACAACGTTTACGGAATCATTTTTTATTTTTATTTTAACGCACACATACCGGTTTAACGTCTTCGTTAAGTAAACGGGTCGTTACTTATAATTATTGGGTGCATTGTGAGTAAACTCTAAGGACGCTAAAGGAAATTGAATATGAAACTGCTCACATCCTTTTGTCATACAAGTGAGAGGTTTTACTAGCTATAAAACCAGGTTTAATCAACCATTTTCTACATAAGGAAAATGCCTGTACAAAGTCAGGAATATGACAATTGTTTTCCTTACGTTTGATGTGTTTGAGTTTTTGATTTTGCCATTTGATAGGGATTTTCCGTGTTGAATTTTCCTTGGAGATCGGTGTTTTTGTTATTCTACTTTTTATATAAAAATAAGAAGATGTGGTATGATTGCCAATGAGACAACTATCCACCCAAGTTCAAATGAAGTAGATGTAAGCAATTATAGGCAACCGTATGGCCTTCAACAACGAAAGAAACCCATACCATATAGTCGGCTATAAACGGCCCCGACATGAAAAATATGAAACAATTCAATTGAGAAAACTAACGGCATAATTCATAACAAAACAATTTACGAAAAATAAATATGACAGATATGAACTAACGACAACCACTGAACTACAGGCTCCTGACTTGAAACAGGCACATAGAAAATGTGGCGGGGTTAAACATGTTTGTGAGCGCTCAATCCTCCCCCTACGCTGGGGCAGTGGTGTTACAGCACAACATAAGTACAAACTATAAAAATCTGTTAAAAAGGGCTTAACTCATCAGATCGATACAAACCATACACGGGACGTGGCAGGGTATTTATACATCCCTTACAACGAAAACCACAAAGTACAGATCTGAGAGTACTCGCAGTTACTGACAGCTAGTTTAAAGCCAATGACAACAAATAAAAGCGTGTATCTTAGACTAAAATATCAATCAGTACACATCCAACATCCAATGGATTTAGTGTAAACACGTCATTAACAGTCAGAGAAAAAAATGACCTTGCTTATTATCTTAAAACTACCGACAAGACACGAAATTTGAAAAAATTGTCTGGACGTTATCTCGTATTGTTCAAATAATTTTCCTCAACAACAGAAGCTCTTATTGTGATACTCTAGAGAGAATACAAAGATAATCATGTCGAGATTCATACGCATTTTGGGAAATTATAAGGACTGATGGGAAGTGGTCTTCTCGCCTATATAATTTTGTTATGAAATCATCAAAACATAGTAGAAGTTCTACGAAATTTTAAACTTCAAATTTTCAGATTTCCCTGGAGAAAAATCTGTCTTTGATGAGTATTGTTGTGAAAATCGAAATGACTACTCGATGGCTGAATCGGATAGGTTTGAGAAAATTTATAATTTAGGCGAACAGGACTCCTTAAAGGACTTCCAATTTTCACTTTTACAACTACAATATTTAATCGACACCTCATTCGTATTACTTAAAAAAGACAAAATCATTTGATAATATACACATCGACACCAGGGCAAGATTATGAAAGGTTGTCTGTTTATGTGTTGATTCTTGTAACTGAGAATGTGGGAAAAATTTCTGAATATGGCAGATAAGCCATTATAAGTAATATTTTATTATGTATCATATTTCATTTTGTTCTAAGCTGATAGAAAAATGACTTTACAAATTTAGTTGTATGGGATTATTTTTTGCAACTAATTATTATCTAATAAATGTAATAACATTTATTGTCACTTGAAAAGTTTATCATGTTGTGGACAACGCCTTATGAGATATCGTAACATGTGTCTTATGTGATCAAAATTATAACCTGGATTGTTTTTCAGAAACATGCGCTTAAAGTACAGTACTATGTGCACAACAGATAATTTGAAATGTCGAGCGAGTACTAACATGCTTAATTAAATTGTAGTATGACTTTAATTACGAGAATTTTACTGCAGGGAAAATTATAAAGAAATTTAGAACAAGTCTGGATTAAATTGACGTACTGACGTCATTTGACAACACAAGCCACAGCAAGATATGTTTTACTAAGTCAAGGCAATATTAATCGTACGGAACTCAAATCTAAAGTACACTTAGACGTTACTGTCCGCTGGCATCGTTATCATCACAGAAATTATCAAATGGAAAAAAAAAAAAAAAAAAACGGCTTGCTTCCTATATCATTTTCATAAAAACAAACTGTTACGGTGAGAAAGTCTAGTTTTTCAAATTGTCAACAACATTAAGCTAGCCACTTGTAACATTAAAAAGTAGCTACAATATTCCCTTGCATTTCCATTAGAGGAAGTAAGAAATACGAAAAACAAGTAGAAAGTTACATGTTTTTGAAAGACAAGTACCATGTTTGCCTTTTTAAACAATCTAAAATGTTATTTCGAATAAATCAAATTTCTTTAACGATCCGATTCTTTTCAATTGATTTTGTTATTGTTATTTAAACATGAATGAATTTCGAATATGTAAAATGTATATATAAAAAATACTGTTGTACATCCGTATGAATCTATGATGAGTTAATTTACAACCACTTGATGGATGCCACTGCTGGTGGAGGTTCCTCCTTATGTATCATCAGCTCAGTAGTCATAACTTCTGTGTTGACACAAATTATTATTGATATGGCCATTATTATAAATTAATTGTTTACAACACTTTATACTTTACAAAATACTAAGTAATTTCTACTCCAGGAAAAAACCTTTCGGGATTTTGGGTCCTCAATGCGCTTCAACATCGTGCTTTGTTTGGCCTTTTCAATTTTTTTATGATTA
Organism: Mytilus coruscus; assembly: GCA_017311375.1. Classification (NCBI taxonomy): domain Eukaryota; kingdom Metazoa; phylum Mollusca; class Bivalvia; order Mytilida; family Mytilidae; genus Mytilus; species Mytilus coruscus. The sequence continues at coordinate 60,781,041 of CM029602.1, read as the reverse complement.
GAGCGTCAGAGATGAGTCCTTTGTAGACGAAACGCGCGTCTGGTGTACACAATTTTAATCCTGGTATCTATGATGAGTTTGTTTTCAATTACAATTATGTTTTCGCCAATTCCATCTCTGCAAATCAGTCTTTTTTTCATTTTCTTATCAATATTATTATATGAGGGTTACCGCAAGCAAAACGTGGATTCAATTTGAATTGGAAATTTACTAATCTTTTATCCAATTTACCAAAAAAAAAAAAAAAAAAAAAATCCAAAACGAAACAAATAAAAGTGATAATCTGAGAAATAGTAATGAACGAATGCATATGTAAAAACTCTAATGCATGTAAATTGTTTTGCGATTGTTCATTCTTCGGAAATTATTTACCTTAAAAGATTGAAATTAATGTTTTACTTTATCAACGTAATATTTTAACGTTTATGTTACACACGTGTAAGTAAAACGCTTACCATCATAGGAAAGCAGTATTTTTAAAATAATAAACGAAAAAAAGGGAACGAGAGTGTACGTCAATGAAACAGAAACAACGACAGAAATGACCAAAAGACACTAAGAGGACAACAAACAGTCTTCAACGCTAGATAGATGTCAAGCTCTACATGGTCTCGAGTCTATAAAAATCGTCAATATATTTAGCAGAAAGAATTAAAGATCTGCCATCTGGAATTCTATGCGACTGGCATACAAGTGAGAGGTTTCAGGAATATGACAGTTGTTTTCCATTCGTTTGGTGTGTTTGAGCTTTTGATTTTCCATTTGATCAGGGACTTTCCGATTTGAATTTTCCTTGGAGTTCAATAGTTTTGTTATTTTACTTTTTACATCCGAATTCTCCAAATAGTAATAAAAAAAACTATTAAGATACGACATACTACAACTAATAACTAGGTTCCTGACTTTGGACAGGCAAATGCAAATGTGGCATTGTAAAACTAGTTTTTTAGATCCAAACTCTTCCCCTTTTACCCGTTTTAAAATTTAAAAAATTGATAAGTTTTTCTCACACAATTTATACATTATACTTCAGAATCCCTTAGTTAAGGCCTTGAGTGTTTCATTAAAAAATGATACTTGTGGTAGATTCTTGGAAGTCTCGGTTATTTGTGAATATCAAGACTGGTTACTATAGAGCTGATTTTATGGTGTAAACACTTATCTTTTGTACAAGATAGGATCGTTTGTAGAAAGTTAGATGTTTTTTCTTGTTTCTTGTGTATTGGGATTGATAAATTTTCAAAGGCGGCAAAGGCTCCCCGGTGAAAAAAATAGATGTATAATGTATCCATGTTTGAGTGATCTTTATGACTGTAAGTATATATTTTCTTTTCACACTATTTTTGATATGACCCATTTAACATGTTTATGGTACGGGATCTGCTTTATGTGGTGCTTTATTTTGTTTTTATACCTTAAACTAATTTCATGTTGATCATATGTTGTTTTTTTCATTCTTTTATTTATGTATAAAAATAGATAGCACCTGTCAAACGCATGAATGAAACAATTTATGATTAAAAGTACTAGCATAGCCCTTATTGCAAAAGTTGACCATTTCACTGATCAAATGTGTACAGTTTCTAGTTTTTTATATAAATAGTTTGGTTGGTTTTCAACTGGATGGAGTTCAATATATAAAAGGCTACTTCTTCATGCTTAGTTTGCCTTATATTACATGGCTTTTCTTTTTGAGGATTTTCTCTTATATATCAAACGCAGAAAATACAGTATGTATTGCTTTGATTCACTTCCACTAGTGATGTACAACGAATTTACTAACGTTGATTGTTTGTTAGTTGCTTAACGTCCAGTGGCAAATATTTAATGCATTTTCTGGACGAGAACAAATTTACAATAAATACAATAGGTAGGTCCTGTAATAGAAGCCGTCCGGGATGAGGTCGGGGAAATTTAGATTGCCACCGGAAAATGAGGGTACATTGGATAGAGACAGACATTTGACCTTGCAACAGGCCACCTACGGACCCTCATAGAGTTGTTGCAAGGGAGATTAACGTGCAAAGAGCGTGGCACTCTCTTTACACGAGGCATCGGATTTAACGTCCCCATTCTGACCGAACGTGGCTGCACACTTGTACATCCCACCGTAGCCAAACGGACGCCCTACTTTGACGAGGGTTTTACTGACGGTTGGAGGAAAACAAATGATGACCATATTTCTATTCCCCAGTCCTCCTTGGGGTGAAATACAGTATGTATTGTTTGATTCAATTGCATTCTTATTGATTTATAGTCCACATCTCGTAATGAACTTATCAAGTCTAATTATCCTTGTCGTTTAATAACCTTGCCTTCGTATATCAGATCTAAACCAATCAGAACTGATATACGAATCGGTCTATTGTAAAAACTCATCAAAGAAAACAGGTTCGAAGTTTAAGGGTATTGTTAGCCAAAATTCTGAACAGTTGTGCCAAACACGGATAAGGCCATCCATACCTGGGGTTAGAAAAAAACCCGGCTTAGTGTTTTGAATACTTCAATATTTTATAAGCAGAACATTGACAAAAATGGCCATATCAAGGATATTTCATGTCAACACAGTGGGCTTGTGATACCATCTAGATGATCTACACATTAGTTGTACTAACTCATCAAAGATACCCGTCTGATAATGTAACCCGTACGCGCGTTTCATCTATATAAGACTCATCAATGGCGGTCGAATTAAAATATTTGGAAGGTCAAACCAACCAGAAAAGTGAAGAGTATTGTAAGCCAAAAATTCCAAAAAGTTGTGCCAAACGCGACCAAGGCCATCTATGCATGGGGATAGAAAAAAATAAGTGCTTCGAATAATTCCAAATTCTTTAAATATAAAATATACAGAACATGCCCACATCAATAATACTGTAAATAGTTTTTCATATGTTTAATATCTAGTTTACGATGTTTAATATATGCATACAGAGGTTCCCCTGGTCAGGCGGGATAAAATTGTCTTAGGCGGCCGAGGCTCCCCGGTGAAATATTTTTTTCCCGCTAGTTCAGCGGGATGAAATATTCACAGGCTGCCGAGGCTCCCCGATGAAAAACAAATTTTTTCCTCTGGTTCAGCGGGATGAAATTTTCAAAGGCGGCAAAGGCTCCCCGGTGAAAAAAAATAGATGTATAATGTATCCATGTTTGAGTGATCTTTATGACTGTAAGTATATATTTTCTTTTCACACTATTTTTGATATGACCCATTTAACATGTTTATGGTACGGGATCTGCTTTATGTGGTGCTTTATTTTGTTTTTATACCTTAAACTAATTTCATGTTGATCATATGTTGTTTTTTTCATTCTTTTATTTATGTATAAAAATAGATAGCACCTGTCAAACGCATGAATGAAACAATTTATGATTAAAAGTACTAGCATAGCCCTTATTGCAAAAGTTGACCATTTCACTGATCAATGTGTACAGATTCTAGTTTTTTATATAAATAGTTTGGTTGGTTTTCAACTGGATGGAGTTCAATATATAAAAGGCTACTTCTTCATGCTTAGTTTGCCTTAAATTACATGGCTTTTCTTTTTGAGGATTTTCTCTTATATATCAAACGCAGAAAATACAGTATATATTGCTTTGATTCACTTCCACTAGTGATGTACAACGAATTTACTAACGTTGATTGTTTGTTAGTTGCTTAACGTCCAGTGGCAAATATTTAATGCATTTTCTAGACGAGAACAAATTTACAATAAATACAATAGGTAGGTCCTGTAATAGAAGCCGTCCGGGATGAGGTCGGGAAATTTAGATTGCCACCGGAAAATGAAGGTACATTGGATAGAGACAGACATTTGACCTTGCAACAGGCCACCTACGGACCCTCATAGAGTTGTTGCAAGGGAGATTAACGTGCAAAGAGCGTGGCACTCTCTTTACACGAGGCATCGGATTTAACGTCCCCATTCTGACCGAACGTGGCTGCACACTTGTACATCCCACCGTAGCCAAACGGACGCCCTACTTTGACGAGGGTTTTACTGACGGTTGGAGGAAAACAAATGATGACCATATTTCTATTCCCCAGTCCTCCTTGGGGTGAAATACAGTATGTATTGTTTGATTCAATTGCATTATTTTAATTTGAAATTGTATATTTTTCTCAAAAATACGAGACAAAAAATTGTACCTTGCGTTTATTAAATGGATTTTTTTTCAATATGTTCAATTGTATTGAATCAACTAAGGTATTGCCCATCAACAACAGAGCTTTACTCAAAATAATAGTTTGTTAAGAGATCACGGTGAACAAAACAAAAAAATGAAGTGGTGATTAAAATATTTTTCGTGTTTGATTGTAATATTCATTTGAATATTAAATAAAACCAATGGTAAATGGTTACTACTGAATAATATCTTGTTCGTTTAATGCCTTTGGCGTTTCAGTACGGTTGACTGATTCTTTATGTCTTGGCCAGATAATGGCTATTGGATTATTGTTGAAAATGTATTGAAGTTGAAACTCCCTGATGGAAATTTTGCTTTCCCCCTTTATTCATTTGAAATAAATCTTTCCTGCCGTCAATGTAGAAATATTCAGTGAAAGACTCATGAAATATTCGTGAAAGATCGGCACATTCAAAATCAATTCCTCCGAATACAGGTTGCGTGGAGTGCATCATGTTGCATTCATAATTGACTACCAATGTTAAACATAATATTTGTAATAAGTTGATAGAGCATTGATAATTAAAAGATTGAAGCTGAAAGAAAATATAATTAATTTTATTATTCATTTATTTTAGGCTTCATTTCATAAAATTTGATCAGAGAGATCAATTTTCAAAAATTATTTCAAAAATTAGATTCAGAAACATTGTGACAAGAATAGGAATGTTATTTTATTTTTAATATTAATCAGAAAATTGTGCAATTTATGCAATTCTATGCAAATACATTTTGTCAAAGTACGATTAAATATTTTCTGTTTTATAAGCTTCCTAATTGAATAAAGCAAAGACAGTTAATGGCCCCAGACCACAATTAATGACCCCGCTTTTCGTTGTCCACGAATATAGTTCCTTGTTATTATAGTGTCATTTTTCTTTATTTTTGTTCTCTGCCTTCCTGATTTATTTCTTACGTTTTATAGGGAGGAAATGAAAGTAGAGAGTTGAAATAATATTTTAGATGCATTATTTTAACTATTCAGTAGTGGGAATGAGTGATTAGGCCAGTTGCAAAAGGTAGAATTTATAGTTTTCGGAACATCTCTTGACTTGTCTAAACCCGTTTGGATGTGTTTTGGCTAATTTTATGACTTGTATAGAAGGGCTTTCCTAAAAGTTGGATACAATGTGAAACTTATACTGTACATTACACATACCAAAAATTATGCAAATTCGCAGTGTTATTTTGTTTTAATGTGACAAAACGTTATAAAGAAATGATAGGGAAATTAATTGTGGTCTGTGGCGTAAGAGGTGCATTTCAGCAAATTTTGAATTTGTACTTTGACAACTCCCCTGAGTGATCTATTGGTATAAATTTGTCAAACTGCATGAGAATAAATGATTTCCACTTTTATTTGATAGACATTTTGTAAAAAAGTTACATTTCAGCTTACATGCCCCAAATTTAGCTTTTTCAGTTGTTTCAATATTTTTACAAAAGTAGCATGCTCACTCTTTCTCTGACAGGTTTTTCTGATTTTCTATTTGTGTATGTGGTATTTAATTTAGATGATTTACTCATTTGTGACCTCTAAACACAAAGAAAAGTAGATAAAAACTGAAAAAGTGTGCAAAATGTGCTGTTTTAATGGTCTAAGTCTAACGGTCAGTATGAATCAAGTGAAATGTGAGGTTCTATGCACATAAAATGTGGATTCCTTTTAGCAGATTTCATTGAATCTGTATCAAAGCACTTATTACTGGTTGTTTTACTTTGTCTGTTTCACAGACTACCTTTATTTTCTTCTGTTGGATAGCTAGTTGTTAAAATATTGGCCTTTTGAGGCTGTAATTTCATGCAGGTTTTAAACAGTAAAATGAATAAACTTTGCCATATATCTACATATAAGGTTGAAAGCAACAGTCTTGTTACATCCAGGCTTTATGTTTTAGCATATCTAAGCAAAGATTTGAGCAAATAGAAGCATATTTCCATCTCCCATATCATTTATATGCTTTTTAATATGCAAATATGGGGAACGGCCTGAATTGACAACTGTTTTTTTTTAAGCTTGACATTGCTTAAGACCATTTCATTGTCATGTGTTATGCTATTTGAAACTTGTATTTCTATGAAAAGTACATTTATGATATGTAGAAGGGCTTTTCATATAAGGCCTCGCTTTATTTGAAAACCTCTATTTTTTGGCATGGTGGAAATGAAAGAAGAGAGTTGAAATAATATGTTTAGATGCATTATTTTAACTATTCAGTAGTGGGAATGAGTGATTAGGCTAGTTGCAAAAGGTAGAATTTATAGTTTTCGGAACATCTCTTGACTTGTCTATACCAGTTTGGATGTGTTTTGGCTAATTTTATGACTTGTATAGAAGTGATTTTCCTAAAAGTTGGATATAATGTAAGACTTATACTGTACATACACATACCAAAAATTTAGCAAATTCGCGGTGTAATTTTGTTTGAATGTGACAAAACGTTATAAAGAAATGATAGGGAAATTAATTGTGGTCTGTGGCCTAATTATGACATTGACAGAATTATCATTGCTTTATAAATGTGATTTTTTTTTCTAAAGCAACAGTTTTATTTAATCAATTAAACATATTAAACAAAAAAATCCATTTAATAAACGCAAGGTACAATTTTCTGTCTCATATTTTTGAGAAAAATATACAATTTCAAATTTGTATAATACCATATTTTAGAGTCTCATTTGCATTCAATAGGAAAATATATCGTGTATATAGTGTTCTTGTCATTTTGAGGAATATATAGTTTCACGGCCTATCTAATAGAATCTTCGACTGATACAGAAGTGTGTAGCAAAATGACCTTATAAAAAGAGAAAAATCATGCTTAAAGAGCATATAATGATACATACACCATATACGGAAGAGAAACCTTGAATGGTGTATTTATTTCGTAGTCCTATTTCAATACTTCCAACGTATTACTTAAAATGTAAAACAAAACAGCAATATTAAAAATATAATACAGGTAACTTTTGTATTTAGCAGGAAAATAACAAACTATATATACCAGTACAATGCGGTCTTCTGGCAACTTTGAACTTTGTTTCTGTAAAGGTGTTCAATTAAAAAATGTCTTCTAGCAGTATGGTTGGTATTCGATAAGCTTAGTCGCTAAAGAAATCAACACTTTTAATTATTATTTCACTTGACGGAAAAATAAGTAAGCTCTTTTTCTTTAATGCACGTTTGGTTTGTTTAAAACACTCATTAAAGATACCAGGCTTATACTTTCACTGTCTTAGGTTGAGGAGGGTTGAGGGTTCACAAACATGTCTATCCCAGCCACATTCTTTATGTGCCCGTCCCAAGTCAGGAGCATGCTGTACAGTGGTAGTTCATGTCTGTCATATTTGTTTTTCGTAAATTGTTTTGTTATGAATTAGGCCATGAGCTTTCTTGTTTGAATTGTTTCACATATTTCAGTTCGAGACAATATATAGCCTACTATATAGTATGGGATTTTCTCATTGTTGAAGGCGTACCAAAAAAAAAAAAAACATCCTCCTTTATTTATCACTTTTACTTTTGGGAGTTTGTCTTCTGTATATGTGACAAATTTCCACTTTAATTTGTGATATACTGCTCAACTGTATAAGCTTTTGCTTCGAAGGCTTTGGTTGTGCAACGTCATCTTAGTTCTCTATTTTTATTTATGAAAGACTGACGGAATGTGGTCACCTATAATTACAACTGGCTTCCAGCAAAGACTTTCTAAACATATATTTTTATTTTCCTTCATTTCACTTGTCATAATTAGTGTTCACCGTTTAGTCTTCGGACAGACTTTTAGTTAGTGTACAACGATTATGATACATTGTCGCAAAAGGACTCCTGCTATTAATAGAAACCATTTTATATCTTTCCTACAGTTCATAGATTAACGATAGGTTTTAATAATAAAGAAGATGTGACTTAAACATCAATGTCAGAGCAAACAAGCGACACTTCAAGACATCTAGTTGTCAACATACCGTCTTAATAGATACTCCCTATTCCCACCAAAAAGAAGTATGATGTACTTACCTCGTCATAGAAAAAACCGTAGCGCTTCTCACTGTACTCGAAGCACCATAATTCTATATTCAATTTGGGTTTTTATCACATTTTTCAATATTATATAAGTGTTACAGACCAGACTGATTTGTAAAAGCAACATTTCATTATGTGATGATTTATTCAAATAAATATTGTTTAAACTAGCTTTTTCGTTCTTAATAATGACAATGATGTAATCGGTAAAACTAGTTAACGACTTTAAATCCTAAACCTGCCATTTTTATTTAAACAATTCTTTTAAAGAAGTGTCTGAATGATCTCAAGGGAAAATCTTGATAATGGTTTTTCTCAGTTGTTCAGTACCCGTTAAGCAAACTGGTGATTGAGTGCGTTTACGAATTTTTCAGTTTTGTTTAAGGTAATTAAGACAAAGACACCTTGCGTTTGATTCAGTACTGTTAAGGTTTAAAAGTATCTGTAAATTTTATGGAAAATAAATAAAGATTACTTTCCTTTGATAAAATTCGAAAAGTTCTCTTCTCTTGATTTTATTAGAATACGAATTTACGAACAAAATTTTTAATTTACTTTCATTTTCTGTATATTTTGAATGAAACATTAAATTGAATTGCCTTCAGTCTGCGTGTGCATTTGAAACTATCTATTTGCTTATTTCCTGTGTGGTAATAAAACTCTAGGCGACATTTTCCTTTCTTTTAACCTTTACACAATTCTTCTAACTACAAACTTAATTTATGTATTTTAATCATATAGTGTAAAAGAAAGACGTTTGTATACCATGTAATTATAAATATTAGAGCACGAACTAAATAATTAAAGACATTGTAGCTCGTGCATGTCCTATCATTAAATACCTGGTACTTAAATAAAACTTATCGACTGTTGAAAAATTAAACTTATTCTTGAGGGTTATCAATTTAAGACTGTAGTAAGGCTTTTAAATATAGTCTTTATCGGTACTAACTTTGTCCTTGTTTTTAATAATAATTAAAACATAAGTAATTTGTATTGATATGCAAAGTGAGTTATGAACACTTATGGTCCTACAACCTGTAGATACATACTTATATTTAGGAATTGCACAAGTTGTTGTTTTTTTTTGGTGGTTCGTGCCGATCTGATCAGTCAAATCCTTTTCAACCAATTTTTACAGTGTGTTGCTATGTTGTGATGTCTTTACACCATATTACCAGGCTAGGGGAGGTTTTAACGCTTATAAGCATGCTTAACCTCGTTACATTCTTTATATGCCTGTGCCAAATTCGAAACCTGTAATTCAGTTGTTGTCGTAGGTTGCTGTTGCCACATTTGGTTTTGTTTTTTTGTTTTTAGCATAAATCAGGCCGTTGGTTTTCTCTTTTGAAACATTTCACATTTTGTCATCCTGGACCACATTATAGGTTTCAATACGGTAAAGGCTTTGCTCATAGTTGAAGGCCATGCGGTGACATCTAGTTGTTTTCAGCCTCGTCTGTTGGTCTCCTGCGTATAGTTGTCTCATTGGTAATCAAACAATTTATCGGAACATATGATTTATTGTAAAAGGTTTACGTACATTCCATTTTACGTCTGAGTCCGTTTTATAGGATTAGATCGTTATCAAACTGTATAATTGTGTAACTACAGAATCGTATTCATCAACAAAACTTAATATTACTTCCTTATGGTTTTGACTATTATTCCCAATGAAAATCTGTTTACGTCGATGTCGTTTTTCTCTGTAAAGTAATGGAGGTTTATTACATACGACAACAACTATTAGATAAACAGAACCTGAAGCACCCATCACTATACCAATTAAATTCATTCTTTTGTTCGTCTGTTTTATTTAATGTTATACTTTACTTCAAGATATATCTTTCAATTTGTTTGAAGTGCTGAATTTTGAGTATCTAATTTATACAGAGAGTGATCATTATTGCATTTTCATTTCAAAATCATGTTTAACGGTACAGTGATAAAGAATGTGTCTCAAATTTTAATCATTTTCCTTCTGGTGTTGGCAGTAATAACATTCAATTTATCGTTATTGCGTTATATTGTTGTGTCAGGACAACAGTTTAACCAATTTGACTATGCTGTTAATAAGGTTGACGGATTTTATTTTTTTTCGTTCTCATTTGGACATGTTTAAATTTGTTTACAAACTCACTGCAATAATTGAATTCATGACATCAGTCTATAATGAAATAATTTTTCAATGAAAACACCTTAATTCTTCGTCATTTTCCATATTCGTGTTCTGTTTGTCTGTCTTCTTTCGTCCGTAAAGTGTGTTTGCAAACTATAACGTACTTTAGATGCCTTGGTAATTTCTATTGTTATTTTACTGTCTCATTGACGTATACTCATAATAAGTCCTTTTGTTCATAAGACAGTTTTAGAATACATCTGATGTCGATTTTTTTTTTAAAAAGATAAAATAAAATCGGTAACGATTGAAGTTATAATTTTCGTACTTTTATGGCGGGAATAACATATTTTGAATGGCAGTAATGGTTCTAAAAGATTAGTATTGGTATCCAATATTACAAAATAAACCTTCTAAATATTGATATATATTTACATCCAGCAAATGTTCAATATAAAATTATGTTGTACACATCTGTCGCTTCTTCTGACTTGTGTTCTTTTATAACCTTTAAGGAACGGGTAATAAATATTGTGATAAAGCATATGTTAGAAGTGGTAAGTAGTATTTCTGTAGTGTGATTGTGTGAAAAACTCTTTAGAGGCATTGGATAATAACATTAACGGTACCAATTGTATTACACTAGATGTGCATCCCTGCAATTAAGATACGCTCTTTTGCTAGTCTAGCAGCCAATTGTTTTCCTTTTAGCTATATGCATACAGCAATAACACACAATCTTATCAAACAGAAACTGTCATATTTAACAAGTTTAGATAAATATGGATGTAATTGTATCTATCAAAGTCGTTACAATTCCGTTTTTTGTGTGGAAACTTACAAAAAAAACCCACTGATTGGACATGTGAGGAATGATAAATGCCATTAACTCTTTAAATGGTGACATTTATGTTTGTTTTTAAAACAACGTATACAGTGACTGCCAAGTGACTGGTATTTCTATGACAGTTACTGTGCCCCTATTATAAGAAAAGTATTCCTTTGCTGTACTAAATCACGATTTATGTCCAATTTCATTTGAAGCTGTTTTAGATAATAAATTATGACAAAACTTAAAACTAAATAAAAACCCACAGAAAACAAATACCAAAAAATAGAAAAAATGAAAAAAATAACTCTGACAAATATTTTAAACAATACCTAAAGATATTAGATGAAATATAATTAATTAAAAACAAATCAGATTTTCATATACACCACATTGACAACTCACTCTTTTTAAATAAACATAAACAGAGATCGATGTCCTTGGTATTATCATTTCGCATGGTAATCTTCATACCAAATTTTATGACAAACTGAACCACTTTTCGCTTCTTATAATGATAATGTTTTGTAGGCTCTTTTTCATGGAATGTACACGTAGTTGAGTGTTTGCAGTGACATTTTTGATCATAATGAACGAAATATATTCATTGATAAAAACTTAAAATGTAAAATTATTTCACACACACATTTATTTTGGATATTCTTCAATGCAAAATAATTTTAAACAAGAATGTGTCCATAGTACACGGATGCCCCACTCGTACTATCATTTTCGATGTTCAGTGGTCCGTGAAATTTGGGTCAAATCTCTAATTTGTCATTAAAATTATAAAGATCATATCATAGGAAACATGTGTACTAAGTTTCAAGTTGATTGGACTTCAACTTCATCAAAAACTACCTTGACCAAAAACTTTAACCTTAAGCGGGACAGACGGACGAACGGACGAACAAATGGACGAACGAACGAACGAACGCACAGATCGAAAAACATAATGCCCCTCTACTATCGTAGGTGGGGCATACAAATTTTTGCCATTGACGAGTTAAAATGTACAGTACCGGATCTTCCGTACCATTATATGAAAACGTGTTTAGATTTAACATTGAGTCGTCAAGTCATGTTAAAATGTTTGCCCTTTTTTCTGGTTCCTGTGTAGTAATCAAAATCAGTTGAAAGTCATCCATTATTATAATTTATCCCCTAGAATAATTCCCCACTCATGGCAGGTGTGTTCGACTCGAACTTAACTGACATGGAATACCAGTTTTCCTGCCGAAGGTCGCTTGTTCATCCCGGGTACTCCGGCTTCCATCACCAATAAACATAATCGAGATGTTCCAATTAATAGGTAAAAGAGAATCTATTTCTGAAAAATTATTTACCTAGGGTTAGCTGGAACTGGATAATCTATAGCGGGTAGTTACTATATATATATATACATGGAACTTCTTCAACAGAAATACAATTTAAAAGGATCAGGATTCTTGCAAATAATTCATCCATCTTTATAAGGGAGTAAAAATTGAAATTCTCAACGCTGACCAATAAAAGTCAAACTAACACTATTATATAATCGTCTTAAATATAGATAGTGTTATGTTTTTATTGTGAACACGAAACAAAGAAGTAATCAAGAATTGAATAATTCAGACAACTTGAGGGACGTTATATTGAAATTTCAAAGATTTTGCATTAAAGATTCAAATCGTGTAAGATTTTAAAATTTGTTTCGTCCTGAAAAAAAAGGTTAAGATAATCTTAAATGACAGCTTAAATAGAAAAATGTTCATCACTCTTATTGCTAACACTTTCACGAACATTCTAGATAGGCATTCAAAAGAGTACAACAAAGAAAAGCAAATTTCAAGGCAAATTCAAAAAGGGAAGTCCATAAAAAGTAACAAAATCAAACGCTATCAATCAAAGGAACAAGTGAAAAACAACTGCCATATTCCTGACTTGGTACACACATTTTCTGAAGAAAATTGTGAGTTAAACCTGGTTTTATAGCTGGCTAAAGATCCCACTTTTATGACAGTTGATTATCCAGTGTTAGCTGGAACAGTGATCAGTATAAATAAGAAGATGTGGTATGAGTGCCAATGGGACAACTCTCCATTCAAGTCACAATGTATAAAAAGTTAACAATTATAGGTCAAAGTACGGCCTTCAACACGAAGTCTTGGCTTACACCGAACAGCAAGCTATAAAGGGCCCCAAAATGACTAGTGTAAAACAATTCAAACCGGAAAACTAACGGTCTAATCTATATAAAAAAGCAAGAAACGAGAAACACCTATGAATCATATCAACAAACGAAACCACCGAACAACAGGCTCCTGACTTAGGACAGTAGTGTAACATTACAACATAAAAAGACACACTATAAGATATCAATTGAAATGGCTTAACTCGAGACATTTAAACAAAAACAAGTAAACATTCACTGAACGAATAAGTTTGATCTATGACACAATATAAATACAATATTTAAACGTAGGTGCCTATATAACATAGACGTTACAGGTAGTAATAAAAAAGATGTAGGAAGAGTGTCAATAAGACAACTCCTACCTGGGACAAAATGGCGGCGTTAAATAAAACAACGTACACACGTAAACTTAAATATAATAATTGATAGTGATACATATAGAAAATAGTGAGACGAGATATAACACAAAATAAGTAAACATTGAATTATCGAAATTGTTCTTTCTGTTGGTTGATATAGTCTAACGTTGATTTTATCAAGTTTTATGGACTTCCCCCTTTTGAATTAGCCTGGGAGTTCGGTATTTTTGTGAATATTTTTCTTTCTGACCTTTTTACGCTGCTATTATACATTATTATATCGTATAGATTTCCACGTAAAACTAAAAATAAGTTGTAAGTCTTTTGCGTAAGTCAAACCAAATGTTAAACAAATTCTTCAGTTGCTACATTTGTTAGTAATCATATGGTGGTATTTCAAAGCAGAAAACAAATCATGGACCAGAGGTAAGTAAAGGGCAAAAACAAAGCATATACTCTTTTTCTGATATGTTTCTTGATAGAAATATAAAAGTCAATATTCAAATGTAGGATGCTATATGACATGAATGGTTATTTGATCAGATATCGGCTAAACCAACCGTTTTTATTTCTGCGTTTTTGGCCTTAAAAATCAGACTTCCATTTTAACATTTAAAAACCTGCTCCACCATTATTCATGTCTGGGGAAAACCAGCAAGAAAAGGACCAAGAGCATGGACGAAAAGTTATTTAACTTTTCATAGCTGATATAATTATTGAAGTGTTAATTTGTCTTTTAACGTTTTTCGAGCTACTATATCACATTGGACAGAAAACAAGGAAACAACAATTTTAATGGTGGTCTGATAGTTATCTAGTTTTAAACTCTTTATTAATAACTAAGTTGAAACTCATTAAGGATTGAACTAATTTTTGAAACCTTTTTAAAAATTGTGATCTGTAGAAAGACAATGAAAATGCTTATACAATAAAGAAAAGAAACGGAAAAAACTTTAAAGTTTAGCATCAGTCAACATTATGCCGTCCGTTGCTTCTTTAAATTGATCGATATTATGCTATTTGTCGTAGTTTGTCGCAAATTTAGCTTTTATCGGATTAAAATTGTGACTAAAACCAGTTTGATGTACAGAAACAGTTCAAAATAGAAATAAATTTTGTCAATTTAGTAGTATAAACACGATAAATGTGAAGACTTCGTCAGCTGAACAACTCTAAATTAATTTATTTTTAAACTCATAAAAATTCAATTCCACTTAATATCTTAAACCATTTTATTATAAAGTCGTATATCGTATGGTAAAGTACGTTTTACAGTGGATTTATTGTTGCATATTATGTAACCGTTTAAAGTACCAATCCAATCATAACAAAATTATTCTTGTGCAAATAAACCTCCAAAAATCGAACGAAGCGGAAGTAATATTAATTGAATGTACATAAAGTTTGATTATACTTAGAAACGTAATAAACGTTCATTCGTGCTAGTAGGTTATGCGTTTCTTTTTGTGACTTTGAAATTAAAAGGTTTCAAATCCACTGTTTCAAAAAACTGTATGTCTAATTATAGTTGGTTCAAAATCAAGTTACTGCAGCTATACCATTTTAGAAATTCCTATAAGATTTTTACTAATAAAAGTATGTTAAATTACAATTGAAAATAGGACAAAATAATTTTTGATTTCTGTTTTCTTCCAAAACTCAATTGGTTGATAATAATGAAATAATCAATATAACAAATTTTACTATTTGTAAATAATAAAAGTCAAATCGATTGCAAAGGGCCATCCTTTTTTTTTTTTCAAATTGTTGACTTTAATCTTGGAATTATCAACTTAAATTTTGGAATTTCCAACTTTAATATTGGAATTATCAACTTTAATCTTGGAATTGTCAACTTTAAACTTGGAATTTCCAACTTTAATCTTGGAATTATCAACTTTAATCTTGGAATTATCAACTTTAATCTTGGAATTTCCAACTTTAAACTTTGAATTATCAACTTTAATCTTGGAAATGACTGATATTTTATTCTAGCCCATAGTTTATTGTGTTTCTCCGTGTACTTAATCTACTTATAATTATTTTCGCCGCTAATTTTTTTGTAAAATGTTTAGAGAAAAATAGACGTGTATCGAAAGTCTTGTATCTTCACGTAGCCTAGTATCCACGAAAGAAGGGGTGTAACTTTCTATTAATGGGTATACGTGGATATGTCAAAACTATGGGTCATAAATATGCGATATATTATATATATATGACACTTCTTTTAATGACATTCTATATTGATATGCATTGTTCTTTCATAACTTTATATTGATTTGGGCTATATTCTACATATCTTATATAAATATGTTATTTTAGAAATCGTATATTAATGGCCAATTGTGGTAATTGAATCAATCAGGAATTTATATTTTCATAAATATAAAGTCCCTGAATCTATGCATTTCAAAATTAAAATATTATATATAAGTAAAGATCATTCTTTGTATATATTTATATATAAATATAGGTACCAACTATTAGTGAATTTTATATAAAAATGGGTACATTTTTTAGGCAAAAATGGCACACCCCTACCAAAATTTTTGAATCCATCCCCCACCCCCCAACTACCGTTGCTAATGTCAAAATTTAAATATCCATTTTTAATAATGTATGCAGTACATGCATTTATTATTTTTTATTGCTGAATAGGCGGATGTGCATCGATGTTTACAATAGCAATCACCAACAAAAAGTAAAGTAAAGCACATCAAACTGAAGTGCACTATTTGGCCGAGGCGAGAGTCCAGTGAGCCAAAATTCAGGATGTTCGCAATTCAGAGATTCACTCGATTGATGAAAGTTGGAAAAATCAGTGTGAGACGTATGAGGGTCGGAATATTAAAGTTGGAATTTATAAGTTTAATGTTGATAATTCCAAGTTTAATGTTGATAATTCCAAGATTAATGTTGATAATTCCAGATTAATGTTGAAAATTCCAAGATTAAAGTTGATAATTCAAAGATTAATATTGATAATTCCAAGATTAATGTTTGATAATTCCAAGATTAAAGTTGGAAATTCCAAGATTAAATTTGATAATTCCAAGGTAAATGTTGATAGTTCCAAGATTAAAGTTGATAATTCCAAGATTAATGTTGATAATTCCAATATTAAAGTTGATAATTCCAAGATTAAAATTGGAAATTCCAAGATTAAAGTCGACAATTTGAAAAAAAAAAAAAAAGAAAAAAGGATGGCCCCAATACGCTTCCGCATGATTCAGTTATAAAATTGCATGGATGTATCATTTGTTTTAATCTAAGGTGACAGAGGAAAACGTAAAAGAAAAAAAAAAAAAGAGCACCTGTTTTTATGATGAAAGATAAATATAGGTTAACCGAATTTGGTTTTATTCTATACATAGTATACATTTGAAAATTGCTACGCTACATATTGAACCCATGGAACACATTGTTCTTTTTCTGACGAATGATCAAACATAAGATTTTATATTTCTGTAACTTCATATTCGAAACAAATTATGCGTTGCCTTTACAGATCTTTTATGTAAAATATGTTCAGAGTGTAGTACAGTAAATAAAGCGCATAATGTAAAAATGTGCTTATGTGTTAAGAATGTTCTATCAATCATATTGTAGAAATAAGCACTATATATTCGATTTAATTTTAGTTTAAAATTTAACATGCCCTAGTTGTACATACATAACAACATCTTTGGCATTGTCCAATAACCTGTATTAGCCTTACATTTACAGCGCTTGAACTTTCTGGCGTGATTATGGTATTCAAGTATTACAGTATTCACAAATAGTGGCAAATTATCGGCACATATTTTACTGCAATAATGCAAAATGCGGTTTGGGGGGGGGGGGGTGGGAGGGGATGGGGGGGCTTTTATCTAAATGAAGACAATCAAATGAATTCTATGGTAGTAACTAAATTGTTAGAAATACAGCATGTATCTATTGTGCTATGTAGTAAGAACGGAAATGAATAGGATGATCTGAAATTGTTTTTTTTTATTTTATGAAAAGATTTTATAATGGCTACCGTCTCTTAAATTATTTCAAAAACATATCACCTAGTTTTCATATCACTAATTTCAAGCTTTTCAACGTTTGTATTAGGTTTTTGATTTTCAAATATTTTGGCCTCAAATATCACTGAACAAATATTAATTAATGGAATGCGCATCTGATGCAGTAATATTGGTACCGTTAATACAATAAGTTCCTCTCTACATACAATTTCTTTAAATATGAGAAATACGAACTACCTGTTACCTGTTTTTTTATACTACAATTCCCTCCTATGTCAGAAGAAACACAGTCTTATCGGTGTAAATTCACTCATTAGGTTAAACAGCCTTAAAGTGAAAACAAACCAGGCCTACAATATCATATTGTGCTGCAGCTTCATGTGTCTGTTCCAAGTCAGGAACCTTGTCAATTTGTCACTCATATCTCAATGTTTGGTTATATGAGAATTTAGTATTGATGGTATTTCTTGGTTTAAGTAGTGTTATACTTTCTTACCTCAAAAACAGTCATATGATTGAAAAAAAAAAAAACGTTTTACAAAAATCGGTATTCAATGGCAGCTAATCTATGGATGGGGTGGGGCGGTTTGAACCTTCTAGAATCAATAATCCTCTATTTAACTACGAATATACAGACATCATTTATTGTTTCTACTTTATATCATATTTGTAAATATACGATAGTAAGTCAATGGCTCTTTAATTGCATTAAATAATATAATATCCTATTTTTTTCTTGTTTTATTACACTCACTGAAAAGAAACTTTCCAAGACACAACTTACTTAAGTTTCAACACTCGTACTGTCTCTCTACTTCTTCTACTTTCTTTCACTTTAGAAGAGTATATATTTTATTTAACGATATGTTTTGACCGATGATACAAGGTGCTTTTCTCTCACTCATCAAAAAGTATCAGTTAACACCCCTTTACTGTCTCTGATGGTATCTTTAAGCACACTCTTTACTGTTCCTGATTCTGTTATTTATTGTCATCTGTACTGTCAGATATAACGCATATCCTTGACTGAAATCGTGTTCTTCTATAGACTAATATGATAAAGACTTCCACGAAAATAGTTACAATAAACAGTCTTTGTTATATGTTTCAAAAGCTTTCAACGAGGCGAAAACTGGGATGAACATCTTTTTACAGAATAAAAAATACCTAAGAAAAGAGATAGAAAATATGGTTTTGATTTATTAAGAGACGCATATGTTTCTCTAAACAAATCAAAAACTTTTCTAAAGGTTTTATTTTTACAAAAACAAAACCCATTGCTTATGTGTACTTGTCATCTTGTTTTGGAAGAAAAATTAAGGCCAAATAACTGTCTAAAATAAAAACAAAGGCGGATGCATTTGTTATGTAAATGAAATAAAAAGGGAAGGACGTTTACAAAACGATCATTAATCGAAATCGTGATTAGCATTGAAAGAGTTATCACGAGTTGCTGTCTATTTTTTACCCGTTATCTGCGTCACACGTTAGGAACGAAAAAGACACCACGGGACGATAAAGAAAACAGGACCACGATCATTTGTAACACATTCATCAGATCACGATTATCATTTTAAAAAGAGGAAGCAGATACCAAAGGGAGAATCAGAACTCATAAGTCGAGGAGAGACCGAAAGAAGCGTGGCAAAAAAGAAAAACGACGAAAAATACAAACAGCAGTCTAAAAAACACTGCATAACCGAACTAAAGACTGAGTATCATGAACACTACCAACATTGATCTCATGTGCTCCGGAAGGATAAGCTTATCTTGCTAAAAATCTTACCCGGACGTCTTACTTCTATGAAATACGCTTATGAAAGGGGATCATGCAATTGCAATTGGTAATTGTCTCTTATCATATACTTAGACATTACCAAATGCGGAAACCATCGGTCATTAAATTGAATATATTACTGACTGAAAAGTTTTTGTTAATGAATAAGCCACTGAATTATTCAAACTTTTGTGTTGGTTAATAACTTCCTTTCTTGCAATCTGATTGGTTAATTACCCGAGTGTAAAAGCACCCACCCCAGGTAAACTATAACTACACCCGGGGATAAGAAAGAAATATTGAGCTACGCGCATCAATATGAAATGATACATATACATACATTTCTATGATTATGAATAATAATATGTGTTATATATTCAATTTTTTTTTTATAAAAAAAAAAATTGTAAACAAAAAAGTTATTTCATTTTTTTTTCAATGCGCTGTTTGCTTGCGTAGTCAGTAAAAAGGAAGTAACTTTATTTATTTACGTCTGATAAGATGGCAGAGAAAACAGCATGCCTTGAAAAAAAAAAGACTGCTGAATGACAGAGGAGGAGTGCTTGCAATTAACATGGTTAATATAAGTTCGTAATTTCAACGGTCGAGAAATACATGCATATCATTGAATGACCGGACTTGTAGGACAAACAGTATATGGATAGTATAGATAATATGAAGATGATCTTTATACGTGTTATGTCTTAAAGAAAATGTACCAATGTAGCAAATGTTGAAAAAAATGGTTATATTTTCATTCTTAAAGTTATAATCATTAGAGGAATTCTGTTATATAAGAGAAGATAGATAAATACGATAAGAGAGTTTGTTTTGTTGGTAAGCATAATGGCAATTAAAAAAATTGATCATCGATAAAAAGGATGACGATATCACTTTGAAAATCCTATATCCTTACAATTTCATTTTTAATATAATTTATTGTCAAAAATGACAAGTGGAACATATCTGTGATCATCCGTGTCAAATATATTCCATAACGGACAACCAATCCTTAAACTTTAAGAAGACAAAGCTCCAAGTTTAACATTAAGAACCATTGACTCATTCGCCTCCTTGTAAGTAAGCACCATCTATCAAGTGAATCATGAAGCAAACGTCAGCTCTGAAGTATCGTTTCAATTATAAGATATATAATCTTTATGTATTTATCGGTGCTGCTGGAACGTTGCTGTATAAGACTGAAAAGTTAAGAAAAGAAAAATTGAATTCATTCTTTTTACATAAAGTTTCTCATTCGACCCTAACTGTCAATTTCAAGATGTGATTGACAATATGAAGCAGATCATACTGTAACCGTAATATCTTTTATTGTCCAACGCCCGCACTACACCCTGTTAACGCAACTTTTTCGGAGTTTGTTTGACAGAACACTTTCTTACTTGTAGGTCTTGGATTGTTCATAATAACGTGTAGTTGGCCAGACTGTACCGTAATTTTAATTTGATAATTTTTCGGTAGGAACGGGACTTAACCATTTTTATACTATAATACCACAATGAAATTTTGTCAACGCAACCGATCTGAAACCATTTGCTTGAAAACCTTCCTAGTTCGGAGGATTATTTGTCATAAAACAGGTTGGCCAATCTATAAATAAATTTAGGTATTAGTGCATCCAGTTTTGGGGTTTTTGTGGCTTTGGATGTTCTTGATGCGGGTGTGTCAAGAGGTTCGATTGGGACGTATGTAATGTAGTTTTAAAAGTGTTTTGTTCCATTTTGTATACAAGTACCCTTGTATATACATTTAACTTAATTTGTACTCTATCGGGAAAGTGTATATTTTACCATGCTAAACAACTGTCATGCAAGTGGAAGGTTTAGGTAGCTATAAAACCAGGTTTAATTCACTATTTTCTTTGGAGAATGCCTGTACCAAGTCAGAAATATGATTGATGTTGTTTTCCAATCGTTCTGTTGGTCGATATATTCCTCCTTTTTTTGAATTCACCTTTGAGTTAAGTATTTTTGTTAATTCATTTTTCGACAATTATTGCACAAATTATGGAACATTGACTATCTTCGACCTATTTCAGCATAATTACGTTTAGTCGTCACTGATGAGTCTTTTTTAGACGAAACGCGCGTCTGGCGTGCAAAATTTCAATCCTGGTATATATGACGAGTTTATTTAGAAATGTATTGCAAAGACACACAGAGGTGGGGAACATATATCTCTGGGTTTAAATTTCATTTTATAAAGATGTTGATTAGTTTCTTATATTATAGGAATTATTCTGCAGTAATTAATCATATGTAGTTATGTTGTGATATAACATGGTATTTTATGCTCCCGTTTCAAAACAATATCATTTTAAAAAATGAAACAACACACTTCTACATAATATCGTAATGACTTAAAGTATTGAACATATTTTAAAAAAGACCCTTTTTGGCTCTTTCAATTATATTTTAACACTGTGTGAGATATTTAGAACATAAGGCTTATAAATGACATCATTTTAAAACTTTAAAGATCAAGTTGAAATTATCTTTCTGCCAGTGTGCTAATTTCATGATAATGGACAGAGCTCGTGATAAAATGAAAAAAATCGTTAAATTCGACCAATTCTTTAGTTTGCATGACTTGCTAACCAAAATTAACTTTCTTTCATTTTTATATATAATTGACTTATTATTATGTTTTTTTTTACATTCTTCAAGATATTAAAGCTGGTGAAATATCTCTATTCTTCATATGCATAGATCGCATGAACATCTGGCAATCACAAGAATACTCAATAAAGAGATTGAGGATCGGTTGAGGATTAAGCTTTACGAAAATGAATTTAATCTTTCCAATTATGATATTGCCTGCATATACAGTATATTATTCCAGTTTATATGATATTCCAGAAAAAATGGACAATCGTCGTAAAGTTAATGTGGTAAAGTTAATGTCAATCCTTCGAAAGTTTTCGAACGCCATTATAATTTTGTTCACCGTTATGGAATATCTGTGGCACAGATGACAATAGAATTGTTTTACTTGTTCTGAGGCATATTTCCGTACTCTTTTTCTCGATTGATACATAAACGAATGAATTACCGACTTTGTACTTGACACGAACAACTCGATGGGTGCAGTTGAGCAGAATTTATTAACCTTTCAGGGCACCGGAGTCAATTGACAATCGATATTGCGTGATGCCTTATCCCTTAGTATATCTTAGCAACGTAATTGAGTAACAGAACGGGTGTCACGTGTTGAGCAGGATCTGGTCACCCGGGTTTTGGTTGGGTTTGTATAAGTCTGTCTTTAGTTTTCTTTGTCGTGTTTTACATACTGTTGTTAGTCTTTTAGTTAGTTTTTATATTTGGCCATGGAATTGTCTGTTTTTATTTCGACTTATGTTTTTTACTGTTCTTTTGGTATCTTCAGCCACTCCTTTATATCAAAAAGTTATATTAAACATATAATGTCAGGAAACATTATAGTTATTTACACTCAGAAGATCTTCTTAAACCCCTTAAAATTAAGGTCCTTTTATGATAGTATTAAATTCTAGTATTTTGAAACCACTTCTTAGGTAATAACTTACCTCTTCACCACAGATTTACTGTTTTCTTTCGATATTTTATTATTAATGACTACGAATATCTTACCAAAATGCCAATCTTTCTTGCAGAGCAATATAAAATCTTATTCCTAGAAATACGAAAAAGCTGCGGAAAAAAAACCAAGCCGACATTCAAAATTCACAAGTCGAAGAAAAACCGACAAAGTCATAGCAAAAACGACATAAGAGACGAACCCCATCAAACATGGGGTAATTTGCCTGTTTCAGTAATGTCACAATCGAGGACAATAGAAATAAAATCATCATAGATACCAGGATTGAAATTTTGTACGCCAGACACACATTTCGTCTACAAAAGACTCATCAGTGACGCTCGAATCAAAATAAGTTCACGTCACTGATACAGATATTCCATAACGTTCAACCAACTAGTGATAGCGTCCGTAAAACATTCGAAAGAACTACTTGAAAGTAGTATTTAGAACCATTGGTTCAATAGCTTCCTTGTAAGCAGTAAAATTCTATCAAGGTAATCATGATAAGAAACGCAACCTCCAGAATATCTTATCAACTAGGAGCTGCGGGAATACAAAGTTGCTACATAGAAGTTCATAATTGGGAAACTAAAATCATTCCTATTTTTCGTAAAGTATTGTTCTCAACCGACCGTTATTTTCAATTTCTAGATGTAAATGAAGATATGAGTCATAATTAACTGTATATGTGGTATCATTTATTTCAAGTTCGATTGGATAGATGCGTTCAACATAGTCACCCTATTTGAACTAAATTGAATTCCTCATTTTCCCTTTTGATCATAAAACTATGCAGGAATTTACACATCCTTTGCTGTCAAATGTTCGGATCTAAGCGTTCCTAAAATGAAGAAAAGCAAAGAAAAGTTCCAATTTATACAATGTTCTTTTAATTTACAAACATTTAATATTTACATTATAACCGCTTCACATTGTCTTACCTAAATTCCAAATGATAGAATTAATACCTTCATATATGCGCCATTGTTAAGAAATGCATCTCTTAAGATTCTGGTGATCCATCAAACGATGTATCGTCTAAAAATTGGGAACTGAGATATTCTTCATAAACAATGTGATCGCTTCACCCTTTCCTTTCATTGTAAATAAACTCATCATAGATACGATATATCTGTTCCGAATCAAAAGATATAACACGACTAAGGAATCCCTCTGCGTACATCTCATACAATTGAATAAAAAAATTAATCCATCGCTCGTTGGAGTTCCAAAACAAAGACATTTAGATCATATTCAATAAAAATCAAAATGAGCTTTTTCGAAATCTAATAGGAGAAAGTCTAATATTTGAAAAAAAGGAGAAGTAGTATGATTGCCAACGACAAAACTATTCTTTAAAACTGAAGGACAGAGATGGGAACAATTAGAGATAACCGTACTGCCCTAAATAAGGATTCAAACTATACTGTATAGTAAGCTATAAAAGGATAAATTTAAAATGAATCCAAAAGAAAAAAAAAAAAAAAAAAAAAAACAAACGGCCTAGTCTTTTTTACATCAAATACTGGTTTTTGACCACTACTCGTTTACTGCCTTCGAAAATGCACACAAAGAATGTAGCGGGTAAAACATATTTGTTGATGCTCAACCTTTCACTAATCTTTAATTGTTTTGAATCAGTACAACTTGATGCAGAAGCTGAGCACATTGCAAAGTAAAGGTAACATTAATTTATCGATGTTCAAGTTTCACCAATCGATTAAAAAGACAAATCAAAGTAACAAACAAAAACTGAGGAAATCGCATGAACTCCAAAAGAAGCGAGAAAGGATAAGCGTCTTCTGCAAGTCCGCTACAAATTTTCATCAATCGCATAATTAATACTAAAAAGTAACAGAGATTTATCCATTCTGTTTTTGAATTCGAACTCGGAGTTTATGCTAAGGTATTTCGGGGTGTTGAACAAGAAATGACATAATTAAATTATAGTTTTAAAAAAAGTAGTTATAACCACACTCTTTAAGACCCAATAATGAGAAGTTCGTGTTAGAAGGCTTGTTTTCAAGCTACAGGCAGTGCAAAATTTCATACATTTTATATAGGTGATTTGGATATTTAAGATTTACACGAGGAACTCTTTATAAAAAAATGAAGACATAAAGATCATTACTCGTTTCAAGTTGTTCATTTTCCTTTTTGAACAGTGATGATCATTTGGTCCCTTCTTATGGTGTTTTTATTTCCAAATAAATTTTCCATGTCCGTGTCTAAAGTTAAGTTTTAGATTTTTATAACGTAATCTATGTATAACTGGTAAATTATCAGTTTCTTAAACATTTGGTTAAGAAGTTTGACTGTTCCTGTAGAAACCTTATTGCAAACGGAATAACAATTTACAATGCGTACGCCGATGTTGTGTATAGAACCCGTTAACTAAGATTCGATCTTAGAACCCGTAAACTAAGATTCGATCTATTTAAATTTATTAATCCTTTGAATTAACTTAGTCTGAAAGGTTATCAATTTTGCACTGTAATAAAATTTTTGTATATTGTCCACATCGGTACTAACATAAAAAAAGTATAACAAAAATACCGAACTCTAAGGCAAATTTAAAAAGGGGAAGTTCATGAAAACTGACAAAACCAACGCTATCAATTTTGTATGTACTGCAATACAATTATGATCACTAATGATCCCACAATCTGTCGATACTTAAGCTTGGCATTGCAGAAGGTCACGCTCTTTCTGACTTTTAATGACACTTTTAGCTTGAATATGTGGCTGTGTACTGATTAATATTCTAATCTGGCAAAACATGGTTTATTTGGGGTCGCAAACATAAATAATTTCGCAACATTCTTGGTGTACCTTTTTGGATCCTATAATTCAGTGTTTAGTCATTGGTTGCTCTCTGCCATATTTGTTTTTATATTCAGCCGTTGGTTTTCCTTTATGATTGATTCACATTTTGTAATGCCGGTTTCTTTAATAGCTTACTATTCGATTTGGGTTTTCTTCATTGTTGAAGGTCTATAGTTATTTTACACCCTTGTCCTGATGGTCTCTAGTGGATATTTGTCTCATCGGCAATCATACCACGTGTTCTTTATATAAATAATACAGTTTCAAAATAAAGTATTAGGACGTAGATTTCATTAGATATTTCGAGAAATTAGACAAAAAAAGTATAGGATCTTTAGCTTGTTTTCTTCCTACATAACAATAGGCATAACGTTTGCTTATTTCAGTAAAAAAATATACCGATCTTTTGAAATTCAAAAATGCCGCCATGTTTTTCAGTCTTCCAGCCCGAATAACTTGAAGTCCTTGTATATGCCTATTACAGTAAAAGCCTTCCAGGACATTACCCTTCCGGAGCACCTGAGTTCACCCCGGTTTTTGGTAGGGTTCGTGTTGTTCAGTCTTTAGTTTTCGTTGTTATGCTTTGTGTAATGTTTGTCTTTACGTCGTTTTTCGTTTTTTGCTATGGCATTGTCAGTTTGTTTTCAACTTAGGAGTTTGAATATCCCTTTGGTATATTTCGCCTCTCTTCCTGGACATTTAGAATAAGTGAATGTGAAGAAAGAGACATTTTCTACCCCTGTATAATTACTTTATTATCTCATAAGAAAAATCTGAGATATCTCCGTTGTAAGAAATGCATGATTTGATAATCTATTCCCCATGTGAAATTGAAAAATCGCCTAAAAGAAATAATCCACAATGCCTTTCAACATAAAAATGGTAGCATACGCTATAAATTTATTACTTTGGGATACCATAAGGCATATTTTGTTAATAGCGAACAAAAGGTTAAAACATGCTACACAGAGGAACAAGTGATCAGTATGCTGGAGTTTCTTATCGACAACATTTTTGTTGAACTTGGAGGTAGACTTTTTCAACAAATTGTCGGCATTCCTATGAGAACGAACTGTGCGTCTCTCCTTGCCGACCTCTTTTTATTTTCATATGAATCGGAGTTCCTTCACACACTTGTCAAAAACAAGAAGATCAAAGAAGTCAGATTATTTAATTTCACTTTCAGATATATTGATGATGTTCTTTCCATTAACAATCCGAACTTTTCTGATTAGGTTCCATTTATATATCCCCCAGAACTAGAAATTCAAGAAACAACAGACAAAGCTTCCTCCGCCTCATTTTTAGACTTATACCTCGAAGTTGACGTACACAGTCATCTCAGTACCAGAATCTATGACAAACGAGACGATTTTAATTTTAAAATTATCAATTCCCCCCACCTTAGTAGCAATATACCAACTTCACCTGCATATGGAATATACATTTCCTAACTTATTCGGTATGCAAGTGCTTTCAGCTCCTACTCAGACTTTGTAAAACGTCACCAGTGTCTGACCAAAAAGTAGATTAACAAGGGTTATGTCAAAGAACGTCTCGTCCTTTTTCTAAAAAAGTTCATCGGAAGGTACCATGACCTTGTTGATAAATAAACTCATCATATATACCAGGATTGAAATTTAGTATTTGAGCCAGACGCGCGTTTCGTCTACAAAAGACTCATCAATGACGCTCGAATCAAAAAAATGTTAAAAGGCTAAAAAAAGTACGAAGTTGAAGAGCATTGAGAACCAAAAATTCCTAAACGTTTTGCTAAATACATCTAAGGTTATCTATTCCTGAGGTAGAAAAGCCTTAGTATTTCAATAATTCAAAGTTTTGTAAACAGTTAATTTATAATTATGACCATATCAATGATAATTCTTGTTAACACAGAAGTGCTGACTACTGGGCTGGTGATACCCTTGGGGAATTAAAACTCCACCAGCAGTGTAATATTCCGTATCAACTTCACAAATAATACATGATGGTCTTGAAGTATAGAATCTGCGTACTGACGCTGTTTATCATCTTAATAACGTGTTAAAGTGTTCTTTTATTTGTCTTTATTAATATTACTTTTACTGTTTGGTCTGTTTTTGGTGATATACATTTGACGTAGCTCTGTACTTATGCATCCCGTCATTGTGTTGTTTGTGTTATTTTCCATTTTTACTTGTGTGCTTTGTCCGTGTAACTTTTTATGTTTCTTTGATACATATGACGTGTCTCTGTAATTTAAACATCCCGCCATTGTGTTATTGTTCTATTATAATTTTTGCATACTTTGAACGACAAAATTATTTTATATCTCTGTCTGTGTGATGTTTACATTCTGACGTCAAACACGCGATTCTACGCCAGAGTTAATGTTAAAATTCCGATTCGGTCCCAGTGCTTAAAATCCCTAGATCCTTTAATATCACTTTTACTGTTAAGTCTGTTTTTTGTGATATACATTTGACGTGACTCTGTACTTATGTATCCCGTCATAATTTGAACCACACTATTATTTTATTTATTAATATTACTTTTACTGCTAAGTCTGTTTTTGTGATATCCATTTTACGTGACTCTGTATTTATGTATCTCTTTATACTTTGAACGACAAAATTATTTTATGTCTACCTGTGCGAATTTCAAACGCGCGATTTTACGCCAGTACTTAAAACCTTCCATCCTTTATAGGTGGATTTTACATAGATAAATAAAATCGTATGATATAAGCGTAATGAGGATGTTAAATTTGATGTATGCCCTTTTTGTGCTTCTTCGTAACATTTGTTTGTTTTATAGTGATTAAGATGATAACACAATGTTGACTGCTGTAACCCTATTTTTGACATTTTTACCAATTGTGTCTGTTTGTTTTGTTCACGCATCGTTGTCAATATAATGGAATTTGATGCTGTCATACAAGTGAGAGGTTTGGCTAGCCATAAAACCAGGTTCAATCCACCATTTTCTACATAAGAAAATGCCTGTACCAAGTCAAGAATATGACAGTCGTTATCCATTCGTTTGATGTGTTTGAACTTTTGATTTTGCCATTTGATTGAGGACTTTCCTTTTTGAATTTTCCTCGGAGTTCAGTATTTTTGTGATTTTACTTTTTATGGGTTGATTTGGCATACATAAATAAAATACAAAAATAAGTAAGCAATGAACGAGGTTGTTAAATGTGATTTATGCCTTTTGTGCTTCTTTGTTAAATATTTGTTTGTTTTTGTTGTGATTAAGATTGTGACACGGTTTTGACGGCTGTACCCCTATTTTGACATTTTTACCTGTTATGTCTGTTTGTTTTATTCACGCATCGTTGTCAATATAATGGAATTTGATGCGACTGTCATACAAGTGAGAGGTTAAACGCTTTAGAACCAGGTTCAACCCACAATTTTCTACATAAGAAAATGCTTGTACCAAGTCAGGAATATGACAGTTGTTGTCCATTCGTTTGATGTGTTTGTGCTTTTGATTTTGCCATTTGATTAGGAACTTTCCGTTTCGAATTTTCCTCGGAGTTCAGTATTTTTGTGATTTAACTGTTTTCTGGTACTTGTTAAATATTACAGTTCACATGTATCCGTTTATGTTATATAACGCAATTTTATACAGTTAATGATTAATGTCTTTTCCTTATATTTCAAAGAATAAAAGAAAGTTTTTGTCATAATATTCAGTTGTCACATCTTTTTTCTGTAATATCACGTACTTAGCTCGGGGAAAGTATTTAGTCTATTATTATTAAATGCGATGAACAATATTCCTTGACTACTGAGAATTGTTATTGGGCTTTAGAATTAGATGTTAAATTTGACTTTGCATTTATAGAAAACAAAGGTTTAATAGTACATTCAAGTCAATTTTCATGCATCTTTGACCAAGTTAAGAATTGTTCATACTTTTCTATGAATTCATCTGTTGTCGGTTTCATTGTTGATATGTACGTTTGGACAGGCTTCATCATTTTTGAATTTTTATACATTTCAGGATTCGTTTGTTGCATTTGTCCTGTTTAAAGTTTCATTCATATCTCAAGTTGAGTTAAATCAAAATTTATGACTTCCCTACCTTTAGTACTATTAATATTTTTAAAGAAATAAACAAAGCTTTGGATATGTATTTCAGTTTGTTTGAATATAAACCATAATTTGAAAGGTTAGTAGTAATCAAAGATACCACGCGTATAATAAGTAACGCGTGCTTTGACTACATAATACTCATTTATTGCGCTCGAATCAAAACAATTAAAAAGTTAAATAAATTACAAAGTTGAATAGCACACAATAGTAATTTTCTTCTGTGGTCTTATCTAGTTCCAAAGCAAAAATATACGATTAAAACGCATAAATCGTTAAAGAAACGTCTAATAACTTAAAGGGAAAAGTATTTTATTTGCTCATTATAATGTACTTAAAACTATGAGTAATTAGAAAACAACTTATACAAACTCTCAAAAACAAAAACAAAAGTAACAATGTTTCACTACTTGGGAATCATCAGTACACGCATTTACAACATGGTGTTATATAAGCAACTGACAATTCCGCAACGTAATTCTCTCCAATGTTAGTTTGAGATTTTTCGTCAGAAAAGGAATTTGCTTTCAGTATGTAAAATTAGTTTGATTATTAACCTTTCCGTGAAAACATCTAACAATAACAATTGATGTATTTTTTTTTTAATTTCTTCCTCTTTTAGATTCTATTTTGTACAAGGTGGAACTCAGATTTCATCTGAATAGTCAGTGTTTGCTTCAACAAGGAAACATACCAACCTACATAAGTTTGGTAAATTAAGAAGTGTTAATTTTATTTGAAAGGAAAATCTGTAATTTTGTTATAGATAATGCAATGTTAAGGTGTTTCTTGTTGTATAACACATCGAGGGATGTCAGGATTGATCAAATAAAAGACCGACCGTAGGGAGGTCATTCTTTGGGCAATCCTTACACCACGAAGTGTGTTATACGGCAAGAAACACATTAACATATGCATTATCTGACTTATATACCGTTAAAAATATTATTTTCTGCAAAGATTTCCAGGAATTGTATCCTATTTTATCGACCACTTTGAAGTGGGATATTCTTTTCTTAAACGTTTAGGTATAAAAACGCGCTACAACTCATTTTTAATGTGAAATAAAACTCACTAATTAATCAAAATATATGTATAAACGTTAGAAATCACTGTCCAGTTACAATATAAATGGTATATATAATAATTGCATGAAGCAAGAAGCAACTGAATTGTTAAGATGTACGAAAAATACAAGTCACTTTGTAAGTAATTTATCATGTAATATATATGGAAGGGGTGCTGTGTTTTTTCTCTTGTTTCATGACATTTTTATCGCGGAAAATCAGATAATTTTTTCAACAATTTTAAACGAACTTTCCGGAATAATTGTTTTCTCTCTCTTGTCTGGCAATACATTTTTTCTTCTTCAAAAACTAGGAATCAGGATGGAATATTATAGCTCCCTCCTTTAAAGAAAGGCAACAGTAGTATACCGCTGTTCGAAATTCATAAATCGATTGAGAAAAAAAGCAAATCCGGGTTACGAATTAAAACTGAGGGAAACACATCAAATATAAGAGGAGAACTACGACACAACAGAAACACAACATTAAAATGTAACACACACAGAAACGAACTATAATATAACAATGGCCATTTTCCTGACATGGTACAGGACATTTTAAGAAAAAAATGATGGGTTGAACCTGGTTTTGTGACTGTCCAAACCTCCCGTTTTTATGGCGATGTTAAATATAACATTAAAATGACAACATTACATGACAGGACTACAATACAAATAAATGGGTGAACATATAGGACAGAATAACATACGAATAATAGCTAACAAAAGATACCAGGTTTAAAATTTAATACGCAAGACGCGCGTTTCGTCCACACATGACTAACCAGTGACGCTCAGATCACAAAAGTTCGAAAGCCAAAACAAGTACAAAGTTAAAGAGCATTGAGGACCAAAAGTTCCAAAAAGTTGTGCCTAATACGACTAAGGTTTTCTGTCTGGGATAAGAACATCCTTATTATACAGAATAAAGAACGTGGGTGTTCCCCTGTAGAAACAAGGAATATTTTGTCATTAAATAGAGTAAGGGTATTTGTTTCAGCCTAATACACATAGGAAAGAATTATTCCTGCCTAAAAAATTTTAAAAGTGTTAAAAATAGGAAACTGTACAATAAAACCAAATTGGCAACTACACACGGATTAAATGTTTTGGTAATCTGTAGTTTGCATTTTAATCAGGAAAAATAATGACCTGACACAGGTCATTATTTTATGCCTTGAAGCACATTTAATTGAAATTTGGTATCGTCCAGGTTGTTTCTTCAAAAGAATGACCTGTCATTCTGAAAAAAAATAACTCAATATAAGTATATAAAGCTTGTGATCCTACACCAACCAATTTGCAGGATTCTAACCTTCAGTTGTCGATTAGTTTCATTTACTCTTTTGAGGGGAAACTTCCTTGATCTAAATGAAGGTCAAGTCGGAATCATTCCTAACATTTACATATTATCGATGTCTTTCATAAGATCTAGAAGTAAACGGTAGTGGGTGAAAATCAAGTTCATTTACTTGTGTATATCTGTGTTGTACCGTCACATGATTTTTGGTTTGGTTCAATAACTTCAAAACATAGCTTATTATGCTCACGTTTTACCTTTTTGCCAATTCGTTAATTATTGTTTAAAGGTGACTTCAATTTCTACTATAAATCTTGGCTTATCCATTAGATTTACCTTAAAGCTTCTTATCAATGTGCAGTACAAGCTTAAATTCTGGCTGGCAGATAAATCTAGCCAAAACCGAATGAACATCAACCCGAAATTACACAAGTTAATGTACACACCTGACATTCATTCTGTAAGTAATATAAAACGTAAATACTGTAATCTATAACCTTTGCAATCTTCATTTTAGTGATATTTCATTCCGAAAAAGATGATAACAAGCTCTTCTTTAAACGTCGACATCGCAAGTCTGAAATTAATTCCTTCTATTCTTATAGCCAACTAGGTCAATAGCATTCCCTTTCGTCCCCTACAGATTCTACTAGAAAAAGTTTAAAATAGAAATGAGAATTTGAGATGGGGGTTGTGTGCTCACAGTCATGTTTCACCCCTACATATTGTGTAATTTACTCACTCCAGTACGTAGCTTGCAGTCCATAAATAGCCGTTGGTTGGAGTCTGTCATAAGTTTTCGTTAAATCTTATTAGTTTAAATCAGGCCCTTAGTTTTCATCTTACATTATTCACATTTTGTGATTTAGGACCTGGACTGTATCGGGTACGTTTTATGTATCAAAAATAGATAAAAATGGCAAATACAAAACTGTATTTATTTAAACAGAGTTCTATTAAAAGATATAAGTTGAAGATAGACAGACAACATCATGACCAAAATGAAATGACAACAATCAACAAGACAATACATAGAAAACTAACATTGAGCAAGAGGTACAAGCGGGAACCGACGTGCTGGTCAACTTGTTGCACCAAGCTAGACAATAAAAACAGTTCTCGGAGATAACAAAAATGACAAGAAAGACAAGGATTCCTGGCAACGACTTATGAGTTGGTTCAAGCTGAAGTATAGAGTGCAAAACATTGTGGATCGTTAATATAAAATCAAAGCCATAAGAAGAACAAAGTCACAAAACACCTTTTAAAAAATTGCTTTACTTTAATTCTTCTTTCAGAACCAGTGCTGTCATTCGGAAAATAAATTAAAACATTCTGATTTAGATACGAGTCTGACAAAGAGTCAACGGAATTCTCTTCTGATTGCACCATAAAATGTATAAAGTTGGCAATACATGAGTATGATCAATTAACAATATATATACCTAGTAACTCTTATTATTTTCATTAATGAAATGTACAACGTTAAAACATCTGAATGCAAATATTTCCTCTGTCATTAAAAAACCATTTCCCAACTGATATATTTTAACATAAACAACGTTCATGATGCCGAGTACAGTAGAAATTTAACATGTAGACATATATAAAGACTTACAGTTTATGTCATAAATGTGAGCATATTAAAGATTTTCAAAACAATAATCGATGCATTCTCTCATAGTGTCAAGCTAGATAACCTATAGATGACTTTATTTGCTACTTACAGAAATGAAATGCTATATAAAGGTGGTAGAGCTATAAAACTCCATTATAAAATATCAATGGTTTACAATAAATTTCAAACAAATAATAACTGATACCTATCAGAAGAATATATTTTTAGACTTTAAAGAAATTTGCCTCAAAACTGAAAAAAAAAAGAAATTTTGTAAAGCAATATGTTATAGACTAGAGAACTAAAATCGAAGAGTTTATCAAAGAGTTAACTTTAAGGTCAAATTTCACCCTTCCCAGAAGCATTATTCAACTTATCTAACAACAAGAAAACATGAATCATAACAGATATAATGCCGTAATTACAAAACAAGATGATTTTTATATTTTGGAAATGTTGCCTGAAATATTGGCATCAGTCAGGTAAAGGTTTGTAATGGCCAGTTTAAAATTTCGACCATTCAACTTAATTAGGGTGAATTGTTCATATTTCATGACCTCAAACAAGTTACGATCACTCATGTAGTATACAAGAACGGGACGTTACTGTCGTATTTGCTATGTCTGTTTTTTTCTTTTTATATTGTTGAAATACAACTATAAGAGTATTTTAGTGAAAAATCTTGAAACTGTTTTGGTTTTAGTTATTTTCCTTTTGGTGTTTCTAAAGTGAACGAAACAAACAAAATTGCAATACATACACAATATTGTGCTTGGTTCAATCCAATCTATTATTAAAACAATAAAATGATTTCTATGCGCATTACGCGTGTCTCCATAATAAATCTAGTTTTATCAGGTACGCTCCTGATGATAAGCTTGGAAAGCCAAAACATAAAAAAACACTTCAGTGGGTAAAATCCAAACGGAACTAAATAGAGCAGCCATAAACTTCTAGTACACGGAGTAATGCGACAAATATCACTAATATTTATGGAACAGGAACTGCTACTATTTCGAGGCATTCGCATTTATGTTCGTGTTACGCAATGTTTGGTTTTCTGTAGTGTTTTGTTGATTTTGGTTTGTCTATATTTCCCCCGTACATCTCCTTTTATTCATTAATAATAAAAGCAAGGATAATAAAAACTAAATGAGGAAAAATGTTATCGAATCGCACAATAATAACACAAAAATAAACACAATAAGTAAGTACAGTAATAGTATAATCCTAAACGTAATAAAAAGTCTTAAAATATCTTTTATGTCGATAAGCATGTATATAAGTAGACAAATACGTCATTTTCATAATTTCGTTATCTATCTACGGAGAATTTAGGAAAAAATGGTTAAAAACTATGGCAGCAACAAAAAACTGACTACTGAGTTGACGATACCCTCAAGATGCTTATTGTTTTATTGACAACATATTTGTTACCTACTCCTCATAGATACAAGGATTAATATTTTGTACACCAGACGCGCGTTACGTCTACAAAAGACTCATCAGTGACGCTCGAATAAAAAAAAAATACTGAAAGTGAACTTATTGCTCCCTCATTTTTTCTCTTCCCTTCCTACTAAGAAAGTAGCAACATTGGCACCGTTAGTGAAACAGGAACTGTCTGCACATTTTTCCTATCCAAATTCACTCAAAATTGCTCATCTGGGGTTTTTTGTTTGTGATTTAGTTTTCTTTTCTTTATGTTCTAATATCTGTGCTTTTCTTTTCTTTATGTTCTAATGTCTGTGCCGTTTCTCTAGATAATTGTCTTTGTGCTTTGTCTTAAAATTTATTTTCCATACCACACTTAAATATTCAGTAATTAATACTGATAACAGAGTTACTAATGTTATATAAATTTATTTATTTCTAATTGATTAGATTATAGAATTTTCCATATCAGGTTTATATAATAACCGGTTATGAATAAATGGATTTTAGTAGGAGTACAGTAACCCTATTATATACGGAACAGGAAGTGTTAGCACTTCCGAGGGATCAAACTTCATCCCGAAGTTGCACAATATTTTGTTTTCTGTAGCGTTTTGTTGATTATAGTTTGACTGTCTTTTCCCCGCACATCTTCTGATATTCATTAATAATAATAATAAAGATAGTAAAAACTAAATAAGGAAAGAAGTTATCAAAACGCGGAATCCTAACACTAAAAAAACACAATAAACTAGTATAATCCTAAACGTACATGTAGTAAAATAATCTTGAAAATATTTTTTATGTTGATAAACATTTATATAAGTAGACAAATACGTCATTCTCAATTAAGTTCTTCAAGTCAAAAGACATCTATGGAGCTTAGGACATTTCCACGAGGTTTTTTAAGCAAATAGTAGCACGCAATGTCGTATAACCCACACGATAACCAATGAGGGGATATAATAACGATAATTTGTAGACATAAGAAAAATAATAACCTTAAAAAAGATACGTTCCTTATCAACAAATTTATCAGATAATTCATTTTTTTCCAATAAGTAAACCATTGTAACTATCATTGATAAGTATAGGTTACAGGGAATTTGTAAAACTCCAGAAATGTCAATAGTTATTATGAATTACTGAATTGATAAGAGAGACGAATGATATCAAAGGGACATTCAAACCCACCAGTCAAAAATAAACTAACAACGTCGTGGCTAAAAAAGAAAAAGACAAACAGACAAACAGACACACAACAGTACACAAAACACAAAATAGGAAACTAAAGACTGAGCAACAGAAACCCTACAAAAACTGGGGGTGATCTCAGGTGCTCCGGAAGAGTAAGCAGATCCTCCTCCAAATGTGACACCCGTCGTGTTGATCATGTTTATACAAACCCGGTGATAAGTGTAATTCCGTAGGTCACATTCGTGGAAAAGGGGATGGATTGTAGTTACAATAATTTGAATAACCAACTCGTGATGGCGTCCATAAAATTTACGAAGGGATTATTTCAACTTCACCACTTGGAACTCCTGGTTTAATATCTTTCGAGTGAGCAGCAACCCATTTATCAAGGAAATCATGATAGGAAATAATAAGTGAAGGTATCAATCGTAGATGTCTGGATTCACATTGTAGAAAACGATTACCATTCAGAAGCACCTGAGATCACCCACGATTTTTGGTTTGGTTTGTGTTGCTCAGTCTTCAGTTTTCTATGTTGTGTTTTGTATACCGTTGTTTGTCTTTACGTATTTTGCCATAGCATTGTCAGTTCGTTTTTGAATGAGTCTCTTTATCCTTATTCTTTTGGAGCTTATGCGATTCTGTCAGTTGTTTACACTTGATTTGTAGATTCAAATGAATTTACGATATCTGAACATCGGTTACCCACTAGTGGCTATTATTTTACATGATATCTTACAAAATCACTAAAATAAATGAGAAGTCTTTTATACAGATTCAATGGTTTAATTAAGAGATACAAATGTGTATAAACTATTTCTTTTATTGAAAAAGTTTATTACTTCACTCTGATTCCTTATTATGTGGACTTCAGTCCTAGGATTTTATTTAACACCAATTCTCTAGAAATGAGGCTTATTTTGTAAATAAACATTTTATCCCCCAAGAACATGTTGATCTCGGATTCATTGTCCGGGTTTGAATACTTTCTTTTCAATTTTGGTTTTATCAGCTAGTCAACGTTTGTATGATGAGTTTATGTATTATTAGATATTTCAGCCTCGAATTTCACGGAAGAGATATTACTTGTCGAAATGTCCATCTGGTGCAGTAACATTGGTACCGTTTAATGTTACTGGAAAAATATATATCAAGCAAGTATGGTCTTATACGAATGCATAGAATAAAAGCTATTTTTATTGACAAACAATTGCAATGTAGACATAGATGCAACTGGTAATGAGTAAATTGTAATAGACAAGTCATCATTCAGGTCAAAGTTGACCAATTTACGACGTTTTGTGTTTGCTTACTTTGGTAAATGTCATATTTTGGATTCTGTAATATTTAAATCATCTAAACTTGCATGAAAAAACTCGTCAATGATACTAAGGTTACAATTTGGTACGCCTTACGCGCGTTTAATCGACATGAAGGCTCACCAAATGGAGCTCGAATTAAAACAGTGGGAAGGCAAAGTATACAAAGTTGAAGAGCATCAAAACAAAAAGCTCCGAAAAAGTGCCAACTACGGCTTAAATCAAACTATTCCTTGGTACACACGACTATTGGAATAATAGAAAAAACTGATTGGGACATTTCATTTTTTAAAGTCTCATTTACATTTTGACATTACTGACTTTCAACTTGAGATTTCTTTACAGACGAATTTCTGCCAATTACACTGAGGGTCGTATGGCAGTTAACTGATCGATCGGACATTCATCTTTTAACAACTGTTATGACCGTAGTAACATTAGGTTTCAATGAAAAACAACAGTCATATTCCTGACTAGGTACAGGCATTTCTTTATGTAGAAAATGGTGGATTAAACCTGGTTTTATAGCTAGCTAAACCTCTCACTTGTATGACAGACGTATGGAATTCCATTATATTGACAACAATGTGTGAGCAAAACAAACAGACATAATAGGTAAAAATATCAAAAATTGAAGTACAGCAGTCAGCATTGTGTTATAATCTTAATCACTATAAAACAAATTACTATTTCAACAAAGAAAAACAAATTGGCATATAGACACTGAACATAAGTTAAGGCCCCGGCAAACTAAACCAAGACCATGAAGATCCCTCTACAATCTATAAAAAATAAGATCACGGTAAGATCGTAGTATGGTCGACTTGAATATTCAATATTTCATAGTTTTCACGTTCATACCACGCCTTTGATATGATCCTAATAATTCCTTCTACGATTCCGCGACGATAGTAACACGTTCTAGTTACGATCTCGTTACGCTCTTGTTATGTCTAATAAGACCTTACCACGACTAACACGATCGCAATACGAGTCTACTACAATCGAACTACGACTCCACTACGTTTCCACTACGTTGTCACTGCGCTCTTTGTCCCTATAAATATCTTGACTTTCCCATTGTACACACCAGTTTCCTTTGTGAAAACATGCCGCCAAAGGTATCAAAAACACTTAGAGATCGTGATGCTAAAAAGAAAGGTAGAGTTAGAGGAAGGTATAAGAAGATGTGGTATGAGTGCCAATGAGACAACTCTCCATCCAAGTCAAAATTTAGGCCAATTAATTTAATCCAAAACATAACAAAAATGACGGGTTCGGATGAGGAGTCTTCTGCTGCAGATAAACCTGCAGCCCCAGTCCCAACCATAGATAACAAGGGATATTAAAAAAAAACGGCAATATCAAATGTCACAAACACTGTCGTGTTTTACTGTGCTGTTATCATGAGTTTTTGACATGGTACAGACCCTACTGGGTTGTTGAAGTAAAGTTTTTAGTATTCTCTTTGCCATTTTGCTGCAATGGTGTCCCTGTTGGGTCCTATAACGATGTTGACTTCGTACATATTTGCATTTGCTCTCCATTGCCCTGGAACTATATTGTGGTGATCGTCTTTAATGTCTGGTTGAGTATTTTGCAAGGTTGAATATCGTATTCTTATCAAATTGTGAAGACAAACACAGGTCTCAATTATGACGCTCACAATGTCTGGACCTTGCATCACTGTAGACAATAATATCAGCCATCTCTGCGCCAAAATCCAAAATACATTTTTCACTACACGCCTCCCTCTTAAAATTCTGTAATTGGTTAAGTCGGTCGTAAAGCCCAAACTGGAGCCTTCTTTCAACAGAAAGCCAAGGGCGCACCCAACAGGACCTATGCTATCTTGTATGTCTTCTCCTTCTTATAATTAAAAGTGTGGCCTGATCAGCCATATCGATACAGTGCAGCTGAATTAAAGATTGCAGAAGTAGGTTTTGCTCTTGTTTATCCATGGTTGAACTACAGGTAGAAGTTATTGCATCCGTTTTCTTTTATATCAACAGAATGAGGTCATGCAATTATCGTGGCTAGGACGTAGTAGTATCACAGTAAGGTCGTACAAAAGACGGCAAGCGTGTAGTAACAGCGTTCTAGTGTCTTCCATATCGTAGTTTAATCGTATCAATATCGTAGTAGAAACGTAATAAAGACGTAGTGAAATCAGAATAGTCACAGTGAAATCGTAGTAAGGTCGCAGCAAAATCTTTTCTATTGGCTTCCCGATTGTACCACGTTTCCAATACGATGCTTCTATGCCCGTCCCGATCTTACTACGTCCTTACTACGACCGTCCTACGCTTCTTCTACGACTAGTTTTGGTCACGACTGCACTACAAATTTTTGAGCATGTTCAACTTTGGTCGTGGACCTCCACGATCATGAAGACCTTGACACTTTCTTACTAGAGCATAACCACGACAACCACGATCTTACTACGACTTCTAATTTTTTTTTATAATTTCTGAGGTCGTAGCGGGATCGTGGTCTTAGTGTGATGGGGGTATTAAAGACTTATGGAAACCTCCATAGAGTCGGTAAACTTGTGTAGGGATAGCTCGTTTACTTGACCACTCAAATATTGAAGACATTTCTTACATATGTGTGTGATAATTACTCGGAAAGTTTTATTAATTAGGTCAATAACGTAATTCATTTCCGGTAGGCGGAAGTGGTAGCATTTTTTTCAAATCCTATCCAACTGTTTAATGCAGATAAGATGAACATTTGATTTTTATTGGTTCACACTGTATTTTATCATATTGCAGTGTGGTGTGAATATTTTTAATGTCTTTTTAATTAAATTAAATCAGGCTACATGTAGTTGAATCAGTATTACCACATCTTACTACAAGAGTCTAGAGGATGGCATTATGCAGCTTTCAACAAGGGATAAAACACATTCCGTATAGTAAGTTAAAATAATGATATAATGCATGACAAAAAATAACAAATATAAAGAGAAAATCAACGGTCCGATTTATATTAAAATAGAAATGAAAAATAGAAACAGACGGACATCAGCCGATGACGATAACCACTGAATTAAGGCTCCTAACGTGGGCCAGGCTCATACAGAATGTTGTGGTGTTAGACATTTTTGTGAGCACTAAACATTCTACTTACTCGAGACAGTGGTTTAACTGCACAATATAATGACAGACTTAAAAACCTCATCAGATCTGCACTTAACACAAAAACAGAACTTAACAAAAAGACCACCAAGGTACGAGTCTCAGAATAGTTGATTTTATATATGCAAGTATGAATCGTTGAAAGAATCATCAGTGAAAAATCATGTTTAATAAAGTAACATTTTTGAAAGATACTAAGTATGTCTATAATATAACAATTTACAATGAATATTTGTGTAATAGTGTATTTTGATTTTCTTGTAAATAAAAAAAATTGATAAAATGTACTTTTAATTTTTAAATAATTGGTTTTTTTTTTTTTTCAAGTTTTGTCGAATTAAACAAAATCTATGCAGATTAAACCTTTTACAGACTCTTTGAGAAGCTGTTCACTTTATATACACTGGTTAATGGAGAAATGTTTCCATTGGACCGTAAAGTCAGATTCATCTGCGCATAATAACATTCTTCTTTGACTACAAAGTTGCTGTCCGGTATGATGTTTAAGAACCATTTTAAGAATCAACTTAAAAGGTGAATCTCTATACTCAGTAATTTGAGGCCAAGTGCGATCAACAGGATTCGTCACCAACAGAAAATGCGAACCAGACATCCAACTAGTACGCAGGAAGCATCCCCCCTTAAACCACAGCCCAAATATTCTTCTATTACCTCAGACCAAAGTTTCTTCGCTTTTTATTACAGACCGAAGTAGAAAGACGTCTAGTTTCATGCATTGGAAGACTTAGAAAATTCCGAATCAACAGCAAGCACTTCAACGATTACTGACAACTTAGGAATTACTACATAACAAAATGACCAAGGATACGAACAATGTTGAAAGATGGCACAAAAATCTGACTTTAGTCAAAGAACTTAAGGAAGAGAGGCGGCAAACGAAGTGACCATCATACAGTACAAAAATGGAAGACTACGACCAACAAAGTGAAGAAAGTACGCACAACTCAAAGTTCGCCTACAAAATAAAGAAATAAGGATTCCAGTGTGCTGACACTTTTATTTGTGCCATAGTGTTGTATCTAATATATCATGTGTGATTTATTGTAACAATGAATTATATATGATAAATTTTATAACTGTACTTGCTCTTAATGTGATTTACAAGTATGTTTAATATGGAGAAATAGTGATTAAGGTTTAATACGTGCTATATAGAGACTAAATTTGTTATCAATGACATGTCAATATTGTATCAAATGCACGGTTAAAAGTGTGTCTGAGAACAAAAAAAAAAAAAAAACAGTTAATTTGTAATTATGACCATGTCATTGATAATATATGTCTTAAAAAAAGTGCTGACTACTGGGTTGGTGATACCCTCGGAGAGGAAACCTCCACCAGCAGTGGTATCGGCCTAGTGGTTGTAATTACATCATAGAAACCAGGCTTAAAAGGTTGTACGCCCGGAACCCGTTACGTCTACAGAAGAGACTCAGCAGTTACGCTCGAATCAAAAAATTTAAAAGGGCCAGATAAAATACGAAGTTGACAAACGGACATTTTCAGTTGTTTATATATACTAGAAATATACTAATGAGAAAAACTAAAAACTAAAAAATACAATATATTTTTTGTGAACAATTAATTTTTTCTTACAATGCAAAAAGCTTTATGCACTACATAATTATGCAATGTAGAATGCAAATGATTTTGTGTAATCTTAATCTATCAGATGATTCAAACCAACTGTATAAAATCAGATACCAATGAAAAATATGCATCAATTGTGGTCATCCTTCTATTTGAATAGGGATAAGAGTACCTTACCTTAATAAGTAGTAAAATTCGATAAAAACTTTGAAATAGCTTGTTCAATGACAAAAGATATGTGTATGTTCTGTTTCTTATTGTCAAATCCCACTGTTATTTGTTATATGTTTCGGTATCAATAGAAGCAGGTTTCTTTGTCGAAATAATGATATCATACTTGCAAAATATAGCAAAAACAAATAATAAAATGATGACAAAAATTTAAACAATGAATGATTAAATAGATATATAAACCTAAAATGATTAAAAAGGAAATCTGCCTTTTAGCAATGCATATATTTCATTTCTATATACCAAAAGATAAATCTTCCAGGCATTAATAGACGTAGATATTTGTCTCTGTAACGAGGAAATAGTTTTTCTAATTCAAATTGCGTCGTTGCTCGCATAAACTTTGATCGATCCTCTAAATAATTAATATTGACAACATAAGGGATATTATACGTCCTGTCCAGTTTTACCGTAAAATGTCAACCATATTGTTACCAAGTAAATATATCTGTTCCAAGTCATTACTTATTAAAAGAAACGTACGTCTAGTCGAAGTTGAAGCATACACCTTTTAGTAAGAAACCAAACAATAACGAATTACAACACATCGTTTGCACTGAGAAAGGAAAACATGATTTACCCTTACTCTGTAATGGCTGATGTCATATTTAATAAAGATAATCAAGATGTTTAGACGTCCGATCTTTGTTTTCAAAGGCTTCACATTATGGTCTCTCCTTTTACATACTGACATAACGCTTTCAAAATCTTTGGATTCATATATAACATTGTCAACAGTTTTTATGCTTTTTATTAATTGCAACGCAGAGTTTCATTTTGTTATTGTCTACTACCAAATGATAAAAAAAAAAAACTCGTTACAAAGACAACTAAAAATAATAGGGAAAAAAATCTTTATAGAGTTACCAAAATACTTTTTATCAAAGATTATTAATTCTAAACTGAAAGACATTCTTCAGATATTTGTATAGTAAGAAGTTAGAAGTGTATGAACCATAATCACAAGTCTACTACATTAATAGCAGATCAAACACGAAGAAATGAAAACAAAACAAAAACCTACTCGTGTTTCTATCTTCAAATATT
The DNA here is from genome assembly GCA_017311375.1 of Mytilus coruscus. Lineage (NCBI taxonomy): Eukaryota > Metazoa > Mollusca > Bivalvia > Mytilida > Mytilidae > Mytilus > Mytilus coruscus. Next base: position 60,737,109 of record CM029602.1, on the reverse strand, counting down.
GATATTAAAAAAACAACCAACTATGAATCAATTAAATATTGATAAAAAATCATTAAAGATTACAGACTCATGTTTTAGTACGCCAGACCCTCGTTTCGCCAAATTTAAACTCACCAGAGGCACTTGATTCAATACAGTTGGAAGGCTAATTCAAATATGAAGTTAAAGAGCATTTAAAAGCAAACTTTCAAAGAAGTTGTGCCAAATCTGGTTAAGGCAATCTATGCGGGGTAGGAGACCTTAGTATTTCGAATAATTTAACATTCCATAAAGTTTTTAAGCTATCTTATCAATGATAATTCATATATGACTACTTTTAGTGGTAATATTATGTATGATAAACGACACGTCTTCGAGCAATGACATCCATCTATTGTATAAACAATCATCTATAATTGTTGGAACATGTATCTCTATGAAATGTTTGAAAAAAAATAGGATATAAACAGTTATACCATTGCAATCATTACTTTTTGCCGATTTCAAAGAGAAATGTGAAAAAACTTACGATGAAGATTATATCAGAAAAGGACTATAACTTTGCATTTCATTAAACTTCGTATTCACAACTATTTGCTGGATCTGTCATTAATGTCAATAAATGTGCATGTATATTTAACAGTGTATTCAGATATGGAGTATAAAGCGTGCGATTTATCTAATATAAATTCATAAATAAATATTTATATATTCCGAATTCAAAAAACATAATAGTAATATTAGTAATATTAATACAACAAATGTAACGTTAAAGTCTGCGAAATTATGAACGTAAAATTAGAGAGGCATTATGACGGATAAGAAAAGGGGTCAAAGTTAAAATTGTACTTCTACGTTAAGCAAATAAGATCGTCGTATTTCAGCGCACAAATGTAAACCTAACAAACCCGGTTAATATTTATAAAGAAAATTTGAAGGTCACAAGTATTGAACTAATGAAGCAGGAGTTCAAAGTGGTAAAGTTGAAGAAGTCATATCTTCGAAATGTTAATGAACGCCATCACGAGTTGGTTGACTTTTACAAAATTTCTGTGTCAACAGATATGTTCCAATTGTTGTAACTAAATTCCCGGTTCATCACCATTTGAGAATTATCGCCGAATTTGTATTAAACATGAGCAACATGACTGGTGTCGTAGTACTTAAAACTTGACGAAACGTTTGAAGGTCTCCTTAATTTATACTTCCGACCTAAGTATTAATCCGATTTCGTTGCACCCGACACGATATTATCTCTTTAAACAATATCTATATAATCCAAAATCACAAAACAAAATAGTAATATTTATACAACAAATGCAACATAAAATAGTTCGAACTTATGAACGAGAAATATAAAATGTGGTTTCATGAAGAATGAAAAAAGGGTTAAAGGTTAAATGTTTACATCTACGTTAAACAAATCGAATCGTCTTTCAGCCCACTATTAAAACCTGACAACCCCGGTTACGATATACTAATATTCACTATCCCCATCAATAACTCAAATAGTTTGCCATCAATTTTAAAAGTATTGTAATTTTATTAAAACCCTTGGGACCGCGGTGGCGAGTGGTCTAAGTAGATCGACTGCTGTATCACGAGCCTGTCAGAACTGAGGGTGTGAGTTCGAGCCCCGCATGTGGCAGGTGTTGACGACTCCAATCTTAATTCAATGGGATTGTCAGTTTTCCGGTCGTGGTTCTATCCAGGCACTCCGGCTTCCTGTACTAATAAAACCTACCGCCGCGAAATAATCTGTAATAGTGCTGAAAGTGGCGTTAAAAATTATCAATCAGAAAGTCAATATCAAAACTCTCATGGAAAAATAGTTATAACTTTTGATTAATGCAAAATTATCATTTATCAATTGAAAAAAATAATCTGAAATAAACTTTGTGAGCAACTTTTAATACTTACATCACATGTCAAAGGAAAAAGTCTCCTGGCAAAATAAATGTATTAAAAATGTATTAAAAATGTTTAACCTTTTCATGTCTTTTCTTTTAATCGACCTCGTCAAAGTCTGTGATAAGAGTCAATCTATCTGATTTATTCGAAGCTTATCTTCAAACAAGCGTGGTATGCAAGCAACAGGGAAACATAGATTATGTCTTTACAAGCCGTTTCCTTGAAAAAGACTTTCAAAGACATATTTTTCGTTAAACAACTAAAAACATGCACAATATTGAATATTTAATCAAAATTGTTAACAAGGAATAAAAAAAAAAAAAAAACATGCACAATATTGAATATTTAATCAAAATTGTTAACAAGGAATATAACAGTTGTTTTAATCAGCAGCAATAATCTTTAACAGACCTACTATAATTGGTTATTTTGGTCGGCAGCACAGAGATTTAAGTACAATTCGTTTTATATTTTTTTCCTACTACAGCCATTTTAACAGTCTTTACGGTATTGTAATGTCCCCTTGGTATCGTCCGCCTCAGCGTTTCGTTCGATCTTTACAAAAATTTACAGAATCAAAGTTCTTTGAGTTTCTAACAATAGAATAAGTTGTTCTTTTAACATTTAAGTATATGATCAACGAATAAAAGACTGCAATTTCTTAATATAAATATACACTGATAAGGACATTTAAATATAAACTTAAATTCTATCGGAAGTTAAGCTATGTATTGTCCTTCGAAACAACTTTACAAATTTGCAATGTATATCAAAATTCCCTTCAGCAGTGTAGCACTAGATAACTTTTTGGCTCATCTGGCCCAAACGGCCATGTGAGGTTCTGCTATAACTTGGCATACATCCTAGCTGTACGTCCGTCGTCTTCAACATTAAAAAAAAATATTATTCTCTGATACTCATTGCCAAAAATGTTACCAAACTTTACCTAAATTTTCCTTAGGGAATTTATTTAAAAACTGTATCTGGTGATACAATCCATCAGCAAACAAGCCCTCTGTTGCTAGACGTAAAACAAGGGGAAAATGCAGTTTTTGGCTTATATCTGAAAGACTAGGGCAGTTAGCATTTATGCCAGACTGCAAATTATCAAGGTCGATTTCCTTTTGAAATTTCATAAAAATCAGACAACTCATATTTGAGGTATTGCCCCTTTAATGTCAATTTTAAGCAAATTTCATAGTTTGTGGCCTATATCACAAACACAAAAACAGTTAGAACAAAATTGAAAAGGTAAAATTATCCACTATCCACAAGGGGAAAATCTAAAAGGCTGTGGAATTATCAGGACAACCCCTTTTGGAGTGATTACCTCTGAACTGTTAGATGTTTGCAAATTTCAAAGATGTTTCTCTTTTTAATTTTGAAAGTAATTATAGATAATTAAACATTTTAAATTGTTCAAGTTACCAAAACAATGAAATATAAGAATAAATCAATAAGGCAGAAATCGTCAATTGACTATCTTTATAAGAGTTATTGCCTTTGAATGATGAGGTCGATATTCAAATGAGTTCTAATTGTGCGCCACTACTTATTGACTTGTTTTTGTACTCATATAAAGCAGAATTCATGCAGAACCTTCTCAAAGCTCGCGATCTCAGTAGTCAATACTTCAGTATTGTCATGATTTATACAAAACTTTTCTTAAATTGTCATTTTATAAATTTAGCAATTGTTAAGAAATTAAGGTTTCATATCCCTCATGAAGTGTTAACTTTAGATGGATTTTAATATTATTTTTTGGGCCTTTTTAGTCATGAAGCACTAAAAACTGTTTCGGTCTTTATACATCTTTGGCTTTCAAATATTCGGCTTTGAGTGTTCTTGATGAGGGTAAATCCAGAAAAGTGCTTCGGAAGCATGAGATTTATGAAGTGTTTTTTTCATTTTTTTTTATAGCACTTGGTCATTACCGCTGCTTGTGGACTACCCGTACCCGAGGGTTTCATTAGCCCAATAGTCAATACTTCGGTACTTTACTGATTGCTAACAATCCTTTCCTAAATTGTCCGTTTATAAATTTAGCAATTTATAAATGTAATAAGAAACTAAGATTTCAACTCCCTTAGGCAAAGTTGACCTTAGATGGATTTGAATATTATTTTAGGTCCTTTTTGGTCATAACGCTGTTCAACTGTTTCGGTTTTTATACATCCTTGACTTTTAACAATACAGCTTTGAGCGTTCCCAAACGAAGGTAATTTCAGAACAGCGCTTCGGATGCATGAAATTTATAAAGTGTTGTTTTCATTTTTTCCAAAGACAAAAAGAAAATAAAAACATCTGGCAAAGTTCTAATTTCACTTTCACACATATTAATGATGTACTGTCACCTTATAAACCACATGTCAATGAATGCTTACATCTCATATATTCCAGTGAACTTGAAATTACGGACCGAAAGTAGAAGGTCTGCTTCATAATTTGATTGTTTTCTTCGATATTGACACAAATTGACGACTTTAAACTAGAATTTATGACATACGTGATCATTTCAAGTTTCCAATTGTCAACTTCCCATTTCTTAGCAGTAACATACCCTCTGCTCACTCGAATGGCGTTATCATATCTCAGTGCATACGTTTAGCTCATGCAAGTTCACATTATATGGACAGTGTATGTATTGTGCGAATCCTAAAATGTCATTTTTACTGTATCCGTGATGAATTTCTGATGCTGAATGATAAATAAACAAACGACAAATTCAAGATTTTTGAATAAAATAAGAAATAATATATAATGTGTACTGTTTTTATGAATTCATGATGTAGGTATGAGATGCGGACGGGTTTTCATCGCGCCTACAGCCATCCAGGTGCAAAATTGATACACAAATAGATAAATATTAAGAATAGTTCTCGAACAGAGCGTGCAAGAGATTTAAAAGTAGCAATTAAGTTTCATTTGCAGAAAAATGTACCTTTTAACATAGTTTTGAATGTTGTTTAACTTAAAACAGGTTTTATTATTCAGCTTGTTGATATTGAATCAAATTTCACTATACTGTTTTCGTTATGCGAGTCATGTTTACTGTCGAATAATGATACTATACTTTCATTTTCACTGTAGGGCGATTCATTTCTATTGTATATGCGATGCATTTTCATAGAAGGAAATTAATTAATTTTCATTATATAAAATCTTAATTCGGCCGATTCTCTAACAAAATTTATGAAGTCAGAAGGATTGATAATATATGCATACTTAGTGAGTGAAAGTCTGAGGTAATATATCAATAAATTCCTTAAATATGGTATTTATTGCTAATATAGTCAATTCTGTTTTTTCAAATAATTTGTCCTGATCTATATGTAGGATAAAAATTATTCTTTCCTATGACACGTAGTCATTAAATACATATATCTTGGACAGTTAAATCAATCCACGTCACTGGAAAAGCAAAGTTTCTGTTTCGGTCTAAATCTACATCGCATACTAATAAATTAAACGTCATTAGAGCTAATTTCCTAATGCTTGTAGTTAAAAGGTGTGGTTGGCCTTGATTGTGTAAATGTTGCCTAAGCATTGTTATTAAGACTGAGCAAACGTTTATACAAACAAAGCAAGCAAGCCAACCAAACCTTTAAACTACAAGAGTTATGAAAATAGCTCTAATGGATGCATTTGAGATAACAAAGAGCATTCACAAAACGATCTTCATTTCACGATTGAATGAATGGAAACGTTTTCATCTTGCACAAACAATTGACGCTTGGATGACTGGATAATTGATATTCATCATGCCATTGTGTATAAATCGTATACAGTAAAGAAAGTTCGAGCAACGGTCGAGTCAACTTAAATATGCTTGAATTTCTTATAAGTCGGTGTTACAAATAAGCCAATACGCAATTGTGAGAATACAAAGAAATAGTGAAAACAGCTTATTGTTACATGTTTAAATGGTTCTATACCACGGGGTATAACCGCCGTACAGTTGATTCCGGACGTAAATCGCTACATCGCGAAGCAAAGTTGGTAGATATACCGTTCTTATATTTACATCAAAGACTAATTGACTAACTGTTCAGTTAAGTATTCAATGTTTATGAAAACAAAGTTTACTGCTCTGGCAGCATTGTATATCAATTATATTACATGAACACCATGTGACTATTTTAAATAGACAGGTTTGTGAATTTCTTGTAAACATCGCGAAACAAACACTATGTGAAACTCAAACTTGATTAAAGTACAAATAGAGCATAGTTGGTTGGTTCTTTCACGAAATGCGACCGTGTATTTTGTGCTTTGTTGTTGTTAAAATACATAATACGAATGAGAAACCCGTTGCTTTAATTTTATTTGAAGACATTTACCTGAAAAACTGACCTCAGAATTTTGACACTGTACGATTCATTCTCTTTGTAGTTTGTTTTCTTTCTTTAGTACCGTTCGTTGTACATTCTTGTACTGTTCGTTGTGCAAAAGCCTATCAATACGGTAGAAATATGTATGACACGGCGTGACAAATGTTCAAAGCTTTTTTTAAGCATGTTATAAAACTCAAAAGAAAATTCGTCGTAGAAAAACGTTATATATTCATGGATGCCCTGCTCCAGTAAATTTTCGAATACATGACAAGATAATAGCAAACTCACCAACAATATTTGAATATTTATGATATGAACGTGGTTATACCCGTGTATATTCAAGTAAGCATCTACGACTAGCTTGCATTTCAAATTTTAAATATCATCAATATTAAAGTCATTTAAAAACTATTTACAGTTGTTGTATGTCGAATAATCATATAAAACGACAATGAAAATTCATCGCACTTCCAAAAATTCCACATCAAAAATGATTGCACTTACAGTGAAAATTCATCGCATCTATAGTTAAAATGAATCGCATTCAGTAATCAATATTATGGATTCTGCTGCTTAAATAACACTTTTTTGGACTTTAATCCTGTTATTATACATTAAAAAGTTATATTCTATTGAAATTCTGTTAAAACATACATTCAAAAAATCTATTATTTTGTATTTTCAAAAAGTAGACAAACGCAGTTTTTCCCATCATCCTTTATTCTACAATAGACATACTCGCATACAACAGTGAAAATGAACTAACTGGATTCGCACTTTATATACACTGATGGACTTCATTAACAGGAGTGTTATCCTTACATGAAACTCCTCAACCAGAATTATGAGGATGAACGACTTATCGACTCTTTATAAGTTTTACGGTTACCATCGCGAATTTACAAATGTATTAAGAAACTAAATATATTTACAAATGTATTAAGAAACTAAATAAATTTACAAACGTATTAAGAAACTAAATAAATTTACAAACGTATTAAGAAACTAAATTAATTTACAAACGTATTAAGAAACTAAGGTTTCAACTCACTTAGGCAAAGTTGACCTTAGATGGATTTTGATATTCTTTTTATGTCCTTTTGGTAAAGAGAGGCAAAAGATACCAAAGGGACATTCAAACTCATAAGTCGAAAATAAACTGACAACGCCATGAAATTGCATGGTAATGTAAGTACCGATCTGATGAGTCAATCCTTTTTTCACGTTGTATTGTTATTCGACTATTCCAGGTTAGAGGTGGGCTGAGCCCGCATAAAAGTATTAAAACCCTCCACATTTTATATGTGACTATCCCAGGGACCATGTTATCCAGTGTGTGTCGTTGGTTGTTGTCTTCCATTCCTGTTTTCAATTCCTTATAAATCATGCCTTTTTTTCTTTGAATTGCTTAATATTTTGTCCTGTCGGGGCCTTTTATATCTTACCCTATAGTATTGGTTTTGCGCACTTGTTTCATTGGCTATCAGACTACATCGCCGTAATTTTATCAAGTGTGGAATCTCTGATAAATTTTGCATCATTCTCACTTGAATCACTAATACATGTGTGCACTTATCAGTCAGATGATTAATCATAGACATGATGCTTGAAGATTGACATTGTGAAAGATAAACTTGCAGCTACATCATTTACCAACCCTTCCAGAGCACTTGAGGTCATTTTTTGTTTTTGGTGGGTTTCACTTACTACTGACTTTACACTACCATCGGAAATTAAAAGCTCACGAGTAGTGATATCGATCCAGTGCATATAAATGAAACAAACTCTTTATAAACGTTGATTCTTTTTTCTTCTTTTTTTAATGTCTGTCTTTCTCTAACTTCTGTTTTGGATTGCCCCCTTGGTATTTTCTTCCTTTTTCAAACAGGGAAATAACTAGTTATTCAAAGGTCAGTGTTTTAATGAAATCAGAAGGGCACCAAAAGGTCATTCAAACTCGTAAGTCATATAGTAGTGTAAAATATAGGTCCGACTTCGCTTCTTGTAACACGTGTTTCGCCATTAGTTTTCTCAACATATCTGAAATATTTTTATGCATTGCAGTGAAATAAAGCGAATGTAATATATGCCTGATAAAGGAGGAGGTATCATAAGAGCCATCATTTTAACACGTGAAATTCTTAATATTCTTTTAGCCTTTAAAAATTATGCTGATAGTAATGGTAAATGAAATTATTATATAATCATGACATTAAGTGCATAAATGTAATTTATAATGTCATAAACATGACCTTTAATTGCTTCTTTCACGCATAGTTTTGGAGATGTGCGATTTCAGGCGAGAACTAACTGTAATACATATTTCATCTAATCTAACATCTTTGAAGTAAACATAAATATATTAAAATATATTTGGATGAAGCATGAGGTCATAATATTAATCTCAAATTGAGGCTATTGTTTGGCTGTTGTGGCAAGTTTGCATTTATTGCTAAAATATGAAGCTACAATGCAAAATTTGTTGGACAAAATTGCAACTTATATATACTGATATCTTGCAGACTATTGTCCTTTAATACTTTTTTTGATTTTCGAATGCAAAGGACAATAAGAAGCTCAATTTCACCTTCTACTTTTATTCTAAAGAATTACACTTAGCTACAGATAATATGATATTAGACACAAAGGCATATAAAGGAAGAACATTCTAGCTTTTTAGCGAATATGTAAACTTTGTAGGGAGAAAATACAAGATGAGGTTCACATCCTCATTACATTTGAAAATTTAGAAACTTGTAGAACAATATGCAGTAAAGAGCTTTGTAATACATATCTTAGTTTGGTAGATGTAATCCTAAAAATATGATTGCAAGGAATATGGGCTGTGAGAATCAAAAAGTTCGAAAAAAAACTTTGGAATTAGTAGTCTCTGTACAGAAAGAGATTTAATTTACAAAATAATATATGTTCAAATCAATGTTAGTGAAATGACCTGATGAATCTTCCTTGCCCAATCTTATTTGCAATATTATATACATGTGCATTCTTTATCACTATTTTGTACACTGCTATATATTATATTTTACTTTACTTAGTTAATACTAATCATCAAGAATCAACAATAATTAGTGTAGTAAAGTGTTTGTTATTATTCTGTCATTAGGGTGTCTTTAATTAACAACAAACTTTTCGTATTGTATTATGGTGTATCGAATTGTATAGTATTTATTATAATTTGAAACGGAGAGAAAAAACCATAATATTGTAAAAAGAAGTTTTATACGTGTGCTCCAAAATTCTGCCTCTTTTGCTTTTATTAAAAAAGGACAGAAAGTTATAAATAAAATGAGCATCACATTTTGGAACAGTGTTTAATTTTTTTAGTGTAAAGTAATTACAGAAAATTAAATCATAACATTCCTGCATCCAGACTAGTGATATATCTCTATATTTTTATAATTTCTTAATATTTATACATACTAGATGCATTATTCTTTCATGTTAATTAATAATATGTACTTATTGCAGTAATGAGAATTCTTTGGACAATTTGTAAACCATAAGAACCTTATCTAGTATGTAAAGCTTTTTAATTTATAATAAATAAAAAAAGATGGTAATTCTAATGTTGAAGTCGGTATAAGTTCTGGAAAAGCTGATATTGACGTATACATGAACAGTGGGTGCATTTAAAATTAAATTTTATGATTAATGTCAAATCACTATCATTCCATATCTGCACTAAAATTATATTTTGTGTGGTAATATTAGACAGCAGTTGTAGTATGTGTTATTTGGAGTTGTGTTCAATTCATGTACATTTCTGTTGTTAAGGTAAGTTCAGAGAAAAATTATACATGTGATAATAGTTTACAAAACAACACCGATGTTTAGGAAGCAGATATTCTATTCCATATGCAGACGAAAATTCGCATGATAAATACTGTTGTACATCGTTAATATTCTTACTTGATATTTGTATCCAATGATGTCGCATAATTATGGTTGACCATTTTCGTAAAACTGCAACAAACGTTAACAAGACAAAACATAATTATTAAAATTCCTTGCATTTACTTTGTTGTACGTGAAAAGGAAACAAGATGACAATTAAGTTAAAACAGTGCAGTGAAACCTGACGTCTACATGCTTTGTATTTTCTTTGATGTTATTATAATCAGCACTAAGTCTTTCTGTTTTCTGCTGGGCTGATTACGAATAGAAAACGAAAGAATTGCTACACTTTTAAAATAAAACGAAAACATTGTAGAAAATAGTAAGTCACATGAAGGTTAAAATGACTTTAATGTTAGAAGAGAGGAAGCTATACATGTATCTTTAAGAAAACAATGAAATAACCGAAAAAACCAAAAGACATCTTACGATCAACACATGGTCTCAAATTTCCTATATGTTATACATTATACAGTATGTATCTTTCATGGAAAAGAAAACAATATAAAGAAATAGAATTATTGCGTTCAATTCTTTGTCATTTAAAATTTTTTTTGTGAAGCAAACATATTTAACTGATATGAATCTAATAGCATTTTTATAAGTTAAAAGTACAAAGTAATTATATATGAATTCTTATAGAACATTGTCACTATAGAGATACGGTCAACAGAGGAGACACATACCGGTATATACACCTTGCAATCTATACTTTGTAACTTGATATTCAGATAAAATCGTAACAGCATTTTATCTCTTTCTATTGTATTTCTACATAATGTAGTAATGGCATGTGTTAAAGTAAATATATCGCTGAAGATTTCATTCTGATTGAACCAAAGAAATTTTATATTAAGTAGAGTGTATGCTTAAAAAAATATTAATTGAAATTGTAAACAAACATATTTAATGTCCACAGTCGATGTTAAAATCAGCATATGTACTTTGTATTTGCTTTAAGTAACTTTTACCACTTGTTTATGCGACATTTATACCCAAGCATTAGTCATCCTAAACTTGAATGACAGAATGACAGAATGACAGAATGACCAATGTTCGATACAAATATCGTATTTTTTAAAAATTTACAACGCATTTGTTATGTTTGGAGGGTGTGTATTTTAGCAAACAATAGCCTTCCTATGTGAAACAACTGTGTTTCTCTTCTTGGCGACCTGTTCTTTTATTGATTAGAAGCAGTCTTGAAACTGGAGCGTATCAAGAAGATTGAAAAGAGGCTAACATGTTCTTAAACTTTACTTTCAGCTATAAAATGATGTAATCTCACCGAATAATTCAAAATCAATGATGTCACCAAACTAGAATTTACTATAAAGGACACTACATGTACAGTTAAGTATGCTTCAAATCTTGACTTGTCGGAAGAGAACTTCACCTACTGGACATTTTTGCAGCGCCTACATATGAATTGTGTATCTCCCTTTTGATTCGTCATTCAAAGTCTTGCGTTTCCTATCATGATTTCATTTACAGAAGTAGCTACCTACAAGAAGCCATTGAACCAAGTATTGCTTAGTGTAAAGTGGAAAGATTTACGGACTCTATCATAATAAGCTGACCGTTTTAAAAATCTGTGTTAATAGATGACCACTGATTTTTGTTACTTGTCAAAGCTATTATCCCGTCCACTCATTCTCTATTTCGACATCTCCTGATTGCAATTTATTACCGATTTTTTACTCATCATGAGCAACACGACGGGTGACTGGTGAAGCAAGCATGTTTTACCCTGACAGAGATAGTTCACTAAGGGTTTTGCACTAAGGGTTTTGGTAGGAATTGGTGTTGTTCAATTTTAGTTTTTAAATTGTATTCTGAGGACTGTTAAAGGTTTGGCTAGCCATAAAACCAGGTTAACCCTACCATTTTTTCTTAAAATGTCCTGTACCAAGTCAGAAATATATCAGTTGTTATCAAATAGTCCGTTTCTATATATGTTGGCGTTTGTTTTTTGTTGCAGTTCAGTGTTTCTGTTGTTCCGTTGTTTTCTTCTTATAGTTGATGTGTTTCCCTCGGTTTTAGTTTGTAACCCGGATTTGTTTTCTCTTAATCGATTTATGACTTTTGAACAGAAGTTTACTACTGTTGCCTTTATTTAAATGCATTTTCGTCCGTTTTCTTTTTGGTGTGGGTGTTGTTTGTCCTTCTTCGACTTATGATTATTGATTATTTCCCCTGTGTCATCTCCCTCTATTTGTATTAATATTTCGCCTTAACTTGCATCTCGTTTTGTCGATTATACAGGTATTATGATCTTTAGTGCTTTTAAGACTAATTTGTATGTTAATCTTCTATGAAGCTTTTGTTTTTCGATAGGTTGACTTTAAAAGAGGGAAAAAGAGTGCTTTCTCCTACTACATATTCAAGTTTTAGTCAAGTCATATTAAAACCTCTCCAGATAGTTTCTGTTCAATTTGTTTCCATCTTTCTTAGATGGGGCGATTGACAGATTGCAACTGATATATTGCAAAAAGCTTTAGACATACAGACATTGTTAAAAAAAATGTTGAAAATAGTATATTGACAAATACCGTTCTTTATTCAATGTAGGTTGTTGTCACATTAACGTTAACCCCATATCTTTTAATCATATTGAAAATATTTGTTACAGAACAGCTCATTTAAAAGTTTTTCGTCATATATTCTTCTAAATTGGAAACATAGATCATAGATGGATAAACGAAAATAAAAGCATTAACCTCTCGTACCAAGTTAGTTCGATTAAGTCAAGATACACTGAAGCCCACAAACAGAGAACTTAATATTAAAATAAAAAGTTGTGATATGATTGCCAATGACATAACTTATCCATAGAGACTAAAATGAGAACGATACGAACAATGAAAGTCACCGTACGATTTAAGTCAATGAGCGCAGACCTTGGTAGCATATAGTAAAAAGTAAAATCACAAAAATACTGAACTCCGAGGAAAATTCAAAAAGGAAAGTCCCTAATCAAATGGCAAAATCAAAAGCTCAAACACATTAAACGAATGGATAACAACTGTCATATTCCTGACTTGGTACAGGCATGTTCTTACTATAATAGGCATTAGATTCATTGGTAGCCTTTGGGCTGTTTTCTGCTCTTTGGTTGGGTTGTTGTCTATTTGACGTATTCCTTGTTTCCATTCTCAATTTTATTTAGACATAGGGACGTGGTTAAAAAAAATGTTGAAAATAGTACATTGACAAATACCGTTCTTTATTTAATTTAGGTTGCTGTCAGATTAACTTTCACCAGATATCTTTTAATCATATTGACAAAATTTGAAACAATTCAAAAGAGAAAACAAGCAGCATTCGCTATAGTACGAGAATACTTTTTCTCTAATCTCTAATATTCATGCTTTTTTTCACATTTCTCGATCGGTGTGAGAAAAATATTTCTCATCTCTAAAGAAAACTTTTTCTCAGCAAATGATTGGTCCAAATTCAATTATGACGTCAATTTTTTCTTGATTTCTACTGAATTTCCTATTGTGACGTCATGACAAAAGGCAACCATGCCTAATGACCTCACATATAAAGAACACAACTTTCTACAAATCTCTGAAAAGGAAGGATAAACTTTGTCTAGATATCGTCTAAAAATCATTAGAGAAACAGACTCCAACACTATATCTCGTTTATTACGATATTTCTCTACTCTCAACAAGCCTCGCGTTTTAAATGTTAAAATTTAACTGTCTCAAGTTGAGAAATACCGTAACACATTTGATACAATGGTGGAATCTATATATAAGAATGAAGAATAAATTAGAATAAATTAGAAATATATATTTATAATGACAAACTTATTTTCTTCAATTAACATTTTGTGATGAGATTATATAAATAAGACAGCGTTTATAGTATTAAGACCTTTCTTATGCACTTAAAGCAAGTTAAGACAGGCCTATTATAAATTCCCTAGTAAAAATGTAGAAGCTTTTTGATTTGATGGAAATGTCTAAAAAATGACTTTGAATTGTATCAGACAATATAATTGTTTAATTCGGTCGTCTAGAAAAGCGCTTTGGGTGCATCGATACAAATGTAAGATATAATTATGGCATGATGTAAAAGATACAATGGAAATTTGAAAGTTCTTATTGCCGCCATAAAATAACGTTCTTACTCCTTCAGTCATTCATGAACTGACATTAGCCAAAAACATTTTGCACGCGCTTCGAACACAGTAAAATTATATGCGTCATTTGAAGCAAGTGCAGCAAAATGCAAAGATAGAATGAAATGAGACGAGAATATACGTCTATAATAATGTGATAGCAACATCTTGACACACAAAAAAACTAAAAGACATCTAGAGTTTAAAGAAACAGTCTTCAACATTAGACATGTGTCTATACAATATGTCAAGTTCAAAATTGTTCCGAATGACTGGGTTCCTGACTCTTGACAGTCTTTGTAATCCTCTGACAACACATATCCATATTTTTGGTTACCATTAAAATATCCTTAGTATATCCGCATTCATCCTTTCAAACCTATTAAGGGCGTTGACTGACTTTGTCAGCACTTTTTTGATATTGACTTACTCGACTTGGTCTACCGCGTCATAGTGTAGAGCTAATTAAACTGCCAAATTAAGTAACTTTCTTGCCATTTGTTTTAAAAATGAAAATTGCTATCAGGCTTCAACCTTCGAAAGAGGGGTGTGCATGTATGATGATTCCTTAAAATATTTGTATATATATTGGTTTGAATGGTAAGATCGAGAACTTGTGTATACTCACGCACTGTTATGACTACATTCCCATGTTTAACATCCACAGCTTTTTTTTTGCCATGCACACCTTTCAATTGATCGCCTTCGCATACTGTTTCTTTTTTTTTCTTCTTTTTAATTCGAAATAACTAAACACAACGCTTACAAGCACATTATTTCAATTGCTTCACTGCAGATTTCCGATGTATTGGCACGTTGGTATTGGTTTCAATCAACAGAAAAAAAAAATACTTTCCGATTTTATTTTTCTAAATTCTTGACCGTCTTTGTATTTTCCATCTTAATCATTCCCTTCTCATACGAGATTTCATTTATTTCGTTTTGATTTTTTCCAACACGGTATTTGTATTTTTCATCTTTTGATATTTATATAGTCAAACCAGTATAAATATGTCGTCTACGGGACCAGAGAAACAATGACGTTATTTAAGAGGTGACCTTTGAATTGAGGTTCAAAATGCATAGGTATTACGTCATCGAGACAGGAAGAAGGTGACCTGTCAAGACGGTTTTATGTTTATGCTTAATAGAGGTGACCTTAACAGCAGGTTTGACTGTAAATTTCAAATCTTTTTCGTTATATATAGTCTGATGAGTATTCTCTAGTTTTATTTATTCATATTTGTCCTGAATTTTGACTGTATGACTTAACTATCCCTTTTTATACTTCGTTTTGAATTATTTTCTACTTTATTTTTATCGTAGTATATATCTGTGACAGGATTTCTGCAGTCTAGACAAAAATATCCAGTTTTCTGCGATTGATCCTAGAAAAATGTAAGAACATGAGATTTCTATCTGATTACTGATGCATATATGACCTTTGGGTGGAAGTGTTTTTCTTGAATTTTACAGGTACCGGTAGTGTTTAGTACGTTTAATATAGATACGTGTCAATACGACAATACGGGTAACTCGTAAAAGAAGAACATTTTATTTTTAGGTATAAGAACACTAAAATTTTGTTTACTTTAGTAACCATCATACTGGCTATAGGTTAAATTAAAACCATAGGTTTTTCGAAGTTACATATATCTGTTTATAAAAGGTTAATGTGATATTTCAAATATACGTGTCGAAGCACTTTCAATGTTCACTAAAGAAAATGCATTAATTGTATTTAAAATATTGAAAGTGTGAATCAGCGTGTTTGTCTGGTACAAAAAAGGGTATAATCATTTGCTTAAGCATGCAACATTTGCATCTAGCTGTTAAGCCATCCATGCATCCATACCTGCTTATCAGTAACTGTCCTTTCCTAGATTTAGATATTTTAGTTTTACACAGGAAACTCTACACAAAAATTTATAACAAAACGGAAGATTTTTCGTTCTGTATTGTTTATTTTCCCTTTCTAGACTGTGATATTCTTTGGTACCATCTTACGGTGTTTATATATCACCACGCGTTTGCTACGCCTGTGTTTGTTGTGAAGTTTTGGATTTTAATGAACGTGTGTATTACTGGTAAATTATAAAGTCAAGGATTTCGTTACCAAAAATAACTTACATTCTCTAAATGTTTTCATAGATACACAGATTTGGTTTGGAAATTTGGCTGTATTAAAGAAAACTTATTACAAAAAGGATAACATATCCTAATTTTTATGTTGTTTATCGAGCCTGTAAATTAAGATTCAATCAGGGTAAACTTATCGATCCTTCAAATAAACTTATTATACAGGGTTACTAATTTAACACTATAATCAAATTGAGTATTGTTTTGTCAGTATAAATATTCATTTGATTTTGATATCAATACATTAACACCAAATAAATATTATTGCTATACACCTTTCAACATTATGGCCATACATTCTGTCGATATTTATATATTGGCATTGCACAAGATCAGGTTTTTCCCTGATCTTTCAATGATGTCATTAAACTAAATCCATTGAATGTTGCATGTGTTTTGATAGATAATTTAGTCTTTGATACATGATTTTTTTATCAGTGGTTATTGACTTCGAACTAGCTTTAAGAAACTGCTAGTACTCTCAGATCTGTACTTTGTGTCTTTAATGTTTTTGTTAATTGTTTTGTGCTTTGAATCAATCTGATTTTTATAGTTTTCTCTTATGTTGTGCTGTTACACCACTGACCCAGGTAAAGGGGAAGGTTGGATGCTCGCAAACATGTTTAACCCCGGCACATTCTGTAAGTCAGGAGCCTATAATTCAGTTGTTGTAGTATGTTGCTGTATATTATATTTGTTTCGTTTATTGTTCCACTGGACGTAAAGCAACCAACAATCATTCAATCAATCGTTTATTGTTTTGTACATCAATCAGGTTGTTAGTCTTCCCGTTTGAATTGTTATATGTGTCATTAGGGGCATTTTATAGTTTGCTATGTGGTATAGGTTTTGCTCATTGTTGAAGGCCATCCGGCGACCTAAAGTTGTTGACTTCTACGTCATTTGGTCTTTGGTGGAGAGTTATCTCATTGGGAAGCATACAACGTTCTCTTATTTTTGTATAAGCATAAATGTATACATTTTACCGAAATATATATCTTTTAATATATTAAGTCGTCAAACAGAGTGATTTTGTCACCGCGAAAAATGTTAAGAAATATTATTTTCTTTGTGTGCTTATAATTAAAAAGATTAAAATTATGACTATCCAGATGGAAAAATAAAAGGAAATGAACTTATAAAAATACATATATATGAAAAAGTAATTTATTTATTTTTTAGTTAAACTAGTCTAGATTTTACACTCAAAGGTGTTCTCGATTAATTCTCAAATATATGTAATTGACTTAATTTTGATGTTATTTATCAATTTTACATGTATCAGTTGATTTTCTTTTAGTATTTTATGTGTTCAGTTTTAGTGTTTATATGACCTATATAGAAGTAGAAAATTTAACACTTAACCAATATAGTCGTACAGCAACATCTTTAAAACAAAATTGTTATAGAATGCTGTTTTCCACATTCGCTATGAGTAGAAGAAAATGTTTACATGATCTAGTAACGCTATTTCAACTTTTTTTTTTAAATTTGTGTTCGTTTTATCTTTTATCAAAATGTTTTGTCCACGCGGTTAGCAGGCGGTATAGAAATAAGACTCAGTTGTGACTGTTCGGAGCGAACATTAAATTTTTTTCTCCCCAAGGGTCGTCCGTTTTGCTGAGCGGAATGTACAGCTGCGCAGTAATGTCCGGTCGGATAATTATTCCTTGAATGTCTACATTCTTTAATATATCGACAAACTGCAAGTAAAAATCTGATGGTATTCAAGAAACAGTTTTTTTTTATAATTCAGTGTTGTCAAACAACAGGTATTTAATTATCTGTTTACATGCCTTTATTATACAAGATCGTGAATTGCGAACATTGAACACCGTATATATTTACTGAAATCGAAAACAAAACACGATGCCGAAAAAACCCAATATTCGATATAAAATTATGCTTATTTAAATTGCTGTTTAACAAGGTGCTAACAGAACACACATTATACATTTGTTTTCTTTTCATTTTAACACATAATGAGATTCCCATTTGAATTGTTCGAACAACTAAGGATTTTTCACTCCCATAAAAAATAACCTAAGCTGAATTTGGTAAAACCTTTCGGAATATTTTGGTCCACAATGCTCATCAACTTCGTACTTGATTTGTCCGGTTAACTTATTTGATTTGAGCGTCACTGATGAGTGTTTTGTAGACAAATTATAAGCCTTGTATCTTTGATGAGATTTTTTTTTACAACTGGGGCGATGCAACCACCTCCCCCGAAAATATCACTAACCCAGTAGTCAGCACTTCTGTGTTGACATAACATATTATTGGTGTGGTCATATTTATAATTAACAGTGTATTAAATTTGGAACACTTCGAAAAACAAAGGATTTTCTATTCGCAGGAATATAATATCTTTGCTGTATTTGGCAAATCCTTGCGGAAATTTTGGGTCCTCAATGCTCTTCAACTTCGTACTTGAATTAGCCTGTTTACTTTTATGATTCGAGCGTCACAGATACGTCTGTCATCTAGCGAACACATTTTTAAACCTGGTATCTTTGATAAGTTATTGGAATGCCTTAATATCTTTTACAAGCACATCGGTTTTCCATTGTACTTTTTAAAACAACTTTAATTGTAATTTATCTTTGCCTCTGTATTTGTGTTCATTTTAAATTTTATTTAAAGTCTGAGATTGCAATAATACAGATTGGTTTATTTATATATTAAAATTTTTAGGAATTCAATTTCCTTATGTAATCTTAAATGTTTCACACATTGTTAACACTGAATACTGTAAAGATTTAAGACAACAGTAGTCTACCGATGTTCAAATAACATACATCCATTAAGTAGATAGAAATCATCGTTAAAACAAAAGTTGATGGAATCGCATGATTTCCAAAAGGAACGTGACATGTTTCGTATAGACAAG
This sequence comes from Mytilus coruscus, assembly GCA_017311375.1. Classification (NCBI taxonomy): domain Eukaryota; kingdom Metazoa; phylum Mollusca; class Bivalvia; order Mytilida; family Mytilidae; genus Mytilus; species Mytilus coruscus. Next base: position 60,717,806 of record CM029602.1, on the reverse strand, counting down.
GTAACCGTCTCTAGATATGCCTACATCACCCGCCATTCGAACCCACACTTAGTTTAAATATCACAATTGGGAAATTTACAGTTCAGAAGACTATTTTGGCATCTAAAGATCTAGAACTGTATACAAAAATTATGATAAGTCCATGTTTTCGAGCTTGTTTTCAACTATAGGTTGTACAAGGTTATATATAAAAAAAACTCACAACTATGTAAACGTACAGAAATCTAGGTAACATAATTTTAAAAGAAACTTTGATGAGATAGGTTTTATTAAATACTTCCGGATTTTAGGAAGAAAAGTGGGGATCACCGAGCTTGTTGTCGTGCTACATGACAAAAAGTACATATTCACAGCACAATTAACTCTAAATTCATGGAATCGTGAGTAACAAATGTACCTCCCCAATATATTGATTAAAAAAAGTGTAAATAATATTTTCACCATGAGACATACCTATATATATGTTTTCTTGTAAATGAACAAATCATGCATAAAAATAATACTATATTGAAATTTACTTATTTTAGACACAAATCATACCAATCATTTAAGATTAAAAAGGCATTGAACTTTCCTTTCCAAGGAGTAGGCCTGAAATGTTGATTTGTATAAGATAAAAATAAATCTTGCGATAATATGTAAGTACTTCTATGATTCAACAACATCCTTATCTGTCTATAAAAGTTGATTATATTTATGTACAACTTACAAATCTGAAACTTGTTCATTAACCTAAGCTGTCTTCACATATCCATATCAAATAAAATAATCGGATCATGATCGGCTTTTGCGATTGATTACATCCATATCTCAGCTCAATTTTTGAATTTTGATAATAAGTCATTTCGGATTTAACTTCGAATATTAAGCTAGAATTCGCGGTAGATTAAATTAAAAACCGTAAAAAATGGGAAAAAGAAGAATATCTAATCAACTTTTTTTTAATTCCATAATAACTAAAGTTCGGAAACGTTAAGAACACGAGAACAAATAATTACAGAATTTCGATAGTATGCATTGTTCTTCGAAAAAAATAATCAAATGTCATACATAAACGTATACAAGAAGACATGGTATGAAAGATATAAAGTAGATAACACGACATATTATTTTAAAGTGAAGTATAGAAAGACTTTAAATGATTGATTGATTGTTGGTTGCTTAACGTCCAGTGGCATATTCAGGACGAGAACAAATTAACAATAAATACAAAAGGTAGGTTCTGTAATAGGGGCTTCAGGGATTAAGGTCGGAGAAATTTAGACTGCCACGGGAAATGAGGGTAGATTGGATAGGGACAGAAATTTAGCCTTGCAACAGGTCACCTACGGACCCCTCAAAGAGTTGTTGCAAGGGTTCTTAACGTGCATAGAGCGTGGCACTCTCTTTACACGAGGCATCGGATTTAACGTCCCCATTCTGACCGGACGTGGCTGCAAATTTGTACATCCCGCACAGCCAAACGGACGCCCCACTTTATCAAGGGTTTTACTGCCGGTCGGAGGAAGACCAATGGTGACCATACTTCTATTCCCCAGTCACCCTTGGGGGATAAAGACTTTAAAACATTGAACATTTGATGTCAAGCGATGTTACACATTTTGTCTTTGAACAGTCCATACAACGTCCAAATTATTAAGATACTCAAAATTGTTAAACAATAATCGCCAAAATTCCGCACAGACTACCACAACCACCAAAACCCGAAGCAGAAAAAAGGCAGACATAAAAAAAAAACAACAAACAACACATGGCCAATTTAGCCCCCTTTGCCTATCTATGAAAATAAGAACATTTGGTATGATTGTCAATAAGACAACTCTCCACCAGAGACCAAATGACACAGAAGTTAACAATTGTAGGTCGCGGCCTTCAACGATGAGCAAAACCCATACCACATAGTCAGCTATAAAAGGTTCCGAAATGACAAAAGTAAAAAAAAAAAAAAAATTCAAACGAGAAAACTAACGCCCTGATAAATGAACACAACAACGAAAAACAAATATGATACAGCAACAAACGACAACCAATGAATAACAGGGACTTGGGACAGACACATACAGAATGTGGCGGGGTTAAAATAGTTTGTTGGCGCCTACACCCTTTGTCATAACAGTATATAACACACCATAAAAAAAAACTGTACAGAGCAGCTATTAACAGGATAACACTTAGTCTGACTCGAACAAGGAAATAAAAAAAAAAAAAACAAATATGATCGCTACTACAGGAAGCTAGGTTAGGTAGCTACAAGAGTTGTCTGGATACTGCATCGTGAAAAAGGAGTTCAAAGAAAAAACATTGCACGCACTTCATGAGTGCCAAATAGTGAGCACTATTCATGTTGTCAGAATAACATTAACGGTACCATTTTTTTCTGCACCAGATGCTTATATCGACAATAAATATCTCATCAGTGATGCTCGAGGCCAAAATATTTAAAAATCCAGAACGTACATTTTGGAGAAAAAGACAAAAAGGTTGGATGAATTGATGTAGCTACATCTCCCATGTTTGTGATTATGCGTGATGCCATTAGAAAATTCAATAAGTTTAATGGTTTTAAATATTAAGCAATAAAAAGACGATATATTACTAAATGAATATTGGTCAATTAAGTGGTAGCTTTCATTTTCTTTCTTAACTTTATGGTACCCCCAAATGCGCGTACGTGTTTACGTGCTTTCTTAGTTTAAGGTGTTTTGTGGGTTTTACGCTAAAAACTGAAGATCAGTAGGCGGTATTTAAACCATCTAAGATTTTACTAAGAAGAATACTTAATTAAGGTGTTTCATGCATACCACGTACGTAAACGAGTGGCGTTTCCATATTTTACGTGTTGTTACTTAGAAAAATCTGAACTAAAGTACCTTTAAGCGTACTGTTCCTAAAATTCCTTAAATTTCAACGCTTAAGCATCGACGTAGTTCCAAATATTACGAAAAATTTCATTTTCAAGATCCTGATCAATGGAAATCTCTTGTATTAACTCATTTTTGAAAGTTGTTGAAAACGACGAGGAACATTTTCCGTTTCCTGTAATGGCTGATCAATGTAGACACTAACATATCTGGTTTCTTGATCCAAAGTATGTTGCTACTATTTACAAGTACAATTTAAACCGTATGTAGCAATTTGTAACTGTACGTCAATCATTATTCAGAGAAGACTTCTCTGTATTTAGACAAAGTACTAAGTAGACACAAACTGAATAAAGTAGTAATCATTATGGTTTTTCATCGCTTCTGACTTTTGATCTTACTCGGTGGGCAAATAAACAAGACAAACAATCATATCATTGTCCGTAATTATTGGAAAATTATCCCAAGGTTATGTAGTAGTCGACGACATTATGTTAAAAGCTGTAAATTCTTTCAATGATTGAGAACAACATGTTTAAACTAAAATTAAATATATTTCTTGAAGATCAGTAAACAGATATCTTTAATAGCCCCCCAAAAGGCTTTAAACTTTTCGACTAAATGTACACCTATTATATCTAAACGACAAATACTAGCTTGTTACTTTCATAAGGTCTTCACCTAAAAGAAGTAAAGTGTACCATCTTAACCATTACCACACTATGTAAACGTGTCCTCTCTGAAATGTGCTTTCGCGTTCTCGGTGTTCTGTGACTTGAATTTTGCAACAACAAATGATAACAAGACATTCAGTATGCTATGTTTATTTTGTTTTCTATATTGATCCTTTGCTTTTCAATAACAAGATATATTACAGAATAAATTTTGCATAAATTAATTGTTATATTTGCATAAAAATAATAATACAATTTAAAAGTGTTTTTGTGTATTGCCTGAACGTCCGATTGCGTTCAAGACTTTTGATAATTTAGTTAGAAAACAATGTTGCAAATCCCAAATCATGAATTAAACCCATCTTCAAAATCATTTATCTTTGATATAAAAGGAGCATGATCCTTAATGTTGCTGTATTCTTTTACCTGGAATGAATATACGTAGTCTGTTTAGTTAGCAAGTGAGCTGTGAGTTCGGGTTCATAAATTGTAAGACGGTACTGTGTCTTTACATTGTTGTGTACTGTGACTACGTGTTGTAGTAACATATTACAACCTCAGCTATCCGTTTTCATGTCCTGGGGTAATGAGATTGGTTTGTAAGTTTAGCCTTCCCATATCCTAACTCTGATGCTTTGTACGAAACTATTAGTCGATTTATACGCTGTCATTCTCTGACATAATAACCTCAACTCCGGATAAACACACACGTGTATAATTTTATAGGGTTTGCATGTGAAAAGTATCTCTACTTGCAAACGACTTATCGGATTTTTGTACCAGGCTGCAGGCCAATCCTATAATAAGATTTCAGACTGTCATCCAAAGTCTCATCCATTTAAAACAAACTGGTATGAACAACACTTAACGCTAAGGCATATATGAATTTCGTCAGTTTAAACCGCTTATCTCTTTTAGCTCCCTTAAAGCTAAGGATATTTTACTTTTATTTGTCGTAAGATTATCAGTACATGTACCATCACTTTTTTTCATGAAATGGAGAAGTTCGTTGTTATCTTTCTGGCACTTTGATAGACATGCATGCAGGTCAACTATATCTAATTCATTGAATTTAATCAAATTTTTATATTTTCGACACACCACGGACTCTTATATGTTTAATATATCTATCCGGTCATTTGCTGTTGGCTCGTCTTCAAAACCAAAGAGATGTACACCGTCAGAGAATAATCAAGAGGATATGTTCATTGTTGTGCCTTCTACACAAATCTTGTAAATTTTCATTCATCATTAACTGTTGACAGCGATTTCAAAACTGATTCATTTGTAAATACTTTCCATTGATATATATCTGTTTCCAATATGTTCCAACACGTCACAAAACTTAAAGTTTGGCGATAATTCAACTTTTTTACATCTCAACTCTTTATTTCCATGATTGGCTATGGTATGCTCTAGTATGTCTTTCTGTGCCAATGACCTCACATCGCAGAAATAACAACTGAATGGGTCCTTTAGGCGGTGGACTCGACGAAACATACAATTGAAAAAATGATTAGATTTAAATGGTAAAATGAATGCTACAAATCACAAAATACAGAAACAGATTCTTCGTAAAACTAAGAAAGGTCAAATGATGTCTTAAAGGTAAGAGCTGCCAAATTCGAAACGATTTTAAGGGAATTACATTTCTTTGCAGTTGTTGTACATCAAGTTACAGTACATTCAAAGTAGCATTGTACAAGAAGTCACAGTACACTGGACTGAAATGAACCCGAAGTCTCAGCACACTTGCAGACTAACCGACTATGTATATGCATTACAAGTAAAAGAATATAGCAATACGAGTGACCATGTTTGTTTAATATCAAAGATAAATAATTTTCAAGGGGGGATTAATTCAAATTTTGGCATTTGTAACAATGTTTTCTAACTAAATTATCAAAAATCTTGGAATGTTATCATACGTTTAAACAATACACACACATACTTTTAAATTGTATTATCATTCTTATGTAAATATGCAACTTATGTTTGCAAAATTCGTAATGTAATGCAGCATGTTATTTAAAAGTGAAGAATCAATATAGAAAACAAAATAAACATTCCAAACTGAATGTCTGTTGTTATTTGGTGTTGCAAAATGTAAGTTACAGTACACCGAGAACGCGAAGGAACATTTCATAGAGGACATCGTTTACATAGTGTGATTACTCAAATAAATCCTAAAGGAAAATTTAAAAATATTTTAAAGTGCCAATTAAAAGCTTTATATACAAAATGATTGAAGACAATGCATGTAAGAAACAACACTTATACGGGAGGTCTGGCTAGCCATAAAACCAGGTTCAACCCACCATTTTTTCTTAAAATGTCCTGTACCAAGTCAGGAATATGGCAGTTGTTATCTACAGTCCATTTCTACGTATGTTGGTGTTTGCTTTTGTTGTAGTTCAGTGTTTCTGTTGTTCCGTTGTTTTCCTCTTATATTTGATGTGTTTCCCTCGGTTTTAGTTAATTACCCGGATTTGTTTTTACTTAATCGAATTATGATTATTGAACTGCGGTATACAACTGTTGCCTTTATATATGATCCTTGTTGTGATATATTTCTAATTAGTATATTTCCCATCTTTCATGTAATTCACCTGTACTTCTTTGCAAAGAATAACGACGACGACAATCATCTTCATGTTTTGTATTATTAATATTACTTTTAAAGTTGAATAAGTGTAACAATTGAACACAAACTCATTCAAAAACTGCAAACACATATTACAAAAAAATGTATCTAAGTTTTTTTGTTGGAAAATTTTGAATAACATATTTATTGAACATGTATCTATACAGATAGGTACAGATAAAGTATAACATAAATTTACCAACAAGGTATCCGCGTGCACATATGATTATATTCGTTCAAAGTTTCTGGGTTTTCAAGTAAACGCACGTTAACTATAAGTACGTTTAAGGGAATCAAAATGGAACTTCTAATGTACATTTCTAGATCAAAAAACATATTAAAATACAAGGCTTTGATATTTGTGTACGCGAGACGTGTGTTTTTTTTCTACAAAAGACTCACCAGTGACGCTCGAGTCAAAACGTTGAAAGGCCATCTAAGGTACAAAGTTGTAAAACATTGATCACCCAAAATTCCAAAAGGTTTTGCCAAATGCAGCTGAGGTAGTCTATTTAGGGGTAGAACACGCGTTAAAAATATGTTCGTTCAGTTAGAATTTAACGAGCCTTTTTCATGTACAACATAGACGTCGCCACATGTTTGCTTTTTACATGAACTTGAAGGTAAACGCGCGTTTACTTTTCTAGTTAACAATATGTGGAAATAAGAAATAATCTACAGTCTATTATCAAAATGTCACTATTTTACGATACATTCTCATTATACAAATAAGGAGATTTGGTATGATTGTCTATGAGACAATTATCTACCAGAGTTCAAACGAAGTGAAGTGCATATAAGCAATTATAGATAACCGTCATGCTTTCAACAATGAGAAAAACCAATACATATAGTCGACATGAAAAATGTTAAACAATTCAAACGAGGAAAACTAACGGCCTGATTTATAACAAAACAATTTACGAAAAATAAAATGACAGACATGACCCAAAGACAACCACTGAACTGCATGCTCCTGACTTTGAACATGCACATAAAATATGTGGCACGGTTTAACATGTTTGTGAGCGCTCAATCCTCCCCTAACCTGGGACAGTTTTTAATAGCTCAACATCAGAACAAACTGTAGAAATCAGTTGCAAATGGCTTAACTCAATAGATCGGTACCCCAAAACAACTAACATAAAATCAATAGATAAAAATCACCGATATATGAGTACTGAAAGCTAGTTTAAAGCCCTTCCCTTTTTTGGTGTGTTAATTGTACGCATCATCTGTAATTTTTTTATTGCCTAATGTGTCCATCCAAAACACTGGCGTGCTCTTCCGGCTGTGGTTTTTCTTACATTTATTTAAACTTGTTAGTTAAGTGAAGTGACCTCTCTAGCAAATATGTCCATACATTATAACTTGTCTTATCAATAAGTTGTCTATGGTTTTCTGGCGACTGTTTGTAGGAAGACATAGTCTTAAAACGAACATCTACAAAATTAATTGCAGTTATGTTTTATGCTAGATTTTTGTAAATTTAAAATTGCAGACCAAAAGTCTGGTAGATTTTACAATTTTGGAATAAATCGTTTGTTTTAAACGACAAAATACATGTAGTAATTATCAAAGATTTGTCTAACAATATATAATCGCTTAATCGGTAAATCGAAAATGGCAAGTGGGGTGTTTTAATGTCATTAGTAATGTGATATGATGATTCAATGTAGCCAGGATACAATGAAAACCTCGTCAACGCGCTATCCGTATAATATTTAAACGTACGTTTAATAAATATATGAGCGGTATGATAACAGCACAAAGCAGTTATACGTGTTTCTCGTTTCTCGTTTTTTATATAGACTAGACCGTTGGTTTTCCCGTTTGAATGGTTTTACACTAGTAATTTTGGGGCCCTTTATAGCTTGTTGTTCGGTGTGAGCCAAGGCTCCGTGTTGAAGGCCGTACATTGACCTATAATTGTTTACTTTTATAAATTGTTATTTGGATGGAGAGTTGTCTCATTGGCACTCACACCACATCTTCCTATATCTATATACAAATTAGTTAGGCATTTAATAGATTGGAAAACTATATGTTTAGTTTATCGAAAGGTGGGCGGTGACCACTCAACTTGCAGACCGATTCGGAGTTCGACCATGACGAAAAAGGATCCACTGAGACTTATCACCAGTCCATTGCTGTTTTACTGACAGCTTCAGAATCTACAAAACGAAAAACTACGAATTTAGAAGATAAAAGTAACAAAATCCAGTCACCAGAATGTTCCAACGGTAACGCGTTCTCCCTATGTCTTTAATAACAAACCTTCTTGGATGGAGAATATTCTGAAACAACAAAAACACGTGTAGGCACGGAAATAAAGCAGAAAATAACTTAAAAATGAGGGGGGAAATGTCATAAAATCACAATCCGAGTTTAAGAAGATGCGTCAATTTTCTATTTAAGAGGTGAAGTAAATTACTTAGGATTGCAGATAAGTCTGATTGGACATTGGACACGAGACTGCAAAAACATAAAAGGAAAGACCAGGAGCTACTAGATGATATTTGTTTCTAAGGTCGTTTTAAAAAATCTCTTTGTTTTTTGAAACAATTTAATTCTTTATATTTCATTTTGAATGTTATCAAAGAAGGTTGTCACATTCAATTGCTTCATGAACATGATGAAATTAGTTTACAAAATAACAAATCAGAACTAGAAAATAGAAAATATTACAGATCTGATGACAAATGGATTGATCCTTGTAGTACCGGTCAGAGACCATGTGGATAATCCTTTGACAGTATGGATAGCGAGAAGTAAATACACATTATTTAAGATCTAAGACACGTGAACTAACAATTTGTCTTGAACAAGATAAAATTTGTTCTTGGTTTGAAATCTGGGTACCACCATTTTGATATAGTTTCTTAAACATCAAAAAATATTTAGGTTTTGCCTGGAATTTGGAGACGGGGTTAAGTTTTTAGTATGTACTGTACTTCCTTCTGAGTTAAATAAAATTGAGAATGGAAATGGGGAATGTGTCAAAGAGACAACAACCCGACCACAGAACAGACAACAACAGAAGGTCACCAATAGGTCTTCATGCAGCGAGAAATTCCCACACCCGGAGGCGTCCTTAAGCTGGCCCCTAAACAAATATATATACTAGTTCCGTGATAATGGACGTCATACTAAACTCCAAATTATACACAAGAAACTAAAAGTAAAAATAATACAAGACTAACAAAGGCCAGAGGCTCCTGACTTGGGACAGGCGCAAAAAAGTCTTGCATTAATATTTTTACAAAAGTTGTTCGACCTTAGTCAGATCTTATATTATCGGGTTTTGTACCAAGTTGACAAATTTGTAAATGGACACTTTAAGATTGCAAACAACAATTGATTTTCCCATAGGCGAAAAGAGTAGCCTTTTCGAGATACAGACTTTAGAAAGTTGATTTTTAGAACGAAACCTTGTCAGAATTAAGTAAGTCCAAAAAATATAGGTTTTTTAACCGCAATTTGTACTTATCTCCCTTGCCTATCAATTCTGCAATTAGAAATACGTATCTCGTCACAGCGTAGAAAAGACTTCTCATGCCCTTTAGGGCTACGTAAAATATATTATTTTGCCTTTGGTATAATGCAGAGTGGACAAAGTATCTAGTAATAAAAAATATTCGCTGCACGCAACGACGAATCAAGATTAGCCATGCTCTTAATTCTGAATACCATGTCATCTTCATAAAATGGCTGTGCTCATAAAATCTAATGGTTTATTGTAACCTTAAACAACTCAGCATATATACCATGTTTTAAAACCATTTAAACCGGAGGGAAAAGTACACAATATAGTTGAACTAGTTAATGTTATTCCGTAAGGTTCTTGTTAAAATTAGGTTGTAAGCAAAAGTGCCTGGAAAAATCATTTCTTTTAACTTCCGCTTTAGGAAGCATTTCACAAATCACGGATAGAAATTTGTTTACAGTTAATAATTTAAGACAAGAATTGATATAAGTTACTGTATCACTTGTCCCAGATATTTATTGTTTTGGAGAAATAATGTCTGTAACTTAAAGCCGATTTCCTTACTCGGACTGTTTTCCGAGATTGATATTTTCACAGATGCAAGTGATACAGCAGCTGCTGGTTATATTGAAAACTTCGATTAGATTATACACAAATATTTGTCAATGAATACTGCTGGGGGGAAGTCAGCCTAAGAACAATATTTATATCTAATAAGCTTTGTGGATATGCAAAAAATTTGTACTGTCTTTTTATACAGATAATCAGAATGCTGTTAAAAAAAGTTCACAAGGGGGTTAAGTACCAGATTTCTAGTCTTAAGACTTGTAAATATCCAACAGTTAAAATAAAATTTCAATTTTTGTTAGATAGAACCCTAGGGAATACAACGAAAAAGCTAATATGCTAAGATAATAGTTGAGAAAGATGACTATCGTATTTCATATTCCTTTTTAGCATTTGTGAGTAAACTTTAGGATCTAATTTTCAACAAACCGATTCCATAGGTTTGTTTATATCAAATTACCGAAGTAAATCCGAAGTCTTGTATCCTGGGTTCTTTATATGTTGTAGCTTTCATATGCGATTAGTCTAGTGTCGACATTAACCTTGTTTGGCAGTTTCATAAAGCATTTAGTTAGCCGCAAGGTTAAGGGAATTTAGATAATTCCGAATTGGCCTTAAATGCAATATGGCCAGTTGATTTTTGATCCTGGTCTAATCTATGGTTGGTATGAAATTGGTGAACTTGATCTAAATGAAGTAGACATAATTTATGAACCGGAATATAATTTAAATTCTGTATTTATCAGGGGAGAGGTTAATTGTACGATATTTACTAGGGCTTCAACTCCCTCGGGCAAAGTTGACCTTGTATGGATTCGCTATTATTTTCAGGTCTCTTTTGGTCATATAGCCCTTCAACTGTTTACTGTGACTTGTACATCCTTGGCTTTCAAAAATTCGTCTTTGAGCGCTCCTGGTGAAGGTAAATCTACAAAAGCGCTTCGGACGCATGACATTTAAAAAGTGTTGTTTCATTTTTAACGCTTAAGTTAGACGTCTCATATTGTAAACATTTCGGTTTAATTACAGAATTGTTTAACTCTATAAAATTTGATGCATTATGTGCGTTGGTAGTCACTGGATATTTTGCATAGATATTAAATGATTAGAAAAATATCAAAAAATTATTTAAAATTTTCCGTGTAATAAACTCTACATAAGTCTTTTCCTGCAACATTTGATAGAGACATAAACCCATTATAGTACTATCCACACATCTTTCCACAACATAGATGGGCTAATCGTATCGTCGGCGTACCTGGTCCATTCGGGTTTGAAATTTGCGTCATGTCTGATAAAGAAGAAAAAAGACACAGTTGATTAGAGTCTACAGATAAAGCTGTATAATAAATATCAAGATCGCGATTTCTTGAAAGAACTTCGTCTGTCTGGAATCTTTGATGAGTTTATTTTCTACTATCTATGTATTTGTTTATGTATAAAGAGATTTTGTGTTTCAATGAGCTGTGTAATATTAGTGCAAAGCACATTGCTTTTTCAAAGTTTGCATGTTGTATGTTATTGATCAGACAAGACATATTGTTATAGACGTGATAAGAATCTAAATGATTTGATTTTGGGCGTTCATGGTGCAGGTGGGATCTGAGGTTCGATTCGCACGCAAGAGGTTTTTACAGTGTTGTTTCTTTTTTCACGTATTTATATTTTACCTAATTTGTACTTTATCGAGAAAGTGCATACTATATACGGTATGTACTATCAACTACAAAAACTTTTTGGTTAGCGTCTTTTGTTAGATTTATTTGTATATCACTATGTTGTTTGATTTGTTTAGTCAGTTGTTTTGTATGTCTGTTATGTATGTTTACACAGGTTTGGCTGTCGGAACCCAGTTATTGTCTGATTAACCTATTATGTCTGTTTGGCTTGCTCATTCAATTGTGTCAATATAACGAAACTAGAAACAACTGTCATACAATTGGGATGTTTAGCTAGCTATAAAACCATGTTTAACCTACCATTTTCTTCAGAAATTGTCTGTACCAAGTCAGGAATATGACAGTTGTTTTTCGCTCTTGAACACAAGGAATTAGTTAAATAGCACTATTTGGTTTAGAGGCAAACAGTTTTTGTTCACACAGCTTCAGATCAGGCACTTTCCTTTCTGTTTTTTTTTTTTATATTTTTGAGGTTGGTTTTGTTTACACATTTAAATGCATTTTTAAGCGAATAAATTTGTTAGTTTTACTTAAACAACAACACATATACACAGTCTAAAGAATAAGAACAGTCACTGTAGTCCATAAAAATAACACATATACACAGTCTAAAGAATAAGAACAGTCACTGTAGTCCATAAAAATAACACATATACACAGTCTAAAGAATAAGAACAGTCACTGTAGTCCATAAAAATAACACATAAATTGACGTCTGTTGTAAAGTCGGCTTCGTTTTTTTTGTGGATTTATGTCTAAATTGATTAAAATACGAATTCAATATTTCCGTTATTATTTTTCTGTTTTTAAATTTTGTACAACCTTACTTTGGGCATTGTGCAAGATCGTAATTTTCCTCACGGTTCATACTATAACTGTATCAAATCTATTAGAGGCAGATTGTTTGATATGAAAGTGTAGGAAAGCATGAGTTTCATGTCAGCAAAAAAAGCACGTAAACACTGCTTTTAGTAACTCCCCTAAAAAAGTTCCAAGTGATGATTTGAAGTCATTCGGACGCCATCACGGGTTGGTTGATCGTTATGGCATATCTGCTTCGCAAATTACGACGGATATGTTTCAACTGTTGTAATGTAACCACAATCTTTAACTCTTTTCCTTGAATGTAACATGTAAATTATTTTCAAATAAGCTTCAATCATTCGCTTTTAGTTTGTATATAAAAATCTTTAGATAAGTCACAGAATACAAAGCAATTTATTTCTTTTTTTCCGAAGAGTTTAAGATGCAGTTGCATATTTATATATATTAATGGACAGTTGAATTTTTAGGAAGAAATCTTGATTGATATTCTTAAATTCATTTAGTTTAAAAGATGTAAATGATTGTACAAGTGCTTAAACACAATTCTATCCATGATTACTTAAGGTGTAACACCACTAATTCGGGCCCGGCCAGAAAGCACATACTAGTAAGTAGTACATATTTAACAAAAAATAGTTCCTACGCATGAGTGTAACTTTCAAAATATGTAGAATATCTAGGTATTTTTGGTATCAAATGAAAGCTGAATGACTGGTGATCATTGTAGAACACTTTTTGACATATAATTTTGAATATTAAAAAAACTGCACCAAATTTTAAAAAGTGGGTACATTTTGCCTGTTTGTCAGATCTGAAGTATCTGTTTAGGTACATCCGAAATTCAGGGAACCATTTCTTTCTTATATGCCATTAAAATATGTTGATTCTTTCGGCACAAGACACCATAAAGTGTTGCTTTAACTTGTAATGATTGTCACTTTATTTGAACTTAAAACAAAAGAGCTGTGCCTGCTTGAAATTGAAGAATTTAACATAGAAAGCAATGGGGCCATGAATTAGTGGTGTAATTCATGAAACCTTTGTTGGATATAATCAACATTTTCATAAATCCCGATATGTTATTGAGTTCGAGGAGTTTTATGATATTATTCTGTCAAAATGTGTTTCAAACTTTTCTTTCATTGGCTATTGGCTATTTTTTCATATTATTTTTCAGTTTTTGTACTTCATAATATCTTTTCACTCTTGACGTTAACTGCCTTTTTTGGGGTCTGATATCTTTATTGAACCAATGTTTGTCACTATGTCGTACAGTTTAGTAGGAAAACAATCTGCATCGATTTTCAAAAATTCTATTGTAAATATTTCGCACCACTGCAGAAGCCTGCAATTCAGTGGTTAACGTTGGTTGTTGTCTGTCATTTTTGTTTTTCATTTATTGTTTTGTCAGGCCGTTGGTTCTTTTTATTGAAATGGTTCACATTTTGTCATGTTGTTGACCTATAATGTCTTTAATCCACATCACTTGGACTCTGTTGGATAGTTGTATAATTGGCAATCTTATCCAATTTTCTTATTTATATAAACCGGCATTTAATATTTCTACTGTCAGAATAAGTAACATGTACGGCTACATGTGTCATACAGAAATTAATGTAAATTAAAGCGATCTACAATGCATCACTTTTGTCAATTTTTTTCCCAAATGCACAAAAAGCAACAGTCAATTAATCAAAAGCGAGACTAACGTCTTAAAACAAATATCAATCAATGCTTAGCTACATTTTACATAATATACAACAAATGCAGTTATAAAAGTTCAGTTTTTTGCCACGTCATCAACATTGATTGTTTTTAAGAGATAATCATATGATTTTTAGTACTTTCAAAAATGATTATCAAATGGATTTTAAATATTCAACTTGATTATTACATTTTTTTTTTTCAAAATTTGAAGATTTTAAGTAACATTCTTCATGTGCTTTAAATTCGTTGGTGTACCGTTTAAAAAGCGGTCGGCAGAAAATCGTAGTTGAAAGGCAATATAACATCATAACTAAATAAAAAATGAAAAAAGACATAATCAACAGTCAACACAAAAGTAGACAAATATAAATCATAAATGATATGATTTGCGTGTGCAGAACACGTGATTCTTTCGTCACCAACATATTTTTGTTGAATCTTTGGGTATTGAAATTTCTGGCTATAATACCTACTCGTAGTACAGTGGCTGATATTTGAGAGTAAAATTGCATGGTTTCGATGTCAGCAAATTAAATGGATTTCATTAATTCCAAGTGTTAGTACATCCCTAGTCTTGTAGAGTCCTCACCTGCTGCTAGGGGAATAACGGGAGATTATACACTTGCTCAGATTCCAAACCTTAATCTGATTTTGGATAGGTAGCAAAAACAGACATTGACGACGTGTCGTTTAGGAAGGAAATATTTTGAAAGAGAACACACCAACGGTTAATAAGTTACATATAAGAATATATTGGTGAAGCATGTGGTGATTCCTAATAGCCAACTTTTAACATAGCAGTTACTTCCCTTTACGAGTATGACTATTTCTTTATTAAGAAGAATATACTAGTCACATATACCACTTATATGTGTTAACCAATTCTATTGTTTATCTCAAATCAATATCTTGAAAAAATGTGTTTAGAAGATCCCCCTTTTTATGACACATGTACAGTTAGCCAATTTCATTGTTACTTTGTAAATTTATATTTTTAACTGATGTGCAACATATTAGTTCTGAATCAGGACTATGCATTCTTTTCTTTCTTTTTTTTTTTTTTTTTTTTTTTTTGTTCTTAAACATTGTCCGGGCTTTAACATTTCTATTTTCAAACACAGACTTATTATATTTGTTATAAAAAGTTATTCCAATAAGATGGTGTATTATCATGACCTTAATATGACCTTGACTCAAAGGTTAAATAATTGATTTTTTGGTGATATCTACCTTGCTTATCCTCTGACATAGGCTTTTGACTTGTGGTACATTTCTGCGTCACATCCAGACGATGTATTGAGTACCATTGCCGATAATCTCTTAGCTTGATCTTAGATCTCAAGGTCAGATAATTTAACTTTTTTGGGGAAATTTAATTTACAACAACTGAGTCGGTGTCGCTGATTGAGGACGTTGGTAAATTTACAGTTTATAAAATCTTATATTATTCGAAACACGAGGTTTTTCTACCACTAAGCAAGGATGGTTTCAGTCGTATTTGGCACTACCTTTTAGAATATTTAGTTTTCAATTTCTTCAACCTCCCGATGTCTGATACCGTTTATTGTCATCTAAATGACTTTTTATGTTGTTGGCTGTGCGCAAGATCGTCTCAAAGGCGTATCCATTTGTATATAACTTTTACTTTTGAAACTCGACTAGAAGAATCCAACCATAAACTGTGCGTGTACTCCAACGGGCAGGGTGAATTTAATAAATCCAGGAACACATGCGGAAATGGGGGTTAAGATACTTAAATCTAGATATATATATATACAGAATTTTTTTTATCGTAGATGACAATGAACATTCTCGTGTCTGTTGTGACGTTTTAATAAACGTAAAATATTTAAATCATTAAGTCAGGGAATTTGAGTTATCATCAGTTCAAAAGAGAAAACATCCGGCCTGACATTTTGTCATATCGGGGCCTTTTATAACTTAATGCAGATCTTTAGATAACAGAATATTCGTCTGATCTATATGCTTACCGGTTTTGTCATATTTCCGATCGTGACATTTTGTCTATATTTTGATCTGTATCTTCGTAATGGATTTAATTGGATTTATGAGATCTGAATAATCTATAATACTGTATATATGTGTTTTGCTTATTGTTGAAAACTGTATGAATATATGTCCTTCTGTCTTAATAAATAGTTGTCTAATTCACAATCATACCACATATCCTTTTTATTTACTATATATTGTTATAGTTTTCACTGTCAAGACAAGTTTAAAATCTGCAAATAATGGAGATATTGGTGTGCCCGTGGGTGTCGCAAGTCGGGCAGGATCTGTTTACCCTTCCAGAGCACCGGAGACCCCCACCCGTTTTTGGTGGGGTTCGTGTTGCTCACTCTTTAGTTTTCTTTGCTGTATATTGTATACTGTTGTTCGTCTTTTAATCGTTATTCGTTTTTGCCATGACAATGCCAGTTTGTTTTCGACTTATGAGTTTGAATATCCCTTTGGTATCTTTCGCTTCTCTTTCATGAAATACGACCTGTTGCGCATCAGTATCAAGCCTATATTTTTTTTCCAAATGCAACACATAGGTCTATTTTTATTTTTTAGAACAATACGTAGCTACAATTTATATAATATACAACATAAACATTTAGTAGTATTGAATTTTTGTCACTTCATCAAAACTGTTTGTATGTTACAGATATGTTTTTAATAATACAAAATTCTCTTTCAAAAATGTTATCTCTACACATGCTTTTCATCAATGAACAGTTTATACAAACTTTATAAATATCGTGTGTCTTTAATACTATTGCGTACTTTTTTGTCACAGCGGTCTGAAATGTGCATTCGAGCCTACAAGCCTCCAGAGATATAAGTCCGGCTATTGTTCATACTATTATTTCATTTAAGATGTCAATCAAACTGGAACATTTTAATACACTGTTTTCGTGAATGTGTAACTTTAAGTAACCGTGTTTTCGGTGTTGCAATTTTTATCTTTAGTACTGCAATCATTGTTGGTATGGTTTAGGTTGTTTAACAGCATCTCCTTTGTTTCCTTATCAGCCCCGCGTGGCGCATGCGTTCTTTCATATTCAAATTTCGTTGATACTTGTCCTTTGCAACAAAGAAGCTTTCTGAAACTTCGTCGGAAATTTTCGGACAGAAAAGCGTACAGTATAGGGTTAACGCAACTGTTCATATAAGCTAAGCAATTTGCAGTCATCTGAATACCAAATGTAATTGGGTTTGCTTCAAAATGTCCAAAATATTGAACCAAAAACATAATCTGAATTGGTAACCAGCACAAGGCAAATATTCCTACAACGATTATAATCATCTTCGTAACTCTTTTCTTTGATCTTATACTTTCGGCACGTTGACTTCCACCGGGAACAACTCCATACAAAAGCCTTTTTAACATAAATCCATACAAAACGCAAATCAGTGTTAAAGGTAATACATATCCGAAAGCAAAGAAGCAACCGTGGAATCTACGAGCAACGGAGTAATTTTGCTCTAGTATACATGTTGATCGATTACTTTCATAAAATTTATATTCAAGTACATGGAACTCGAAAGCTGCCGGGAGATTAGAGCCGAGAATCACAATCCATGTTAAAACAACCAGAAAGTTCGCATTTCTTCTGTTTCGGATTTTCATTGATGTGATTGGATGAACTACTGCAAGATACCGATCAAGTGACATGAGGACAAGGGTATATACACTTGCAAATGCGCAAACATACATAAGATAACTTGATATCTTACACCAAAGAGTACCGAAGGGCCATGTTGACATGACATATTTTGTGGCAGTAAAGGGAACACAGAATATAATAAACGAAAGATCTGCAAAGGCCAGGCTAACAATTAATATATTTGTTGTATTTTGCATCTGTGTGTTTGACCAAACAACAATGATCACTAAAAGGTTTCCTAAAAACCCAACTAGAACAACAATGCCGAATATAATTGATACAGCCAAATGTACTGCGCGTTCAAACGCAAGCGCACTTTCCATCTCTCCTTGAATACTTTCGGACAAATTATTTGACATGGTTGAATTCATCATTCCGGAAGTAATATTGATAAATCCCGATGTCATGATGGTCAAAAGGCTTTCAAATTCATCAAGAAGTTAATTGACCTGAAAATAAAAAAAATAAAAACGAAACTGTAAAATAAAATTTCAATAGATAATGTATGTATACTTTACTTTATCGAATGTGTCGTTGTGTATTCAACGAAGTAATATGACGTCATGTTGACGTATTAGAATAATTCATTTATCTTAATACTGAAAACCCATTGATACATTTGACTAGTCAACCTGAGAAAAAAAATTCATTTGCAAATGATCAGGGCCCTACTTAAACAACACTTTTGCTGCGTCATCACTTACAATCTTTCTGACGAATATTATACAATTGCTGTCTTTTGATTAGATAAATATTATACAATTACTGTCTTTTGATGAGGTAAATATGTGGTTTTATTGACTTTTGTAGAAACTGATATTCACTGAGGCCAACGGCCAAAGTTAATATCAGTTTTTGAAAAGTCAATTTAAACCACGTATTTACCGAAGCAAAAGATAGTAATTGTTTTATTCCATATTCCGGAAGAGAAAATGTAATTAATGAAAATTATTTACCAAAGCAAATTGTACGTCAAACAGTTTATCATCATTATACAGGTAAAAGCACGCGACGTTTAACGCGGCGAATATCACTTTTCTTCAAGTGAATATACTTTTTTATTCGACATTTAATTCGTTTAGAAGAACCTTCTAAAATAATATCAAAATGGAATAATGTGTATTATTTTGATATCTTACATCTGATTAGTTCTGATAGTCGATCTAAACGTCTTTTTGTGTTTGTCTTATTATTATTCAGCATGAAACAAGGCTGCTCGTTAATTTTGCATTGTAAACAAATAGTGCATATCCTTTTGTTGTACCTAATCGCGTCGATTATAAATGGGTTCTGTAACTCAATACACGTTGAGTAATAATAGATTGCTACCATCCATTGTTTGTTCCTCGTCGATCATAAACTTTCATCATCCCATTTTTGTTGTTATATTAGTGTTTGAAATGCTCGTTTGTATTTTTTTAAATTGTTATATATAAAGTATGTATTTATTTAACAAGTATTATGCTTAAAAGATTTTTTAACATTTGTAAATACCAGTATTATCTTTATAAGTTAAAATTGGCCTTGACTGGCTTTCACTACTCCAAGTATTCTTAGAATGGTACTTTTTGTGTGTATTTTTATCAGTTTTGTTTGGTGCTTCGTGCCTATATAATTAGTCAAGCCATTTCCGACTGATTTTAACTGTGTGTTTTAATGATGTTACGTCACTGTCTCGGGTAAGGTGTGGGTTAAGTGCTCACAATCATGGTTAACCCGGTTATATTCTTTATGTGCCTTGCCAAAGTCAGGAGTCTGTAATTCAGTAGTTAAAGTTGGTTGATTTATGCCATATTTGTTCTTCGCTTATTGTTTTAGTATTTATATATGTATATTATACTCCTTTAGGAAAGTATGCTATACTAGAATATAGATACCTTGTTAATTATTTTAGTATTTATATATGTATATTATACTCCTTTAGGAGAGTATGCTATACTAGAATATAGATAACATGTTAATTGTTATTAGTATTTATATATGTATATTATCCTCCTTTAGGAAAGTATGATATACTTGAATATAGATACCATGTTAATTGTTTTAGTATTTATATTTATATTATACTCTTTTAGGAGAGTATGCTATACTAGAATATAGATACCATGTTAATTGTTATTAGTATTTATATGTATATTATCCTCCTTTAGTATACTAGAATATAGATACCATGTTAATTGTTTTTAGTATAAATCAGTCGGTTGGTTTTCTCTTTTAAATTGTTCACAGTTTGTCGAGTAGCGGTTTTTGATAGCTTTCTATACAGTATGTGTTTTTCATTGTTGAAGGCCGTACAGTGACCTATAGTTGTTTACATTCTCGTCGTTTTGGTCTCTTGTGGATAGATATCTTATTAGCAATCATATCACATCTTCTTATTTTTATATTAAAATCAAAATATCATTCAGAATAAACTAATTGGGATAAACAATTTTGTAAACCCTTTAATTTTTTCAATATAAAATTTGTGTATAAGGACAGACTAAATCAAATCGAATTTATTTGTATCTCAAAAACAATGCGTAATGATATAGAATTGTGGTATTGGTTGTTTTTAATTTTCCCCCAGTTCATTTTATTTCACAAAATCTGCCTAATTTGCAGTATATGCATTTATAACTTGATTTAATGATCAGAAATATGCCTAGTATTTTTAAAATGGTATAAGATGGTGAATACGATACAATAACCACATTATTTATATAACTTGTCTCAAGTCAAAACTTACGTTGAATTGTTGTGGTTGGTTTATGTCACACTTTTCATGTCGGGGCCTTTTACGCCGACTATACGGTGTGGGCTTTTCTCATTGTTGAAGGCCGTACGGTTGCCTATAATTGCTTACATCCACTTCATTTGAACTTTGATGGATAGTTGTCTCATTGGCAATCATACCACATCTCCTTATGTTTATAAAGTACCAAAGGGTAATGTTCACATCTAGATATCGTTAATGGGTAGAAGCCTCCATGGCGATGTATACTTTATGTACGAATAGGGAATACAAAATATATTTAACTGCAAAGTATATTGAGAACAAAACCAGTCCATACATAGTTGTCATTTTTTAGGGGGGTTATCAAACAATCATCATGGCAACGAATTTATTTGCGGTTGACTGTCATACTCCTGACTTGGTAAAAAACTTTCGAATGACAGTTTTGGGGCAAACGAGATTTTACAAACGAAACATTCAACTTGTTTGACAGTCATTTTTGTTCCAATATAAATAAGAAGATGTGGTATGAGTGCCAATGAGACAACTCTCCATCCAAGTCACAATGTATAAAAAAGTTAACAAATATAATTCAAAGTACGGCCTTCAACACGGAGCCTTGGCTCACACCGAACAGCAAGCTATAAAGGGCCCCAAAAATGTGTAAAACAATTCAAACAGGAAAACCAACGGTCTAATCTATTTAAAAACGAGAAATGAGAAACATCTAGGAACCACACCAACAAACGACAACCACTGAACAACAGGCGCCACTATGTTTATATGAGTCGATTCGCAATTGTGTTTGGCCGTGTGTTAAAACATGTCGCACAGCCAAATAAAACCCGCCAGTACGATTAGCTGCAAGGTGTTAAGTGTCTTCACATATGTTTTCAACCTAACACCCCAATCAACAGAACTTCGTATTTATAATTTCCTAGCATGAAGTTCTGATTATGTGAGCTCTGGTACAAATTCTGATGATGATAAAAATGCAGTGAAATTGACCTGAACTATATTTTTTTTAATACTATGCCGAAACCGAGAAAGACAAACAGAAGTGTGCATATTTTAATGACAAACAGAAGAGGGCTAGTTTTTGTATACAAACAGAAGAGCATTTATATATTTTTTTTAAATTGAGCATATTTTTTTTAGAATAATTAATAATATGAAAATAAATCATAAAGAAAACAGGAAGCACGGAAGATGAAATAACTCTATACATTCAGTAATTAGTGTAAATCTGAAAACAAAAGCAAAAAAACAAAGCAAAACGGAAATAACAGAAAATATTGAATAAGGTGTGGTCAATATGTCATCTTGATTAATATTGATTAACTATTTATTCCATTATTACATAACATTGTCTCATTAAGGAAAACATGTTACACCTAAAAAAAATCAGTTTTTTGTCACCTCCCTTATTTATTTATAAAAAATGCATTCGGTTCATTTAGAAATTTTCAACTGTTCTGACGTCCATATTAGTTTTAAAAAAATAGTAATTGCAAAATCCTTTGAAAATTGTAATTACATTGCACCTATTACAACATGCGTAAATTAATGTTCCAGTGTTTTAATTAAGATAATAAAAGGGAAGTTCTTATCATTCACTACTTTTCCCCATTTATCTCTAAAATCGTTCCAACAAACAGCAATTATTGCTTGCTTCTAAAGAAATCACTTCATCTTCAACCACCATTTACATCATTTCAAACTGTCAATCCTAGTTCCACGACAATGTAATTTTTATATGTATTAAGTAATAAAATAAAAATATTTCATCAATGCTTTTCCATCTAGAATCACCAAGACGGCAAGAACTTTATATGTCTACACGAGCGTCCTAATTTTTATAAATGGGTTATACAGTAACTCATGGTTTAAAGCTGGATTCGATTTATTTCAGGTCTTGAAATGATCTATACAGTATAAATAATGAATAATCAAATTATCTTTTGTATCTTGTACCATTAATCACTAAATGGCTATTTTGGTTCTAGGGGAAAATGGACGGATTTTTATAGTTGAGGTCATTGTGACTCTTTCATATTAACTAAGAGAGATTTATTGATAGATTGCTGTTTGAGGATCAGGCGGAAGTAAAGGGAAATAGCAAGTGAAGTTGCCATTGACCTATGGACTTCTATTAAAACATCAGGTACGATAATCTTAAAATTATAGACTGTCAAAATATTCATAGAAAATATAGGCACAATAATACACAAAAAATCTCTTATAACGCGAATTTTGATTAAATAAATCAGATCGAAAATTGACTTCGTATTTCGGAATACTACCAGGTGACTGTATAGTACTTGACTTGAACGCTTTGATCAATATACTGCCAAATGACTGTACAGTGCTTGACTTGAACGCTTTGATCAATACACTACCAAATGACTGTACAATGATGGAATTGAACGAATTGTTCAATATAAAGACAGATGAATGTATAGTTCTTTGAGTTGCGTATTCTTCACTTTTTGTGGTCAGATTTATAAAAATGCAATGTACATTCTGAACAGCCTACGACACAACAAAACATATAGTAAGCAGTAAAGACCAAAGTAGAATAAGACCAATATTTTATCTCCAATTTTAGTGACGTTTTTTAGGGTAATCATGTACCTGTATATCTATCAATCCTTTATGATTAAATCGTCAACAGACTGTGTATTGTTCACTGCACTATGTGTAAGCATAATTTCTATATCAGAATTTTAATTGACTGAGGGAGCTTGCTTTCAGAAAGTGCAAGCATTCTTTGATGCGGTATTATATTTATTTGGGATACCTATTTTGAATGAAAAATGTGTTTAAAATAAACAGAAAAAGAAGCTTCCTGAACATTTATTATAATTACAATGTTTACACAATGCATAGTGTAACTTGAGTATCGATTTTTTTTTTACATGAAACTTGAAAAGAATAATGTGTACGCATTAACCTACACCGCAGGTTGTTCATCGAAAAATTCTAACAAACAAAAAACGAATAAGAAAGATAAACTGCTGCTCTAGAAAGGTGTGTTGAAACTTAATGACAATTTATCTTTCAAACAGGAAATGATACTTGTCTTTCTAAATAAATATAATCTCGACAGACGACATTCCTGTTGAGAAAAATAATTTATAAATTAGATATCCTTATCCAGTACTACAATTTGAATAGTGCTGTATTAGGCATATTCAAATCAGACAGCTCATATTTGCTATTAGATGAAAGTCTACCTGGGAAGAAAACAGCAGGGATGAAAACTTATATTTAATGGACTTCGGAATGCGTTGAAAAGGTAAAACACAAAATTCATTATATTTGTTGTTTGTAACTGGAGGTTTATATTACTTTTGCTTGTAACTGGTGTTTTATCTTTGTCAACTATCTAACAATAAAAATTTGAACAAAAGGAGGTGTCAACTAAATAACCTGCGTATATAGCAGCAATAATAACCATGCTTACCGAACTGTACAATCAAATTGTAACCAGATACAATTGTGCTTTATACGAAAATGAATTCCAGGTTTTATATTAACATGAGAAAAGCACATTTAGAGTCCATCATTTACCATTACGGAAGTATATGAAAAATTTTATATCCGGGTAGGCAAGCCTGCTTTTAAATTCTGATTAGTTCAGTGCTTTAACTAGAGTCAAACCAAAAACAAAAAGGTGAATAATTCATACAATAGTCCAATACTGTTTGAAATAGACAGTTGAATGTGTCCATTACATTTCAGCACAAAAGAAATTTGTACAGTGACCATACTTGCAACTTGCAAAGATGCCATCGTCTAATTGAAAAGTTCTTTTTTTATGTTTAATATAAATAAGAAGATGTGATATGAGTGCCAATGAGACAACTCTCCATCCTACATAGTACCTCGCAGCATAAATCCAGCCCCCTTCCGAAAAACAAACAAACAAATCAGTGGAGAACGATGGGGAAAATTTTTTATCGATATTTACATCGTACAACAATTGTTGGTATTTTGAAAATGTGATAAGAAAACAACTTAAATTTACGGAGTTATGTGAACAAATTGCTTATTTATGAAGACGTTCCTCTCAAAACAATCAAAAACAAAGTGCCTCTCAAAGATTGATTAAACAAAGGCGTTTTATTTTAAATCATGATGTTTTTCAAGTTTAGAGTACTCGCATTCAGTGATCATTGCAAAGTATCATTTCTTTCATCTCGTAAAAAATCTGTTAAATAAGTAAAATGGTTTTCCATTTACTATTAGAAAACTTTTTTTGAAATGGTACTGATGGGAAATATATTGAAGTAAAAATTCGCGCTATCTTTTGATTTTGAGTTAAAAACTTGTGTCAATTTATCACCATAGTGGAGCTGTCTAGTTCCGGGACTATGTAACTAATTAGTTTGTCCAAAATATGAAACGATCGTACGGCTATACATTTTTTGTGTTTTTTACACATTTTAGTTAAATACTTATCTATAATATAGAATCGATTCAATATTTTTTACACGTCCATTCAGTGGCTATGTTTTATTTCAGACAATCGGTTTGTTTACGTTATTCCGTTCATAATAAAGTTGGTTTGTAAATACTGGTACATTTCCCCTCGCGGACGCTATTTTTTTAAAGGTTTTTTCTTCTTTTTGTTTGCTACAGTCTCCATTACTTTTGTTAGATTTGATGATTTTTGACTCTCATAGTATAAATAAAAAGGAAATACGATGTATCTTATATCATTGTTATCTCATAGGAGGATAGTGTTTCTTGCTTTCGCTTTTTTATCTTTCTTTTTTCGTTACTTAAGATTTTTATATTTCTTCAAAAGTGTCAATCGTTAAGAATATAACCGACATATTTTCCTGTTTATCAAAGGACGATTCAAGCCGAATAAAATTAAATGTTTTTTTTTTTCATAAAGAAAAACTAGCATAATAGTAAGTTTAATGTAAGTGTGGCATCAGTTTACTTTTCTCGACTTTATTTTTTTTTTAGATTAGAATAAATATATTTCTTTAAAGCAACTTGTCATGTCTTGCGTTTGTATAGATTTGAAATACTAAAAACTTTGAGATCCGTATAATATAAAATTTGGTATGATTGCCAAAGACACAACTATCCAACAGAGTCCAAATGACTTTGATGTAAGGAATTATAAGTCATGGAACAGCCTTCAACAGTGAGATAAACTCATACTGTACAGTCAGCTATAATAGGCAACGTGATGACAATTGTACGAGTCCTTGAAATGTATAACTATATATTGGAATGTCTCATACTCAACAGGATGTAATTAACGTAAAAGCATCTGTCGTCAGTCAATAAGTCTTTGTTTCCGACTAATCTATGTAGATTATGTATAATTGAAAAGTTATTTTGAACAATTTCAATACCTGCAAGATGTCTACTTATATAAATTCAGATATGATAACTTCAAACAGCTTCAAAGAATTTATAAAAATTACATATGATAGATAAATATTGATATAGACATTGTTTTAGTTAGTAATTACATGTACCAGCAGGTGAAAACAAAAACTTAGAAATACAGTAAAGATAATCATTCAAGTTTCTCAAACTCGACAGCATGTTAATATGCTATAAAGATCAGTAAACAATCTCTACAAGTAAGCATTGGTAACTTTCACTAATATTGCATCAAACCGTTAATAAATATTTCGTGCATTTAGTAACAGTCACTATCCGCTTACGCTTGATATATTTTGTTTGAAGAGTGAGTTGAGGATTATATTTTTTTTCCACTGCAATTCTTGTTTCTGTACTTGATATTTGCCATGTCTGATGCAGCATAAATCCGTTCAGCCTCCGCGGGCGCATACTGCCTCGTTGTGTGTGGTAAATTGTGTTGATCAAGCTTTGTATTTCATTATTGTATATTATGTCTGTCTGTCAGGGATTGTTACTTTTTGAATTATCGATGTTTTATTCTTTGTTGTATTGGCTTTGACGTATAATCTTTTTTATATTAGATGTGTAGTGTCTATCATATTGATATGATTTTGACCTGTACCTTAGATCTTTTCATGACCTTTATTCCTTAGAAATCGGGAGAGCGTATCTTTTCTATTGTCCATTATATCTAATATGCCAAGTTTTACAAAGATGGCCTTTCATTATAGTTACTATACGTATGGGGTTTGCTCATTGTTGAAGGTTATACGGTGACCTTTAGTCTTTTACATCCTCGTCCTTTTGGTCTCATGTGGAAAGTTGTATGATTTTTTTTACATTCGTACAACATCACCTTATTTTTATAAGCTACTAAGACTGTATCATGTAAATTGAGAATCAAACGCAGTCGTCTTTTGGTTTACTGAATAAGAACTTAAGTAAGTGTCATATTGACAAATTTTTTAAGAACACTTTACTTTAAGCTTCATCTTTGATCCTTATTGATTTGGAGCTTTGACCTCAATTTGTCCATTGAATTTAAAATGCATAGCGATCACTGTCTGGTCATGTTGAAACAACGTCATAAATATAGTTAAACTGACGGAAGTACAGTGTTATGTCTATACATATTCACTTCCGCAACTGGTTGCGAACCAAAGATAACTGGTCGACATGGAATTAGTAAATCACAAATAAACAATTAGTTTCGAAAGTCATTCATTAGTTTTAGTTAAATAAACTTTTCTCTCCAAAGTTGAGAATTTTGTAATAATAATTATGATTTTTTTTCATAAAAAATATTTATGTATAAACCGTCAGAGTGATTGTCTGAAACCTATGTTTACTGCCGGAATAGAATAACTAGAAGTGTTATGTCTGAATGACAAACTTGAAGCCAACAAAATTACAGTTACTGTAATAATTAAGTTGTTACATGAATAGAGAGAAAAGTCTGAAAATCCCCCCAAAAAGGCTAATTATTAAGGTTACATGTTTAATTTTGTTTATTTCGGGACAAAGGGGTGAGAACACAGACAAATCAAATCGTACTCTCTTGTTAATTTGACCTGTTGATACTATTTGTAATGCTTTCTTGTTATTTAATGTTAACATGGATCTTGTCTATTTACCAGCTTTGATTATTTGGAATTACTACAAATTTTCACTACTTCGTACTATGAACATCAAAATTATTTCAATTCATACCTAATCAATGCTTTCACCTGTACAGGAAGTTTTATCTAGCACTAATTGTATAGTTATATTGTTGATATTCACCCCATATGTACCAAGTGTTAGATTAGTTTTATTGATATTAAAGAAATTTCTTGGTATTCCTAAACGGAAGATTTTATACACACAGAAGAAGAAGTATACTTAACAACAAAATTATTTTAATTTACCTGTGTATAATATGACGCAGGTTTTTTCAAAAGAGATGATTTTCTAAATATTGTTTAACATTTCACAGTGGTATCATACTTTAACTTTGTTTAAACCTGTTTATTTACTTTTGACCTTAATTATTTATCCCTTATAATTTTTATTAACTGTGTATTTTCATTCAGGTATCACAGATCAAATTTATTCGTTCGTTGTGTGTTAATTTACGTTTTTTGATTTGAGTTAAGCCTTCTAATTGATATTTTATAGTGTGTCTTTCTATGTTGTGATGTTATACTATTGTTTCAGAAAAGGGAGAAGGTTTGGTACCATTAAAACGTTGAATCCCGCTGCAAATGTTTGCACCTGTCCTAAGTCAGGAATTTGATGTACAGTAGTTGTAGTCTGTTTATGTAGTTTATACGTGTTTCTCGTTTCTCGTTTTTATATAGATTAGATCGTTGCTTTTCCCGTTTGAATGGTTTTACACTTGTAATTTTTGGGGCCCTTTATAGCTTGCTGTTCGCTGTGAGCCAATGCTCCGTGTTGAAGGCCGTACCTTGACCTATAATGGTTTACTTTTATAAATTGTTACTTGGATGGAGAGTTGTCTCATTGGCACTCATACCTCATCTTCCTATATCTATATAAATTGCATTGAATAATTATGAAACATTCTTTTAGCCACAGAATGAATTAAACCATATTCATTCAATACACAAAAAAAAATCTCATCAGAGATATCTGGCTTATGATTTGAACGCCAGACGCGGATTTCGTCTTCCAAAGACTCATTAGTGACGCTCGAATAAAAAAAGTCAAAAGGTCAAAATAAAGTACGAAGACGAAGAGCATTATACACTGTTGTGCTGAAATTTTCCTTTAAAATAATTTGAAAAGTCTTACTTGAAAAATCTTTCAGAAAAGAAGAAATTAGAATTATTATATGAACATAGTGATTTCTGGCAAAGAATTCCCAAAAAGTACACAAGCATTGAATGAGACTTTTACGTTACATTTTTTATTGTCGAAATAACAGTTAAAAAATAAAAGTAAGTTAATTGTGAACAGTGTGAGATCGAACTGAAATTTTATTTGAAACTGTTCAAAATTAAAGATGTATTATAGATGTACCATTAAAAGTTGATTACGAATGACAATGACTCTTGCTTACTTGTTCTTGTGGTTTCTATAGTCTGTCACTACATAACACTCGTACCATGTTAAATTGGACTCGATTGACCACACTTTCATTTCAGTTATTTCAAACTGTTCAAAACTTTAAAAAAGTTAATTCCCCATTTCTGAAATATTTTACCAATATTTCCAGTTACGTCTGCTCAACAATTATTATAAACTTGTAACTGAACAAAATTTAATGACTCATATCAGAAAGTCGTTCGTATTTAAAAAAAAAAAAAAAATCTAGACAAACTGAATATCCATTTAAACTAGATATCTTTATGATACGAACAATGAAAACCTAATTGAAATTTTAATTGTCAATATAAGGATTTTAAAAGTCCACAGCTATCGCGTTTTTCAAGTCGTTATTAATATTATCAAAGGTCGTTTAAGTCCTGCGAAATTTTTTTATTTTTGTAATAATTGACGAGAATTACGTTTTAAGTGGGGTTTGTGTTGCTCGGTCTTGATCTGCTGACTTTTTACAAAGCACCTGAGACCCCCCCCTTACAGTTTCCAATGGGGTTTGTGTTACTCAGTCTTTAGTGGTCTATATATTGGACCCAGTGGTTTGTGAACTTGGTTGTATTCTGTCGTCTTTCGTTATTAGCCAGAGCGTTCTAAGTTTCCCTTCGAGTAATGAATTTCAGATTTCCCCTCGAAATCTTCACCCTCTTTTTTCGAAAAAAAAAGACACCATTTTCTCGGGATCATTAACGTCACATTTGTCTTATGTTATGACCATCAAAACTGTAAATCTTCTACATGTGGTTGCCTTAAAATTCTGACGATCCTCTCCTGTCATTCGACAAAAGCGAATCACTTTAGATGTAAAGAATATACGAGGTTGGAAAGTTAATAGAACTATTAGTAGGTATTTCGTCTGAAGATTCTTAAGATTGTCTCCCAATGGATGTTGTGGACATACTGCATATGTACAGTATTCGTGTGTATAAGATATATAAAATGTATACTTGCTATGTTACTCTCTATCAAAACACACACTTGCACAAATAGATGGAATTGTGTATCCCTTAGATCCTTCCTTGTATTCTAAACTACAAACACCCCATCTATATATTTCTGGGCAACAGATACCTAATACTAGTATATTTTACATATATATATCCAACGCCTTTGTTCGTTTCTCGGAACAGTGGGTTTTTATCTTTTCGTCTGCCATGCACGGCTTTATAAATATTTGTAATAGAATTTTTTTTCTCTTTGATGTCACGCTTAAAAATCATTTTTTGCTTTAAAGATCTTTTACCATTTCTTAATAGCATTCAAAATAAATATATTTTAGTACTTATGCAGCGGTTGAATCTACTATTACATAAACACAGTTTTTTTCAAATATATTTCTCCCTGATGACTTTTCCTATTATTGTATGTGTGCTAGTTTTATCCGCATCTACATTTATTTATATTCATTAATGATACGATATGTTTGACACCATAAGTTTTGCAACTACTAATAATTATGTTCATGGTTTATTAGTGCTAAGTATTCTTATGAAAATGAACATCTAACAAATTACAATAGACAATAGTTTGATGAATTAACCTGTGTAACCAATGAATGTCATGTCTCGTCTTGCTAAATCAGAATATATAACAGCCGCGAAACAATAATGTGTCAATCCCCTAAACCATAAAGTGCAGATAGCACCAAAAAGAAACTAATATCGAGAAATGAGAAAATGTCGCGGCAACGCAATCTGACAGTTATTTGCTTTCCTTGGACGCTTTCATTTATAATAATGTTCAAAACAGTCTAAGAAACCAATACCAGAAGTATTTTTTACGACAAACCATTTGACAACATTAGCTTGAAGCAAATCGAATGAATCATTGCGGTATCTACTACTGATAGATATAGATGCATGGGTATGGCTAGAACATGACTTAACGAATCTGTGTATTGAACATCAACTAGTTCTATGCAACTTAAAGATAATAATATGTGAAATTTAAGATTATTAGACAACTAAAAAAATAAAATGATAAGATTAAATAGATTTACTGTACAGATGTCCTACAACGTATGTTTGCTTCATTATATCATACGTTCATAAAAACACTTATTTCAGCTTAAGTTTATGAGTGTAATGTTAAGAATTGGTGGTACAATATGAACCGCATTCCCAAACATATTATAAGTACCACAACGCAATCGTAAAATATCTTTTAGTTGAGTTAAAGCACCTTAAATTTTCAAGACAGACAACATGTTACATATTAGTTTTTAATTTTGTGAAAATCGTTTGGTTAAATTTTGATAGAGCCCGAAGCCCTCTTTACATTTTGAAACGTGGATTATCAAGGATTATAAAACCTGTATTTTTTTCTGTAAGACTGCCATCGTTTTTGATACATACGTTATGTATATTGACCAACACAATTACATATGATGTGTTACTTTTAGAGGCGCAGTCCGGCGAGGGCGTAGTGGGCGTGAGCCCTCCATAAACCGGGATAATATCATTTTTGGCATAAAAAAAGTCGTATAATTGTATGACTCGCTCCGCGAGCCGAAATTATTAAGGTCAAGCCATCCTAACCTGAATTCATAATCTCAACCCTCCATTGGCTTTTATGCAGCATTTAGTAAATATCAGTAACTGTGTATCATAGATTTAACGAAAAACTAAATATATTTGGTTAGTGTTTGTTGAACATCAAGCGGCCAATACCGGCATTACATGAATATTCATGATAATAACATGTACATGAGATATGAATAACTCTACTTTTTACCAGATCGATATTATAAGTTTAAAAAAAAATATTATAAGTTGGTTTTTTGTGAAGCATGCTAGCCCAAAAGGTAACAATTCACAGGGAGGCATACCGCCCTTTTGTAGAATATCATTCTGACTCTGAGCCGTCTAGTAGTTGCTGATTCTCCTAATTGTTGTATGCTATTTTGGAGGAGAAAACGAAAACTTTGAAGTCTTTGGTTTGACAAAGCCGTGGATTCGAGGGGAGCTTTATACCATAATACCACGGACGCGAGGAGTTTAAATTTAAAATTTAAAATTAATATTGTGTTATGAAATCTTGGAATATCATGAAATAAACATAGAAGAGGTAAATCTTTGAGGGAAAATTCAAATGCAGATATTACACCAACAGTAAACAACTTAGCGGAGACAAAAAAATCGTTCATTTTATCGTTGAAAGTGAAAAAGAAAAAGAAAATGCCGAAACTATGTTAAACAATAAAATATTGCTATTGCCTCCTCAAAACGAGACACGTTAAAATTACAGTTTATACAGTAAAATCAAGGCTTAATTATTCAAAAGAGGTAAGACCATCTTTCCGTCAATTTGTTTAACTCGGCAGACTTCGAAAGCTCTTGCAACTTCGAACAATCTGAGAACTATTGGTCTAAATAACCTACTTGAACACTTTTTAATACTTTTAAACAAACAAATCTGATGTTCATGAGTTGTCGTTTGTTGATGTGGTTCATAAGTGTTTCTCGTTTCTCGTTTTTATATAGATTAGACCGTTGGTTTTCCCGTTTGAATGGTTTTACACTAGTAATTTTTGGGGCCCTTTATAGCTTGCTGTTCGTTGTGAGCCAAGGCTCCGTGTTGAAGACCGTACTTTGACCTATAATCGTTTACTTTTATGAATTTTGACTTGGATGAAGAGTTGTCTCACTGGCACTCATACCACATCTTCTTATATTTATATACTAGAAACCTTGGTCTGCGATCACGTTTAAATAGAAATGCTTGACATTGTGATTGCCATAAATATATACAAGAGCCTTTATTGTCTTAAACTCTAATAAATTTTAATGTCTTTGTTTTCTTTAAACATCTTTGGTATATTTAAATATAACTAAACATTTTAAGTTCCGAATAGTTTATTGTCAATATAACATGTCCCAGTTCAAATGGATAAAAATTGACAATCCTCAAACTATCAAGTTATCTATTTGTTCATGAAATTAGTGTAGTTAATAATGTTTTTATTTCGAATCTAGATATCTTATTCCACCAAATAGACGATAATATTTGTTTTAGTCTGAAAATAAGATGTGATATGGTTACTAGTTATACAAATATCCATAAAGACAAAGGCAACACGATGTGAACGATTACAAGTCATGCATCGTACAGCCTTCAACAATGAGCAAAATCAATACCAAATAGTAAGTTATAAAAGGTCCGGTGTTTTTAAAGGGATTGATTTCATTAGACTTTACATCATTTTGGGCCGGTGAAAATGTTAATTATATGTAAAAATTATGAATTCGTAATAAATAGTTAGAAAGGTTTAGTTTTTATATTTTCCTTTTTTCCAATGCGAAGAAATTTATACTGACAAGAAGATTAGAACACAATCCCAAGATAAAATGCTTTATATATCCCAAAATGCGGTTCTTTGGCCTGAAGGCCTTAAAATTCAACAACAAAGGCCTTAAAATTCAACAACAAATATACTGACAAGAAATCATTACAGGGGACTGAGGGCTCAGGAAATATATAAATTACGTTTGAGCAATACAATACAGACTTTCGTTTTGCCATCTAGATTATTCTAATCCATAATAAATCCTTCAGAAACAGAACTGACTGATGAAACAAATGAATATTACAATAAATAGTCAGAAACAGGAGCAAATCACAGCTTGTGTAATTAAAGACATTGCCTTAAGGAGTCAGAATTTGTTTTTAGTACTTTTTAACATCTATCACAGTTGCTCACTTTTATATAGGAAACATATTCAGCGACATCTACATTTGAAGTTAAATGTAAGATTTATTTTGATGAATTATCAATTTGTTGCTTCGGATTATATTACATGTTTCGTTTTGCCACGAGAGCTGTCTGAAAGTATTTGGTAATTATCTTGGAAAACTAACTGTCACTAATTGACAGATCCATATTTGGAGTCAATTACAGAGATATTTTTCACAACGATGAACACCCGTGAGGTATATGATAGTCAAGTCATTCACAATGAATATTATCTGATGTCCATGTCTGTGCATTAAACAGGAAGCTAATCTCGTGTTTTTATATTAGCGAAAATTCATTTGGCTTCAAACAAAATAAAAGAGTTAAGATAATTTCTTTTGACATCTACAACGGACAGGGTTTGATGACTAAGATATGACAAAAACTGAAAGCCACGATGTAATAAAAATAATATCGTATTAAAGTTGTCATTATATTGTATTAAGAAATTCTTAATCTTGTTTATTGTTATGAAAAACATTGTAAACAAGTCTGGTTTTTCGCTCTCCCATTTTTCATCCAATCACAAAAAGTAACTGAGCAGGAAGAAAAGCAAGGGATACATGATACATGTACAAATGACGCCTGGCTCAATCCTGATACACCTTCGGCCTAAAACGAATGTCTTATTAATAAGGTTATGCAAAATCTTTATAAGGTTAATCCTTCGGTGTAAAGAGCATAACTGCGCCTATTGTAAATTAGTTTTCATTTTTGAAAACATGACAAGTCTAGATAAAATATTATTCTCCCTTCGTTTTTTTTTTTATTATACATACGCATATTTCATATTCTTTTCATGCATAATGTAAAGCGAAGAATTTAATCAAACAGAGAAAGAAGCTGAAAGAATCACTATTTATTTTATATACTAGATGACTGTCAAGATATATGATCAAAACTTCTTTCAAACAGCATTACTATTGATAGACTGAATTATAAACCCTAAATCAAATAATAAAAGTATCAACATTTCTTAGTTTTGAAATATTTTATATCATTATACTATTTTGCAACAGTTAGAAAAAAAGAATAAGGGTGACTGTACATAAACTCATCATTGATACCGGGCCTAAAACAAATTAAGCCAGATGCGCGTTTCGTCTACAAAAGACTCATCGGTGACGCTCGATACAGCAATCACGTGATATATATCGTAAATATACAACATAACGTATAAACAATAAGTTTATTGCTGTTCCCATCTTAAGAGCGGGTGGAAAGCCCATAACGACGACACCTCTGTATTTTGTAACAGCTGGCGACTAAAGAAGTCAGTGCTACAAACATGACTATTTTCATATATTTCTATACCAAATCCGCATTTCGGAATACATGTATAAAAAAATTGTGTAAAATACTACAATAGTGATGTCTGTTATACTGACTGTTATATAACGCCACCAGCTGTCAATTTGCAAAATGTGCTCGTGACAAAATTATGTGTTAGTGACTGTTTTCTCAACTTCTGTCCGCGATTCACGTACAATTATAGTCACAGAGAAAAGATCATGATCCAGCTTTAATGCTAAGAGCAGTTTCTAAAGTTGTAAAAAAAAAATCTTGTCAAAACAATGAATTTATTTTATGGTAGCAGCTGTTTTCATGTTGTAACTATATATCATTCGGTTTTAAAGGATTAGATATACGAAATCTTGCAATAAAACATGACCTATTAATTATTGATTTAGATTCTAGACTTTTTGAAACCGATCACATAATTCGAAGATTTATAAGACAAATCAAACAGAAGATTTTTATTAGAGTAAATTAATGATTTGCCCTATTAAAAATTTTCCTCATGGCCACTTGTCCTTTGTTCTCTTTTTAAAAATTATGATGTGTTTTTGGGTCATGATTTTTTTTCAATATGCCATCGGGCTTCTTGCATTGAAAGTGATCGACCATGCTAGAAGTTGTCAATGTTTTCTGACGCTCCTATCTGAACAAGGATCTTCAAGATTGTTTTCGGCCAAACTAGTTAAACTTTAGATACCCGTATTTTACCATTCTCTTTGTATAAGTATTAATATCTCAATTGTTGATTCTACAACCCGGTCCCAGCTCTAACACACCTAATTGCCAGGTACTTGCTTCAGCTCGGTGCAATATTTATCTGGCGTCTATACAGCCTCCATCCCACCTGATCTCATACACTTGCCAGATATTGACAATAGCTCTGGGTAACAGCTATGAAACAAATATCATATGCTAGCTACGCGAATTTTACGTTCATCTATTAAAGTAATAATTTGACTAGTATCAGTTGAACTAAGCGATTAAAAACTTAAATCAACAATTTAATCCAAAAATCAATAGAAGATGTTGTGAAGGCTAACAGACATGACGCTTCATTGGTTATTTCTGAGATTCTGTTATGATGGCCATGGCTGTGAATATTTATAAACGACCACCATATTAGACTGTTCACTCTTCCCTCACTTACTTAATACTTTCTGAATCAATGAACTCTCTGCTATTATGTAAACAGGAGTTTAGGGTGATGGAATGTCATCTGAAAACGGCATTGAATTTCTGTCATGAGAATGGAAATGAGTTTATTGATAGCTATACGGCCATTATAATCACTGCTTATAGCAGGAAACGCGGCTTCTAAATTTAATTAAATCAGTCAGTCTTTTAACGGTTAATTAATGTAGTTTAACCTTTTGTGTATTTTCTTTGCACATGTAAAGAAGACAAAATGCTTACAATTAATTTGTTGAAAATGCAAAACCATTGCATTATTATCAAAAAAAATCTTAGAAAACAGATAGGAGTACATACGTCTTTTCATAACTGTGGGGTATAAATGAGGATATGTTGTATGAATGTCAATGAGACAACTATCCACCATAGTTTAGATGTAGTCCGCAATTCTAGGCCACCGTACGGCCTTCAACAATAAGAAAACACCAGAACGTATATTCGGCTATAAACATATTAAATCTTTTCATAACTCGAAGGTATAAGTAAAACGTTCTGATAATTTTAATAAGATCAGCTTTGTTCAGTTAAGCAATAATAACATGAGGTTGCTTATAAAAAGATCTTTCGATTGTGTATTCTTCTTTAAAAAAGATTTTATTTTACGCAGGCAATAGTGAAAACAACAAATGGTGTTTATACAATAGACTAGTCTTTTTTCCAGATAAATTGTTTATTAATCATTATCCAGACAAATTATTTAGTAACCAATGAAATATATAATTTAAAGGCGTAATAGATCAAGAAAATTATCATGCATTACATGTCTTAGAATGAAGATACAAGTAAAGGAGTACATGTAGTAAACAATTAGAACAAATTGTCTTTTTTTAAACGAGCAACGATGATACATGTAGACCATTTAGAGTTAAATATAACTATCTAGATTATTGATTGTCATAACTGTAATTCATTATTGTTGTATAAAGTGGATATACTATTCTCTTGTTTCATTTGCGGTATTAACGTATTTTAGATTAAACAAGATAATGGTAAATCAAGTACCAGAAGCCCTTCAGTAATGGACTTCTTAACAACACTTAGAACTTATTTTCAATTTCGTCTAACAAAACAATCTGACATGTGTCGAAAAAAAAACAAATCATGACAATTATGATATGAGATCATCAATATTGTAATACCTCTGTCGGTCCCAGACTCAATTAATCATTTATATAATATATAACTGGGCTTAAGCATGCATTAATTATAAATCTAACTTCAAGATTCGAATGTTACTGTAAAAACTTGCATTTCATCAACTATAATTAAGCTTTCTTTGTATAATTAAGATATTGATGAAATGCGATTTTAAAGTGCTTGAACATTTTTAATACACAGTTTAACTCGTATACAGAAAAAACAGAGACCTATTCTTAATTATAATACACGAATGTATGTTGGAAGCGACGCTACAATTATAATACACAGCAAAAAAGCCATGGTTTACTGATATATCAACGGAAATAGCAGCAAATTCGACTTTCTGGTTACAAATGTACTGCCTCACTTCGTATTATTTGTCTTTCAGCATAAAGACAAATTCAGGCATAAATGTAAAACCCTTTTAAAGATGAATAATTTCTAAATTTATCCATGGAAGTATTTTTGCATGAACTTAGAACACAGAATGGAAACGGGGAATGTGTTAAAGTGACAACAACCCGACAAAAAAGCAAACAACAGTTTCTATATATGCATCAGCTTACATGTGTGGTACACATTTAGATGTTCACAATACCATTTTTTTTATTCTTAATGTTACATGTCCATAAACAGAGTGGTAAATTTCCAGGAAATTAATCAGTTCACGAAAAACATAACTTCTTCTTTCTTATTGGCAAAATTAAAAATTATAACCTTAAGAAAAAATGGTAAATATCAATATTTTTATCTTAGACAATATAAAACAAAATTATCATTATTTTTTTACCAAACTAGGACCATAGTAGTGAAGAAGAAATGCAGTAACTTAC
This sequence comes from Mytilus coruscus, assembly GCA_017311375.1. Taxonomy (NCBI): domain Eukaryota; kingdom Metazoa; phylum Mollusca; class Bivalvia; order Mytilida; family Mytilidae; genus Mytilus; species Mytilus coruscus. The sequence continues at coordinate 60,679,284 of CM029602.1, read as the reverse complement.
CAGAAAAACAGATCATGATTCTCTTTTTGTCGATAACAGTTATTAAAGCGTATTGAAAACTCAAATAAACCATGCTTTTACTAAACTCAATACGTATTGTTTACAAAATTTAAATAAAAAACATTAGTTTTGTCTGAGGAAATTTTGTATCTCTGCCCTACCTACTAAGGGATGGCGTCCCTGTATTCATCTGAAGTTTTTTCCTTCAATTGTTCGACCAAAAGTTCACAAACCCAATATTATTTACACTTAATAGCTTCTGTTGTAAAACTTGTTTGCCAATCCCACCCCAGATACCAATAGTATTTCGATATTCTCACTTGTAAATTACTTGTAAAAATGTCTGCTTTCCTTTGCAAATATCTGTCTGATACGACTTTCCCCCTGTATTACTCGCCTACATATACCACTCCCCCCTGAATTACTCGCCTACATATGAAATTTAGTGTAAATGTCAAACGGATCAATTTGTTACTTGATAAAATAACTTGAAGAATAAGGGATTTCAGATTTATGGATATACTTTATTACAATATAAATAAATTTGATGTATTTACTGTCTTCTGATTGGTTAAAAGTATTACTTTTATTTTCAATGTTGTCAATTTTTTTGGCGACACACCTACTCTGACGTTGTGTATTCATACGCCAACATGTGTGTACGTTGTTATTAATATAATTTAATATAAATTTATTTATTGAACCATAAAATTAATTTTGACTGTTCCTTTTATCCGCTTCGCGGAAGTCAAAATTAATTTTATGGTTCAATAAATTCAAAATAAATTATTGCCATTCATTAAATGTTTTCCTTTTATCTTAGCTTTATGGACATTTTGCATGTTTAATTTTAAACATTAAAAACTGTCTGTAACACAGATTAATGAATAAGAAAATGATATTCAAGTTTGACGATGAAGACGATGGTTGATTGATTATTGGTCTTTAACTTTCAGACCACTTTATGATATCATGGCGGCCTGCTTTTTTTATTGATGGAGCAAGCTAGCTTTCACACAGAAAACCACCGACCTTTGGCAATCAAAATAATACATTTAAGTTTAATATGTGTCGTTAAACTTATAAATAAATGGTGATGTTGAAATCATCCCTTCGAAAAATTTACGGACGCCATCACGAGTTGGTTGACCGTTATGGATTATCTGTTCCACAGATGACGACGGATATGTTCCAATTGTTGTAATCACAATTCCGTTCTCTTTTCCCCGAATGTGACCTACTTGATAAGACTTATCACCGGGTTTGTATGTACATGAGCGACACGACGGGGGCCACATGTGGAGCAGGATCTGCTCACTCTCCCGAAGCACCCCCGGTTTTTGGTGGGGTTCGTGTTGCTCAGTCTTAATTTTTCTATATTGTGTTTTGTATACTGTTGTTTGTCGTATGGTCTTTTTTCATTTTTGCCATGGCATTGTCAGTTTATTTTCGATTTATGCGTTTGAATGTCTCTTTGGTATATTTCGTTTCTCTTTTGCTGACTTTGAGAAGCCTTTGTTTCATTATTTGTGTCGTTTATTTGTAATCTTTGGGTCTCAATGTTCTAGACGGAAGTTAAATTCGAAAAGTGCTGCGAAATGGAAACTGCAGTGTTTCAACAAAAACAAGATTTTGTAAGGGACGCTTTAGATGAAAAAAGAAGTATCCTTTTACGAAAGCAAATTGACAGAGTTTGGTACTTGGCTTTTTGTAACGGTATATGATTTCCTTGGGCATCTTAATGTTATACAACATGTGAACTGAAATATTTTACGAGCCAATGAGTATCCGGTAAACAATGATTTTCGTGAGACAAGACTTTCCATTAAAGACTAATCTGGTTAATGATGTGGCCTTCTAAAACGCGTAATAAATTCTTTATGCTTGTTAATGTACATAATCCAGCTGCGTTTAACTTAATGAATTTTGTCATGCAAGACTTGACTGCTGTTCTCTTATTAAGGTAATATTTGCATTAGTTACGACAATAAATCTTTCAATAGGTAAGTCGTTCAACCGTATCAAAGTCGGAAATAAGAACTTACGCAGTCAACTATATTATCATGAAAAATATAATGTAATAAAATTTAGTCAGTTAAGCAAAGCTTAGTCAAAAACAATTCTGATAACGAAAAATCATCGCCTACTTAGTAAATCTGATTATTCACAACGCTAATAACCACCAAATTACACCTAAACATGGCGATTGTCGCTTCTTTTATAATTGTAAAATCATAAACCGATGTAGAATCTTTTATACAGTTAGTTCCATTTGTGAACACGTTATGTTAGGAAAGTTGATACTTTCTACTGCATGTTGGTTGAACAAACTGCCAGGCCATATATATCTAAAATGTCAGCACAATCCATAAATTTTGGCAGACATATTTGTTTTGGGGTCAACAAAAATATGACTTTTTGACGGTTAATACATCATAAACATGACAAGACGTAATTTAACGAAACGAACTTATTTATCAGTATAAATCACTTGTATTAGCAGACATAGAATTTATCTCCGGTAATGCTTATTTCAATTTGGATATCATAATTAAAGGTAACGTTTCATTTCATCAGCTAACAGTACTTTCTGTCAAAATAATTCGATTATAATCGTACAGTTATTAGATATTGACTTTTCAAATAAAGACACCGATTTGTTTTATTAGAAGTTATTAAGAAAGACTAATAAGAAGTATTAATTTAAACTTGGTGATTAAAAATCTGCCAAGTGCTTCAACATTGATGTGTTATGAAGCGTTCCATCAAACAAATGCAGATAAAGAACTTAACGAACGCGCATTAAGACTAGTTTGCGTTTAACTTAATGGTGAATTAAGTGTTGTTTAGTCCACATGTGGTCTTTACCGTTTCAAACGATATTCAAATGATAATACCAACCATTTTCCAATTCAACAGTTAATTACAAATAATTTACTTACTCTCAAGGTTGAACTCCTAAACTGTAGAATATGTTCTGTCCGTCGCATCTACGCTAAGGAGCATTAAGTATGAAAAAAATTACAATGAGCACCAAAGGCCACTTTGATCCTTTTTTATTAATGTTATTTATTATTTATCTTTTTTGTAATGTAAATTTAAAATCAACAGATAGATGAGATAAAATGTACCTTCGAAGTTCTTTGTACCTATCCAAAGTATTGAATTAGTTCAGTTTTTTCATTTATGGAAAAAAAGTAAAAAACAAAATACCGAACTCCAAGGAAAATTCAAAACGGAAAGTCCCTTTTCAAATGACAAAATCAAAAGTTCAAACACATCAAACGAATGGAAAACAACTTTCATATTCCTGACTTGCTACAGGCATTTCCTTATGTAAAAAGTAGTGGATTAAACCTGGTTTTATAGCTAGGATGTTGTGTTTTGGTATATTTTTTTCGCGATGGTTTAAAGTCTATAAGGTTCTTTAAACTATGACTACAAGTACCTTCGTATATGTACATCGTTAAATTCATTCTGGTATATGAGATATTTGCCCATTATTCATTCTGGTATAGATGTTTGCCCTTTATTCTTCTTTGAATACATGAATTATATCAAATGTTACTTTCCTTCAGTCTCGTCGTATTTCTCTGAAAATTTGTTCTTTACTAAGGCCCGTTATTTTGCTGCTTCTTGTTAACCCACTTTTTGACTGTAAACACTAAAAATCTTTGTTATTTCATTCGTCAGTACAGTAGTTTGCAGACAGAGAAAATTCATAAAATAGCATGCATTCTTTTTATACAGTGAGTATGCATTGTCTAACACTTGAACAAAATAATTCATAGACTTGCTAGTCAAATTACTGCATATGCACTTTGCTTTGAGAAGAAAATAGACTTCACTTTAAGAAAACATTGCATCTGTTGTTATGAAGTGAAGTTTTATTACTCTCTGTTTTCGTGATATGAAGAAAGCTTACCAATATCATATTTTAGTCAATTACTTTTTGTCATACAAATAACAACTTGTCTTATTTAACTCTTACATAACCTCGTCAATTAGGAAAGCAGAAAAAGATAAAATATTTATTCGTGCGGTACTAAAGTAATCGAAGTAAACTTTATGAAAATCTGTAATAATTTTCCCAGAAAGGAATGAAAATGAAGATGGATAAGGTTGCATTAAGCGGTGTTCTGCAGAACAAATGTCAATACACATGTTTGTTATGCTCTTATTATTTGTCAATAACAGCATGTCAGTCACGCTATGTTTAAAGCGTTAGAAGAATAAATCATTGGAATGGACCTCGCTCAAATAGTTTAGTTCTTTAAAAGTAACATGTAAATAAAAATCCCTCCAAAAAATATCGTTTGTTCTAACAGTACAACAGATTAGATTATCATGAATGAGAGTCGTATGATGTTGTAACCTTTAACCTTACTATGAATGGCATGACAGAAGTATTATTTACTTCTATGGTGTAAAGGTCTGCTTTCAATCCTTGCAAGAATCTTTTTAAACTCTTTAAGTATCATAATAATTACAAGTACCATATAGTTGCCTGTATTTCATTAAAAATAGAAAAAAAAGTTAATAACCTTTTCGGATCAAGTATTTTCTTTGATTGCATATTGATATTCAAATGTGTTGTCTTTTCATATCTACAGTTTTAAAAAGAGGTCACAAAAGAAGTACAAACAGATTGAGGATAAATTACCAAGGGGCCATCAAAACCGGATGTCGTACCTTACTGAAAACCTGGAGAACATTCTTTGATTCCGAAGGATAGGCAGTTTCTGCTCAAATCGTGACAAACAAATTCGATAAGTAGTAATGAGGGATGTCACAATCGGGAAAAAGAGGACAGGATTGTGGCTTCAACAAGTGGAACATCTGTGACATAGATCATGAAGATCAACCAAACATGATGGTGTTTGTAAAAGGTACGAAGTGATGACTTGCACTATACCATTGGGAACCTTTGGTTATTTAGTTTCCTTGTCAATAGCAACTATCTATAAAGGAAATAAATTAAATGATAGACACGCAAGACCTTGCATATAGTACCAATTAGGAGATATATAATACTCAATATACACGCGCTGCTGGAATGTTGCTATAGATATGAAAAGTTCATACTGGGAAAATTGAAATCTTCTGTTTCGTCGTAAAGTTTAGTTCGTAAAAGATCTTCATGTATTAAAGGGCAAAACACTGGCCATCACGGAAAAAAAATTGCAAATAGGAAAAAACACATATGTAATGTAAACATAAGATGATGCCGAAACGTAAGCCAACCAAAATGAACATGTACGTAACAGAATTCTATCTTAGAACACCATAAGAATAAATTGTATTCAATCTAGTCTTTTTTATGACCAATCTCAAGGAATTAGCGTAATCAAAAAATTACTGATCTTAAACCGTTAATCTGTAATACTGAAAATGAAATACATATAATAAGCTTGCTTAGAAACGTTTCTTTTAACATCGTGTTTCCTTACCATTGTCAAAAGTAAAATCTTAGGGCAAATTCAAATATTCTTCTTATTTGACAGCGATTGAATCTTAATCTCGCCTCGGCTCGCAGTAAGAATAATGTGGAACGAATTAATTACACATTTTCATTCGAGCTAATTTCTTGTGAACTATAACATTAAAATACGCGAGTTCGTATGTAAAATTAGTTAATCGATAAGATTTATAACAGAGTATTTCCATATCATATGTAAAAGAGGGACGAAAGATACCAGAGGGACAGTCAAACTCATAGATCGAATACAAACTGACAACGCCATGTCCAAAAAAAAAAGACAAACAGACAAATAATAGTACAGATGACACAACATAGAAAACTAAAGACTAAGCAACACGAACCCCACCAAAAACTGGGGGTGATCTCAGGTGCTCCGGAAGGGTAAGCAGATCCTGCTCCACATGTGGCACCCGTCGTGTTGCTTATGTTATTACAAATCCGGTAAATAGTCTAATTCGGTAAGTCACATTCGTGAAAAGGGAAGGGTATTGTAGTTACGACATAAGGAACATATCCGATATCATCTGTGAAACGGTTATTCCATAATGAAACTATCCACGTGTATTAAACTATAAAAGTTAGAAAGCCTTCAAGGGAACTTAACCAGCTAACAATGAGTGACAATAAGCATAGAGTAAGTATTAATCACATATTAAGAAGATTATCGTTGAAGTTTGAAAATGCATAGCTTTGTAATATTAATATGATATAAGATTTTCTAGAAACTCACTTCCAAAAGCCCGATTATTATTAAATTCGAATTGCTTCCATTATTAGAAAGTATACTAGTATCAATACTGGTTCGCTGCAGTGTAGAGCAACGATGAGAAGTAAAATAGAAAACAATGTGTTACTTTGCAATGTGTTTACAAACAATTTTCACAGAGTGATGAATCATATTTTTTCAACCAATGTTGTATAATGGTAATGGTATCTCAAAACAAGAGAAAAATACCTTACTCAGATACAATAGGCTATTTCGAATGATAAATGAACTTCAACAAAATGTGAAATAAAAGCTTACCAAACGAAAACACATGATACCCATAGACTAAAACAATTTCACGTATTCAGAATGGTAAACTAAGTAAATGGTGCCAGAAGTCCAGTGATAAGATCTCTAAATATAGACTTTTCGTCAACAGGCTTGATCGACGAGGATAAGACGCCTGAGCATAAAACCTCAAAGTAATTAAGAATGTATTATGTCAGAGTGAAATCAGAACAGGTTTGTTTCTGGTAAAATAGAACAAATGTCATAAAATTTTAATGGAAAAGGAATAGTCATACAGATGTCCTTTGATAAGTGGACTGATAGTTTTAATCTTACTTAAGAACATTTTTACGCATTATGAACAAATTCCACCAACAATGTATAACTACTTGGTATATCGTTAACAACTTTTAAAGCATTTGTAAAGAATACTTTATAAAGTTTTCATATCAATTCTATACTATAATGATCTTCGAGCTGAAATAACCTTCTCAACTTATTTTGTATATAGATTCTTTAATTTAATGTAACATCTTGTACTTCATCTGCTTCCTTTCTAGTTGATCTTTTGAAAAAGCGTTGCCATTTTAATTTGGTCTGCTCTGCTTCTTTCTGTTTCAAATAACTAGTGACACCTCTCTACATGGCAAGCCCCAACGAATCGGCACTTTAATTTTGATTTTCACAAAAGCGGAATCGTTTAGGCTCGCCTTGCAGAAAAATGTGGCTCCTGTTGTCTTCCATTCATCTGCAACATCAGTATAAGAGGTCCCTCTTTCCATATTGCTTCTTTGGAGTATTGACAACTCAAGTGTGCTTAGAGGTTTTTCAACATTTGCTTCATTGCTCTTTAAATGTTTCTTTATCTTTCGGTCTGAGTTAGATATATTACTTAATAATTTTATAACAACATTGTCGTCTAAAGTTTTAATCGTGTTAATTGTATTTTTTCCAAGCAAAAAAGTGTGCATCTCATGTCCTAGAATATTGCATACAAATAGCAATGACAATTTTACAAAGATGATGTCATCCTCTTTACCAAATTATACAGGGAAGCACTCTTCTGCCTAAAGCATACACTATAAAAGATATATTTATATACCAAACTGATAATAACAAAAGAAAACAAAAGTGCAAATCAGTAAGTTAATAAAACAAGAGGCGAAGGATACTAAAGGAACATTCAAACTCATAAGTCGAAAATAAATTGACAACACCATGGCTAAAAAAGACAAACAGACAAACAACAGTACACAAAACGCAACATAGAAAACCAAAGACTGAGTTACACGAATCCACTAAAAACTGGGGTGATCTCAGGTGCTCCGGAAGGGTAAGCAGATCCTGCTCCACATGTAGCATACCACACCATAATTGAAAGAAGGAAATTATGTTCTACATTTGTAGACAGAAGTTAACTCACCTTCTTCAAAGCATAGACCAGTAGAGACTTCCGAAAACAGAACAGATTTTCCCCAATTTTTAAGATATTTTTCTTTCAATACTTCTATTTCGCTGGTAGAGAAATAAACACATTACAAGCCAGTATACTTGGCATTATTATCTTGAGTCATGAGCACAAAGTCACCTTTTTATTTCAGCGTTATCATAGCAATACAAAATTTAATTAGTACAGTCAAGGGAATGGACAGGGATTGAATGTTTCCATTTGCTAATAATATGACTGTAAAATTTCACGAGAAATTCTGATTTTAGCAATCACGAGTACATATAGATGAATATCATACCGAATTTGCCTGGAAGAAAAATGAAATTTCTTGTGTTCAATTAAACTGAAATCAATATTTGGTTTTCTAAAATGCGAATAAGTTTCAAAGAAGATATACATTTGTTAAAAGTGCAGATGTATAAGTGTAAGAGACAATAAGCATTAAGTACAAATAGAAACTACAGTTTATTGCTCCGATTTAAACAAATTGACAGAGATAAACACAATTAATATCTTTCACTACAGAATTTGTTCGTTTTAGAATTTTCTCTTGAGGTAAAGTAAATTCAATCAGCTTTTGTGTTGTCCATTTGATTTTGCAGAAAAGCTTAGGGAATATAAACGAAGGTGATGGTAATTTTATTTACAGTCCTTTGTATCTAGCATTAGCTATCAAAGACCAAAATGGCATAACAAATTTCAATGTCTAGTGAACTATTTAGATTAAAGTTCACTTGACGACTGAAAGTATTTCTTCCGAATGAACAAAGACAATCTGGTAAGATCTCAGTTATATTAAAACTGTGTCATGTCTCAGCTTAAGTTATTCAGTTATCATAAGTTAAGACAGGTATTCGCTATGAAAATATCTTTGCCAAAAAGAAGACATTTATGGTCAATATTGAACATCTCAATGATATATGGAGAAATAAAAATAATTTCACGTAAATATCGAAGGTCAGTCATTTACCTACATGTAAGTAGTTTCAAAGAAGAAGTAAAATACAAATATTTATAATAAAGGATATAAATATTTTTAAAATAGTTGATCGAACTTGTCCGAGACATAACTGATATAAACCTCTGATATAAGTTTGGTAAAAAATCTAGTAAGAATGGTACATTTGAGAGCACTAACAATGCAATTTTCCATATAATTAATATTTCCAAAGGGCATAACTATTTAAAAAAAGTTAATCGGCGCTGATTTTCAAACCTGACCGAGACATTGCTGATATAGACCTCTGCTATAAGTTTAATAAAAAATCTGGTAGGAATTACACATCTGAGGGCGCTTACATTTTTTGTGTACAATGCAATTTTCCTTATAGTTGATATTTCCAAGATGCATAACTCTTAAAAAAGTTGATCGGCACTGATTTTAAAACTTGTCCGAGACATTGCTGATATAAACCTTAGATATAAATTTGATAAAAAGCTGGCATGAATTGTAGACATTAGAGCGCTTACAAGACCGTGCGGACTGTACTCGGACGTCCGTCTGGTATTTCTATGTCCCCCACAACGCCGCGGGCGCGCGGGCGCAAAAAAAAATACAAACTCATTCGGTCACTTTGATCTTCCATGGAAACATTCTGACAGCCTTACGACTGCTTTCATAGAACAACAGTTCAAGAGGCTGTTCCGCCATTCAAAGGATCAAATATGTTTACACGATTATATAAACAGCATACATTGAGTTTGTGTTTGACTTTCAAGCTAATGATTAAACCTTTGATCGTATCTGCGTTGAACCATATGATATTGGTGATCAAATTTCAATAAAATTATTTAAACTCATCAAAGATACAAGGCTATAAGTTGGTGCGCTAGACGCGCGTTTCGTTAAAGGAGTTTAAAAGAAATATGTTAAGAACGACCTTCGTTTACGGTATTGCAATGCATACATAACGTAGGTAACTCGACCTATCAATATAAGCATTTGAACCTAAATTGCGATAAAACTTCTGCTTGTGGTTAAGTACACATAGTTATTATCATTCACCCTTGTGCTGTGGTTTATGAATTATAGAATGGGTATAGATGTTAAAAACTTAGAACTATTCATTCGATGCTAAAATTGAAAAGGGCACTATCAGAATTCGGTGAAATCTCATGAAGAAATTCGATATGCTGAAAGAGGAAGAACTATTACTCTTGTCAATCGATGATCGTTGTGATTTCTCAAAGTTCGTTTTTATATATAAAAAAGTTAGACCTTTTAAAGGATCACTATAAAAGTATCAGTCATCATTTAAAAAATATAATGGTAAAAGGAAAATAAAACAATTGATTTACAGATCTTATTAACTATTTATTTTGTAATCAAGTGAATGAAATCTAGTCTTATTTGTCAATAAACAACACACGTTATAAAATTATAGCCATGATCTTCTTGAATCGAGTTAATATGGAAAGATTTTTCAATAATATTTTATGATTATTTTGTCAGATCTAAATTTCTCCAACAGTTTGTATTATCTAAAGATGGATTGTAATAGTCTTTTCCTTACGCGTTAGTGAAGTACGACATTTTCCCACTTACATTTTTTCAATATGACAGCTTTACCGAGCATGTTAAACTTTTAAATCTAACTTACGAGAATGAAAAAAAAAATATATCGTCTTGTTGAGCGTTGCATAAAAGCGTCCACCAATTGGACCTAAAGTTATTTTCAAATGTCATATCCTTTAAAAGGTGAAAATATCAATATTCGTGTAACCAAAATATATATCCAAAGAATCATTATTACGACTAACTTAAGCTCGCATCTTTATTTTATTGCAAAATCTAAAATTTGTCTGTTTTAAAATTGCTAAAAGGCATGTTTCCCCCCTACTAATGGACATGAACTATAAACATTTCTAATGTTTCATCTATTTAATTACTGCGATTGGCAGCTGAGAGACTGCACAACGATGGTTTTGTACTTTTACGATTCTTCACAATAATGTGAATCACAATCATCATACAAATGTGCCATATAGAAGTGTTAAGAAATTGCCCCTATAAAGTAATTCATCGCTACAGAAGCATATTATTAATACTACTTGCACAGTTTGTACACATTTGACATAATCAATTGTTAAATAGCACAAACGAGCGATTATTTTCAAATAAGAGAATTTGATTCAATTCCCCAGAAAATGTTTCAATCGGGATTCATTCAACTTGATAAAATCCGATGTTAAAGCATTAACTTAAAAGTAAAGCTTCAGACGAAAATAAAGTTATTCAAGATTACTTATTTAATGCCAAGTTTGGGTGACTTGTGACACAAAAATAAACAAAAGCCTGTTACATGAATAAAAAAAATGGTCTTTGCGTCGATGAAACCTCATTTACATGAGCAAAGAGTCGACATACACTTTTAAACAACAGATATATCCCTACATTTCTATATCGCTAAGTCAGCGTCCATGCATATGTGTCAAATCCAGTTCAGTTATCTTACTAAAACTATGATCTCTAACTGCACTATATCTATTCCTTTACAGTACGTTCTAGTTTAACATTATACTCTTTCAAGCTAAAATGTATTTACTTTTCAAATATCCGTGGGTTTACTTTTTATTCTTCTTCTATAAACCTCATACATGTATCAAGTTAAGAGGTTTTACATACTATTTTTTCTCATTTTTTCGGCCTAAATTTATAATTTCTTTCTGTTACAGTAAGTGTTTTAAAATGGTTAAACCGATGTAATCAAGCAGCATCACCGGCAGTCAAAAGGCTACATATAAACTATGGTTGTCTTTCTGATATTGTTTTACATTTAACCCCCTTGTTTTATTAATTTTGTATTTACATTGTGTCATAGATCAAATTTATTCGTTTAGTGTATGCTCACTTGTTTTTGTTTATACGTCTTTTGATTGAATTAAGCCATTGCAATTGATATTTTATGTTGTGATGTTACGCTATTGTTTCAGGTTAGGGTGACGGTTGGCGCAAATTAAAACATTTAAACCCGCTGCATTTGTTTGCACCTGTCCTAAGTCAGGGACCTGATGTTCAGTGGTTGTCGTTTGTTGATGTGGTTCATAAGTGTTTCTCGTTTTTTATATAGATTAAACCGTTGGTTTTCCTGTTTGAATGGTTTTACACTAGTCATTTTTGGGGCCCTTTATAGCTTGCTGTTCGGTGTGAGCCAAGGCTCAGTGTTGAAGGCCGTACTTTGACTTATAATGGTTTACCTTTACAAATTGTGACTTGGATGGAGAGTTGTCTCATTGGCACGCATACCACATCTTCTTATATCTAAATCCTAAAATGTGCGTCACTTATTGAAAAGAAATTACAACAGATTCTCTGCTCTGCCACTTAGCACTATAATTAACAATAAAGCCAAGGAGAGAAAGATTAATCAACTGTCACAAACGACTACAGAAATGCTGTTTTTTTTTTGTATAATGCAAAGAAAATCTTATGTTTTATGCATCAAACATCACTTTCATGCAACGTATGCTTCAAACAAAAGATCATCTATTACGTTTTTTCAGGCATAAGTTTTCAGCAGTTTTGAAGCCTGAATCAAAGTGTCATATGGAAATTTGATTAAATCCTTTCTTTCCACAATTAATACAGTTGTATGTAAAGGTTGCCCCAATGCTTTACTTTATCGTTCGTTTACTACTCTTCTTTTTAATGCTTTTATATCATTTTATTATCGATGTTATTAAAATAGATACGAATGCATTGCTGTAAAATAAGATTCTTATATGCTTATTGGTAGTCTTAATTTCTCTTCGTCATTATAATAATGATCAAAATAAAAATATTTGTTTATCATATCTGGGAACAGTATATCTAACGGAAATGAATCTGATAGGCTTTTCAGTATAAAATTGATAAAATCTCGGACTCCTCGAGACTTCGCGAGATTTATGGATTTTGGTGAACGTCTGACTGAAAACTATCGAAACTACTCAATAAAGTAACCACATAATTCTAATCGGAAATAAATACAAGTTTTATCATAAAGAAGATATATTTTGTCATATAAAATGACCAAAATAAGTGTGATTTATTTGATGTGAAGTGTTTTATAATGTTTTGAATTTGGGAATGTAATCGGCGCCATTTTTTATTACCCTGTTTGCATTCTGTACCATTCTGTGATAAAATGAATGCGATTGTAACAAATTTGAAGTGACAGAATACAAGTTTGATACACTGGCATCACTGTAAAACTAGTTTGAATGACATTTTATTGATATTATCAGAAATTAATAGGATAATAGCGAGTACGTTTTAACACATGTCCGTTTCCGTATCGTATCTTTATTACCTATGACACGACGATAAAATTGGCTACAATTAGGTAGTGTCAAGTTCCGTCAATATATATGTTCCTGATCATATGCAAAGTTTGAAAATGTATTTTGTATTTGATTCAGTACATTATAATAAGTGCTTGAAACCAAATAGTGAAAATCCAAAGGTATCATTGGTTAAAGAGTATTAATAAAACCAAAATTACACCACAAAGAGTGCTAAAATCTGCCAGAGAACACCAATGCATCGCAAGAATCAACTCTTAATATTTGAGGGGGTCACGGTGGAAGAAAGGTCAAAGTAGTTAATCTTTTGTATCACTATAGCCTGTCAACACAGAGGTTTTGAGTTTAAAACCCGCACGTGGCAGGTACGTTCGACACTGATTGTCAGTTTTTCTGCGAAAGATCTGTGATTCTCCTGACACTCCTGCTTCCTCCACAAATAAAAACTGACCGCTACTATATAGCCAATAGTGCCGAAAGTGTCGTTTAACACCAACAATCAATCAATCAATAAATACTAAATTTTGACTTACTTAATAACATTTGGTCAATCAAAAATTTCTCACATGCTAAATCGAGCAAAATCATTGCAATAATGGAACACTGAACAACATGTTTATTATACCCCCGTAGACTTGCAGTTCAACAGCAGGGGCACCTTCCAGTTGCATATGCAGTTAATAGATATTCAAAATACGGATGTTAATTTAATACACAATATGTGTATTTCGAACATATTAGTTAGTTAGTTAGTGCCAATATACTCAATAACAATTCTACAAACAAATTGATCATTAATATCATTAATTACCGTTTTCATAGTTAATTATACAGAACATTTAGAAATGTAATATGTTTTAAGATTCAAAACAAAGATAATAAGTACAATATTTAATGTTATTACCAATATTACTACAAATGAGACGTTTAATTACATGTCAGAATCTGACATCAAACAATTGAATGTTTTATATAGAAAATACATTATCTTTGAGAGTGTTAATGTATATACGATATTAGTTTACCTGATAAACAGACTGAGACTCCCTTGTTACCGAAATTTCAGAATATATTCTGTTAAATAAGATTTAAAAGAAAAAAGAAATAATAAAAGCTGTCTTCCCTTTTGTCGAAAACAACGTCATCTGATGACACTATTTTCCAGCAGAACTTAAAGATATTCCTACTGTTGAAACATGAAAACTGACACATGTGTAAAATGTAGCCTGTCCCAGGTCAGAAGCCTGTAATTTAGTGGTTGCCGTTTGTTGCTGTATATCATATTTGTTTTCCGTTTACTGTTTTGTTTATAAATCCGGTCGTTATTTTTCTCGTTTGAATTGTTTTACATTTGACATTACGGGGCCTTTTATAGCTTACTATGCGGTATGGGATTTGTTAGTTGGTGACCTATAGTTGCTTACTTCTACGTTATTTGGTCTCTGGCGAAGAGTTGTCTCATTGGCAATGATACCACATCTTCCTATTATTATATTACGGTAAACGCCACTTGGAAAGCAAGATATTCAAAATGCACATTGGTTGTATAAATAATAGTACGGTTTTGCATAACATTAGAATATATATTAATAAAAAACTAATCAAAGATAACAGGCTTCCAGTTTTGTACGCCAGATGCGCGATTCGTCTACAAAAAACTCATCAGTGCCGCTCGAATAAAAAAAGTTAAAAGGCCAAATCAAGTACGAAGTTGAAAAACATTGGGTATACAAAATCCGAAAGGTTTTGCCAAATACAGCTAAGGTAATCGTATTCCTGGTGTAGAAAATACTTGGTATTTCGAACAGTTCAAAGTTTTGTAAACAGTTAATCTATAATCTATAATTATGACCATATCAATGATATGTCATGTCATGTCAACACAGAAGTATTGAAGACTGTTCTGGTGATACCCTCGGGAAAAAAACCACCACCAGCAGTGGCATCGACCCAGTGGTTGTAAAAAATTTATCAAAGTCAAAGATTCAAAAAATAACACTAAATTTATCAAGACAAATCATTTACAGAGTAAAAAAGTTTTTTTTTCTTCAGAAACGTGTTTCGTGTTCTCAAAAATCAGTATCAAAAACGAATGAATGAAGATTTCGTGCTTTTTTTCATTTTTTGTCTAATTGTAATTTAAATTTCGAAGCAATGCATGGATGCTTCATTTTAATCTGTTACATAATCTGAACTTAAAATTATTCCAAAATGATTGAAAGGAGAGTAACAAGAATATCTTTCAGAACAATTTTACTAATATTGACCATTATACCCGGTGAGAAATGTGTACCCTAAACTATGGTGAATTAATATCCAATTTGTATCCGTCCATACTTTATATGAACAAAAATACAGATTTGCAACTTATTGATTCTCAGATTCAAGTTCTCCTTATTCGAATAAATAACTGACGGATTATGAGTGGGAAGTGACAATCTTTCACAAATAACTTCAATATAAGTATTAGATATGGTTGCAGAGTTATAGTTTGATTCATCATTGTTGATAACAGGTGAAATCAACACAAAAGGAATTAATTTTTGTTAAAAAAACCTACATGACACTGATGAAATCGACGAGGGTACATACTCAAGAAGGGTGTATCTGGAACACTATGCGGCGATAAAATATTTATATTTTTTGACAAATAGATAAAAAAATATCATTCATTTTTTTTAACCCTTATCATGGACCGAAAATGGTATATACTATATCTCTAATATGAATTAAAAGAGATGTAGGGTGTAGGCCAATGAGACAGTGACACTACGACAAAAAAAAGGACATCTAGAAGTCCCTTGCAGCTAAAAAGATCTAAAGACTAAACTAAATGTATATATAATAGAAACTTCTATGTTTGTTAAGGTAAAGGGTTTGAAATAACCAATAGGTGTGTATACGATGATACTCTTTCCACAACGACTTTTCTTTTGAAAAAGTCAACCTAGCCAAAGTTGGTATTTTTCCAATGACCCGACATCAGATGACTCGTCGATCAACACAAATGTCTAGAGCAAAAATAATTTCTTAAAAGCATGTTTCTGTAGCTCGCAACAATATTATGTTTGTTTCGACGTCTACACAATCCACATAGTTTACGTGTTCAATTCATATTATAGGTTAGTTAATGATTTTAATCAA
Source organism: Mytilus coruscus (assembly GCA_017311375.1). Lineage (NCBI taxonomy): Eukaryota > Metazoa > Mollusca > Bivalvia > Mytilida > Mytilidae > Mytilus > Mytilus coruscus. The sequence goes on along the minus strand of CM029602.1, from coordinate 60,662,931 downwards.
TGAGTCGATATAAAGTCTATTGTCATTTAAAATCTGTTTGTTTCTTCTATCGTTTATGTTTTTGAAAACACTGTGACAAAAAAATACGGAAAATGAGAAACCTTAATACTTTCACCAAAATTAACTGACCAAAAAGTACCGTAACATTTAAATGTAAGTGCAAACTATAAAGCTAGGACTTTGATCTGAAAATGTATAACCAGGGTCAGTTTGATCTAGAATCTATAAAAGAAAATCTATAGAGTGAAGAATGGTTGAAAATCTAATATAAACAAGAAAAGACGTCTGTAATGGGATGTAAATGAACGCAGCCTTCCGTAATCAACGGACGAAGATAATTTTATTGAATAAAACGAGTCCAGGCTAAAAGGGCAGACGCATATCCATCACATATGTGCAAATATTGTAAGGAACTAAATGTTTTGTGAAACTGTACGGACGTTCAGTTATTGCGGTAGAAGAGCAATCATTTTTCCATTTATTTTGACTACAAATCCAAATTCCATTCATTTATAAGTGAGCAAAATGACGTAAAAACGATTTTTCATAACAGACGGGTTGTTGAAGTTCACATAATTAAGACAATTAATCAATAGAACTGTAGCTTTAATGACTTCTAAGAATGTGAAGTAACTGTAGAGAAGATTTTGGTCTTGTATGGCAAAGGTGAATGACAATAAGACACAGTTTGTTTAATTTTAGTCTGTTGGGGAGCATGGATAGTCTCGTTCGTTTACTCTTTTACCGTTATTTTAACATTTGTTTCTCTCTTCCTAAGTAGGGGCCCTAGTTTGCAGAGGTAGAGGAAGGAATTTGAATTCAACACATTGCTTATTTTATGAGCGGGTATCGCAAAAGGCAGCACAGACTTTTAATTAAAGATGAAGAAGCAATAGTTTGTAAAATATTGGTTCAAATCCAAAGACACGGAGTAGTGATTAAATGAAGTAGAAACTGTTTGCACGGATGGACTTTAAGTTAAAGCAATCCGAAGTTTAGCCTATGACCCTATTATAGCTTCTGAGCTAAAATTTCAAACATGTATTTCCTTTTGAAGAAGTTAGTTGTATGGATTTGAAATATAACATTTTTTTTTGCCAAATATAGCTTTCTGTTAATAGTTTTTTTTATTTGAAACAGAACGAGTACAACGTTTTATTCCTCAAGTGCAATAAAATAAATAATAATTTTTAGACGTATGGTTTTAAAAAATATAAACAATATGATTTCATTGCGCTCTGATGAATAGGTTATTCGCATTACTGCAGGTGTACTTTGGTGAACATATGTTTAAAAATTAACTACAAAAGCAAAGAGCTTGAAGCAATCTTATAAAATAATTCTGTCGAAAAATCAATATCAAGCTTGTCGTACAACCAACAATCTAAATTCTATATTGATAGAAAATGCCTTACTAAAACGAGAAGATGCACTTAAAAAGTTTCTGTTTTACTTCGCCCTGCAGCACAAGCAATTAAATGTAAAATTCGATTAGAACAATAACACAGTAAGTAATTATATTGGGTGAAAAGAAGGCAGCACCAGAAAATGAATCATTTATCTGTGGCTAATGCTTATTATTCAAGAAGCCTTGATTGATGCTGTTTTCTAGTTTTAATTAATTTACATTTTAGATTACTATCCCTATGATTTTTTAAGTTGTTTTCTTCCTGATTGTGATTGTAAGCCATTATTTCTTTTAAAAAGTAATTTGGACAAATAACTGTTTTCTCCATCACGGTTTGAAATAGTTCGTATTTGGTGTTAGAACAGTCAAACAATGATAAAATGGGATGTGTGGTATACGTTAATGTGACAATAACTGCTGTACACAATACAAGGTACATGTACATTCTATCAGGAATAGATTACCTTAGCTGTATTTGGCAAAACTTTTAGGAATTTTTGGTACTGAATGCTCTTCAATATCGTACTTTATATATATATTTGGCCTTTTTAACTTTGTTTTATTCGAGCGTCACTGATGAGTCTTTTGTAGACGAAAAGCGCGTCTGGCGTACAAAATTTCAATCCTGGTATCTATGATGTGTTTATTCATTTCTTATTTGTCGTGTCTGTAGAATAAAGGCGGGAAAAGATACGGAGTGCATGAGCAAGTACATGGGACTATTATTCAATGATATACATGTTATGAAAAAAAAAATCTATAAAAAAAACCAAAGCAAATAACATGATATTAAGTTTTTTATATTTCACCATTAAGTTGATGATGTTAATCGATGTCTACATTTTCATAAGTAACAGCATTTTTCCTCGTCAAAGACAACCATGCAAGACCGACACCGTGACGAATTACATAAATAAATCTTTATATGAATATATACATGTAGTAGTTGTATACGTGATAGCTGTCTGTTACATATCTGCATTACTTTCCGTATTTAAAAAAAGTATTTGCATAAATAACGAACTCAAAGGTAAATTCAAAAAGGGTGAAGTCCATTTAACCCGACAAAATATAATATTATTAATTCGTATATTTTAACTAATTTGATTCGTTCAGGGATAGTCAAATGTTAAACTATATTTTCGAAGGTAGACAGAAAACGGCGGATAGCAAAAAGCATATTGCACGGTTATTTTTAGAATATCTAAAAACCGATATACTTTGTGACGTCATGTAATGAATTTCATGATATTGTTAAACGTTTTATTAAAAAATATCTATGATCGATTATTTGAAGAAAAAAAATCTTCAAATACATAAGATGTTAAAAAACAAACATAAAAAATAAATGAAATAACAACTAATATGTTGTTATTGTCTAGGAGACGATATGATATCTATAAATTTCCAACAAAATCAAACGACGATTTTGATACAAATATGGTCGGAAATTAATAATATAACAATTATAGCCTATGTTTGAGGTCAATACAGGATATATCGACCCAAAGAAGTATATCGACCTCGGACTTCGTCCTCGGTCCATATACTTCTTTCAGGTCAATATATCCTTGTATTGACCTCATACAAAGGCTATAATTGTAAAATATCAACCAACAAAACAAATGGAAACCAAGTATCATATTCATGACTTTTTTCATTTATTTGATATAAAAATGATTTCCAAAAGTGCATAGAACCGTGTTTGTTTCCTTTCCAACATTTTTTTTCGAAGTTTCCCGATTACATAATGTAATTACCTGGAACAAGGTCTCATTTGAAGACAATTATACAACTTATCTGAATCCAGCTATTAAAGATGTAATGTGAAATTATTACATCTTTAATATTAAAATAATGAGGTGCTGTATTACAGTTGATATGAAAATCAATTAACTGCTTTGAATTCATAGGAAGTTTAATTTAAAACTGACGATCTGATGTATAAAAATTGAAAGAAAACATTATCAGTACACGTCTTAAAAATTCATTACGTTGAATGTGCTATTGTATTTGACGTAAATAAAATGATGGCATAATATTGAAGTGTTATCTAATAAAATACATTATTTTGTCAATTATTAAGAATTGTTTAATTTATTCATAAATTTTTAGATTGGGGATCGAGATATCGATTTATGACATAGACACTTGTCTATTGTTTAAGACCACACATTGACGTCTTGATATCCTTAAAATGTGTGTGTGTTGTTGGATAGCTGTCTGATTGACGTATACACTAAATCTACCTTTTTCAATATGACTGCGGTTTAATTCATCATTATAATGTAAAATACCATAAATAAGCGCTGCAGCCATTACAAATTTGTTAAGTCAAGTAAAGTATTGAAGAATTCTTAGTCTAAATGCCGTATACCATATATAAATGTAGGAAATTACCCGAGGGACTAATGGGCTGTGTCCCAAAATCTGTCGAGAGGACATAAGATAACTTCATTTTAGATTGTTGTGGTAAAAATATCTTTATTTGTAAACAACCAATGCATAACCTCGGTTTAGATATAGTCAAAAAATTTAATATGTAGCTCTTGATGTTTTGATAATATAATTTTGTTTTTTAAGACTATGTATGTTAAATTTTATTTGCCTTAATCAAAATTTTAATCACTGAGTGTTGAAAATAAGGCAATGACACAGCATATTTCATAGGAACTTTAGTTTATCACTCTATTCTGTGCTACATCAAACTAATTCGATACAGCAAAATTTTCCATTTTTTTTTAGATTGGTATGCACCTATTGGTAATTAAGAAAGTTGATCGGTAATGCAGTCGTTAAACCTGTGTCTCATATGACTTTTACACAAACTGTGATACAATATTGTCAGTCATTGCTTATTAAATATAAATATTTTTGAACATAACGTAAATGGACAATAGGCAGTTAAAATGGAAACATTAGATTTACCGTCATGATGTAATTGCAGTTTAATAAGGAATTGCGAACGAAAAAATACGCGTTATTGACGGAAGGATAACCACCAGATTGGGAAAGATGTAATAAATTGATTAGTATAATAATAATAATACAAAACAAAACATAAATAAACTATTAAATCTTAAAACAGTTTTCACTAGCGCTTGTTGCATTTGTATCTATTTTTTTTTTACTTATATGTAAATTTTTCGTCTCAAATTTAGTCCAACAATATTAGATCTGCAATATGCGGTAGCAAATTTATGTCCTTCAATCAGAAATTTAAACACATGCTCAGGAGATGTGACATCGTGGCAACTCCGACTACACTATATCAAGCAGCCTAGATAACTCAACTTTTCAATAATATAACTTTCGTTGTCGACTGATGCTTTTCATCGTCGGTTCTATCTAAGTCTGTAACACAGTACATAATATATGGTGACATGTGGATGGAATACCTTGCAGATCAGCTTTGTTTTCCAGTCGTGAAGGATGAGAAACACTAACCATGCAACCACATGAACATATCTTTATTTTATAGGTCTAAATATGAGACAACTCTACATTTGACATTCTCCATAGGATAACCAAGGGTTAACAGTATACTTAGTCTCAAACTTATTCAAACAATGTTTTTTTTTTGTAATTTATTTTTATTTTATCTGAAAAAACACCAAGCATTGTGATACATAAATACATAGATAATTTATAATACATGTATTTAATTAAATTTTTCAAACAATGTTAGATCTGCAAATTTCCGTTAGAAAAATTGTGTCCTTCCCTCAGCGGCATTTGAACCCATGCTTATATCCCCGTATATAGTTTGCTGGTTCATTATGTTCCTTAAAATATATATAAACCGGCGCGTTACGTTTGGGCAAAAACAAATCTACTTTGCTCTACAAAAGGCATTAAATGTAGTACTACAGAAATTTACCTGTTTAAAAGTATAATATAAATACAGACTAAAAACAAACAGCCTAAAAAAATCAACTTACATTCTGTACAATGTGCTATACTATTCATGTCGTTACATTGCAGAATCAAAGACAGTCATTTAAAAGTTCACTTTGTACAAATTGTTTATAATATATTGAGATCTTGTTTGAATAAAAAGAAACAGATAATGCAACATATGTTAGTGAACAATATTTGATAAGATTTATTGGTTTTTTTTTTATTGTTTTTTTTTTTTTTTATATCTACCGTGACGGTATGTAAAACATGAATATCTGTGAAACCGGTTGTCAATATAGCCCTTATTTTTTTCATATATATATACATTTGTAGGTAGTCATTGTCAAAATTTGCAATAAAAATAGTCATTGTCAAACTTTGCGATATAGATAGTCATTGACAAACTTTGCGATATAAGTAGTCATTGTCGAACTTTGCAATATAAATAGCCATTTCCAAACTTTGCGATATAGATAGTCATTGACAAACTTAGCGATATACATAGTCACTGTAAAACTTTTCGATATAGATAGTCATTGACAAATTTTGCGATATAGGTACATGTAGTTATTGTCAATAAAATAAAAATATTTATTCGCAAACTGTGTCATGCTTCATTTACGTTGCAAATCGAATTAAATGACAAACGATAAGAGTCATTATATTCTTGTACGAATATTCAGAAAAAAAAATACAAAAATTTGTCAATGACCACCTATATGACAAAGTTTGTCAGTAACTATCTTAAGGCAAAGTTTGCAAATGACAACCTTCGTATATGGCTAAGTTTATCAATGACTATCTATATGGCAAAGTTGGTCAATGACTGCCTATATCGCAAAGGTAAACACGTTTATGAGACAAAAAAACTCTTCACATTACAAGCAATGCACGTCAGTGTCGGAACTATGATATACAGCTCACTCTGACATTACAGTCTCTTATTCCTCAAATGTGTATCTAAATATATAAAATAATCTTGGAAAGAGTATTCAACCAAATCGATGTATGTTTTTTTTTTCAGACAGCTTTTACTTTATTGATTAATTCATGTAACCTTTATGCACAAAACAAAAACTTAATCAGTAGTAATTCACTGAATGTTACAAATGTTTGCTCGTGTATCTGTTATAGAACTTTAATAATGGAAAGGGGGAAATTTGACCCATCAGAGTTAAGGTTTCTACTTTTTGATAAATAAAAATGATTAACTAATACAAGCTGAATGTACTTTGTACAAACTTTCATCTGTCTCTGCTGTATTGTAAAAACTTGTAAAGTGAAAATTGACGATGAACAGGAACGCTACTTTCTCGTAATTTCACAACTGGGAAACAATGAACAATACAGTTTAGCACACACTTGCATCGATTGGCATGAAAATACTTGCATTATAACACAAAATTAACAACTTTTCTCAGACTTTAAATATAAATTACAAACCCTATCACGAACATGCATAATTAGAGTAACAAACATCCAAACGCAGTTTGTATATATTAGATAGTTTCTAAATCAACACACGTTACCTATCTTATAAGTTCATAGCAGTGAACCATCAAATTTATTAGTAACAGGAAGATAAGCTAGGCTTAGACGAGCTCAAAAATGATTTGTGACGTGAACAGTTAATTTAAAATTGCCGTTTGCTCAACATGTTAAAGCAGGATACCAGGAGACTTTTTTGTATACTATATTAAAGAAAGCTTCTACAAGCAAATTCATGTTACTATTAAACAGCCAGTTATTAATTGTTTTAATCATTTCTTGAATTAAAAGATTCGCTGCGTACGGCACGCACCAAAAATGTAAGGAAATTATTTAGCAAATGCTAGACGAGTTGTAATGAAAACGAATGTCTTTTTTGAAACCCAATACTTACTGAAAAATAACCCGATTAAAAAAAAAACAGAATATTGACTTGTGATTCGTATTAGAAAGTAGCGGAAGTCCCAATGAATGCTCGTACACAAAGTAAGAAACGTAAAGTCGATAAAAACGTACCCCTCAATCTACAACTTAACTATAAAACTTTAAACAGAAAAATCAGTTCAATGAAATAAAGTTGGAAAAGTGTAATATTCATTAAATTATAATTATAATATGAGATAGGTGCAATCGAAGGTTATTGGTTTTTAACATGTGGACGGTTTATGTTTGTTTCACTTTTCATTATACCTTTTCTACACTCAGCCATACATGATACAAATTTGCAGGAAACCGTTTGCTCCTCTATGATGTTTTATGAAAAATCCCACAAATTTGTTTTGTCGCCGTCATGTTGTTCAGGGGTAAAGTTTTCAAACCCAAATCGATCCTTTTAACATTTATGCCTATCAGTTCAGGGTCTGTAATTCCGTCAAAAGTATGTCAACTGGAACACAATCCTGGTACAACTTCTCACGTACTTCATAAACACTTATTTTGCGCAGCACAACCACTTTTGTTTGAATACTAGTAATTTAGCTAGTTGTCAGGTCTGACGTTTGTTTTTCATTATACTTCATTTGTTTGAACCATGATTTTTTAATTATAGTTGAAGACGATACAACTCTCTATCATTAGGGAATAACAACTAAAATGTGTATACACTATTTTTATATATTCCTTGTATGCCCTTATATATAGCAATTTGTTTTTATAGTTCCATGTGGATACATCCTTGGTTTAAAAAGCTTTTGGCTCTGGTCATTCATCCAGAAATAATCATCTTTACTTCACCAAAGACGGAAGTTTGACATTGATCAATAACAAAACAACATGTTCAATATTGTTGATATCTCGACAATATAAATAATAAAATTAGGGAGATGTGGTATGATTGCCAATGAGACAAGTAATTATCCACCAAAGAACGATGTGTATATTAATTATCTATTATGTATCATAACATTAAAATGAGAAGATGTGGTAAAATTGCCAATGAGACAACTCTCTATCAGAGACAAAATGACATGGAAGTCAGCAACAATAGGTCACCGTACAGCCTTCAACAATGAGCAAAACCCATTCCGCATTACATGCTATAAGACAATTGTAAAACAATTCGAAGGAGAAAACTAACAGCCTGATTTATGTACAAAACAAGAAACGAAAAACAAATATGATATACAGCAACAATCGACAAGCACTGAATTACAGGCTCCTGACTTGGAATAGGTACATGTACATACAGAACGTTGCGGGTTATCATGTTTGCGGGCGCCCATCCCTCCCCTAAACTGGGACAGTGTTGTTACAGCACAACATAAGAACAAACGATAGATATCAGTTCAAAACGGCTTAACTCATCAGATCGATACCATGCACAAAAGAAAGTACAAGTAGCAAAAACACTAAAGACATAAGATACAGATCTGAAACTACTCACATTTACTGAATGCTAGATCAAAGCCAATAACAACTAATAAAAGAGCATGCATCTAATAATATAAGTCTTTATTATAAAATAATGATGTACAAAGAGGACGTAGACGATATTTTTCTATTTTCTACTTTCAAAAGAGCCTTTATATGAGGTCATCTTTAAGCTAGCCCTGACCTGATTTCACGAAACTAATCAAAGTTACTGAATTCTACAACTCAAGATTTTGCTAATCAAATAGCTCAAACAATCAAATTTTTTGAAACACAGTCATTTGAGAATTCTCCGGCTTGGAAGTTGCATGTAATTTGACATTTGATTGAAATTAAAAAGATCGTAATACCTAAACAATTCGATAGCTCTAATACTTGATTGCATGGTTCATTATCGTTTGCTTAATATTTAGTGGCAAATACTTGGTACACAATCAAGATGACCAAAACTTAGAATTATAGGCAACTAAAATCATAAAAAAGTAAAAAGATAAAGAAACTTTATGAACATATTAAGCTTTATCAATTCAAGAAAAAGAAAACAAAATTGTAGTGAACCATAACTATTTGCCACATTCATATCTTACGCATGAAAAATTGATTCAAGAAAATGTCAATGCAAGGAATTGTGGGTAAACTTCAATAGGACAGAAATGTAACAACTCTTAAGATAAAATCAATCACAGTCAAATACTAAATATTAAAAAGTGACTTTCAAATGAAAAGAAAAAACGAGATTCCCATATTGGAACAGCCAAATTTGAATATGAGATAAATGCAAATAATACTTTGATACCCGACATCTCATTTTCTTTTCTATCAGTTGAATAAGAAAAAAAAAATACAGAAGACCGTACATAAAAAATCTGTCGTTAACACAATTTGGCATGTCCAAAGCTTAGGTTTAAGTGTCATTTCACTGATCATTGCACATGCGTATGTTATAAGCTGACTTTTAGCTGTTCTCTATGTCTGTTTTTTTGTGGATTTTGATCAAATTAATGATAATCGTATTACTAAGCTTCATTGTTCTGTAGTCTCAATATGTAAAATGTCGTTAAAATTCTGTCTATCAATTTTAATAAAGAATGTTAAGTTATTTAAACTTTTCGATTGAAGGTCCGAGTATATCATAGCTTATTATATTAGCCTCGATACTAGGATTGTTAAAACAAATTTGATTTTAAAACAAGGAAAAAAATCTTAAATGTAAAAATAGCAACCTCAATTTGTTCTTTTGTCATTTTCTCTATTTGTAGATAGAAACAATGTTCATTTTGATTAATTAAATTTGGCTTCAAGTATTTAAGTGTTTTATGTCAGTGACAGATAATGCACTTGAATTTTTACGTTTCAAAACGAAATTAGTTTCAGTAAATCTCACTTAGTATCTGCTTCGCTCCTATACATCCACAGCTATTTCTTTTCTTTTTTTTTCTTTTATTCAATTATAGCTGAAAACAATGTTCTGATTTTATCTTATAGAACGTAGATGCAAGTTTTACCTGATTTTTAAAACTATAGCAGCCAACAAACTTAATCGTGGATACGTTTTGAATATCTTATTCTTGTTACAAAAGATAAATGATATACATATAAACATTACTTTTATGTTGAAAAGAAAATTTTATTTTTATAATTCAAACGTAAAAGAAACTACATGTATTACATACAGGATCAAAATAAACATTGTTTAAATGGCCAAAATCAACATAACTAAAACAGCAAAATTGAAAAAATTACACTATATATCCACATACCCATACATGTTATGTGGAATTTCTAGAATTAAAGCTGTTACTTGTAGTCGAACTTCTGTGGAAGAAAGTTGAAAATGGTATACGAACTATTATGAAATCAAAGAAATTCATGTTTGAAAACAAAAGCCATACAACTCGTTTCTACGTTCTTTGATGAAATCAAACTTCTTTCGTTTTCTCGAATTTTTAACATTGGTGCCAGCTTACATGTATCTGACCACAGCATAATAATAGAACACATTTTAGGCAAATTCAAGAAAAGGTTGACAGTTTATTTGGTAAAATAGTTTTAAAATAATTTCATAAAAAGATTAAAATTAAATGAATCATTTAAAAACTGATATGTAGATTATCCTATTGCATACAGTGATATATTTATATTGTCACCATGTGTTATTAATGGATGGAATTGAAACATTTGACGTCATCTAATTCATAGATATTAACAATCAAAACACCCACATTGCCGTGGATATATTCCCTTACGTAGTAGGCATTGGCAACTTAGTGTACCCGGAAAGTTACGAATAACTACGCAAACAAATATGTAAATTGTGTGATGTCAGAGGATAGAGCGAGTATAATAAAGACATGTATCCGTACGATCATAGTATTTGTAAGTGTTATAATAATTATGGAAGTAACAAAGCGATGTCTGTGTTGATATAGTGCTAAAGTGATTTCTTCTATCACTTATTCGACATCTTTTATATACGTTATGATGCAAGTCGTGGCGACAAGGTTAATTTACGATTACATTCACTAAGTGTTTCTTTTTAGATTGGAAGACAGACCATTAAATGGAAAACACAACGTTAATCATACTATATCCCCTATACTTGCCTTCTAATTTCCTTTCGACTTTAAGCAGTGTTGATATTCCTTAAAATCGTATTGATATTTTATTTGCAATTTCCTAAAATCAATGAACGTAATCTGGAGTTTCAATACTTTCCAATTATAAATTAATACTTTCAGAATAAGGCTTCGAATTATCTCGATCATATTCAATTAACAGTTTGCATGTAATTTTGTTTTGGTTTAATGTAATTACTGAAAAAGACTGTTGCCATGCTTCTATCTTTTATTACAATATGTCTGCACTGCTGTTTTGTCAAAATTTTGTTAATGCTTGGTTTATCTGATAGTTCAGTAAATACGACTTTCGTGTCTTTCAGTACTATCAGCTGTTGATTTAACGAACGCGATGGCTAATACTGTATATTTGTTTTAAATAAACTCATCAAAGATTCCATGATTAAAATTGTGTAGGACAGACATGCGTTTCGTCTACAAAAGACTCATCAGTGACGCTCGAATAAAAAAGAGTCAAATAAAGTACAAAGTTGATAAAAAGAAAGTTTATAACTAAATGGAATTTATTGTTAAAGTACAACATATATACTCATCATTAACAGATGAATTAAAAACTTCTATAAAATATTCATCTTTAATTGCTTTGTGTCGTGTTGTGCAATAGCACATACACCGTCTATTAAACTATGCAATCTATTCTAAAAAAAACTGACTGCTCTGTAAACAATAGAAAAAAATTAGCAAAAAATATCAAAGAGAACGTTGAATGTGTTAACAGTGAAACGATTAGTTTAGATAGATTAACTGCTGTTAAAAATTGAATTAAAGTTTCCTGTTTAAATCATCAGTTGAAAAGATTTGTAGTTAATTCATACTTGATGACTTCAATTAACTGATTGGTTTTACTGATATTGCTGTTATAAAGCTTATCTCAAAATCCTCATTTAAGAACTGTTTTTTTAATATTTTTAAGGTAGAATCAAATACATGTAGGTAAAAATAGCCTAGTTTAGCCTTAGGCTGTATTTAACAGAAGTTACTACTTTTGGACATTCTGTTTTGGAGATGGGTTTGGTATTTGCTATGGTAACCTCAAAGAATCTGACTAAATATTGAACATTTTGTATTACTTCAAAATGAAATTGAAACGTATGTTATAAACAAGATTTTGAATGTGAACGTTCATGATGCAAAAATACAATAACACAAAATAAAATCAATACATAAAAATAATAATGACAATGGTCAGACTTTTGCATTTATAGGTGAACAATTTATGTTGAGGCGTAATCCATTTCTTGACACTTCAAACTAAACAAAATGACAAGTCGTCTTACGAAAGCTATTTGTATCAAGCTGGAATCTCAGAACATGTATTAATTCAAAAAGAACAATGTTTCAGGATGATGTTTCCTGTTTAAGGAAATCGACTTCAAATATCCTGAAAACTTTACAGGTTTTTGTATGAAATCTGCGTCACGAGTTGTTAAAATATCTAATTTTCTGATTAATATTGATAATAATGATTTAATCAATATGGCAATCCAACAAAAATATCTACATTTTAGTAACAATAAAAAAAAACTTGACATAGTACAAACTTACAGTGATCTGATTTCTTCTCTGTCTTTACTGGAAAATAAGAAGAAAACGCCTATGATAAAGATGGTTATCAAAAACACTGTTCAAACATAGTTTGATTTCTTGATTAAATTTACCATTGAATGATTTTTATAGTATTAGTATGTGTATCAAACTGAACAAATTTATGTCATAAAGGAACACCCTATCATCATGTCAACACGATAAAACAAATATATAATATCAAATCATTAGTGTTTGATATGTGAACATGAAGAGTTTCTTACGAATATTGCTATTTTTAGTATAACATGCATTGTATTTTACACTTGAATCCATCTACCGATTTACGCTTGTTCAGTATAAACCTCGTTTGTGCTTTTACTAATTAAATTAATCTAATATATGTATTTTATAGACTATGATGTTTGGAGCTCATTTGTGGTCACAAGAATTTTGAAGTAGCTAAAAATAGTATAACAAAAATACCGATCTCCAAGGTAAATCCACAAAGGAGGGAGTTAAAAAAAAAATAAAATCAAACGCTACCAACGGAACGAATAGAAAACAACTGTCATATTCTGACTGAATCTAAGGATAGACAAATCTGTATCGTACATGGATAACACATCCTTTATAAAAGCTTTTGTCGAAAAATAAATTCAATGTTACAATAGTGAAGTCATTTTGTATAATTATTTTGAAATGGCTGCAAATCAGTGCCCGTAACTTAAGGACATGCATATTAGCCTACATGTAATGACGGTTTACGTTATCCACTAATAGTGATCAATCTCCAAGAGACCTCCCTGTATAGTTTTGTCCTCGCAGACACTATAATTGTCTATTTTAAGGTTATAAGAAACATGTTATTTTATTTTGTAGACATTCTGCAGTGTATATATTCTGTTAACATTTACCGTGTAATCTGATAAATCACCTTTCTTCTATACATTTCCGTGTTCCTCCGAGATATATGACTATAACAAATCTTATTTTTAAAGATAAATACCCTTTAATTAAGAAGTATAATTCCATCATCAAAAATCTAGATGAACAAGCGTTGCGTGATGAATTGGGAAGCTCTTTATTTGTCATTGTCGTAGTCACATTAATAGTTAGCGTCAAGCGTAGTTCCACAAATGTCATTTAGAAGCTGTCGAGGTTGAAAGGGGGTTTAAAAATCCATAAATAACTCATGCACCATTTAAGCGTCTAGATTATAATACAGTTTTATTTATTTCATTTGGAAATAGACCATCATGATGACATTTTATGAGAAATTTCAAGTTTTGTAACGTTACTAGCATTTTTAAAATCAATGTCTACTAAAAGAAAGCACAGCAACTATCGAGTGCAAATGTATAATTTTATTGAATATTTCATTTAGTACATAGTGTATCAATATTCGCTTCTATAAGCATACAATGAATAAGATTCAACATGGGAAATAAACGCTGATATTCAATTCAAGCCATTGTAATACAAAAATAAACAACGGCTAGCATTTTTATATTTCAATACCAAAATAAATAGCTATGTTCCTTGTATCGACTGACTTTTACCAGCTTTGAGACAAAACAGTCATTTTGATGTAACATAACATGCTCTAAAAGCTTAAAATTCCATCTTCGAATTGCAAGACGAGTATTGTGCATTTCCACTTCGATATATTCATATCATACTTCAATCTAAATATGCTCCCTCTATTTTTTTACACAATATAATGGAGCTTCTATTAACTAACACTGCCCGAAAATGTCTTAACTGAACTACGGCAGTGGAAATGTATAAAAAAATATTGGACATTTTGTGTACTTGTTATTCAGACATTTCCCCATAGCTCTCAAGTAAAAACAATTCACAGAAGACAGGATCTATCTGAGACAAATTTATAAGGATTCATAATATTTTTTTAAGATTTCGGTCTTAAGGTAGATTGGGGGTCTAAATTAAAATCCATAGAATTTTTTAATAATTTGTCAGAATGTAGTTTATGTCATGCTTTTTTCAAAAATATAATAAAAAGTATGGGTCACCGGGCTTTTGCAAAAGTGTCAGATTTTGTATAGATTATGCATGGAAAACCCAATTTTGTGTGATAAAAAGAAAACTACACCATAGAATTTTAAGATAAAATATGAGAAGGTAGCTGTAATAATATGCTTTCAGATAAGAAAAAGAAAAAAAAATGGGTTCACCGGACTCGTTTTCTTGCTACATAATAAAATAGTTTAATTCACAACACATTCTATTATAAAAGTTACTGTATCTGAGTTATGTCCCCTTTTATCTGAGTTATCTACCCTTATGTGGCAAAGTTGGAAAAAAGTGAATAAAAAAAATATTCTGTTTTTTTGTAAAATACAGCCGTAAATATGATAAAACAAATAATTTTCTATATTAACATGACCAGTCTTACACATGAATTACATACTACACTCGAAATTTGCACATTTCATTCAAGATCTAGACCGATTGCTATCTACTAATTCAAAATACAAAATGGACACCCCAGCTACATTAATCTGCTATGTATGTCGATCATCGTTTTGTCTCGTCTTTCTGATTAAGACTTTTGAATAATACCTAGGAATTTCTTGTTTTCTTTCTTCGATGTTGGGTTTCACATTGGTACTTAATTTAAGTTCTATCTGTTTGTTGCCTTCCAGCGTCGTTATGGCCAAACAACTGTTGACACATATTCTTCTTTTAAAAACTTTTGTGTTTTTTAAAAAGTAAATATTTGTTTCTTGTACCGTTTTCACTGCATGAATTTCCGGCAAAAACCCTTTTGAGGTAAACTCCAGTTTTTAAAGCCATTCACATAAAAATTATGTCGACATCGGTACCAACAGAAAAAATGAGAAATTACCATCAAAATGCAACATTTAAAACATTCCTGTATCAAACGACAGGTAGTCCTCTGGAAACAAAAGACGACCGACAGCTGCACATAACTATGGTAATAATATTAACGTTTGTCAACGGTTTACAAATACCGGCTTAGACTTTCGAAGACAAACCGTTCATAATTAGCGACAAAGACCTAGTAATATGCTTAACGGACTAGTTCATCATTATCGATAAGTAACTAGTGATATGCTTAGCGGGCAAACCGATCATCATTATCGATAAGTACCTAGTGATATGCTAAACGGGCAAACTTTTCATCATTTTTGTTAAATACCTAGTCATATGATTAGCGGGCAAACCGTTCATCATTATCGATAAGTAGCTAGTGATATGCTTAGCGGGCAAACCGTTCATCATTATCGATAAGTACCTAGTGATATACTTAACGGGCAAACTGATCATCATTTTCGATAAGTACCTAGTGATATGCTTAGCGGGCAAACCGTTCATCATTATCGATAACTACCTAGTGATATGCTTAACGGGCAAACCGTTCATCATTATCGACAAGTACCTATTGATATGCTCAGCGGTCTAATCGTTCATCATTATTTATAAGTACCTAGTGATATGCATATCTTTAGGGAATATTGCACCTTCGTAGCTTAATTACTCACCCATATGAAGCAAATTCACTACGAACGACATGTTATGCAATTGTTTAGTATCAATTCAATCAGTACCTCAGTGTATTTTTTAATTTTTCGAGTACAAATTGAATTAAAGCAACAAAATCTGGTTCACTTTATTTTCTAGCGAAACAACAATTTTCACTTAGTATGATCATTTTATCTTCACAGGAACATTGCTGTAAGATTTTACTTGGTGTTATAAAATCGACATCACAAATACATTGTGCATTGTTTGAAAAATAGAATTTCATTTCCTATCTTAATAAATGGAGACTTTGAAGCGTACCAACAATCCCTAAGACAAAATGGCAAGTATTAATGTGTATGAAGTTTTGAAAACCAAAATGTATTATATTGTTTTACTAGGAGAGCTAAAATTCAAACAATTTTGCAAGTGCTAAGTTTATATAGTTGAAATGTTAAATATCGTTTTCATACAATCCAAGAACAGCAATTGTTTTAAAAAAATGTTAAAAATGATACTTTATTAAAGTGAAATGGCTACAACGTTTACACAGCTATAACGAGCAAGATAGCGATTAATTATATCATCACCTACTCTGTTCTTACATTTTATAACAGATTGTGTTGCAGTGATAAAAGAGAAACGTATACAGGATCTAAATGTTCTCTTCTTTTGTAGATTTACTAATGTGCTTATGTACAAAACCCCGTATATATCATGACCCACCGCCTGTTGTACTATGACAATGTAGATTTACTAATGTGATTATGTACAAAACCGTATATATCATGACCCACCGCCTGTTGTACTATGACAATGTAGATTACTAATGTGATTATGTACAAAACCGTATATATCATGACCCACCGCCTGTTGTACTATGACAATGTAGATTACTAATGTGATTATGTACAAAACCGTATATATCATGACCCACCGCCTGTTGTACTATGACAATGTAGATTTACTAATGTGATTATGTACAAAACCGTATATATCATGACCCACCGCCTGTTGTACTATGACAATGTAGATTACTAATGTGATTATGTACAAAACCGTATATATCATGACCCACCGCCTGTTGTACTTTGACAATGTAGATTACTAATGTGATTATGTACAAAACCGTATATATCATGACCCACCGCCTGTTGTACTATGACAATGTAGATTACTAATGTGATTATGTACAAAACCGTATACATCATGACCCACCGCCTGTTGTACTATGACAATGTAGATTACTAATGTGATTATGTACAAAACCGTATATATCATGACCCACCGCCTGTTGTACTATGACAATGTAGATTACTAATGTGATTATGTACACAACCGTATATATCATGACCCACCGCCTGTTGTACTATGACAATGTAGATTACTAATGTGATTATGTACACAACCGTATATATCATGATCCACCGCCTGTTGTACTATGACAATGTAGATTACTAATGTGATTATGTACAAAACCGTATATATCATGACCCACCGCCTGTTGTACTATGACAATGTAGATTTACTAATGTGATTATGTACAAAACCGTATATATCATGACCCACCGCCTGTTGTACTATGACAATGTAGATTACGGATGTACTTTCTCCGCCGTCAAAATTATTATGGTACATATGCAGTTTGTGTGATTTCCATATGTATTTATTTTGTGCTGAGGCGACATTAAACAATCAACGATCAATCAATCATAATATCAAATAAATTGATAATGAAGAACAGTAGATTATTTCCGACTCCTGAACTAAGACCTCTTGTCTTTATTTTACACATTATATATGACTGTACAAACACGTATATCAGTTGTATGTATAACAGATTTATCACATCAACAAGTTTTAGGTACCAAAATATAACCTATATAGTTTTGTTGTAATGCCAAAGCTAATACATTGCACTAACACATCTTTCCATTTAATATTACTTCCATGGACCCTTGACCGAAATAAACTTGTTTTACTTGTTTGTTGGCGAATTACTTTACCATTCTCTTATGATTTTACTTTATAATTCAATATAAATTTCAAAACTTTTCAAATGTTTATCATATATGAAGACCCTCAATCATTATTTTTCTAAATTTTGATCCAAAACTATTTTATCTTAATTTTGTTTAACTTCTTGTCACCATATTACATAAGGCATTATGGTGAAGCAAACATTCGCCAAAACTATGTAAAAATTAACCTATTTGTTATAACACGCAAATCTCACGACCGTCATTGATGTTTTCAGTAGATCTCAAGTCAATTATTTTATATCCACGTTGGAGTCATGTCTATTAATTGTAGTCTGTGTATTTTTGTTTTACAACATTATTATATCATCTCAATTATATCTCCAATAGTGTAAATATTTATATAATTACCACTAAGAATAATATAACTTGATTTTCATTTGATATCCCAGTGTTTTACACCTCATCTTATCAATAGAAAATGACATGATAATTACCTACTAATAACTTTATTATTAATGGAAAATAACATGGTTTTTATATAAAAGAAAATAACAATTACATCACTTTTATATGTTTTTCTGTGTATAAAAGTAGAGCTTATTCAATGTTACAAAATATTCTACAAACCAATACTCACTGGTGTTAAACTGATCGTGGTAACAGCAGTTACCACGATCCCAATATGGTGAAGATAGAAATAGGTAAAATCGTGTTCTGCTAATTTCTCCGTGTATACGTGTTGTTTTCAAGAATTATTCAGCCGCCGGGCTGATCTGTACGGTTTTGTTGTGTGTGCGTGTATTATTAGTATCATATATGGCATCGTTACCAAAATTTTAGGAAGATAATCATAACTCCTAAAGAAGATAACTTGTGAACAAATAACTGGAAAGATAATCGAAACTTTGGAATATTATATATATATAGTAGTAACTGATTTTTATCAGTCACCTCTTGCTACCTTAATATTGGATAAGAAGATTGCGTCATAATAAAAACGAACGCGATAGTGCTATATAATTTTTTGGTTCACCACCATACCTCAATGGACGGCTAAATTATGAAATATGCTCTATTCTATCTTATGATTAGCTTTTTTAATATCTGCCCCTCCCAAGGATGACTGGAGAATAGAAATATGGTCACTCCTGGTCTTCTTCCGACCGGCAGTAAAACCCTTGCCAAAGTTAGGCGTCCGTTTTTGCTATGCGGGATGTATAACAACGCAGCCACGTGCAGTCAGAAAGGGGACGTTAAATCCGATGTCTCATGTAGAGCGAGTGCCAAGCACTCTGCATGTCCAGAACCCTTGCAACAACTCTTGAAGGGTCCGTAGGTGACCTGTTGCAAGGAAAAATTGTCCCTTCCCAACATATCCTCATTTTCCAATGGCAGTCCAAATTTTTCGACCTTCATCCCGGACGGCCCCTATTACAGTACTTATCTATTATATTTATTGTTAATTCGTCTTGAAAATGCATGAAATATTTGCCACTGGACTTTAAGAAACAAACAATCAATTAATCTTATATCTACTGTCATCAAGGGCATCCCTTCTTTTACGATCAGCATTACTAGTCGAAAGCACATCTGGTGCAGAATAATTGGTACAATTAATGTTATATCTACCACTGGGTCAATGCCTCTGTTAGTAAACTATCAGCCCTGGTGGCCAGTAGCCACTACTTAGGTGTTGGCATTAAAATACGGATATTTTTTTCATTGTTGATATATGATTTGAGAAATCATTTAAATAAAGGAATATATCTCCCTCATGCAAAGCTCTGATTTCTTGTCCGGATTCGGGTATACTTTAGGTACTTTATGGTTTTATCAGCTCTGCAACGTTTGTATACGATTTTGGATTTTCAATATATTTGGCCTCACGCATCATTGAATCGACATCGGTTGTCGAAATGCGCAACTTGTGCAATAACATGTGTACGGTTAATGCAATGTTTACCAACGTCAGTACTGGCATCCGAATACGGATATTGTTTGAAATTTTGATAATCATTTTGAATTACGGAATTATATATTTCCCTCGTGCAAGGCTATGATTGCTTGTCCGAAATTTCGTTTTCCTTCATGTCCTTTTCGGTTTTATCAGCTCTTTAACGTTTGTATTAGACTTGGATTCTCAAACATTTTGGCCTCGACCATCACTGAAGAGATATTTTAAAATTGTCGAAATGCGCATCTGGTGAAGTACAACTGGTACCGTTAATGTCATTTCTACCACTGGGTCGATACCTCTGCTGGTAGACCGTAACCCCCGAGTGTATCACCAGCCACGTAGCCAGTACGTCGTGCCTGGCATGCAAATACGGATATTGTTTGATTGAAATTTGCTGTTATGAAACATTTATTTTTTAAAAAATAAGTAATATATTTCTCGCATGCAAAGCGTTGATTCCTTATCCAGATTTGGCTACATTCAGGTCCTTTTTGGTTTTGTAAGCTCTTTGAACATTTGTATTAGGTTTTGGATTTTCAAATATTTTTGCCTCATGCATCACTGAAGGACATACTATAAGTTGTCGAAATACACATCTGGTGCAGGAAAATTGGTACCGTTAATCTTATAACTACCACCGGGTCGATATTTCTGTTAATGAACTGTAAGTCCCACCATTGTGTTGTTGTACTGCGGTCATTTTTGTATTCTTGTCTTTCATTTTTGCTTATGTGCTTTTATCTATATGCCATTTTGTTTTTCTTTGTTGACATATTTGTTTGTCTTTATAGTGATTAAGATTATAACACAATGTTGACTGCTGTACCCCTATTTTTGACATTTTTACCTATATTGTCTGTTTGTTTTGTTCACACATTGTTGTCAATATAATAGAAATGTATGCGACTGTCATACAAGTGAGAGGTTTAGCTAGCTATTAAACCAGGTTTAATCCACCATTTTCTACGTAAGGAAATACCTGTACTAAGTCAGGAATATGACAGTTGTTTTCCATTCGTTTGATGTGTTTGTGCTTTTGATTTTGCCATTTGATAAGGGTCTTTCCGATTTGAATTTTCCTTGGAGTTCGGTATTTTAATTATTTTATTTTCTACTGAAAACATAAACACAAAACTGGATAAACAGATAATAGTGCGGTGCTGCATTTTTAAATCTTCAACATACTTCTGTTTAAATTAAACCAAAATGCACCAAATAAGTTATCCGTCTTCACATTTAGGGATATACTTCCCATTACTAATTAATCATATATAGGTTTAACTGATCGAATTTGTGTCAGTCGTTAATGCATCTAATCAAACTGATATAAGTGTGATCGGTTTTGGATTATCGACAGGGAACAACCAGTACCAGTTGGGAATTAAAGGCAGACAGAATTCAACTGGATTACACTTTGCATTGTCTAAGGTTCTTAGTTGCAAATGAGAAGAAAAGTTTTATTATTAAAGTGACACAAGAAATATGTGCGATGACAATAGTCATTATTGTCATACTTAAAATTGGTTACATATAGGGAGTTAGAAAAAATGTTTACATATAGAGAGCTAGAATTAAATTGTACGACTAAATGCAAGATTTACTTCAGTATAAAAGTTAAAATCGGGTGATAATTGCTGAAAACAAAAAGTTAAAGGTGTAACATATTCATTTCTATTTTCAAAATTTGTGAAAAGGCAAGGGTACCAATACCAAACATCTTATGTGAAAAATTTGTATCACACTCATCCTAAGAGGGATTTAAACAGACTTCTTTGTAAAAACGATTTAGAGAATGATACACTATCTTACCGGATTCTTCGTATCGCTTAAATTAATATTCTTAACAAAAGACAAAACAAATAAAACTATTTTTTATAGCCTAATATGTAAAAAGTCCAAAATCCAAATTATTTCGTACCAAACGAGTTCAATTCAAACGAGGAAAACGATATAGGACTCTGTATTTCTGTCCTTCACCATATGAAACACAACATTCTTTTTTTAATGTGAAATAAACAAATCTGCATTAATGTTTGTTTTCCAATAGCTTAGTTCACTTAAAGAACATGTCGTCAGCCGTATGTTTCCTTGATCTTTTTATCCTATTTTGGATTGTACTGTTGTTTTACATAATTTAAGAGACGTTAAAAGTTTGATGGAGTGAAAAATAATGACCGACGTGATTTGTTCTCTCACGGTTGATAATAATTTAGTTACTTCAGAGGATCGATATTTGCATGCTTTAACCTGCATAGTTAATACAATACTTATCCAAGCACATTGAATGTACAATGAAGTGACAGCAGAAACATCGCCATACTTAAAGTCAGCACTCGAACATTGATGTTGAAATAAATGTCGCAAGTTTCTTAGGATTCTTAATTTTAGAACGATAATCGATAACATGGTATTATTTATTAATGCACTAATTAGGTATCATCAGTACTTGCAAGATTTCTTCAAACAATTTAGCCGTTTTGGTATAAGGTTATTTTCTTTAAAACAAAACTGGGTGTCGTAAACACTATATGTAATTTCTTAAGATTTAAAATAGATTGTTCATTTTTTACTGTAATGATACAATTCTAACCAAGATTTTATCCTAATATACAGTGTCCTTTGTATAATTTGTCAATCTAGAAACTTCTAACTTTAGAAAAAAGTAAATATGTTTAGCAAAAATGATGGGTCAGTTATTTTGCTTGGAAATTAAAACTATTCAATTCGCAGATTTTTTTCTGCTTTGTCAACTTGTAAAAAGGCGTTTGTGAAAAATGTTGCCTGTAATCTCACTTGAGTTCCAAAACGTTCTGTATTTCTTTTGCATTTTAAATACATGATTTTTATTTAAAGATATCAGAAATAAAACAAAATAATAGAATGCACTAAACATTCTTTTTTCAAAACAAGACAGACAAACAATTTTAGTTCATTGTTTGGTAATCAACAATCCCACAATTTTATATCACCTTTATCCGCGATCGTACAGTGGCTTCTCGGGAAGAATGAAAAGGAACTTCACGTTCCGCTATACATATATTCCAGGAACTTGAAAAAAGGATATCGCAGATAACTCTGCTTAATGCAAGAATTAAGTTTCGTCAAACATGAAGTGACTGCTACGCCACACATTCATAGCAATCATAAATTTCCTGACCAAAACAATCGAATCATTTCCTAATACAGAAGCCAAAATATATGCGACGAAAGTTTCAATGCTAAATAGTTAAAATTAAGATTAAAAGTAAGCGACTATCCAGTAAATCTGAAAATGACTTATACGATACAACTAACCATGAAATTTCAGGCAAAATATCAAATTATATCATTATACAGAGGCGGAGTAATATGGAACGAAAAGTAGCTCACGGACGAACAGAGCATATGCTGTATACCACCAAATTCATCCCTTAGTTGGGTATAAAAAGTGAAGAAATAATAAATCATCGATACACAGTGAAAGTGTGGGCATGGAACATTACATCAGATGATACTTGTGTTGCAATATTTAGTGGAACATTGGCCCACATGAAGACAACCATTGGTAAAATGACTTGGCTAAGGTATATTTTTAACTAATGAAGCATGTGTAATAACGACTATAACGTTACCAAGCATAAACTTCTAGTCTTGTGTCAAGAAAAAGAGAGGAAGTCATGTATTATCATTCACAGTACTTTGGTTGCATGTTCATTTATACTAGACAATTACTTTTTAACAATTTATAACTATACTACTTGGAGTTCCGTGTGGCGTCCATTTCCCTGAATAAGTATACATTATTATTAAGGGGCCAGCTGAATCCCGGCTCAAGTTGCGGGATTTTGTCGCTGCGTTCAAGACCAATTGCTGGCCTTGAGCTGTTTTCTGCTCTTTTATCGGGTTTTTTGTCTCTTTGACACATGCCCCATTTCCATTCTCTATTCTATACTTTACTGTTTAATTTACTGAATTTAATTTGTTAAGCTAATTTAAATGAACTGACATATAGGCCCAATGGGGCGGGTGCTTTTTAATGATCTAACTTAAACATAATTCTGTTTGTTGTACAATAATACAAATGTCACTAAAATACTAACTTACTTATAGTAGGTTGTTATGTTTTGTATATAGGCGCAAAGGAACTGTTTTATTTTAGGCGCGTTGAATCTATGGAATCTAAACAAATAAGTTGCTCAACTTAACTTGGTGTAAGTCCGGAAATTGTGTGTAAAAAGATAAACGAGAGACCTTGCTAATATAAATGGGTGAAGATATCGAAGGATAAATAAAGACCATAAGCCGAAGATTCATAGCAGACAATATAGTGGTGAAGATAAAAAGAAGATAAAGACAAACAACAATCCACAAAACACAACAAAAACACGAAAATAAGATGAGCAACACAATCCTTAACAAAGCCAGGGATGAACACAGGTGATTCGGAAGGGAACGCATTCTTGCTTCACAAGTCGCATTGCTCATGGAGAATGAAAACTTAATTTTGCATTCGGTATTGTCACGGAGGAAAGCTTAAAATTTTGTCTGCAAGTATGTACTAGTAATTTGAACATCAAGATGTAAGTTTTTGGTCTGAAGTCAGGGGAGGGACGGATATTCTGCACACGACATGCTGCTTATCTTATATTATAGATCGGTTGTAGTCATGAAATGCCATTAAATACAAGCAATCCTTGGTGTAAACTTAGCCTGGACATGTGAAACTTGTCGAACGAGAATACAAACATAAGCAGTATTATAAAGTAGTTATATATGATCATACAATGTATAAATAATGAACGAATTTGTTAATTTGCCGATTGTTCATTTATTCATCCATATTTATATATAATTGTTTATTCTCTGGGCATTATTTCCTATTAATAAGACAAATCTATTAAAGACTAGATAAGAACAAATTTAGTCTGGCGTCATTTGTCAGTACTGTTGTACTGTTCATAAAATCGATAAAACATAAGTTGTCTAATACACAAATATTCGGAACAATACTCACTAAAAACTATTTTACATGGTTTTTCGGATTGCCCATGAATGCAAAAGATTAAATTTTATATAAAAACATTAACAAATAAATTTTTTTATGTCTAAAATTTATGAAGGAACCACATAACTTTAAAAGTTTTGTTTACAGCAAATAAGTTCACAAAAACAAAACATTGTTGTCGGAATAGTGGTGTAAAGGACATCATTTCTAGTGTTCGGGTATGCTTGTTAAATATATAAACTTGACGGTGCTCTAAAATTTCAAATTATTAAATGGAAAGCCCGACAGAAATATTGCAATAACCTTTGCTTCATTTTCCATGTCAAACAAATAGTAATCCTTAAAGGTTGTAAAACATTTCTAGATTTCTTACGAAAATGATAAACAAAATTAAATAGAAAAGAGCTACACTGTAAAACATGATCAATTTTATAATGATATAATCTTTAAAGCAATTCTACATTTCGTTTTCTAAAAGACGTGAATTTGTAATGGGCAATACCGTTACCATAATAAATAATGAAAGTTAAATACTCATTCAAAGATGAATTTTTCGTCTTCCCACACAATAAGTATTCTTAGCGCTAATGAATTCAACAGGTTTTTTACACTTCAATACTAATTATGCTCTTTGTTTTTCTTTTTTGATATTTAACTATAACGGTTAAATGAGGGGAAATGATCATAGGCCTTTAATCACAAACCAAGGTATTTCCATGACACTTTTGATGAATTTAAATGTTTCCATTTGGCACTCAACAGAAAATAGCTCTTTGATTTCAATATTGAAATTATTTCTGAATGAACACAGGGTAAATTATAGAATAGAAATATTTGAATACTCTGTCAATAAAGACATTATATCAAGGTATATGTAATGAATTTATATAAATCAATGAGTATCATTATTTCAGATTTGTTAATCTTTGCTGATTGTTTGTGAAAAATGAGTTATTTTAAAAATTAATGTTTGCTGTTGTTTTCTTAAATAATGTTTTGATCTCTGAATTTGCTATTAAACTGTAATTATTTCAAAAGATAATGCTATAACAGAAAACACTATGGTTAAAATTTACACAAATAAATTAGAAAAAGGTACGTGCTAAATGTTCAAATATAGTATTGTACATGAGAATCATTATACGCCTGGGTTGCCTATCATACATATGATGTAACGATCGAAAAAAATATAATGTAACTATAGGAAACGGCATAATAAGACAAACCAACTGGCACATTAATTTATTTAAAAAAGAAGAAGAAAAAGAGAAAATTAATTAAACTTGTATACTTATCAGAAAAGTATAATAAAAATACCGATCTCCAAGGTAAATTCAAATAGGGGAAGTCTATAAAAAATGAAAGGTACAATGTAATCAATCCTCGGAACGAGTAAAAACTAACTGTCATATTCCTGACTTGGTACAGGAATTTCAGAAAAAAAAATGGTGGACAAGGATATAAAAAAAAAAAAAAAAAACGCATCCAAAATATGCAATTTTACATATTTACAATGTATTTTGATAAAACTATTGGAAAACATGAAGGCGGACCCCTTATAAAGGTTAATTGAGTAACTTGATAAATGACCAGAGAATGTAGTCCTACTCGTGAACTGTGTGCAAGAATAAAAACATAACGCAAGTAGAACAGGTGACCTCAATGCAAATCAGAAAACGCCGCAAAATTTGCGAATGTTGCATGAAAATTGATCACAGTAGTGAAGATAATGTGCATTTTGTTATTAAATTTTTTTTATTCTTAATTAATAAATTGTGATTGGTAAATGAATTAAATATGTGTTGTGTTCTAGTTCGCAACATATTTGTTTTAAAATCCACATTGTCACAGAAAAAAGGTTCCAAGACCCGCTGAAGGTAAGACAAAAATTTGCTACCCAAACTTGCAGATCTAAGATTGTTTTGATAAATATCAGACGGCTTGTATACATATATGTATATATTTATTATGAAATATGAGCAATTATTTTTGACAAAAAATGGCAAATATTTAGCTTTTTTAGTGAATAGTTATGAAATAAGTATTAGTATAAAATACAGTTAGATATAATGTATTAGTTTCGTCAAAATTGACATGCTTAACATTGTCTAATCGCGTTGATTTTAATCATTCGCTGCATTTTTGCTCCATGTTAGTTACTGTTGAACTGTTAGTCCTCGAATGTATCGTCTTTCTTGGAGCCAATGTGTTGATTGGTACATTTTGCCCAGAGGTTGACTGGGTATAAAAATAACGTCATCTTAAAATAAATTAACAATCCGATTAGGTTGCAAAAAAGGGGCCGTTTGCCTATGTGAGATGTATAAAAACGTGCTGGACACACTATACCAGTTGATATTTTATAGTATCAAAATGAAGAAAACCTGTTAATCGATACATCAGATTGTATTTGTGTGTTTTTCATGATAGAAAAAGTATTTTCTTTGTCTCACCAGCAAACCGGAAAAAGACTTGATTAGTTCGGGGCCTTGAAGATTATCAATGTCGGATCAAACATTATGACATTGCTCATAAGTCCGGGTGAACACTAGTATAAGGCCGAGTCAGCGTGCCTAATGTAACACACAAAATAAAACCGTATTCTGCAATTTTATGAAGAGTTGAGCATAGTGCAGCTCTTAGGGGGAAAGCTGATTAAAAGCAAAATCTGATCACAATGGGAACGTTAATTTCGTTGCTTCGTGTGTTTTGAGAGTTAGGAAAAATGGAAAAGATTTTGACCCGATCCAAAAATTACCTTTTTTTCCAGTGGTATTCCAATTTCCCATACATACCAGTCAACTCCTCAGGCAAAGTTGACTTAGAAATTTGGTTTATAGTTTTAGGTACCTTTTGGTAATAAAGCTCTCAACGTTTCTACATAGTTGGCTTTCAAATGTTTGGGTTTGAGTGGTCAAATTGAAGTATACAAAACAAAAGCGCTTTGGACGCACGAAATTTATAAAGTGTTATTTTTATTTGACCCATATTGCAGTAACTACCAATTGGATGTTATTTTTTCCCATCGTGAATATAAAAACTTCTTCTATTGAACGTTAAGCAACTTACAAGCAACAATCAATCCTTGTACATTTTGATTGATACATTTATAGATATCTGACCGAACACGTGTAGTTTACTTTCACTATCAACAACACATACTAAGTTTTGAACTAAATGCCTGAACCAAGTCAGGAATATGACAGTTGTTTTCTTTTCTTTCCGTTGTTAGATATAGTCGTGCGTTCGATTTTAGCAGTATTTATGGACTTCCCTTTTATCTATTTACCTTGGAGTTCGTATTTTGTTTGTATTATATGTTCGTCTAACCCGAATGATTTCGTAGCTATCGTTGTAATGGCTGATACGGATCAGGAATAACTACATTGTTTTCATTTGAAGTCAATATTAGTCCATTTATCAACCCGATGGTCATAAGATGTGCTTTCTTGTTGCAGTGCATGCTATGAGTAAACATGAGTTAATTAGAAAATATGTTAAAAAAAAGTTTTTTTGTTGCATACTTGTATTATGTATATTCAAACTATTATAGAAAACATCAGTAAATTTTGTTTTTATTTCGAATACAGCTTCAACTGAAGGTACAGTTAATTATTAACTGGAAACAAAGGATAATTTTCGACTTTCAAAATATAATAGAAAATAACCAGAAGGAAGAAAAATGAAATTGTATCTAGCAGACAGATACCTCATAGTTCTGAACGCCACTTTCAAACAACTCGTAAAACACATTTTTAACGAATACAACATACTTTAAATAGTACTTAAACAACTTGAACATATCATTAGTTTCGAATCAGGTAAATTCAGTATATTTCATTTATTTTACTAACCGGGGATTGCATTATATCGTGAGTATTAGTACGGACCTTTTGTCGAATTTCTAAACTAGAATGCCTTTGGTCCATCGCGCTAGTTCTGAAAAGGATGATTCCGTGTATATAGTGTCAGCTATATCATTAAAAAAATCAGACATTCTACAGTAAATTATCATGCAGGTTATTAGATGATTTGTGCAATTTAGATTGTAATCATGTCATAACTGATGTAATGTAAATGTTAAACCCAAGAACCATTATATCTATTTATTATTCAAATCAACTGTTATATTCATACATTTCTCTATAGTATTTAACGACTTCAAAAGAACCACAGAAATTCTTACACATCTTTGATTTAGACAGTTAGTGTTAGCTTTTGAGATAATCAAACATAAATCATGAAAATTACGAGAAAACGGGATTTTAATTTTATGTTTGCGTTCAATTTTTCTCCATTATTACACGAACTGAAGATGAAATGTGCGAATAAAATGTTATCTGTAAAATATTCAAGAATACAAAAACCTTTGTTTATACATTAATGTTTTGAATCAAAAGAGTAAAAACAAACGTACTAATTCTTCAATTAATAATCTGTAGTGGTTTATGTCATACAGTTGCAAATGTTTAAATTTCTTCTTATCAATATATGATAAAATAATCACATTCTTTAACTCAGAAAATGTGTATTTAGTTTGGACAGGAGGATAGGTAGATGTAGTATACGGAATTAATGTGAAATATTCATGAAGAATGGAAAGTGACATGCGAAAGACTGAAAATCGCACCGAAATGCATAAAATATTCAAGCGCGTTTTATAAATATATGATTAGATAAGATGTAAATATGATTATTCTCACTTTTTAATATATCGATGTTGTTTAATGGATTGTTAATTGTAAATATTTGTTTTATTATATATAGTTTGTCAGACTTGAAAACATCTTTGTCCTTCAGTCTTTATGAACAGTTGTCTCATTTGCAATCATACCCTATCTCCTTATTTATATAATTATGTTTATGTATTTCTGAAACTACTGTTATGTTCGTTATGTGTTGTTTTTTTCTGGCAAGTTATCGTACAGTATAAAGACCCTCAGAAATAAGAAAAACAACTTTTTTAAAAAGTATTTAAACATAACATGTACTTCATAAGTAAATAAGTACTCTTGGCAAGAAAGTCTGGCACAATGGCGACACTAATAAAACAAGTCATTTTCAATTAACAGGCCGTAGAGCTCTACTTATATGAAATAAATGTGCACAACTACTTTTATTATATATATTGCCTTGTTTTTGAGACTATTAAAGTAATTTCAAAATGATTTGTTTTCTATATCGCTGTTGTTTTGAATTTTATAACAAAACACATGTACATGCGGTTTACTTTTTTAATCTCAGAAATGTATTCAGTTTGTTATTTCTATTTTTGAAAAACTTACAGTTTTCAGATAAATTTTCAGTTAATTTAAACATCAAAATGAATAAGATCAATAAATAACAGTTAATCTTTAATAAATAAAAGTAACCTACCTGTATATTTGACGATGCTGAGGATTTGGTTTAATTGTTTTCTCCAGTTATCTGTAATGCTATCATCAATAGTACTAATTGCTGCTTTGTTTTCTAATGCCTGTTTTGTTGATGACCATTTAATAGCTTCCTTTACTTCAGATATTGTTGATAGTACGTGTCAAAAGTATATACAGTCTGATAAATATACAAAAATACTTTAAAAAACTATCTTTATATCACTACTATACTTATATATAAACGAATTAATCAGTTAAAATATATGATACAATAATCAATTTCTTTAGCTTGACACCGTGTCTTTACATGATACATGCAGTTTAGCTTCTGTTAAATGGCAAATTTCAACACTGGGCTAGAAAAGAATCGTAGGAGTTTACAAGTGATCAATATGTAGTGAGAACAACCAATAGCTATCGGTATTTGAAGAAAAATTATTATGTAGACAGATTGCCGAATAAATATCGATAATCTGCTAACAAAATAATATACATTAGTATATACAAATATTACGCTACATTTGACTAACAATATAAATGTAGTCTAGATGTGCAACATAATGTCCTTTACTTTCTTGCAAATGTGTGAAAATATGAATTTTGTGAAATCCTATTAATATATTTTATTTTTTAGTTAAGTTGGACATGCATAATGGGAGGTTAGTCCGTATAATTACAGTATTATGCAAATGCACATGTACATTTGCATGTGAGAAAGCTGATTTGCAAGATCTGGATAGAAGTCGCTTATATTTTGGTCTACATTTACCAAAACTGTGAAATCCTGCATAATACTAACCTTGTTCATATCCAAGCAAACACTCTTGACATAATCATTCATAGATATTCAACAGCTGGTCTACAAGAATGAGTTTAATGTTCTTTTTATAGAGACTGCAAAAATCAACGACTGATGAGAAATCTTATAAAAAATAAAAATGAACAAAGAAACTATATGAAATTTATCGAAGCAATCGGCCATAAATAATAGTATTTTATAGAAAAATCGAATGTTTAAATAATTACCGTAATACATCAAAGGTATTTTCTTCCAAAGTCAACAAGTTTTGTGTGCAATTATTAGCCTTTTATTTTGTTTTTGATAAAACTGACATGAAATTGTTTTACGCAATCCTTTGTTCTCTTTCAGGAGATAAAGCTATATGTGTAAAATGAAATTAGAGCGTAGCTAATCACCAGATGACAAAGCAGATAAATAGCAAAGAAATATTATAGAGACACATGCTGAAATGTAATTTTTTTTATCGATCTTTAACATTTCTTTAATTATAAATAACTGATAATTTGATTTGTAAAAGACGTTACAGGAATGCATGATGAAGGTTAATGAAACGCAAACCAATATTTGTTTTAAGAAAAGATATCTGTAGGATACCATACGACCTCTGCCGATTGGCAAATACAGGACCTACATTCCAAACTTTGTATTGACGAGAATAATATTTAAAAAAGACGTCCCAAGTACTAAAGTCAAAACCCACACTTTCAAGAAAAAAATCACAATACAAACTATTAAATTGATGGAAACTAAATGAAAGGTATCTATGCTTTGAAGTCATGATTTATTTTTTATTCATAAGTTCTTCAATTATTTTCAAGTATGTTTTAAAAGCGATTTTTGCATATATTCTGATTACGTATCGTTATCTTGGGGCAAAATAACATCCAATATGCATCACTAAAATTGTATGTTAAAAACAAACTAGTAGTTTATCTTATAGTGTGCTTTGTGTCTTTAAATCAAAGACAATTACATGTATTTCACCATTTGTGTTATTGTCAATTCTAGAACCTTTTTATCAAAGGTTTATGAACCAAAATAACGTAGTTGGAACTTGTGCTTCATCTACATCTATAACTATTTGATTTCATCCTTATCCACACATGATATTCAAATAAAATTGGAGCAACATTACATCATCGTGATATTTCTACATGAAATTTATATGACAAGATCTTATTTCATGTAAGATGAGTTTTATTTTGATCACATGAAGTTTTTTTTTTTTATTGTAGCACGTTTTTATGTTTACAGCAGTCTGGCATATCATTGTTTCTTAATTAAATTTCTTTCACTGTGCTTACCTGATTCTTAAAGGTAGCATTGTTCAAATGCATATTTAAATTCTCTTTTTCATTAGAAACCTAGAATTAATAATACTATAAAACACCTCAGTTGTCTAAAATGGTACCATGCTTCAGTTGCAAGAGGTCGTACTAAAGACGAAAAATACGTATTTGCTGCTTCTTCTAGTCACATAACTCGCATTGTTGAGAAAATAAAGCAACGACCGGTTGGCTCGAAGTCAGAATAATGTGTATTAGCAGGGTAACATGTCTTCCTGCAATATTTTACCTGGCGACTGGCGACATGTTACGACAAAAATCTGACTTAGCATCTCGGTTTACAATAAGGACAGTTTTGTTTTCATATTTTTTTAACATGTTACAATCCTAAATATGAATTTAATACTTGCAGTCAATCGAATTAGTTATGGTTCGGGAGGTTTGGCTAGTCATAAAACCAGGTTCAACCCAACATTTTTTCTTAAAATGTCCTGTACCAAGTCATGAATATGGCAGTTGTTATCAGACAGTCCGTTTCTATGTGTGTTGGCGTTTGCTTTTGTTGTAGTTCAGTGTTTCTGTTGTTCCGTTGTTTTCCTCTTATAGTTGATGTGTTTCCCTCGGTTTTAGTTTGTTACCCGGACTTGTTTTTGCTTAATCGAATTATGACTATTGAACAGCGGTATACTACTGTTGCCTTTATTTATCAATCAAGGATTTTATTTATAATTTTTATTCAAACCATAAAACCAGATCTACACGGTTTATATTATTGTAAAGAAACCATTGAAAGTTTCCTCTGTGAGAGTGATTTGTTTTGTATCTTTGTAACCTACATTAGCTGTATTTGGCAAAACCTTTCGGAATTAGATCCTCAATGCTCTTCAATTTCGTATTTTATTTTGCCTTTTTGACTTTTATAATTCGAGCGTCACTGGTGAGTCTTTTGTAGGCGAAACGCACGTCTGGCGTACACAACTTAATCCTGGTATCTATGATGAGTTTTCTGCCAACATTCTGTTAAAACTTATTTTTCTTATGTTTTGTACAGTTGTACGACAAATAACATAAAAACTAAAAGGTGCATGCATGCATACCCATGGCAGTTAATATCAAAGTAAACTCCATTCTAAATTTCTACAATGCTTGAGAAAGATTTAGAACTTTTAATTTTAAATTGTAACAAAACATTCATACATCTATTTAGAATTATAACTGTCATAATTTAATCTTTTATTGGAATCGGTTTATCTGAATCTGTCGGCCTATATGGAACTTATTACCGTCAGTGTTAATCTGAATGGAAGGACACGTCCGGTTTAGATGCAAGTCGACAGTCGTTGCTTTTGTTGTGCTGTTTTTTTTTTTTCGATGACATACCAGTATACCCCAACTCTACTTTTATTCATAGCTAGATGTGACATATTGTGTACCATATGCCTATCTCTAAATAGGCATAGCTAGATGTGACATATTGTGTACCATATGCCTATCTCTAAATAGGCATAGCTAGATGTGACATATTGTGTACCATATGCCTATCTCTAAATAGGCAAAAGTAGTTTATCGATGTTCATAATTAAGAAGATACAAATCCAGGTAACTAACAAAAACTTAGGGAATCACATGCACTCCAAAAGGAGCAAGATCAGGTGCGTCGACATGGTACGCGTCTCCAGCTATGCATACATCACACGCCACACGAATCCACACTCGTTCAAAATATCTTCAAATATCGTATGAAGGCGAAATGTTTTGAAACTTCAAGGTATTGTTATTTGTAAGACTTTGTATAAACGACAAGAATTTATCCTCGTCTCATGGGTTTTCGTGCTATTAAGAATGCATTGTGACGTCACAATTTCCATTTAAAAAGCATGCATAGTGCGAATTCATATGACGTACGAAAACATGATCTGACCATAATGTTAATCGGATGCATGCCCAACAATAATTCTTATTTGATAACTGGAAGAACATAGCAACTAGAGGTAGCCTTATTCTGCTGTTTATTCTTAACAGAAACTACACGGCAGAATATTTAGAAAATTTAGTGGTTTGATGAAAAGAAAGCAATCTGTAGTTTAATTTGTCAGATGTAATCTTCTGTTGAGCAACTAAGAGGTAGATTAGCAAGCTAAGATGGGCAATAAGGCTTATAGGAACCTCTTCTTTTTTCTCCGTGCGATGTAAAACATCGTTGACAAAATTTTAAATGACGTAATACAGCTTGTTACATCGGGTGCGTAATCATAACCGGCTTTCGACGCAGTATCATAAAATAAGACCCCAAAGTACGTAATATGTTCTTTGCATGTTTGTAGTTCTCATTTGCATCTATTATTTACTACTTTTCATTTGTTATTTGCAGTGTACTATTTTCTGCTGTTTACTATCATGGCTTCCTTGGAATTTTATGTTCTTGGCCAATCATTTGTCGACGAAAGTAGATTGCTTTGTATATTTTGAGTAATTTTTACATTCTTTCTAATTATCGATAAAAAGATAAAGTTGTTTTTGATACCGACTTTATCGACCTGTATGTTTTTAATGAACCAGTATGTTATTTTAATGCTTCCGATGAATGTTCCTTCTTCCTGTGTTAATTTTCAACAGAAGTGGTGGATTTGATAAGAATACTTTTGTGTGAAAAAGTAGATTTTCAAATTTTCGATTTCCAAATGCTTTGGGAAGAAGAGGTTTGATACAATTTTGTAGTTCATAATATGCGTCTTGTGGATACGACATCTTAATAATCTGATAATAATAATTGTCATACCTTGAAACAATATTGTTTTAAAAAATATTGATAATAAAAAGCGTATTGACCTCGAAAAATATTCTTCATCTCGTTTAATATACAAATCATTATATTTGACATATGTTTATTGTAGATTACTTACTCTTTTCATTGATTATTTTGAATTTCTTTGGTTGAAAACATGACAGAAATATATTTTGAATGTTTTAACACGCATTGATTCTTGAGGGAAACGCTATTATTATCCTATAAACATGGTCATTAGAGTAATATCCCTATCAATACCCACTAAACATGACGTCAGTAGGGTAACAACACTATTAACTTTAAACATGACGGTCAACACTTATTGTAAAGAAAATAGCATCCCTGATTGTAAAATGGCTAAATAAATGAGCTTAATCTGCTTGACGGATAATTTTATTCAATGGAAAACAAAAGTTAAGTAATATATTTTTACAAGTCAGATACAAATTCAAAACTGAAAAGTTTATTTTAGGAAAGTAACATACACATGGATACAATAGATATACATGTGTTCTAAAATGGTATTGATATTTTGTTTTGCACAATCCTGGTTTCCCACAGGACTACATTAAAAACAAAATAAATCCCTTCTAATACTTATAACTATTTGTCTAATAAATCAAAGATGTAATATTATAAAATAGATAAAGGCGTATTTTTGGTGTAAATGCATCAAAGCAATCCATGACCAATTGTTTCATTTGGGGTTATCCAAACTAGAAAAGATATTCTAGGGATAACATATATTTTTACATCTACAGGTGATGCTTGACTTTAAGAAGCGTCGGGTAATTTTGACGCTAATTTTGTGTAGTAAAACAAGAACAAATTGGACAGTGCTAGAAATTTATAATCATGACCCCTCACATATACAATTTTCTCTGAACAATTGTGGCCGCGTTCCTTAAAGGTAGTGCTCATAGCATTGTTAAAATATGTGCTTTTTATATTTCCCTAATAAGATTTAATTCCCTGTTAATGCATCTGGCACTACTAAATAATACACCCCAGTTAGGATGGGTCTTTTGCTGGACCTTAAATGTCCACGTATAATCCAACGTCCATATACGAGTTACTCATAGGATAAATTGTATGTTGTTTATTTTATCGCAAGGTTGCTACCTCATCGACGTATACCCCACCTTCATAATAATATATTGGATGATGTCAGATATTTAGCCTGAAAACCATAAAGTATTCAAAACGTTTATAAAGTGTAATATTACATCTTAAAAGTGTAACAATCTACAAACACGAGACATACACAATGGTTGTTGTAAACTATCTCCGCGATCAATACTGTAATAAAACACAACAAAAAACAGTGTGTGTGTAAGAAGGGGTGGGGATGTAATTCACTAGTATATATTTGCTTACCGACATCTTAATGTTGTTGCAATAATCTTGAAAATATTCATGTTTTCTTAAATTTTGAGAATCAAAAAGAACATAAACGAAATGATATGTAATTATCCAACAAAAAGATTGAGACAATAATGCCCTAGAATGTACATAAATAGAAATGGCAATTACATCTGACGAAAACACTGTTATCTTAATTTATATCTTTACAATGTTGAGTTGCTGTCTCATTGGCTAACATGCATATACCAAATCGTCATGTAATTTTTCAATTCACGCACATGCTATTGTATCTGCATGTACTTACTTCAATATGCATTGTAAATGAACTCAAATGTGCTTTCAAGTAACTACTTTACTGCATGCTGAACAACTGATGTCATTATAACTTTTGCTGTCAACCATAGATTTAGAAAAATTAACTTGATGTCCATTAATGTCAAATAAAACATAAAATACTATGCATTAGGATGTCAATAAACTAAGAATCCTAATTGACGAAAAGGGAACAAAATGTATGAAATAATGTATCGTTAGTTGTTATCCTACCTGAATGCCTTCTTGTGTTGTATCTTACTTTCGGGAAAACTTAACCGTGCAATTATAAATCACTGACTTGTTTCTTCTAGGAATGATAAAATATACAAATGTACAAATTACAGATATTGCATTTGAACCTTCGCCATCTATGAAAAACAATGGTCTGAAATTGTGAATAGAAATCAACATTCAGATATACTACTCGATCCGTTTATTAACAATAGTGATGGCTATGGAAATCTCTTATTTAGGCGAGCAGTTTGATCTGCTTGTTTATCTACTACCCGCAGTCAATTGTTCATTCCGATATTAATTTGATCTGCTCACCTTATAATTATGAATACCAGTACATGTAATCGTTTTCTTAACTTTACCATTAGATGGGTATATTTATAACACTGAGGGTCATTGCTTTTCTAGTAATTTTTCGTGGGAAAGCGTGGCACTATCTGTAAACGAGAGCGTGGTTGTACTCAGTGATGCATATTCCATTATATTGACAACAATGTGTGAACAAAACAAACAGACATAATAGTAAAAAATGTCAAAAATAGGGGTACAGCAGTCAACATTGTGTTATAATCCTAATCACTATAAAAACAAACAAATATGTCAACAAAGAAAAACAAAATGGCATATAGACAAAGCACATAAGCAAAAATGAAAGACAAGAATACAAAAATGACCATAGAACAATACCAAAATGGCGGGATGTATAAGTACCGAGCCATGCCGAAAGGATATTACCAAAAATGGACTAAATAGTAAAGGTTAATAATTTACAAAGACAAGTAACAGCACACTGTAACACGTAATTAAGAATAAGATAATAAACAACCTAGAATCTATACTTCAAGACTACAACAGTGATGAACACCGATAATCGCTTACTCTAATAAGCCAATTGATCTGCATATCTACTACAGCAATGAATACCATTAATTAGGTTTCTAAGATATTCCATTCAATCTGATCACCTACTCAATTGATGAATATCATTGATCTTTTACTCAGATATTCCATCAGATCTGCTCATCTACTCCAACGATAAATATCATTGACTGTTTACTATGATATTCCATTCGATCTGCTAATATTCTTCAACGATGAATACCATTTATTAGGTTACTCAGATATTCCATTTGATCTGCCAATCTTCTCCAATGATGAATACCATTTATTAGGTTACCCAGATATTCCATTCCATCTGATCATCTACTGCAATGATGAATATCATTCATTAGATTACTCATATATTCCATTCAATCTGCTCATCTACTACATCGATGAATATGTTCCTTTGATTGTTTACTCTAACACTCAATTCGATCTGCTCATATACTATACTGATGAATAGCATATACTGATGAATAGCAGTAACCATTTACTCAGATAGTTCATTTCATTCGCTCATCTATACAGAATACAGGTAATTGTCTTCATGTACTTGTAGGTACGCTTTTTTAAAAATCTTTTACAGTAACGTGGAAGAAGTATTATAGGTGTTTGAAGTATAGTCGCCAAACAAAGAAATTACTTAAGTGTCTTAAACTGAACAGAAACTAGTATAGATATAGGTCTTTTTAATTATTTTATCATTGTAGATTCCATTTACTTCCGTGTGCCAAAATTTTCCTGCAAGATTAATGAACCCGATGTCCATCAGCATTGATTGTAGACAGTTTTACTGAAAACTTGTTTTTACGAATTAATTATCGTTATCCATCATACTGACATATCATAATTAATAATATCGCCAATCTAATAATTTTCGCGAACTGATAATTCGTTTGAAAGTAAAGATAAGTGATTGTGTTAAAATAACTGTATATGCTATGGGGGTGGTAGTTTCAAATGAATTTTGAAGATTATGGCAAAATGTCGAAGAAAAACTGCAAGGTACACTGAACTTCATATTTAGCATATTGAAAATACAAGAGCAGCTATAAAGGAAGGAAATGGTCAAGTGCACTATAAAAGAAGGTTAAAACCAAGTTTCACCGACAAAAAAAAAAAACAATAAAAACATTAAAAAGAAGAAAAACATGCATAAATCAAAGAATCCTTCTTTTATATATATATATATGCAATGCATATGTATACATGCATTCCTATCTACCCTTGAAAATCAGCACTACTCAATAATGAATTTTAATTCCCCTTTTAGTTCTTAGATTTATTTTATTTTCCTGTTTCACCATTTCTTTTATAAGTTTAGTTATTATTATTTTTTGTTATACCAAGACAATTTTTTTTTATAAATAAGTCGTATAAGGACAAACAAGCATACTTTAAGTTTAGGCATAATAACTAGTACTAGAAATATTATTCGGCGTGAAGCAAACACCAATCAATCAATCAATCAATAAAAAAGATATTATTAAACTTCAACGAAAATCAAATTTATTGAACTGTTTTTGTTCAGTACACGTTTGTTTTATTAACTACCATGACATTTCTGATATCAAAGCTTTTGTGTAGTACCGTGAACCTAACAAAAATTCTGCCGATTTAGCAAAAATCACAGGGGAATGACTGAAGTTTCGTTTGAAAGAGTTTCCTCTTGAAAAGATCGTACATATTCTTCGAAAATGAATATAATTAATGATAAACGCAATACACATTATCATGTATTTTTGCCCCCATCTAAATACTTGACGAATACCCGAACATCCAATTGTAGTTTTCAAGTAATTTTCAGAAGTTGGCGATTTTTTGTTGAAAATTCAAAACGTTGTCTTTATTAAGTACTATTTAGTTAATATGTGAAGTAATAACCCAGAGTGCCTATTATATTGTATTAACAATGCATAAAACATTACTTCAGAAGTACTGTTAATACCTAGATAAAATACGCACAGATTTATATACCTACTAGTAGTGGAGGGAGGCATAGAGAAAATGTACCCCTTTGATTTTAGATTTATATAATTTTTTAGAATAAAATCGTCCGAAAAAAACTCTCGCTTCCGTATGCTGAACAGTATTTCATCTGTTTTATGGAATAACGCCTCCCTTTAAAAAAAAATCCTGGATCTGCCGTCATTCTGAAAAAAAAAAACTATCGTCGGATATGTGTTACCGATATCATATGCTGTACCGAGAGCCGGTAGTAGGGAGTGCCCGACATCTTTCAATGATATTAGTATGTACTTAAGTTTCTATTCAGAAATTCCAAATAGAATAATTAATGTTCGCAATATTCCACTTACAATGTGGAGTATTTGTGTCGCCACTGATTCATATTCTACAGCATGCAGTGGGTGTTCAGACTTTAAGCCATAAAATTCCTACTTTAAACTTACCGAATCAAAGGTTTATCAGCGAAAACATAATCAAATTTCAAAAAGTGTATTGGTAGTAACAAAAAAATATATTAAGCGTCCACAACAAATATGACAGGTGATGCATTCTTAAAAGACGTAGTGTATAACAACTACACTGTCCTAGGGCTGTATAACCAAAGGGGTTAATTCGGGAATAGAAATATGGTAACAATGACGTTTAAATATTGCTAGAAACTAAAAGAGACGTGGGGTACATGTACACTAGTTTGCTAATGAGCCTTGGTGTAAAAGAAATCAGTTTGAAGCAGATTGGGTCATCTACCAGCATTTTTTAATTTGATTGAATTTCAGAAATATTTGGTGTCAGAACCTCAAAGAACAAAAAATTTAGTCGTCATTTCGAGAAAAGAAGTTATTATAATATAGATTTTAGAACTTTCAAAATGACCCTGCTGTTAAAATGAATACAACGGTAATTGGTCTTTTACATCTTCAAGTGTAAAAAAAAAATTCTTAAAGCGCGAAAATTATTTTCTTATGATTATAGTCTAGTATGACGGAAGTTAAATATAATAATATTCAGGAGATTATAAACATGTAGAAAAGGGATTACGGATTTGCATTAGCGAAGTGATTCGTCAATATTCGTTTGAAAT
The DNA here is from genome assembly GCA_017311375.1 of Mytilus coruscus. Classification (NCBI taxonomy): domain Eukaryota; kingdom Metazoa; phylum Mollusca; class Bivalvia; order Mytilida; family Mytilidae; genus Mytilus; species Mytilus coruscus. The sequence continues at coordinate 60,621,577 of CM029602.1, read as the reverse complement.
ATGAAGAAAGAATTCAGAAAATTCTCAGTTTTGTGTTGTTAGGTTTCGCAAGATTACTTCCGCATCACCTGCAATGGCGACTAGAAATCTGCACAACGATAAATTGACTTCCTTGATACATTAATAAGACGAATTACGAAAAAATAATGAACTTGCATGAAGTATGATTATATTTCTATTACATCGATCAGATATATGACAAGGAAAATGGCTGCTGAGGCTATTACCATTGTAATAAATGTCTGCTAATAGGTTTTGTGTTGTTTAGAGCCTCCCGGTAAAGTTTGACAAGATGAAGCTGTATATGAAATAATGATGATGTTATTTTGGATTAGTGTTAACGATCATCAGTAAAGTTAAAAAAAAAAACAAAAACGACATAGAAAGTTACAGTATCGGATAAGACAGTTGTACACATAATATTCACCTAGCTTATCATGTAAAATGTCTGCGTTTACAGAGCAGTAAGTTTCAGTACAGATTCTCTTTCTCTGGAGACTAAATATACATGTGTATATATATATATATAAAACATTATGTAAGAAACAATTGTAAAAGCTATTTTCCATATTTATTTAAACCGACTCGGTGATATCGTGGTAGAGTTTTCGGTTCGAGTACAGGAGTTCGTAGCTTCGATCTTCGGTCGGCTCAAACCAAAGACATGAAAATTGGTATTCCCGCTTCTCCACTGAGCACAGAAGCAAGATACAACGATTGATCTTGTCTTGCTGGATACTGTTTCCGTGTGGACAAACAAGCTAGAAATGCGGCAACCCAGCGTGTTGGTAAAATAAATAGAAGGGTTCATACTGATATCATGTTTTATCGGTCGTCCCTCTGTCTGTATCACTCTGCTCAGCTCTTAATAAAATTTCATATCACGGCTTTGTGACGTCAAATACGTTGACCCGGCCTAAATAACTTTGACCCGGATATATCACCGACGTCATAATATATGAACCGACGTTGATATGTTTGACCCGAACTTATCACGTCATCTTGCGGTTTGCTGGTGAAACAAAGAAAACACTCGTTTCTATCATGCAAAATACGCAAATACAACCCGATAAATCGATTATCTGGTTGTCTGCATATTGATATTGTAAAATATCAGCTGCTCGACACAATATGAAGCCTTTTTGATATCGTTCGCTGCGCTCACTCGACAAAAAGCTTCATATTATGGCTCGCAGCTGATATTTTCCGATATCAATATGCAGACAGCCTGATAATCGGTACTTCGTCTGCTCTGCATATAACATTTTCCATTGGACGTTAAACACCAATCCATACACACATATGTTTTGTGGTCCAAGACAATGCTTATTTTTCGAATTTTGGCTAGAAGTCGGCGATATAAAAGTGTCAAATACTGTTTTTTAATCTATGTACCTATTATTGAGGTACATTTGGGTCATTTTTGTCGTTCGATTGCTGTCTTATTGACGTATACCGCACTTCTTTTTTTAGGAATTTGGCTTTTGTGCTGAGTAGATAGTATCCCCATGTGCGGGGTGTAAGCAACTTTCTATTTTCAGTTTTTAAGTTCAAGTTTGTGGAACATTATTCCGTAATCACTGAAACATATGTTGCAATACTCAATTTAAATCCGAATAGAATTTCAAAGCAAAATAAAATAAAGGGAACATTTTTTTTATAATTGGTTCAAATTATAAATAAGTGAATTGATATGAGTCTCCAGACACAGTGAATGAAAAACAACAAAATAAACCTTTATCAATAAATATAATATTAAGGAAATATCGGAAGGACAATCTCTAAATTTATTTGCTTTATAATTAATATTACAGTAAAAGTTGGGTTAGAAATACAACTTTAAAAATTCACGTATTCAAAATAAAACGTATACTTTGGTGAAAATTTGAAAACAATACAGAAATAACATTATAGTGAAATGCTGGGTTTGAAATACAACATTTTATATTATTAAATGTAAGCTGATTCTTAACTCCACAATTATTCTTTTAAAAGTGGTAAAAATCATGATATCTATATCCCTGTTGTAAAAGTCGTCATATTTGTCATAAATAATGGTATCAAATTCATCGCGAGAAATTCTAATATCAAGGTCTAAAACAGAGCAACAACCTATTTAACTTTGAATTTCGTAAGAGCAATTAAGTAGCGGTTGTGATATTTCATTTGTATATTGGAGAACCCTGAAATTTTTTAGAGAAAATGTCGTCTAAACATTCTCAGGTATTGTTGAAAATATCTTTTAATGGGTGTTAACAGTTTTCAGCGACTTCCTTTCTTCTTACCGCGAGAGAGAAAGCTGTTGAAATCAGAGAATTTTTGGAAAATGTATGAATCTGGTTTATAATCGTATTTCGAATTTTGAAAGTAAATGGAGACAAAACCTTTCTACAGAAACAAAATCAATATAACTTGGTTATTTGTGTCGTTAGGTTAATATTATATAAATAACACATAATAGCTGAGAGGGTGATATAGCAGATTGTTACCCCGAGAAAACATTGTCAACTGAGGCGAAGCCAAGGTTGACAATGTCTTTTCGAGAGGTAACAATCTGCTCTATCACCCTCTCAGATATGTGTTGTTTAATTTATTATACTAAATGTTCTGTCTATTAAATTTCAAATTCAAAGTAATAAACTATGTCGTCTTATACATAACAATCATCCGTATTTATTAAAGCGCACACTTGAGCAAGCGTCTCCGCGATGGGTATAGAGTATTTGCCATGGGATAGAGTAAGTTTTAATAACCTCGACCTCGTTTTGATAATTCATACATGTAGGAGGGAAATCGAAAACAATAATTTAATTTTCGTAAGACCAATTTTGAAATGCGCAAGTAATATTTTAGACAATTGTCAGATAAGATACGCTCACAAATAAGAAGGTTTATAACTCGAAACTGTGGTTATATTTACGTTTTTTTTAAAACTGAATGTACTATTTAATGAAAGGAATTGAACCCTTGTTGTCAACGCATGTCTAGTAAAAATTAAACGAAAGGGACAATCAAAATTCACAAGTCGAAGAGAAACCGACAACACCAGCGCAAAAAAAAACAAAAAACAAAAAACGAAACAAACACGACGACCAGCTAGCTAGACAAAACAATAGTCTACAAAAGCACTTCATAATAAAACGAAAGACTGACGACACGAACCACTCCAGAAAGAAAACCCATTTGTGATATAAGTTGCTCCCGCAGGATAAGCAGATCCTGCTTCACATGTGACACCGTCTTGTTGATCATGGTAAGTTCAAGTTCGGTGATATATATTTGGAAAACGGGATTGTGGCGACGACAATTGGAACGTATGCGAGGTTATCTGCAACACAGATATTCTATAACGGTCAACCTTATAATGATGGCGTCCGTAAAACTTTCGAACATTGAGTAAAAACAACATTTTTGCATTGCTATTTACAAACCATTCAATTACACTGTATTCTGATTAGTGATTTCAGATGGCTTATCTTGGTTGGTAACCTTATACTTAAGCTATTGATTGGCTATTCGGAAATTCGAAACTCGGGCATGAACCAAAAAACGTGTCGTGTAAAAGATTTTATTCTCGTCATATAATTTTGAACAATGTAAGAGCAAACTATTCTCAACATTATCAATTCTACAACTAGCATTTATTTCTTAACTTAGAACAGAATATCAAAATAATGCATGCTTAGAATTATAAACATTGTATTGTTATATACAGGTGCGGATCAAGGATCTTGAAAAGGGGCCCCTGGCAAGCCCATGTTCGGAGTGATACTTGTCAAAAATCTATACATTTCTCAAATATGAAGCTCCATACGGGGGGCCTGTGCCCCTGCCTCCTAAATCTGCCTCTGGTATATTGTAGGTCGTTGAGGACCATGAAACTTTGGTTTGATTAACTGGTGTCCAACTTATTACTTTGAGGAAACAAAATATGTTTAAATCAAATAATAGTATGACTTATATCAGTAGTTATACACGTGGAATACATTGACCTACTATGCAATCATCAAGCAATTGACATAGAGACAACTCAGCCCTTGTAAAGCAAAAGATGCTAAACGTTCAGAAATAAAAAGCTCAACATTTTTTTTTTGGAACTTTGAAGTCACAAATTGACTAAATCAAACTAATAACACTTTCATTTCATAACGACTGACTGTTAGTTAACCCTTATAGAAGTGGTAGAATATTGAAATAATTGTTTCCGTACATAATGTGAAATAACCACTGTATTTATCGTAATGTTACATCCATCCTGTCATTTCTTTGGATACATATCCGGAATCCATTTAACAAGTTTGGGATTAATTGGTCGGCTTGTTTGTCCCTTTTAATGTCCAGCGATTGATTTATCAAAATGGACTTCAATAGTTGGATAAACATTATTTATAGTCAATATGTTTCAATTAAGGCTTTCGTTTAAACTTTCGATCTATAAATAATGTTATATAGGAATTCAATAATTCATAATTGAAGTTGGACAATGGAGAAATTTTTCAATTGGTCAATTTTATTTATTTTTGATAATAAATCTGGACATATTCTAGTGCAAACATGTACTAATTACATGTCATTGACTCCGATGTTCCCTCGATGTCTCCTTCTTTGTTTTCTTAGTAATTTCTAAAAATAGAATTTTAAGAAACCATGCGAGTATTTGAAAATGTTTTAGAGTACATAGCATTAAGCTTTATACAAGCTTCATCGTCTGAAAATGAATAATATTAGCAATTGTATCAATAAGTTCCTTGTTTATTCAACATCAATGGCGGCTGTTTATTTACACACGTAACTTTTAATAAAAAAGTTTGATGTTATTTAATATTGTGTATTTTATTATAAAATATGCTCTTTAGATTATAGTCGTAAAAGTAAATTAAGTCATCGTTATGCTTAAATAATACTAATGTTAAAACTCAGTCGTCAACACCGAACCGAATTGATAGCAGGAAATGGCCAAATTTATCATTGAATATTTTATTGAAACTCAAATTCCTAATCAAAGAACAAAACTTGTTTGGTAATTGATTGAAAATTTAACCAAATAAATGTTATCAGTTCATGCTCTATTATTTTTATGGATCATCACCAGACTTTTGTTTGTCCCCGACACTAAGCGGTCATAGCATACATACATTGTAACCCATCTCCATCATTCCGTCCTTCTGCAATTGTTAGTTGTCGGGACTTATTTTGTTATTCCTATTGTATATTGATCGGATTTTAGGTACAACAATGTACTTTAATAAATAATGTTTTTTATACATTTAATTTGCATTTCGTTCCGTTTACAAACTGTTTGCAGAACTATAAGGTGCCGGCCTAAGAAAATTTAAATTTTTGGTATTGCCTGCAGATCTAATGGCGAATTTTTGGTACATAAAAGAGATGCAAAAGATACCAAATGAATATTCAAACTCATAACAAATAACTGGTGTGTATAATAATACATGATGACTTACATATCGAACATATGGGTTTTGACCGACTTTTGATGGTTTTATGACACCTCGACTTCGAAAATATTATGAAAATTGTGCTACCTTGACTTCTTTTAATGCCTGCAGTTCTGAACCTGATTTTTGAAACATACATGTAAGTGCATAATCCCAATTATTGTTACATTAACCTATTATATCTCTTTGTGTTGATCACCCAATTTTGTCAATATAACGAACTATAAACAACTGTCATACAAGTGTGAGGTTTAGCTAGCTATAAAACCAGGTGTAAACCATCACTTTCTTCGAAAAATGCCTGTACCAAGTCAGGAATATGACAGTTGTTTTCCACTAGTTCCGTTGGTTGGTATCGTTTGATTTTGTCAGTTTTTATGGACTTCCCCTTTTTGAATTTACCATGGAGTTTTATGTAAACTTTGCAGGAGGCGGCATTCGTGTCGTATCTACATATATCATGCATTTATTTTACCTTGCGTGGTCATCGTATGTAAATACTTGGTCCAATTAAAAATGTTATCTTTAACGTCGAACGACATTGTCAACTTATGGAATAGGCGTTTATATCTTTCTGATTTGGATTTTTTTATTTTAAAAATCTATCTTGATAGATCTTTTATCTTCACTTGTGTAAATCTTTTCTGAAGGATTTTATTTATTAAAAATCGATGTTAGCTCAAGAGACATCACCAAACTTACTTTCTTACACAATACCACCTACTTTACAATAAATTGTGAGCTCACAAAAAAATCGATGTAAATCTTTCAAAAAACTACTTTACTTAATCTGTAATTATTTATGCAAGGAGAGATGAGTGTTACAACTTACAACTCCCGTTAGCGCCATGAAGTGAAAAGTGAGTATAAAAACCGCAAAAGACATCAACAAGTCAACATACGTTCTAATCTTCGATAAAATACAAATGAACATACCACATGCTCTAAATCGGTCGGAGTCCATACGAGTTGTACATTTTAGCAGAGACTGTCAATAATCTTTCATTAACTCCTTATTCCTAAAACAGTCAGAGCAAAGATATAACTACAGACAACCATTGACGATGCATGCTCATAACTTAGGAAAGGCACTTTAACATGTGGCGGGTTTAAATCATTTGAACTTTTAAAGACCTTTGACACAAGACAACATTGTTTTTTGTCAGCATATATTATTTAGTTCTTTTTAATGTTTGTTAATTTCTCTAATCAAAAATAGAAAGCAACATTTAGACCATGATTACAATATTAGCTTTTTATGATGTTGTTAAAATAGATTTATAGCACTTTCTTCAAATAACTTATTGTTTTTTAATAAAGATAAGTCAATAAATATGATTAAGTCGGAAGCAAAAATACTCAAACACATTATTTTCTTCTGACAACAACGATTATTTCAACATTATATTATCATTATTGCGTAATACAAGAATGTTTGAAGGTTTTTTTTATATATTCTTTATAGATTTAATTAAACAACTTTATGCCGAGTCTGTCTAATGGCGTGACGGTTCTGTATCTTTATTATTTGGTAGACTTAAATGACAATAAAAGAACATACATGATAGAACATCAGAAGAACCACATTCAAATAAGGTTAAAGTCACTAACGGAGTAGGATATGCTGAAACTTTCGAGTACACTGGTTTATTTGTGATTGATTCGTGGTATTCAATCTTGAGTTTTCTGGGGGCTTTTCATGCCTCTTCGTTTCCCATATACTTTACATATTATCTCAGAAGTTCTAAATATTTAAATCTCCCTCTTAATATGGAATATGCTACGTTTGTAGAAACACATAGAAAATATTAATATTAAAGATGAAATATATAGACAATAGAAAACATTTCAAGTGGGAAAAATAACTTTATGAAGTTGATTTAAAGTCGGACTAAGAACCTTAAAGATACAAATATTAAATTTAAATATTACAATTTTAAAAGACTATATTATGGATACACAGGTATTCTCACTGATTGTTCTGCTCTTTTTTCATATATTTATCTTAAATCAGTTCTTTACCAGCAACATTAAATGTTTTCTTGTTGTAGAGCGGCGATTTACCTCTTTTGTATAACCTTTTCATTCTAAATATTCCGATGGTTTTGTTTGCTTATGTGATACAGAAAACATCTAATTATTTATTTATACTTTAAGAGAGGCGAAGGATACCAAAGGAACATTCAAACTCATAAGTCAAAAATAAACTGAGAACGCCATGACTAAAAACGAAAAGGACAAACAGACAAACAACAGTACACAAAACAAATCAAAGACTGAGCAACACGAACCCCACCAAAAACTGGGGTTGATCTCAGGTGCTCCGGAAGGATAAGCAGATCTTTTTCCACATGTGGCACCCGTCGTTTGCTCATGTTAGTACAAACCCGGTAATAAGTCTAATTCGGTAGGTCACATTCGGGAAAACGGGACGGGATTGTAGTTACGACATTAGGAACATATCCGCTATCATCTGTGAAACGGATATTCCATAACGGTCAACCAACTCGTGATGGCGTCCATAAAATTAACGTGATCTCAGGTGCTCCGGAAGGGTAAGCAGATCCTGCTCTACATGTGGCACTCGTCGTGTTGCTCATGTTAGTACAAACCCGGTGATAAGTCTAATTTGGTAGGTCACATTCGGGAGAAATTGAACGGGATTGTAGTTACGACAATTGGAACATATCCGTTGTCATCTGTGAAACGGATATTCCATAACGGTTAACCAACTCGTGATGGCGTCCGTAATATAATAAGATCACTCAATGATTATTCTACAGACTATATTATACAAATGTAACACTGGAAGTTACTGAAGTAATTTTATCCCGACAATGAAATGATGGCAAATATGTCGATCATGATTTTTAACCTCAAATGCAGCGGTTCAAACAAGTGAATCTGTGAGCTATTGCTCACAAATGATACCCCCGCCCCGCTAAAAGTATAAGGTAAACAGGAAGTTGTTGAGTGATGAATCTGAAAACGCATCACATGGTATATCTGACTCATATAAACCCTGAAACCAAATTTCAGAAATCCTTGTAATGTAGTTCCTGAGAAAGATGTGACGAAAAATATTCATGGGACGGACTGACGGATGGACTGACGGATGGATGGACGGACAGACAGAGGTAAAACAGTATACACCCGCTTTTTTAAAGCTGGGGTATAACGAAGGCAACAGTAGTATACTGCTGTTCAATAGTCATAATTCGATTAAGCAAAAACAAATCCGGGTAACAAACTAAATTAGAATATATGCTGACGAAAAGAAGTTTAAACACAATGTCATATTTTAATGAAATATATATAATTTATGAACCCTGCTTCAAACAAGGACGACAAGTAAAGACATATTCTAAACTTACAAGACAAAACTAACCCACAGGTGAATAATCCACATACAGAATGTCAACCTACCCGACCATACTGTTTTTCATGTGCCTAAAACGTCAAGTCATTGATCTTACTCAATAAAGCTGCCTGTTTTGCCAAGAAGAAACAATCGCCCTAAAATCGATTTGACGACCTTCCACAAATCGATGAGATGACGCTTTCCTGAATTCCTGAGGTGGTTGTGAGTCGAATGAAATACATGTTGTACAGATTCATTAACACCCAATGAAGTGCTTGATATTTATTACATAGTTAGTTGCATAGTTTTGAAAAATGGTACAATACATAACAAATGTTCTGAGCGAAACTGCAAAACTTAGGATTTATAGATCTCAAGTAACTTTAACCAAGGATTTATATCTTACTATATAAATCTTTGCTTTAACATACATTTTTGTAACATAGCATTTACATATTTAATGACGAAGAAAAAAATGGTATGAGATGTTTGGTATAAATATTTGTTCTTATTTAAGACTTGATGACAGCTTGATAGATAAAATCCCATCAAATATGGTATTTCATTACTTACTAGTTGTAACCATCAGTGTAACGAAGAAACACATCTACCTCGAAACAATATCATATAACTGGTCAATCACTTTCCTTGATGACGTGTCATTCAATGATTGATTAATTGAATACGTTTCTATTTCAATGATAAGCTTGACAAACACTCATATAAAAACTATGCGGACTCCATTAATATGTCCAAACGCAGAAACTAATTGAAAACTATATAATGTCTTCTACAAAGATATATATGGTTTCAGTTGACGTTTTATTTTATAGTTAGTCACGTTTGCAGAAGATGTATTTATATCAAGCGGGTTTGTAAGTCTCGTAAAATACAAAAATTATTGTGTCTGCTTTATAGTTATAAGTTTTATACAATGTATGCATGTTGATTGACTTATGTCCTTGAAGTAACCCCTAAATACTGGGAGCTTGTGATTCAAACCATACACAATCCAATGATTATTTAATTTTGCAATTAAAAAGAGGAAATTTTCAAATAATTTTTGTGAAATGCTTGCACCAAAGACTTACTTACATGTACTAGTATTATGTATTTAAGTGTTGACATCGTAACTGCAAACCGCCAATTTCATAAAAGTATACGTTCTGGACATAATAGTAATAATACCGTTACTTGACATAAATATTCATGCTAAAACATCATTGTTTTAATAAGACAATATACCAGATCACATGTATTCGCGACCAGTTTATATTTAGTTGCTTACACATGTCTTTCGTTAATCGTCACGTCCATCACACGAGGAAGCACTGCGGTCAAAATCGTCTCCTTGGACATAATTTGTGGCTAACCACAGCGTGATTTACTATAATAACATTGTATTTGATGCTTTTGAATTAATTACAACATGTTTGAACTGTTTAACCGTGTTTTCTACTGGAACTTTCATTATTTATATAGGGGCAAACTTCGTTATCATAATCCGGACTACGCTATTACTCCATATCAGAAATTTTGTTAATATATCGTAAAATTGTATTTCGATTTCGTTTTTTTTTCCATTTGTTAGATTGGTTTCCAGAGTAAATGGCCAGCAACTGATAATCGATTACACATACTGGATCGCGCAAAAGCCATACATTTAAGCCTTGCGGACATATGTTTGAAGTATTCTTTATTCGATTCTCCTACGATCATGACTGGTTTGCAATCATAAATTCTGTGATGACGATTTTTTTTTCAGATCATTTGTAAAACAGTTGAACAATAGCTTAGAAACACTTCACAATTTTAAGGGTCATGATTATAACACAGATATCACTCCACAAACGACGACAAATTATGATAATTTCATATTTCCTATAATGGGGATAACCAAGATAAAAAATTAGGTATGGCAATTGTCAATATACCATTCTGAAGAGATCGATTGTTTTTGGGGTAAAATGTCCTGTAAAAAATATTGTATATATGATGAAAATATAACCAGTATTCCGATAATTGGGTTTGTCGATCGGTATGAAGGGCGGAAAATTTAGACTGCCACATTGAAAAGGCTAGGTTGGATAATAGCAGAAATTGTGTCTGGTAAAAGTTACATACAGACCCCTCAAAGAGAGTTTATGCAAGTGTTCATTAGCTTGTAACGAGCGTGGCACTTTTTCTACACGAGGCATCGTATTTAACGTCCTCATTAAGTCCAAACGTTGCTGCGTATTTATACATCATGCACAGTCACACGGACGCCCCTCTTAAGCATGTATTTGTTCTGCCGAATGAGAGAAGTTCAGATGACCATATTTCTATACACAAGTCAACCCTTAAGATGAATCGTAATTAACACATGAAATTTGCACAATAACAATATATAAACTAATATCCAGTCCAGCTCTATTCCCTATTCTTTTCCATTTTCCTATGGTAATAACAATATTTCATGTATATAGAACTCTGTACTTGCCGATGGGACTTGGTGATTCCCACATGATCATGATATTTCAAACAGGAATAAAACAAATGTCAGTGACACTACAACAACCCAAGTTATTTGAAATAAAATTGCATAGGTCAGAATATATTTGTATGTTTTAATGATGTCCAAGATTTAACATAATGTTGCAAGCAATACATCGGTCGAGACTAGACAATGCCAGTTGTAAATAAATTCAAAAGAGTCGGCTTGCGATATGAAGTCAACAATCAATTCTTTGAAGACAAAAATATAAATGAATTATAGCGAAATCCACTCTCGAGATTCCTGGCATAGAAACGTGTTGCGCGATTATAGAATAGGTTTATATTTAAAATGGGATAATAGAATAATGTAGTTTAATACAGTTTTACAGAATTCACACATAGTTATAGTGGACAATAAAATTAAGCCGGAAAACACTCTTATACATGTTATATAGGCCACTGAACTTCGTAACATACTGTATTTTTCAACTTATAGATATAAATACTGTTTTTCATAGTATGTTCTTTTATATACATTTTTTTAATCTCCTGGTCGAGATTAAAAAAGGGTTTGAGATCCTAATATTCATGCTTTAACCTCACCACACCCATGTGTCTGTCTCAGATATTCTCTGACTGTTTCTCTTAAATTTATTCACAATTTTTATAGACTCGGGGACAATTTCGAGTTTGCCATGATGTATGAACACTTGTCTGTTGTTGCTCTCAAATGTCTTTAAAATTTGGTTATTTTTGTCGTTTGGTTATAAGCCATATACTGTATCCTTTTATTCATATCTTTCACTAAATATTATTTCCTTTTATCAACAAAAGAAAATAATATTTAGTGAAAGATTTACTTAATACTGTATTTTTATTTGAAATTTTGCAATGTGAATTAGTGTAAAAGAACAACTGCAAGAAAGAAATTTCAATCGGATTTTTTGGTCATTGGGTTGTTGTCCCGTTTACGTATACTTCATATCTTGTATTCATAAAGAATACTTTTTCAGCCAGATCTGATCAGCATGACGATCAAATATATGTGGGAAGTATTTGATGACTGTTTATTTTCCTTTATTCAAAATATTGTTTAATGTTCTAAAGCTAACCTTGTGCGTGAGTTCGATTTACCTCAAGGTATAAAAACGTCTTGCTCGCTATCGGTTTGTTGGCAGGAATTATATTGCCTTAACCTTTGTTATACTCATTTGAAATATGTCTGTTTCCTATCATATAATAACGAATTATTGGTGCAATTAGCATGATGTAGTACCGTGTGAAGAGGATAATAAATATTAGTAATTGCTGGTGACACTTCAGTACTGATGAAAAGTTTTTATTATGCGTAAATTGCTTTCGTAAACTCAAATAGAATCCATAGTAAACAAATATGATATGTAACATTTATTGATAGGAGTTTGTATGCCATATTACATTTCTAAATATAAGTCAAAACATGGAATTTTGTTCAGAACGTCCAGTGGCAAATGTTTCATGCTTATTCAGGGCGAGACCAACTTAACAAAGTACGTTATTAGGTAGAACTTTCAAAGTGGGTCGTCATTCGGGATGAAGCGTGGGCAATATTGACTTCCACTGGGAAAGGTATGTTGGATAGGGACAGAAAGGAGCAAGTTCGCGAGGGTTAAAATTGGCCCTAAGATTTAGATGGTTTTTTTAATCAGGTCAAAATATTACACAATTCACATAGAAATAATTGTGATATTACTATTAACACAAAATAACTTCTTTTTGGGATACACATTATAAATGACCCATTACTGATGCATTATTTGTGTTGAAACGTCAATTTTGGTCAAATTTTCAACCATTCTTAACAGTTTTTAGCATAGTTAACTTTGGCCGCCACCCTAATCCATATTTTTTTTGCGTCTAGGGATTCAATATCGTCATTGACATCTTTTGAGTACAAAACATTTTGGATCGTAGGTTGCGGCCAAGGGTTTCCTCAAGCTTTTAGGTCTGAAAAATGCACGAATTCATCGTATTTTGACAAAATATACAAAATGCGCCCACTTTGAAACCTATAGCATGTACTCTTGTGAAATAATTTGTTTAACCTAGTAGTAAGGCTTTTAGAATAAATCCTTTTAAGAACTAAATTATATAGTCATTTTGACATTTTATGATAAAGTTGAAATTTAAGGCCAAATTTGGTCTAAAGTGAACCTTGTGCTTTTGCCTCGCAAAAGTCACCTACGGACACTGAAAGAGTGGTTTCAGTGGTTTTTAACCGTTCTCCCTACACGAGACATATGATTTTACTTCCCTATTTTCCCGGATGTTGATGCTTTTTGAATATTGTATTACTATTAATTTCAATTACCATGATACAAAAAAACTCTGAATAACATGTCTGTTCAATTTTGAAAGCAAAAGTAGTAATGGGGAAAGAGTACGTCCCTGCAATATGTCTATAACTTTAAGAGTCATTTCAATCACCTGGGCAGCATAAAAACAAAACAGAAGACATTAAACATGCTTGGTAGTCACAGAATCGAAAGAAAAGCATGATACTTTAAGAGAGCACCGCGTAAAGAAATCATGCATGTACATAAAACAAACCATAATATCATATATCTTCATTAACACCTCATCAATTTCTATACACACACATATATGTATATAGATTTTATTTTATTTAGGAGATTTTTATCAATGAAAACCTTGGAAATTTCTTTTTAGAGACAGACATAAAATATACGTACTGCTTCGCTCGAAAATAAAGGTACATTGACATTAAGTTTTTACTATAACTGCTAGTTTTATTGCACGGAATTCAATTGCCAATATTACTTCTCTGAAAATATACATAAAACGACAAAGTCGATAAAAAATAATAAGATTATTTTGTAGTGAAGAGGAGTCAAAATAAAATTAGTACAATGTTTAAATCAACAAAAGAAAATCGCAGTAAAAAACGAAAAAGAAAATCTGATTTACAAAATTGTATTGCAGAAGCTATAGTAACCCAAAGTAATAACACTGATCAAATATTTATGTTCTAACTCATTTTCTTATCTACTAGACTCCACTATATTTACACAACAAACAACTGAGGTAAATACTACTATAGAAAGAGAAGTATTCTTTGTCTCCAAATCATTAATGACATTAGTCTGTAAACACCTTCCTTGTATGTAATTATATGACCGATAGCAAGTGTGTAAACTTTAATGAAAAACTAGTTTGCTGACAAAATTGCCACATTTTGTACGATTTTAACGCTAGAAATGAGATAATTACATCGGATGCTTACAGGTTAACACTGTTACAAAGTCCAGCTAGTCTTTATCAATATGATTCAATACTGATTGTTTTGATATTGTAAAAGGTTCTTTTGACAACTTGCTGATTCTCCTAACAAAAGTAATAATGTTTATTTTTATTATTATAAAGCAATATAATGATAATGATACGCGTGTTAAATCATAAAATGAAAATAGCACTTGATAAACTTGGTGCGTTCGCTTTACTGGATTTATCTTCATCAGAAACATTCAAGTTAAAATAGAGGTACGGCAAATTGCCGCTGAATATATTTTAAACCTTCGACATTTTCAAAAAGTCTTTGAATCTTTACTTAAACTCATAAAATAATAGTCCAATGTGACTGTTGTACTTTAAGGTTCTAACAATATCATGGCGTATTTCAAAACAGATCACCAATTAATAAACGTATAACCGCAGTTTTGACAGATTTTTACATATTTTTAATAAAATATATAAGATGAACGTCAACAGTCAAAACAAAAACAAAAATTATAGGAAGTAAAGTTATGTTATGTAATGTAATATTGTCCAAAAGACCAAAAAGGTGGAAAAGTATATTTAGCAAAACGCATTTGACTAACAGGTCGAACAACAGATGTTCTTAAACCCTGCTGACTACCATTGGCGATTGCCAAATAAACGGATCACAAGATGTTACAAAATGGATCTCTTAAAATTATTAATTTAATACCAAACAGAAAACAATAAACTTGCGGAAAAGATGGTATACCGCAAACAAAAGGTGCAAAAATTAGTACAGCATATCCGGATTTCGACAATTAATGTCTCTTCAGTGATGTTAGGGATCGAAACGGTATTTTGGAAGGCCATATAATTTACCTCAATTTAGGATAGACTCTTGAATTTTGAAGAGTCGAAATATATATATATACAAGTCTAAATTGAAATATATATATTCAAGAGTCAGATATTGAGGATGTTCGTCATTTCTTTTTCGTTTGTCCATAATACACGACATGTAGAGAAACGTTACTAAATAATCTTAATTGGATTTCCGAATTATTGTTTTAGAAGTAAAACTGTTAATTTGCGTAAACATTGAAAGAAAATATCAAAATTTTCAAATATGTTCAAGATTTTATTAAACTAATTTCTTATACCTTCCTAAATTGTAAACTTAACTTACATGCGTCATTATCATTAAAACTTAAGTCATCATCACAGAATAGCGTTAATTCTCAATCTTTGCTTCTGCTTTTCTTCTTATAATGTTCGTATAATATCCAATAGATTTGTTCGCTTTACATGCATGGCATGCTCATACTATTATTATTTTATATGTATATATTCATATTGTATTATGGAGAAGACTTCATAAGTAAGATTTTTCTATGCCTCATCCATTTTGCTGAAGTTTAGCGAATACAATATGTTAAAATTAGGAAACATCGCTCGGATACAAACTAAGTAACGTATAACGTATAAAGAAAATAGATTTTGGAGAAAAAAATTATATACGTAACTATGGATTTACAAAAAAATTTATCGTCAAAAACTAATACATGTATTGTTAATAATTCATCAGCCTCTGGCAACAACGTTTTTTTCTGTCCGACGGTGACAAAATAATGTTTTATTATTGTCGTATGTGTTATTTACCACTGGATATAATTGGAGCAAATGTGTGCCAACATGCATGTCGCATGATCAATACGAAATAATGATCTGTAAATTTTGAAGAATAGATTGCGAAGATACAACTATTAAGAGTAACAAATGACCTCTGACATTCATATGCTTTTTGTGGCTGGTTGTAATAAAATGGGATATTTATATAAATGACATTCAAGCGTACCTGATGACTGTTATTCGTGAGATGCGGTTTTCGGTAATCGCGCCATGCTTGCGCGCCAAACCAGAACGAAAAATTTATTGAACAATCATAATAAGTATTGTTTTTTTTGTCAGATAGTTTTTAATATCTAAATTTTATGCTCCCAAATAATAATAATTCGGGAGCATATTGTCGTCTGTCGTCACTCGCTTTGTCCTCCCAAGGGTCCGAAGCGAATGCTTTCCGAATTTTACATTTAGTATTTGATATTCCCCGATGGATTATAAGTAAATATAAATATATTGGAGACGAAGAATGGAGAAAAACCTATTGATTTGGATACCTATTGTTCAATAGTCAGCTGCTAAAAATAAATTTGTTTTCGGGAGATTGATGGGTGGATAGAATTAATGTAACATATATAATGATAAATACATGTATATGCATAGGGACACAGCCTATTGGTGTTCAGTTCAATAGGACAAAAGACAGAATGACAATTACAAAAATTAACAACGTTTAATGGTATGAAATTCTCAGTCAATCTGCCGTTTAGTCTTGCTACTGTTGAGTGACTTCAGATGGAATTGCGGACTTTGAGCTAAGGAAATGACTTTTTGTTGGGATGACAGTCATGTTCAATGCAGTTCATACTATACTGTTAATAATTATTTTCTGGTCAGTTAACACAGAAAGGTTACTGTACAACTCTCGTAAAAAACACAACGCTTGTGGTCTACGTTAAGGTTGTCAAAATATTTTTTGTTAATAGTTTGTTATATATCTAGTTACTTTCTCTTTCAAATTATTATTTGTCGATAGATCTTTTAGTACACCCTGCTTAATTTATTCAATTTTTTAAACTCTTGTCTGCGTGTCGTGTACACGAAAATCGATATGTTTTCAAATGTGACACGTAAAGACAGTTGTCTAGGACCGTGCATTGATCGCCAAATGTCTTCTAGTTTAATGTTCTGCTTGTTTTTTTAAATAGAATTAAAATGTAGCACACACTCTCCTTTTTCATACTGAAAGTGGTGTAGCCTGCTAAAATTTGTGGTGAATTTTTCTTTAATGTCTCTTTAATGACGTCGCAGTATTTCATCATACATCCTAGAGTTTCTTTGACCCTCTATACAAACGATTAAACAGTTTGAACAATATGGGTATACACTTCAATTACTTTTTGGTGAATTTATTCGTCCAAATATGCATCAAAATCTACACCTTACCTTAAAAGTTGAAATTTGTAATATTACAATATTCAGCTATATTAATGTGTAGAGGTACATTAATGAGTTGCTGTTCGGTTCAATGTCCGGTTGGCTTACTTTTAAGGAATTATGATCCTTAGACTAAAACCTAAACAAAACTGTACTTGTTGGAACTTCTTTTGTTTTTATATATTCGACTAAATTTCTGTTTTGTATTTTTGTGCATTGATGATTGTAACAGGTCGAGTTATTGGCGGTTTCATTGTTGACGGAATTAACGGTTCTTGTTTACACATTTTCAACTAAATGTATATATGCATGTGTATATAGAAGTAATTTTAGATTGGTAATCATATAATGACAAGTGTCACAAGGAGTTTTCTTTTCTTTAATGTTAACTTACTGTTATCGGAATACCAGTTTTTGCATTGTAACTTCCATTTATTTACATAAATATTATTATCCAAGTGCAATTCAATAACAACTTACTTATGTCACAGTTATGTGTTCTACATATAATACAAAGGTTATTCAACTACTTAGATTCTTACTGTCAATTGGTAGGAATAATAATATACCATTTTTTTAAACACGTAGTTATTGTGGGAAGCAGTTATTTCATTTCCTGTCTTATACTTTTCAATTAGTTGACTTGTTTTTTACAAGCTGTTGAAATGTTATTGTTGAATGTTTTTTTTTTAGACTTTTGCAATCTATTCAAGATGCACCCCTTTACATGATTGAATATTAAAACATCCATAATTATATTTTATAAATTCAAATTGCGGGTTTTCAAATGTTGGGATTAATAGAATAACAAACATTTGGGTGTGTATTTCTTAGTGCGTTCGCTGTGTCCGTGTCTGTAGGGATGCTTAAGATATTTGGATTTCAATGAAAATAAATTTTGTTAAAAAGTAATTAATTCAGGGATAAAGTTTCCACAAATTATTCAAAATATTTACTAAATATTTCATAAATACAAATGTCATCCTAATTATTATGTTGTTATTGCTTAGAGAGTTCGTATTTATAAGATACGATCAATGTAAACTTATATTGTAGTAAGATATTTGAATATTGTCCTTATCGGTAATACCATTACTTTTTTTAATAGTGTAATACATAACTAATGAATAAAAAATATGTATTGTTATCAAGGTATTAACACTTGTAGTCCTACATACTGTCGATATTTATATGTTGGCATTGCACATGGGCATGCCTTTCTCATACAGTTTATGGCGTATTAAAATTAAATCCATCGGAAGTCTGCTTGATGACATTTTAGTCTGGAAGAACATAGTTTAATGATTATTTGTAATTTTGCTTTAAACTAGCTTTCAGTAACTGCAAGTACTCTTTGAAAGGTACTGTGTCTTTTGTCTTTTTGTTTTGTTTATTTTTGGTGCTAAATACCAATCTGAAAAGTCCAGCCTTTTCCAACTGATTTTTACCAGCCGTTTCTTATGTTATGTTGTTACACCACTGTCCCAGGTTAAGGGACGCGATCACAAACATATTAAACACCGTCACATGTTTTATGTACCCGTGTCAAGCCAGGAACTTGTAATTCAGTGGATGTCGTTGGTTGCTTTTTTATGTTGTGTTGTTACACCACTGTCCCAGGTTAAGCGCTCACAAACATATTAAACCCTAGGCTACCACATTTTTATGTACCCCAGACAAACCAGGAACCTGAATCAAGTGGTTGTTGTTGGTTGTTTTCTTATTTTCTGTTGTAACATAACTGTCCCGGTTTGGAGATGGTAAGACGCTCATAGACTGAAACCCAGCCAAATTTTTATGTACCCTAGCCGAGCCAGGAACCTTTAATCCAGGGGTAATCGTTGGTTATATTATATGCCATGATATTTGTTTTAATCTATTATAGTATAATTCAGGCCGTTGGTATTCTGTTTTACATTTTGTCTTACCTGGGCCTTTAATAGCCTTCTAGACGGTATGGATTTTACCCATTATTGAAGGCCGCATGGTGACATGTAATTGCTCACATCTTTATCCTTTTAGTCTATGCCCCATTATATAATGGATAGTTGTCTCATTGGCAATCATTCCAACTCTGCTTATTTTTATACCAGAGATGTTAAATGGAACATTAGTATTGCAATCATTTCAAGGCAAATGGCCTTTTCAATAAGATAATATATCGCAAGACATGATTTTTGATAGATCATTGCCAAACTAGCCCGTAAGAAAACTAGATAATATAGCTACAAAGAATTTATATATAATAACGATAAAATCAATCCAAGTTAATTGACGATGAGAAAATTTACATTATACGATGTTTAAATTATAGGAGTTTAAATAAAAACACGAGCCTCGTTAATATATTTACCTTGCTTTACACTTTTTAACCATACTGTTCAGAGATTACATGTTCGGTATTATAAAGTTACATGTATGATACAGGTTTTATTTTCAAATATTCGATTAATTGCAGGACCTTGAAAGTATCCCCTCTTGGAATC
This sequence comes from Mytilus coruscus, assembly GCA_017311375.1. NCBI lineage: Eukaryota > Metazoa > Mollusca > Bivalvia > Mytilida > Mytilidae > Mytilus > Mytilus coruscus. The sequence goes on along the minus strand of CM029602.1, from coordinate 60,601,481 downwards.
GTTTTATTTTATTTTTTTTTATTTTAAGGACCTACTTTTCCAAGACCAGTAAAAAGTTGACGTATTTTATCGATTTGACGATGATGACTATATTATCGAAAGAAAGAAAATTAATGGCTTTACTTTATAAATCGTTGTGTTATGATTTGCGCGTAATTCCAGAGAGACTTTTCCTTTCAAACAGCACGAGAAAATAGACAGATATTTAGCTCAAACAATGTTGCGATCGTACTTATTCTACCATGTATTTATAAATAGAGTTGAACACTCTTTATTTTGTATGCCTTAACACATAATTGAAATTTCTAAAAACTAAATGACGAATTTTGTGATACACTCCCATATGTAAATGGAATAACAGCTGTCATTCCTGAAGTCTATATACTTTAGTTCGACAAAAAATGTATATTATCATTCAATTTGATTCGACATTTTGGCCTGTGGCCAACAACTCCTTAAGTTGTTCATTATTTACGATGCCAAGGTCTTCGGTTATAACAAAAATAACAAAAAGTCATGACAAATGGGACTATTTTAGTATGGGGACGACGCACAAGAGCAAACTGAAGATTTGGATTTTACATCCCTTAGTGTAAAGGTCACTTATTCTCTCTTTTTGATGAAAATCTTGGAAGCAATAGGTATGTTGTAGGTATCATGTTACGTTGAACCATAATCAGGGTCAGTTCAATGTACTTAACCATCTAACATGAAATCATGCCGTCTATAATCTATTACAAGTAGATGCACTTCCGAGTATATCTCTTACAGCAAGTTCTTAGACGGCATAAGAAGATGCGAACAACGTCTATAACCAAATTAATTAGTTTTAATATATAACTTTTTGAAACACAGAATTTGAGCTTTTGTTAAGAATGTCCTCATATGTTTACGACATAAATTCTCAAAATTTGTCAAGATCTGTCAAAATTTCCTTCAAGGACTACCATCAGTCGTTTATAATTTATTGGTCGATTTATAAATACGCCATATTAATTGGAAAACCTCAAAGTACACACATGCATGTACTGCAGTAGCCATTGTGTGAAGTCTTAAAAACACTTTTTGAAAACGGACTTGGTGTAAAAAAAATAAGGGAAATTGGTCCTACCTCTTTAAAATTGTGTTCAGTCAATTTCCAATTGAAGCATCTATATTTTAAGCATTTATTCTGACGAAAAAAACCTTAGTTTCATTAATGCTTGGGAATTTCTCAGAACAATGTGTATTAGATTAAAATTTCTGCTATATGATATAACAGATAAATATACATTTGTATATCTCATTTACACGTTCAACACTGTGACGGTATTCTGTTATCAACGATATATTTTCCTTGCTAATGTTTTTTTGACTGAAACCGATGAGCAAAAATCTATATATCGTACACACCTCAACAAATTGGTTCCAGTTGAAGTATTTCACTGTCTTTCAGTACTAAACAAAAAACCTTTACAGTATGGAATAATAGCGTGGAACAATTGAATTTTAATAGGAAGTGATAATATCACAAGATAGAAATAAAGTACCTCGCTTCTTGATTCTTGCTTGGATCTTTTAACAGATTTAGATGGAGCTTTTAATGAAATTGCCAGCAACGATCATTACCTTTGAAATTCCTGAATTCTGATGATACATAATATTACTTGTTTTATTTGAAGCAATGTGAGTCCGTACAACCGTTTCCTCAGACATAAGTGTTTGTGTCTAAAGTCTGCTATTGACACGATTAAAAGATGTGATTATATGCTTTACACTGAATAAAATCATACTAAAGTTTCTTTCTTTTAGGATAAAACTGCTCCAAATATAAAAAAGAAATACATAAACGAATGTGTTTTGTATATTTTGGTACAGAAAACCAGTCTGCCAATACGAAGATTTGCTACACATTTAGTGAAACTATATACATTATTTTTGTACTGGCATAAAGTAAATTTTACAACACAAAAAATGCTATAAGAGTTACTTTAGTCCACTCTTACTTGATAATAACTATTGTAAATTACATTGGGACTTTAAGTAAATGTTGCGTATAATTCGAAATTGCGTACAATTGAATAATTTTTACGCGTATCTTTCTTCAATTACGCAATATTTAAACATAATAAAAGTATGCATCTTTTAAGTCGATAAAAGCCTTTTCTCAAGTGCTTTTCAATGGTTTAAAATTCATCTTCTTAAGTGAATCTATTGACGCTTTAAAATTGTTCGATTTTCTTACTTTTAGCCTCTAACTTTTAGGGCAATTTTCGTATAATTTTAATCGTCTGAGAATTTTTCTACATATCTTACTTTAAATATGCCACCTTATACATTGTAATTGGTTCCGCTGTTATTGAAAATTCTATTCGACATTCTTCAATGAGGTCCATCCATCCGTATAGACAAATTTCCTAAAGTCCTGAGTCAATGATAATGCATGTTTCTCATTTTATATACAAAAAAAAAAACATCTGAAGAGGGTCAAGTTTTAAGTGAAAGTGAGTTATACACATCTTTGATTTAATCTGGCCTTCACTGAACTCAATTTGTCGCTTGTAGACTGTTACAGTATTTCCTGAGTATTATAAGAATGTAGAAAGATTGTTAAAACTCGTATTTAATCTCCTACGGTAAATGATTATCTGGTTCTCACGTACAAAAGACGAATGGTACTTCCATTTCACGATATATTTCTACATCATACAAATATAAGGAAAATCTTTATATAATGATACATTTGTTATTATCGATAATATAGTATTAATGTATGGACTTTAATTTTCATATTGGCCCTGTAACATGCCCGAGGTATTAATGATGGCCAAGGATGGTTGTAATGGCCCTGAGGCAACGCCGAGGGCCATTACAACTGTCCGAGGCCATTATTAATATCAAGGGCATGTTACAGGCCAATATTAAAAGTCCATATATTGATACTTTTATTAACCAACTTAAAAAAAATCTTCATTCAAGAACAGTCTTCCAGTCTCGGATTCAAATACAGCTAACCACGAATCGATAATAGGACCAATACGGAAAAAGCCAGTTCATAACACTTTTATTAAATGGTTTTAATTCTTCGATTAAATAAAGAGTAATAATCTTACCGTGAAGAAGATATGGGCATTCATAGCTGAACTTGTCTTTTCCCATTCACGGTGGATATTTGGTCAACATTGTCAGATGTAATTTCTGATTTCTCATCCAAGTACTTAATTCTATGCTATTACAATTCATTTTATCTAGCAAATATAAAGTAGCTGGGAAGAATAAATCAGACAGTTTAACTTTTCTTACTCTTTGAGTAGTCTGCGTTCTGATGATTGATCAACGGAAATGAAACAGTGATAATAATCGAAAGTCGTATTCAAAAAGGCTGTGAAATATTTCCGTTTCAAGTCGTTACAAAACACTGAACATCATTAAAACTTTTTTTTATGATATTAAGTTAAACAATTTTTTTTTAAAAAGTTGTCCCTTATCTAAAAAAAATAAACGACATTTTGATTTAATCGATGTCCCGTTTCATCTGTTCATAATGCATGGCTGTGATTTCGTAATGCACGGGTGTGATTTCGTAATGCATGACTGAGATTTCGTAATGACTGGTTGTAGCAATTTCTCCGTTCATAATGACCAGTTGCCGAAATTTTCCTCTAATAAAGCATGGGCATTTCTATACATATTGTAGTAAGTTGGTTAATAAAATGCGATATACTACGGAAGCTGATAAGGGCCATTCAAAAAAAAAAAATTATGTCGTAATTACGACATAGCATGTTGTAATAACGACATCGCTACGTCGTAATTTCGACATAGTTACCGTTGACTTTTATTTCTATTTATACTACTATTGCCTTTACTAAGTATCAGTCTCCATATTATTGGCTGCCGGTCATAATCGACGGACGCCAAGTGATGACAATACATGTAGCTATCCAAAAAAATGTTTTAGAGGACACAACTCAGATATTGGTCAAACTGATCATTCTGAAATTTTCGGCATAGGTCCATTTTGTCATGATGAACCCTCGACAGATTTGGGATAAATGTAACGGTTTTCGAGATATTATCAAAAAATTAATGTGTGCCCATTATATCCTATTTTTCAAGTTAGTAACAGCGGCTGTGCTTTTAAGGAGTCAAAAATCGACGCACGCCTTTTGTAAAGGAAACATTCAATACGAAAAAATCAAACTAATTTTGAAAGAATTTTGCACAGTAGTTTCGAAGGAGATTTAAAAATACACTTACGGCAGACGACGACGGACAACAAGCGATAGTAATCGCTCGCATACCACTTCGGGTACTAGACACAACTTCCTTAGGTGATAGGCGAAGGTCAGGGGATCCATTAGGCTCGAGTATTAGGGGTCCGAAGTTTAACATAGGCTCCAATGGAAAAAGCTTTGAAAATCTTCTCCATAAGAACTATATCAGGCCATATTGGACCAATCTTAGAGAATGGATGATCCTTATATAATGAGGAGTAACTATAAAAAAGAAGATGTGATATGATTGCCAACGAGACAACACTCCACAAGAAACCAAATGACACAGAAATTAACAATTATAGGTCACCGTACGGCCTTCAACAATGATCACAGTCCATTCCGCATAATCAGCTATAAAAGGCCCCGAAATGACAAATGTAATACAATTCAAACGAGAAAAATTAACGGCCTATTTTATGTACAGATATAAACGAAAAACAAATATGTAACACATCAACAAACGACAAGCACTGAATTAAAGACTTGGGACAGACACATACATAAAGAATGTGGTGGGTTTAAACATGTTAGTGGGATCCAAACCCTCCCCCTAAGTTTGTAGGAATAGTTGTCCTGGGGAACAGTGGTTAAAAGAACTTGAGGTACAAAGTTTTTATAAGGCTTCAATGGGGAGGACGCTTGAAGAATCTCATTTAAAACCAACAATAGCAATGCAGTTATAATTTGCATCAAGTCTCAGTAGTACATTAAGATTCAATTGTGTACAAATGAAGGTACAGAGGTCCGTTGGTCTGAGCACTATGAGTCGCAATTTAACATAGTCTTTATGGGAAAAGCTTAAAATTCATCTTATTCAGAACCTGCAATGGAAATGGAGGACTTCATAATCTATGTACATGCCAAACATAATTAGAGGCTCCAAGGAGCTTGAATTGCTCCCCTATTCAACTGGGTCTCATTTGACTTGATTATAAAATAAATTTCTAGTATGTGAAAGTCTTAAGGTGCAAGTAAATAACTTTAATTAAGCTTGATTGCATATAGTGTTCATTATTCTCTAAAAAAAAAAAAGATGAATTTGTTTACTTTGCCTTTACTGACGACCATTTTGAATTTCCTATCGCTTCAAAAAGTGAAAAGTTAAACTCTAAGGTTGTCGTTATTATCACATGGCGGTCAGGAGTATGTAATTCAGTGGTTGTCGTTTGTTGCTGTGTTACATATTTATTTTTGGTCTTTGTTTGTATTTATTAAAACCGTTATTTTTCTCGTTTGAATTAAATTGTTAAACATCTGTCATTTCGGGGACTCTCCCTCTGGTATCTTTCGTCCCTCTTTTATAGCTGACTATGCGGGGGCATTTATCATTATTGGAGGCATTATGATGACCTATAGCTGTTAATTTCTGTGTCATTTAGTCTCTTGGCAATCATAATACATATTCTTTTATATATATATATATATATATATAGCGATGTCGTTATTACGACAATAGCAATGTCGTTATTTCGACATAGTGGTGTCGAAATTACGACATGTTATGTCGAAATTACGACATAGCGATGTCGTTATAACGACATGTTATGTCGAAATTACGACATAGCGATGTCGTTATAACGACATGTTATGTCGTTATTACGACATAGTGATGTTGTGATGTCGTAATAACGACATGTTATGTCGAAATTACGACATAGTGATGTCGTTATAACGACATGCTATGTCGTAATTACGACATAATTTATTTTTTTTGAATGGCCCTTATCGGCTTCCGTAATATCCAATAGCTGGGTGTCTATACAAGTTCTGAATCGCCCTGAGTCTATATAAAACTGGACTGTATGTTTTGTTCACTCAATATAATGGAATTTTATGCGACTGTCATACAAGTGAGAGGTTTAGCTAGCTATAAAACCAGGTTTAATCCACCATTTTTCTTCATAAGGAAATGCCTGTACCAAGTCAGGAATATGTCAGTTGTTTTCCATTCGTATGATGTGTTTGAGTTTTTGATTAAGCCATTTGATAAGGGACTTTCCGTTTTGAATTTCCGTGGAGTTCGGTATTTTTGTTATTTTACTTTTTTTTTCTTAAGTAAAACCATAATTCAATTCAAAGAACCTGCGGTAAGTCTAAACGCGTTGGATACATTGCTGTCACATTGGAATGAAGAGTGATACAAACTTTGACCTCATTTTCATTTCCGTTTCTCAGAATCTGATATAATATGCCATATGTCCTTAGTATTTTGTGTATATAATGATTTTACGGTGAACACGTAACTTTAGACAGGGTTCATCTGACATTGGCTTCCTTTTCATGTTTCATTGATCCGTATATAAGTAGGTCTGATTCAACAAAAGGTCTACTATTCTGGCTGTATAAACTGATTGTAATCGGTGATTATGTCCGTTTTTCATGGTTCATCTGGGTTTTTCCTTTTTTTTCAATGGTTCATTGGTCAATGTTAAGATTTCATTATTTAGTTTATCTGGACAAATGGCGGGAGATTTTGCAAGCCACTGGAATTGAAAGGTAGGTTGGATAGGGACAGAAATTCTTCCTTGCAACAGAACACCTATAGACCTATAAGGGAGTTTAAACACGGGTTCTTCAACGTGCAGAGACAGTTGCACTCACCTTTCACGGGGTATCGAATTAAACGGTTCCATTATAATAAATAATAAAAAGAAGTGGTCTTATACTAAGTAATTCATGCTTATTTACAATGTATATTGTGTTTTCAAAGCTTGAATTTGAAGGATCTGTCTATTTTTAGGAAGCTAATTTTATATTCTGTAATATATATCGTCTTTACTATGTTTTGTTTCTGCCATCAGTCATAATATTGTTTTTGTTTATCTTCTTAAATATGATTGATTTCCCTCTTCAATCTGTTATCATCTTCACTCTGTAATTATAATTAGAAAAAATAACAAAAAATGAATATTTTGTTATGAGATCCTGCAAATTATTGATAACATAAAAAATACACCATGGTAACAAACCTCAAGAATTCTGTTTATGAAACATAACCATGCATCAACACTAAAGTTTCTTTTACAGGCCTAGTGTTTCAGATAACATACTTTTGAATATCTTCATATTTTTCAGAAGTCGTTATCAGCCTTTAATCCGAAAATATAATTTGTCTCGTAAAAAAATAATATTAACCTCACCTCTCCTTTTATTATAATGTCGAATATTCCCCGATCACACTAAAAATTATATCTTCAAAATCGGGCAATTTCTTAAATCTTTCAACAGTATGGGCTACAGGCGTAAAATGTCACTAACTCAATTTAAGTGGTTCTTTGTTCCGTAGATCTTACGATTTTAAATACTAACTGACCTCCCACAAATCCTGACTATTTTCAATTAAAAGATTTGATAACCAGACTTCATCTTTTTGTTGTTTGGATGTACAAGTACCCGGCTACGTCCACTTTTATTTGTAGTCTTATGTTGTACTGTTACACCATTGTCCCAGGTTAGGGGAGGGTTAGGATCCCGCTAACATGTTTAACCCCGCCACATTCTGTATGTATGTGCCTGTCCCAAGTCAGGAGCCTGTAATTCAGTGGTTGTCGTTTGTTTATGTGTTACATATTTGTTTTTCGTTCATTTTTTGTACATAGATTAGGCCGTTAGTTTTCTCGTTTGAATTGTTTTACATTGTCATTTCGGGGCCTTTTATAGCTGACTGTGCGGTATGGGCTTTGCTCATTGTTGAAGGCCTTACGGTGACCTATAGTTGTTATTTTTTGTGTCATTTGGTCTCTTGTGGAGAGTTGTCTCATTGGCAATCTTACCACATCTTCTTTTTTATATTCATGAAACTTATCAGGTTTGTTGTTTCTGAGATTTTTTTTTTCTTGAGAGGCAATATCCAACCATCAGCTGTAACAACCTTTGCTAGCCTCCCGTAGACGGGATCACTTTTTGACCCTGCTTTCAAAATTATTTGTCATTTTATATTTCCTTGTTCAAATTAGTAGTCGTCCTGAAGTTACGAAATGTAGCTGCACTGTGCAGATTTTTTGTTTTAGTATTTTTAGATTTACGACATACGGTATAGATTATAAGGAAAAAATGGAATGGGTTGTGCGCACGTAAAAAGGGTTGGCTGGACCGTGTGTTGTACGTTGTTGTTTGTATTTTGTATATATAAAAATAAGAAGATGCGGTACAATTGCCAATGAGACGGTGTTGAACTCTCCATCAGAAACCAAATACAACAAAAATTACCTATAGGTCACCATAATGTATATCAGTTAATTTTCAGAGAGTCGGATAATTGATGTGGTCTGTTGTACTGTTCAGTATTTTTGCTGAGTTCTGTTTTCCTTTATATGTACTAATAAAAAACTTCAAAATATTTTGAATAATACAACATTTGCAAATTAGTGTGTCTAGACCGGATACAAATGTAACTAACACTTAAAAGGAAGAACAAGAATAAACATGGTTTGCTAAGGAATACACCATTAATGCATGCATAGGAAGATATGAAATAAAAGGTCGAATGAAATCTTCAACCTAGGGTAAAATTTCATAGGATCTTGCCAATCGGAAAAATAAATGCTTTGCGCTGGCTTTCAGTAACTGCGAGCATTGAATTTCTTTTGATACGGTATAATTTTGTTTATTATTTTGTTTGAACTTTTTTGCTTACATATTCCACCTTTAATATAGGGTTAGTTTATTTACTGTGCTTGTTTTTATTGTATGTTCTTGTATATATTTTGCTAGCTTCTAATTAAGATTTAAATGGGTAGGGTTGAGAGCACATCAAGCTTGTGTTAGGTTTTGTATTTTCAAATATTTCGACATCGAGCATCACTGAAGAAACATTAATTGTCGAAATGCGAGTCTGGCGAATAAACATTGGTATCGTTAATGTTATTATTAACCTGGTCGATACCTCTGCGGATGGATTGGTAGTCCATGAGAGTATCACCAGCCTAGTAGCCAGAATTTCGTTACTGACATGAAAATACGGATATTGTTAAATTGAAATTTGCTGTTATTAAATTTTTGAAATCATCTTAAATTAAGGAATATATCTCCCTCGTGCAAAGCTCTAATTCATTGCCCAGATTTGGCTATACTTTAGGTCCTTTTTGTTTTGGTCAGCTCTTCCAACGTTTTTAAAAAGTTTTGAATTTTCAAATATTTCGGCCTAGTGTATCACTGAAAGATATTAAGTATCGAAATGCGCATCTGATGCATAAAAATTGGTACCGTTAATGTTATTGAGGTGAACAAATAAGATTATTTTGTTAAGCTATTCTAAGAACTATTTTTAGTAACTGTGATCATTCTTTGTAGAACCATATACATGTACTATTATTTTTATTTTGATATAAATAAGTATTTTATAATATTTATATACTAGCATCTAACACCCTTTCTTTTTTGATATCTATGTGCTTTTTTTTTAAATATTGAAAACTTCCGCTGGTCGATATAAGAAATTGGCGGGTTGAACACTTCCTAAAACCTTGTCATAAATTAACATAAAATTGAGAATGGAAACGGGGAATGCGTCAAAGAGACAACAATACGATCAAAGAGCAGAAAACAGTCCAAGGCCACAAATGGGTCTTCAACACAGCAAGAAAATCCCGTACCCGGAGGAGGGCTTGAGCTGGCCAGTAAATAATAATGCATACTTGTTCAGCGAAAATGGACGTCACACTAAACTCCGAAACATATAAAAATATAATGTCTGTCCTAAAATTCTTTCAATTACTCTCCAAAAATTTGTACCCTTGTTAGCTGCCATCGAGTTTCAAAGTACACGTGCATTTTTTTAACATTCAGTTCTAGCTTGGCAGTCACTAGTTGTATGCAGGATAAGGTATGAAAAAACCCCAATTTGAACCATTTTAAAAAACGAATATGATATACAGCAACACACGACAAGGGCTGAATTACAGACTCTTGACTTGGGACAGGCATATACAGAATAAGGCAGGGTTACAAACATGTTTGCTGGCCCCAAATCACTCCCTGAACTGGGGCATGCAGTTGTGTAACAGCACAACATACGAACAAACTATAAAAATCACTTGAAAAATACTTGACCCATCAGATCGAAAAAAAAACAAATCAACTAACAAAATGACGTAAGACACAAAGTACAGATCTGAAAGTACTTGCAGTTACTTAAAGCAAGTTAAAAGCCAATAACTAATTAAAAAAATCATGTATCTTAGACTTCTAAGACTAAATTATAAGAACAAATATGATCATACGCATTGGTCATAATTATTATTTTTTTTTTTTTGCATCAGTTTACTTATATTCGATAATTTGCATACTATCTTTGTTAGCAATGTGTCCGCTTTCACTGTAAATTAAAAGTCGTGTTATCATTTATACAAGTGCATGCATGGGGATATGCAGAAATGTTTTCAAATACGCACTGGCATAATGTTGACTTTAGAATATTTTACAGATCGTTTTCCTTTAATCTATGCAACAAAAGCATATCTTCTGTTGATGTTTTAATATAATAGAATACAATACAGTATTACAAAATGGTTTTGCTAAACAGTTTGAGTAACATTTATGAGTCAGCGACTGTCTGATTTAACAAGCTTATCATTAAACAAGCAAATTTTATTTCATATAACATTTAGAACAAAAATACATCGTTCAATGATTTTTTTTCGCAAAATAAAGACAGCCTCGAGGGCAAACTTATTACCTTCGGCTTAGTTCAAGTACACATTTTATCTTTAAAATAACAAAATATTTATGTGTTTTAATGTCATCTTTCTGGGAATCTAGGGATTAAAATATTCAGTTTAGTGTCTTCGAAAGAAATCCTACAGAAATAATTTATGAGAAATAGAATCATTATGCAAATAAAAGCTGTTACGCTTAAGTCGTCAGGAGCCTGTGTTCATAACACATTTTATAAAACAATAAGCATATTGAGAGACATGCTAATGTATATCTAACAAAATGATAAATTTAAGAAGACATATAGAAATTATGGAAACTAACATTAAACATAACAATCTTCGGCAATCTATAAATCTGTGAGTTAAAAAATGAAGCTTGAATTTATACTAAGTACATAATGCATAGTGTTGTTGCTTGCTGTCAATGATTTACGACTGGGCAAATTAATCAGACAAAACACCACAAAAGACACCCATAGGTAACTTTTATGAATAAAACGCAGATAATTGATTGAGGTATAGAAACATGGTCACCGTGACTTCCCGCGTCCAAATATAATACCCATTGGCCATGTTTATTGTCAACATACGTTTATACCGTCTTTTTTCAAATATCATTCCAAATATCCCATTCTTTATTCCGATCAACCCATTGTGCAGAAACTTCTACATGTAGTCACACTAATTAAAAAAAGCTCTGAATGTAGCAGTGTGGGATAAAACTACTAATAAAGATCAGAAGTTTCGACTGCTTCAATATGCGGAAAATTAACGTGAAAATACTGTACACTACATTGCATATGTTTCGCCTAATCATTTACAAAATACTTAAAACTGATGCTAGATATTACGATAGCTTATATAGTTTGAATAACCCTGAACATATCAAACCTTCAAAAAGACGGATTCGTCAGTTATATAAACTCAAACATTTTTTGAGGTTGGTATTCGGTTTTGATGGAAAGCACAGGTGTCATTCGGTATATTCAGAAAAATATTCGTGAAAGAATGAATAACGGTGAAAAATGAAATATGTCTGTCAAAATGATTCAACTTCCTTAATAAAACTGTTCTCTACGTCAAAGAAAAAATGGAGAGCTTTTTAAGAAAAGAAAAAACAAAAGGCGACACTCAATCCTATGAGAATCATTAAAAATAAAATCACGATTTGTATCTATAATGATATATTTGAAACTTAATCTTTGTGTGTCAGAAAGTCCAGTAAAATAAAAGTATGTTATTACTTGAAAAAGTTCATATTATTTTTGAAAAAGTATAATTTTGTTGATTTTTAATCAAAATTGATCGTGAAAGATCAGGCAACGCATTATTTTTATCGTGAAAGACAAGGCGTGACCAGACTTAATGATCAGAAAACAACATTTCTTTTACCAATTGATATACCTGTAATTGGTTGAAGCGTGTAATTACTTACTAAGAACGTAAATTAATGCTTTCATTTTTTTGGGGTGATATAAATATATAGTTACATAAAGACCCTTATTTAGACCTGTTTTCATTGAAGAGGCAACGCTAACTAGGCCGGTCTAAGACAAAAAGACCTCCAGGACCGTAAATGAATTTGTCGAAAAGAAAATATCTTTGCATTTATAATGTTAAATGCGTCCACGAATGAGTGAAGCGAGAGGGGGTTTGTTGTTCTTCCTCTGGAAATATCTTAATGATTTCGTTTTCTTAAGAGATTGATCAAAGAAGCTATATCATTTAATTTTACATAAATGTATATTGAAGATGTTCTTTCCATTAACAATACAAACTTTTCTGATTGGGTTCCATTAATAGTCCTGAACTAGGGATTACAGACACCACATATACAACTTCCTTAGGCTCATTTTTAGACATATACCCAGAAATTGACTACAGTGGTCATCTCTCGATAAGATTTCCTTCACGATCCTATACCAGATCTTTCACGATCCAATCACAATACTTGACCACCGTTATGTTCTTTCACGATCATTTATTTCGATATACCGAATGACAGCCGTGGAAAGGATATCATTGTTCATATTAGAAACGCTCGTTGTGTAGATTGTCGCTATGTATTCTCACATACTGAAATCGGTCATATTGTAGTTTGGGTCCGCAATTTTGGTTGTTTTTGTCCCGCACCGGAAGTTTGACCTCGTTTTGTAGCATATATAAAGATATTACCTTCCATAAAAATAAACTTGGGTTTATTAATGGGGTTTCAAATCAAATATCCCAAATTACAAAATGTTCGCTAAAACAATGAAAACAACAAATTTATCCTTCCGAAGCGCTTGTCTAGATTTTCTTTCATCAGGAACACCCAAACCCGAATATTTGAACCAAGGATGTATAAGAACCGAAACCGTTGAAGAGCTATGACCAAAAAGTACCTACAAAAGGGCAAATCGATCTAATGTCAACCTTGCCTGAGGGACTTGCAACCTTATAGTCTTCTTCTAAATTCAAAATTTATAAATGGACAATTTTAGAAAGGTTTGTTATAAACCATGTCAGTCCTACTGAGCTGATGATACCCTCGGGTCTGATTGTCCACCAGCAGCGGCATCGACCGTGCTGTAAAAAATGAAAACAAAACATTATAAATTTTATGCGTCCGAAGCACTTTTCTAGATTTTCTTTTATCAGGAACGTTAAAAAATCCAGGATAAGCGTCTGGTATGTAAAGTAACCGATTGAGTCCTTTCTCTTATTGTGAGATTTGTAGTATAACCTACAACATTGGAAGTAGAGTAGCTGATTATGAAAAATACAATGGACGTATTTCTCTGAGTATGGATAGCCACTGGACAAATACAACCAGCCTCAATTGATCTAAATTGTTGAGATGGGTCTGACAAAAGTACAGACACCCGCTTGTTTGGTTTCTGGAGTTGATACGACAAACAACAGTGGGTAGCATATGATAAAAAAACAGACGGTCACTTTTTCAGTCTGAAGAAATATTACCCCTTTTAATTTTCCTTTGACACGAATGCATGCTGATTTGTTACATAACTCATCTCCAGTTACAGTGGGTATACTACATGTATAAAAAAAAAATTGATGGTCAACTCCAGTTATTTTCTTCATTATTTTCGTAACCACTTAGTAAGTAACACACAAAAAGTTATTTATAAATTGGTAACGTCAGTATGTATTCCTGCCATTATATTTACACAAATAACGTTTCACTTTCAGTATGATGGAATTGTTCAAGTTACATAATATTGTCTTCTGCTGTTAGCACCACATAGAAATCTATATATTTCAACCATAAGTTGTTAGTTGTTTTGGACTACTGTACAACAATTTATGTTACAACACAAATGATTCCAACAGAGTGTAGGATGACAAAATTTGTGTTATTCCAGTTCAAATTTACGAGACTACATGCATTAACCAAAAATTAAAATCGGCCTTCAGGAAGTGTATTTATCCATTTAAAAGAGGTATAATCAGTTAATTCAGTTTTAAGTCTTCAGAGATTTTTATTAACAAATTGCTGCGGTTGTTAGATGGGTTGTAATGGTTGTTGAACTGACAGTATTTGAGAGTGAACGTATTTGGGGAAAAGTTAAAGACTTTTGGTAGTTAGGAAGCTGATCAAAAACGACAGGAAAAGAACATTAAGAGGACCGAGATCAGATCTGAGCAAGAATATCGACTGTTTGTACACTGAAAGACGTTGTCTGGTAAAGGATTGTGTTTCCAAACATGAAAAAAACAACACATTCAATTGTTGTACGTAATTATCGGTAATCATGCATCATTTACTCTACATAAATTCGTTATAGATACCAGGATTAAAATTTTGTACGCCAGACGTGCGTTTCGTCTACAATTAGACTCATAAGTGACGCTCGAATTAAAAAAAATAAAAAGTCTCATCTGTACTGTATTCGTAACGAAATTCAAGGGATTGCGTTTCCTGTCTTGATTTCCTTGATGGGAAATTGCTGTTTACTAGGAAGCATTCCAAATGTTAAAGTCTTCGAAAGATATACAGGCGCCATCATGATTTAGTTATGGATTATCCGTGTTACAAATGTTAAAGGTTATTTATCATATTAGTGAACCATGAAATGTTAACAATTAAGGAGGTCATGAGTTAATTCCAAGTTTTATTTTAAAGGGTTCGTGTTTTTGTTTTGTTTCGAGTGTTTTGTGTTGTCTATTTTATTGGTCGGATTGAAATTCTTGGACGAGTTGTTTAAAGAGATCTAAGTAATTTTTAGCAAAGTTGCAAAAGATTTTTCCGATTTTGTGTAATCAACTTCTACTAGTTATCAATCCAGATTCTTGAAACTTAGTAGAATGATTGCACATATATTACAGCTGTGTCTCTGCTGTTATGCATTTGTATGATTCATACCCATTTTTCCAGACTTTTCTACAAAATTTTATAAAGATGGTTGCATTTGTTGTTTTAAACTTATGGTTTGGAACTTAACAGAATGTTCAAAGCTATTGAAGACGTGCACCTTTCATTTTGGAGTTGTTTATAAAAAACAATTTCCATTTTCCAATTATTTAAATGTTCATTATAGACATTTTTCTATTCTTTTAGAAACGTTTTTGCGCAATACAGCCATTTGAGTACTTTGATCTATGACAGCATGGTTTCTACCACAGACAGGTCTGTTCTATTTTTTGTAATGAAAACTGAAAACTATGTTTTCATATCAAGTTTTCATTTTCGATTCAATTAAGGGTTAGAGAATATACGTGTGCCGACAGTTTATTCACATATAAGACATTAACCACTCTGCTAAAGCTAGTATAACAAAAATACCGAACTCCAAGGTAAATTTAAAAAGGGGAAGTCCATAAAAAACTGACAAAAAGAGATCCGGACGATACCAAAAAGATATTCAAACTCACAAGTCGTAAACAAACTGACAATGTCATGGTAAAAAAAAACGAAAACAACACTCGACAAAGCACACCATAGAAAACTTAAGACAGAGCAACACTAACCCTGTGACTGTATATTTGTTCCGCATAATATATGTTCCACATGGAACACAATAGAACTAAAATTACATGATATTTATCCCTTCTTCCGGGGTTGATTAAATGTGCTCCGGAAGGATAGGTAGATCCTGCTCCATATGTGGCACTCGTCGTGTCCCACTGTAATCAATATATGATGACATGACTCGTCAACGTTTTTTAATAACATCGGCGGGTGCCACTGGAACTGAAGTTGAAACTGATCCTTCTAGAGAGCCTGAGTTCACCCTTTCGTTTTGTGGCGCTCGTGTTACTCAATCTTTAGATTTCTATGTATTTTTTTTGAGTTTCTTCATATTAAAGCGTTAGAAAGCGAAACCATGGCTAACAACACATTAATTCATTCCGTAAACAACTCTTTAACTACAAATTCTGCAACAAAAAATAACAACAAAGATAAATGAGTCACATACTTGTATACGAGAGAGTTTAAGGTAAAACAAAAACCAAAACAACCTGAAACGTTTTTTTAAAGACGTGAAGCAGATTTATTTTGAGAAAAATGAAAATAGAAAAAATTAAACAGAATATTAGATAGAAACACACGATTTTAAAACGCTAGAATGACAAAAAAGCACGCAAGATGTGTCTAATAAAATTATAGCTTTCATCCCCTTTTAATACTTTGGATATTTTCAGCCTTCAGTATACATTAATAGCAACAGTTTTATGGTAAATGACTTTGCACATTTGATTATTGCAGAAATCTAATCGGATGTGTAATTCAGCCGAGTATATTCATTTAATCAGACAAATTGTTTCTTCATTTTTGTGTTATCTTAGATGACATTCCCCCTATTATCTGAATGAGAGTTGTAGTCATGAAAACTCTACATTGTACTAGATAACCAGAATGCAAAATACCAGATCATATTCCTAAATATTTACAAAAACGGTTACATCGTTAAGAAGGCAGTCCGTTCAAAATAATCGTGATAAGTGCATCTGATTAAATTTTAATTACACGGAACAGCTGCAAGGAAAGAAAATAAATACATTGTAAACATGCGGAGATATGTAATTAAATTTATTAGTTTCATGAAAATTAAAAGTATTGCATCAATCTTTATTTTTTTTAATACCTTAAAGTTTAAAAGACCAAACTTCAAACAAACTAAAATGAATGATTTCTTCACTCAGTGTACATAATTAGGGTACTTAGGAAGTACTTTGTATATCGAGCATGTTTAACATCTGGTCACCAGTCTTTGAAATTAATTTGTATCTGACATTAAGATACAGCGAAAATAACGCAGGTGAGCCACCATATTTGTAAAGAATATATCCTTAAGAACTCAGTCTATCAAAATATGATATGCCACAAACTTCACTAATCGACCGGAAGATAATCATTGGGACAAGGACGAAACCAGCCTATAGACCCCTGGTTGTGTTTCCGTCAATGTTCGTGAACTGTTATAAAAATTTTGAGCCATTGTCATGAATCCGAAGGTTCTCCACACAGCCATGCTTTTCTCGGATTGTTTATGACGTCTTCACACTAAATTTATTGGCTTTGTACTGATTGACATTTTATTCTGGGGAAACCTGGCTAATATCTTACTGTGGATTCATTCATTTTCGTGGGTACCAATTTTCGAGGATTGAGGTGAAATTATATATCTGTGTATATTTGATTTTTTGCTAAAGCCTGCATACAAGCCAATAGAAAATTAGTAGTTGGAATTGGCTTTGAACTAGCTTTAGTAACTGAGAGTTCACTAAAATCGGTACCTTGTGATTTGTCTTTTGTTTGGGTTTTATGCGCTTGGTAGCCATCCCAAGAGTTGAGACTTTTCCAACTGATTTGTATTATGTGTTCTTATGATATACTGTTGCATCAGTGTTCAAGGTTAAATGGGGTCCAGAGTTTATTAAGAGGTTTAACCCGCAACATTCTTAATGTGCCTGTATTATTGTCTTTTTATGTTTTAGGCGCTTAGTACCCCTCTCGAAAGTCGAACCTTTTTCAACTGATTTTTTCATATTTTTTCTTATGCTGTGCTGTTACACCACTGTTAGAGGTTACAGTCCTTCGCTCACAAACAAGTTTAACCCCGTCACATTCATGTGCCTGTCCCTATCCAGGATCCGTAATTCACTTGTCGTTTGTTGCTGTATGCCATATTTATATTTTTTTATTAGCATTAATCAGGCCATTGGTTTTTCTTTTTTTTTTTAATTGTTTCAAGTTTTGTCATGCCGTGGCTAATTATACGGTATGCTTTTTTGCTCACTGTTGAAGACCGTGCCCTATGGTTGTTTACATCCTCGATATTTGGTCTCTGGTAAATAGACGTCTCATTGGCAATCATACCATATTTCCTTTATTTTTATACTGCATGTATCTTTTAGAGTTGATGTATCAACTGATATAATTTTAACCTGTTGCATTATATACTCTTACTTTTGAAAATTTCATTGCACGAGTAACATTTTGATAGAACATCCTTTCAAAAATTCTAATTGACTAATTGATAGATTACTGGTTGCTTATGTCCAGTCGCAAATTGTGTATGCATAGGTAGGTTCTGCAAACTGGGTAGACTGGGATGAAGGGCGCCAAATAGGGGTAAATGACTGCGCGTTGGATTGTGAAAGAAATGTTGTCTTGCACTGGACCACCTACAAACCCCTAAAGAGTTGTTGCAAATCTTGTTTAGAGTGTCTTGAACGGGGAACTTTCCATACATCATGCATCGGGTTCAAGGTCCCTATTCTTTCAAGTTTTACATCCTGTAGAGTTAATCGTTTGGATGCCGCTTTTTAGCAAGGAGTTTACTGTCGAATGAGATAGTCCAGTGAATGTATTTCTATATTCCAGCATGGTTGAAAGGCGAGAAATCTGAACTACGATGATTGAAAAAAAAGAGGGCATGTTGGTCGGGGGCAGAAATTTTGCATCAGACTACATTCTTATCCATCAACAGTAGTTCCAATTGGTCTTTCACGTGAAAGGAGCATCGCACTTTCCAAACACGAGGCATCGGATTTAACATTCCACTTCAAAACGGACGTGGCTCCGTATTATTTATATTTACAGCACAAGTCTACGCCCTCATCTTGAGAATCGAATGTGGCCATATTTCTTTAAACTTTGTGTCTGCTCTCCATGACAACAATGAGAAGAAATTTGAAACAAAGAAAAAAAAACGATAACCTTGGTGTAAAACAATATGTCTATGGTTAAGCATTAAAACTTGATTACAAGGACCGAGTGTTTCTTTTATATAAGTTTATACGATTGTAAAAGTTTTGATAGTGCGCACATTCTTTTAAGTTTGAAGCGAGTCCGCAATTTTATTCAAAATATGTTTTAGTCAACGCCTTTGCATACTAATTAAACCAAAAGAATAATTCAATTATATAAAAGAGATTGCAAAATTTAAGCATTTATCTCTAAAATTGTTAAAAATCAATTAATTTGGACTTAATTCTAATTATAAGTTTTGTCCAGGGCGAATGTTATTGTATTCACAGATTTTCGGTGGCAGTTTATGAATGTTGTGTCATTTTGTTGGTTTAAAGTCGTTTAGAGAAACTAACGAAACTAACCGTTGATGATAAAATGAGAAGTTTATGGGCAAATGTTGTTATTTATGTCTGTTCTATTTTTGTAATGAAAACTGAAAACTATGTTTTCATATCAAGTTTTCATTTTCGATTCAATTAAGGGTTAGAGAATATACGTGTGCCGACAGTTTATTCACATATAAGACATTAACCACTCTGCTAAAGCTAGTATAACAAAATACCGAACTCCAAGGTAAATTTAAAAGGGAAGTCCATAAAAACTGACAAAAGAGATCCGGACGTTACCAAAAGATATTCAAACTCACAAGTCGTAAACAAACTGACAATGTCATGGTAAAAAAAACGAAAACAACACTCGACAAAGCACACCATAGAAAACTTAAGACAGAGCAACACTAACCCTGTGACTGTATATTTGTTCCGCATAATATATGTTCCACATGGAACACAATAGAACTAAAATTACATGATATTTATCCCTTCTTCCGGGGTTGATTAAATGTGCTCCGGAAGGATAGGTAGATCCTGCTCCATATGTGGCACTCGTCGTGTGCCACTGTAATCAATATATGATGACATGACTCGTCAACGTTTTTTAATAACATCGGTGGGTGCCACTGGAACTGAAGTTGAAACTGATCCTTCTAGAGAGCCTGAGTTCACCCTTTCGTTCTTTAGATTTCTATGTATTTTTTTGAGTTTCTTCATATTAAAGCGTTAGAAAGCGAAACCATGGCTAACAACACATTAATTCATTCCGTAAACAACTCTTTAACTACAAATTCTGCAACAAAAAATAACAACAAAGATAAATGAGTCACATACTTGTATACGAGAGAGTTTAAGGTAAAAAAACCAAAACAACCTGAAACGTTTCTTTAAAGACGTGAAGCAGATTTATTTTGAGAAAAATGAAAATAGAAAAAGGTAAACAGAATATTAGATAAGAACACACGATTTTAAAACGCTAGAATGACAAAAAAGCACGCAAGATGTGTCTAATAAAATTATAGCTTTCATCCCCTTTTAATACTTTGGATATTTTCAGCCTTCAGTATACATTAATAGCAACAGTTTTATGGTAAATGACTTTGCACATTTGATTATTGCAGAAATCTAATCGGATGTGTAATTCAATCGAGTATATTCATTTAATCAGACAAATTGTTTCTTCATTTTTGTGTTATCTTAGAGGACATTCCCCCTATTATCTGAATGAGAGTTGTAGTCATGAAAAACTCTACATTGTATTAGATAACCAGAATGCAAAATACCAGATCATATTCCTAAATATTTACAAAAACGGTTACATCGTTAAGAAGGCAGTCCGTTCAAAATAATCGTGATAAGTGCATCTGATTAAATTTTAATTACACGGAACAGCTGCAAGGAAAGAAAATAAATACATTGTAAACATGCGGAGATATGTAATTAAATTTATTAGTTTCATGAAAATTAAAAGTATTGCATCAATCTTTATTTTTTTTAATACCTTAAAGTTTAAAAGACCAAACTTCAAACAAACTAAAATGAATGATTTCTTCACTCAGTGTACATAATTAGGGTACTTAGGAAGTACTTTGTATATCGAGCATGATTAACATCTGGTCACCAGTCTTTGAAATTAATTTGTATCTGACATTAAGATACAGCAGGCATAACGCAGGTGAGCCACCATATTTGTAAAGAATATATCCTTAAGAACTCAGTCTATCAAAATATGATATGCCACAAACTTCACTAATCGACCGGAAGATAATCATTGGGACAAGGACGAAACCAGCCTATAGACCCTGGTTGTGTTTCCGTCAATGTTCGTGAACTGTTATAAAATTTTGAGCCATTGTCATGAATCCGAAGGTTCTCCACACAGCCATGCTTTTCTCGGATTGTTTATGACGTCTTCACACTAAATTCATTGGCTTTGTACTGATTGACATTTTATTCTGGGGAAACCTGGCTAATATCTTACTGTGGATTCATTCATTTTCGTGGGTACCAATTTTCGAGGATTGAGGGAAATTATATATCTGTGTATATTTGATTTTTTGCTAAAGCCTGCATACAAGCCAATAGAAAATTAGTAGTTGGAATTGGCTTTGAACTAGCTTTAGTAACTGAGAGTTCACTAAAATCGGTACCTTGTGATTTTGTCTTTTTGTTTGGGTTTTTATGCGCTTGGTAGCCATCCCAAGAGTTGAGACTTTTCCAACTGATTTGTATTATGTGTTCTTATGATATACTGTTGCATCAGTGTTCAAGGTTAAATGGGGGTCCAGAGCTTATTAAGAGGTTTAACCCCGCAACATTCTTAATGTGCCTGTATTATTGTCTTTTTATGTTTTAGGCGCTTAGTACCCCTCTCGAAAGTCGAACCTTTTTCAACTGATTTTTTCATATTTTTTCTTATGCTGTGCTGTTACACCACTGTTGGAGGTTACTGTCCTTCGCTCACAAACAAGTTTAACCCCGTCACATTCATGTGCCTGTCCCTATCCAGGATCCGTAATTCACTTGTCGTTTGTTGCTGTATGCCATATTTATATTTTTTTTATTAGCATTAATCAGGCCATTGGGTTTTCTTTTTTTTTTTAATTGGTTCAAGTTTTGTCATGCCATGGCTAATTATACGGTATGCTTTTTTGCTCACTGTTGAAGACTGTGCCCTATGGTTGTGTACATCCTCGATATTTGGTCTCTGGTAAATAGACGTCTCATTTGCAATCATATTCCTTTATTTTTTATACTGCATGTATCTTTTAGAGTTGATGTATCAACTGATATAATTTTTAACCTGTTGCATTATATACACTCTTACTTTTGAAAATTTCATTGCACGAGTCACATTTTGATAGAACATCCTTTCAAAAATTCTAATTGATTAATTGATAGATTGCTGGTTGCTTATGTCCAGTCGCAAATTGTGTATACATAGGTAGGTTCTGCAAACTGGGTAGACTGGGATGAAGGGCGCGTTGGATTGTGAAAGAAATGTTGTCTTGCACTGGACCACCTACAAACCCCTAAAGAGTTGTTGCAAATCTTGTTTAGAGTGTCTTGAACGGGGAACTTTCCATACATCATGCATCGGGTTCAAGGTCCCTATTCTTTCAAGTTTTACATCCTGTAGAGTTAATCGTTTGGATGCCGCTTTTTAGCAAGGAGTTTACTGTCGATGAGATAGTCCAGTGAATGTATTTCTATATTCCAGCATGGTTGAAAGGCGAGAAATCTGAACTACGATGATTGAAAAAAAAGAGGGCACGTTGGTCGGG
Source organism: Mytilus coruscus (assembly GCA_017311375.1). Classification (NCBI taxonomy): domain Eukaryota; kingdom Metazoa; phylum Mollusca; class Bivalvia; order Mytilida; family Mytilidae; genus Mytilus; species Mytilus coruscus. The sequence continues at coordinate 60,578,750 of CM029602.1, read as the reverse complement.
GGCAGAAATTTTGCATCAGGCTACATTCTTATCCATCAACAGTAGTTCCAATTGGTCTTTCACGTGAAAGGAGCATCGCACTTTCCAAACACGAGGCATCGGATTTAACATTCCACTTCCAAACGGACGTGGCTCCGTATTATTTATATTTCCAGCACAAGTCTACGCCCTCATCTTGAGAATCGAATGTGGCCATATTTCTTTAAACTTTGTGTCTGCTCTCCATGACAACAATGAGTAGAAATTTGAAACAAAGAAAAAAAAAAACGATAACCTTGGTGTAAAACAATATGTCTATGGTTAAGCATTAAAACTTAATTACAAGGATCGAGTGTTTCTTTTATATAAGTTTATACGATTGTAAAAGTTTTGATAGTGCGCACATTCTTTTTAGTTTGAAGCGAGTCCGCATTTTCATTCAAAATATGTTTTAGTCAACGCCTTTGCATACTAATTAAACCAAAAGAATAATTCAATTATATAAAAGAGATTGCAAAATTTAAGCATTTATCTCTAAAAATTGTTAAAAAATCAATTAATTTGGACTTAATTCTAATTATAAGTTTTGTCCAGGGCGAATGTTATTGTATTCACAGATTTTCGGTGGCAGTTTATGAATGTTGTGTCATTTTGTTGGTTTAAAGTCGTTTAGAGAAACGAACGAAACTAACCGTTGATGATAAAATGAGAAGTTTATGGGCAAATGTTGTTATTTATACAACAACATGGTTCTGAATATGACTACATGAAGATTTGGTGTACACGTCAATGAGAAAGCGACTTAACAACAAAAGTAATCAAAAGACATCTTTAGAGCAACATACAGTCTTCAAGAACCAACAGGTACCCATACAATATGTCAGGTTCTAAATCGTGCTAAGTCTATATAAAACTTGTGAATATATTTTGCAAAAAACATTTAAAGATCTGCCATTAGCACCCAATTCTTTAAATAACAAGATCATTAAGATATTGCGTTCGAAAACCACTGACGAGGTAAATCAAATACTTATTTCAAAGTGGTTAATATGTTTATTTCGGAAATAATAGCCTGTTAAAAAATTATTGATGGTAAAGTATAAATGATGGTTCATTTTACTTAATCATTCTAATAGTATGTCATTTTATCCTAAAGCTTGCTTCTTTGTTAAATTAAATAGAATTTGCTAAAGTGAGACAAGTTTATGTATGCTTATACTTGTTTGGCGTGATTGCCTATCAGATAGAGCCAGGGTTTATCTTTAATCTTTGAAATTAACGGACTTTTTAAAATGTTCCGTTAAAAATCATACTAGTGTTACTTTTTTTTTTTTTTGTAAATTGTAAATAATAGAAAGCATTCATTCATAGTATCCAAACCATGCAACATATAATATAATAACAAAATTCTTTATGTGCCTGTCCCGATCAAGGATCTGTAATTCACTTGTCGTTTGTTGATGTCTGCCATATTTATAATTTTTTTATTAGCATTAATCAGTCCATTGGTGTTTCTTTTTTTTTTAATTGTTTCAAATTTTGTCATGCCGTGGCTTTTTACAGCTAATGATACGGTATGCATTTTTGCTCACTGTTGAAGACCGTGCCCTATGGTTGTTTACATCCTCGATATTTGATCTCTGGTACATGTAGATAGACGTCTCATTGGCAATCATACCTTGTATGTATGTCTAAGCAATACTTTTTATGCAAGATAAATCACAAAATAACACGAAACCCGGTGTTGTTTATATCTATGATGTTGTATAAATGTCCTAGTTTCTCATCGTAATCGTTTTATAAGCATTAGAGTTGCATAAATGTCCTTGTTTCTCATCTTTTTGTATTCGTTTTATATTCATTAACAAAATGGTAAGTACATGCATGGTAACTTGTACATGTAAATAAATCATAAACTATTTCCATTTAGACAGATCCAATGTTTAACATTATTAAAAAAAAAAAAAAAAAAATAATATTATAATTAATATAGTGTAGAGACTGGATATTGGTTTCTTATTAACAGCTGAAAAGGAATATTAAATGGGTGTAAATGAGACACTTTTTTCAGGATATACTTGACAAATCTTTAAGTTAATAGAATCAAAATATTAAAAATTGATATAAAGACATCCGCCACTATATGTACAAAACTAAACTTATTCCAAATTTGTGTATCTCTTCAAAAATAATTTGAACTAAAATACACTTAGTACATGACTTTTTTGTATATATTATTAGGGATCTTCACAGGGGATATCGGCTCATATTCCCTGTTAATGTTTTATATTCCATGAGCCGTCAGGCGACGGGATTAAAATAGGACACTGACGAGGAATTATATGAAGTCCGAATAACTGGAGTGTCCTAATTTCAATGTTAACTACCATTCTAATCTTTGATCTTGTTCGCAGGATATATGAGCTTATATATCCTGTCAAGGTACCCAAATTAAATTGCAGGTTTAGCTGGGATATTTCACTCCAGTATAATATATAATTATACTCCACTCACTGTAAGATCAATCTTGTCTATCCGCCCGTTCGTAACTTGCGTTACATATTACTCGGCTTCTGTGTACTGACATGATTTGACATTTAATCTCGAACTATATACTGTTGAGTTGTACCTTGTTTGGGATTAATATTTCCGCTGGGCATTTACTTCCTGTTTGACGATATGTTGAAATTTTGTAACATCCACTGTGCATCGCATTATTACTTTATGTACATGTATATTGCACTTTACATGGTATCATTTTGCAACTTTTTTTTATTGTATGGAATTTATTTTAATGTTGCCCGATATAGTTTATTTTAAATGTAGTTGCCTTTATTTTAATGTTTCACAATATAGTTTATTTTAAATGTAGTTGCCTTTATTTTAATGTTGCTCAATATAATTTGATTTAGTAACTTAAAGCTATGCAGCTACGTGAACATATTGTTGAATGTTATTGTCTCAGTCCTTGCTTTCCAAAATGTCGTAAGGACTTTTAGCTTAAGCCCTTATAAGTAAAAGGTTAATCGCTTTTGTAATTCAAACACATGCAACATTTCCTCATGGTACTTGGTTGGTTTTTGTCAGAATATACATAACGCGATCCGAGCATTTATCTTTGGGATTACCCTAATCCCCTTTACAGAACCTACGATGTGATCTTTGCTTGAACCAGTTTCATCCTTAATATGACTGTTTAATTGGCCACTAGACGATACATTTTGATCAATCATTATTATTTTCCATACTTTATTTTCGTATTCGTATTTTCTTCAGTTAAACATTTATTCTATGACAAGTACCAATCCTCTCCTTTTATTCACATGCCGTGAAACTGACACATTAATCATCCAGTAATCATGACATGCTTTTACAAATAAATGAAATAACTATGACCCTAACACAAAATCTTAAAATATAAAATATAAAAATTATATTAAAACAAAGAAAATGAAGTGGAGTTCGTGTCACTTCTCATGTTACCAAAATTCGAATAACGCGAGATGTGGTATATACGCCAATAGGGCAACAACCCGGTGATAAAAATAATCAAAATACATCACCATCGAAAGTTGATAGGGCAGACATTTGAAAGATACGTCGCCGGCGCGAGGCCGTGCGATCAGCACAAAGTTAGAGGGTAAAATACAGTCATCTTTTTGGTAACAAATCTTTTTACCATTACTCATATTGTTGATTATGAAACCTTACACAATGGAATCAGCAGACGACATCGTCTTGTAACGTTAGAGCAATATTTTCTTAATAAGTGTTCTAAGCACGATCTGTAAAGGTTACTTTGTACAATACATTTTTTTTTTTTTTAAATATTTTTCATATTAAAAAAACAACAATATGGGGTATCCATCCTTGACACAAAATCAATACATGCACAGCAAAAAACACACAAAAAGCAAAAGAACAGCGCTTTTATTGCGGTTCTTCATCTCAAAGTCACAGTGATGCCTTCAACACGGAGCTAAAAAAAACTATAAAAATCATCGGTTTGAGCAAAATTCTTTGCAAAATAGTTTGTGTAGACTTTGTAAGACGTTACACCACCAAATCGGACCCGGTCAAAAAGAACATACTGGGAAGTAGTACATATCTGAAACAAGATTTCCTACGGCTGTTTGTTCACATCTAGATATTGAAGGTGTTCTTAAAGTGATTTAAGTTTTGCAATTTTTACAATTTTTCCTTAAATGCATGTTGTATGGAGGCACAAAACAAATACGCAAGACAAAATTCAAATTGATTATCACTGATACATGTATCCGAAAGACTAGCACCTTGTGAACATCTGGATATTAAGATATAATAATAATTGTGATGTTCAAATTCATGGCGACAAAAACGCGCCTTATCACTGTTTCAGATTAGGAGGAGGGAGGGGGCTGAAATTTCACAAACATGTTCAACTCCGCTACAATCGTAATGTGTATGTTCCAAGTAAGATGCCTTTATCCGATGGTTGCTGTCTGCCATATTTGTTTTACGTTTATTATTGATATTATAATAACATTTAAACAGCAAACGATAACCACTGAACTTCAGGCTCCTAACTTGGGACAGGCACATACAGAATGTGGAGGGGTTAAATATGTTTGCGGGCCCAAACCTTTCTCTAACCTGGGACAGTCGGGTAACAGCACAGCATACGCAAAATATAAAAGTCAGTTGTAGACTGTTAGCTGCTCTCGGAGGTCAAGTAGTGCAAACAATCTATACATCATAGAACGATGACTTTTTTCGTATTTTACTCTAGAATCATTAATGTGTAGTAATTTGTGCTATTCTGTGTACGGAGAAAAAAAATGTCTGTTCTGTTCGTCAATGACTTCACCACAAAAGGCATCAATTAAGTATTCAGATTTCATAACAGTACATAAGATGGGAAATTTATGCAGACTCATGCTCTGTTATATTGTATCTGTCATAAACATGTTAGTGTCTAGACATAATAACAATCCGGTGCTGTACATTCTTATGATAATCATGATTTAGAGAACGTTTATGCGTTTGACTCATTACAAACGACAAAATAGCAAAAACAGTGTATCCAAAAAAAAAAATTATAAGAGATATTTTGCAGTGAAAAAAGTATGTCGAATTCTTAACTATATTTGTAATCACTCAGACGGTTTCTGAAACCTATTTTAACTCGATAAAGTATTCTTACTAATACTTAAAGAGTTTCTGGGAGAGGGTAAATGTTCATTTATATGCACCCACATCTCCTTTATAAATTCAACCTAATTTCAATATGTTCTTTACTGAAAGACAACTAACAACTAAACGTAGGTCATGATTAAAAGAAACACGAACGTACAATTTATTGACAAATATGCCAATTAACGTAAATAAAAGACCAAACTATCAGCTACAATTGTAGTGTTCGGGGTCAAAATGATAGCAAATAATACCAACCTACATTCTATATGTGCCTGTCCCAAGTCAGGAGCCTGTAATTCATTGGTCGTTTGTTGCTGTCGATGATATTTGTTTTTCGTTTATTGTTTTTTTAAATTTGTTCTTGCTGTTGCACCATTGTTCCAAATAAGGGGAGGTTTGGGCGCACATGTTTAACCTCTCCACATTTTGTATGTGCTTGTCCCAAGTCAGGAGCGTGTAATTCAGTGGTTGTCGTTTGTTGCTGTATATTATATTTGTTTTTCGTTTATTATTTTATACATACATCAAGCCATTGGTTTTCTCGTTTGAATTGTTTTACATTTTATAGCCTGCAATGCGGTATGGGTTTTGCTCATTGGTGAAGACAGTAAGGTGACCTATAGTTGCTAACTTCTACCTCATTTAGTTTCTGGTAATTGTCTCATTGATAATCATGCCACATCTTTTTCTTTTTATTCACAAATTCAACCGTTAACAACTGCCATCAGTGGAAGTGTAAATTTCAAAAGCACGATTTAACACCTCAAAATATAGTGCACATTATCTGAAATAATTTGATACCTATCACTCTTTTCACACGTGATATGTGGAATTGAATATTGCACATAGACTCCAAGATAAACCATATATATGTAATCTAGCTGAACATTATGTCCAGATATACGGACATTGTCTGCCGAAAGTTGTAAAAACATAGAAGCAAAACTTATTGGTTATATACATTAAAGTTCTAGACATTCCGACAATATTAACTCAGACAAAAATATTGTTTACAGAGGAGTAAGGAGTTTTTTTTTTATTTTAGTTTTTCCGTTAGGTATTTCATGTATTGATTTCATGTTTTACATAGTTTTTTTATTTATTTCTTCCTCATTGATTTAATTTTGTATTTTCTTAGTTTATAGCTAGTTTAGTTTAGTTAAGCCATAAGACTGTAAACTATTTATATCTTGACCACTTTATCGTCTAGCTTACCAAATGTCAAAAGAATATTATCAAACTTTTACGTAATCTAATTAATTACAGTATCTTTATTTTATCTCGAAAGTGGAACTAGTGCCACGAGTAGTACAGGAAGTGCCTACCATTCCGGAGAAACCAAGTTCACCCCTTATTTTAGTTGCTCAATCTTGAGTTACTGAATAGTGTTTTGTAGACTTCTTTTTTAAATTTTGACTTTTTGGGGCAATGACGTCCGTCTTTCTCTAGCTTGTGACGTTTGATTGTCCTCCTGATACATGTTGATCAGGATCTGCTTACCCTTGCGGAGCACCTGCGATTACCCCCAGTTTTTGGTTGGGTTCGTGTTGCTCAATCATTAGTTTTCTATGTTGTGTTTTGTGTACTGTTGTTTGTCTTTTGATCGTTTTCCGTGTTTTAGCAATATTAGTATTATCGACTTAGAGTTTAAATATCCTCTTTCGCCTCTCTATATGATATCTTCATATTTTTACTTTAACTTTACAAATGCAAATATAGCACATACAACGTCATAATTTTATCAAATAAATCATGAGATCAAAAACAAAGTTGATTTCTTTTATTATGCTTTCCTAGAAACACATGTCCCAACACCAGTTACTGCTATGATATCAACACCACTGAAGAAAGGAAAACCAGCTGTCAAAAACAAAAGACAAAAGATGTGTGGGTAGGATCAGATGCACTTACATTAAGACTTTGTAAATAATTTCACTGCTTTTGTAGACAAAATAAAATCATCAGGTATGATTGTTTATCACTTGTGAAAATACGAACTACTATATAAAGACCACAAAAAGCATACTTGTCAGCTGATTGATATATCAAAACTTTATTTGAAATTGGAGCGATCCATCCAACAAAGATTATTCATATTAATAGTCTTTTATGTCTATATTTGTTTAACATGAACATCTACTGAGCTAGTTATGATTAAAACCAACTGTTTATTCTCTATAATTCAAGTTTCACAGAAAATTATCAAAGGACGAAAAGTGATGAAAGTAATGAAATGGAAATTATTTTCAGAGATGCTGATAAAATGACAGATGTTTGCCAACGACAGAATTTTCTTTTCTTGTGACGCTGTTGGAGAGCAAAATATAAAGATGTTTTACCATTGTGAATCGATGGCATCTACAATTTCTTGATAATAGGATGGTTTGTAATGGTCAGCGACCTCCTTATTTATAAGTGACAAAAAATCATTTGTATAATGGAAGGTTAACTAATAATACTGAACAAATATTTGTTTCTCTTTCCCTCGGAGAGATCAAATTTTCATTGATTCTTTCTTACAACAAACAACAGTTTATACTTGGCTGAGAAAATATATCCTGTTTGTCTCCGGGGCTTTTAATTTCTACATTAAATTCTTCTGTGACCACTGCTGCCGAAAGTCTGTAATGTGATATTCGGTTTGGCACTGGATAAGAGTATAAATCTTTCAAAGAATTAATCAAATTATCAAAAGATTTTTTTTTTTTTTAGTTTTAAACCATTTACATGCAATTCTTATAAACCTAATAATATTCTTTTTAAGGCACATGTTGATCTCAAAGGATGCTTGAGATATAATACATGGTGATCCCTCAAAATAAATGATTGTAGCAGTTTAAAAACTACGCAAACAACTTCTATATTTTCTTAGGAATAGTTTTTGTCAAAAAAATAGTCTTTATTTATTTAATAGTCAATGTGTAACAATATATCTGGAAACTATCGAGTTATTTGGTGATCTGTTAGGATACAAGCCATGCATACTTTTGTTAGAACTTTAAAGTACACACTTGGAGCTTCGATACTATGAATTTATGCAAGGATTAAAAGATGTTTTGAAAATTGTTTTTTAGTTTATTATTCATTCTCTTTTAAAATTGCAATTATTTAGACATTCAATTTGATTTCAATTTTTGACTTTCGCATATACCCCTTAAAATTACAGTTTGATATTTTAATCTTCAATATTTGAAGTACATATACATTTGCATGTTCCCATTAAAAATTAGTTGATAATTCATTTGGATGTTCAGTATTCTTCATTTGAATTTGGCTCATGGTTCAGGACTGACAAGTTTGAGATTCTTTAAATCTATAACTGGGAAGGTAGAAGACCTAGACCATCCATATTTCATTAAATTCATAGATGTCTTATGTTACAAGCTTTCTGTCCGTCACATGTCAGATGTCCTTGACCTCATGTTCATGGTTGTATGACTTTGTTTATTCTACAACCAGTTTACGTGATTAGGTCGATCAGTTTCTCAGTACATAGAATACATAGAGTTATGATAATTGGTCTATAGACTCCTCAGTAGGTGCACATGTCAGACTGACATACGTCACTAAACCTTGACCATGTTTTCATGATCCAGTGATCAATTAAGAATTTTATATTTCGACATGCCAGTAAGCAGGCGAGACATTTTAGCTTGTCCACTCTTGTGTAGACTTTGCACTACAGACTTTCTTCTTTCTCCATATATCGCAATATTGATGTGCATGAAGTCATACTAAAATATGAAATCTCATGATAACTATGTGCAAATGTATACATGCACATGTTAATTCTTGAGTGACTTGCATGTATGCGAAAATAAATATCATCAAAGATACCGAGGTTAACTAATTTTTCTACGAAAGACACGTGTTTCGACTCTCGAGTTTTCATCAGATTCGTTCACAATAAATATATACACGAGGATCTGTTGCTTCGTTTGTGCTGCTCTTTGATTTTCCTTTCTTTTATGGATTGGGCGCTTTGCTTATTTACGAAGTTGTTATATTAGATTCTGAAACAGTATTACAAGCAATAAAATTTGTGAGTTTTTTCTAACGTTTAAAAGAATTTTTATATAAAATTATATAAATATCTTACCTCTAACATCTGCCCATTAAAAACCTGTAATCACCATCAACCAAAGCTAGCATCCCTTATAGTTGTGGTAAAATGAACCTGAACGAGCCGGTTTCTTTATGGTAATATGCTTTCCATCCAACGCTCCACAGCAATGTGAAAAATGCGCATAAATTGATCATTAATTGCTTTCCATTCCTCTGGATCATTTGGAGGAGTCATGACCTCATCTGTATATTCATCAATAATTGCACTGCATACTTCCCTGACAACTACAGACAAGGTGTTACCAGGAACTCTCCAAGAAAATTTCATATCGGCATATGTCGATCCAGCAGCAAGATGTCGAAGAATTGCGGCTAGTTTTGACTCAGGCTTTATCGGTTCTCTTTGAATATACAAAACGGAACAGTTGAACTTAAAATTATAATTGTTTACTTTCAATGTGTAATACCATTCTATTTATTTTTTTACTTTTCTAGAATCAATATTGTGTACTTGGTCACTTATATTTAATTACAGCTTGCAATTGCTTACTGATAATTTAAGGACGTGACTCGATTATCAGAAAGTCGGACGCTACTATTGCATACTGATTATTTTACTGTATTCGTAATGACAGAAAATGGAAAGTTTTTTAAGCCATAACAAAAAAAACTACCGGAACCATGTATATTGTTTGGAAACCCGATTCTTGTCAAAGTTGAACTAATAGTTGGTCATACAATCAGAAATGCTTCCTCCTTGATACCCACGGCTGCTGCCATAGACGTCTTCACTGCCGTCTTCGATGCCTTCTAATGCCTTGTAAGTATTGGTGCATGTTAAGATGAATTTGGTCTACATGTAGAGCCATGGCTAGAAGATATGCCCTCCTGACTCTCTCCAGGCAATCTATTATAGCAAGTGCCAAACCGAACACTACCCAACCTTGTATACCATTTTATACATGCAATTGGATATGCAAATTAGTAAAATGGACATATGCCACTATAAATGTCAGAGCAAGTTTCGTTGAATGTCAGAATACGTTTACGATACGCCACGGGTGCGTTTTATACGTTCACGGAGCGCTGTAACCACGCCAGGCGTATGTTAAAAGCACGCCCCGCATACGTCCAAGTAAAAGTCGAACGATCTTGAGACGTATACAATGTTCCCTAAACGTGTCTCAAACTTAACTGTAGCGTTTTTCAACGCGCTTGTAACGTACGTATTACGTACGTGTAGCGAACAGGTATACGCTTGACAAACGCTAGAGCTAGATGAAAATTTTTATGCTGCATAATTTTTATATATATTCCTGGAGATATGGCGTTCACCAAGCGCATACCTTTGCATTTCGATGTACTACAAACTTATGCAACGCGCGCCTAACGATTGCTTAGCATTCCTCTTGCGTGCACCTAACGTATATGGATTTAGTCAATTTTCTCTGTACGTCTTGTGCACGTCGGTCTATACGCCAATGTGTGACGCCGGCATTAATATGTAAAAAAAATCATCAGAGATGTACGCCAGACGTGCGTTTCTTCTACTGTACTACAAAAGACACATCAGTAACGATCGACTCACAAAAACTTTTAAAAGGCGAAATAAAGTACGACGCTGAAGAGCATTGAGGAAGATGAACAACGAAGTAACCGATCTTTTTCTGATAAATGAGCTATACCTCATTTAAATAAGTGGTATATATGGTGCATTTAATTCTAAGGAAATAATAACTTGACTGTACATGTAGTTTAAAAGTACATATTATATTCATTTTCTGGCAGCAGGCATGGTCTGTAATGAGGCATTTTTTCAACATGTTTGCAATTACTTATAACTTGTTATAACTATACTTCTTATAACTGTGTCATATTCAAGTCATTGTATGACATGAACAAGCGTATAAGTACGTGTTACTTGTTGAGTTGGTTGATTCAAAATGATTAAATATAAAATTCAAATCTGAAGTTAATTTACGCTGGAAAACTATATGCACAGTTTCAAGAGTTCTTGTAAGTGCGTCATATTCAAGTTATTTTACAGGAACAAACTTGGAATAACATTACAGAAGGTGTAATGTAATGCATGTTATTTTCTAATAAAAAAAATTAGGACTGGACTGAATAATTTGACAGTTCATTAAAAAGAGGTGTGCTAAGGATCCAAAAAACTTGAAGCATAAAGATATTCAATACGTACAACAAAATGTATGTGTAAATTTACTTTGTAGGATCTTTGAAATATGAATATCAACTGAGATTTTACTGTCAAGAAAAAGCATACTAGTAATTCAATTTTTTCTACGAAAAATGACAAAATTGCACATTTCTACACATATTTATGAGCAGGAAATATTGATCAGTTTCAAGTACTACGAAAATATTCAAATGAAATGTGGTGTTCATACATGCAGAGCTTGTGGTGAATTATTTAGTGATGAGAATCGCCTCCTAAGTAGATTTGGAGATGGTCATTCAGAAGAAGAAAAGGTTGGACTTTTGTTAAAATTGTGGACAAGGTGGAGAGTAATATGGTTGTACAAGACATTGGTGTTTCTGTGAACAATGCAATGCAAGTGGTCCATGAAAAGCTCCTCAACTTGGACAATGTAGAATAACGTAATGAACTATTAAATGATAAAGGCAACCAAGTAAATGGAAACAAACTTCGTACTCATCGACTCAATAAAGACAATGTTAGTGTTGAAACATACGCTAGAATAAACATTGCAAAATATCAGAGACGATGCATGGCAATGTTTAGCGCTGGCTCGTTGCCGCTTGCCCTGGAGACCGGCTGCTTGCCCTGGAGACCGGGCGTTACTCCAGGCAGCCTACTACGCTTGAACATAGACTTTGTAGATACTGTGAACTAGGTGAAATCGAAACAGAAAAAACATTTTCTAATGACATGTCCATTATATTCAGATTTGAGATATGACTTATTTCTTGAATGCTTCAAATCTATTGAAAAATTTAACAGTATGAGTGAACGCCAATAGTAGCTTTGAGTAAACCAGAAGTAGCTTCTTATCAATTATTTAGAAAATTGGTGTGGAAAGACCTTCAATTGTTCTTTGAACAATTGGTTTTTATTTTTTTTTTTTTCTTTAAGATCAGCGTTTTGTTCAGCTTGTTCTTGTATAAATTATGTTGTCTTCATCTAAGTATGTTACAGCACTTTTTTGCCTGCACATTGAAATAACAACTTAAAAAAAATCATTAAAAAAAAACAGATTTTACATCCGCAAGGTTTAGCAAGGACTCATTCCGTTGATCTACGTTTGTATGACGTTATATAGGAGAACAGTCAGCTGATTGAGTACACTACCAAGAATTTACCCACGTTTTTTGGTACATTTCTACCCTCGTACATATCAGTACTGTTCGGCAAGACTGAAAACTTGTAATGTTATACTTTCTATTTATTCAGTACTGTTTATTATACAAAAACGGTATAATTACCAATTCTATAAATTCAGTACTGATTTCGTCAGTACTGTTTCAGTACTGATTTTGTCAGTACTGTTTCAGTACTGATTTTGTCAGTACTGTTTCAGTACTGATTTTGTCAGTATTGTTTCAGTACTGGTTTTGTCAGTACTGTTTCAGTACTGATTTCGTCAGTACTGTTTCAGTACTGATTTCGTTAGTAATGTTTCATTACTGATTTCTGACTACTGGTCCTTTGCTACAAATTTAGAAGAATTTATAATTTTCTCGTATTCATATATTTTTAAATAATATTGTGTGTCCAGCAAAATGGTTCAACATAACAAAAAGAGCGATTTGATTAAATTCAGATCTTTTACTCTGCTCTGTTAGATTTCTTTTGTCGTCATATGTAAGTTCAGAAAACATCCCATAAGGGACCATGTTTTAGTGACATTTCGGAATTCAATCAAAATTGTACCTTCAAAAGTATCGTTTTTTTTTAATATGGACTACAAAAAAAAAAAAACTATTTTAAGAAATAGCTTGCTTCCGTATTATAATAGCCCTTTAATATTTTCAGACTACAAACCATTCCTCTCTGATTCGTCTATAATCTAATGAGGGTAGCTTATTCTTTAGTCTCTCACGGTAACTCAGATCTATGTGACCCGGCAATTGTTTAGTTACCCTTCTTTGAAATCCTTTAATCCAATCAATATATTTTTTCTTAAAGGGTGACCAAACTGAACTTAAAACGTCCAAGTGAGTTCTGACCAAAGGTTTATATAATGGCAAGAATGTCTCAGTACTCAGATGATTTTAAAAATGTTTCTCCTGAGAACTGCAAAGATAAAGTTAGCTTTGATGATAAAATTTGTCTTTTTTATTTGCTTTCGTGCCAGATTTATGTCCTTACATTTTTCCTGATGAAATCAGTTGCCTGTTAATTATATATTTTAATATATAAAATTGAGAATGGAAATGGGGAATATGTCAAAGAGACAACAATCCGACCAAAGAGCAGACAACAGCCGAAGGCCACCAATGGGTCTTCAACGCAGCGAGAAAATCCCGCACCCGGAGGTGGTCCTCAGCTGGCCCCTAAATAAAATTGTGTACTAGTTCAGTGAAAATGGACGTCACACTCAACTCCAAAACATATAAACAAACTAAAATTAAAAAACATACAAGACTAACAAAGACCAGAGGCTCCTGACTTGGGACAGGCGCAAAAATGCTGCAGGTTTAAGCATGTTTTGTGAGATCTCATGCCTCCCTCTATACCTCTAGCCAATGTAGAATAAAGAAACACATAGCAATACGCACAGTAAAACTCTGTTTAAAAGAAGTCCGAGTCCGATGTCAGAATTGGTAACAAAAGAAACTAAGCAAAATGACAATGATACATAAATTAATAAAGGACTACTGGCAGTTACTGACATGCCAGCTCCCGACCTCAATTAAACTGATTGAAAGATTATGTCTTCATCATATGAAAATCAAGTACAATCCCTCCCGTTAGGGGTTTAGTATCATACAATCATAAAATATATGAAGAGAACATAACCCGTATCATGCCAACAATTGGTTTTAGAATAATGGTGTTTATTTCCGATGCAAAGACCCTATATATATTAAGTCTGATTTTGAACCTTCTGGATAAAAATGAAAGTCTCCAATGAAGTTAAAGGATAACGCTAGCTTCTTTTCTTACTTCTTAGAAGCTCATGTATGAAGTCGGTCTTTTATGAATAAACGAAAAGGTCAAAAACACATCCTCCAAAGGTAACACATATTTTGTCAATCAACAGATAACATCGTTAATACTTAGTTCCCCATATATTTGTTTGATTAATCATGATCAGCTTAGACAGCTTGTTTAAAATCTGATCAGCATTTGTAAATTGACTCTCTAATTTTGGTAAAACGAAAAAATATCTACGTTAAAGCCGTTCAAAACCCTTTTCCTGTATAAACAATTAACATCTCCTGTTGCCTTCTAATTTAGTTTTCGGGCTTCTTAAATTAAATGTTTACACCTTTCTTGTCCAGGAATTGTTTCTTTGTATTGGATTTCCAACGTTTTATCTTCCTTCGTCTTCTATTTGCATACTCACAAAGCTTCGTTTCCTGTTCTCTTTCAGCTGGAGTAAGATCTTTACTGACCCAAAATAGTATTTCGGAATTTACTTTATATTATGAATGTTTTTTAAATGAAGTAAGTTTTAAGTTCCTCATTTGCCATCTTTGCTAGAATTGGTTTATTAACTTTGTCCCGATTGAATTTACTCATCCTTTTAACTATATTCAAGTTTTTCATCGAATGTGGTTTAACAGTAATTAATAGCTCATTTACTTGACCTTGTCAAACCTTATTCTGTCTTCTTTTCTCTATATATCATCATTCTTGAATACCAAAGATTATAAGGATATTTTTAGACTTTCTTTCATTTAGTTCTTCCAGAACATTAGTTGCGGTTTCCTTTTCATTCATTGATCCCGGTTTAGCTTTTACCTCCTGATATTGTTCATTATCTTACCGCCTATACATTTCTAGGAATATGATTCAATTTGGTTAAAAGCGTCCGCGTGGAGACCGTGTATATTCCATATTAGGTTAGTAGGGAGGCGGGGCTTATTTCAATACACGGTTAGTAGTGGAGTTACGACTTTGGCACTATATGATTGTTTAAATGTATTGAAAGTTCTGTTTAATAGTGTTTACTTATATCAAGGTTGTTGATAATAAATTGTTATTGTTGACATTATTTTTTGTGTGCAGACCAATGGAATTAGGTTCTTAAAATTGAACACTTGAACACTTTAGTATAAAATAAGAAGATGTAGTATGATTGCAAATGAGACAACTCTAGTCTGAATGCAACACATAAAAATAGTCGGTAAGATAAATTCGTTACATAGTGTGTTAGTGACCTAATATGATATATACGGGGTCAGTAAATTCCATATGGGGTTCGAGCGTCGCTCTCAGTCCATATGGAATTTACTGACCCAGTATATATTGTATTAGGTCACTAACACACTATGTAACTAATAATACCATTTCCATAATTTTCTGGAATATTAATCTTGTTTTATTATTAATTTATTATGGCTTTTACTTTGTCTTCATCATTGCTATTTCCGTCTGATGGTCTTCTCGCCTCCAGTTTTTTTTTTATCTCTTTTATAATTTCCTTGACCCTTTCTTCGTCGAATTGAGATCTTGTACCCCGATTTTGACATTTTTACCTAATATGTCTGTTTGTTTTATTCACATCGTTGTCAACATAATGGAATTTGATGCGACTGTCATACAAGTGAGAGGTTTAGAGCGGTAAAACGAGGTTCAATCCACCATTTTCTACGTAAGAAAATGCATGTACCAAGTTTGGAATATGACAGTTGTTGTCCTTTCGTTTGATGTGTTTGTGCTTTTGATTTTGCCATTTGATTAGGGACTTTCCGTTTTGACTTTTCCTCGGAGTTCAGTATTTTTGTGATTTAACCTTTTAACTCTTTCCTTAGAATTTTTCATTATTTGTTTGCATCTTTTGTTTACTTCAATGTCAGTAATGGCATGTTGTTTCATAATTTTTCTGCGTGTCAGGCATAACCACATAGCATCAGACTTGCTAAGTATTTGGAACTCTTTTTTGTCTTCTTTAAGCATACTATGCAGATGTGTTCCTTACATTTCTGGCTCTCCAAAAGTTGAGCATCTGGTATCTTAAAGACTTTTCTTACATTTGGCACATGTCCATGCATCTTCTTCTTAGCTGTTTCTTGTGTGCAAGCTAGTTTGCAGTATTATTTTTCCTATATCCCATTAATAAATCTTGTTTATGAGAACAAGACTTCCCTATTCCTTTGGTAGTTATTTGTAATTTATATTTGAGCAATAAGGCTTCCTTATTCCAGAACTATTTGATAATTTATTTAAGAACAGTGCTTCTCTATCCTTGAAAGATCTTCCGCATGAGCCTTTAATTTGAGGCAAGACTTCTTTACCTCGCTTAGGTTGGATTCGCATGAAACTCACGATTTTAAGAGAAGACACGAGAAGCCTGCAATTTGAAACATGCAATTTACTTAAATATCTAGTCCATTATATATTTTTCAAAAATCCAATATGGCGGTTAGTCGCCGAATGTCAATGAACAGTTCAAATACACAAAATAAAGTTCAACAGAATGAATTAATCCATTTTTGTCTCGCCTTGACGGAGTCAAAAAGCGGTATACTGTTTCCGGCGTCGGCGGCGGCGTCAACAATGTATTAGTTTGTGATTAGGTCTAGTTTATTGTGAACCACTAGTGGAAGGGCTATTAAATTTTTATTTTTGGTATACAGTTGTTTAAGCATTGGCTCATCTCATTTCCATGGTGATCATTTAGCCCCGCCCCCTCAGTCATGGTCTATTGACTTTGAAACTTTTGCTTTGTTTACATGTATTAGTTTGTAATTAGGCCAGTTTATGGGGAACCACTAGTGGTAGGTCAATGATAAAAAGTATGCAGTTGTATAAGCATTGGCGTATCTCATTTCCATGGAGATTGTTTGGCCCTGCCCCCTCAGTCATAGTCTATTGACTTTGAAACTTTGGCTTAGTTTATATGTATTAGTTTGTGGTTAGGTCACTTTAAGAGAAACCATTAGCGGTAGGTCAATGATAATTGGTATGCAGTTGTATAAACATCAACACATCTCATTTCCATGGAGAATATTTGGTCCTTATCCCTCAGTCATGGTTTATTGACTTTGAAACTGTTGCTTAGTTTAAATGCATTAGTTTGTGATTAGATCAGTTAAGATGGACCACTAATGTTAATTCTATGATATTTGGCATTTGCAATTCTCATTTCCATGAAGATTATATAGCCCACCCCCTCATCATGGTTCATTGACTTTGAAACTTTTACATAGTTCACAAGTTAATGTTTGTGTTTAGTTTTGTTAAAAGGGAACGTCTTATGATAAGTCAGTGGTATTTGGTGTGCAGTTATATTAGCATTGGCACATCTCATTTCCATGAAGATTGTTTAACCCTATACCTGCAGTCATGGTTCATTGACTTTGAATATCTGCATAACTTACATGTTAAAGTATTGCTATTTTAATTTCAACATTTGCATTATCAAAATAACAAAAAGGCGAGACATATCTCTATGTTAACAGTTTATCATAATCGATCTAAACTTCCTAAACGAAGTCAATGATATTAATATATAGTCCATCAGATATCAGAATTTCACAATGAGAACTTCGAATTATCCAAGTTACAAACAAAAAATTTTGCAACTATGCTGACCGGAAGTCACTTATTTGTATTTCTGGCAATTTCATGATTAAAGTACGTCCATGCATGTTCACACTATACGGACTTCATGAACAGGGGTAAGCTCTAGAAAACAAAACTGTGAGGAAGAAAAACTGAAATCGACACCACCAATGTTTTACGGTTACCATCAGAAATGGGATGACCCAAACGAGGTATCTTTGTTTCAAGTCATTAGATCTTAAGATACCAGAATAATCGTCTGATCTGTAAATTCACCAATTAAATCATATTCTTGATTGTGACAATTTGACAAAGTGTGGATTTCGAGACGGGTAAGCGTTCGTAGCATGAGACGCGAACTCTCAATGTTCTCGTTCCTTTTTTATTTGGAGTTCGTGCCTCAAACCTCAGTTTTTGCTTCTGTCTTAATGCTTATCTTCTTAATTTATGAGATTTGTACATCAGTAAACTACTGTTATATCAAATTTGATATTTGAATCAAGGAGAGACAAAAGTAGCCTTATCATATCTTCTTGGGATGTTAGGTCAGCACAATTGAGATTGTTTTATAAGTTCTTTTCTAGTTATATTTTAAAATGTCATCTCGACTGATGCTATTGCACGATTGAAGCGTCTATGTGTTTTAATGAGGTTTTCTTCTGTTGTGCCGGTTTGTTAGGTGGCTACGAAGCTCTCGCAATAGGTTTCTTACAATAGCTTTGTCACAATATCATTGTAGAACAAATCAGCTGAATTCCGAAAGCCTGGTTATAGGCAATGTTATAGTACAGTGTTTTGGATGACAACTCTGAGGAGAAACATGTTGATGTTTTTATATGATTTGACATCATTCTATCCCTTATTTGTGTAGTAGTAGTAAAAGAATAGAATCTTAGGGGCAGATATTTCTCTAGTGAGATCAACTGAGGAGACAACGTCGTCAATGAAACGGAATAAAGAGAGAAGATGGTAAAGAAAAATAATTAGAATGTGTTTTCTAATTTGTCCATAAAGGTGTTGGCATATAACGAAGTCATCTTTGTTCCTATTGCTTTTTATGTAGTATTAACCATTTAATGTAAAATTAATATACTAGTAGTTGAATACATATTACATATAAACAGCTGGACTAAACATTTAGTCGGTGGGTTAAACGCTAAATTAAAGTAAAAACAAATAGTAATATTTGTCAATATCAAATTCAGATGAAGATAGATATATCCTGAAAGTCTCTTCATATTCAATAGTTGAGTACAAGGAAAGTTAACTTCGCAATCTTTACTATCGACGGGGTTGTTTTTGTGAAGGTTATTGATCAACTGAAAATTTTGTAATTAATATGCAAATCCTTGAACACTACACATGTTAAAATTTTAATAATTTTAGTGTAAATATTACTTTGGGTAACAGTTTTTAGTTTACTATAAAAATAAGAAGATGTGGTATAATTGCTAATGAGATAACTCTCCACCAGAGACCAAATGGCATAGAAGTTTACAACTATAGGTCACTGTACGGCCTTCAACGATGAGCAAAACCCATACCACATAGTCAGCTAAAAAAATTATTCAGTAAGAGGACAGTCATAGTTTACATAGCGAAACGTGAAGTTGAAGGATAATGACAGCTTTTTTATTCGTCTTGAGAAGCTCTTGTATAATACCTGACGCATATGTATAAGGAACAAGTCGTCAAATGAGATGCTCAGTTTACTTCCATAGGAATGCCGATTGTCTTGAAAAAACACGTTCTCAAAACGGAACAAATGTGTTGTCAACGAAAAATCAAACATTTTGTCAAGGTTAGTTTCATAGAATTTTTTGTTTGCATCAAAATTTTCTTTATTTTTTTATTTTAACTTATATAATTTATCCCTTAAACTATTCGTTCAATCTGGCTTTCAGTTTAAAACGACAAATACTTATGTAAAGGGAGGATACGTCGTATTTATACTATTGCATGATGGGAAGTTTTTTAAGATTGTATGTACTCTATACTATTTTGAATTTGGTAGTTTCACAGTGATCCTGAAGCTCGGTCTTTATTGCATATCAAATAGATGCTAATAATTTGGAAAGAGGCTGCGTGGAGCATTTGGAAACCCAACAATATAACGTGTTTTGTGAAACTTGTGTAATTTAGGTATCCAGTACAGTGCAGGCAGACACAGTTCTTCGTGGTTGGTTTAAAATCAAAAGGAACATAAAACAGACCTATGATTGTTCAGGATATTTGCTCTTTGGCAAGTCGATTGATTGTTGCTTGTCGTTAAGTTGCAAATATTTCATGCATAAGAACTAGGACACATTGATAATTTATAAAATACGTACGTTCTGCAAGGTAGGTAAATCGGGATTATTTATATCAACGACCTCACAGCCTTAATTCAATATGCGTCTTCTAATTCACGTTTTGTACATTGTCTTGAATAAAGGACGCTTGGCAAACTTTGTTCATCATATCACATCTTATTGATGATTTAAACTGTACTCAATTGCCGGTCGATTTTCTCTTTGAAACAAAACAAAAAAGTATAAAAACAAAATTAGGGCATGATGACATTTTCTTTTAACGTATCGCATAAATCTGCTAGTTACTATGATTTAATACTAGTCAACGCTCTTCCTACCATTAAAAGCTCTCCCTTTAAATTTGATGAATGTCTCTGCCGTTGTTTCAACAAACAGTTTATTTCTCTATTCAACCGGTACCAAAATCAAAGCTTCTTAAGACATCAAAAGACTTGAACCAATAGCAGATACAAAAACTAACTTGTTTAGTTATGTAACGACATCTTTAATTACTGGTGATTATCATAAATTAAAATGGTCGCAGCTTGTGTAAAGAGAACCTGTGTTGTCGCAAAAATATGATAATGCACACTTTGTGCAGATTGAAGTTTTAAAGTAAGAATTATAGCTGTTTGTATTTGAATAATCATAAAACAGTAGCGTTATTGTTACATTTTTAAATGGGTCTATCTTGTATTATAATTTGTTCAAACCATAAAAGGAACTGTTTGTGTTTTCTCTATTTTACCATCTATTTGAAAATAACGAAACGCAATGCCTTTAATTAACGGTCAATGTGGTATCATTATCTTTAATGGATATCCTTTGTTTATCACGTTTTAAAGTCTAATCTTAAGACTACAATTGTCGCTTTTTATGATGATTATTATATCACAATTATTTATGTCAAGGACATGTATGTCATATTAAACTACATGTTAGATAATTTACTTTAAATTAAAACTCATCATATATACCAGACGTAAGCACAGAATGTACATGCTAATACTCGGAAGTACAGAGTAAAATGTCAAAATGTTTGATGATGAGACACATACCGATATTAAATCCCAGGGTACTAAAGTTTTTAACATATTGTTAAGTAATCTTTACATCTTGTCTTGTAATTTTTATTTTAAGTAATGATTTTTACTATTATATAAGAAATTGGTTTTTAAAGTACAGTGACCGTTTATACAACGATAGAAGATCATAGAAGGCAGTATTTTATTTTCAACAATTAAGTTCTTTGATGTCGTTTTCAGTTAATGCGTCATATACTATGTTTAGATAAGCCAGTGTTGTTTTTATATTAATGCAACTGATTTTGTCTTCCGTAATAACTATGACAAAATTAGAAACCTCGTTAGTGGTTGTCATTTATTATATATTTTATTATATATAATAATTAATATTTTCGTCATTAAGAGAAAAAGAGAGGCGAAAGATACCAAAGGGACATTCAAACTCACAAGTCTTAAATAAACTGACACTGCCATGGCTAATAAAGAGAAAATACCAACAGACAAACAACAGTAAACAAAACACAACATAGAAAACCAAAGACTGACATAACGAACCCCACCAAAACCTGGGTGGTCTCAGGTGCTCAGAAAAGGGTAAGCAGATCCTGCTCTACATGTGGCACCCGTCGTGTTGCTCCTGCAAGTACAAACCCGGTTATAAGTCTAATTCGATAGGTCACATTCGGTGAAAAGGGGACGGTATTGTAGCTGGAAAATCGGAACATATCTGTCGTCATCTTTGAAACAGATATTCCATAATGGTCAACCAACTCGTCCGTAAAATTTACGAAGGGATGATTTCAACTTCACCACTTGGAACTCTTGGTTTAATAGCTTCCTTGTGATTAGCATTTCAAGGAAATCATGATAGCAAATACAAGCCCTGAAATATCGTATTGACTGGTAGATTTATACTCCGTATGCAGGCTCTGCTGGAATGTTGCTACATAGAAATGGAAAGTTCCCAATTGGGAAGCTGAAATCATATTTTTTGTCGTAAAGTTTTGTTTTCAACGACCCTCATTGTTCAATTTCTAGATGTAAGTTAAGATATGAGGCAGACTTAACTGTATAAGAGAGAGGCGAAAGATACCAAAGAGACATTCAAACGCATTAGTCGAAAATAAACTGACAACGCCATGGCTAAAAAAGAAAAAAAGACAAACAGACAAACAATATTACACAAAACACCAAAAACTGGGGTTGATATCAGATGCGCCGGAAGGATAACCAGATCTTGCTCCACATGTGGCACCCGTCGTGTTGCTCATGTTATTACAAACCCGGTGATAAGTCTAACTCGGTAGGTCACATTCGGGAAAAGGGGACGGGATTGTAGTTACGACATTAGGAACATATCCGCTATCATCTGTGAAACGGATATTCCATAACGGTCAACCAACTCGTGATGGCGTCCATAAAATTTACGAAGGGATGATTTTAACTTCACCACTTAGAACTCTTGGTTTAATAGCTTCCTTGTGAGAAACAACCTCTATCAAGGAAATATGTTGTATCTTTTATCTCATGTTCGATGGGATAGATGCGTTCAATATAGTCACCAAATTTTGAGTTATTTAGTGATTTAGTAATTTGGTGTTGATGGCAGATCTTTGATGGTCTGTGTCTAAGCTCTGGGCAGTTTAGGGCTTGGTGTATTGTATGGACATTTGTCTGTAAATGAAGACTGTGCATCAACATGAAGTTTAGAAGACAAGTGATGGGTGACAAGGCAATGAGCAGTCATATATTTCCATAAAAAATTCGATACTTGCGTTAAATATGTGTCTTTCCATTTGAATCAAACTTACTCAAGCAATGATATACCTTGATGTGAACTATGCATGTAAACAACAATGATCCCTGTATAATACTACAATTAAGAAAGGTACTCATCTTCCCTATTAGCTTCATAAGTTAGGAAATTGAACTAGGAATGCGATAAAACGTGCTATGATGAACGATAAAGGATTCTCTTTGAAGTCGTATGCGTGATTTTCAAACTTAAGCTGTTTTAAGATGAGAATTTATTTTCCTATTTCCACAATGGCTTATGTCTTGTTACTGTAATAATTAAAGGTTTAGAAATTTGAGATGCAATTGTGAAGTTTGAGTTGTTTTATCCAGCTTTATTGGAACGGAAATTTTTAATTTTCATTGTTAGATTGTGATTTAAAAACAACACGTTGTACAAGAGGAGATAGGGCCAATTTCCCTTGAAATTAATTCGAATGTTGGCCAATTTCATTAGTTATCTCAATTATTCCTACACATCACACCTTATTAGCTTCAACTCAAATGTGTAGCTTAAATTTAGGATCGAATAACATTATGTTGCGTTTTTTATTAACATGTAATCAAATACCCAAACTCAAATGATGTTTCAAAATTACAACTTTGATAGATTTTGGCAAATTTTTAGTATTTATCAAAAAATGGATAAGAGCATACCAAAACCATACTTCAACGGGAAATAAAGCAAGTGTTGTTATAAAGCCTCATACGTACTAAACTAAATTCCTGGTATTTTTCTAAGTCTATCTATGCCTAAGAGAAAATAACCTTAATGTTTCCAATATTTTTTTTTACATTTTTAGGACAGCCAGCATATAGAAAAAGACAATGTTAATGATATTTGGGCACAGAAGAACTAACTACTGGGATGGTGATACCCACGGGAACAAAACGTCCATCAGCAGTAGCTTCGACCCAGTTTGTTGTAAAAACTCACCAAAGATACTGGTCTTATAATTTTAAACTCCTGACGCGCGTTTCGCCTATATTAAACTCATCAGTGCCGCCCAAATTAAAACAGTAGGAAACTTAAATCAATGACGACGCTAAATAGCATTTCAAACCAAAATGTCTAAACATTTGTGCCAAATCTGGTATAGGCCATCTATACTTGAAGGTAGGAAAACCTTAGTGTTTTTCGTGATTTTTTTCACATTTGTATGTAAATTTACAGAAAATTACCGTATCAATGATATTTGATGTGGGCATTGAAGTGCTGACAACTGTGGGCTGGTGTTTCTTTTGGAGACAAAACGTCCACTATCAGTGGCATCGATCCAGTGGTTGTAAAAATTCATCATAGATATTAGGCTTATATGTTAGTACGCAACGGGGGTTTCTAAAAATCCTAAATGCTTCGAAAGATTTTTCATTTTTTTTAGTCTATTTGCTGAGAATGACCTCTTCAATGAATAAATATAATATCTTAGTTAAACGCTTGCATCATGTGGGCATGACTTGCAACACCAATATCCAAGTTATTACTAAATGTACATGAAGTTACGGATGAATGATTACCAAATGCTTTCAATCACATAAAATACCTGACAAGACATATAAAATTGATACAAAATAATATTGTTCCGTAATTGTCAGACAACATGGATTGTCTTAATTATTTGAAAATTACATTTGCAGTTATCAAAAGAAATATGTCAGAATTTTCCCGAGGAGAAATGATTCGTACCAAGAAATCAATAAAAAGGTCAAACATTTGCCATAGAAAGTAAATTGTATTTTACTGATGAAGAAGATATAGTCAATGCAATTTTTCTCCTTAATCATGTTTTCAGTTTAGTTTATTGTATTGTAATAAACTTCATGACCAGATAATGATTACTTTTAAAATTACATGGTGTCTACATGCGTGCTAAAATGCATTTGAAGTTAACAAGGCATTTTACCGTTAATCTAAAAGAAAAGTGTTTTGTTTGTCACATTTTAAATTGCTAATTTATTGCTGCGGTACTTCTTAATGATTTGGTTAATTTTGACGCCAGCAGAACGGCTATTCTTACACAATTTAAGTTTAAAATGCTTATTCAACTCTTTGTATTCTATATGAAAATGTTTATTTTAAAAGTTCGCTTATTTCTTAATAGAAGAATTATTTCCAATATCTTATGTATGTTTTATTTTCGTTTTTATTGTTTACAAGTTGTGCACCATTTAGAAGAAATTGCAGATTCAAGTGTTGTGTAAATTCTAGACGTTTTGATTTAGACAATTGTTGATTATGACGTCTACGGAAGCGGAATGTCAAGAGACTTTACCTGTGCACTAAAATTGAAAAATAGTAAATAGACAAAGTCGCTTCAAAACAAAAAAGATTAAAATAAAAAATGATTTTTTTTTTTTTTTTCAATATTTCAGCATAAAAAAATTAGCAATAAAGTTACAAACAAACAACACGAAAGATATAACATTGTACGATCAAAAGACAGATGTGCAAGTTTTGAATCTAAATTTGACAAAATTTCTGAATTTTCAATCTAACTGTCTCTTCCATAGTTTTAGAACTAAAAGGAGGTTCAATTATATCTGGTTTGTCATGATTGTTCTCCAATTTAACCATGGCTAAAGTGGCAACTGGTTTACTCTCACCTTCATTAGTACGCTCAAAATATGGTTTTAACATATTAATGTGACACACTCTATTTTGTTTACGCCGACCTGGTGTTTTTACAATATAATTCAAATCATTGATTTTACTCTCAATGGTATAAGGACCACAATATTTAGCTTGTAATGGATGTCCAGGGACTGGCAAAATACAAGTACCTTATCACCTGGCTCAAAACTCTGTCCCTGGCATCTTTATCATACCATATTTTCATCTTATTCTGAACAGTTTTAAATTGTTCTGAGCAATTTGACAAGCAGTATACAATTTTTCTTTAAATCTAGATACATATTCTAGAAGATTCAAGTCAGTGTGTTCAGTAAGCCACTTTTCCTTTATCAATTTTAAAGGTCCCTTACAGTATGACCAAATACCAATTCAAAGGACTAAAACCAAGGATTCTTGAACAGCCTCTCGGACCGCAAAAGTAAAAGTGAACACCATCATCCCAATCCCTGTCAAATTGAAGACAAAAGTTCTAATCATGTTCTTCAATGTTTGATGAAAACGTTCTAAGGCACCTTGAGATTCGGGATGATAAGCACTTGACCTATACTGAGCAATCCCTAACTGGTACACGACTTGCTGAAATAAACCTGACATGAAATTTGAACCCTGGTCGGACTGTATAGACTTTGGAAGTCCTACTAGCGTGAAAAATTTGATCAGAGCTTTGACAATAGTAGGTGTCTTGATATTCCTTAATGGAATAGCCTCAGGAAAGCGAGTGGAGGTACACATGATTGTCAATAAATACGCATTTCCGGTTTTCGTCTTCGGTAAAGGTCCAACGCAATCAATGAGTACTCGGCTGAAAGGTTCTTCAAAGGCTGGAATAGGCAGAAGTGGTGCTGGTGGTATTTTCTGGTTAGGCTTACCAACAACCTGGCATATATGGCATGATTTACAGTATTCTGCGACATCACTTCTTAGTCTTGGCCAGTAGAAATGCTGCAAGATCTTAAGGCAAGTCTTCCTTATACCTAAGTGTCCAGCCAAGGGGGTGTCATGGGCAAGACCAATAATATCTTGCCTATAGACTTTAGGCACCACCACTTGGTATACCACTGTCCATTCCTCCTCTGGAGTAGCATCAGGGGCCTCCACTTTCTCATTAAAATACCGTCTTGATGATAATAGCATTCGGCCACTTTGTCTGCTTCCTCCTGTGGTTGAGCCCTCTTGCAGAGCTGAAGAACCTCAGGGTCTTTACTTTGTTCTTCAACAAATTTCCTTCGGTCTAATGAATGGCTGTTTACGTCTGGCCATGGCATAATTACATTCTTGCTAATGCTAGGTGGTCTTATTATGGCCTTCTCTGAGCTACCGGGACCTTCAATGTTGGCTAGAAAGGTGTCAGAAAGGTCCATGTAATCAAACTGGTCTTCTTGCAAATCCTCATTTTGTTGTTTTCTAGCCATCGCCCTAGTAACGACACAAGCTGGATACAGTTCAGCATCATCTTCAGGTGATTTAACATCCACCACTGGTTCACTGGTAACAATTGGTTCAGCAACCACTTTGTTCCTAGCTAGATCATTTCTAAGCAATAATGAAACACCCTCAACAGGGAGATTAGGACGAACACCCACAACAACTGGTCCAGTTATCAAATCTGAATTCAGATAAATACGATGGAGGAACATCTATACAACCTAACTCCACACCTTGTAACAAAACGGAGGCACCAACAGAAGTCTCCTCGGACAAAGGCAACACACCTTCTAACAATAAAGACTGAGAAGCTCCAGTGTCCCGTAAAATCTTAATAGGCTGAGGAGTAGTATTATCAACAATAGAAACAAACCCATCAGACATAAAAGGTTTATAATCCTCCATGTAATCACAAAACTGGACTTAAAAGCCTGACTCCCAGGACATTCCAAGATATTGGCAACACGGGGTGTCGTACAAGCACTGGTCTTGGGCTTATTATCTCTTTCATTCTTCTTCTGGAGTCTAAAACAATCAGCCATCAGGTGACCATTCTTCTTACAATAAGCGCAAGTCAGTGACTTCTTCTCAAAAGTATCAAATTTTGGACTAGACATATTATAACTAGACTGGCTCTTATTCTGTGCAACAGGCTTACTATCAATACGCTCAGTGCTTTGATTCTTGTAATTTCCACTCGAAGTATTAAAATTTTGACCTTTGAAACTTCTTTTATGTGAAAGGGTATAATTATCGGAAATAACAGCTGCATCTTGCAATGTCTCAACAGTTTTGTCATCTAAATGTGTTTTAAGTCTAAATGAACACACTGCTTGAACTCTTCTAATAACATCAATTGTCTTAAATTATTAAAATTTTTATCTATTTTCTTTGACGTAAGCCATTTATCAAATAGATCTTCTTTTCCTAGCAAATTCAACATAGGTTTGTGAATCAAACTTTTATAAGACCTAAATTTCTGTCTATATGCTTCTGGCACTAGCTCATAGGCTTTCAAAACTTCCTTTTAACCTTGTCATAATCAGAACTATTTTCTGATGAAAGTGCTGAGTAAATTTCAGCGGCCTTGCCCTCAAAAACACTTTGCAGCATTGTAGTCCAAAAGGCTTGGCCATTTCAAATTTTGAGCAATTTTCTCAAACTGTGGAAAAATTTGTCAACTGTTTTTCACAAAATTTGGGAACCAAACGTATGTTTTTTGCTGCATCAAAATTAAGATGTTCTGATTTTGACTGGAATTTAGTGTTGCTTTCTTCTTTTGCCATTTCAATTTTCATTTACTTTACCAGAAAAATGCTATCAACAGACACCATAGAAAATAATGACAACTGTTCTAATTATTCCATTCAATTTGGTAGAAAACTCACTACATACTGCTCATATTTTTTTGTACGACAGACGCGCATTTCAACAAGCACACATTTTGTGTTTTAATAGATATAGGAAGATGTGGTGTGAGTGCCAATGAGACAACTCTCCATCCAAATAACAATTTATAAAAGTAAACCATTATAGGTCAATGTACGGCCTTCAACACGGAGCCTTGGCTCACACCGAACAACAAGCTATAAAGGGCCCCAAAAGTACTAGTGTAAAACCATTCAAACGGTAAAACCAACGGTCTAGTATATATAAAAACGAGAAACGAGAAACACGTATAAATTACATAAACAAACGACAACTATTGTACATCAGATTCCTGACTTAGGACAGGTGCAAACATTTGCAGCGGGATTAAACGTTTTAATGGTACCAAACCTTCTCCTTTTTCTGAAACAATAGTATAACATCACAACATAGAAAACACACGATAAAACATCAATTGGAAGGCTTAACTCAATCAAAACGTAAATTAAGCTTACTAGTAAACTATTAATGTACTCTTGGTGTATAGCTAGGAGTATAACGAAAATTGATTCACAACAAATGAAAGAAAAACAACAATAGTGGTATTAAAGAAGAAAATTTGTTTGGATGTATTTACAAACTGGTCAATTATATGGTACATTGAGATTAACATTTAGATCAATGAGTTTCTTTTATAACCTAATTGAAAACTCTGAAAATCACTGTAAGAGTTTATAAAGATAATAGAATAAGATTGTTTAAGACATTTTTATATTTTAGAGAAAATTTGGTTTTCGAATGAGCTATAGGCATCAAATGGCTTAGTTATTTGATGTAATTAAATGAAACAGAACAGACTGAACTTTCGCTGTAATTCTTTATGGCAAGGTCACAATAAGGCCTTTAACAAGAATCAAAAACTCAAATCTTATAATATAAAAATAAGAAGATGTGGTATGACTGTCAAGGACTCTCCATGGCATCAGTTAAACAAGTTGTTTTCTTTAAAAAAAAAAAAAAAAAAAGCAATACGTGAACCCGAGACCGCTGACTGGTCACCAAATATTTTTTGCTGAATTTATTTTTTGCTTTTGATTTGAAATAATTGACTTAATAGCATGAGGTAATGAAGATATTAAAATATCTTAATTCAAAATATGTTATTGTGTGTAGATTCTTGCACAAGTCAATTAAAAGCACTGTTGGATTTTAGTTGTAAATAGAAAATTGTATACACTACCATTTGAAATTATTTGTTAAGGCTTGACTATTTTATTTATTACTTGGGAGTGTACATCATTTTTTCTCCGTGTTTTATGTACAAAGACCTTATCCTATTGCAATTCTCAATTTCTGCAAACCGGATTTATAAAGCAAATTGCACAGACCGATCAAGATATAAAGTTCAGCACTCAGTTTGATTCATAATCCGGATGCGTTTATTTTATTTTTCATATCTTCATATTTTGTTTCCTAAATGCTTTAAATTATTCTCATACTCATTGAAGCTGCCCCTACTCATGGAAGAGGCTGTATAGAGAAATTGGAAGTCCAATTTCCATGTGAAGTGTAACTCTGTGACACAAGTTATAAGAATATTTCGTATTTTGTTCTTGAGAGTAACACACCAGCTTTATTAGGACCTCTTATATACTGACAATTAGTTGGTCAGATAAAACATTTCATATTTTAAGGATTTCCTGAAGTAACTTAAATCAATTCAAAAATTCGACAGGAAGACTTAGTTTTGAAAAACATCTTGTTTTCATAAGTCTTGTGAATAACCGAACATGCAATCAAAAGAACTAATTTATATTTGGTAAAAGTCAATAAACTCATCATGGACACGTGGTCAGGATTAAAGTTGTGTACGCCAGACGCGCGTTACGACTACCAAACATTAAAAAGGCCAAATATAGAACAAAGTTTAGGAGCATTGAGGACCCAAAATTCCGAAAGGTTTTGCCAAATACAGCCAAGGTAATTTATTCCTAGGGTTATCCTTAGTATTTCGAAAATTTCACAAAGTTTATAATAGGACAGTCATCCTTAGTATTTCGAAAATTTCACAAAGTTTATAATAGGACAGTCACTCAAAAAGAAAGAAAACGATTAGAAAAACAACTAGATGTCGGTGTACCTCAATTATGAACATGCTTCAAAATCACGTTAAGCTCTTACTGCCGTGTCCTAGATTTAGATAAGAAATGCAAAAAATCACCTACCACGTGTGAAATCAATGTTTACGCATGCACGTAGTTTTCTTGCGCAAGAAATAGTGAATGACAAGCATACGCACTGATATTCTGGATAAGAATATGCATTTTCGTCATCACATATATTTATTCTAGGTTCAAATCTAATGTTAGTTGAATTCAGGTGTCAAACCGCCTACCTCAAGTGGTTTGACTCCGGATGTTTTGCCATTAAATCCGGAATTTTTGTCAACGCAAACCAGTATTGTTGTCAAACCAGATTTTAAATGCGATTTTATTGTGTCGTGTGAACAGGGTGTAATAATAAGTAATATTATGTAAATAAACGACAAGACTTTTGTAGGGTAGCTGGTCAACACAATGCATACAATTTTCAAAATCGCACAATCATTGCAAAGATTTAGATGCTATAAATTTGAACTATTAGAATAAAAAAGAATTAAAATTCAATTAACATACATTCCTAAATGTTAATAAATCTTTTCCAGAAATTTAAAATAAACTATCAATAAACACAAACGTAAATTATTTACTAATGACAATTTTTTTTTATCAAATCAATCTCTTCTTCAATTCTAGCTTTGTATTTTATTTCTATACAAAATATAAGCCGAGACTTATCAAACCATACGTAAACGGTATAAAATTAGTAACGTATACGTAGTAATTATGATTATTATAGAATATTAATTACGTTTACTGTGAAATGCAAGGATTCAAAATTCTTGTGAATTATAACCATGCAACTATTTTTTTCATTCCCTACAGTTTAAACATTTAGATACTAATTTATTTGTGTTCATTCCTGATAATTGGCACTCATATGTTGCATATGATTTTCATAAATGTATTCACTGTTAAAACCCGCAGGATGATAATATAACATAAATTATATTCTATTAATGATAAATTTAGTTTCATGTTAAACTTTAATAATTTTAATGAATGTTCCCTTGGTCTGTTAGTATCTATTAATGAAAATAACTATTTTAGACACAATACCGTTTTGTTTAATTATCTTTCTGTTTTCCGACCGAAGATAAATAATTTTAACAGTAATATCGTCTTGTTCATTTTCTTCTTGTATTCCGACATTTGCTCAGGCTATGGTGGAATTACAAATATGACATGTTAACGTTAAGAAATAATCAGTTTATTCTGGGACATGATTAAATGTCAGTATATTCCCATGTGTATTGTCACAATGGACAATAGCACGTTGTAATACTACACAAACAATGCGTACAGGGACCGTCTCAAAACATGAGTTATATACACTTTCAAATAAAAACGCATATGCGGTCAAGACCAAATAGGTTGTAATATATAAATGGCTTTCTTACTGCAATCTATTCTTTATTTTTTTTATTTTCCGATCTACAAATGAACTTTAATGTCAATTTGGTTGTCGAAATATTAATACAATGTCACGTGGTAACATATCAATGGAGGGACCGTATCAAAGACATAGATAACTACCTGTATAAATGATCGAAAATTTTCGAGACGTTCCGATAATCTTGTTTCCGAGGATATCGAATTGCCCATAGAAGCAAAAACTCGCCCCCTGAGGGGTTCACGCAAAACTTTCAAATACTACTGATTATGGAACCGCTAAAATAACGCCTTTAAGTTTCATAAGGTTAAAAGTACATTGTAGTACAATACTTATCATCCTCCCCTTAGCCTATATCACCCTGCTAGGTCATTGTCGAGGGAATGGGAAAAGACCATAAAAACACGATAAACAGGATATCTGTTTTTCCGCGTATAGATATCGTAAAATATGAGCCGCTCGACACAATGTTAAGCTTGTTCAATGCGATCACTCTCCAAAACAGTTCACATTCTGCATGGGTTGTGGCTAATAGTTAACGATATTAATGTGTAGAACACCGACAATCTATACACATTTGCATCACTTGAAAGGTAATGTTTCTGCCTACTCAACATACAATATTATTCTGTGGTGGTTATTTGTACTTTAATTTCTACAATCTGCATTTTATTAACTGCAACTTCCTATTAAGTGCAAAAAGTTCCTTTTTATCAAATATATTTGTAATAGATATAAGAAGATGTGGTATGAGTGCCAATGAGACAACTCTCCATCCAAGTCAAAATTTATAAAAGTAAACCATTATAGGTCAAAGTACGGTCTTCAACACGGAGCCTTGGCTCACACCGAACAGTAAGCTATAAAGGGCCCCAAAAATTACTAGTGTAAAACCATTCAAACGGGAAACCAACGGTCTAATCTATATAAAAACGAGAAACGAGAAACACTTATGAACCACATCAACAAACGACAACTACTGAACATCAGATTCCTGACTTAGGACAGGTGCAAACAAATGCAGCGGGTTTAAACGTTTTAATGGTACCAAACCTTCACCCTTTTTCTGAAACAATAGTGTAACATCACAACATAGAAAGACACACTATAAAATATCAACTGAAATAGCTTAACTCAATCAAAGGACATATTAACACCATTGAAAAGTAAAATCACAAAAATACTGAACTCCGAGGAAAATTCAAAAAGGAAAGTCCTCAATCAAATGGCAAAATCAAAAGTTCAAACACATCAAACGAATGGATAACTGTCATATTCCTGACTTGGTACAGGCATTTTCTTATGTAGAAAATGGTGGATTGAACCTGGTTTTATGGCTAGCCAAACCTCTCACTTGTATGACAGTCGCATCAAATTCCATTATATTGACAACGATGCGTGAACAAAACAAACAGACACAATTCGTAAAAATGTCAAAAATAGGGTTACAGCAGTCAACATTGTGTTATCATCTTAATCACTATAAAAACAAACAAATTTTAGGAAGAAGCATACATCAAATTTAACATCCCCATTATGCTTATATCATACGATTTTATATATCTATGTAAAATCTACCTATAAAGGATGGAAGGTTTTAAGTACTGGCGTAAAATCGCGCGTTTGAAATTCGCACAGGTAGACATAAAATAATTTTGTCGTTCAAAGTATAAAGAGATACATAAATACAGAGTCACGTAAAATGGACATCACAAAAAACAGACTCAGCAGTAAAAGCAATATCAATAAATAAAATAATAGTGTGGTTCAAATTATGACAGGATACACAAGCACAGAGCCACGCCAAATGTATATCACAAAAAACAGACCCAACAGTAAAAGTGATATAAATAAATAAAATAATTTTGTCGTTCAAAGTATGACAGAATACATATGCACAGAGTCACGTAAAATAGATATCACAAAAAAACAGACTTAACTGTAAAAGCAATATTAATAAATAAAACAATAGTGTGGTTCAAACTATGATGGGATATATGAGTACAGAGTCACGCCAAATGTATATCACAAAAAACAGACTCAACAGTAAAAGTAACATCAAAAAATGAAATAATTTTGTCGTTCAAAGTATGACGAGATACATAAGCACAGAGTCACGTCAAATGGATATATCAAAAAACCGGACTTAACAGTGAAAGTAATATCAATAAAGACAAATAAAAGAATACTATAACACGTTATAAAGATGATAAACAACGTCAGTACGCAAAATCTATACTACAAGACCATCGTGTATTATTTGTGAAGTTGATACGGAATATTTATCAACAAGTTCTTGGTACCTTCCGATGAACTTTTTTAGAAAAAGGACAAGACGTTCTTTGACATACCCCTGGTTCATCAACTTTCTGCTCAGACACTGGTGACGTTTTACAAAGTCTGAGTAGGAGCTGCAAGCTCTTGAATACCGAATAAGTTGGGAAATGTATATCCCATATGCAGGTGAAGTTGGTATATTGCTACTAAGGCGGGGGAAATTGATAATTTCAAAATTAAAATCGTCTCGTTTGTCATAGATTCTGGTTCTGAGATGACTGTGTATGTCAAATTCGAGGTATAAGTCTAAAAATGAGGCGGAGGAAGCCGTGTCTGTTGTTTCTTTAATTTCTAGTTCTGGTGGATATATTAATGGAACCCAATCAGAAAAGTTCGGATTGTTAATGGAAAGAACATCATCAATATATCTGAAAGTGAAATTAAATAACCTGGCTTCTTTGATCTTCTTGTTTTTGACAAGTGTCTGAAGGAACTCCGATTCATATGAAAATAAGAAGAGGTCGGCAAGGAGAGGCGCACAGTTCGTTCCCATAGGAATGCCGACAATTTGTTGAAAAAGTCTACCTCCAAATTCAACAAATATGTTGTCAATAAGGAACTCCAGCATACTGATCACTTGTTCCTCTGTGTAGCATGTTTTACCCTTTTGTTCGCTATTAACTAAATATGCCTTATGGTATCCCAAAGTAATAAATTTATAGCGTATGCTACCATTTTTATGATGAAAAGCATTGTGGATTATTTCTTTTAGACGGTTTTTCAATTTCACATGGGGAATGGTGGTATACAAGGTAGAAAAATCAAAAGTTTTGATAGAACTAATTTCAGAAAAAGACCGAGAAAAAGAGTTGAACATACACTGAACAAATACATTTGACCTATGATACAATGTAAATACAAAATAAATAAACTAAGGGAAGAATAAAAGTAACATGTTATAAACAATTTAAGAAAAACAATATGCTCGAACAAAAATATCAGCCATTTGCAATAACTTTAAACACAGGTAAATGAAAATAATTTTGTTGTTAGGTATACGTGTACAGTTACAATTGAGAAAGGAAATATTTTTACAAAATAAATAATTTTGATGTTCATAGTACGAAGTGGAAATTTTCTGATTCTTTTCAGTGTAAAATTTATAATTTTGTTTACTTCTAAGTATTGAACATTTCTTTTAAAGTTATGTTATTTCAATGGGTTGTAAAACATTTCGCATCCAATGCAATTGATATAAA
The DNA here is from genome assembly GCA_017311375.1 of Mytilus coruscus. Taxonomy (NCBI): domain Eukaryota; kingdom Metazoa; phylum Mollusca; class Bivalvia; order Mytilida; family Mytilidae; genus Mytilus; species Mytilus coruscus. The sequence continues at coordinate 60,543,189 of CM029602.1, read as the reverse complement.
ATTATATAAAACTAAACACAAAAAAGTCATCTTTTTAATAAATGACTCGTAAAAGATTTTATTATACAATGTAACAGTCTTTGTTGTACCCGGTGATCGTCATATAAAAAAAGGTTAATTGTAAAGACATGTTCTTACGTTTACATTAAATTCAATGTACATGGAAAATTGCAACATCTTCCTCTTTTTGAATATGCACAAAGAGAAAACATTCAAGTGTTAATTGTATTTTACAAATTGCTTTAGTTTTAACCGATCGATCAAGATATTTGGCCTTGTTATATTTTGAATCAGACTTGATTTACGAAAAGTTAAAAGTTCAGGAAGCTTACAGTTATTTTGTAAAATGAGACTTCCGTTTTTTTCTATATGTACCTTATTTGTCATTAGTTTACGAATGGTCAACGGTCTAGATAACTATTAATTCCCTATTTTCAGTACTTAAAAGCAAGAAAAACATGACATACATTAATGATCAATAATAGCATGATGTGAAAGAAAAACATCACGAATAATGTAAAAGGTTACGAGCATAAAATGCTTGTCAAAGACTAATGAAGAAAATATGAAGAATTTAAAATAATCTGCGGAATTTTCCAGATCGCTTTTGTCGTCTACAAGAACTAAAGTATATCAATTAATATATAAAATAAAGGATTTTGAGTCATAATATACTAGCTATGATTTGTAATGTACAAAATAAATGTCTACAGTTATATTGAACAAACGAAACAGGATAAAAAGATTAACACATTCAAGTTTCATGTCACTCTCAAATCAAATGCAATTATAAAAAATCTAATTCTTATTTTACCGGCGTGGGACGTTTGCGCTTTTTCATAGGACATTTGCGCTTTTTAAAAAAGGACATTTGTGCGCAAATGTACTATCGTGTTACAGGTAAAAAAGAGCAAACGTCCTGTGCCCTATTTTAAACAAATATTACCAAACACGTATAAAATAGACTTTTTTGTATCAAGTCAGACTTAAACCACGTAGAACTATTTTGAGAATATAATGTAAATTGTAGACATCCTTGAAGTCTTTGCTAAATTGAGGAAAGAGATTTTGCAATTACTGTGTTCTTGTACTGTATATGTAAACTCCATTGACAGTTTTAATCATTCTAACCTAATTATCATTGACATTTATACTTCAGTCAAGCGTAGCAGTGCTACACACATAAGCCGTTGTTTTGTTTGTATTTCAGTCTTGTAAAAAGAACCTTTTAATGTTGCAAACACACGAACATAAAGAAAACTTATTAAAATGGTATTTCACATCCTAAATTTTACGGTAATATTGTACTTAAAGCGAGGAAATCACTATGTGATCCGTGTAAACTCATCGAACCTTTAAACAAACTTATAAGTAAGGGTTATCGTACCAATATTGTAATTAGATCTCTGAATATAGTTTACATTGGCACTAATATCGATTTTGTCATTAGCAAATTAAAACATAACTAAGTTGTATCTTCTTTTGAGGCGGGATGTTTAGAGACACACACGTTATTTTTATCTCTTAAGAAGTAGCTCCTCACTATCCTACTACCTGTCGATACATTTATTTGTGGCATTGCACAAGTCATGTCTTCTCTGACTGTTCATGACGTTAAAATACTAAATCCCTGGGATGTGTTTTAGTTGATTTTAGTCTCTGATGCATGATTTTTATCATTAATTGTTTTGGCTTTTAACTAGCTGTCAGTAACTGCGAGTTCTCTCAAATCGTACTTTCTTTTAATTCGACCTGTTGATACTTTTTTAATACTTTTTGTTATTTTATATTAATATGGATCTTGTCTGTATACCAGCTTTGATTATTTGGAATATCTACTAATTTTCACTTCTTCATACTACATTTGTATGAACATCAAGATTATTCTCCTTTAATCTGTACAGGAAGTTTTATTGTTGATATTTACCCTTATGTATCTAGTGTTAAATTAGGTATTTATATGACAGACCTTTCTTGGTATTCCTAATTATTGGAAGATTTTATATAGATAGAAATAGTATACCTAAAACGACAAAGTTATTTTCATTTACCTGTATATATTATGAAAACCGGTTTTTCAAAAGTGATTATTTTCTAAGGGTTAAATATTTCGCGGTGGTGTATTGCCATGGCTTTATTTGGACTTGTTTGTTTGCTTTTGGCCTTGAATGTTTGTCCCTAATATTTTATTAACTATGTATTTACTTTCAGGTATCACAGATCGAATTTATTCGTTCATAGTGTGTTAATTTACGTTTTGATTGAGTTAAGCCTTCCAATTGATGTTTTATCGTGTGTTTTCTATGTTGTGATGTTATACTATTGTTTCAGAAAAAGGAGAAGGTTTGGTACCATTAAAACGTTTAATCCCGCTGCAAATGTTTGCACCTGTCCTAAGTCAGGAATCTGATGTACAGTAGTTGTCGTTTGTTTATGTAATTTATACGTGTTTCTCGTTTCTCGTTTTTATATAGACTACACACATTTTGTATCTAGCCAGACTAAACCCATTTTTTAAGGATTTTTTTTCAATTTTACACAAGTACAGTTACGAGATTATATTGTAAATTGAAGACATCCTAGAAGTACAGATATATATTTAAAAAAAAAAGCTCTCCCTTGACACAAGGGTCACCGACCGTTGTGTCAACAGCGGTGCGTCCACAGAACATACTGTTAAAAATAGACATGCAGTAGAATTGAAAATAACTTATCTCATAATAGTAAGCAATAAAAGTGTTAGAATCCAAATAAACTGTTGACACAGAGATATTTTTCGCGTTTTGCAATTTTGATAGTACAATGCAAATGTTGAAAGAAAATGAAAACATTTAAACATATAACTATGCAAATAATCTTCATGGGAATGAAATGTGCTAATGCTTATACAACTGTTTAACCAAATATCATTGACCTACCACCAGTGGTTCCTTATAAACTAACCTAATCACAAACTAATTCATTGTTGACGCCGCCGCCGCTTTCTCGACTTAGACGACGCGAGACAAAAATGTGTCAATTCAATTACGTTATACCATGATTACAGGTTATATTGTAAAATTTATTCTAGAAATATTTATGCATCATAATACCAATACTTTCATATATTCAAATTATACATGTTACATGTAAAACAACAGGTTTTAAAGAACTACAAGTAGTTAAATGATAAAAAAAGACTATGCACATAAACTTTGTAACGTCTGGGTTTCATTCATTAACTTTTTTTCATTATTCATAGCCTCGATATGGTATACTTTTATTGAGGCAACGTACTGCCTAAAATTAAAAGTTTATGACTCTTAAGATAACTCCATAAAGAGAATATTTTCATTTTGGTTGGAAAACATCTGAATTGAATATCATTTCTTCAGTTTTATTTTGATAAAATATTTCAAATCTATCAGTTTCCAACGGTGATATCCTAAAAAAAATATAATTTTAATTAAAATGTTGCGTCCATCGAGGATTCCAACAACAAATTATTTAAATTTATCGGCACATTTTATGCATTTTACACAGACGACTGTCGTGTAAATTTCGCATGTTTTGAAACCGTGCATAGTAAGCAACCATTTTCTAATTATAGAGGCATTTACAGGTTTTATCCTAATTTCGCAAACAATATAAATAAGAAGATGTGGTATGAGTGCCAATGATACAACTCTCCATCCAAGTCACAATGTATAAAACGTTAACAATTATAGGTCAAAGTACGGCCTTGGCTCACACCGAACAGCAAGTATAAAGGGCCACAAAATGACTAGTGTAAAACAATTCAAACAGGAAAACCAACGGTCTAATCTGTATGAAAAGCGAGAAACGAGAAACACCTATGAAACACACCAACAAACGACAACCACTGAACAACAGGCTCCTGACAGGTGCATAAAAATGCAGCGGGTTTAAACGTTTTAACAGGCGCCAACCTTCACCCTAACCCGAGACAGTAGTGTAACTTTACAACATAAAGGTTGATTTCGAAAAATTCATTTAAATATCTAAAATCAATTTAGCCATTTGTATTGATTGCTTTTATAGTAAAATAAACTAGATTGAACAACCGTGTGACAGAGACTGTCCTAATACTGAATGCCAGAAATAATTTATAAAACTATTTCCCTTAAAATGCCCATGTTCGCCTAGTTATTCTCTGCAATTGATTAATTATCATTTATTCACCAAAATGGCAATAATGTTTAAGATATCGAGAAAAGTGCACCCAAAAATCTTTGTATTCATTTACTCCTTTGATATAGTTACACCATTATCTCCATTGCATAAATTTATCAACTCTTTACCCAACTATTAGAACTTTAGATTTATCAGGTTTAATTTTTATCGCAAAATCTATCGAAACATTTAAAAGCTGTTTAAATTTTTTCTTGCACTCAACCATTATGATACTATCATCTACAAAGATTAAACAATTTGTTAATGTGTTACACAGGAAATTTCACATGAATTTAAATTCATGTGAATTTCACCTCAAATGAGCTATTATACGTGAAACTCACGTGAACTGATTTCACATGAGTTTCACATGAATCTCATATGAAACTCACGTGAATTTCATGTTAAAATTACATGAACTTTTTTTAAGTGAAATTCACATGAATTTTCAAAATAAAGTTATTCAAATAACATCTGAATTTTAAAATTTGATTCAAAACATGTAAAAAACATTTTTTTTTCTGTTCAGTTAACGTGAAAATTTTTGACATGAGTTTCACGTAAAAGCTCGTTTGAGATGAATTCACGTGAAATTTTAATGTGAATTTCACGTAAATTCTTGTAAGACACAAGGGTAACTATGATAAGGGGCGTTTTTGGTTCCCTCTCCAAATAAGTTTATATTTAAATTATATCATTAATGGTCTTGGTATAGAAACTTGAAAAAAAAACAATGATTTTATTGTGCTCCGGTGAAAGGAAGGTTGCCTAGCAACGGTTTTTATAAAACATCAACATTATCACATTTTAATTGCTTTATCAGTACAAATAAGAACAATTCCAAATATAATTGTTTGTTAAGAAGAACTTAGTGTAAACATATTTTATTAATTAAATTCAGGTTAAGTAATGTACACAAATTTGCATTTACATATTAATACAAGTGAATAATTAATAGGATCCAGAAACAAGCTGTTAGCTTATATTAATCCGTTTCCTAAGAAGAACTTGAAGTCACAAGTCAAAAGTCCCTCTGATTTCGTTTACTAGATGCTTGAAAGCAACATAGCAACGGTTCAAAAATGGGTGTTTTCCCCATTTAGCAGTTATTTGAAGATTTTTCTTTTCCATATACAATGGTGTTGCATTCCAATATACTATCTTAATCAACACAAATGTTGCTTAGCAACAGCAAAAAATTTTGAATTAAAGACAACTACAAATCAATTAGTCATTTTATTGTACAAATTATATTTAATGCCACGCAGATTGTCTTTTTAAGAACAACTATTAGTTAGAAATGAAAAGTCAGTTCAATTGATGCTTATCAACAACTTAGCTACATAACAAGTGCTTAGCAACCGTTCAATAATGGGTTCTTTATGTTATCTGAATTATGAATTTAGTAAATTTTGAAGAATCTACCTTCTCATTAATATAACATCTACATTATCATTCATCTTTTTGACAGCAAACATTTTTTTTTAAATTAAAGACAACTACAAAACCTATGGTTCAATGTGAAAGTCTTTTCATGAAAACAAGAATATAAAGGACTTACTATTAAGGGTGGAGTCTGAACAGTTTTTAAAGATACTTAACAGTTAAAGCTGTTATCCTAATGCTTGTAGTTTAATGGTTTGGTTGGCTTGCTTGATTTGTTTGTATAAATGTTTGCTCAAGCATTGTAATTAAGATTGGCAACTGCAATCAATAGATATATATAGACGAGGCTTCAGCTTGTATACATTATTGACACTTAAATGTTATTGGGTGTTATGTATAATGTAAACAAGCTGAAGTCCCGCCTATGTATTGATTGTAAATGTCAATCTTAATTAAAATGCTTTAGCAAACATTTATACAAACAAAGCAAGCAAGCCAACCAAACCTTTAAATTGCTAGCATTAGGATAACAGCTTTAATGAAATGAAAGAGACGTGGCTTGTATCACAAACGGACCTCGTTTGTAATAACATGTTTAAGAATTAATATAATGTAGGGTGTGTTCTATATTTTATTTACCAAAATGAACAATTATATTTGGACATGCAAGTTACTGATAAAAGTATACTATGATTGCAGAAGTCGATTCATTGGGTGGATACGTATGTTTAAGCAAGGATTCTTAAAATAAGAAGGATTCTTACTACATGTATATGCACCCTTCACTTAAGTCATTGTAAAATTAAATAGATTAAATAAATAAATTAATTAAAACTATCCAAATTATTGTCAAAACTAACTGCACGTGTATTGTTTTATCAAATCGCACAATTTTAAAAGTTTGGATAGAACATTTGGTTATCTCAATTTTTTATTATCAATAATTACATTACATGTATTTTTCATACGAATCCGTACTTTTGATTGGATGACAACAATCGAGAGGCATTCCAAAATCAGATGTTATTTCCCCAAAAATTCAACATCCATGACAGCACGTACTTCCCTTGACAACGTCACATGAATGCATAGAAAAACAAACAAAAAATTTGATAAAACTCGTAATTTCATGGTTGTAGCATAAACATGTAAACCTTTAATAATACTTTGAATGCTTTTTTTGTAACTTCTGCGCTTCATACAAAATGTGCTTCCGTCATCCCAATTACAAAAAGTAGTATTTAATTCTTAAGAAGACCACTAATTAAATGCGCATAAATATACAGCTAAGAATAAAAGTGATGATATGTATAGTATTATTTTCTAAGGCTGAAATACAAAACATTTATAATCATATTTGTTTGTTAATTTGCGGATATTAAATATTCGTCTTAAAACAACATGCACATTTTGGTGCACAGTTTTGCTTGGTTATGTATATTTCCACCCAGCTAAAACATGACACAAACAAACACCGCCTCGTGGATCTCGTGGAAGCGTGTTTGCCTCGAGTGCCGCATATCGAGTCAAATCAAAGACTTTAGAATTGGTATTTGCTGATTCTCTGCTAATCACGTGGTATTAAGGGGTAGGAGCAAAGACTAGTTGGCTTGGAGTCAAAATATATATTTGAAATGCATCAACATGTATATAATGAGTTTTCAACTAAATTCTCATATGCTGATATAGAAATTATTGATATCTTTAGAACTTTTTGATCATTTTGTGTTACTTTCTATGAAATTTCATTAGGTTCTGGGAAAAAAGTTAAGATTAAATTGTCTTTTTATAGTATCAACATATGCTAATCTTACTTCAATCATACGGATTCATTTCATCTCTATGGGTAACAGATTCTGCTGAATAAGTTTTATCGGTTCTAAAAATATGGGATGCCTATATGATTATTTCATTATCTTTTGTAGTTGAAGGGTTGTTTTGTACAATTAACAACTGTTATTTCTGTATACAGCATATTTTAAAAATGCGTTAGCGGATAATACAGAAAAAAATATGGAAATAAAAACTTCATTTTTGCAGGATGGTGATATGGCATTATAAAGTTCCATATTGAACACATCATCATTTGGATGCTGGCTCTAATATATAGACTTTAACATACCTTTTGTTTGGATGCTGGCATCATAATTATAAACATGCAGGCTCACCTTTCCTTTTGAATGCTGGCATCCCATTAAAACAATTGGATGTTCATGCATTCGAGTTAATCTCGGGATGCTGGCATCTCAGCTGTAAGTAAAAGCTGTCTAGAAAGATTATGAATTGAATGCTGACAGTCATTTCCTTTGGATGCTGGCAATAGGGATCCAGAACTTTTCATAGGGGGCGCTGACTGACCTAAGGGGGGCCCCGCTCCAGTCATGCTTCCGTGATTCCCTATATAATCAACCAAATTTTTCCCACAAAAGGGGGGGGGGGGGCGCCCAGGGCCCCTGGATCCGCCTATGGCTGGCATCCATTTCTTTTGGATGCTAGCATCCGTTTCTATTGGATGCTGGCATCCGTTTCATTTGGATGCTGGCATCCGTCTTCTTTGAATGCTGGTACCCGTTTCTTTGGATGCTGGAATCCGTCTTCTTTGGGTGCATAGTCATTTCTTTTGGATGCTGGCATCTATTTCATTTTCGATGTAAAACTTTGATAACAATACAAAGTCTACAAAAATTTTATTTCGATTATCATTACTGGTGCACATTCTCTTTGATCTGTATGTAATGGATATTGTCAGTATCACTGGACTTGCTGTATGCAACTTCACATGCGTCGGTACATCATGTTAGGATCTACTAGTACTATCATTTCATTAACAAAACTTACATTTTTTTTATTACGATCATTATTAAGCTTGTATCTTTTTCTGTATTTTTTATTTGTCAATTATTTAATAAAATCAGTAACATGAACTGGAGCTTTCTAACTGTCTTTAGGGGCCTTGGTGGCTGAGTGATCTAAAAAGTAAAATAACAAAAATACCGAACTCCAAGGAAAATTCAAAACGGAAAATCTCTTATCAAATGGCAAAACCAAAAGCTCAAGCACATCAACTGTCATATTCCTGACTTGGTACAGGCATTTCTTTCTGTAGAAAATGGTGGATTAAGCCTGGTTTTGTAGCTAGCTAAATCTCTCACTTGTATGACAGTCATATAGAATTCCATTATATTGACAACAATGTGTGAGCAAAACAAACAGGCATGATCTAAGTAATCGAACTACTGTATCACTAACCTGTCAACACGGAGTTCGTGAGTTCGAAACCCTCACGTGGCAGGTGCACTCGACTCCACTCTGACTAAATTGACTAGGATTGTCAGTTTTCCTACCGAAGGTCGGTGGTTCTCTCTGGGCACTCCGGCTTCCTCCACCATTAAAAACTGACCGCCACGAAATAGCACAATAGTGTTGAAAGTGGCGTTAAACGCCAATCAATCAATTTAACTTTCTTTTATCATTATAACTAATCTGAAATCAGCTGGTATCACAAATGAGCTGATGCTGTTTGGATGTTTTGTCGCCTAAGTTCAACCTGTCCAGTGACTATAAAGTGTTACGATACATAATAAACAACACATAAATAGTAACCGGGAAGGTACAACCACTGCTTAAAAAATGCTGAAACGATAAATGTTTGAAGAAATTGCTTAAAATGAGTTTCCCGTTGCTTACGTCTTTCATCCACATCAATGTTGACTCATATTATTCGTCCCTAGGCAATCATACCACACCTCCTTAGTTTTACATTCACAGTTAGTTACGAGTTCGCCACTCTGGTCTCTTAAGTTTAATCTGGCCACAATCTAAAGGAGTCTATATTCTTCATATTAAATCTTGCACATATATTATAGTATTAATGTATGGACTTTTCATATTGGCCTGTAACATGCCGAGGTATTAATAATGGCCAGGATGGTTGTAATGGCCCCGAGGCAGCGCCGAGGGCCATTACAACTGTCCGAGGCCATTATTAATACCAAGGCATGTTACAGGCCAATATGAAAAGTCCATATTGATACTTTATTAACCAACTAAGCTAAGGCAACTTCATTCAAGAACAGTCTTCGAGTCTCGGATCCAAATACAGCTAACCACAAATCTATAACAGGACCAATACAAAAAAAAAGCCAGTTCATAACACTTTTATTACCGTAAATGGTTTTAATTGTTCGATTAAAGAAAGAGTAAGAATCTTACCGTGAAGAAGATACAGGAATTCATAGCTGACTTGTCTTTTCGCATTCACGATGGATTTTTGTACAACATTGTCAGATGTAATTTCTGATTTCTCATCCAAGTACTTTATTTTATGCTATTACAATTCATTTCATCTAGCAAATATAAAGTAGCTGGGAAGAATAAATCAGACAGTTTAACTATTCTTACTCTGAGTAGTCTGCGTTCTGATCAACGGAAATGAAACAGTGATACTAATCGAAAGTCGTACTCGAAAAAGGCTGTGTAATATTTCCGTTTCAAGTCGTTACAAAACACTGAACATCATTTAATATTTTATGATATTAAGTTTAAAAAAATTTAATAAACGACATTTTGATTTAATCGATGTCCCGTTTCATCTGTTCATAATGCATGGCTGTGATTTCGTAATGCACGGGTGTGATTTCGTAATGCATGACTGAGATTTCGTAATGCATGGCTGTAGCAATTTCTCCGTTCATAATGACCAGTTGTCGCAATTTTCCTTTTATAAAGCATGGGCATTTCTATACATATTGTAGTAAGTTGGTTAATAATAAAGATTATCAACCATAAGTTTTCGTTGTAACATCATAATACTGTGAAAGTAGATATTCATGTAGTACTACCCCTCCCCCCCTTTTTTTATTTAAAGTCGGCAAATCTGTATGTGTTCCTTTCTTAAACATTATTTATTTAGTTTTTGACATTCACCCTTTTTCATACATGACTATGCGGCATGTGGTTTGCTCATTGTTGAAGGCTGTACGGTAACCTATAGTTGTTAACGCCTATGTCACTTGGTCTCAGGCTGGTGTAGAGTTGTCTCATTGACAATGAATGATACCACATCTTCTTATATATATGTACTGTAGCTCTGGTCCCTTTTCAACGTTTGTATCAGCTGTTGAATCGTAACACGTATGATCCTTATGATACTTTTCGACCCATAGTTTTAATGCGATGAACTAACCAACGGCAACCGACTTGCTAGCTGCGGAACCTTAGCTCTTAGGTCCTTATGATATTTTAGATGAGCAAAGTATTACCAGACTTTAAGGTAAATCTTTATAGTAACAGGTATAAATGAATATTTTGTCCAAAAATCCCTCAAAGAATTTCAAATAGTCGTTCCCTTCAGACCCTTGCAATTAGGATGCGAACAACATATTCAACTTTCTGTTAAACTGGATTGTCTCCTGGTACGAGGAAAATTTTCCCTTACAAACCCAAAAATCGGTAATTCATGTAATTTCTTTCGTTTTATATGGCATGTGATGCATCTTTTCAGGACAATTTCAGTCTTCGAAAAATTTATTTATATTGCTTGTATGGCTTTTTACCAGTGATGAATTTTACTGGTATAGGTCGTAGGGCTAGAGGTGAACATATTAATTTTGCTGACCCGATATTTTTACTGGCCATGGCTGTAGTGCATGTGGTTAAACGTAATTAAAGACATAGTCTCGGTGGGGGGTCACGTGCATCAGATTTATGTCAAATCTATTTATTTCTCCGCGGAACAGCCTAATCACGCATAGCAATTAGCATGATAGGGTACATATTTTCAATATGTATAAAAAGGGTGGGATGTCTCGGATGCTCACCGCTACTACAAATGGATCGAAGTGACCCCCTCTTTTCCCCCAGAGAACATGAGAGAATCTCCTAATTTGCATTAATCATTATTGCCTAACCTGCAATATTTACCGTCTTGAATTTAAAGTAATTAGATGTATGTTGCTTTTCTTTGAAAACAGTTTAAAAAGCAGGTCGTATCAAACGCGTGGAAAAAATAAGCAAAATCAGTCAATTTTTACTTACCTGTATAACTAACATTCTATTTCGTTTCTGTTAATTAAAATGATAATAAACTTCAGCATACTGGCCAAAGAAGTATCTTTTTTTCTAACCCTTGCAACCATGTCCACTTCACGAATTTCAAACATTTTTTTATGACGCCATGCGGGTGGGATTTGCCGCAATTAACGCAGGCAAATGGTGCATGTGCTTACCGTACTAAACATTGGAAAAACTTATAAATGACAAAGAGAATAAAGGATAATCTGTTTTCAGACCGATCATTATCTTTCAAGAATATCAGTAGAAGTAATTCTTATAAATTCATTCCTCATCATGTTTACAGTCTCTGAATCACTACGCATGATGTCAAATCACATATTACGTCACTCATATTAACCTCCCTGACGCCATCAAATAAAGTGCGTGGGAGGAAAACAACAAGCAGTTGAAAACGGATTTTTTTGTGCGTCAGATTTTTGCATTACACAAAATTATGTGTAAGAAGTTATCATCGTGGACGAAATATAAGAAAATAACCAAAGTATTCCCGTTTTCAGCTTCACATTCAAAAGTTGTTTTTTAATTTTTAATTTTATTTCAAAAACGATTTTAGGATCTTTCACAGGTAAATGTGACATATTCTTGGTAAACTCAAAAGATCGTGATAAAACCACTGGAGTGTAGAAATTCGGCAAACAGTATCATACAGCACTTGTTGGATTCCACCACTCGTATAGTTTGGGATGTCTGCACTCGTACAGTTTAGGATGCCAGCATCCGGTCATTCGGAATGCCAGCATCCAGTCAATATGGGATACCAGCAGCCGGAATATTCGGGATGCCAGCATCTAGAAAAAACAAAAGATGCCAAAGCTGATCATAAAGGGTGATGGCATCTCAGCTGCATTTAGATGTCACAACGCTCTGTATTTGAAACTCAGCACCCTGGGCAAATTTGAATTCTAAAAACAGAAATTAACTTGGAAACAGCATTAATGCCTTAAATAGATGCCGAAGTAACACAAATGAAACTTGAAAAAAAATGCAACACAAATTTCATAAAATTGAACAAAATTAGCATTTTACACAGTCAATAAAATTGCTATTTCTATGTTATCTCATACAATTTAAATAATCGTTCGTGAGAATTTTAAATTTTAGTTGAGAACCCATTATATCCGTAGGTACGCTCATAGTTTAAAATGCCATTTTTCTACCCTTTTCGCGAATCTGCAGGTGTTTACCGCAACAAAATATGAATAAAATCAGCGGAAGTCGACAAAACTATTGAAGTTTACAAAAATATAGGTTTCAAACTCTAAAAATATAGTATTATAATTTATGGCACGTCACATTTAATCTGAACGAAAATTGGGGGCAGTTCTCTGATACTTATCGTACCTTGTCCTTTGTCTGTGTACTAACTTGTATCTCGTAATTTTAAATATTTAGCATGTTCACTAAGTCATTCCTTTAAAAAGAGAAAAAGCTCGGTACAGAAATCTCTAAAGATCATTTAATTTGATATTCCGTCATAAATCGACCGTCATAAAGCTTAAGTTTCCCTTGATTTCCATTTTCCCATAAAAATAAAGCAATAATTCCCTCAAGATTTAATCAAGTGTTTTTGAAAGATCTAAAAGGTTATGCATGGTTTTTTTTTCTTTGATAGATTTCCTTTGAAAAGTGCATATCCCATTAAGCTTAAAATATGTGATTTTCCTCTTGCCGCATCCTATGGTGTACATGCACAACTTGTTCAGTTTATTAGAATATGGTGAATCTGCTTTTTTGAACGCAAACTTGAATTAATACAACAGTCGTTATTTTTACAGAGTTTCAGACAGCACAGACTTTTGAATACTTTAAAAAATATATTACAGTCGTTATCAGCGTCTTCTCTGTAAAAATAATGTTTCTCGTTAAAAAAAATAGATTAAACGCGGCATTTCTCATTCTATATTTTATTGTAATGCCATAAATAGAACCAAGCAAAAATATATATTTAAACTCATAAAAGTTCTTACATCTTCAATATCAAAGGATACGAGCGTAATGGTTATGCTAACCTATCCAGTCAAAAAGGTTTCTTTGTGCCGTTGATCTGGCGATTTTAAGTACATACTGGCCTTAAACAACTACTGCCAATTTGATTGAATTTATAATGAGAATTCATGTTACCTGTATAGTGTAGTTCTGATTTTTTTTGTGTATGTCAGTAATCAATCAACAGCTATGGCTACCTAAGCTAATTTCCTGTAGTAGCGAACACATTTTGACCCTGCTTTTCAAATTATATGCCGTCTTTTATTTCCTTGTTTGGCAATTGGTAGCTAGGCTATGGAAGTTTATTTTGTATGTTATACGTTTACACCCTACAGTATGGTCAAGATAAGAATGGAGAGGTTTGTGAACGTTAAACTAGTTTAATTTCGCCGCACTTTGTTCATGAACTAGGTAAGGCAATCTTGGCTATGTGTTGTTCGCCGTTTTTTTGTTGTTGAGGAATCGCATATTGCTATTTATATATTAGGAGTTGACTGTATTTATGTTACAGGACCAAAAGTTGTGTATGTGGCGCGGTAGTATTTCCTGGCCCATAGGGATAATGATAGCCTTTTCAGAATTTACACCACTTTCTAACACTGCCCAAAATTCTACATACACAGTTAACTGAAACACTTTCATTATGATATTTAAAAATTAATTTGAATATGTATGATGACCGTTTACTTTATTTGCTATCTTTATAAACCTAAGGCCACTAGTGCTTTTAGGTCTTTTATCATGCAGTAAATACAAAATTTAAAAAAATTCTCAAAAATTCATTTTCACCTGTATGTAAAATTATTTCATATTTTCTACACCTTATTCATCCTTCAGTTTGGGAAAGTATGTTCAGTAGATACTGTATTTTTTGTCCAATCATACTGTTCAGATACATTGACTTGAGTAGGGCACACATAGGAGCAACCTAAATTCCGGAATGTAAATGCTACCTTGCCACTTTAACAAAGACATCACAAACTTGAAACCAGTCATGACACCTATGGTGAATAGACTTCTTACTAGGAAACATATTGCAATAAAGAATACTAGTCTGCACTTATTTCTTACCAAAAAAAAGAAGATTATACCCCTACCCCAGCTGGCAGATTTTCACTTTTTTTTCATCTTACCACTTTTACTTAAGGAGTGAACAAAAACCAAATAAATAATGTTTCAAATCAGCACAGAAGTAAAACATGGTGATTCAGGAGGAATTATTGGATTGCCAGCTCTATTTCTAGTTAATCTGACTGAAAGAAACAGTATATGTACCAAATCATGAAAAACGATAGTAAAGTCCATTCCACATTTTACAGCATGCCTTAGATTCCTTTAAGCATTTCCAGATTATGTAGGCAACATTACAAGATTTTTTAAACGGCAGTAAACTATTATTCTAAAATCTTTTTTGATAATACATGTACTAGAATATATCTTTAAGTTGGTTGTTTGTCTCTTTCTCAGGTATGCATTAAGTTGAATTATGTAGATATAAGAAGATGTGGTATGAGTGCCAATGAGACAACTCTCCATCCAAGTCAAAATTTATAAATGTAAACCATTATAGGTCAAAGTACGGTCTTCAACACGGAGCCTAGGCTCACACCGAACAGTAAGCTATAAAGGGCCCCAAAAATTACTAGTGTAAAACCATTCAAACGGGAAAACCAACGGTCTAATCTATATAAAAACGAGAAACGAGAAACACTTATGAACCACATCAACAAACGACAACTACTGAACATCAGATTCCTGACTTAGGACAGGTGCAAACAAATGCAGCGGGTCATATTTTTCTACACCTTATTCATCCCTCAGTTTGGGAAAGTATGTTCAGTAGATACTGTATTTTTTGTCCAATCATACTGTTCAGATACATTGACGTAAGTAGGGTACACAAAAGAGCAACCGAAATTCCGGAATGTAAATACTACCGCGCCACCTTAAATACTACGCTTATGAATATACGCAACCAATCCTCTATCAGTGTAACTGAGTTACCTAAACTTGTATATACATATACTAATCTGAAAACAGATTTAATGAGCAACAGGAAGCATACATTTATTTTGTAGAATTGCAATCGTGTGTTCATCAAATATTCGTTCCTATTCTCAACTAGTTGACTCCTGGATCTTAATTTCGACCGATTTATGACAGAATGTAGAACAATAGCTTCAAAACTTAATGTTATATTGATCAGTTTGTTAGACAAGATAGCCAAGTTTACATCGTACTGGAATAATCAATTGTCAAATTACATAAGCGTAAATTACTTTTCTTAAATTTGGAAACTTTGACAAAACGGAAATTGAAAGTCGTTCCCTTCAAATAGAAGGAAGTTTGTGTTTGCTTATTCAACTCCACCAAACCTTTGATTAATGAAGAACTTCATCGATACCAAACAGTTGGGTTGTAATTAAATTGGATTTAAATGATTTCATTAACATCTCCGAGAATTTTATGGTAGTGTTTAGAGTACGTGCCTTTAAAATTATTCTATACGATTGCAATCCTTTTTGGTAAACTGAAAAGAACAACCGTTATCAAAATGATTTCAGTCAAGATCTCAACTTTTCTAAACGATAAATACACTGTATATGTACAGTTAATGTGATCCTAAATTAAGAACCATTGTCCTGATTACAAATAGCCAGTGGTATATCAATGTTGTTTGATGCTGGCATTAAGAAATGGTTGATACTGACAAGCAGTTACATTACGTGGTGATGTTCGACACAACAAGTGCTTACTTTATTTAATTTGGTCCTTATAATGTAATAAATCACACTGAATAATATTGCGTACAATGTGAACGTCCTAAGATAGATTTTTATCGTAGTTGTAAAAATATCTAATTTGATTTTTAAAAATTTAGACAGATATTTGATGTTCAATTTGAATGAATTGGCAATCATTTTAACCAAATTTCTCAAAAGTGGCTTGACAAATAACTTAAAAAAAAACGATTTAGACATCCCGGGGCGATCAGAAACCATTATAAATTGAGAAAGAATAGAGAAACATTGATCAAAACATAACATAGAAATTAAAAGATTAAAAATCTGGAGTATGCTCGGGTAACACTGTGTGGGTATGTAGTAATGTTACACAATCGTACAAATAAAGCGGTTAACGAAGTAGACGCGCGACCATCTATTCTGCCTAGGGCTGATGGTTGCTGATAAAAAAATTATGCACAGTATTTATTGCGTTTAATTTGGTAGAAAAGTGAAAAGTTATTTAATGACTGGTTCTGCACTTACCACTGGACTACTGATTAAATTTAACCCCAGGATATATCCATAAGGACCCAAGTGGGTTGAAACTGTGTGCCAACTTCTTATTAGGTTACCAGGTTATAATACG
This sequence comes from Mytilus coruscus, assembly GCA_017311375.1. NCBI lineage: Eukaryota > Metazoa > Mollusca > Bivalvia > Mytilida > Mytilidae > Mytilus > Mytilus coruscus. Next base: position 60,526,197 of record CM029602.1, on the reverse strand, counting down.
GTAAGTGAATCAAATTGGGTTGTGCTTTCTTTATAACATCCCCGATTATTTAAAATTATTTTTCTAATGCTAAACCGTGTGGCGTTCTTCTGTTTTAATTAAGTGATTATATCATTGCTAGCTTTCCTGTGCTTAGTTTTCTTATTGTATTCTGTACCTGTCCCAAGTCAGGAACCTCTCTAGCCTTTGTAAGTCTTATGTTTTGTTTTTTTTTGTTCATTTATATGTTTCGGAGTTTAGTGTGGCGTCCATTTCGCTGAACTAGTATACATTATTGTTTATGGGCCAGCTAAAGCCCGCCTCCGCGGGATTTTTTTCGCTTTGTTGAAGACCCATTGGTGGCCTTAGGTTGTTTTCTGCTCTTTGTCTGGGTTGTTGTCTCTTTGACACATTCCCGTTTCCATTCTCTATTCTATTACTATATTTTGGGAATGTGGGCTCAATACAGAAGACTAACGTTTTGGAACATAGGAATAGATATAAGAAGATGTGGTATGAGTGCCAATGAGACAACTCTCCATCCAAGTCAAAATTTATAAATGTAAACCATTATAGGTCAAAGTACGGTCTTCAACACGGAGCCTAGGCTCACACCGAACAGTAAGAAAGGGCCCCAAAAATTACTAGTGTAAAACCATTCAAACGGGAAAACCAACGGTATAATCTATATAAAACGAGTGTTTAAACTTACATGTGCCCCATTTTTACCTATGCAAATGTAAATATATTGTTTATGCGAAACACCACTAGAAACTAAAGGTTCACATTTGTAAAAGGGATAAATATGTTTAACATGATTAAAAAAAGTTTACTAGGAGTATTACATCAAATTGTATAATCCGATCTTAGCAACAACCCAATCATTAAAAAAGGTTTATTTCTTAAAGAAAAAAATAGTATATAAGACATTTGTTCGTTGTCTTTGTGCGATTATTTTTTTGGTACAAACCCATGGATGGCGTTTTGTGTGGTCTGTAATTCCAGCTATCCTTTTTATATTTTATATATAATATACCTGGCTGAAAGGATTTAGATATCTCCCTCTTTTAAATGAAAAAGCTCCTCGTGCTTCACATGTGAGAATTTAACATGTCTTAAAGACATATATGGAATTTATTTACATACATGAATACTGAAAACTCGTAAAAGAGTATATGTCATATATAAGTAGTTATATTTTGTCTAACCTATATATTGTTATTTATCTATTGTGTTCATCAATGTGTTTTCAGAGTTACTTGTTGATTGTTTAAAACTGATGTGTAGGTTCCAAAACGTTGATTGTGTCGGTTATCTTTTCAAATATGATATCATATATTCTTTAAACGGAACTGTAGAGATGATAAAGCTGTTGTCTTTTAAAAACTAAATAAAAAACCCCAAAAGAATCAAGGTTCTTTTGCTGCTTCACATTTCTGAGATATACACAAAATAATATGTCTGAAAATATGACATTTTTCACAGTTTAAAGTGATAGATGATATCTAAAGTAGAGTTTTTGTAACTAATAATTGAAAACAAAGGTTATGCCTTTAGATAACAAATGACAAATAACGTTTACACCTAAATCTGTAATTTTTTTTTAATCAACAATATTTGATTCGTTCTTTTTATCTGTACATTGGTGCATCAATTAATGGATATGTTTCGGCAAAATAATTTCATCAAACCATTAATTTTATTAATCTTCCTGTTTTTCAACTTTCAAAGTAATATAATGAATGGACATTTGTTGTTTTTGCAACGCCTACTAGTTTGGAAGTCTTAAATTTCTCCTCGTATGGTTTATCCAAGCAATAGTTCATATATTGTATATACAAAATGGTTTGAAACAGTACAGAAATGAGTAATAAGCAGACAAAACTGAACGTATACAACCGCTGGTAGTACAAAAATAAACATACATTTCTAAAGATCTTACATATTTTATATAAAATAAAGTAACTTTTAATGTTTTTATTGTGAATAAGTTTGTTGAAATCGATTTAAATAAAACAATGTATGAAAACATTTTTAAATATTTTTTTTTTCATACCTTATGATAGTTGTTGGTTGAAATGTCTTTCAAATACATATCAACTTTCCTTATATCTAAAAATGGCCATCGTGATAAAACCTTGTCAGTTGGTCATTGAAGTCAAGTTAATCTGTCCCTCAATATAACTGGTAAACATGTTGAACTGAAACTTTAAATACAAGTATAAAGGAAATATTGGGCAAACGCCAACAAGACAGCATCGCAACAACACAAAGTCATCAAAAACTTTCTTTAATTGCTGAACATGTTATATATAATTGTACAACATAACAAACAGGCATGTATGTGCTTGGGGAACATGAATGATCATTGAACGTTCAATTCAATCAAAAGTACCGCATTTCAATTAAAAACTCCGCATTCTGCTGTGACGGACAATACTTTTAACAAAAGGCCTGTCGTATTTAAAGGTTAAAATCATACCTTTGCTAGTTTCGATGTTTGCATAAAATATAAGGTGTATTATTAAAAAGTCTGTATATGGTTACCAGCAATACATGACAGTTACAACTGAAAATCAATAATTCAACATAAAATACAACTTATTGATTCCTGTTGGCTTAAAGTTCAGTGGATAATATTTCATGCCAATTCCAGACGAGAACAAATTTACAATAAATCAGCATTTCCTGTATTTTTTATCAGAATTTGTATTTGTCTCATAAGCCGAGAAACCTTGATGATAGTTTTAAGTAAGATAAACTAGGATTATTTATAAAAGATGTAATTTTGTGACATAGTCATACATTATACAACATAAATGAAAGTATTTTATATGATAGTTATTTTTCATTAATTTTGTTCTATCATGTTGTTGCGGTTTTTTTTTTTTTTTTTGTTAAAAAAAGAGGCAAAAGATACCTAAGTGATAATCAAACTCGGAAGTCGAAATGAACTGACAATGCCATGGAAAAAAACGAAAAACGACCAAGAGAAAAACAGTGAACAAAACATCATAGAAAACTAAAGACTATGCAACACAAACCCCACACCCGGGGGTGATAACAGGTGCTCCGGATCCGGAAGGGTAAGCATATCCTGCTCAACATGTGGCACCCGTCGTGTTACTCATGTAAGTTGCTCATTGCAACTGATTTTGATCTACCAATTTTTCAAACGCTCTTTAAGATAAGCACTTATAAAAATAAGAAGATGTGGTAATGAGTAAACTCTCCACCAGGGACCTTATTCACGAAGGTTCCATCAAAGGAGTAGGGGCATTAAGGCCCGGTTTTGAAGAACTATTTCATATTTGCACATAATGTTTGGAAATGCATAAATACAAAAAAAATAATTGAATTATACAAAATTTTTGATGTTATGACGTCATAATTACGTCATGAAATGCACCAATTTAAATAAAACATAGAAAACTGCTAGGGTTATGCAGTTTTCCGTCATTATTTCCTTCGAGGAAACATCGTGCGCATACAAGAAACAACAAAATAATTTAAGAGAAGCTTTGTCATAACTATTGAAATATTCTAACCAAATATAAAGTTGTTTCTAGGGTGCGCACATACTTTTCCAATCTTATATACCTAAGGGTTGACGTAAAACAAGGAAAATCAAGACATTTTACAAAATATACACATTTCGTCATAATTTGCTGCCATGGTAACTCGATAATATGAAATTTCTTTTCATTTTCTGAACGCCTTGTATTTTAGTGAAGTTTGAACAAAGTTAAGAATATGTATGGTAACTTTTCATTTTGTCCTAATATTTGGGCCAAATTAGGGCCTTACTGCCCCTACTCCTTTCCGGTTGCGGAAAGTTTACGGATGGTTTACGGAAGTATTCCGCATCTGATTCACAACTTTTATGCCGTATTCACAAAGTGTTCGTAAAGGTATAGGCTGGTCCTCTCCCTTGCAACATATACCTTTGTTGTCTTATATCTGTCAGAGCCAAACAGATAAAGGACAGAGAAAAAGTCTAGTAAAGGTAACGTTATTTACGGAACGTTTCCGCAATGTTTTTGAGGTCTAAATCTAATTAAAAATTTTTAAAAATGTTTTACTAAAAATGTCTAATACATTTCATATTTGAGTATCATAGTCTACACTGTTGTTTTCTTTGTTCCTTTCTTCATTTTAAAGCCTCGTCGTTATTTTTGTTTATGTTGAATATATAAAACATCACTTCGAAAGTCATTAACTTGATTAATTTTTCAAATAAAAAATACTATCTTGGCCGAGAGTACTTGTATACATTTATGCAAACTGGGTCAGATACCAATAAGTAAATTATATGCTATTTTTCTGGAGTGTGATACAATTTCTTTTTTTTAGCCCGATGTATGAATACACCCGTATTATTACAGCCTTTTGTCATCATAGGCTATTTCCTAGTATCGATAAACCTGAAAATCATAAACGGCATTTTCTTAAATTAAAATATATAAATAGAGGTATTGATTTTATTAACTTATCTAGTATATTCAATGACTCTACCATCCAAAGCCAAATACCTCCATATTTTGATAATATAGAACCACCTATTATTTCGTATTCTTATAAAAACCCAGCAGAAGTTTGATTTTAATTATACGTCAGTTACATCAGACGTCAATATAGAAAATAATGTTCCTTCCACTTGAGATTGTGAAACATCTAGTTTTAGATAGGTTCCCTATGGTCATGTCCTTACAGGAGACCTCAACATCGTCGAAGACCGTGAGGTCATAACTTTTCTTAAGAAAGGACCGAAATATCGTCCTCCATCTAAAATAGATTGGAAACAGTGTCGTAAGGTTATTAAAGACGCTCTGTCTGTCTACTGTAAAAGTTGGTGTAAACGTGAAAAATCTGATAAAAAATCTCTAGACAGTTATTTGAATAAAATTATGAATACTGTTAATATTCGTATATCTCATTTTGAAAACAATTCTGAAATTAGTAATAGGGTCCATGATATTCCCATTTCCAGAATAAAAATAAACTCAAGTACTCGCAAAGCGGTTTGTGTTCGTACCGGCAGATAAAGCAGCAAATAATGTAGTGGTGGTGTGACGCATATACTACACGGAAGTTCTCCAAAACGAAATTACAAATTCATCTACATTCAGGTCCGTACGCTCCACAGAGAGTCAAATTGTAAACAAGCATATCACTGCCACTACCCAGCTTAAAGCCTCTTCCGAACATTTGAAAGTCCCTACTATGTACTGGTTACCTAAATTGCACAAAAAACATTTAAATTCCGTTTCATCTCCGCATCTAGTAAGTGTTCTACTACCAATCTATCAGTTCTTCTAACTACCTCCTTACTACTATCAAAGAACTTGTTATTAACTTTTGTAATAAAGCTTATGAAAATAATGGTATTAATTATTTTGGAGTGTTAAAATTCTTTAGAGGTTTTAGATAAAATACATGCTTTTGATGGTCCTTTTAATTCTGTTGACAGTTATGATTTTTCTACTCTATACTACACTTCCACACAATCTTATCAAGAAAAAGTTTTCATATTTAATTAAATGGTCTTTTGAAAATCTCATTACAAATTTATTTGCTGTAACTCGTTTAAAGCCTTTTCTGTAACGAAAAGGAAAGTATGCTAGATACACTTACTGGAAATGTGAAGATATGATTGAAGCTTTAAATTTTCTCCTAGACAACATATATGTACGTTTCGGCGATAAAGTGTATCGACAAGTAGTAGGTATTCTATGGGCACTAACTGCGCCCCTTTAATAGCAGATTTATTCCTGTATTGCTATGAATCTCAGTTTATGACCAAACTCAGTAAAGACACGTCATTATTACATTTGGTTGATACATTCAACAATACCTTCCGTTATCTAGATGATATTTTTCGTTAAATAATCCAGAGTTCTCTAAATATACTACCGAAATTTACCCAATAGAACTTACTTTAACTAAATCTAACATAAACAGCAGTAGTTGTCCTTTTCTGGACTTGGACATTTCAATCTCTAAAGGAAAACTCCATACGAAAATTTACGACAAGAGAGACGATTTTTCATTCCCTATTGTTAATTTTCCTTTTTAGACGGCGATGTTCCTTTGGCTCCATCATACGGTGTGTATATATCCCAACTCGTTCGTTATGCCCGTGTGTGTAGTGATGTCATAGATTTTAACGAACGTAATCAATGCATCACTAGTAAATTATTAAGTCAGGGATTTCGTTACCATAAATTACGTAAAACTTTTGCTAAGTTCTTTCATAGATACAAAGATTTGATTAGTAAATTTGGCTGTACCTGTAGAAAACTGATTAAAACGGTATTTCACATCCTAAATTTTACGGTAATATTGTACTTAAAGCGCGGAAATCACTATATGATCCGTGTAAACTCATCGAACCTTTAAATAAACTTATTAGTTCAGGTTATCTTACCAATGTTGTAATTAGATCTTTGAATATAGTTTACATTGGCACTAATATCGATTTTGTCATCAGCAAATTAAAACATAACTAAATTTGTATTCTTTTCAAACGGGATGTTTAAAGACACACCCACGTTCATTTTGATCTATAAAGAGGTTAAACTCCTAACTATCCTACTGTCTGTCGATACATTTATTTTGGCATTGCACTAGTCATGTCTTCTTTGACTGTCCATGACGTTAAAATACTAAATCCCTGGGATGTGTTTTAGTTGATTTTAGTCTCTGATGCATGATTTTTATTATTAATTGTTTTGGCTTTTAACTAGCTGTCAGTAACTGCGAGAACTCTCAAATCGTACTTTCTTGTTTATTTGACCTGTTGATACTAATTGTAATGCTTTTTGTTATTTAATGTTATTCAGGGTTATATCTGGTCTATATACCAGCTTTGATAAGTGTTTGGTACTAATATAAATTTCCACTTCGTACTATGAACATCAAAATTATTTATTTTGTTAAAATATTTCCTTTCTCTATTGTAGCTGTATACGTATACCTAACAACAAAATTATTTTATTTACCTGTGTTTAAAGTTATTGCAAATGGCTGATATTTTGTTCGAGCATATTGTTTTTCTTAAATTGTTTAACATTTCATACCGATATAACATGTTACTTTTATTATTCTTCCCTTAGTTTATTTATTTTGAATTTACATTGTATCATAGGTCAAATTTATTTGTTCAGTGTATGTTCTTTGGTGTTACTATGTCCTTTGATTGAGTTAAGCTATTTCAGTTGATATTTTATAGTGTGTCTTTCTATGTTGTGATGTTACACTATTGTTTCAGAAAAGGGTGAAGGTTTGGTACCATTAAAACGTTTAAACCCGCTGCATTTGTTTGCACCTGTCCTAAGTCAGGAATCTGATGTTCAGTAGTTGTCGTTTGTTGATGTGGTTCATAAGTGTTTCTCGTTTCTCGTTTTATATAGATTAGACCGTTGGTTTTCTCGTTTGAATGGTTTTACACTAGTAATTTTTGGGGCCCTTTATAGCTTACTGTTCGGTGTGAGCCTAGGCTCCGTGTTGAAGACCGTACTTTGACCTATAATGGTTTACATTTATAAATTTTGACTTGGATGGAGAGTTGTCTCATTGGCACTCATACCACATCTTCTTATATCTATTTATCCAACAATATGATATATAGATATATAACCCTAGTTTTACAAGAGTCCTCTGTGTGTTGTTTGTACATTTCATTGTCAAATTTCTCCGCCATGTCTATTTTAAAAATGTTAGTGTGTTTAATACGGTAATTTTAGGTCAGGTATGTGAATTAATTGAGATTTGGGGTATAGGCTTATAAGACAGCAACCTAACGATAAAAATAACTTTAAGACTTGTAGAGAGCAAAACACAGTCTTCAACAGTAGTCGGCAAGAAAACTGGCAATCTCGGAGTCGAATGTACCTGTCACATGCGGGTTTCGAACTAACAACCTTAGTTTTGACAGACTAATGATACTGTAGATGAACTACTTAGACCACCCTGCCACCGAGGCTCCTGAATGATGGGAATGGATAAGCCTAGATAAAGATCTTTATTGCTCTTTCTCATCGTGGCACTTGCTTGAAGGTATCTAATGATGAAATAAATAGCTGACATCTTAAAGCAAAGCCAAGACTGTCTCCATCGTCGACTTCAGTGGTACTCCTCATAATGATAATTCCTCAGTAACCGTTTCATGTGTTGTAAAATACGTTGAATTGTCTCATCTTCCCAAACTTTTCTCTTTTTCTATAGCTTAGTTATATTGATTCTACATTCTAAGCGATTTTTAGATCTACCGTGCAGCAACTTTTTGTAAATCTTTTCAAAAGAACATGAAATTTGAATTTGTATTGCATGAATTCCGATGGAAACGATGATTACAGACTTGATCTTGACTTTAATGATGATAAAGTGTACATATAGTTTCAAATCGGAAGTGGAACCACTTTCTAATTGCCGATGGTTTACCGTTTGCCTAAATCCTCAAAACATGAAATATAGCAAATTAAATGCATTTCAGGACGAGAACCTGTGTTCGGAAATTCGAGTCAAAACGAAATTGGCATATATTCATTATTTCTGTGTTTTGTATAATTATTGACTCAATGGATAGATCTTCTTGTTTGTAGTGATAGTCGAAGGAATTTCGAATCATTGGTATTTAGGCAGATCAGATTCAATAATATAGCGAAAGCCGATCGCAGTGAGGAGTAAAAATGTGTTATATGTAAATGTGCGATTTGCTCAACCCTTTAGGTCAATTTAAGAAGCGCTTAAATCCTAAAGACTTTACACAGTACATAATCTGCATTCTTCTCCTATATATATATATATATATATATATATATATATATATATATATATATATACATATATGGTTAAAAATTCGGAGAAAATACATCGAAATAGGAATATTATCTTTGCTCTGGGGTGGGGGGGGGGAGTATTATGAGGAAATGGGTCGTATGAATTCCGGTATTACGAATGATAACTGGTTAATTTACAGGAACAACTGAGTTCAAACCCGGTTTTAGATGAAATTCCCGTAGCTTTTGTGTAATGTTTTTATTCCGTTTTTCACCGTACAGAGAATGTCGTCTTTTCATGATAAGTTAACTTGTGTTGTCTGAATATAAAGCATAAATATAACATATATATAGGCGGCACATTTCCGGAAGAAACGATGCAAACATTGTATGTTCTAAAAATCAATAATTTCAAAGATGTGACTTTAAAAATAAAAAGCCTTCATCAAATTTCCTCTTTAATCTTGGAATCGCCTGTAAAGTATTAAAGCGTATACATTATATAAAATTAAAAGAATTTTACATAATTCCAAAAAAATCGAAAAGTTATTACGGCCAAACATTTCTGTTGAAGACAGTGTTGATGTTTTTTTTTAAATTTAACTGTTTTTGTAAAATTTTGAATTGTTCACATCCGCAACAAAATGTGATTTATTTTGACCTAATTTCATGATGATGCAATTATCAGTTACTGTATTTAAATTTGCATGCTTAGGGCAATTTCTTGGTTACTATGCTTTTGCACCGACCATTCATCTTTTTTATAAGGGGAGGGGCAGGGGTCTTTTTCATTTGGACAAACAATTTGTCCGACTTCAATAAAACAGAAACTTTTTTTTCAATAAAATACAGGTAAAAGAATTTTGTTGAAACTCAATGTTAAATTTATTTTCTCCCTAACTTTAAATGCAAACAAACTGTTTTATTCACTTCCCTACCTAATCAATTTTTTTTCTTCTAGAAATTTGGAATAAAAATCTATCTATAAAAAAAGCATGCTCCAGCGCACAAAAGGTGGATGGTCGGTGCCTAAGTAGAGTTTTATCATAGTCAGATATCTTTAAAAATTATTTGTTATATAAACTCTACAAAGTTGCATACTACATGTACTATCTTTGTATCCATACTACATGTACCATCTTTGTATCCATACTACATGTACTATCTTTGTATCCATACTGCATGACTGTACTATCTTTGTATCCATATTACAGTTATTAATAATCTATCTAACATATTCCTAAATATGCAAATAAATTGAAGTTTATACAAAATGCACAAATACCCGTTTCCGCGACGTTTACGGATAGTCATGACGTCCCGTACATTTTCTCAAATATTACCGGATATATTCCACAACGTTTACGGATGCGTAATCTCCGCTGCTTTTGTGAATACGAAATTTTAAATTCCGCAACGTTTACGGGTGCGGTAACTTTACGGATGCTTAAATTTTTAAAAAGGTTGATTCATAGCAAAGAACAGACTTTCCTTGACCTCCGATTTAAAATGTGTGTTTGAGTCATTTATTACATTCGGTACCTCTAACTACAATACTTAGAAAACCTTTGCTGTTTCCGTCCTCCCAATTTTGTTCTTTAAATTTTGTCGATGTTTCGTTATTCGAAACATTTTGTATAGTTTGATTTGAAAATAGTATTGTCGTTGGTTTTCTAAACATTTTCTTTCTCAATGGATATGCGAACAATGTTTACGTTAGTTTTAACTAAATACACCCTGAAACAATATCAACTGAGCATGTTGTGATTTTCCCACAATTTTTCTGTATTCTTTATTTTTGAGCATAGAAACGTCAATTCATTAGTTATGGCTGAAGGGTATAAACAACAGGAAAACATGTTTACGTGATACTAATAAGTCAAGAACACATTTATACAAAAACTAAGATATTTTAATTGAAAACACTTTTACGCTGATTAAAAAGATAAAGACAATGCATTTATTTCTGAAAATAATTTTATCAATATGTGTTAAGTAGAGAATGGGTGTTTATTTGAAACGCAGTCTTGAATTTCGAACAACTCACTCCAAGCCTCTTGGTTGCTTCGTTCATTTAAAAAAACAACAATAAGATAAAAAGAAACAGTACCATAATTCTATGACGCATTTATCACTTATTTTGTTTATTTGAAGCTGATAGTATTTAAGTAGTAAATAGAAAATGTGTCTTGGATATTAAAATTATTGTCAAAATTGCAAAAGGACAGATTGTCATGTATAAAATGAATAAAAATGCTACATACAGTTTTAAAGAGGCGGCTTATAAGAATTTCTTATAGGTTTTTTTTTTTTAAATTCTAAATGACAAAACAAAATCATTATACAAATAATGCCTATCATAGCATTAATCCTCCGTGAATAACATTTCGCCATTTGGTTTTTGTTCAAACTAAGAAGCTATTTATATATTTCTTCCCATACGTTTCTATCAAATTTATGTTTAGTGGTAGAGATCATTTTGAGTATTAAATTTCTGATTGGAAGCAAAGAAAAAAAAAATGATATATAGAACAAACCTAGAATCGTTCATATAATACAATTTAGTTTATAGATTAAAGTTATTTTTTTTATAAATCTTTCGAGCCTACGTTGGATTTCTGATAAGCATTAAATCAGAAATTGTATGTACGACCGTAATATCGTGATCCATGAATTATACCAATCCAATCTCTGAAAAGCGCACACATAGCAGCCATTTTCACGATACCACGACAGGGTTCTTTTTTAAGCTATTTAGGTCTTGAGTGTGTTAGACCATAAAAGGAGTATTTACACCATTGATATAACAATAACATCAGCGGATTCTCAGTAAAATATGATCTGTTCTGATTTTTCTGAAAAATTGTTCAGCCTTATTTCAGATTCTGATCTTATCCGCATTCTGGTCTTATCTTTAACTTTGGTCCAATAATGATTGCCAAATCAGCATGATGTCGATTTCCGTTCGCATTAGGTATGCTCGATTCCAAACTAGAATGTCGATTTCTAGATGTAAGTCACGATATGAAGTAGACATAACTGGATCTGTACTTTCCTCTTCATGACAAAAGAGATCCCTTCAACATTATCATTGCGACATTTTCATCTTGATCTAGAAACATTCCAGCAGCGAATACACGTAGAATATGTATCTCAGAGGTGCTAAAATATTCCCGACTTCGTGTTTTCTATCAGTATCTCATTGGTGAAGGAATAGTCCTTACAAAGAAGTTAGAACAAAAATCAAGAATGATAAATTGTAAGATTAAAGCCATTCCTTCGATCGTTTTACCGACGACATCATGACTTCCGTTACGGAAAGTATTTGTCACACTCTGGTGATGTTGCATTTGTCGCAGCCTCAGGGGAATCATCATTTTATCCTTTTCCAACATCAAATGCGGGGTTTTGGTCAAAGCGACAACTTGGTAGTTGTTACTAAAAGTTAGCACAAAGCTTTCAATTTGGTGTAAACAGAACCACGTCCGTTCAAAAAAGAAAGAAAGATCAGCATCTGCGTATAAAAACTTCCATAAAATATTACATCAATGAAGACTACTTGTATCCTTTTGTAAGATGTCGTAACATATGAGACTGTGTACTTGCGTTATGCAAGAATTGTTTAATTATTTCTCTATAATTGTTGTGGTAAAACCAATGAGGACGACTTTACGATATGCAATCAAATTAGTGTTTAGAGACGAATGATTAATCGCGGTACCTTGGGTAAGACAAATAATGTTTAGAGACGAATGATTAGTCGCAGTATCTTGGATAAGACAAATTATGTTTACAGAGGAATGATGAGTCGCGGTACCTTGGGTAAGACAAATCATTTTAGAGACGAATGATTACTAGTAGTCACGGTACCCCAGGTAAGACAAACCATTTTTAGAGACGAATGATAAGTCGCGGTACCTTGGGTAAGACAAATCATTTTAGAGACGAATGATTACTAGTAGTCACGGTACCGTAAGACAAATGATGTTAAGAAACGAATGATTAGACGCGGTACCTTAAGTAAGACAAATCATTTTAGAGACGAATGCTTACTAGTAGTCACGGTACCTCGGGTAAAACAAATCATTTTAGAGACGAATGATTACTAGTAGTCACGGTACCTCGGGTAAGACCAATCATTTTTAGAGACGAATGATTAGTCGCGGTACCTTGGGTAAGACAAATGATGTTTAGAGACGAATGACTAGTCGTGGTACCTTTGGTAAGACAAATGATGTTTAGAGACGAATGATTAGTCGCGGTACCTTGGGTAAGACAAATCATGTTTACAGAGGAATGATGAGTCGCGGTACCTTAGGTAAGACAGATCATTTAGAGACGAATGATTACTAGTAGTCACGGTACCTCGGGTAAGACGAATGATTAATCGCGGTACCTTGAGTAAGACAAATCATGTTTAGAGACGAATGATTATTCGCGGTACCTTGGGTAAGAGAAATCATGTTTAGAGACAAATGATTAGTCGCGGTACCTTGGGTAAGACAAATGATGTTTAGAAACGAAAGATTAGTCGCGGTACCTTGGGTAAGACAAATCATGTTTACAGACGAATGATTAGTCGCGGTACCTTACGTAAGATAAATAATGTTTACAGACGATTGATAATGTTTAGAGACGAATGATGAGTCGATGTATTTTGGGTAAGCCAAATCATGTTTAGAGACGCATGATTAGTTGCGGTACCTTTGGTAAGACAAATAATGTTTAGAGACGAATGATTAGTCGCGGTAACTTGGTAAGACAAATCATGTTTAGATACGAATGATCAGTCGCAGTACCTTGCGTCAGACGAATGATTAGTCGCGGTACCTTGGGTAAGAAAAAAACTTCCTTGTACATGTGTTGTCTCGTATATAAAGTTATCTACCCATTTTGACTTTGATATTAGGAAATGTTTGTGAATTACGTTTGTTCTCTGAATTCAAGCTATCTTTCACTCCGAGAATCTTTTTTTTTTCTTACTTTCAAGAAATACAAATCATGTTCACAGAGGAATGATGAGTCACGGTACCTTGGGTAAGACAAATCATTTTAGAGACGAATGATTACTAGTAGTCACGGTACCTCGAGTAAGACTAATCATTTTTAGAGACGAATGATTAGTCGCGGTACCTTGGATAAGACAAATGATGTTTAGAGACGAATGATTAGTCGCGGTACCTTGGGTAAGACAAATCATGTTTAGAGACGAATGCTTAATAGTAGTCACGGTACCTCGGGTAAGACAAATAATGTTTACAGACGAAAGATTAGTCGCGGTACCTTGGGTAAGACAAATCACGTTTACAGACGAATGATGAGTCACGGTACCTTGGGTAAGACAAATCATGTTTAGATACGAATGATTACTAGTGGTCACGGTACCTCGGGTAAGAAAAATCATTTTTAGAGACGAATGATTAGTCGCGGTACCTTGGGTAAGACAAATCATGTTTACAGAGGAATGACGAGTCGCGGTACCTTTGGTAAGACAAATCATGTTTAGATACGAATGAAAAGTCGCAGTACCTTGCGTCAGACAAATCATGTTTAGAGACGAATGATTAGTCGCGGTATTTTGGGTAAGACAAATCATGTTTAGAGATGCATGATTAGTTGCGGTACCTTTGGTCAGGGGCAGTCTATACTAACGGGACTGGTCACTTTTAACAATGTCTATACAAATTTGCAGACAGAACTGTGCCGTCGCTGATGTCACGTGACTTGATAGAGAATCATTTCACATTTACGAAGTGTTCTTCATAACTATATGTTCAAGTTTAATGAAGTAACATTTTTATGAAATTTTATACTTTTTGTCATTGCAAAATGCTGTTTTTGAAAAGATTCCTCGGATAGCTTTTTAAATATAGATATTTGAACTTTGAAGTAATTTGTTAGAAAAATTTCGAGTGGCCGCCATCTTGTTCGATATGTAACCCTTTTGCACGACTGGAGTGTTCTTCAAAACGATATGCCTCAGTTTAATAATTTAAAATTCATTTAAAATCTTATATTTTTTGTCATGGTAAATGGCTATTAATCAGATTTGATATTAATAAATATTAAATTACAATGTACTTTGAAATATGCAAACAACTACTAGCTTCGTATATCAGAGATACGAAACTAAGTTTATTATTGGGTGGTAGCTTTACACGGGCGGCTTAGTTATTAATTAAAATCAATAGAGACGAGTCCCGTTAGTATAGAAAGTCCCTGCTTTGGTAAGACAAATAATATTTAGAGACGAATGATTAGTCGCGGTGCCTTGGGTAAGACAAACAATGTTGAGAGACGAATGATTAGTCGCGGTACCTTGGGTAAGAAAAAAAACTTCCTTGTTCATGTGTTGTCTCATATCTAAAGTTATCTACCCATTTTGACTTTGATATTAGGAAATGTTTGTGAATTACGTTTGTCTTCGATCTGAATTAAAGCTATCATTCACTCAGAGAATCTTTTTTTTTCTTACTTTCAAGAAATACAAATCATGTTCACAGAGGAATGATGAGTCACGGTACGTTGGGTAAGACCAATCATTTTAGAGACGAATGATTAGTCGCGGTACCTTGGATAAGACAAATGATGTTTAGAGACGAAAGATTAGTCGCGATACCTTTGGTAAGACAAATGATGTTTAGAGACGAATGATTAGTCGCGGTACCTTGGGTAAGACAAATCATGTTTAGAGACGAATGATACCTTTGGTACTAGTAGTCACTTGGGTAAGACAAATCATGTTTAGAGACGAATGCTTACTAGTAGTCACGGTACCTCGGGTAAGACAAATTATGTTTACAGACGAATGATTAGTTGCGTTACCTTGGGTAAGACAAATGATGTTTAGAAACGAAAGATTAGTCGCGGTACCTTGGGTAAGACAAATCATGTTTACAGACGAATGATTAGTTGCGGTACCTTGGATAAGACAAATTATGTTTAGATACGAATGATTAGTCGCAGTACCTTGCGTCAGACAAATCATGTTTATAGACGAATGATTAGTCGCGGTATTTTGGGTAAGATAAATCATGTTTAGAGACGCATGATTAGTTGCGGTACCTTTTGGTAAGACAAATAATGTTTAGAGACGAATGATTAGACGCGGTACCTTGGGTAAGAACAAAACTTCCTTGTACATGTGTTGTCTCATATCTAAAGTTAACTACCCATTTTGACTTTGATATTAGGAAATGTTTGTGAATTACGTTTGTCTTCTGAATTAAAGCTATCATTCACCCAGAGAATCTTTTTTTCTTACTTCCAAGAAATACAATCTGTAATAGAGACATTATATGTTGCATAATACCGAAAGTCGATTATGTTGAGAATTAAAACTACATATTCGTCATTGAGGGAATGTTTACTTTTGTTTCCATCAAATAAATTGAATTAGAAAAGAGAATTTACATTACATAACGTAAGGAAAACTGCAACTGTAAAACCTTCAATGAATGATTTATTTGAATTCAATGCCATGTTAATTACTATTTATTAGTCTTCTGTATCTTTACTAAATCTCAACTGCATGGTTTCAATATATGTTTTAAATTAATTGATTTAAAAACATTTGTAAATATAAACCAAAATAATGTAATTAGTTCTTGATCCTTTAAAACTTTCTTTAAATCGCAATGTAAACTGTTCACTTTTCTGCAAACGTTATTTATATTAGGGACGGGTTAGTATGAAAATACATTTATTTTCTAACCTGAATAGCAATTTTCTTGTCAATTCAAACTCTTTACTCGAATGGCATATTTGCACTTTTAACCCATTGTAAAAACGAAAATTCAATTAAGATTCTAAATCATTTGAAAAAATTATACGGCCCTTGATAAATGTTTGTTCAAAGTGAAATTGATCGACACTTGACACCATTCAAAAAAAAAAACAATACCAATTTATGATTTTCTCTTCACGTTAAACTTATCAATGAAATTAAATGATGCAGTATTCATTAATTAGTTTTCCTGATAAATATTTTTTTTAGTATTGACACATGCGTAACACACCCACTAAATGTTTGCAAAAATATGTTAGTTTTTATTGTTTTTCCTGTAATTATTTTGATTGATATTTTCTTTTTGAAATAGGAAATCATAGGGCATGAAAGTGGAGTATATACATGGTTTCACAAACACTTATTCTTTTACACTGAATTAATTGTAAATTGTAGTATCAAAAATACGTATGTTAACTGATGAGTTCAATCTCAATAAGATGTTGAGCAGTTCCTTCATATTCCAAAACAGTTTAAATTGACTTGTGAATTCAAATGAAAATGCAAAGTTGCAATAATTGAAATGTTCATTTGTAATATTGCCATGATGAAACGGATCAGTTCAATCATTTAAGAATGGGTTCATAATAGTAACATACGAATATTAATAACATCATGCATCAACGAAATGGATGATGGCAATATTCTCTGACTTTCAATCAACTAATAGCAATAAGAAACCCTTTCTAGTAAATGAACAAGTCATCCTTAATGTTAAAATTGTTTCTTATTTTTCATTCGAACACGTTTAATATCCCAAATGTAAACTCTTCTTTTGAACTCGATATATCAAAGAGTTAACACAAACACCGCTCCATGAACAGCAAGCAAATTGCATGGTCCAATTTGTTGACAGTTCCTAACAACGAGACTGTCACAAGGATTAAACAAAATTGGTACAATCATGCCCGAAAAGTATTTCAACATAACGTTTGGTACTTAAATTGATGACGTACGTACCATCAAAATAAAAAAAAAAAAAAAACTACCATCGATTTCATATTATTTTTATCGAATTATAGAACTTCAGGATTGCATTTTGTGATATTTTTATATTAACTATTAAGTGGTATACGGAGTTGAAATGCAATACGGTAAATCTGCTATTTGTGGAAGGAAAGCTCCCTTGTCGAAATATTAGCCCTTTCATCTGTTGAAAAAGTGAAAATTGACTGTCATAATTATCTCGTTTTTTTTCACGGATATTTTAGAGGGGGCTGCATATATATGCTTCAATAAGTCATTACGAAAACTTCCTTCTTCTTTAAACATCAGATATCTGTTTCTGAGAACAATGTAGCAATATACCGAATTAAAGAACATATAAAAAATGGTTACACCATTAGAGAAAGAAAGATGTTTAACTGCCCTTTAGAAGTAAGGCCATTTATGTCTCATTTACAAGTATTGAGAGAGAAAAAAATCAGTAAGCCATGATAATTGAATATCGAAAACAACCCAATTCAAATGGATTTCAAAAAGGCATGTTAGAAAATATCTAAGATGTACAACCATAAAAATTCAAATTTAATTTCCACAGAACTTCATATTAAAATAGATTTACTTTCTAAGAATTTACATTTTGTTATTTAATTTTCACATGATTCAGTTTTGATTTAGATTTCTCTACCATCTTAACTTTTTATCTATCTGCTTGGTTCTTTCTTTATTGGCTTCGAACATCTTAATTAAGTTCTAAACAAAATGCAATGTCCTAGGCTTGACGCCTAATGAATCATATGTTTACCGATAATTATGTTTCATTCTATTTGAAGTAATTCTGTTACATAGTTGATCAAGTTTTACAGTTCTGCTTGCACCAGAAATTATTTTATTTCAAAGCATTAATAATTTTAGTTATCTGCCGGAAGAAAATTTTAAGACTATAACAACTTCTTTGAAATTTCCTTCTCAAAATATTGGATTTTCGTCAATATATAAATCGCTATATTAGTTTGTTTTATTGTTTTGAACTATGGTTCAGTAAGCTTTGATCTAACATTTGGTACTATGAATGATTTATATTGACAAATAGATTTGAAGAAATTATTACAACCAACATGATAGAACGCTTAGCCACTTTAACATAAATATACTTTGACCTATTTTAACGTATTCAACTGAATATTCACAGATTAAAATGCAGTCATTATTAAATGATCGTAATACTATGATCATAGTTTTAGTACTAGTTGACATGACGTGAGAGACATTTTTTCCAACTATATATATGTATTTAATGTGAAAAGAATGGAATCATAACGAAAGAACATTGCAAAGTTTTCTTATTTAATCAAGCGGTCCTTCAAAAAGTTTGATTGCAGTATGTTTGCAGCAAGCCATATAAGGCCTTCTTCGGTAATGAAACAGATTAATATGCAAATATTTGCTGGATCTGTGATGAAATGTTGAAAGCTATTTTTATTCCCTGACAGCTTCCATATAAAAATAAGAAGATGTGGTATGACTACCAATGAGACAACTCTCCATCAGAGACCAAATGACATAGAAGTTTACAACTATAGGTCACAGTACAGCCTACAACAGCAAAACCAATACGGCATTAAAAGGCCCCGAAATGTACGTTTCGGCAATCAGTTTTATCGGCCGGTTGTTAGTATTACTATGTGCAATAATTGCGCTCCTTTAATACCAGAACTGTCCTTTGTCACGAATCAGTTTATTGCCAAACTCAATAAAGATCCGTCTAAATAACATTTATCAGAAAAAAACATAAATTACACTTATGGTTACTTTCGTGAAGTTTTGCTTTAAACTGAATCTAAATAAATGTAAAATGAACAGTAATTATACTGTTCTTTATTTGGTTATTTGTTTCACAAGGGAAACTCTTTCCTAAAATTTGCGGCAAACGAGACCATTTTTCGTTCCTAATAATTAAATTTCCTTTTTTGAACGCTTATCGTCCATTGTCGTAACGTTTTTTTTTCTACATACTTGATAGTAAATACAAGTAAATTGCATGTGTAATACAATCAATGGCAATCGTACTGTTTCAGTCCTTCGTGGTGATATCGATATCAGTCACGGTTTTAAAGACTTTATCAAATCCCTAATATGTATGACGTCATGTAATCGATATATGTAGATTTGTGTGTGTATAAATTGTCGAATTATACCTAAAGTAAGCTTCCCATACCCTTTGAAAAGGTTGACCTAAAACAGGTTCATAGATACAAAGATTTGATTAGTAAATTTGGCTGTACCTGAAGAAAACATTAAAAACGGTATTTCACATCCCAAACTTTACCGTAATATTGTACTCAAAGCGCGGAAATAACTATGTGATCCGTGTTAACTCATCGAACCTTTAAACAAACTTATTTGATTTTTTGATTTGATTTTTGGTGTTTTAACGCCACTTTTAAGCACCGCTTTTGGGCTATTTCGTGGCGGCCAGTTTTTATTGGTGAAGGAAACCGGAGTGCCCGGAGAAAACCACCGACCTTCAATAGGAAAACTGACAATCCTAGTCAATTAAGATTGGAGTCGAGTGCACCCGCACGAGCGGGGTTCGAACTCACAACCTCAGTGTTGACTGGCTAGTGATTACAGTAGTAACTTAGACCACTGGGCCACCGAGGCCCCAACAAACTTATTAGTAAAGGTTATCTTATTAATGTTGTTATAAGATCTTTGAATATTGTTTACATTGGCACTAACATCGTTTTTGTCATCAGCAAATTAAAACATATTCTTTTCGAATAGTTTTTTTTTGGATGTATAAATACACATCCTCGTTTATTTTCTATTTAGAGATTGCTTTATCTATATACATGATACATATATATTATAACGTTAAATCCTAACTATCCTACTGCCTGTCAATACTTTTATTTTGGCATCGCACAAGTCATGTCATCTTTGACTGTCCATGGCGTTTAAAGTACTAAATCCCTGGGATGTGTTTTAATTGATTTTAGTCTCTGATGCATGATTTTTAAGTCCCCCAAACGAAGTTTATGAAGACTTATTGTTTTTGTTCAGTTCTTATTCTTCTTCTTCTTCTCTTCCTCTTCTTCTTCCGCCGAACTTGTCCACATCCGTTCTCCAAAACCGCTGGTCAGATTAACTTAGGGTTTCACAATATGTTAGACTAACATGTCTAGTGGTGCAATCAGGGTTTTGTTTGTGCAAAAGGGTTTATAAAGGGGTACTTTGAGGGGCAAAAAGGAAGGAGGGGTTTACTATAGAACCCTATGAGATTTTATCTTTTTTCATTTTCAAATGATTATAACTTGAAAACAGTTAGACACAATCTTTATATTTGAAAATGTTCTAAATGATAAAGCACATTAAATGAAATAAAAGATTAGTCCTAAGGGGTAACCCCACCCCTGCCATTTGAGAAAGTTTTAATATCTTGTAAGTGGTCAAGATCCCCACCCCTAAAACATATATATTCTGGTTTGTCATGATAAAGCACATCAAATGAAATACAGGGTTAGTCCCGAGGGATCACCCCACCCCTGCCATTTGAGAAAGTTCTAATATCTTGTAAGCGGTCAAGATCCCCACCCCTAAACCATACATATTCTGGTTTGTCATGCCAAGATGATTTGAATGATAAACAGGGTTATTCCCCAAGGGTCATCCCGACCCCCTGCCATTTGAAAAAGTTTTAATATCTTTTAAGTGGTCAAAATCCCCACCCCTAAACCATATATGTTCTGGTTTGTCATGATAAAGCACATCAAATGAAATATAGGGTTAATCCCCAGAGGTCACCCACACCCGCTGCAGTTTGAGAAAGTTCTAATATCTTATAAGTGGTCAAGATCACCACCCCTAAACCATATATGTTTTGGTTTGTCATGCCAAGATGATCTGAATGATAAAAGGGTTAGTTCCCAGGAGTCATCCTGACCCCCTGCCATTTGAGAAAGTTCTAATATCTTGAAAGTGGTCCGGATCCCCACCCCTAAACCATGGTTTGTCATGCCAAGATGATTTAAATTATATACATGGTAAGACCCAAAGGGTCATCCCCACCCCCTGTCATTTGAATATGTTCGAATATCTTGTTAATTGTCGAAATCCCATCTAAACAATTTATATTCCTGTTTGTCATGTCATGAAGATTTGAATGATATATAGGAGAGGTCCCCAGGGGTTTCCCCCAACCCAAATGTTCTAATATTTTGTAAATGGTAGAGATCCCCACCCCAAAACCATATATATTCCTGTTCCGTCATTTCACGATGATTTGAAGGATCAGTCCCTAGGCGTCACTAATGCATATCACTTTACTGGACCAAACCAATTTGTACTGGACTTTGCCCAATGTCAGGCGACCATGGGAATGACGAATTATGGGAGCTTCGTTTGGGAGACTTCGTAACAGCATCCTGTTACAATCATTTCTTGTTTATTATTGTTTTTGGCTTTTATTTAGCTTTCAGTAACTGCGAGTACTCTCAAATCGTACTTTCGTGTTAATTTGACCTGTTGACACAATTTGTAATGCATTTCTGTTATTCAATGTTTACTTATTTTGGGTAATATCTCGTTTCACTATTTTTAATATGTACCACCTTTGATAAGTATTTAGTATGACGATAAATTTTCACTTCTGTACTCGTACTGTGAACAACAAATTTATTTATTTTGTAAAAAAATGTTTCCATACTCCTAACAACAAAATTATTATATCTAAAATTACCTGTGTACGTTACTTTATTTAACGCCATTTTGTCCCAGGTTAAAGTTGTCTTTTTGACATTGTTCTACATCTTTTTTTATTAATATTGTATTTATATTGTGTCATAGATCAAACTTATTCGTTCAGTGTATGTTAAATGTTTTTGTTTATATATCCTTTTGATCGATTTTAGCCATTTCAATTGATATTTTATAGTGTTGTCTCTTTATGTTACTCTACTGTTTCAGGTTAGGGTGAAGGTTGGCGCCTGTCAAAACGTTTAAACCCACTGCACTTGTATGCACCTGTCCTAAGTAAGGAGCCTTTTGTTCAGTGGTTGTCGTTTGTTGATGTGGTTCATAAGTGTTTCTCGTTTTTGTCGAGCCTTCGACTTTTGTCGAAAAAGCGAGACATAGCGATCCTACATTCCGTCGGCGTCGGCGGCGTCCACAAATATTCACTCTGTGGTTAAAGTTTTTGAAATTTTAATAACTTTCTTAAACTATCCTGGATTTCTACCAAACTTGGACAGAAGCTTGTTTATGATCATAAGATAATATCCAAAAGTAAATTTTGTAAAAAAAAAATTCCATTTTTTCCGTATTTTACTTATAAATGGACTTAGTTTTTCTGCCAGGAAACATAACATTCACTCTGTGGTTAAAGTTTTTGAAATTTTAATAACTTTCTTAAACTATCCTGGATTTCTACCAAACTTAAAAAGAAGCTTATTTATGATCATAAGATAGTATCCAGAAGAAAATTATGAAAAAAAAATAAATCATTTTTTCCGTATTTTACTTATAAATGGACTTAGTTTTTCTGCCAGGAAACATTACATTCACTCTGTGGTTAAAGTTTTTGAAATTTTAATAACTTTCTTAAATTATCCTGGATTTCTACCAAACTTGGAAAGAAGCTTGTTTATGATCATAAGATAGTATCCAGAAGTAAATTTTGAAAAAAAAAAAAAAAAAAAAATTTTTCCGTATTTTACTTATAAATGGACTTAGTTTTTCTGCCAGTTAACATTACATTCATTCTGTGGTTAAAGTTTTTAAAATTTTAATAACTTTCTTAAACTATCTTTGATTTGTACCAAACTTGGACAGAAGCTTGTTTATGATTAAAAGCTAGTAACTAGAAGGTAATTTTGTTAAAATGTTGTTCCATTTTTTCCGTATTTTACTTATAAATGGACTTAGTTTTTCTTCCAGTTAACATTACATACAGTCTGCAGTTTAAGTTTTTAAAACATTTATAAGATTCATAAACTATCCTGGATTTTTACCAAACTTGGACAGAAGCTACTTACAATCAAAAGATAGTATAGAGAGGAATATTTTTATTAATTTTTTTCCTCATTTTTGTTGAGCCTGCGATTAACAGCAAAAGTAGGCGAGACACTGGGTTCCGCGGAACCCTTACGAATTTTTTATATAGATTAGACCGTTGGTTTTCCTATTTGAATTGTTTTATACTAGTCATTTTGGCGCCCTTTATAGATTGCTGTTTGGTGTGAGCCAAGGCTCCGTGTTGAAGGCCGTACTTTGACTAATAAATGTTTACTTTTTACATATTGTGACTTGGATGGAGAGTTGTCTCATTTGCACTCATACCACATCTTCTTATTTATATTAACTTGTGTTTATATTTTCAAACGTTTAACATTTTTGACACTCCAAACATTTGATCTCAATTGTACCTGACGAAGGTCATTTCAGAAACATGTATGAATATGAGCTCGGAAATCGATATCATGTTTTTACCTATGAACGTCTTTTTTTCATTGGTTAATGGATGCCATTTTTATAGACCTTGTAACTGTATCCCGAACTTCTTTTATTCTCCCTTTTTTATAATTGACACCTGACAGAATTATGATTGTCGGATATATGTATTCCCAATTGTTATTTTTTTTTACTGAATCTCGAATCGAGTTGAGATGATGCAAGTATAGCAGAAGATTTTTTAGCCTGTTGAAACACCCGGTCTCGCTTTGTTTAGAATTCATGCGATTCCATCAGTTTTTTATGGTCTGTATTTTCAAAAGAATTAACGGGTTTTGAACATCGGTAAACTACTGTTATCTTGTATTTGTGCATTGTCTTGAAGGATGATATTGATAGATGTATAACGCTTAGTAATTTTTAAATTCAATGAGTACAAAGTCCATAATGAAACGTTCTCTCTTTTTCAGAAAAAATATTATGCAAATACACAGTCCGTATATTTACTATCAATATTTTTATTATCATTTTCAGGCATTTCATGAAAATAAGTAAGCAATGATGCAAAACTGTCTTAAATACTATGTTATTAAATACATCTACAAATTTCTGCCACAAAAAGATGTAGCCGCACACTGATAAGCGCTTTCGAAGGGAGATCTCCATTTCTTAAACTTCTTCTACTTAGAGTTGTGTCGTTTGTCACACTGTGATACAAATGTTTTATGTAGAACAACAATTTTCTTATTTACATAATAACATAGCTGATAATGTAATAAAACATTTCACATATCTTTATGTATTTTTTAAATGATATAAAGTATTGTATATAATAATTATTTTAACAATATCTTATAATTCGTAATTGATTGGCACTTCTATGTGTTTTAATATTTTAACATGTGGAGTAGGATCTACTAGTGCCACATGTGGAGCAGGATCTTCTTATCCTTTCCCTTTCGGAGCACCTTAGATCACCCCAGTTTTTGGTGGGGTTCGTGTTGCTCAGTCTTTAGTTTTCTATGTTGTGTTTATGTACTGTTGTTTGTCTGTAAGTCTTTTACTTTTTGCCATGGGCTTGTCAGTTTATTTTCTACTAATGAGTTTAAATGTCCCTTTGGTATCTTTCGCCTCTCTTCTTTAAGCTAATGATGTTTTACTCTTAGTTTTAATATACACTATGTTCTAGAACCTTGACACAAATTCCAAAAATTGGTTTACGTTTTCGAAGGTGTTGATGTCACAAACAACACCTACGTTTTTATGTACAATTTTAGAATTTGCATGACGAAAGAGTATCAAAATGAATTTCTGGTGAACAATATGACTTAAGTCATACCCAAAATGGAACCGATCTCGAACATTCCACTCGTCTTAGTTTAAGACTTTTTTTAGACTTGATGCTTGTCAATCGGGCTTCAAATTTGAGATTTGCATGGAATGAAAATGTTGGGTGTATTTCATCAATTTTCTTTCTCTCATTTTATCAATAGGTTCAGATTTCTTGATCTTGGTGTGTAATTTACACAAGAGAGTTTCAGTAAAACTACATTTGCGACCGTCAAATCCCCAATAAACGACGGTAACTCTTCAACTACAGTACTGTAACAGTTATTGCTTAATTGAACAGAAATTAAAGTAACTTCAAGGTTTATGGTCGTTGTTGATGGCCATTTGATGACGTGTAATTGTTCACATAACATAAACAGTACCAATATTACTACACCTGATACGCCTTTCGACAAAAACGTCTCTTCAGTGGTACTCGAGGCTGAAATATTTGAAAAAATCAAAACTTATACAAACATTGAAATGTTACATCCTGGTCCTTTGGTCGTTACGGGTTGTTGTCTCAATTGTTACATAACAAATATTATCATCTTTAAATTATATCAATGGTACAATGTTGAGTTATAGATGAAAGTTTCTGCCATAAGATTTGAAGGGAGTCTGTGTTTGCGCTGTTGTTTTGTTCGTAAAAGCGCTATGATAACACTATCAAAATAACCTCGATAAATGTCTTTTTCATTTTTTTGTAATCATAAAATGTGTCAATACTAATGCGGTATGTTTCATAATTTTGAATAATGGATACATCGTTTTTTTTAAATTGTATAATTCTAATCTTAGTGTGGTTGTCATCATGTGAAAAAATTCAGAAACATAATTCGAATTGAAATATTCTCTGTATAAACTTCGTGTAAATATTATTCAAGGCTGAAGAAATAAATCTTGGATTGGTGTCAGACAATTTACAATTGTCACTTTAACTGTCGCATTACTCCAATTCTCTCTTTGACAGGCTATACATTACAATTCGACAAAGACTGTCTAATAAAAATGAGGAAATATTAGAATAAGAACAGAAAAATCATAAATCTTCAATCGCTTGATTCTAAAATCGATGCATGAACTTCGCGGAAACGAACTTTCATAAAAATTTTCTTTTGCTTTTCTGTTTGCATTAAACGCGATTATGTTGAAATATTGTATTGTCGTGGTAGTGTGCTCACCTCGTGCGAGAGGTCGTTTGTTCGATCAACAGCCGGGTTTAATCAAAGGCTTGCTAATTAGTATTTGTTGCTTCTCTGCTAAACACGCGACATTTAGGAGTAAGGACAAAGACTGGTTCGCTTTGAGTTCGAATAATATGTCCTGATAGGGTGAAAACAAACACGTTAATTAAACCTTGCTTTTAAACAGTCGCTGATCGCATAAAGCTTTGAGAATGTGTTTCCGAACAGTTTTATCAATGACTTAGTGAGAAAAAAAAAAAAAATACAGCTCCGCGTAATGTATGCGTCTTCAGCTTCAAATTCCAAATTGTTGATTTCTACCAAACTATTTTATTTGGTACAGTTTTAAGAGTTGCAGTATAAAAATAACAACCATACATTTTAAGTTTTGTTCGACTCGAAACAGGATAGAAACTAGATGTTTCGGAATGACACAAATGACCCGCTAGCAAAAAAGCTTGAAGCCATTTTAGGAGTGGAAATTTGAGAATGAAAGTCCGTATAACTGTTATCTTCACGAAATTTTCATAGTCCAAAGCCCGTCATTTCGGCAAAAATCCGCGGAGCGGTACCAAGCGTAAACTAGATCTGTAACTCATCATAGTGGACTCACGTATTAAAAATAAGCTCAATATGTGAAGGCGTTTAGAAAAGTCCGTACTGTATAACTGTTCGCTGCGGAATGACGGATAAGGGTAAAAGTGGTGGGGCCATAAAAATCGGCGAAGCCTCGCATCAAATTTTGAGACAATGTAAAGTTAAGTTTTTGTAGCACTTCACGAATGTTGTCTCTCCAAGATCTGTTCAAATGCATTAGGTAAATTTCCTAACATAAAAATTGGTTTAAGACAAGTTTTTGTTCAAAATCTGTTTATTTTATCAGTCATGCACTGCTGGCAAGTTTTCTGGAACAAAGCGTAAATTTGCCCTGGTTCATTATTGTGGAAAATATAGTCGTTCTCGCTGAAATCGGCATGAGAAGTTATTAGAATATGTACTAGCACCACTGACGTTGGATGGGACCTGGGTGCACGAGTGGTCAAAGAAGATACACTTCTGTATCCAAAGCAGGTTGTTATTTCGAATCTCGCACGTTTGCAGGTGCGTTCGACTCCAATATTATTTGACTAGGATTTTCGGTATTCCAACAGAAGATCGGTTGTTCTCTCTCACTTCCTCCACAAATAAAAACTGACCGCCACGATATAGCCAATAGTGCTGAAAGTGGCGTTAAACACCAAAAATCAATCAATGATGACGTCTTATAAATCCACAATGCTTTTCAATATAAAAATGGTAGCATACACTTGAATTTATTACTTTGGGATACCATACGGCATATTTTGTGAACAAAAAAGGTAAAACTGTTTACACGGAGGAACAAGTGATCAGTATGCTCGAGTTTCTTATTGACAACATATTTGTTGAATTTGAGGTACACTTTTCAACAAATTATCTCTCCTTGCCAACCTCTTCTTATTTTCATATGAGTCGGAGTTCCTTCAGACACTTGTCAAAAACAAGAAGATCAAAGAAGCCAGATTATTTAACTTCACATTCAGATATATTGATGATGTTCTTTCCATTAATAATCCAAACTTTTCTGATTGGGTTCCATTGATATATCCTCCAGAACTAGAAATTAAAGAAACAACAGACACAACTTCCTCTGTCTCATTTTTAGACTTATACCTCGAATTTGACATAAGCGGTCATCTCGGTACCAGCATCTTTGACAAACGAGACGATTTTAATTTTAAAATTATCAATTTCCCCCACCTTTGTAGCAATATACCAAGTTCACCTGCATATGGGATATACATTTCCCAACTCATTCGGTATTCAAGAGCTTGCAGCTGCTACCCAGACTTTATAAAACGTCTCCAGTGTCTGAGCAGAAAGTTGATAAACCAGGGTTACGTCAAAGAACGTCTCGTCCTTTTTCTTAATAAGTTCATCGGAAGATACATGTACCAAGACATTGTTGATAAATATTCCGTATCAACTTCACACATAATACATGATGGTCTTGAAGTATAGATTCTAGGTACTGACGTTGTTTATCATTTTAATACGTGTTATAGTGTTCTTTTATTTAAGGAATGATTGCAATATTTTTCTGTCTATGACCAAATAACAAAATTCCATTTTTAAGGAGTAAATCATGAAAACACGTTGATGAAGTCACGATCACACGACAAAATTATGTCTATGAGCTGATAGTCAAAAACTTTCAGCCAATCAGAAGACGTGTTACATCCAAACTTAAATTATTTGTCTTTGTAAATTATTAACCTTTAATGTTTAGTCCCTTTTGGTAATATCCTTTTGGCGTGATTGGGTATTTATGCATCCCGCCAATGTGTTGTGCTGTGGTCATTTTTTTTCTTTTTGTATTCTTGTCTTTCATTTTGCTTATGTGCATTGTCTATATGTATATGTCATTTTGTTTTTCTTTGTTGACATATTTGTTTGTTTTATAGTGATTAAGATTATAACACAATGTTGACTGCTGTACCCTATTTTAAACATTTTACCTACAGTTTATGTCCTGTTTGTTTTGTTCATACATTGTTCATGTTGTTGTCAATATAATGGAATTTTATGCGACTGTCATACAAGTGAGATGTTTAGCTAGCTATAAAACCAGATTTAATCCACCATTTTCTACATAAGGAAATGCTTGTACCAAGTCAGAAATATGAATTTGTTTTCCATTCGTTTGACTGTTTGAGCTTTTGATTTTGCCATTTGATAAGGGACTTCTGTTTATTTGAGTTTTCCTTTGAGTTTTTGCTATTTTACTTTTTTTCATTATACCTTAGTTTTAGAATACATGTACATGATTCGACTAACATATGATATAAAATGCTAAGCAAGAAAATTGTGAGAAGAAACGAAAACTGTTTCTAAGTTTGGTTTAATGAAATAGAACGAATTATGATAAAGTCGTAATTTCTTATAGATTCAAACGTTTTGGTTTTGCGAAGTCTCACTCTGTGTGTTGATAGATAAAACAATATAGTAATTGCTAAGATGATTGATTGATTGTTGGTTGCTTAACGTCCAGTGGCAAATATTTCATGCATGTTCAGGACGAGAACAAATTAACAATTAATACAATAGGTAGGTACTGTAATTGAGGCCGTCCGGGATGACGATCAGGGAAATTTGGACTGCCACTGGAAAATGAGGATATAGTGGATAGGGACAGAAATTTGGCCTTGCAACAGGCCATCTACGGACCCCTCAAAGAGTTGTTGCAAATGTTCTTAACGTGCAGAGAGCATGGCACTCTCTCTACACGAGACATCGGATTTAACGTCCCCATTCTGACCGGACGTTGCTGCGTACTTGATACGTCCCGCACAACCAAACGGACGCCCCACTTTGTCAAGGGTTTTACTACCGGACGGAAGAGGACCTGGAAGGACCATATTTCTATTCCCAAGTCACCCTTTTCAATTTTCGAAAAAATGAAATATACTATTAATGGGGCACATAATTTTTCATGCATATTAAGGACCAGAATATTAACATTAAAGCTAATAGGTAGAACCAAAGAAGCAAAGTGGGTCTACTTTGATAAAAGGCGAGAAATTTATAATGTCACTGGGAAATGTTATTTGACAGCAGGACGCTAACGAACCCTCAAAGAGTTATTCAAAGTTTTCAAACCGTTCAGATAACTGTGGTAGTCTTTTATACGAGTATTTTGATTTAACGTCCTATTGCGATCGGACGTGGCTCTATATGTAAATATCCCACTTGGCAAAACGAGCGACCACTCAGCATGGATTTTACTGTCTGACTAGAGAAGTCCGTAACTATATTTCTATTCCCCAGTCAACCCTAAGATAATTTTAGATTGCCCACTAATTGATTTGTTAATAAAATGAGGAAATATTAGAATAAGAACAGAAAATCATAAATCTTCAATCGCTTGATTCTAAAATCGATGCATGAACTCGCGGAAACGAACTTTCATAAAATTTTCTTTTGCTTTTCTGTTTGCATTAAACGCGATCATGTTGAAATATTGTATTGTCGTGGTAGTGTGCTCACATCGTGCGAGAGGTCGTTTGTCCGATCAACAGCCGGGTTTAATCAAAGGCTTGCTAATTAGTATTTGTTGCTTCTCTGCTAAACACGCGACATTTAGGAGTAAGGACAAAGACTGGTTCGCTTTGAGTTCGAATAATATGTCCTGATAGGGTGAAAACAAACACGTTAATTAAACCTTGCTTTTAAACAGTCGCTGATCGCATAAAGCTTTGAGAATGTGTTTCCGAACAGTTTTATCAATGACTTAGTGAGAAAAAAAAAAAAAAATACAGCTCCGCGTAATGTATGCGTCTTCAGCTTCAAATTCCAAATTGTTGATTTCTACCCAAACTATTTTATTTGGTACAGTTTTAAGAGTTGCAGTATAAAAATAACAACCATACATTTTAAGTTTTGTTCGACTCGAAACAGGATAGAAACTAGATGTTTCGGAATGACACAAATGGCCCGCTAGCAAAAAAAGCTTGAAGCCATTTTTAGGAGTGGAAATTTGAGAATGAAAGTCCGTATAACTGTTATCTTCACGAAATTTTCATAGTCCAAAGCCCGTCATTTCGGCAAAAATCCGCGGAGCGGTACCAAGCGTAAACTAGATCTGTAACTCATCATAGTGGACTCACGTATTAAAAATAAGCTCAATATGTGAAGGCGTTTAGAAAAGTCCGTACTGTATAACTGTTCGCTGCGGAATGACGGATAAGGGTAAAAGTGGTGGGGCCATAAAAATCGGCGAAGCCTCGCATCAAATTTTGAGACAATGTAAAGTTAAGTTTTGTAGCACTTCACGAATGTTGTCTCCAAGATCTGTTCAAATGCATTAGGTAAATTTCCTAACATAAAATTGGTTTAAGACAAGTTTTGTTCAAAATCTGTTTATTTTATCAGTCATGCACTGCTGGCAAGTTTTCTGGAACAAAGCGTAAATTTGCCCTGGTTCATTATTGTGGAAAATATAGTCGTTCTCGCTGAAATCGGCATGAGAAGTTATTAGAATATGTACTAGCACCACTGACGTTGGATGGGACCTGGGTGCACGAGTGGTCAAAGAAGATACACTTCTGTATCCAAAGCAGGTTGTTATTTCGAATCTCGCACGTTTGCAGGTGCGTTCGACTCCAATATTATTTGACTAGGATTTTCGGTATTCCAACAGAAGATCGGTTGTTCTCTCTCACTTCCTCCACAAATAAAAACTGACCGCCACGATATAGCCAATAGTGCTGAAAGTGGCGTTAAACACCAAAAATCAATCAATGATGACGTCTTATAAATCCACAATGCTTTTCAATATAAAAATGGTAGCATACACTTGAATTTATTACTTTGGGATACCATACGGCATATTTTGTGAACAAAAAAGGTAAAACTGTTTACACGGAGGAACAAGTGATCAGTATGCTCGAGTTTCTTATTGACAACATATTTGTTGAATTTGGAGGTAGACTTTTTCAACAAATTATCTCTCCTTGCCAACCTCTTCTTATTTTCATATGAGTCGGAGTTCCTTCAGACACTTGTCAAAAACAAGAAGATCAAAGAAGCCAGATTATTTAACTTCACATTCAGATATATTGATGATGTTCTTTCCATTAATAATCCAAACTTTTCTGATTGGGTTCCATTGATATATCCTCCAGAACTAGAAATTAAAGAAACAACAGACACAACTTCCTCTGTCTCATTTTTAGACTTATACCTCGAATTTGACATAAGCGGTCATCTCGGTACCAGCATCTTTGACAAACGAGACGATTTTAATTTTAAAATTATCAATTTCCCCCACCTTTGTAGCAATATACCAAGTTCACCTGCATATGGGATATACATTTCCCAACTCATTCGGTATTCAAGAGCTTGCAGCTGCTACCCAGACTTTATAAAACGTCTCCAGTGTCTGAGCAGAAAGTTGATAAACCAGGGTTACGTCAAAGAACGTCTCGTCCTTTTTCTTAATAAGTTCATCGGAAGATACATGTACCAAGACATTGTTGATAAATATTCCGTATCAACTTCACACATAATACATGATGGTCTTGAAGTATAGATTCTAGGTACTGACGTTGTTTATCATTTTAATACGTGTTATAGTGTTCTTTTATTTAAGGAATGATTGCAATATTTTTTCTGTCTATGACCAAATAACAAAATTCCATTTTTTAAGGAGTAAATCATGAAAACACGTTGATGAAGTCACGATCACACGACAAAATTATGTCTATGAGCTGATAGTCAAAAACCTTTCAGCCAATCAGAAGACGTGTTACATCCAAACTTAAATTATTTGTCTTTGTAAATTATTAACCTTTGCTGTTTAGTCCCTTTTTGGTAATATCCTTTTGGCGTGGTTGGGTACTTATGCATCCCGCCAATGTGTTGTGCTGTGGTCATTTTTTTTTTCTTTTTTGTATTCTTGTCTTTCATTTTGCTTATGTGCATTGTCTATATGTCATTTTGTTTTTCTTTGTTGACATATTTGTTTGTTTTTATAGTGATTAAGATTATAACACAATGTTGACTGCTGTACCCCTATTTTAAACATTTTTACCTACAGTTTATGTCCTGTTTGTTTTGTTCATACATTGTTCATGTTGTTGTCAATATAATGGAATTTTATGCGACTGTCATACAAGTGAGATGTTTAGCTAGCTATAAAACCAGATTTAATCCACCATTTTCTACATAAGGAAATGCTTGTACCAAGTCAGAAATATGACAGTTGTTTTCCATTCGTTTGACTGTTTGAGCTTTTGATTTTGCCATTTGATAAGGGACTTCTGTTTATTTGAATTTTTCCTTTGAGTTCGGTTTTTTTGCTATTTTACTTTTTTTTCATTATACCTTAGATTTAGAATACATGTACATGATTCGACTAACATATGATATAAAATGCTAAGCAAGAAAATTGTGAGAAGAAACGAAAACTGTTTCTTAGTTTGGTTTAATGAAATAGAACGAATTATGATAAAGTCGTAATTTCTTATAGATTCAAACGTTTTGGTTTTTGCAAAGTCTCACTCTGTGTGTTGGTAGATAAAACAATATAGTAATTGCTAAGATGATTGATTGATTGTTGGTTGCTTAACGTCCAGTGGCAAATATTTCATGCATGTTCAGGACGAGAACAAATTAACAATTAATACAATAGGTAGGTACTGTAATTGAGGCCGTCCGGGATGACGATCAGGGAAATTTGGACTGCCACTGGAAAATGAGGATATAGTGGATAGGGACAGAAATTTGGCCTTGCAACAGGCCATCTACGGACCCCTCAAAGAGTTGTTGCAAATGTTCTTAACGTGCAGAGAGCATGGCACTCTCTCTACACGAGACATCGGATTTAACGTCCCCATTCTGACCGGACGTTGCTGCGTACTTGATACGTCCCGCACAACCAAACGGACGCCCCACTTTGTCAAGGGTTTTACTACCGGACGGAAGAGGACCTGGAAGGACCATATTTCTATTCCCAAGTCACCCTTTTCAATTTTCGAAAAATGAAATATACTATTAATGGGGCACATAATTTTTCATGCATATTAAGGACCAGAATATTAACATTAAAGCTAATAGGTAGAACCAAAGAAGCAAAGTGGGTCGACCTTGATAAAAGGCGAGAAATTTATAATGTCACTGGGGAATGTTATTTGACAGCAGGACGCTAATGAACCCTCAAAGAGTTATTCAAAGTTTTCAAACCGTTCAGATAACTGTGGTAGTCTTTTTATACGAGTATTTTGATTTAACGTCCTATTGCGATCGGACGTGGCTCTATATGTAAATATCCCACTTGGCAAAACGAGCGACCACTCAGCATGGATTTTACTGTCTGACTAGAGAAGTCCGTAACTATATTTCTATTCCCCAGTCAACCCTAAGATAATTTTAGATTGCCCACTAATTGATTTGTCGGTTTTAATATACTCTGTATTAAAATGGCAACACAAAATAATGGTTAATTCATGTTTTACATATCATTTTATGTTTGTCCGTAAATCTATTGGTTTTCTTGATAGTTGAGACAAAGTTTTTCATTTGAGTCTTATATTCAGGTGAACCTTTATTGTTCATCATTTGTGGATACAAATTCCCCAACAGGGATAAAAGAATATCAAAACTTATCAATCAAAAAAACCTATACAAAACAAGTACATTATCTTGGGAAATTTAAGATGAAACAACACAGAATAAATGTTGTTTCTTTATCTCTTCGTGCAAAATATGAATAATGTTAGCTTTAATTTTATGAAGTATTCAAGACACTTACCCGAGAGATCAATGTCAAACAATGAAATATTATACTTAGCAGGACTGACATGAAATACAACAAATATAAGCACCACTTGGTGTTCCACAACCTACTTTTACAAGTTATATCTTGCCGATCACACCAGTCAATCAAATTATTCTGGTCCAGAATGTATTTATAATTCAATTCTATCATTACTTATTAAAGTTACAGTACATTATAACAAGCTATATACTAGTGAAACACAAAGTATTCGGCTATTATTATTTCAGCTCGCCTGAACAGTAAAAACGTATCTTATTACAGTTGCCGTCTTTTTTTAAATCACTGCGACATTTACAAACCCACATACAAGTTTGGATATCAAATTAAGTGATGTACATGGCTAGGACATTTTTGTAATTATTTCTGAAGTAACTGAAGCAGTAGTTATGAGTCTCCAGGATTTTGAAGAGCGAAGATTTAATTTTTCGAGGAGATTTTCACACGTGTTAACATGACAATATCATATAAATCTAAGGACATCTTTTTTTTAATTTCTGATATATGTTGTCAACACTTGAAAGGTTATTCCAATAGTTAAACATTATCTTATTTTAGGAACTTGCCAACACGAAAGCCAATAGCAGGTTTGAAGATATTAAGCTAAATGTTGGCATATTTCAATGCGTTATTTTGTCATCAATCTTTCCGTTTTAGAACGGCGGAGTTCCTCTAACCGCGGTCCATGTTGTACATATTTCACAACTTGTACTGTTTGCTTGATATATTCTTATTATTCCAATGAAGCCAACTTTCATGAATGTTTCCTTGAACTTACACAAAAGATGTCATGGTTACATATACCACAATCTATTGAATACTTTAAACAAGATCAGAACCTTATCTATTAACAAACATTTTCTAGTACAAAAGACGGTATTTCTCATCCTACCTTTCAATGTATTGTAGTAAACAATTAGTCCTATCTAAACTCCGGAAATTTCTGATATCTTTCAACAGCAAGAGTTACAAGCGTAATAGACTCACTGATTCATAAACAAATCATGGTTTAAATACTTGCTGCAGTCTCGCTGTACTGGTCCATACTGCCAATTTCAATTAAATTTTATGAGTTTTAATGAAACCTGTTAGGATCGTTGTTTCGAATTTTTTTCTCTTGACAAATTCCAACCAACGACTGTTGCTACTTTAGCACATTTTGACCCTGCTTTCCAAGTTATGCTCCGTTTTTAGTTTCTTTGTTCAAGGTATTGGTCATCTTGTGGTACATGTAGCTGCACTGCGCAGGTCTTTCATTGTGTGCTTTATTACGACATATGGTCTAAATAGACAAAAAGGAAGAGGAATGGGTTAACCCTATCACATTTATTGTCGGTATCAGGTAAGGCTATCTTGACCATTTACTGTTCGTTGTTGTATCATTCAAATTTTGATTACATTTAAAGGATTTAAATTATGAAATCTCCCTCATGCAAAGCTATGATTCCTTGCCCGTCTTTGAATATACTGTTTGTCCGGTATTTTTTGTTTTTTGTTTTATCAGCTCTTAAAATTGTGTACAAGTTGTGGATGTTAAAACATTTTGGTCACGAGCATCACCAGAGAGACGTTGACTGTCTAAATGCACATCTGGTGCAGAAAAAATCGGTACCGTTTATGTAATACAAGAAAAAAGTTTTATTCGGTTTATCATTGCAGTTCCTTTTTTTTTTACTTTTCAATATTACGACATAACAATAACGCTTTAGCATGCAGCCAAACTGAAAGATTTCGTTAAAATGAAAATAGCTTTATATTCTCTAAAGTCTTTTCATGACAGATAAGTCAGTATATTTAACTTTGATTTACATTGAGTAAACAATTCAATTAGTTGTTTTAATTCATTCTTTAAACGAAGCAAATGTCCAGTTTACTATAATTTTATAATTGCAGACAAAAATAAATAGTAAGAGACAAACATAATTTGTTAAAGCAAACAGAAATGTATCCCAAATGCTGAAATACATTACTAAAGAAAGCTTAAACTAATTATATAATACAGTTTATTTCAATTTATTTTCTTTAGACAAGGATATTATATTGAGTAATGTAATAAACAGATACCATCTAAATTCGGTCAGTGAGCTAGACCCGTGATGTCTATGTATTTGGTTACAGTATCTAGACAATTCGTCGACAGTTCCATTAATTGTGGTCCATTGTCTTCAACATACGGTCAAATATTCTCTGAATTATTGCAATTTAAAAAAAAATATTTCAAAACAACAGTCTCTTACGAAAATGTTTGACTGAATTTATTCAAGTTGGACTTTAGAGAAGGACTGAAAAGCATTCAAATTGACAGACCACTTAAATATAGGAACAACAATCTCAGTATCTATCGAAAAAAGTAATCATTTGATATAGTAAAAAGGGAAGATATAAAATCACTAAAGTATCCATCGAGATTCAATATCTAAAGTTTGAAGTTTGAGATTCAATATAAATTTTATTTGAATTCAAAATCCAATATTCAAAGTAGCCAATCAGAAGAAAGCTTTTATGTTGTGAAGGTGCAAAACCGGCGAAATGTCTTTTAACAAAGTAAAGTTCAATATATTAAATAAAATGTTGCTACATGTGCAGTAACAAAAATGTAAGTAAGGACAATGACCTTCTCATTAATATAATAAAAAACTTACATGAAATCTTTATTTTAACAACGTTTTGGTCGTCTTTACATAAAACAATGGCGACTTTTAACCTTGGAAACGAGGAAAGATGTTCAAGTCTAATTTTCTTTTATTTGACGTGATTTGTCTATAACGAAACAGGAGACATATGACATCATCGTGGTTTTATTCAATTAGACAAGAAGACAGAATTGAGAATGGAAACGGTGAGTGTGTTAAAAGGACAACAACGCGACCAAAGAGCAGAAAACAGCCCAAAGCCACCAATGGGTCTTCAACGCAGCAAGAAAATCCCGTACCCGGAGTCGGGCTTCAGCTGGCCTCTAATGTTTATGTTAACAGCATATTTCTTAGCGACAACATAACATTACTTAACATTAACTTAGAACAAATGTGTTTATAAAAGTAAATTATAAAAAATATGTTCGTTTTAGTAATGATGTGTACCCCAAGTGGTCAATATTTCACAAGGGATCGAAATGTGTCCCCGGTATCACAGAATTGTGTCTTCAAACCAACGAAATATCACTTGATTGTCTTCTTCGTATCTCCTCCCATTAGTTGATAGACGTGTTTATCAGTACCTGCAAAATATTTTGATAAATTCTCTTTTATTTATCCAGATTTTTTTTTAAAGAAATTGAACCACCTGCACTTGAACTTTTCATTTCAGTGTCAATAGATGTTGTTGCTTATTTCTTTTTTTTTTATATTTCCTGATTTTATATGTCAAGGCAATCACCATACCAGAATGTTTAAATTCTCCTTTTCTTATGTTACTTGTAACTTGTAACTGCTGTTTATTCAACTACTAATGATATACTACACATTTAATCAGCTAAATATTTACTTGAATAGCATTAAAAGTTAACATTGTGTCTGGCTTCCTCAATATCATTAAATTATCTGAAATTATCGAAGTACTCGTCCTGCTCATATACATTTGTAGGTAGAGCATAAACTTGTCCCTTTAAAACAGTAACTGTAGAGTAATCTGAAATTTTGCCTTCAGTATGTGTATCATTATATGTTTCTTTTGAAAACTATATTATTTCTGGAAATTGTGAATTTTAAACGTTAAACCCTTCAACATTTTTTTACGTCGTGTATTGATATTATTGAGATACACTTGTACCACATAAGCAACTGAACGTTCTAAGCACAACAACAGCATAACACCACAGAATAAATCACTAGC
Organism: Mytilus coruscus; assembly: GCA_017311375.1. Lineage (NCBI taxonomy): Eukaryota > Metazoa > Mollusca > Bivalvia > Mytilida > Mytilidae > Mytilus > Mytilus coruscus. Next base: position 60,487,560 of record CM029602.1, on the reverse strand, counting down.
TATGTATATTGAAACTAAAAATGGCGTACTTTTTACTTATCTTAAGCAGCACGACGAGTGCTAGTAGTGGAACAGGCACGGCTAACTCTCGAGCATCATACGAGTTTGGTTCCAATTACCTCATTCATTTCCACGGAACAGTTTCTTTACGTGGTCATATTTAGACATAATTTTATGTTGAACAATAGCTATCGTTCATGCCACAAGATCAACATGTCAATGTTATTTTTAGTCTCTCAATCTAAAAACTTTGCAACTTGATTACGCTTGTATATCAAACAAGATAAAAATAGATGAATGAGATTCAATTGATGACCCTTTTCAGAACCTTTCTAAAAAGCACAAAATGAATCTTAATATTGTCTTTTTATCTGTCTGGAGTACCTGAGAGGTCCGTGTAACACTTATCAATTCAAAATTTCAAAAAGTTTTCAAATTTTAATTTTTTTGTTTTTTTTATCAAAGTTTTAAAATATCAAAAATTCCAAATTTTTTATTCTTTTTAAATTTTGAAAATGTCACCAAATAATTAAGATTTTAAAATTATAAACTTCCTTTTAAAATTTAATAGTTTAGATATTTAAGCAAAACTAAAGAAAATTAAACAAAAGAAAAAAACAAAAGCAAACGAAACGAAACAATACGAAATAAACATGTTTAATTATCAATCAAGGTAAAAAATAAAACAAGAGGCAGACGGGCATCAAAGCCGAGAAAATTGAATAATACAAATAAATATTTCTAAAGAGCGGAGACTTAATTTAAAAAAAGAAACACTGTGATTATGGTCATTCTTAAGAAGGAATAAAGAAAGAACAAATTAAAAGAGTTGAATCATTTTTAATTGCAAAAACAATATTTAAGGAAAGGCTTTATTTCTTTAAACAAATCGGACATCACATGATATATCAATATCCTGAAATTTTTAAAGTAACTATTTAAAAAAAAAAAACATAATTCCCGAACCTATTTCAAACTTTCCGATAATTTATTTAGAACTATTTAGTTATCACAATCAATCAAAAGATAACAGCGAATTTCGAATTTATTGGTCGTAATGAACAAAAGGAATTCTAGATTGGAAAGTCTACTCCCATTTAACAAACGTCACTTGCTTGATAAAGCGCCCATCAATTTAGGATAACAGTGAAAACTGACCAACTCGCAGTAAGTCGAATAATGTGGTAAGATTGAGTATGTAAATATGTATGTTAAGCAATAATGATTCAACCAAAATGGTTAAATAAAGTTGAATTCCCTCAAATTTGAAGTCAGATTTTTTATTTTGCTTTTCGGCTTCTTACTATCTGCATCCATATCGGCCGATAGAATCATTGAACGATCATCTTTAGTCTTTTATCGATTTATGACGATCATATATAGCCTTTTATTATTGATTTCAAGTCCAAGTATTGGCACGGTAGCTGAAATACCGAATCAGTGGTGTCGCAATGAACGTAGCCTCAAATGTGGGGAAGTTGTGGATTGGATTTGTTTTTATATAAGTATCTGCTTTACATGCTGTCTTTAAGATTTAAACCAATTATTAGAAGCTTGGGGCCAGGATAATACTCAGAGGTAGACCATTTATATCAAACTCAGCGTGATAGTCTTCTGAAAGTTAAATGAATTCATACCACATAAACATATCACATAAACATTTCAGTCTGAATATCCATGCAATAGTTGCCGCTGTACATAAAGCGCCATTCTATCCATATGAGCTGTGGGCATTTTGATTTATGCGTGCCCTTAGTTTTCATTACATGACCAACACCATGCAATGTTAATGATAATGAAATATTTGTTTGTGTTGTCATAAGTTTGTGTATGTGATGTTTTCTCTCTCTTGGAGAAGCTTGTCCAATTTATTATATTAAAAAAAAAAAAACACATTGTTAACAAAACCGCAATTTAAATGATATGTTTCATAAGTTCATATCACCGATACACATTTTAGAAAGTTGAAGTGACCAATTTTAATGGTAAATTATTTTATTATACTTCACGTCAAAATGCCAGATTTTGATTGGTTAATACGAGGGAGACAATTTACTCTATCCCATGGCAAATACTCTATTACCCTTCACAGAGACGCTTGCTCGAGTTTGTGCTTTAATAAATACGGATGTTATGTACAAGACGACATAGTTTATTACTTTGAACTTGAAATTAAATAGACAGTAATAACAGAACATTCAGTATAATAAATTAAATAACACATATCTGAGAGGGTGATAGAGCAGATTTTTACCCCTCGAAGAGACATTGTAAATCTTGGCTTCGCCTCAGTTGGCAATGTTTTCTCGGGGTAACAATTTGCTCTATCACTCTCTCAGCTATTTATTATATATATATTGGTTATTTTTGTCATATATACTTTACCTTTGTTGATTTAGCATAATTTTGGTCGTTGGTTGTCTTATTTTATTATGTCATGTAAAACTATAGGTAAAGTGTCCGGCTGAGATATTGTATTTTCGAGTGATATTAAATGCAATCAGATCGATTAACTGCTATTTTGCAAGTTTAATGATTTATTCCTGACTGTTCATCTTATTCCGAATGCTATAAATATTTAAGGCAAAAACTATTTCCTTGAATTTAACTTAAAATTTAGCGTTTTGAATTGGCCTGGTTTTTCGAGAGCAAATTTTAAAACGTCCTAGTTTTTTAACAAATGGGCCGGTTTTTTTTAAAGAAAACATATGAATACGAAAGAAGGCATACTTTGCATTAAAAACTTTTTTTTCTAGATTTCAACTGTTATCTATAGTTAAGAACAATACTATATATTCCCATGAAGTCACTTAATATATTTCAATATTGATCAAATTTAACCTTTTTCGATTTAATGTTAATTTTCTGTACTGAAAATATTTTACAATAACCTTGCAGTATTACGATATATAAGAAATCTCTGGGTGCTTTTAAAACGGTCTTTAGCACCGAATACAAGGGATTCATAGTCTTTTCAATTCAATCTCATGCTAACTTTGTATTTACAGTCAATAATAAAATTATTGATACATATTACAGAGGCGAACTCATGAGTTTTAAAAATAGCAATAAGTAAACTTTGGAATAGCAGTGAAAAATCAGTAAAAAATAATATAAAAACAAATTTTCTAACAAAAGAGAACTCTCCACAATAAATTAGACCACAGTAACAAAAAAAACCTTTATCCGCCCATGTACTATTTCCCGTTGACAATACCATTTGAAGTGAATGGAATATCCAATAAAAATTGAAACAACACTTGACTGCATACGTCCGAAGCGCTTTTCTGTATTTACCTACATCCGGAACGCTCAAAGCAGAATATTTGAAAGCCAAGTAAATATAAGAACCGAAACAATTGAAGAGGTGTATTGCCAAAAGGGACATTAAAAATAGCAAATTTCATCTAAGGGAAACTTTGTCCGAGGGAGTTGAAACTTGAGTTTTTTTTATGATTTATATATAAACGGCCTATTTTAAATGATTGATTGTTGGTTGCCATGCATGTTCAGGAAGGTAACAAATTAACAATGAATAGAATAGGTAGGTCCTGCAATAGAGTTCGTTCAAGATGAAGATCAACAAATTTAGATCGCCACTTGGAAATGAGGGTATATTGGCTAGGAAACGTTGCAATCAACGAACCACTCAAAGAGTTGTTACGGTTCGTAACGTGCAGAGAGCGTGGTACTATCTCTACACACTCCATTCTGACTAGACATGGCTGCGAACTTGTATTTTGCTCAAAGTTGATTGTCGCACGATAACTTACAAAAGTGCAAATAACAAATACGGAACTATCCCTTATTTCAAAAATCGAATGTTCTGTTTCCTTTTATTCGCTGTCTAAAAATAGCAGTAATCACAAAGTCGACAAGTAATTTCAGAATATTGTTCATTTACTTAGAGAATCAAAGTGTGTCAAAATCAGATCTTACTAATATTGTTTTAGCCTTAAAGAAACATATTTCTCTTTTTCACCCTGTAGATCAAACAAAGGAGGGACGAAAGATAACCGAGGGACATTCAAACTCATATGTCGAAAATAAACAGACAACGCCATGGCTAAAAAAGAAAAAGACCAGTAGACCAACAATAGTACACAAAACACAACATAGAAAACTAAAGACAGAGCAACACGAACCCCACCAAAAACTTGGGGTGATCTCAGGTGCTCCGGAAGGGTAAGCAGATCCTGCTCCACATGTGGCACCCGTCGTGTTCTCATGTTATTACAAACCCGGTAATAAATAATTCGGTAGGTCACAAGTTAGCCTCTTGTTTTATAATTTTTATTATATTTAGTTTTTCAGAAAATATTGTTTTCGTTTTGATTTGTTTTGGTAAATTTCATTTCGTTTCCTTCCATTCTTATTCCGTTTCGCACTTGTAACAGGTATCCACATTTTAGTCCTTTCCCCCTTTCCTATATTTTAATCAAAAATAAAAAATTCAAACTTTTAAAAAGCGAAATGATCAAAACTGTACGTTCAGTTTAGTATTTTTATAGTTTGCTTAAATATCTAAGCTATTAAATTTTAAAACGAAGTTTATAATTTTAAAATTTTAATTATTTGGTGAAATTTTGATATTTTAAAACTTTGATCAAAAATCCAAAAAACTAAAATTTGAAAACTTTTTGAAATTTTGAATTGATAAGTGTAACACGGACCCTGAGATCCTCCCGCTTTTGGTGGTTCGTGTTGCTTTGTTTTTTTTTTTTTTTTTAGTTTTATGTGTAGTGTTTTATTATAGATTGTTGTTTGCCTTTTCGGATTTTTTTTTTTTTGCCACGGTGTTGTCTTGTTTTTCTACAACTTGTGATTTTATTTTATTGTCCCTTTGGTATCTTTTGGTTGCTCCATTTTAATTCAAAGCCAGATTTGAAGATGTGATTTCGCTGTCCTTTATCAATACACAGTACGCGAATATAATATCACTCTATAACTTTTGAATACGAAATGTTGACCAAGGCAATAAACATTTTTCTATACTGTTATAGCATGTGAAAATAGCTAGCAAATACGTAATGCGGAGGAATAGGTCTGGATTATTTAAGTGCCTCTTGCGTCTAATAACTTCTTTAATTGGATGTATTTATTCCCCATTTGTGAAATAAAGAAATGTATTTTTCTCCTTTGGTATTAATAAAATTTGCTTGATCTTTCATAGAAGGAAAATGAAACATTAAGAAATTATTACCATTATGTGCAGACATACAATTGTCTCCATCGAGATTCTATCTTGACAATATTTATGTAGCTTTATCTCAAATACCATAAAGTTCATAACGACAGAAATAGTTCATTGCTTGGTGTGTTTAGATCGGAAGTTATGTCTCAAAACAAGTAAATTATCAAGCAAAATCTATTTAACTAATCCATAAATAAAAAACAGTTGACCAAATATGACAAGATAAAATACGGATGACCGATAAGAAATTTAGCCACTGAGGATATTTCAGTATTATGTATTTAATTTAATGGAACTGCTGTGAACCGTTAAAAAAGATTAAAATGTCAAGTGTTATCTGCATTCAATATTTAAATCAAAATCAAATTTACCGAAAATTTTGTCAAGAACAACTTAAAACGCGAAAATAAGTTTCACTTCTTCATTTATACATTTTTTTGGTGCAATGAATATAAGTTGTCCCTATGTAAATTGAAGTTTACAAGATGCGAACATAGTAATGCCTTCTGGAAAAAAGCTTTCATTGTAATCTGTGGCCAGAAGCGGGAAAATTGCTGCCGAACAAAGCTGAACGTTTGCCGCAGATGTTACAGGAAAATATATGGGTCTCAATCCTACATGTATCACAGTGACTATAAAATAGAGGTTACTCGTAAAAAAATGAGTAACTATCATGTATAGTTATTACATTGACAATCAAAGCACATCTCCTTTTTATACGAAATACGTATTAAGTTGTCAAGAATGGCTGCTGCGGTTTTGGTGTTATTTCCTCGTTTAAACTTTTTCAAACTAGTATCAATTTATCTTAAAGCCATCGAAACAAAACAAAAATTGACCGAATACTGCAGTCTTCATAACGAACTATAGAAGTTTGTTTTTTTGTCTTTGTTTATTGAAAATGTGCACAAAACGTAAAGTCATCAAATTCACTCATCAGATTAAGAATATTGTGTAGAGCAAATAAACATATCTGTTTGCTTATCTCTTCTGTTTCATGACTAGTTTAGTTCACTTGCCATGATAAATTAAATTTTGTTAATAAGAAAATTGGACTTTATTTCAAAATCTATAATAACAGCATTCCTATTACAGCTCTCAATTCATAACAATTATCATGTAGAAAAGAAAAATAGGTTAAGAAATTCAAACACTGAAAAAGATGCATACTTTTTAGACCGTTATTGCTTTTTCGCTTTATGCATTACTCATCTTTATACATTCGAAAACTTGTGTGTTACGTTGTATTATGAAAATTGAAACAGACTGTCTCGTTTGAATTCAATGCACAATGAGTGTAAAAAACACGGAGTTTAAGACAAAGTTAATAAAAAATAATATTGTAACTTCAAACTAGTTGCACTTGAAGTAGTATCTACTCCAGTATTTCTAGGCTAATTAACACTATAAGTATTTTTAAAAGCTCTAAGCACTGCTTCACTAGCCTATGTATGTGAAGTGAACACTTTTCGTGGTGTAACTTTAGTGTAGTTAACTTTACAAATTTTATTGTCTTTATAAACCTCTCATGTGAAATTTCTATTGAAATTTATTTTATTTATGTGTGATACCTATGGATTATAGTACTAATATCTGAAATTTACATCTAAAGGATACAAAGCACTATCTTCATATACCACTATGTGGCGGGAAAAACAATTTGCGCTAAGTGGGCGGATAAGAAATGAAGTGTTAAACTGATAAGAATAAACTGGTCTGTATATAAGTACCAAAGGAAAAGAAAGTGTAAGATAAATGAAGAGAAGAAAGATAAGATTCCAAATTGCGTTTTCGGTTCTTCTGGCTGGATCAATCCGGCTACCATAGCGGCCCAAGGGTATACACCCTAACGGAAAATCTCTAGTCTTCCAATAGATCTTACTTACAACTGTGACCTTAAAAGTTATAGATGATAGCCACGCTCGAATGATACCAAGTCGGGGTTCTAAGTAATACATGTGGCTGCTGATAATTGGTCATAGTTTCGCATGGGAAAACTGTGTCTGATCTAGTGTGGTATTGAAGTATCTTTAAATGGTTTTTGGATCTTGATCTGATAAAACGAACATCCGGGATTTCCAACTAAAAAAAGAATGAAAAGGATTATTAATGTACACATTCAATGTATGTTTTACAACTTTGCATTTGTTTGCAAATATTGAGGATAATTTCTTTTAATATTCTAGCTTTTGATAGAATAACGAATGTCAAAGAGGTGGAAAATAACACGGAAGTATAAGTTATAGAAATTTATAAGTCTGATATAAACTGTGTTTGAACTAAGTTAACTTTAGTAATTTCTGTCTTACAAATAAGCTCTCCAACTCTGAATATCAGACTTTTGTACCATGTTGTGATACCTAACGTAACAGTATCCAAATTTTACCAAGTACCCAATTTGCATCCATTAGGTACTCATTACATAATCTTGTGTCGTTTAGAGGTCGATTAAAACCCACTCTTCCATGATTATTTAGGGTTTCAAATTTAAATTTGTGGAATCATATATGGAATAAGGATACATCTACAAAGTAAACACAGAACGCAAACTTTTGTGTCTTAAATAAACGTAGGTGAAAAAACTGTCAAAATAGGTTGCGGGATTTTCTCGCTGTGTTGAAGACCCATTGGTGGCCTTGGGCTGTTTTTTGCTCTTTGATCGGGTTGTTGTCTCTTTGACACGTTCCCCATTTCCATTCTCAATTTAGATCTAGAAAAATCGTCATTATACGATTGCACGTGGTTGTCTGTCTATTTATATTTATATCGGGTTATTGACCGTCGGTAGTCTTCGGACGTACGTCATCTCGATGGATAATTAGATAACGTCCTAAATTACGCACGAAATGCTGATACATTATAGCGAGTCTATACACTGTTAAATGTTTCTTTTATTTATAAACCTCTTGTAATTTGGATAACCGTTTTAGTATGTTATAAATCGAATATGAAAATTTGGGTCAATTCAGTGATCATGAATATGACAGTCAATGTCCCTTTAAATAATTACGATATTACGGACGTCTTATTTGTTCCGGACGTCTCTACGTATAATAGAGACTTTCTATTCGCGTCGTCTGGCACAAAAGTTCTTTGACATAAATTCCCTTAAAAATACTAGAAGAACTCGTTCATGAACTTTACATTTATTTGGTTTTTACAGACGATTGCTGTATAACTTCTTTAAATTCTGACAATAAAATCATGACGTCGAAAATCGATTTTCAATGAAAAAAAGTCGCTTAATGATGAAACCTTCCATATGATAAAACTTCAAATGAATGATTTTTCCGTTTTTAATGAAAATTTATCGTAGTTGTCGATAATGTATGACCTAATAAAAATAGCTATTCTTGAATTTTCTAACATATTCGTTGGTTCTTTTTCTATTTGTTTCAATCTGCAAAATTTCTGAAAATACTAAAATTCTGAAAATGTTCATATAAATATAGTCACTTCTTGTCTTCAGCCTACCGGGAGTAAAACCCTTGCCAAAGTAGGCGTCCGTTTGGTTGTATGGGATGTATACATACGGAGCCACGTCTGATCAGAATGGGAACGCTAAATCCGTCGCATCAAATCGAGAGAGTGCCACGCTTTCTGTTCGTCAGAAACTTTGCAACAACATCTTGAATGGTCCGTATGTAGCCTGTTGCAAAATTTCCGTCCCTTTCATATGTACCCTTATGTTCCATTGGCAGTATGAACGTCCCGACCTTCTTTCCGGTAGATCTCTATTACAGGATTGTCCTATGGTTTTTATTGTTAATTTGTTCTCGTCCCAAACATACATGAAATATTTGCCACTGAACGTAAAGCAAACTACAAAAAATCAATCATACGTCCGACGTTTTATTTTCGGAATAAATCAAGGACTAAAGGGTTCTACAGAGTAATTAGGGTTTTTACAGAAGTAAAAAAAAAACCCGAAGAGTTCTATAAGTTCCGATAAACTTATAAAAAATCGGCAGATACCAATCGTTCATTCTAAACTCATCAGGCAAAGAGAAACTGACAACGCCATGGTTGAAAACGAAAAAACTAAAATTTTTAATAGCATAAAACTAAACGACCATATGCATGAAAAGAAAAAAAAAACTTCATTTCAAGATGGAAAAAGTAAACAAAAAGTAAACATAAAAGATCTTTTCTAATTCCGTACATAATTTCAGCAAAGAAAAAAGAAATACACGAATTTTAACCTGACAAAGATGGATTCCGAAATCAATATTTGTGACCGATATTTATGAAAAATAAAGGACTACTACATAGATTCAAATTTGTTTTTAATTTTATCTTTATATTCTTAACATCTTCCCCACAAATCGGCCAAGAAATTCCCAAGCTTAAAAAAATACTACTTCTGATGAACAAATACCACTTACACACAAATGTATGTACTGTATGTGTTTGTGAAGAAGAAAAAACTCACCATGGAAAGATACCAGGCTTATAATCTAGTCGTGCGGTCAAATTAAAGCAGTTGAAATGCCATATCAAATACGGAGCATTTAAAACCTAAAGTTCCAAAAAGTTGTGCTAAATTAAATCTATCTACGGCCATAAGTGTGCAGCAGTACGTGATCGTCCTTCCAAAATAACAAGCCTTGTGGCACCGTTAAAGTCCACAATTCCTGTAAAGTCCACAACACCGCTAAAGTCCACAACAAATTTCCGCTTAAGTCCATAACGCCGCTAAAGTCCACAAACTTTCCGCTAAAGTCCACAAAATGACCTCCGCTAAAGTCCACAAAAAAACGCCGTTAAAGTCCACAAGAACAAGTTCCGCTAAAGTCCACAAAAACGCCGTTAAAGTCCACACAGCTCTTTTCTTTGTTATGGAAAAATAATTCTTTTCTTTTTATCCCGGTATTATAGTAAAAGCATGGACTTTTGTTCTTGGCAGTTTTTCTTATCGATCTGATTTATATATTTAATAAATGAAGATTACATGTATCTGCAGAAGATTTTGATCCTCATAATTTGATCTATCATGTATTGTGAATTTTTGTGAATCAACATGTATGATTTTGAAAAAGAGCAGTCTAATGTCGCTACAAGGCAGCACTCGCACCCGCAAAGTGGAAAGGAATTAATATAAGTAGCAAACTTGTTTTCAATCCACTATGAATAAATTTGTATAAACTACCATTTATGAAAAGTTATCTGGTTCTATATATAAACATAAGATCGAAACCCATTCAGTTTCTGTCATGCTTCCCAGCAGCAAAAACGGTCCATAAGCCTCAAAGATAGACTTCAAACCATAATGTTCACGTTTGAAATCACAATGATAATATAAATTTTAAAATTCCACAATTGCAGAATATTTTGTGGTGCTAAGCAGATTTCGTTCACTGATTGGTTTGTATGTTTGTTTGGTTTGCTACAAGAAATAGATATTTGTTTGAGAATGTGTTGAAGACGATTTGAAAAAAAAAAAATGTGGATGCTCTTCATTGTGTTTTACCAATGACGAGTAATAGAATTAAAGGTTTTATTTCAACCATGATATATGTATATGTTGTAGGGTACTGTGAAAACAATTTAAAGTTGTTAGTTTGATTAAAACACAGCCCTAATGGAAATCAGTTAAACTTGCATAAACTAGATTTAAGATTTAGATGTGAAGTTCATCAGACTATAATACCAATCATTTTATAGAGTCCTTTACACAGGAATTGAACCTGTCCCAAGTCAGGAATTCAGTGGTGTCGTGTGTTATGTGTAACATATTTGTTTTCGTTCATTTTTGTACATAAATCAGGCCGTTAGTTTTCTCGTTTGAATTGTTTTACATTTGTCATTCAGGGCCTTTTATAGTTGACTATGCGGTATGGGCTTTGCTTATTGTCGAAGGCCGTACGGTGACCTATGGTTGTTAATTTCTGTGTCATTTGGTCCCCTTGTGAAGAGTTAAATCATTGGCAATCATACCACTTCTTTTTTTTTTATATTGAACAACAACTTCATCACCTGTTATGTCGTGTTCATAACCTGTTATGTCGTGTTCATCATCTGTCATGTCGTGTTCATCACCTGTTATGTTGTGTTCATCACCTGTTATGTCGTGTTCATCACCTGTTATGTCGTGTTCATCACCTGTTATGTTGTGTTCATCACCTGTTATGTCGTGTTCATAAGTGTGCTGTAAGCAGTCACTGTTATGTTGTGATCGTCCTTCCAAAATATCACCTGTTATGTTGTGTTCATCACCTGTAATGTCGTGTACATCACCTGTTATGTTGTGTTCATTACCTGTTATGTCGTGTTCATCGACTGTTATGATGTGTTCATCGCATGTATCGTAATTTTCATACCATGTTATGTTGTGTTCATCGTCCGTGTCGTCGTATTTATCGTCCGTGTCTTTGTGTCCATCGTCTGTGTCGTGGTGTTTATCGTCTGTGTCGTCGTGTCCAGAGCCTGTGTCGTCGTGTCCATCGCTTCTGTCGTCGTGTTCGGTTCGTCGTCTGTGTCGTCGTAGCCCAATGGATTTGTGAACTGTCTTCTGCAATTCTGCGTACGGCATTGTGATTGTATGTCAATGATAGATAATGTTCACCATGTCCTTCGGGATAATGTCCAATCGTTATAATAGGAAGGTGTCTTGTTATAATATTACTTCCATCGGGCCTTAATAGAGTAGTCTTGTGGTTTAATGTGGAAACAATAACAATTTGAACATTAAACATATCGGATATAGCCTGTAAGGTGATCTGATCACCAAACTCTGTGTCTCTTGCCATTCTCAGTAAGTAGTCGGACCTCGATTCTATTATCATATTTGACCAAAGAACTCTATTATCAGCGCTGCCTAAACGTGATGTTTGCCCAAGATAAGTAATGACCTCGCGTCGTAATGTTTCTGCCGATCGATAAATACCGAGTCTTTGCAACTGATGCGAAATGGCTGCAAACTGACAATTACCATCACCAGGTGGATTAAAAGCAACTGTTAATCTAAAATCAGATATAAGATTGTAAGTTTTATTTTTTGGGGTTAAAATCATGTAGTAAGGTGATTTATAATTTGAGTGTTTTTCTGTCTTTGTTCTGGGTTAGAACTATTTTGCCTCCAGACAAACTTGATCCAGTAATATCAGATACATAGAACCACTGTTTCTTATTACACTTCGAATAAGGCGGTACAAAGGAGACTTGATATTTATGGTTTCTCTTCTCAGCTTTTATGACAGTACCTAATAAAGCCCATGCCTTATTTGGAACTCGATTGTTATTTCGAGTTCTGTATCGCACTAGAACTTGTTGTCCGACTTCATAAATCGGTGTTTTACTTTTCTTCATCCAGGAGATTGGATAAGTTGCAAAATACTGCATGTTTGGAATACTAGAACTATAATCGAAATGCTGTGAAGACTTGCTTTGATTCCGGAAAAAGGGCCCGGAAAATGATGAAAAATGCGTTCACGATACTATCAAACTGCGTTTGTGAGATCCCGTAATTATCACAGTATATTAAGCAAATTTGCAAAATCACGGAAAATATATATTTCGCAAATCACAAATTAAACCCGCTGCAAGTTCTTTCACGTTTTCAAGGTATATATTCAAAAGTCACGCCTAGACCCTTTCAAAGATATTCTGACTTTGATCTCATTTTCATGGTTCATTGGTTAATGTTAACTTGTTCTTGTTTCGTCTGTTCTTCGGTTACTTGAAGAAAAGGAGAACTTGTAAGGTCTAAATATTTGTCTTGAAAATGTCATCTTACTTGGCTTGTTCATGGTTTATTGCATTGATCAATGTTAAATTCAACTGATTTGGTACATGAGGACAGGACATTTGAGTAACAATTTAATTAAATCTAAAAATCTTCTTCATACATTCTTTGTCAAATTTGTTGTATTGGCATGTCTTTCAACAGCAACATCAAAAAAATATGTGGACTTTAACGGTGTTTTTTTGTGGACTTTAGCACCACAAAATATTCAGCAGTTGTGGAATTTTAAAATTTATTATCATTGTGATTTCAAACGTGAACATTATGGTTTGAAGTCTATCTTTGAGGCTTATGGACCGTTTTTGCTGCTGGGAAGCATGACAGAAACTGAATGGGTTTCGATCTTATGTTTATATATAGAACCAGATAACTTTTCATAAATGGTAGTTTATACAAATTTATTCATAGTGGATTGAAAAACAAGTTTGCTACTTATATTAATTCCTTTCCACTTTGCCGGTGCGAGTGCTGCCTTGTAGCGACATTAGACTGCTCTTTTTTCAAAATCATACATGTTGATTCACAAAAATTCACAATACATGATAGATCAAATTATGAGGATCAAAATCTTCTGCAGATACATGTAATCTTCATTTATTAAATATATAAATCAGATCGATAAGAAAAAACTGCCAAGAACAAAAGTCCATGCTTTTTACTATAATACCGGGATAAAAAGAAAAGAATTATTTTTTCAATAACAAAGAAAAGAGCTGTGTGGACTTTAACGGCGTTTTTGTGGACTTTAGCGGAACTTGTTCTTGTGGACTTTAACGGCGTTTTTGTGGACTTTAGCGGAGGTCATTTTGTGGACTTTAGCGGAAAGTTTGTGGACTTTAGCGGAGTTATGGACTTTAGCGGTAATTTGTTGTGGACTTTAGCGGTGTTGTGGACTTTAGAGGAATTGTGGACTTTAACGGTGCCACAAGCCTTCTATCAATTGAGCTATACTTCACTACCATTGCTAATTTGGGAAGCTTTAAATATAATCAGTCAGGAGAAGCACCATTACACTGGCACAACATCAACAACTACAAAATGTATACTATTATAAGGATATCCAACATAAACCTAGCCATATGCTCAATATCGTTTTAAACCAACGTCGATTTGTCAATTGTAACGCCAAATGTAAGAGAACAGCAATATTATCATTGATAGATGAATATTTTCATTATTTGAACGTTACGCGTCTATGCAAGTGCAGTCCGAAAAGCATCGATGCAAACCCATTGTCTTGAAATCTGTTTTGAATTTTAGGAAAATAAAAAGAAGTATATAGAGTATAAAGTATAAGAATATTATGAGCGCCTTATGGATTTGTTTCTATATTAACATGAAGCAGATTTGTTAATAGAACTATAATTTGATATTTGTTATGTTCATTGAGCATGTTTATCAACGGGTAGTCGGCATTCGTTTGGAAACAACTGTGCTCCTCGTCTCATCGACCTGTTTAGTTATTAGCACGATGGAGACTCAAAAATAGACTTATCATGAAAAGAATAACAGAAAGACAGAAATCACTTGTCAAAAAGCAAAATAAAGTCCACAAAGTACTAGATAGAAAACTAATTTAAAGTATTACGTACCCCACCAAATACCGAGAGTTTTACATTGTATTTGTTCAATATAGCTTAGTGAAATGAGCCATAGTATTGTTAAAATATTTGGTTGTGATACTGTGAATTTAAGGAAAGATTGAAAGACTTTTGGAAAATGGCCCTGGTGTGAAACAAATTAAGGGGAAAGTAGCCCTTTTGTTAATTTTTTAATGTATTAATGTTTTCACTTCTATTGTGACAAATTTTGATAAGTGTAAAATTCCTGATTTCCGATGTAAATTTAGAGTTTTAACTAAACTAAACTAAACTAGCACATGCAAACATTACTTGTTCGAGTCTTAAACCACAATTTCTTTAAAATTTAAACGCAAAGGCCTGAAATGCTCCACTTGTAACTATGCATAACATTGCCTCAATTTGAATGCTCGTTATAATTCTTTATTTTTTTCAATGGCGAACCGCATCATGGGATATGATTGCAAAAAGACCACCAAATACCCTAGATATAATTATTATATTGTAATTGATTATAACTAAGTGGATGTAATTTCTCTTCTATACAATATTGTTGGATTTTCTTATATTCTTAATGTAAGGTACAAAGAAAGATAACCGAATAACAGCTTCAAACAGAACAGTCCCTCTGTGTATGGTTTACATTACTGTTTTCTCTTAATTGAATGATAAATTGTTGGTAGCTTACCGACCAGTGGCAAATATTTCATGCATGTTCGATCATGTTCAGGACCAGAATAAATTAACAATAAATACAACAGGTAGGTCCTATAATAGAGGTCATCTGCCACTGGAAAATTAGGGTAATTTGAATACGAACAGAAATTTGGCCTTGCAACAGGCCACCTACGGACCCCTTTAAGAGTTGTTGCAAGGGTTCTTGACGTGCAGAATGCGTGGCAGTCTTTTTAAACGAGGCATTGGATTCAACGTCTCAATTCTGACTGGACGTGGCTGCGTACTTGTACATCCAGCACAGCCAAAACGACGCCCAACTTTGGCAAGGGTTTTACTGCCGGTCGGAAGAAGACCAACATCAACATATTTTTATTCCAGTCACCTTTGTGGGTCTCTCAATTAATAATTAATAAAAAAAATCAGAGTGCTTGATATACACTTATTGAAAAAGTTAATATTATTATTTATATCAAAACTAGGGGGCCTCGGTGGCCGAGTGGTCTAAGTAGTCGAAAATAAAAAGTAGTCGAACTACTGCATCACTAGCCAGTCAACACTTAGGTTGTGAGTTCGAATCCCGCACGGGGCAGGCGCACTCGACTCCAATCTTAATTGACTAGGATTGTCAGTTTTCCTACCGAAGGTCGATGGATCTCTCCGGGCACTCCGACTTCCTCCACCAATAAAAACTGACCGCCACGAAATAGCGCAGTAGTGTTTAAAGTGGCGTTAAACACCAATCAATCAATCAATCAATATCAAAACTATAAATAAAGGATATTAACAACTTTGTTTCGGATGCCTTTTTATAACACATTTAAACAATATGCTATACTATTACAACGTATTTATTTACTTTATTTAGTCATACTAAACAAATGTATTATTATACACTATTAGATAGTTTCAAAAGATAATGGCTTATAAAATTGAATTCTAGGGAAAATCAAACCATTCAGAAGTACATTTTCAAAGAAACTGAGTCTTGATATCAAAACCTTAAAAACTTGACCTTAACAATGGAGAGAGAAATGGATGGATTAATTGACTGATGTTTACTTTACGTCAAGTGGCAAATATTGCATGCATGTTCATGACGAGAACAAATTGACAATAAATACAAAAGTAGGTTCTGTAATAAGGATCGGGCGGGAAATTTGGACTTTCACTGTAAAATGAGGTTCACCAATACGATACATGTCAGATAGACATACACACCCCTTCCGGGGTTAATTGATGCTAGTGTTACTTAATCTTTAATGATCTGTGTTATCTTTTCTAGACTATTGTTTGTAGTTTCATCTTGTTGTCTGTCTTTTCTTAATCTAATTCAAACCCGTGGCAACTTCTTGCACTATAAAAAAGGTCGAATATTCCTGATTACCATTATTTGTTTTTATGGTAGTACCAACTTAAACCTGATTGATATTAGAGTGTGGATATATGAAGATAGTACAAGAATGAACGCGTTGTTGTTCAATGTATACTCCACTCGTAATTCAAAGTAACAGGAAGCAGGTGTCCAACAGATCCGAAAAGCACTCACACGTTCAAACTAATCACTGCAAAGCTGCTGACAAATTATGAACTCGTTTTTTTACCCAGTGGTACTAGTGCTGCACAAAAATGTGATGAACAACTTAAGGTCATTCAACATATTAATTAATTCAAAGTATAGGCAAACAGGAGTTAGGTGTCCGACAGAACCAAAAGTGCTCATATTTTACAACTCATCACTATCAATTTGCTGATTTAAAATGAATTCGTTCTGATCATCAGTACTTGAGATATGTGTGACAACATTTTTTTAAAGTTCATTCAATATACTTAAGAATCAAAGTATACAGCGAACAAGAAACGAGTCTTAGACACATCCAAAAAAAAGTGCTCAAAATTTCAACTCATCACTGTGAAGCTGCAGACCAAATATGGAGTCATTTTGTTGAGTGGTAGCTGAAAATTGTTACAGAATCATGAGTTGGGCAAACGGACAAACAATTAAGGGGAATGAATTATAGCCTACATACACTCTTAAGATGGGGGTATTATTAGAATATGAAAATTTGGAAACATAATGTAAAAATTAAGGTATGTTGAAAAGACATCAGTTTTCTCTTGCAACATATCACCTACTAACCTTTCATAGAATAATTGCGAAGCGTGGGCTTTCTAGGTATAACGACACATAAGTGAGTTAAAAGCTTTAAATCTCTTATCAATAATATGATTGTTATGAAACATCCTACTCCTTAAATTGAGTTAATACAATATTACATATGCAACTGACATTTTAGTAGTTTAATAACTCTGGATGATTAATGTAAGCGACAATCGGTTCATAAAAAAAACCCATTTTTTGTGTATATTTTTAACGAGCCAACGCTTCTTCGTGAATCTTTCTAACATTCAGTCAATGAATAATTATCAAAAATTATTAAAAGATATGATTCGTGAAACGATGGTAATGATTTTTAAAAGATTAAAAATGAAGAGGAAAATATAACTACTTTGAAGGCTTTAAATCCCTTCCACACCGCGCGCAATTCTGATACCGAAAATTATAATAAGATTTTTTAACCGTTATCCTACTTTTAAGAGAAAGGAAGAAAAAGGTTTGGCTGTTGGGATGAATAAAGACTCGGTCACGTCTTGTCGATCGAGCACATGCCTCCTGTATAATGCCTGCTTTGCTATCATCGCGTTGCAACAACTGGATCAATCATTTCAGGTACATGTAGGCGGTAACAATAATATTTTCCTCAATTCTTCTATCAATATTATAAACTTTGATATCTTTAATGGCTCCTTTTGAAGCGGAGACATTTTCACTTTTGAGGTTAATTTTAGGGGTACCATATGCGAGGTTCATTTTTTCGCAAATTAGCAAAACACGATGGTCGGTTTGTGAAGCTACTTCTCAGAGTAAAAATCCATATTTTCACTCAATGAAATGTTAATTTAGTTCTTTGCAAACATCAAATAGTTCCCTAGTTTTTACATCTTTATTCTATAGACCTCTGTTCTTCAAAACAACACAAAATAGTTAGTAGACTCAGTCAATTATTAAAAATTGGCAACATGTCACATATATGTGCACAGATAATTTGTTTACATATCATGTTTCTCACTTGGTAGCGCATTAGGGATATCGTGGGAACTCTTTTAGGGGTTCATTAAGGTAGTTGGCATGCTGACAGGTTTATATTCAGCCTCCATCTAACATTCTCTCTGTTTAGTGGCAGTCCACATTTCTCGAATGAGAAACTTGGCAATTTAAATTATACGTGAATATTTTCATTCAGTTTTCTTACACTCTATGATTTGATAGGACTATAAGTATAACTTTCATAATGCTAACTTAAATGATGCATATATGACAATGCTTCGTTTGTTTAATTAAAGTTTATAGATGATACAACTAACTGGTACTTAAAATTTCTAGAATACTTGACACCTCATGAGTTAGATTAATCTTTTTCGTTTGGGTCGAAATTTGTGAAAGCGAAAGGTAAACCAATTGTTTGAGTTTATTTAAAACTTAAAACTTGGATATTTCGTTTGAATTTTAGATGCGGGTAAGTTAAAATTGCTATGTCATTCGGATGATAAAGGATAAGGTACGATAAGGGGCCTTTTTGCTCCCTCTCAAAATAAGTTTATATTAATATCATTGATGGTCTTAGTATAGAAACTTGAAAAAACAATTATTTTATTGTGTTCCAGGGAAAGGAAGTTTGCCTAGCAACGTTTTTTTTTAATTTATTAAATATCAAAATTATTACATATTAATTGCTTTTTAGTACAAATTAAAAACAATTCCAAATAATATTGTTTGTTTAAAAAGAACTTGAAGTCGCAAATGAATAGTCGCTTTGATTACGTTTACCATATGCTTAAAACCAACATAGCAACGGTTCAAAAATTGGTGTTATCTCCCTCTGAAGTATGAATTTAGCAGTTGTTTGAAGATTTTTCTTTTCCATATTGTGTTACATTACAATATACTATCATATTCATCATTATTCTTTTTAACAAATTATGTATGGAGCAATAACAACAGCAAACAAATGTTTGAATTACAGACAACTACAAATCAATTAGTCATTTTATTGTACAAATCAAATTAAATGCAATGCAGATTGTCTGTTTATGAACAACTATTAGTTAGAAATGAAAATTTAGTTCAGTTGTAGTTCACTTATTTAATGCTTATGAACAACTTAGCTACATAACAATTCCATAGCAACCGTTCAATAGTGGGTTTTTTTATGTTATCTGATGTATGAATTTAATTATTTTGGAAAAATATACTTTCTCATATGGTGTTACACTATAATATAAACATCTAGATTATCATTCATTTTTATGACGAATTTCATATCGAGCATAGAAACACACATGTGACTTAGCAACAGCAAACATTTTTTTTTAAAATAAAAGACAACTACGAAACCTGTGTTTCAATGTGAAGGTCTTTTCATGAAAACAAGAGTATAAAGGATTTACTAGTTAGGGGTGAGTCTGAACAGTTTTAAATGATATTTCACAGTAAATGAAATGAAAGATACGTGGCTTGTACACCAAACAGACCTCGTATGGAATAAAATGTTTAATCCAGGCAATTAAGAATTAATATGATGTAGGGGTGGGGATATGAATGTGTTCCCTGGGTACAAAACCTATGGTGAATTAGAAATGACTTACAAAGGCATTGGGTGGGGATATAAACCATTTTGGAGATAATTAACTATTCATTATATAACGGGGATTTGACCTCAAGGAATAAACCATTCGGTGCAGTAAAAAGGAATAAAAAAATAAATAAGTGTCGGACCGAACAAGTGTGTATGACAATAGAATCAAGAAGAAGAAGAATAAGACTTAAGTTAAACATAATGTCTCCATTCATGTCTTCTTGGAAGCCAGGGAAACATGATAAAGAAAAGTGAGAACTGAATAAACTGCTGTTTCTTTCACACGGTGTATATTCGGAACGTTTGCTTTACAGGTCGTAAACGGTCCAACAAACGCAACATTGTAAACGATTGAACACAAGAATGCATTTCTTTCATATAAAACTGTTTAAAACATTTAAAATTAACTCGGGTTTTAAGTCCTCTATTGACTTTTTTTTCATTAATATTGTTCCATTTCTCGAAATTCATTTAATCTAACCATAAATAACCGTTGAAAAAATCATAGGATTGTTTTCCTTCAGCGTCATTCTGGGAAACGATTGCTTTCCGGTTTTCAGGAAACGACTTCATTTAGATGGAACGAAATTTGCTAGTCATCGGATCACATGCAGACTATACAAAGATTTGATTAGTAAATTTGGCTGTACCTGTAGAAAACTGATTAAAAACGGTATTTCACATCCTAAATTTTACGGTAATATTGTACTTAAAGCGCGGAAATCACTATGTGATCCGTGTAAACTCATCGAACCTTTAAACAAACTTATTAGTAAAGGTTATCTTACCAATGTTGTAATTAGATCTTTGAATATAGCTTACATTGACACTAATATCGATTTTGTCATCAGCAAACTAAAACATAACTAAATTTGTATTCTTTTCAGACGGGATGTTTAAAGACACACCCACGTTCATTTTGATCTATAAAGAGGTTAACTCCCAATTATCCTACTGCCTGTCGATACATTTATTTTTGGCATTGCACAAGTCATGTCTTCTTTGACTGTCCATGACGTTAAAATGCTAAATCCCTGGGATGTGTTTTAGTTGATTTTAGTCTTTGATGCATGATTTTTTGTTATTAATTGTTTTTGGCTTTTAACTATAGCTGTCAGTAACTGCGAGTACTCTCAAATCGTACTTTCTTGTTTATTTGACCTGTTGATTCTAATTGTAATGCTTTTTTGTTATTTAATGTTTACTTTTTCAGGGTTGTATCTGGTATATATACCAGTTTTTATAAGTGTTTGGTATTACTATAAATTTTCACTTCTTCGTACTATAAACATCAAAATTATTTATTTTGTAATAATATTTCCTTTCTCCATTTGAACTGTACACGTATACCTAACAACAAAATTATTTTCGTTTACCTGTGTTTAAAGTAATTGCAAATAGCTGATATTTTTGTTTAAGCATATTGTTTCTCCTTAAATTGTTTAACATTTCACAGCGGTATAATATGTTACTTCAATTATTCTTCCCTTGGTTTATTTATTTTTTTGTATTTAAATTGTATCATAGATCAAATTTATTTGTTCAGTGTATGTTCACTGGTGTTAATATGTCTTTTGATTGAGGTAAGCCATTTCAATTGATATTTTATAGTGTGTCTTTCTATGTTGTGATGTTACACTATTTTTTCAGATAAGGGTGAAGGTTTGGTACCATTAAAACGTTTAAACCCGCTGCAATTGTTTGCATCTGTCCTAAGTCAGGAATCTGATGTTCAGTAGTTGTCGTTTGTTGATGTGGTTCATAAGTGTTTCTCGTTTTTTATATAGATTAGACCGTTGGTTTTCCCGTTTGAATGGTTTTACACTAGTAATTTTTGGAGCCCTTTATTGCTTGCTGTTAGGTGTGAGCCAAGGCTCCGTGTTGAAGACCGTACTTTGACCTATAATGGTTTACTTTTATAAATTTTGACTTGGATGGAGAGTTGTCTCATTGGCACTCGTATCACATCTTCTTATATCTATATAAAATTTGTTTTTGTTTTCGATATCTATTTATTAGTAACACCCTACGACACAGCGGAGGTAACAAGTCGAATTGATGCGTGGCTTGATCGGCAACGGGATATTTCACTCCAATAAAATATGGTAGTAAAAATTAAAATGTTCAAATCGACACCATTACATTTAGTTTATTTATTTTTATCATACTTTATGTATAATAGTTTCTCTTGGTATAATAATAAAAACTACAACAAAATCAAAATATAGGAAACAAAACAAACAAAAACAAAAAAAAACAATAAAACGAAATCTCCAAAATAACCACAAACAAAAACAAAATATAAAAACAAGTCATGTGTTCCGAAAGGGTAAATAATTTCTGCCACTTCTGTGTTTAAATTTCAACATTTTCATTATTACTTTGGACAGAGAGAAAAAAAAACCACAACAAACGGGAAAAGAAAGAACAAAATATATCCACAAAAGACTGAGTACATGAAATACCCGCAAATAATTAATGGATTAATACATCAAATAATTGTTATCTGACCAAAGCTCTGAAAAAATCAACCTGTAATGGTTCAATCACTGTATCACAGCCCAATGTGTGTACTTGCGTCTTTTATAAAGAGATTACCTAGTTATAAACCACGGAATATAATCCAGAAATTTTGACAAATTTTGGATATCTATAACAAAAACATATAAGGTTAACCACAACCACAATCACGCTGAAAGTAAAGCTATGTATTGTCATTTGGACATATTTTGGTTAGCGACGTTCTTCGATGCAAAATTTCGTCCTGAACATGCATGAAATATTTGCCACTAGACGTTAAGCAACCAATCAATCGATGCAAAATTTTAAAAACATGTACAGTTTGCAATTTTGTATCAAAATGCTCGCAACGGCAACATGTAGCGCTAAATAACATGTTGATTTTATGGAAATATGTAAAATTGTCGAATACAATATTTAAAATATATTATATAGACTATGTGGAAAAACAGGTCCTTACATCTCGAAGAAGGGGAAACTTACTATTAACGAGTGGTAGGGACGAGCTGTTGAAATAGATCACTATTTCAAGCTCCCTGATATATGTTCAGGCCGAAAAATTCATATGAAAAATATGACACCCCTACAATAAAGGACTGAAGCCCTCCCCCACCTTAGATAATAGCTATGTCGGTAGTTTTAGAAACCTTACGTAATGAAAAGATTTTCTACAATGAAACATGTTTGAACATGCTTAATCACTAGTTTCATATTTGACTAAACTTGCACCCTTAAATCTTAAAGTAAGCGTTTCCTGAATCTCAAAGTAAGCGTTACTCGTCGATTTTCAGAAAAACGGTGAATAACCACAAAAGCATCGTTTGTGATCTTATTGGTTATATAAAAATGATATATCAATCCTATTAAAATAAAATTGCGTTGAGAAAGTTGAGTAAATGTTGATGAGAGATTTAAAATTTGGATATGTTTGGCTGAAAGTCTGTCTTTCAAGACAACGCAGTTCTGTTGTAAACGAAATCACAATCATTTCTCATTGTGAGAAACAATAAATCATGAAACTGGATACCTGTACATTTGTATTGTTCTATCAAGAAAATTGATAGTTCGTTATCTTTTTAATATTGTAGCAACCTACCTTTCTACCCTCTCTGTAATTTCCCTGTACACAATTGGAAAGCAAGCGTTACCGTCGATTTAATCGGAAAGCAAGCGTTCTGAATATACACCGTGACATGAAATATGGAACGATTTTTTTATCTATAATTATGATGAGGATACTGGCGATGACGAAAATGGTTTCTCTTTCATGTCGTTGTTGAATGATTCGTGAAATATCAAGTAAAATTCATAGTATGCGTTTATTTTGCATTTTGCATTTTTTAGTTTTGTTTTTGTGTTTTTATATTTTGTTTATCAAAATGAACAATTATACTTAGACATGCAAGTTGCTGATATATATATACTAAGAGTATATGATTGCAGAAGTCAATTCTTTGGGTGGATGCGTACGTTAATGCAAGGATTTAAATAATAAGAAGGATTCTTACTGTATGCATCCTTCATTTGTCATTGTACAAGTAAATAAATAGAATAAATTTATTAAAACTATTCAAAATCTTGTCAAAACTGACTGCACATTTGATGTTTTATCAAATAGCACAATTTTAAAAGTTGTAATAGAATGACATTTTGTTATCTCAACTTTTAATTACTAGTATCAATAATTACATTACATGTATGTCTCATAAGAAGCCAAACTGTTGATTGGATGACCAACAATTGAGAAGCAAAATCAGATGTCATTTTCAAAAAAAATGCAACATTTATAACAGCACATTCTTCCCTTGACAACGTCACAAGAATGCATAGGAAAACAAATAACGAAAAATTTGATAAAACTCGTAATTTCATGGTTGTAGCATAAAAATGTAATAATGCTTTGAATGCTTCTTTTGTAACCTCCGTGCTTCGGTCATCGCTTTAACACCCCAATTACAAAAAGAAGTATTTAATACTTAAGAAGCCCACTAATTAGATGCGTATAAACATATAGCTAAGAATAAAAGTGATGATATGTATAGTAATTTTTTCCAAGTTTGAAATATAAAACATTTATAATCACATTTGTCTGTTGTAGTTAATTTGCGAATAGTAAAAATTCATCTTTTAAAACAGAATGCACATTTCGGGGCACAGGTTCACTTGGTTAGTCATTTTTCCACCCAGCTTCTACTTCATGAAACAACAAACACCGCCTCGGTTGTCTCGTGGAAGCGTCTCTGCCTCGAGTGCCGGATATCGTGGGTTCTGACCCCGGCCTGGTCAAACCAAAGAATTTAAAATTGGTATTTGCTAATTTTCCGTTAATCACGTGGCATTAAGGGGTAAGAGCAAAGACTAGTTGGCTCGGAGTCAGAATATATAGTGTCCAGCTAGGGTGATATGTTTCCTGCGGACTGTAACCTTATGAGCTAGCATGTTAAAAATAATGACACAAACAACCCATGCAGTAACACGATGTCCAGTAGTCAGCACTTTTGTGTTAACATGAATTTCATTGATATGGTCATATTTATAAATTAACTATTTACGAAACTTTTTATTGTTTAAAAAACTACGGATTTTATATTCAGGAATAGAGAACCTTAGCTGTATTTGGCAAAACGTTTCGGAATTTTGAGCCTTTTATGGTCTTTTGACTTTTTTATTCGACCGTCACTGACGAGTCTTTTGTAGATGAAACACACGTCTGGCGTACAAAATTACAAGCATGATATCTTGGACTTTGATGAGTTTTTTCCTTTGATAGTTTATATTCGGTTTTTTCTTTGACGTGTAAATATCTGATTAAAGAATTAAACGATTTTTTTTATTTATTTAAATATGTTTAAAGTCATTATAGTACTGTAATTTAAGAGGAGATTAATTGAATGTTGTTTTATGACCGTCCAGTGGCAAATACTTCATGCATATTTCTGATGGAAAGTAATGTAGAGAATAATTTTCAAACAATAAATACGAAGTTGCACGCGTTGAAAAAGAGCGGCGGGGGGCAACTACAAACCATAGGTCCAATAAATACAAACAATACCATGACCAAAAAATTACTCAAGAAACATAATACTGTTGGATATTTATTACAGTTACACTTACACAATTAAATAATTAAAATTTTCACATGGTGTCTTACAATGTATGTTATTAGTTTTGTAATTTATTTTCGTAATGATTGCCTAATATGTTAACTTGGCATGCCATACTTTAAAGAAATGCAGACGTGAAAGAAAGCACTCTTCACAAAAGCGTCAACGGAGATTACATTCCACGGAGGTTCTACATTTCAACGATTTCGTCATTTATAAAACAAAATATGTGTTTCTGAAGGGAAAAGTTGTACTAAAATTTAATGTTGACACCAATATCGATCTGTTGGGTATAGAATTTATATTCCATTTTTTTTTTTTTTTCAGAATACACCATTCCACAGAGATTACATGCTTAACAAATCTCTGCGCAGTTTTTACGTTACAAAAGACGCATTTATGCTTCGACATGACAATTGGTTGTATGAACCAATCATACAACTTTGGTTTCATTTACATTCCAAAAATTTCGCTTTAAATAGTTTGTCACAGCTCCTTTTGATTTTGTGTCAAAACTCAACGGTCTGCTAAAATCTTATTTTAAATTCATACAATAATAAATACAGGAATATCTTGTGTTCGTTTTTTCGAAGATGTAAAAATTAAGTCATTAAGAAACTAGCCATTATAACACGAAAAAAGGTCTGTCGTCGGATCCAGTGAATAAATTATACCGGAATTCATCTCCGATCCGCAGTTCGTTTAAATATTTCGATGATTTAATGAAAACTACGACGATTTTTTCACCTTTTTAAATATTAACTATGAGCGTACCTACGGCCCACTAAGATATTTGAACTGCATCAACATTTATATTCAAGGAATGTCAGGTATGAATATATGATCCTGGGCCGTAGGTACGCTCATAGTTTTAATAAAATACAAATGAACGTTTGGAAACTGCCATTTCCTACCCTTTTCGCGAATCTTGAGGTGTTTACAGCAACAAAACATAAATTAAATCAGTGGCAGTTGACAAATCTATTGATGTTTACAAAAGTATAGGTTTTAAACTTTGAAAATATAGCATTATAATTTATGGCACGTCACTTTCAATTTGAATGAAAATTGGTGTCCGTTCTCTGATACTTATCGCACCTTGTCCTTTGATTTATGGTCTACGTTAAATACCGTAAAAGAATATACCTTATCTACCTGCATGAAGTTATTTTCTCCCTACGGTCGGTCTTTCATTTGATCAATCCTTAGACCCCTTTGTGCGTTATACGACAAGAAAAACCTTAAAATATGCATTATCTATAACGTATATCAGGTATATATTCTTGTATTTGCTTATAATAAAGAAACAGAAAAACAAAGTATACTAATTCTAAATCTTTCAACTGTTCAGAGCTCAAAACATTGAATTAAAAACGAAGTTATCGTTCTTTAACTAATGCTTACCAATTTGTTCATGTTCCAAAAAAGCAAATGTAAATGTTGAGGTTAACAGCAACCGTTCTTTTAATTAGGGCTGTAAAGAACCCTGAAATTGTGTTATGTCTTGTTTTAGTGATAAGTTCTTCTTACTCGAAAAATAACACATATTCGTTACAAAAATATAATCTAAAAAATGAACATCTAAAATGCAATCTTTAGAAACACAGGCAATTTTAATCTCCAAGGTAATAGTCATGAAGATGTAAATTTATGGAGTATGATAAGTCTTCGACTCGAAAATCAAAATTCGTTGTACAGATGCTTAAGATGCATAAGTCCGCAAAATATCAATATAATTATTTCTGAATAAAGTCTTTTATATTTTCTTTTCAACTTCAAAGTTCTTGAATTAAAGGTAAAATTGCAAAAACTGCAAACATAGTCACATTAAAAGGTCTTGCCATTAACATTTTAGATCAGAGCAACACCCTAGTCAAAAGAGCTATCGTGCTGCTTGACGTCTTATACAAAGATATTGCGTTATACTTTATTTGGCCTTTTTTTAATAACTTTTTGATTCGAGCATCACTGATGAGTCTTTTGAAGTCGAAACGAGCGTCTGGCGTACACAATTTTAATCCTGGTACATGTGTATTTATGATGATTTTATATTGATGTTAATAAATATAAAAAATATCATTTCAGTTCGGTATTTATGATGATTTTATATTGATGTTAATAAATATAAAAAATATCATTTCAGTTCGGCAGAGGAAATTTAAGCGCATTACTAGGACTTTTTAGCGAAAAAAAATTGGACGTTTTAGTGCCCAAGTACAACTCTTTGTAGCGCAAGATGTTTAACCCATCATGTTAGCATTATCAATTCCCATTTTAGCGCAAGATATTTAACCCATTATAGCGAAAAGTGAAATTATCAATGCACATTTTAACAACAGAAATTATAAATAATGAATAATTAATGTTAATAGAATTGAGACAACACAATATAAAAAATATCATGTCCATTAAAATACAGCACTAAAAGTCTAAAAGGTTAACACAAGTCATGAACCGTATATAGCTGTGTGAAGTATTCCGGGCAATATTTATAAGTTTCATGCATGGATATTTCTGACACATTGCAAAAGCATTCAAGGTTTGCTGAACATGTTAAGAAAATAATCTCATTTTGATCATCGTTCACCTGTAAGAAATTCTCAAATTTATTTATTGGGATGTTCATTGTTGACAGTGCTTCATCTGTTTCTTGTTTAGATTTTGGAAGAGTAAGGTGTGTTTAAGTCATTTCCTGAAAATAGCTTTTGTGACAAATTTGAGGTCCTTTGGTTGCAAATTTTCCTCATCCATACTTTGCAACTCTGTGCGTATTTTGGAAGGCCGTTGTGAGATATCATAGTCGGTTTTTCGTTTAGCGCGTGTACGGAGAATGTGACGTTCAATATATCGTTAACAAGATTTATGACTGTAGCTGTTCGTTTGTATAACGATAATAGATACTTTCTCGTCTGTCCGCAATCTAGCTATGCAGTCTTTCATCTGCAATATAAGAGGATATAAAATTGACAACGTTAATGTTATTATATATATATAACTATATTTTATTTATTATTATACTATATCTCAGGTGCTCCAGATCCTACTTCACATGTGGCACCCGTCGTGTTGCTCATGTAGGTACAAACCCGGTGAAAAGTCTAATTAGGTAGGTCACATTCGGTGAAAAGAGGACGGGATTGAGGATACGACAATTTGAACATATCCATCGTCATCTGTAAAACAGATATCATAACGGTTAACTAAATCGTGATGGCGTCCGAACAATTTATGAAGGGGTGATTTCAACTTCACCACTCGGAACTCTTGGTTTAAAAGCTTCCTTGTAAGCAGCAACCTTCAAGGAAATCATAATAAGAAATGCAAGCCCTGGAATATCGTATCAACTGGGAGATAAACATGTGTATACTGCATATGCAGGCGCTGCTGGAATGTTGCTACATAGAAATGGAAAGTTTACAATCTGGAAGCTGAAATCATCTCTTTTGTCGTTAAGTTTTGTTTTCAACCGACCCTCATAGTCAATTTCTAGATGTAAGTAAAATTATCTCCAGTTTAATGGGATAGATGCGTTCTACATAGTCACCAAACTTTGAAATCTTTAGTGTAAGAACATCATCTATATAGCGGAAAGCGAAGTTAAAGGATAACGGATAACTTCTTTTCTTTCTACAGAAGAAGCTCCTGTATGAAGTCAGCCTCATATGAGTAAAGAAACAAGTCGACAATAAGAAGAGAACAGTTGGTTCCCATGATAATGCCGATTGTTTGTTGAAAAACACGTCCTCCAAACGTAACACATATGTTGTCAATCAAGAAATCAAGCATCTGGATAATGTTAGTTTCAGAGAATTTTTTGTTTGAATTAGAGTGATTGTTTACAAAGTACGTTGTATCCCTCCATAAGACAAGATACTTGCATCTATGTTAACCATAATTTTCATGAAACAAAGCAGGACTAACTCTTTCAGTTTGTTTTTTAGTTTGGAATGGGGAATAAATGTGTAAAGTGTAGAAAAGTCAAATGTTTTAATACTATTGCAAGATGAAAGAGTCTTAGAATGCACGTACTTTCAAAGATCTTTGGAATATTTAAGTATCCACATATGATTTACGCCACCTCTAGAATACATTGTAGGTAGTTTAAATAAATTTGAAGCCCGGCTTTGATTTCTGATAAAATTGATGTTAATAATTTAGAAAGAGGTGTAGTGGAGCACTCGGAAGACCCAGCAATATAACGTTGTTTGTAAGGACACTTGTAAAATGTAGGTATCCAATACAGCGAAGGAAGATCCAGTTCTTCATCTTTGGTTGAAATTCCAAAGGAACATAGAACAGACCTATGATTATCCAGGATTTCCTTCTTGGTAAGTGTCGTGGGGGTATATGTTGAGTTTCTAAGTGAATTGTCAATACCCAATTCATTTATCAAGCAATTTATGTAATGTGATTTACACACAAAACGATGTTGTTTGAGGCTTTATCTGCGGGGACAACAACATATTTGTCATGAAGGTAGAACAGGTGTTTTGCAACATTTGGGACTTTATAGATAGATGTAGCATGTGTATTTATAGACTCATTCAGTTTTTTTAATTCTGATTTGTATCAACGACCTCACAGCCTTAATTCATTGGGAAAGAACATCTACGTCTTCCTTCCCGCGTTTAATCCATTGCCTGGCATAATCCTTGACTGAAACCATCAGTATTTTGAAGTTCTGTTTCAAATTGATTGATTTAGGCTCACGATATTTCAGGCCTTTGGATAACACATTTCGCAGAGAAGTGTTATTGACAATGTTTAGGTCACGAGTAATAACGTGGCCAGTCGGATTATATATGAATGGGGAACTAGCACAGGTGCAATCAGGAGGTTTAGACTTGAAGTCGTCAATATTGAGATCCTGCAACACGTAAATTTTAGTTGCAATTGGTTATGATAGGTACAGAATGATCCTTAAAATAGAGAACTGATTTATGATGAAGGATATTGCCCAAGTTGATTGCATCGATACCTTTGTTGGCAAAGGAAAGTTTTAGAAAGGGTCTGTTCTCCTTTTCATCTTTTCCAATGCGAACTTGTGACTGGCAATGAAACGATGGAAATTCATTGTTAACAACTGTGTGCTTTTCATGTAGATATCAAATGATTTTTACCGAACATCTCCATGCTATTTGTTGGTCTTTCAATAATCTCTCTATCCTATAACAATAGCCATCACATATTTCACTTTTCTTTCCTTTGTATGTTTCAGTAACATTTATTTCACGATGAACCAAAGTGTAAATGCAAACAACTTAAATATTAAA
Source organism: Mytilus coruscus (assembly GCA_017311375.1). Classification (NCBI taxonomy): domain Eukaryota; kingdom Metazoa; phylum Mollusca; class Bivalvia; order Mytilida; family Mytilidae; genus Mytilus; species Mytilus coruscus. The sequence continues at coordinate 60,456,773 of CM029602.1, read as the reverse complement.
CCAGCTTAAATTACCTTTCATTGTTTAAGTATGGTTATCAATTGATATTTTATAGTGTGCCTTATATGTTGTGATGTTACACTATTGTTTCAGATAAGGTTGAAGGTTTGGTACCATTAAAACGTTTAAACCCGCTGCAATTGCTTGCACCTGTCCCAAGTCTGGAATCTGATGTTCAGTAGTTGTCGTTTGTTGATGTGGTTCATAAGTGTTTCTCGTTTTTATATAGATTAGCCCGTTGTTTTTCCCGTTTGAATGGTTTTACACTAGTAATTTTGGGGCCCTTTATAGCTTGCTGTTCGGTGTGAGACAAGGCTCCGTGTTGAAGACCGTACTTTGACCTATAATGGTATACTTTTATAAATTTTGACTTGGTTGGAGAGTTGTCTCATTGGCACTCATACCACATCTTCTTATATCTAATTAGTATTATTCAACCAGGTAGGTAGCTTTATTACCATTTTTTTTTTTATTTCAGTCAATGTATCTGCATAAACAGTTTTGTACTCTCGTAATTGACTCGAATTTACTTGATTTTCGGTTGTTTTACTGGTATCTGATGAACATATAGCTTACAATAAAATTGGACCACCATACAAACTGTTCTTAATGTGAGACTACTGAAATTATTTTCCAATTAGTTTAGAGTCCTCAAATAGTCCGATCCCCAAGGGTGACTGGAGAATAAAAAAATGGTCACTACATGTCTTCTTCCGAATGGCAGTAAAACCCTTGCAAAAGTGGGGCGTCCGTCTGGCTGTGCGGGATGTACAAGTACACAGCCACGTCCGGTCAGAATGCGGACGTTAAATCCGATGCCTCGTGTAGAGAGAGTACCACGCTCTCTGCACGTTAAGAACCCTGTAACAACTCTTTGAAAGTTCCGTAGGTGGCCTGTTGACAGGTAAATTTCTGTTCCTTTCCAAAATACCCTTAATTTTCAGTGGCAGTCTAAATCTCCTAGACCATTATCCCGGACGGCCTAGATTACAGGACATACCTATTGTATTTATTGTTAATTTGTTCTCGTCCTGAACATGCATGAAATATTTGCCACTGAACGTTAAGCAACCAACAATCAACTCTTGATATTCATCTCATTATAGACATAGGAAAACATCGTTGATAAAGAATAAAGCTGTCACACGGGAACGCACAAGAGGAAAAAATAAAGAAAATCCCATGTTTTCACAACAATTTTCCAATTTTTAAATATTCAAGCTATTTTGAGCAAGTTTACGTCTGTTAGAAAAAATCAAGAATTTTTTAATGTCCCGGTAAATGCATGCCAACTTGAAAGATGAATTTTATACGCAAAGCTTAACTCATGAAGGTAGAACAGGTGTTTTGCAACATTTGGGACTTTATAGATAGATGTAGCATGTGTATTTATAGACTCATTCAGTTTTTTTAATTCTGATTTGTATCAACGACCTCAGAGCCTTAATCCATTTTGAAAGAACATCTACGTCTTCTTTCTCGCATTTAATCCATTGCCTGGCATAATTCTTGACTGAAACCATCAGTATTTTGAAGTTCTGTTTCAAATTGTTTGATATAGGCTCACGATATTTCGGGCCTTTGGATAACACATTTCGCAGAGAAGTGTTATTGACAATGTTTAGGTCACGAGTAATAACGTGGCCAGTCGGATTATATATGAATGGGGAACTAGCACAGGTGCAATCAGGAGGTTTAGACTTGAAGTCGTCAATATTGAGATCCTGCAACACGTAAATTTTAGTTGCAATTGGTTATGATAGGTACAGAGTGATCCTTAAAATAGGGAACTTATTTATGATGAAGGATATTGCCCAGGTTGATTGCATCGATACCTTTGTTGGCAAAGGAAAGTTTTAGAAAGGGTCTGTTCTCCTTTTCATCTTTTCCAATGCGAACTGGTTTGAAAAGTTTGTGACTGGCAATGAAACGATGGAAATTCATTGTTAACAATTGTGTACTTTTCATGTAGATATCAAATGATTTTTACCGAACATCTCCATGCTATTTGTTGGTCTTTCAATAATCTCTCTATCCTATAACGGTAGCCATCACATATTTCATTTTTCTTTCCTTTGCATGTTTCAGTAACATTTATTTCCACGATGAACCAAAGTGTAAATGCAAACAAACAACTTAAATATTAAGCCAGCTTAAATTACCTTTCATGGTTTAAGTATGGTTATCAATTGATATTTTATAGTGTGCCTTATATGTTGTGATGTTACACTATTGTTTCAGATAAGGGTGAAGGTTTGGTACCATTAAAACGTTTAAACCCGCTGCAATTGCTTGCACCTGTCCCAAGTCTGGAATCTGATGTTCAGTAGTTGTCGTTTGTTGATGTGGTTCATAAGTGTTTCTCGTTTTTTATATAGATTAGCCCGTTGGTTTTCCCGTTTGAATGGTTTTACACTAGTAATTTTAGGGGCCCTTTATAGCTTGCTGTTCGGTGTGAGACAAGGCTCCGTGTTGAAGACCGTACTTTGACCTATAATGGTATACTTTTATAAATTTTGACTTGGTTGGAGAGTTGTCTCATTGGCACTCATACCACATCTTCTTATATCTAATTAGTATTATTCAACCAGGTAGGTAGCTTTATTACCATTTTTTTTTTATTTCAGTCAATGTATCGGCATAATCAGTTTTGTACTTTCGTAATTGGCTCGAATTTACTTGATTTTCGGTTGTTTTACTGGTATCTGATGAACATATAGCTTACAAAAAAAATGGACCACCATACAAACTGTTCTTAATGGGAGACTGCTGAAATTATTTTCCAATTAGTTTAGAGTCCTCAAGTAGTCGGATTCCCAAGGGTGACTGGAGAATAAAAAAATGGTCACTACATGTCTTCTTCCGAATGGCAGTAAAACCCTTGCAAAAGTGGGGCGTCCGTCTGGCTGTGCGGGATGTACAAGTACTCAGCCACGTCCGGTCAGAATGCGGACGTTAAATCCGATGCCTCGTGTAGAGAGAATACCACGCTCTCTGCACGTTAAGAACCCCTGTAACAACTCTTTGAGAGGTCCGTAGGTGGCCTGTTGACAGGCAAATTTCTGTTCCTTTCCAAAAATACCCTTAATTTTCAGTGGCAGTCTAAATTTCCTAGACCTTTATCCCGGACGGCCTAGATTACAGGACATACCTATTGTATTTATTGTTTATTTGTTCTCGTCCTGAACATGCATGAAATATTTGCCACTGAACGTTAAGCAACCAACAATCAACTCTTGATATTCATCTCATTATAGACATAGGGAAAACATCGTTGATAAAGAATAAAGCTGTCACACGGGAACGCACAAGAGGAAAAAATAAAGAAAATCCCCATGTTTTCACAACAATTTTCCAATTTTCTTAAATATTCAAGCTATTTTTGAGCAAGTTTACGTCTGTTAGAAAAAATCAAGAATTTTTTTTAATGCCCCCGGTAAATGCATGCCAACTTGAAAGATGAATTTTATAGGCAAAGCTTAACTCGCTTATATATATTAATACATCTTCATTGAAATAGATATTACGTTATAATTATAATTCCTTGTTACAAATGTATGTCCGTACTTAAAGACATTGATAAACCAACTAGTGCCGAGAAAGCATGACAATACGGATTTTGTCCGTCACTGGTAAAACAAAAATTCTAAAATATAATTAATTCCCTTTTACCGCCAAGCGATAACTGTGACGGCTAGTTTTTGCTAAAACTTGCTATCGAGAATACAGGTAACGGATTAATCGTGCTCTAAAATGGGCTATACTGTCGGCGCTAAAATGTTCTGCACCCGTTCAGCTTAGGCTGTTGATTATTTTTAATTTCACCTATTTGTAATATGACCATTGAAGATTATGTCAATTTCGATATGGACTCAATGTTGCTAAGTCCAAGTCCTACTTCCATGACGCATATGTTGTTATCAATGCAAACAAGGCCTCCAACAATATCGCTTTTGTTTGTCAATCTAATTACATAAAAGAGAGGCGTAAGATACCAAAGAAATATTCAAACTCATAAATCATAAGTCAAAAACTGACAATATCGTTGCAAAAAAAAAAACAAAAACGACGAAAAGACAAACATCTGTACACAAGACACAACATAAAAAAGTACAGACAATACAAACCCCTACAAAAACATCAGGTTTTTAACTGCACGATAAAGGAATAATGTATAGCCAATTCTCTTGGAAACCTACCATATCCTTTCACGACTCTATACAAAGAAAAAACCTTGAACAATCATGCATGAAAGTCCGTTCTAAATTCATTTCGAATTTGGTGTGAATCACATGTGGATACTAAAAGTATATCAAAGGTCTTTTAGAGTAACACACATTCTACACGTACGTCTCTTTCCTCGTCCAATAGTATAAAACTTTTGACTTCTTTATCGTTTCCACTGGTATTTTTAATTCTCAAAAAAAATTTAAACAAAAAGTCCAACTCTGAATGGCCAATGTAGATGGTAGGGATTAGTTATAATACTTTGTGGAAAAAAAAAACAATCTGATTCACACAAAATGTTTTTGGAAACTTAAATCATCAAGATGCGCATTTTTTTTTTTTTTTTCTATTGACAACAAATGTGTAAAGTTAAGTTTGGTGACTTTGTTGATCGTATATATACATTGAACTTGAAATAAAGATACCATAGTCACATTTAATTCTGATTCATCTAGAAATGGAAATAAAATGAAATCGGTTGAGAACTTAATTTTACGATAAAAGATGATTTCAATTTCTCATTCTCATTTGGTTCGTGCTCTGAAGTTTTTTCCCCCATGGCATTGTTTGTTTTTCTTCAACTAATGGTTTTTAATTGCCCCCTTTGTATCTTCTTCCTCTTTGTATCTCAATAATTAAAAAGTAGTTTGCGAGTTTTAAAGTATCCTTTGTATATGGTCCTCTTCCCGACAATTACAGAATGGGTGTTTAACATGCAACGAGCGAGACTCAATCAATCCACGATGGAACGAGACCAGATTTCCGTAATATAAGTTATTTATAGAAATAATTAAACAATCAGATTTTCTATGGGTATGCCTTTGATAAATTTGAATTATTTTGGAAGATTTAGTTATATCAGAGTTATGGCAGTCTATGTAGTTTAGCCAGTCAATGTGAATGTTTGGTAATTTTTTTTCACTTCAATGTCAAAGTGTCTTATAAAAAAGTTTGCCATGTAATACGAAGTCTTTAAATACAGAACGGAACACCAGCCTTGACGAAAGAAATCGACTGTTATTAGCAATACGTAAAAAGAAATTCTATTAGCAATACGTAAAAAGAAATTCTATCTCCAATAATTGATGACAACATATGCACTTTAGAAAATGCTAATATTAGCCAAATAATTGTTGTAGTTTATCGGATTTTTTTTCTCTCTCCTCGAAGTTAAATACAATTGTATTTAATTGTTGATTATCGTAATAGCAATGAATATTTAAAGTAAACACAGTCTTTAGTGACTGCAGAAAGCCAGTTGTCGTTTCCAGATGTATTATTACGTCAACGTATACAATATATAAAAGGTCAAAACACTATTGCAAGTACAACTAAATGAATAACTCAAGGTGTACTAATCAGAATTCAGACAACAAATTCACTAGTTGAAATCATTTTAATACTTGTACGGTTGTCTATGGTGAGCAAAAGAGATATGCTGATTATGTCAATGATACAAGTACGCATTAAGATAAAAACCCCTGATAATAAATCTAAGGTAAATATACAATCTTCAAACAACAAGCCGGCGGAAATACCATATGCAAAGCTTTAAATTGCCTAAAGTCTTTACTAATATGAAAAAAAAAATGTGTAATCGAATATATGATTACCTGCTCTGTTAAATCAACACAATTTATCATTACAACAAGTGAACCACATAACAATGTTCACGCATTTTTGTGACGTACTTGCTAAATGTCAAAACTTTGGACTGTTATCTGACCGAAAAAGCCGGAAATTGGCGACATCATTTTACTAACCCACAAAGAAATGACTGATATACTGAAGTAAGGTCGGTTTTGTACAATAAGACCAGTCATATTTTATATATTTGATTGGTTCTACATCTTTTAGGATATTATAATTGTACTTGTTCATCAACAATCTGCGCACTCTCTTTTCCTTCCATGTGTGGGTAAATGTCAGGGTTGCAGAGAAAATTGCTTATTAAACATCAAACTCCCTTTTTGCAACAATTCAAAGACACTATGTTATGGAAAAGATCAATAAACAAAGAAAATCTTGACTTTGAAATGTTTCAAATTATAGTCCTGATTTTACCACTTGAATGTTTTGTAAGATTGAAAGAAGTTCTCTTTGATAGGCACATGTACTTTTGAAATATTGACATAAAAAATTCAGGCGACTTTATTCGAAAGTTTTTTCATTGATGCCGATCACCCAACCAATATGATTTTATTTGGAGACTGTTTTACTTTGGACCTTATTGAAAAATGTGTTTTATTTTTTTTTCAAATCTTGAATCACCTAAGTAATTCAGTTAAACCAAATATGAGTCTTTCCATTTATTTGATATTCTATTTATTTGCATACTATTATATTATTATATACCGTACTTTTTAATTATGGTTTTAATTTAACAACTTGTTTTACACTTAACTTTTTTAAATATGTATGTCTAAATTGAAAACAACGTTCAAACTTACGATTGCGTTGGATAAGAACCGCAATTTTTATACGTGTGCATACAAAAAAATTTTCTTGGTAGAGGGGTCTAAATACAGCACAAACAACATTTTCCAAAAGACCAAAAAAGTGAAAAAGTATATTTTAACAAAACGCATTTGACTAGCAGGTCAAACAACGGATGTACTTAAACCCTGCTGACTGCCATTGAAAATTGCCAAATAAACGTATCACAAAGATGTAACAAAATGGATCTTAACTATTAATTTAATACCAAATTAATTTAATACTAAACAGAAAACAATAAACTTGCGGAAAAGATGGTATACCGCAAACAAAAGGTGCAAAATTAGTACACCATATTTCGGATTTCGACAATTAATGTCTCTTCAGTGATGTTAGGAATCGAAACGGTATTTGGAAGGCCATATAATTTACCTCAACTTAGGATAGACTCTTGAATTTTGAAGAGTCGAAATAGAATGAACAGATCATATAAACCCGAAGGCAGATATAATACAAGCCCAAACGAAAAAATATAAACAAGTCTAAATTGAAAACAACGTCAAACCTATGATTGCGTTGGATAAAAACCGCAATTTTTATACGTGTGCATGCAAAACAAATTTCTTGGTAGAGGGTCTAAATACAGCACATATATATATATATATATATATATATATATATATATATGTGTATATATATATTTCTTATGATTAAAACGTCTAGATATTGGTCAACGATCTTTCTTACGAGGGCGATGGATCGTTACGAGTACCGATACCTGTACACAATAAATAAACTATATATATATATATAAATGTTTTGTACACTTTTTAGGCGTTGATATATATATATATCTATATACAGAAGTAAAATTACATTAGAAAGTTCCAGTTTATCAATCAGAGTCAAGAAGAATCATTGGTAATTACAGATGTGATTACTTTGATGTTGGCCGTAAACCAATATAGTTGACTTGCATTTAGACCTGACACTAAGAGAAATATAAAGATTATCTTGGAAGAACAATTAAATTAATTGAAATCCTGCATGTCTTTTTATATATAGGTTATTGCGTTATTGGTCGTATTTTTTATTTAGATGTAAGGAACTTGCGACAAGCTTCTTGCCAGCAGTTGATTTGCTAAATTGCACATAACGTTATAAAAGGTCTCCATTAGAACCAATAAAACGACTACGGCAGAAAGTCTAATTACGATTATATTTTTGCAAAAATACTTCAATCTTTGTAAGTTATTTTTTTTACTGAGAAACACATACAAATACTTTTATACAGTTAAAAAAAAAAAAAAAAAAAACCACTTTGCTGTAAAAAATACCGGGCGAGGAATGAAAATAGGCAAACTTTAAAAAGGGACAATGAAAAATTATTAATTGAAGGAAATCTGACAAAACCATGGTCTAAAAGAAATAAAAAGAATTTAATTAGTAGTCTACAAAATACAACACAGAAAACAAAAGACTGGACAACATTTATCACTCCAAATCGATAAACTCAACCAATATTTCCACCTCATACCTTTCTGCAATTCGTTACAAACCACTGCTATACTTAAAATTAGTAGTAACAGTTCTATAACTTTTTAAATTGCTTCTTAATATACAGCATTCAACTTGGCTAGACTTAATCTGTCACTAACATGGGACAAATCATAATGATTTACATAAACAGATAACTGGGACAGAGTAGTACACGAATAGTAGTTCTATAAAACTCAAGAGAATCTTTTTTTTTTTTTTTTTTTTCGATAATGTTATTGAACAAGTATTAAAGATGTCATTGTTGTTATAGTTTAGCCTAACGGTAAACTTGCCTGAGGGAGTTGTAATATTAGTTTTTAAGCCTGGTATCTATGATGATTCTATTTCTAAATAGTTTCTAACTAAGCAAGAGAGAATTTAACAGTGTGATATAAATCATGTCAATACCGAGGAACAGTATTCTAAGCTGATGATACATTAGGGGACTAACGGTTGACCAACTCCCGTTTTGTAATCTGCAATTTCAACTATCATTTAACATGTTGTTAACCTGAAAATGGCTCTTATACTATCTACCAACTATTACAAATGTTGGTCTATATAAATCATGTCAATACCGAGGAACGGACTACTTAGCTGATGCTACACTAGGGGACTAACGGCTGATCAACTCCCGTTTTGTTATCTGCAAGTTCAACTATCATTTAACATGCCATTTACCTGAAGATGGGTCTATAAATATATAACAATTATTTCAAGTGCTGGTAAACCTTAAAAATAATGTCTTAATCGGATCAATACAAGAGTAGGATTTAACTCAAACACGTCTTTCTCAAGACATTTATTTTCTGATTGGATTCCATTAATATATCTTCCAGACCTAAAAATTGAAGAACAACACACGGCTTCCTCCGCCTCATTTTTAGACTTGTACGTCGAATTGACATAAGCGGTCATCTCAGTACCAGAACCTATGATAATTATAAATTTCCCCCACCTAAGCATCAATATACCAACTTCACCTGCATTTGAGATATACATTTCCCAACTCATTCGGTATCCAAGAGCTTACAGCTGCTACTCCGACTTTATAAAACGTCACCAGTGTTTGAGCAGAAAGTTGATGAACCAGGGTTATGTCAAAGAACGTCTCGTATTTTTCTATCTATCATTGATAGATGATAATCATCGGAAGATACCAAGATCTTGTTGATAAATATCCCGTATCCACTTCACAAATAATACATGATGGTCTTCGAAGTATAGATTCTAGGTACTGGCGTTGTTCACCATCTTAATTATATATATACATCTTTTTATTTGTCTTTGTATACTTTTAACCTTTACTGTTTAGTCCATTTTTGGTGGCTCGGTATTTATACATCCCGCAATTATGTATTGTGCTATGGTCATTTTTTTTTATTCTTGTTTTTCATGTTTGCTTATGTGCTTTGTGTATAGAGTGACTATGCCATTTTGTTTTTCTTTGATGACATAGTTGTTTGTTTTTATAGTGATTAATATTATTACACAATGTTGACTGCTGTTCTCTAATTATTGACATTTTTACCTATTATGTCTTTTTGTTTTGCTCACACAAAGTTAATATAATGGAATTCTATGCGACTGTCATACAAGTGAGAGGTTTAGCTAACTATAAAACCAGGTTTAATCCATCATTTTTTACATACGGAAATGCAAATACAAAGTCAGGAAAATGACAGTTGTTTTCCATTCGTTTGGTGTGTTTGAGCTTTTGATTTTGCCATTTAATAAGGGAGTTCCGTTTTGAATTTCCTTAGAGTTCGGTATTGTTGTTATTTTACTTTTTGCAGAATGTAAAGACAGCACATTATTAATGGGGTGAGTCCTAAGTGCTTTTTCTGGATTTATCCTCCACAAGAATGCTTAAAAAAGAATTATGTCAATTGCGTATAAATACTTGAACACTTGACAAGTTATATGTCCAAAAGTGGCCGTAAAAATACTGAAAGCACCCAAAGGTGAACTACGCCTGAGGGAGTTGGAACCTTAGAGGGTTTTTTAAGCTTCCAGGTTTATCAACGGAGATTTAAAAATGTTACAAATCATGTCAGTATCGAAGCACTGACTACTGAGCTGTGCGCGAACTCTCATCTACGTCTTAATTTCACATCAGTTTTGAATATATGAATATTGTTTTCAAATTACTGAAATTTTTGTGTTACATTTGGTAATTATTCTGTCAAGAAAAAAGTCAATTATGCGTGTTTAATTTTTAGTTCCACATAAGGAAATGAAACGTGGATTTCCATATTCAATAAGTAGACATTTTACGATGATAAAATCTCTAGTATTCTGATAGTGGGTCACCGAAATATTACAATAAAATGACCCAGACAGAAAATGCTGTGAAGTATTCAGTTGTCAATAACTTGCTTTCTTTCACTCTAAGAAGGGAAGTCGACCTTATATTTTTTTTGTATTCTACCGAATGAGTCAGTTAATCTTCAGTATTACTATTTTATATTAATGTGCAAGATGTTTTCTAAATATCAATTGAAAGCAGTTGTGATATGAAATAGACAAGTTAAATCTAGGTCGGGCTTCAAGGTATACTCTTACATCTTAAACGAATTAACTTAGAGGGCGACATTTTTTAATCGACAGAAAAAGACGTGGTCATCAAATACTAAAAAAAAAAGATTGATTGTTGATTTCTTAAAAGTCTAGTGGCAAATATTTCGTGCATATTCAGGATGAAAAAAAAACATAAAAGCAGGTGACCTCATAATAATGCCATGCGTATTAACAATGATTCATATAAATCAAAGTGATTAAAACTTTTTGAGTTTTAATTTCTAATTTTAAGATATTACAGAAAAATGATGACTGAAATCACAAAAAACAAAATTTATAACATCATTACATACACGAGAATCGAGAATGAGTTGGGATATATAAACACCGTAAGATGGAGTCAAAGGAATATCACCGTCCAAAAACGGAAAATTTACAGTAGGGAACGAGAAATCGTCTCTTTTGTCGTAAATTTTACTTTAGAGATTCCTGTGTAACTGAACTATCTTTATCTGGGAAAGGGCATTTTTTTTCTTGTTTTTTTTTTTGTAATTTTTATTCTATCAGAGAAACCCCAAGCATTGAGATACATAGATATTAAATAATTTATGATATAAGTATTAATATTAAATTTTCAATAGCAGTCTAAAGCTAAAATGTTAAGTACGCTAATTTCATGCATATATATATATGGCAATTATTTACTAGATCCTACTCATCTTTTATCACTTTTGGAATAAATTACATGAATACGTCGAAAAGTTAGTGATGGCATTGGCCTTCTCCTCTTACCACATGCATCTCTGTCAATACTATGATGTCGAAAATGAGAGGCACCAGGAGAGGCCACCAGAGATCATTTACATATAATATCAGACATGACATGTTGGACCGAATTACAAAGTAAATAACAAGCAAAGTCAAAAGGAGACAATTCAAATACAATAAAACAAAATCAAGTATATGTATATATATATAAAACAATATCAATAAACATCATAGATAGCAATTTTATGATGCACACAAGTCACTGTCCAATTGTGATGTGCATCAACATCTTATTAATTCTACATGAATTATTATAAAGCCTTAGATGAGTACAAAAAAGATAGATCTCCCCTCACATATACACTAAGTTTTTAATCAATTTCCATTTACTCTCAAAAGCTTACTTAATTCCTGGGTATATAGAGATTTAACCTATATGGGAAAGATTACTGTTATCAAATCATTAGCTCTACCTATTCTAATTCAGTCATTGACAGTTTTGCCAAACCCACCTGTGGATAAAATAAAACAAATTCAAAATATTTTCTTTAGTTTCCTGTGGTCAGGAAAACCAGATGAGATTAAAAGAAAAGTTATGAGGGGGTTGAAATTGCCAGATATAGAATCTTTTTGTTTTTCACTAAAAATTACATGGATAAATAAACTTTTAAACCCCTTGAATATGTCCCCATTGAAAACCCTGTTAATAGATCAATACAAACAGATTTGGAGCAGACAAAATATGGTTGATGACCCCTGATGGTATCCAAAAGAATTCAACCAATTTTAATAATTTTTGGAAAGACATTTTACTAAACTGGAATATCCTAAACACAATTTCTGAGTTCTTGTTTGATAAGTTTTGGCTGAGGCCCTATGTGACGTTACGATATTTGGTATTTTTCTTGTTGCAAGTCATAAAATAGTATCCATTGAGTATTTTTCTCGATATTGTTAACTTGTTCAAAAGTTCGCTAATGTGTTCAGTTTTCTTTCCCTAGGTTCTAAATCTTATGAAACTAAAGGTTCAAGAAACTTCCACGTTGCCGTTTGCTGTAATTTTTGTTTTTTGGAATCATCAGAATCAGGAGTAAACTGAATTTTATTGATTCTCTGGATGAACGATATCGATCACCAATGTAAACAAAGTCACATGACTGACTGAGAGTTTCGTCTGCTATGGCGTTTCTTCGTTATCTAAATTTATTTTCTTGATCAGTAAACGTGGAAGCAAATGTTACATATAATGATTTCCTAATATAATTATGTATCTGATTAATATGTATGTGCTGTCCCTGGGTTAGTTAAGCACTAAGCCTTGATCACAACTTGATTACGCAATTTTTGTATCCAGCCGCTCTTCCTGATCTCATGTTTTGCTTACCCGAGTAAAATTTACGTAATATACGACATTCGGACCTCTAGTCCCGCTTTCCTAAAAGTCATGGCTAATGAAGCGCCACAACTGGGCAAGCTGTTTGTTGATCAATTTTAAATTCATGAAAGTCGAGGCAATTGCCTGACCCACAAATCCAATTTCATGCACCCTCACCAGAATTTGACCAAGGAAATGACCAAAATGACCATGATGACAATGAATATCAAGAAGATGCAGAGATTTTGGACATGGGATGAAATTGGTAGGTCTAAGGGAAAAAATAGGAGTTTTTATATCAAACGAGATTCCTATAGTGGTAGCAGTGATTGGGATGAGAACTATTGTCATTTTGAAGAATGTGTGGAGTTAGGAGGATTGTCTGACAGGGATAAATGTTTAACTTTGGCAGCTAGTTTACATGGTCCAGCACTTACTTTTTACATAAGCCTGACTATTGCAGAAAAAAAAATTATGCTACACTTGTATATCAAAATTGCAGCAACAGTTTGGATGTATCTGACAACAGAGTAGATTGCTCTCAAAGTATGAATCCAGGGAAAGTTTGCCATGCTAGGTGATGAATTGAGACAACTTTCCCAAAAAAGCCTATATCAACCTTGATCCCAGTGGCCAAGAAGCTCGTGCCCTGAACCAACTTTACAAATCTGTGTCACTTGGAATAAAATATAGATATTTTGACAATGAATGAAAAACCATATCTGATGCTGTACAAGTAATAGAAAAATGTGAGGCTATTTTAGGTGAACCACCAGTTCCAGATGAGAAGAAAACAGATGTAAGACAATTTCTAGACATGCTGACCAGGATTACAGTTTTGACCTTGAACAGTCAAGTTGTAATACCCATACAGATACCCCCAAAATCTGTATAAAGATAATACACCTCCCCAAGAAAAATGTCCGAACGTAAATGTTTTATTTGTGAATCACCCAGGCATATTATCAAAAACTGTCCAATGCTGAGAAAGTGATGGGTTATGCAACCAACCAAGACCATGCTTTGGACCCAATAACACTAGAAAGCAGCAGTGAAAATATAAACCGTCGATGTTGAGGGCCCCCATTTGACGGATGACTAATATAAAGAGCCTAGAACAGAAATTTATGGAATTTATGATGCATTTGATAATTGTAATAACATATTTAGGCAATTTGGGAAAACCTGAGGAAAATTTGATAACGGATTTTATGGTGTTTGGGATATAGGTGGATTTCATGTTAAATTCCCAGTGGACACTGTTTCCACTAATACCCTTTTAACTTGCACAATGCTTGACCAAATTGAAGATGGTGACAAGACAAAATTACAGCCTTCAAGATAAAATATAAAAGATGAAATGCAATTGCAGCTTAAGTCCGGAGCATAACGAATCTTAATTTCAATGGTGCACTTTTCCCAAAAATGAGTATAGTGTGTGATATCAGTCCCGATGCTATTATTGGACACGATTTCTTGTTACATTATGTCAACAAAATTGATGATCAACGAATGGTATTACATACCAGTCTGACAGACATTCAATGTTGGGTTGCTAGAGAAACTCAGATGGTGTGTCGTGTAGATGTAAAAGAAGAAATCAACATTCCTGCTTGACGATGAAAATATAGCAATTATTCCTGCTTTACTGCAAACTTCTATTGAAAACAAAGTTGTTAGTCTGCATAATATTTATGATACTGATGTCAAAATATATCCAAAAATGAAGTTAGGTGACTGTGAATCATATTATGAAAAAAATAGTATTGCTGTTTGTTGTACAGAAGCTACATTAAATGAAAAACCAGAAGAGTCAAATTTACCAGAATATTTGAAAGAATTATGGGAAAGAAGTTGCAAACATTTAGATGAAAAGGACAGTATATACTTTGCCACGCTACTTAAAAGAGTACAAAAACGTGTTCTTAAAGTATTTGGGTGACATAAGGCGATCCAACTATCCAACATATAATAAATAAATGAAATGCCGTCCCAATTAGACTTTTTTTTTTGCTTATTGAAAAAGATGAGATCCAAAGAATGCTGAATCTAGGAGTGATAAAACCCTTTACCAGAAGCTGGTCGTCACCTCTTGTTTTAATTTTAAGAAGGGAGTCCAAGGTGGAACTCGATTTTTATGTGAATTTTCTTGGAGTTAATGGACAGAAAAAATAACCTATCCTATTTTAAGAATAGATGATTGCCTTGATGCTTTTTCTACAGCTAGTTTTTACGGATGTATGGATTTAAATAGTGGTTTTTGGCAGTTAGAGATGAAAGAATCTGATGAGATAAGGACGGCCTTTGCAACTAGCCAAGGATTATACCAATTTCTTTTAATGACATGTGGTTTGGCCAAATGCCTCCCAACAGTTTCCAGTGATTAATGGAGTATGTATAACGAGGGTTACAGTGAAAGGAATGTTTATTAAATTTAGATGATATTATTGTCCATGCCTCTACCTTACAAGAATCAATTGAAAGACTTGAGCTTGTTTTCCAAAGATCATTAGATGCAGGATTGAAATTGAAACCCTCAAAATGCATATTTTTAGGTCACATTGTCTCTGAAAATGGTCTTCAGACAGATCAAGAGAAGACAGAAGCTGTCATAAAATTGGCCGACCAAAGAACCAGAAACATATGAGCAGTTTTCTCGGATTATGTTTCTTTTATCGAAGGTTTGTTCGAAAAAGTCATGACCAAGCTTTAACAGAGCTATTGTATGTGTATTGTGTGACTCGTAAAGAATACTGACCTCAAGTTTTACTTGCCAACAGATCATCAGTTCACTGAACCACTGAATATACACCCATTTTTTTAACATTTGGAAGGAAAATTCCTCTTTAATTACAAACTGTAATTCCAATACATCGCCCTACCCCAGATCATACGACATGTACGGAAAATTTAAGTTATAGACCCTCAAAATAGACTACAAACATTTGATGAATTAGCACGCTACATCCATGGATCAAGAAGATAGAAATAACAAAATAAGTTAGTGAATTATTATATATTATAGAATGATGGTTAATATTGTGACATGTGATAAAAATAAATTGTTGGATTTATTTGTTACTCTTCAATATCTGCCTTGTGATGAAAGTTCAAGCCTATGATGACTCTTAAAGGAAATTGTAACCAACCAGGTGTGGACGTATTTCAGTTTTTTTTTTTTTTTTTGTGAATTCTTCAATGGACGCACTGATGTTTTGATATAACCTATAAAAATAAGAAGATGTGGTATGATTGCCAATGAGACAACTCTCCACAAGAGACCAAAAGAAACAGAAATTAACAATTATAGGTCACCGTACGGCCTTCAACAATGAGTAAAACCCATACCGCATAGTCAGCTATAAAAGGCCCCGAAATGACAAATGTAAAACAATTCAAACGAGAAAACTAACGGCCTGATTTATGTACAAAATAATGAACGAAAAACAAATATGATATACAGCAACAAACGACAACCACTGTTTGTTATTTTAACAATCTTGGTGAGGGACGCATTGTCGAGAGGCGGATCTGGTAACTGGTAAGGGATACAAAGGATTGGACTGGCCATCCATGAAATTGGTAGTCGCTCTGTAGTTTCTAAGTGGTGAGCCACGCTCTTTGCGGGCAAAGCACTGTTACTGGTACGTCAACTGGATTTGGTATTGGAAATAACAGAATGTGTAAAGGCTTTTTATAACCCTATCTTAAAATAATCCACTTCTTTGATAAAAACCAAGATGATGTGGCCCAATATCCTTTCAAGACTGGGGTATCCTTTTAGCTGCACTAAATAATTTATGAAGTAAGTGTTGAAGTGCTGAGTAATTGTATAATGTGTAATACGGTATATAGATATTTATATATATATATACTATAAAAACAGAACAATGAAATATTTTACTTTGAAAGAGACATTCCATTTGATATCACATAATGTGATTGTGTTCATGTGAATAAACCAGAAATTATGCCAATTTTCAACTGTCTTTTCTTGTAAATGAACATCTATCACATCTTCTTAAGAAGTGTTTCCAATGATACCTTACAGGAGTAACTGGACTTGTCAGCTACAGGACTGCTCGAATAATCTATACCGTACCTACAAAACAAAACAAAAAGACCAATGTTATATATATTTATATATAATACCATAGTATTGTTAGTACATGTATTTGTACTATCCAGCAAATGTGACCCCAATATTTACAAAGATATTCTGTTTTTCAGATGGAGCTAAAATCACATCTTGCCAGCAGCCTACAATCCAAGATTGAGGTGGTATGTCCGTTTTTTTTTTTTGGACCATCCAACAAAGTATAAAAGAGTGTGGGATCTTAAAGACCACTGCAACAGATTCCATAAATTATCCATGCAAGACATGAGACCAGATGCCTTATTTTTTTTTGGACCATCCAACAAAGTATAAAAGAGTGTGGGATCTTAAAGACCACTGCAACAGATTCCATAAATTATCCATGCAAGACATGAGACCAGATGCCTTATCGAAAGGGAATTGTTATTACCTCGTTGTGCATCCGGGATGCTACAAAAAAGTAGTAAAACCCTCCTCTTTCTTCTCTGCCTCTGCAAGAGATTAAAAGACAGCCATGCGCGCATGGCTTAAGAAATACAGGGACTGCTAACGAACACAACGAGAAAGGGAGCAGCAATGGAAGGAAGGGACAAAGTATGAGGAATCCTCAGGCGAAGGGAGTTTTCAACCTATATACCCGGGGGATGAGACACGGGCTGCCTCATCTTCCTCCATTGAGTGTGCAGATGCCTGGCGCAAATCCTTCGTAGCTTTAATTCCACAAAGCATTATAGCTGAGGCTGTTTACAGAAATTAGACCTACCGCTTCTCTGTAGCAAACACATTACTGGCCGATGCAAAACCCATTTCATGATGCTTGCCATACCACTGGGAGGAAAACAATCTGCTGGACGAAAATACAAGTTGGTTTGGAAATCCTATAGTGAGTAACGCTGGCCGTGAAACTACTGGGACTTCCGGAGATATATATTCTTCAAATTTACCGTTTAGAGACTGATTTCTAGATATTTTCTACTGAACCAGCTAAAATTATGATTCCCCCACCAAAACTCATTATCTCTTCACCCAAGACATCCAAGAAAAACTTCAGAAATTCGGCAAAGAAACAATCATTTAAATTATCTGTATTAACTTAAAAGAAATTATCAAGACCAAAAGTTGAAGAAACGCCGGTCTTACCAACTGAACTTAAAAAAAAACCAACCAACAACGCCAGTCGTTCCAGCAACACCAGTCCCACCAACAACGCCAGTCGTTCCAACTACATCAGTATCCCCAAACAACGACAGTCGTTCTAACTACACCAATCATGCCAACAACGCCAGTCATTTCATCACTGGCCTTATCGCCAATTTCCTAAGGAACTGTCTCGCCGGTCCGAGACCCTATACCTCCTCAAGCTAAGAAGACCAAAAATACCACTATCAATTCGCAGGCGAAAATCATACCATACATTCCGTAAGTAACACCAGTTCCAGGACCAACTTATATTCCCACTCCCAAGCAGTAGCTATCAATAGTAAATCTACCAGAAAACACCTGTCATGCAGAGAACACACACAGAACACCTGCTGAGCGCATAACATCTCTTTTACGTTTTGGTTGAATGCCTTTATTCCTTCCAGCACGGCTTAACTGGACTGGGGTGGTCCAGGTGAAACTCCAGGAGAGGTTCTCACTAAGGACTGGCCTCCTCAGGGCTGGAGGGACCTAAACCCAGATATTAAGAAACTAAATTGGGAATATATTTCTTTGACATATGAGCAGGTCACTAAGAATACCACTGTACCTAGAAGAGCATGACTCCTAGACAAATACAACATTTTAGCACTTCCCAGCACCACACTCCATAGTAAGGCAAATGAACCAGGCAGGACCTTTAAAAAAAAGTTTTTATATGTATAATATTGGTATCCACTAAAGAAATAACTGCAGATCTTTTGACAATATTCATGCTAGAAATATTGGAGAAAGCAAACGCTGGTCATAATAGAAATACTGATTACATCTGTAATGCTTTAGACAAGGCAGTTATTCCCTTGACTGGACGATTTATGATGATCATTTCAGCCACTTGGAATTTCAACTGGAGTATCTAAATGCTGGACATTATGTGTAAAACGTCATTATTTGGACTTTAAAAGCTAGAATACCGCCTGTTGCCTCAAAATATTACAGATTAAATGAACAGTATGTGAAATATGACAATGATTTGTTTATTTTCTTTTATAAATTTCACAGGACTCTAATTCATGAAACTTAAGGTTTTTTTTTAATTTTTGTTAAGGAGTCATCAGAATCAGAAGAAAATTAAATTTTATTGATTCTGAGAATGATTGATATCGATCACTTATGTAAAAAAGTCACATGACTGACTGAAAATTGCGTGTGCTATGGCGTTTCTTCGTTATCTAAATTTATTCTCTTGATCAGTAAACGTGGAAGCAACTATTACATATAATGATTTCCTAATATAAGTATGTATCTGAATAATATGTATGTGCTGGGTTATTTTTGTATCTAACTTCTACCTGATTTCATGTTTTGCTTTCCGGGGTAAATTGTACGTAATGTACAACATTCTAACCTATAGCCCCGCTTTCCTGAAAGTCATGGCTAATTTAGCGTCACACATGAGAAAGCTGGTATCTCTTGATAAATTCCAAATTCATGAAAGTCGAGGCAATTGCCCGGCTCTTCTTCCCTTACCATCTTTGTTTTCATTGCTACGGTTGGCCAATGTCTGTCACGTGACATGTAATTTATGTTAATAAGTTGCGCCGCACAAGTAATATGACGATGAGCAGCCGTGGCGTGAAACTACAAAAATACCAAACCATTCACCAGAATATATTTGCAAAAGAAAAAGTCAACATAGTTATGGAATGAAGATTTATTATATTTGTAATACCATTTTATACTCAGTACAGGCACGTATATAATTTATATGGGAAATAAGGATAAGAAACGGATACCAGTTGGCTGGATTGGCATATGCGGAATTTCACCGGAATGTAGTTTCCCTTATACAATTTCGAAAAGCACCAGTAGAGGGTTAATATTAGTAAATATCATAAATGTTTTTTTCCGGAACAGCCTCAAAATTTACGACAACGTTTATTTCTCTAGAGAGCAAATAGTGCGAAAATAAATTGAAAAAAGGCGAGTTTGAAAGAATTTTAGTGTACAAACTGCGAAACGACTGCAATACTAGCATTTGTAAAGTATCATAGCAATTAGCAGGACATTCACGTGAACAGCAAAGGAAACAGCATCTTTACAGTTAAATCAAGTACCGCTTGAGTAAATATCGTTTCCTGATATCCTGCTTCTAATATCAGCGAGTAGAAATACTGCTTCTTTTTACGTCACACTTCAGTTTGGAGTCCTCATCGAGGTTCACGTCCACACATCAACTTTTTTTAAATGTAAAAATAGTGACTGGGAATTGGAAAACTTTTCAATGTACAGTAGATGTGATACCGAAAACGGTGTATTTGTATATTAAAACTTATAAACTAGTTTTATGTAATGGTACATGTATTATTTGCAAACCGAGAAAGGGATTAATTGTACACCAACAATGAACGTCTAAATATCAAATGTTTTATCTGTTTCACAAAAAGAACATCAACCAACCTTTATTATTTGATTCGCATACACCAATTAAATATTTCAAGGTTTACACGGCCGTTAATTGTAAATATCGTAACATGACTATGGCTTCATATTATACTGGAGTGAAATATCCCGGTTAATCCTGCAATTTGATTGGTTACCTTAACATTTGATTTTTGTTTTTCAATGTCATACGAATGAATTATTAAATATCCGATGATTTACGTATATCGTATTAAATCTACGATAATGTACTGTATTAACTGTATAAACATTTTTTATATACAGTCATTGACCGTTTACAACTTTGTGTGGGATAAGAACAATATGTTTGCTTTGAATATTATTTATGACGTGAAGAAGGTTCGCGAGTATAAAATTTATTTATACCTTGTACAAAACAGAATTTCAAGCCTCGTACATTTTTTTTTCAGACATTAAATTTGATTATTCCTTACATTACATATAGCAGTCATGGCAATGTGATTGAAAACAAATATTATACTTCCCACACTTCATAGAAAATTTCCCTAGACAGCTTCACAACAAATGTACCATGCACCAATTACATATTTCCAGCCAGTTTTACAAAGTTCTTTTCACAGTAACAACTGATATGATTCTCAATAAGATATTTCAATTCAATCAATGACTTGGAAAATACAGTTTTATGGACGTAACACTATTCCCTAGCACCGTCTGATGTCTTAAGAACTTTTATTCGTCCAGGGGGTCTCTGTATACACATGTCCTATTTCCATTACAACGCCTTTTCTAAGAATTCTTATAATTGGCAAGTAATAAATTCATTCAACTAATTTATATATAACAGTAATTTCCCCAAGATTTATCAACGATAAAACCTGTCAGAGTGGTTCATTTAAGGAACAAGACAAGCCATGCACAGTACAAATGTGCGTGGGAGAAATCATTAAAGTTTCATTCATAAAAAAAATACTGATAGCCATTTGGCATGTTATATGATTTGATTTTTGATAAATCTGACAAATGATGTAACTTAAAGGATTGTTTGCTCGTTTCCATATAAAGCATCCATCAAGGACGTTCAATGCTGTTTAAAACTGCTCTATTTATTATATCAGATTTTTGGTCTCGGAATTATTGTAACTGTTGCTTTAACAGTATCGTCTATAACATTTAACCTTTTAACATTTTTTTTTTATACGAGTGTAACTGATGATTCGTTTGTAGACGTAACGCGCGTTTGACGTACAAAATTATAAGCCCGGTATCTTTGATAAGTTTATTTTACTATATAGTGGAGAGACAATCAACAAATCAAGAAAAAGTCGATTATTTCAAGAGTATAATGGACCGACATACCTCACGGCTGAAAATCCACATGATGATAGAATAAACATTATACTATAATTTTAGCCTTGTCGTAGAGTTTTCCCACGTTGCAGTTTTTTGTAAAATCGCGGTAAAGCGTGATTTTCCGATTTTTTTCTTTTTCATTATCAAACACAAGAATGCTTATGATTAATTCCTGAATGAAGATATCAGCAAATGTTGGCATGTAAAGTGGAGTGGAGTGGAGTGTTGGAGTGGAGTCATAGAGTGGAAACATGGAGTTAGGAAATGGAGTGGAGAGGAGTAAAGGATTTTGGTTAAATATTGAGAAAATCCATAAATCAATCACACTTCATATCAAATGAAATTGTCAACGAATTCAAATGAAAATCTCAAATGAAAATTATTTATAATTGTTTTTTTTTCTTCTTTTTATTGAAATTGCAGAACACGATGATTTTATATTATTTCATTTGTCATATTTGATTATTCGGCAAAGTTGGACATGTTTTGGGTAGCATTTTATGACAGCTCAGTTAGAGGTGTGATGATATTGTTCATCTAGTAATAATGTTTACTGTTCTGAATTGTAGTGTATTTCTAATGGCAGTTTTTGTGGACTTTGTTTATCTTAATCATTATATAATGTTTCATCACAAACAATTAAAATGCATCAATCAATTCACCTTGAAGGGTAAATCATTATCTGAAGAAATGAAAAACCCCTCATTGTTTCTAATATCAGTGAATGAAAACGTCTGCATTCAATTGGCTATATACACTTTCAATTGATGCAATAGCAACACCCATAAGTTATACAAATTAATTCATAAAAATATATTTCTTGTAATAATCTACATATAATTATGTATGATATCTGAAACTTCAATATTGTTTTTATTATTGTTCTTCCGATTCTTATAATTTTATGGAAATAATAAACTTGAACATTGAAAAAATGTATTTAATACGATATACTAAGCAGGGAAAAGGATTAGCAAGGGCCCAGTAGCCTATGCTACTAAAATTTTTGACAAGCTTTTATTAAAATGCCCATAGTGCTTATGTTAATTTTCACATTGTGGCAGGTTTAGCCCCTAGTTAAATAATCTGTTAACACAATGCTTATACAACTGCATACCAAATATCATTGACTTACCACTAGTGGTTCCCCTTGAACTGACCTAATCACAAACTAATACATGTAAACTAAGCAAAAGTTTCAAAGTCAATAGACCATGACTGAGGGGCGGAGCCAAATAATCCCCATGGAAGTGAGATATGCAAATGCTTATACAACTGCACACTAAATATCATTGACTTACCCTAGTGGTTCCCCATGGCCATAAACTGACCTAATCACAAACTAATACATGTAAACTAAGCAAAAGTTTCAAAGTCAATAGACCATGACTGATGGGGCAGGGCCAAATAATCTCCATGGAAATGAGATGTGCCAGTTCTAATACAACTACATACCAAATATCACTGACCAATGTATGTCTTATTCCCTGCAAAGTCTGTCAGAGTCAAACAGAAGTTAATAATATTTGATAGATTCAGATTCAATATTTTATTATAGTCTCACCACATACAAACATAAAATAAGATTCACAGAAATAAACATAAATCATTTAAAACATTTGCAATGTATGCACCATTCTTAAAAAGATTTATGAGAGACTTTTAAGACACAATATATACATATAAACATATTTTTACACATTTACATTTAAAATTTACAGGTCCATCTATACTAAATGAAAGTAAAACATTTGTTTCTTCAAGAACTAGTGAAATAAAATACTGTTTCTTCTCAATAAAATATTGTTGCAGGTTTTGGCAACTATAGCAGCAACATTGTCGTTATTAAATATAAATATAAATTTTTCGCTATCTGATAATAGGTTAAAACGTTCATTAAAATGTATAGCTTCATGTATCATGACTTGTCTTAAATCTAGATATAATGGGCATTTTAAAATGACATGAGGTTCATCTTCAATAGTAGAGCTACAGTTAAAACATGTCCTCTCATGGATTTCTTTTCTTTCATACCTTCCAGTTTCAATTTTTAGTGGAGCTACCCCACATCTAAATCTTGCAAAAGCACTTCTGTGTTTAATTGACAGAATATTTTTCAAATAATTTTCAGTACAATAATTATTTTTAAACAATTTGTAAGTCCTCAATTTACTTCCCTCTGCATATGCAGCAACTCTTGTACACCAGTTTGACTTAAACTTATTAAATACATCTTCCTCAATTTGTTTAATACTATTTTTGTTCAATACATTTAATTCAAAATTACAATATTGCTCATAATTATACAATTTTAACATCTCTATAACTCTAAAGCTCCAATTCTTAATTCTAGTATTGCACTTTCGTATGGACCATTTAAAAATTTTAAAATTTATCCTGTGTGGGTCCATTATTGAACACCTTGCCCAATGTCTCAAGACACTTGACCATTGTTTAACGCATAGTGGTTTCCAGCCCATATCACCAGCTATGGCATCATTTGGTGTGTATTTGCCAACTCCCATGAAAAATCTCATGGCCCTATTTTGGACTGCATATATGCAGGAAAAGTCCCTGGTTCCCCAAATACCTGCACCATAACTAATAACCGACCATACCATTGTATCGTACAGTTTTCAAAAAATGTGTGCTGGAAACCACCATGTGTTTTACTCTTCACAATTAACAATCCTAAACTTTTAATAATTATCAATCAACATTTTCACTTTGATTTTATCATGTTAATCTAATGACTGTACTATTTAAAATATTTTGTTTCTTCCTATTATAAATAGATAATGACAATGTATCTAACCACTGTCACCTGTCAATAGAACCCATAAAACTGTCATTACTATAATATTACTATAACAGTATAATTCTAATTTTCGGACGTGACCTAAAAGTTAAAAGATTATCCCATGAATCGGATGTGCTACATTTCATGTGAATGACAAAATTCTTAAATATTGAAATGTATAAAAAATCATTAATTGATCATCATCGAATAAAACTATATAACTTATGTCAAACAGACAAAGTTTTGATTCTTGATTTAAAATAACTTAAATGAATGATATATTGATCTCCATAGATACATAGATCTTTTACCAAATAAGCAAATTCATATCTTTTCAAATGAAACATACAGAATCCAAGTGTCGTTTTTCTTTCGAAAGACTGTTCTGTTTATGCTGTTGTTTTGTATATAATTGAAGTTTATAACTTTAACTTTGCTTTGCAAGTAAAATTATTTACACCAGAATGTAGTTAACTAAGGTAAAATTACTGAAAGACACCTCCCAAATTATAGAAATCTATCATTTAACATTAATCATAATATTTTGGGCAGCAAATGTTTGCTGTAAAACGAAAGAGTAATGTATCAGCTTTCATTTAATATCAAACTTGAATAACATATGGTAATGCATATGGAGTGAATTTGAAGAATTTCAATTGCATGTGACATAAAAAGAAGAAAAAACAATTTTGTCATTTGAATTGTTAACAATTTCATTTGACATGAAGTGTGATTGAAAGTATATTAAATTTCTTACATACATAACCCGTAGTCGATTTTGACAAAAATAGTGGAAAACTCAATACTGAAGAGGTTTAATATATCAAAGTTTGACAGAACATACAAATCAACTTTTACAAGCCTTTTTATAATACTCATCATATAGCAGTTTTACTATTCAATATTCACCTTAATAATTCATGTTGCACTCCCTTTTCCTATTTTCCCCTGACTTCTGTGTTTTTCACAATGAATTGAAAGTGCATTTTCTTAATTTTTATAAATAAGAATATATATTTGTATCAATGTTTGTGTCTAGATGTTTGACTTAGTACAGATGTTTAAGGTTTAATAACTGTTGAGGTGTTTCTATTCTTGTTGAGTTGTTCGAATAGACTAATTTTAAATCATATTGGAACTCATCCGAATTAATCCGGAAAATGATTGGCAGTGCTGTTTCCATTAAATAAGATCATGTACATGTAAAGTAGTATAGGTCGTGTTATAAAGCATATACATGTACAAGAAGAATAAATTTTAAAACATTTGAATAAGGGGAAAACCAATGCCCAACAGCGTGTGATGATGAATCAACTTGCGTTAACTGAATACGTTTCATGGCATTACCATAAGCCTGGTCCAAAATGTGTATTCTGCAGACAAAAGTCATACAACGAGATAAGCAATTAAGGCATGTCGAGTCATTTGAGCGTGCCGAATATGTTTTAAATGACGCAAATTACCAGACTACTAGTATCCAGACAGTGGCAAGTTTCTTTCTATATTGAGTACTTCAAGTCGACAGGGCGCTGTATCATACAGCATGCATTGTTAACTACTTGCTGAAATGAAAAAAATAACTTGCTTCTGATGCTTTAAATCAGTCGGAGCATGATGTTGCGTTCCAAAAACTAACAGAAAGTCTATATATATATATACGATGATCTATTTGTGAAAAAAAGCATTTCGTTGTCGTATAATTTGCTAGATACGTATTGTTCCTTGCTTCCAGACCCTTCATGATGCGGAAAAAATTGTGAAAAGCAGTTTACGATTGTTCGAAATTTCAAATTATTACTATCCATCTCCGTCAAAATTTAGTATTACCACAGCTTTCCAATTTATTCCTATCTCTCTGATAAATATTTTGCCAGGTTAGTAGATGACAATTATTTTCATAAGAAGAATAATTACATTGCACTCTCATATAATACTGTACCGAAATGTATACCTTTAGCGGAGTGTGTGATACCCTGCATTTAAAATAAATACACTCCTGATCAGGGATGGTATGGGTGTTGTAAAAGTCTTGATGTAAAAAGGTATAACAGTTTTTTTTTAAATTTGGCCCAAGGACGCCTTTAAAACCCTAATAGCTTGTTTTGAAAACTTAGGGGGTGTCGTGGAAGTGTTTGATTGATATGATGTGGAACATTCTACAAAATCAGCAGAAAGTATAAGGAGGTATATTTCAAATGGTTGTAGATCTAAGGCTGTTCGGGTCATTGAAGGCAGATTAATTAGAGATTGCAAGAAATGTCAATGTGCACCCGAAATAAACATGGGTTGATAAGATTTGTAGGTGAATATGCACTCCCGCACTACATTGATTTTGATTTGCAATACCATGACGAAATATTACTAGCGGGATCTTTTTAAATCTATAAACTGTGTAGCAAGTTTGTACCGGATCTGTAATTAACTGTAATCGGTTGTTCAGTATACACAGGAAGAGGCAGATATATGAATTATTCTGCCGTCTCTGTTTGCTAATGAACAGATGGTAAAAAGTAATTAGAGGGGTCGCATAATATTGAAATCATCAGACACTTATGTTTTACTTCTTTGTATAAGGTATTTCCCTCAGATTTCAAACATGATGAATTGTGGTTTTTTCAACCATAGACGCAAAACGGTTTTTACCTGTTCACGACATATTGTTACGACCAGAAAAATCGACTTTAAATTGTAGCCAACAAAAGACACAAATCAATAATAAAATTTAACAAGATTTATTATACACTAGTTTACTAGAAGTATTACACAAATATAAATGTCAACTTAACTGTCAAAATAAGAGTCCAATCTTTTATCTTTTCTTTATCCGGAAATCTTCACGAGAATCCACAGAATATTACGTCCAATAGGTCACAATTTAGTATGATGTTGTTAGTAAATTGTGACCTAAAAGTGTCAATCCAACTGCTGAGAATGTTGATGTCTACCGATGTCGAAGTCTATGTCAATGTCTATGTCTATGTCTATCTAACTTTAGGGTCTGCATTTAAATACTTGTAACGGAAGGTGCTAGATAACCATAGATGTTTAGATTACGCATTTTTTGTTATGATCATTCTGGAAACGTTATGTAAGTGAAATAGAAAGTTCTAATCATTCCATGAGTATCAATGATTGTTCCAGTGATTTCTAAACTGCATAGTTGTAACACAATGTGTATTATTTTGTACACAATGAAAAAATATATAATAGGCCACACAAAACAAATTAGGCCAACTAAATAAATATGATAGTTACAATATCAACACCTCCCACCTTAAAAAAATTTTTAAGTGGAACAAAAACTTTTCATGAATAATATGTACAAAAATACATTGTATATACACAATTAATTTAAGTTCTAGATAAAGCATCTGCTATTACATTATCTTTACCTTTAATATGTTTACAATAAAATCATATTCATGTAACAATAAACTCCACCTAGTCAATCTCTGGTTCTTGTTTCTCATTTTATGTATGAAGGTGAGAGGATTATGATCAGTATAAACAAGAATAGGATGCACAGTGGGATTTAAATATACATCAAAATGTTGAAGTGCAGACAACAGTGCAAAACTCTTTTTTAATAGTCGAATAATTTTTCCGATGTTTATCTAATTTCTTAGAAAAGTATGATATAGGTTTCTCAACATTATCATCTGTCTCTTGATAAAACAGCTCCAATTCCTACATCGCTTGCATCAACAGCAAGTGTAAATTGTTTTTCAAAGTCTGGAGTGATCAGAACTGGACTATTAATTAAGAGCGATTTGCTATTTTCAAAAGCGTTTTGACAATTATCACTCCAGATGAATTTAGAATCTTCCCGTAAAAGATGAGTCAATGGTTGAACAACGGTAGCAAAATTTGAACAGAATTTCCTGTAAAATCCAATCATGTCTGAATATCTCATAAGTTGTTTTTTATTTGTAGGAGGAGGAAATTTGGTAATTGCATCCACTTTAGCCATAATAGGTTTTACTTGACCTTGGCCAACTGTATGCCCCAAATAATCAACAGTGGCCTGGCAAAATTCACTTTTACCAAGATTAACAGTCAAATTTGATTGTGACAATCTATCAAAAGTATCATATAAATGTGTTAAATGCTCTTCCCAGCTATCACTACATACAATAAGATCATCAATATAAGCATACCAACAGTCTAAATCTTTTATAACATTATTGATAATTCTTTAAAATGTAGCTGGAGCACTTTTCATGCCAAACGGCATTACAGTATATTGAAATAAGCCATCTGGTGTGACAATAGCTGATCTTGAGCTCCCTGTGTCAATGGGACTTGCCAGTAACCTTTCAATAAATCAAATTTGCTCACAAATTTTGCTTGTCCAATGTTATCAATGCAGTCGTCTATCCTTGGAATCGGATAGGAATCAGATTTTGAAACAGAATTCACTTTTCTGAAATCAGTTACGAAACGAAAGGTTTTATCTGGTTTGGGCACAAGCAGACAAGGAGAGCTCCATTCACTGTTACTTGGCTCAATAATATCGTTGTCAAGCATATATTTAATTTCTTGTTTCATAAATTCAAGTTTGACTGGATTGAGCCGGTAAGGATGTTGCTTAATTGGAGAAGCATCACCAACATCGACATCATGACAAACAGCAGTGGTTTTGTTTGGCACATCTGGAAAAAGATTTATAAAAGAAAATACCAAAGCTTTTAATTTTTCTCTGCGATCAAAAGACAGATGTGCACGTTTTGAATCTAAATTTGACAAAATTTCTGTGAATTTTTCAATCTAACTGTCTCTTCCATAGTTTTAGAACTAAAATGTGGTTCAATTATATCTGGTTTGTCATGATTGTTCTCCAATTTAACCATGGCTAAAGTGGCAACTGCTTTACTCTCACCTTCATTAGTATGCTCAAAATATGGTTTTAACATATTAATGTGACACACTCTATTTTGTTTACGCCGACCTGGTGTTTTTACAATATAATTCAAATCATTGATTTTACTCTCTATGGTATAAGGACCATAATATTTAGCTTGTAATGGATATCCAGGGACTGGCAAAACTACAAGTACCTTATCACCTGGCTCAAAAACTCTGTCCCTGGCATCTTTATCTTACCATATTTTCATCTTATTCTGAACAGTATTTAAATTGTTCTGAGCAATTTGACAAGCAGTATACAATTTTTCTTTAAATCTAGATACATAGTCTAGAAGATTCAAGTCAGTGGGTTCAGTTAGCCATTTTCCTTAATTAACTTTAAAGGTCCCCTTACAGTACGACCAAATACCAACTCAAAGGGACTAAAACCAAGGGATTCTTGAACAGCCTCTCGGACCGCAAAAAGTAAAAACTGAACACCATTATCCCAGTCCCTATCAAATTGAAGACAAAAAGTTCTAATCATGTTCTTCAATGTTTGATGAAAACGTTCTAAGGCACCTTGAGATTATGGATGATAAGCACTTGACCTATACTGAGCAATCCCTAACTGGTACACGACTTGCTGAAATAAACCTGACATGAAATTTGAACCCTTGTCGGACTGTATAGACTTTTGAAGTCCTACTAGTGTGAAAAATTTTATCAGAGCTTTGACAATAGTAGGTGTCTTGATATTCCTCAACGGAATAGCCTCAGGAAAACGAGTGGAGGTACACATGATCGTCAGTAAATACGCATTTCCAGTCTTGGTCTTCGGTAAAGGTCCAACGCAATCAATGAGTACTCGGCTGAAAGGTTCTTCAAAGGCTGGAATTGGCAGAAGTGGTGCTGGTGGTATTTTCTGGTTAAGCTTGCCAACAACCTGGCATATATGGCATGATTTGCAGTATTCTGCGACATCATTTGTAAGTCTGGGCCAGTAGAAATGCTGCAAAATCTTTAGACAAGTCTTCCTTATACCTAAGTGTCCAGCCAAGGAGGTGTCATGGGAATAGACCAATAATGTCTTGCCTATAGACTTTAGGCACCACCACTTGGTATACCACTCTCCATTCCTCCTCTGGGGTAGCATCAGGGGGCCTCCACTTCCTCATTAAAATGCCGTCTTGATGGTAATAGCATTCGGCCACTTTGTCTGCTTCCTCCTGTGGTTGAGCCCTCTTGCTGAGCTGGAGAACCTCAGGGTCTATATTTTGCTCTTTGACAAATTTCCTTCGGTCTAATGAATGGCTGTTCACGTCTGGCCATGGCATAATTACATTCTTGTTAATACTAGGTGGTCTTTTTATGGCCTTCTCTGAGCTACCGAGACCTTCAATGTCGGCTAGAAAAGTGTCAGAAAGGTCTATGTAATCAAACTGGTCTTCTTGCAAATATTTATGTTGTTGTTTTCTAGCCATTGCCCTAGTAACGACACAAGCTGGATACAGTTCAGCATCATTAGTGATTTAACATCCACAACCGGTTCACTGGTAAAAAATTGTTCAGCAACCACTTTGTTCCTAGCTAGATCATTTCCTAGCAATAATGAAATACCCTCAACAGGGAGATTAGGACGAACACCCACAACTGGTCCAGTAATCAAATCTGACTTCAGATGAATACGATGGAGGGGAACGTCTATACAACCTAACTCCACACCTTGTAACAAAACGGAGGCACCAACAGAAGTCTCCTCGGACAAAGGCAACATACCTTCTAACAATAAAGACTGAGAAGCTCCAGTGTCCCGTAAAATCTTAATAGGCTGAGGAGTAGTATTATCAACAATAGAAACAAACCCATCAGACATAAAACGTTTATAATCCTCCATGTAATCACAAAAACTGGACTTAAAAGCCTGACTCGCAGGACATTCCAACGTATTGGTAACACGGGGTGTCGTACAAGCACTGGTCTTGGGCTTATTATCTCTTTCATTCTTCTTCTGTAGTCTAAAACAATCAGCCATCATGTGACCATTCTTCTTACAATAAGCACAAGTCAGTGACTTCTTCTCAAAAGTATTAAATTTTGGACTAGACATATTATAACTAGACTGACTCTTATTCTGTGCAACAGGCTTACTCTCAGTACGCTCAGTGCTTTGATTCTTGTAATTTCCACTCAAAGTATTAAAATTTTGACCTTTGAAACTTCTTATGTGAAAGGGTATAATTATCGGAAATAACAGCTGCATCTTGTAATGTCTCAACAGTTTTGTCATCTAAATGTGTTGTTAAGTCTAAATGAACACACTGCTTGAACTCTTCTGATAACATCAATTGTCTTAAATTATCAAAATTTTTATCTATTTTCTTTGACGTAAGCCATTTATCAAATAGATGTTCTTTTTCCCTAGCAAATTCAAAATAGGATTGTGAATCAAACTTTTTATAAGACCTAAATTTCTGTCTATATGCTTCTGGCACTAGCTCATAAGCTTTCAAAACTTCTTCTTTAACCTTGTCATTATCAGAACTATTTTCTGTTGAAAGTGCTGAGTAAATTTCAGCGGCCTTGCCCTCAAAAACACTTTGCAGCATTGTAGTCCAAAAAGGCTTCGGCCATTTCAAATTTTGAGCAATTTTCTCAAACTGTGGAAACAATTTATCAGCTGTTTTTTCACAAAATTTGGGAACCAAATGTATATTTTTTGCTGCATCAAAATTAAATTTGTTCTGATTTTGATTGGAATTTAGTGTTGCTCTCTTCTTTGACCATTTCAATTTTCATTTTCTCCATCTCTAACCTTTCCCTCATTTCAAGTTCTGCCTGTTTTAATTTAAATTCATCTTGTTTTAATTTAAATTCATCTTCTTTTTCTTTTATTTTCTCCATCTCCAACCTTTTCTTCATTTCAAGTTCTGCCTGTCTTTCTTGTTTTTCTTTTTTAAATTGTTTTAATTTGAGTTCATCTTCTTTTTCCAATTGCTTTAATTTAACTTCGTTTTCCAGTTGTTTTAATTTAAGTTCATGTTCTAATTCAAGCTGTTTTAATTTGATAGCGTCAACATTTTCGACCTTGAGTTCAAGATCCTCTTCACCTAAAATTTCTGCGTCGACTAATTTGTCTATTACCAAATTTTTTATAATTTATTTTCTCATAGATACTCTAAAGTCTCATTTCAGATGTTTAGCAAGCAACACTAATTCCTCTTTCTTTAAATTATCAAACCCCTCCAGGTCTGCCTTTTTTAAAAATTTGCCGGCATCAAATGCCATTTTGTAGAATTTTGTTGGCTAGTTCTAATAAAAAATACTGAAAAATTTTCAATCAGATATTTACGTTATCCCGGTCACGAGCCCCCAATTTCTGTTACGACCAGAAAAATCGACTTTAATTGTAGCCAACAAAAGACAAAAATCAATAATAAAATTTAACAAGATTTATTACACACTAATTTACAAGAAGTATTACACAAATATAAATGTCAACCTAACTGTCAAAATATGAGTCTAATCTTTTATCTTTTCTTTATCCGGAAATCTTCACGGAAATCCACAGAATATTACGTCCAATAGGTCACAATTAAGTATGATGTTTTTAGTAAGTAAAAGTGTCAATCCAACTGCTGAGAATGTTGATGGCTATCGATGTCTAAGTCTATGTCTATGTCTATGTCTATCTAACTTTAGGGTCTGCATTTAAATACTTGTAACGGAAGGTTCTAGATAACCTAGATGTTTAAATTACGCATCTTTTGTTATGATCATTCTGGAAACGTTATGTAAGTGAAATAGAAAGTTCTAATCATTTCATGAGTATCAATGATTATTCCAGTGATTTCTAAACTGCATAGTTGTAACACAATGTGTATTATTTTGTACACAATGTAAAAAAATATTATAGGCCACATTAAACAAATTATGCCAACTAAATAAATATGATAGTTACAATATCATAACAATATGCAAAGTTATTGAACCACTGATGTCCTGCGCAGCTACTCACGCTCTTACAGGATGAGACACATCTTCTTTGATCGGAATTGGCAAAAAAGACAGTTATAAGGCATCGAAATAAAACCCAAACGTGTATCAAAGTTTGTCTATCTAGCCGGTTCTAATATTGACACATCTGTTGCAGTTAAAGGTCAATTCATCGCGGATCTATATGATCCCAGAAGCAATGCTCAATCAGTACATGGTGATCTCAATAAACTCAAGAGTGAAGACGGCGATTTCTAAGGATGATTCCTTAGTGAGAGTACCTCCTTCAGAGACATCATTCAGACAGCATATTTTTCGAGGTTTACCCTAAGTTTACGTCTGCATGCATGCTTAGGACCACCTCCGGGTGCGGGATTTTCTCGCTGCGTTGGAGACCCATTGGTGGCCTTCGGCTGTTGTCTGCTCTTTGGTCGGGTTGTTGTCTCTTTGACATATTCCCCATTTCCATTCTCAATTTTATTATATCGCCAAACCACCACCTAGATCACCTTTAGAATATGGATATGGGGAATAGCTCCATAGTTTCAGTATATTTTGAATCCAATGTCCTCTCACTTTTAACAGGACCTTGTTTGTACATATAAAGGCAAAACTATTTGTAGAAAATCTTGCGTATGCTACGAACAGAATTTTTGTCGTGCACAAGCATGCATTTGTTGTTGTCAGGGCAGTGGTGATTGTAGAAACAACCTTACTCATCAGATTGTTTTAGAAGATTGCTACTATAAGGATAATGATTCAACTATTAATCTCAATGCCCAATATTTCATATTTTCTGCTGCTAGTGGCCTCTGACTTGATGTGGTTGGGGAACTCTCTCTCTAAAAAGAAGAAAACCAAAACCAAACAAACAAATCAACCAGTGGTTTCGGACCTTGACAAACACACTTGAGATATTTTTGTATCAATTTCGGGAGTATTGGATACCATGACATCCACATATTTTTTCTTAGTATTGTTACCTTTTCAAATTGACGTGCATATTGATGTCTAGTGTTAGTAAAATACCTAGACAGCTTCTTATGTAGCGTAATGTGTCTGTGAATCGTGTTTGTTTGTAGTTCACATATATATCGGGCGTTAAAATCGGGTTTAGTCAAGTCTGCTATATATTCAATTGTTTGTGTTGTTTTATAAAAAAAAGGGACACAAGTTTTCAATATGCTATTGTTCTTGTACTGATTGACCTTGTTGTAATTTCTGCTTTTTGCTATGTTTTTGTATAGTTATATGCAAATATATACGACGGAAACTCTTTAAATTGATTAACTACAGTGTTGTCTGTCTTTCATCAGGCCTATGTTCTCCACGGTAATATTGGTAGCGTAAATGAATAATTCGTAGTAAAATAATATATTTATTACGGTACAATGCAACAATGTACAGAATAAACTATCGTAATATATTTAACATGTAATTTCCAACGTATTCTCAAGATACTTGTCTATAAATAATTTGTCATGTAAATTTGCATAAATAGGCGGAGCTGATCTCAATAATAATATTTCGCATGTGTTTTTGGAACAAGGATAAGGAATTGCCAAACGATATGTGTATAGTAAATAATTTAGACCATGCGAGGCATACAGTTATCTGCGCTGCTTCTTACCTCTAAGGGAACCACCACCCGGGATCTTTGCACTTGCCAAAATGTAAACAGCAAAGACTGAGGAATTTGCCCTTTGCACTGGTATTTATTTTTAAAATACCGGAAGTAAATATTCTAAGCCGGAACAGAAATGAAACGTCAAACGCTGACAAATACATGGTAGTCCTCGACCCAAATGATCCTTTCTTCGTAAGAAAATAGGTAAATCTATTAAGATAAAGCATATATTAACTTTAGTTTATGCTTCTTGTGTAATTTTGGATCCGTACTTAGAATATTTACCAAATGGCTGCGCTTTGAACAGTACATGACGAAATTGTGCCATTTTTGGCACTGATAATATAGTTAATAACTAAAAGTGTAACGTACGCTTTCTGTGCATTAAAAAGTCACAGAAACTATAAATACATATTATCACATTTTACACTCTCAAAACATAAAACTGATATTAAATCATTAATTGGGAACCACAAGTGCACATTTACAACAGACCTATTGACATTAAAAAAAACTTCATATACTATCGTGTTCATGCTGCCATTTATGCATCAAGACTATTTTTTATAGTTCCCACATTCTTTTGGGTTTAAATAATCAATAATGAATTTCATCATTTTTTCATTGAATCATAGACCGGATGTTAACTTTCCAGTACTTATTTCTCCTATGTTCTTTATGGAATGTTAACAAAACTTTCCCAAAAATATATTTATATGTTGTCGGATATTATTGCATAGCTAAATGTAAAGTATAAATATTTTTTCTCGATAATTTTCGTAGAGAAAGATATTTCATTTCATTGTCTTATATGTTGAAAGAGGGGTTATGTATCACTCATCTCTGGCAATCGGGCATAAATATCACATGCTGAATTTGTGCAACATTCCCAGAGCATGATTCCTTTTCCAAATTGTACAAAATGTCCAAAAATTGCGTTTTTTTTAAATCCCCTCTTTTGAAAGAGGGACGAAAGATACCAGAGGGACAGTCAAACTCATAGATCGAAAACAAACTGACAACGCCATGGCCAAAAATAAAAAGACAAACAGACAAATAATAGTACAGATGACACAACATAGAAAACCAAAGACCAAGCAACACGAACCCCACCAAAAACTGGGGGTGATCTCAGGTGCTCCGGAAGGGTAAGCAGATCCTGCTCCATATGTGGCACCCGTCGTGTTGCTTATGTTATTACAAATCCGGTAAATAGTCTAATTCGGTAAGTCACATTCGTGAAAAGGGAGGGTATTGTAGTTACGACATAAGGAACATATCCGATATCATCTGTGAAACGGTTATTCCATAACGGTCAACCAACTCGTGATGGCGTCCGTAAAATTTACGAAGGGATGACTTCAACTTCACCATTTGGAACTCTTGGTTTAATAGCTTCCTTGTGAGCAGCAATCCTCTATCAAGGAAATCATGATAGGAAACACAAGCCCGGGAATATCGTATCAATTGGGAGATATATACTCCGTATGCAGGCGCTGCTGGAATGTTGCTACATAGAAATTTTTACCTTTGACCACAATTTTCAGAACTCTCCACCACTTAGACTTTGGCACTCTACGACATGCCTTAATCAAAGGCTGTTATATTTATCTTCAAAATAAGACCAAAATTAGCCGTGAGGTATTTTGGTCCATTAATTTTTTATTTACCTTACTTGTCACCGTACTAGTATGTATTTGATGAGTAAAAAAGAAAGTAACAAAGAGGATCAAAATAAAATTGTTACAAAAGTAAGAACTGAAATAATTAATCTACATACTCTTGCAATTTTCTATAGACAATCATGTGATCGCCAGAGTTGTCACCTGATTATGAGATACATGTATATTGACAAAAGCATTGCAAATTTGTATTTATATAAAACTTTCAAGAAAACAATTATAAGTGACTGTCAACCTGATTAAGAGATCATTTACGGTTTCCTTAGAGAAATTCCTTGCATTATACATAATTTATATTTACAAACTTGAATCAAGTTACAGAGTTAGAACTTTAAAACACACACACATACAAATGACTAAATTGACAAGCAAAGAACTTCAAATTTACGCACCTGACTCAAAGCTTTATACTAGTACTTAAAACGACAGCTAAAATGTATAAGTCAAAAAGCATGCTTGAATCTATGACAAACGAGACGATTTTAATTTTTAAATTATCAATTTCCCCCATCTTAGTAGCAATATACCAACTTCACCTGCATATGGGATATACATTTCCCAACTTATTCGGTATGCAAGAGCTTGCAGCTTCTACTCAGACTTTGTAAAACGTCACCAGTGTCTGAGCAGAAAGTTGATGAACCAGGGGTATGTCAAAGAACGTCTCGTCCTTTTTCTAAAAAAGTTCATCAGAAGGTACCAAGACCTTGTTGATGAATATTCCGTATCAACTTCACAAATAATACATGATGGTCTTGAAGTATAGATTCTGCGTGCTGATGCTGTGTATCATCTTAATAACGTGTTAAAGTGTTCTTTTATTTGTGTTTATTAATATTACTTTTACTGTTTGGTCTGTTTTTGGTGATATACATTTGACGTGGCTCTGTACTTATGCGTCCCGTCATTGTGTTGTTTGTATTATGTTTCATTTTTACTTATGTACTTTGTCCGTGTGACTTTTTATGTTTCTTTGATACATATGACGTGTCTCTGTACTTTAAACATCCCGTCATTGTGTTATTGTTCTATTATAATTTTTGCATACTTTGAACGACGAAATTATTTTATATCTCTACCTGTGTGACGTTTACATTCTGACGTCAAACGCGATTCTACGCCACAGTTAATGTTAAAATTACGA
This sequence comes from Mytilus coruscus, assembly GCA_017311375.1. Classification (NCBI taxonomy): domain Eukaryota; kingdom Metazoa; phylum Mollusca; class Bivalvia; order Mytilida; family Mytilidae; genus Mytilus; species Mytilus coruscus. Next base: position 60,418,801 of record CM029602.1, on the reverse strand, counting down.
TTCGGTCTCAGTGATACAATCTCAACTATCAAAACATTCGACAACCAGGTTATAATTCTTCCAAACAGAGATTCTACTACAAACAGTATTCCTTTTCCATGTTGCTTTTTTTATACATATTGTCATACCCTTGCTTCTTTATGGTTTGAATATGGTATTTTATTTTATTTCAATTAAAGAAAATTAAAGAATCAAATTTTAGGCAATGTATAACGAACCATCGGCCGAGTTTGACCTCACTATTAAGTCCATTCGAATATCATATGGATTCGGGCTGAAAAATAATAAACAGCAGTAGTAATAGAAATTGTTTGTAGATTTCCAGGGGGAGGTTTCTGAAATGTGGACAGAAGTAATAGTTCAATGATATACTAACAATTCAGTAGTTTAAAATCTTGATCCTAAAATAACGAAACACTGCTGTAAGCTGAGTACCCTGATAAATATACACTGCTAAAATAGCAACAACATATACCAGCAAGTTAATCCATCCGAATATCATATGGATTCCGGTTGTTTTTTTTTTTTTTTTTTTTTTTGGTCGAGCAGAAAAATAGTAAACAGTAGTAACAGAAATTGTTTGTATATTTCCAGGGGAAGGTTTCTGAAACGTTCAAGTAATCTACAAGGGTGGTCAGATCAGCGGGAAATCCAAGAAACGAATCCAAAAGTTACATTTACGGAAAAATCAGAATATGTTAAATCTCATTCAGTAAATTTGTTAAACTTATAAATGAGATAAACCGTATTGAGTAAATAATAATAAATTAGGGGCAACAGGAGTTTACCGATGTTCAAATGCCATACAACAATTTATATACAAATCAAGGTTAAAAAAAATCCCGAGGAAATCTCATTGACCCTTAAAGGAGTAAGGCCGGTGTCATCGAGAGGGTAATTGTCTCCTGCTATTTATGCAACATTTGCTATGCTAAACCACACTCAGTCTGGAATAGGACACAATGAATGGCAACAGTGGTTCACCGATGTTCAAAACTTCTTACAACCATTAATATACAAAAAGAGGTAAAATAAAATCTTAGGAAGTCGAATGAACTCTAAAAAGAGCAGGATCGGTTGCGTAGACAGGGTAATTGTCTCCTTATATGCACACATCATTCGCCATGCGAATTCACACTCGGCCAGGGACATAATAAAATACTTAGTGTCCAAAAAAGGGTAAATATGATATTATCTTGCTTTTTATCACTTTAATCCTTTTGAAATTGTTAAATTAAAATACTATTCTTTTGACAATATTCCAGCAGGACTCTGAGCTATTCAAATTAAAAAACGTATCTAACTCAAATTAAAAAGAAATATATGACCATTTTAGATAATAAAGAAATTGACTTCTGGCAGATTAAGTCATACTTTTATTTGGAGTCTTGATTAATTTTTTTTTTTTGACAAAGTTGGAAGTACTAGGAGAAAACAAATATAAATATTATTGCAGGATTCGAGGGTGGGAAAAATTTAAACGTTGATTTAACACCTTAACTTTAGATTTCTATGTTGTGTCTTCTGTACTATTATTTGTCTGTTTGTCTTTTTATTTTTAGCCATGGCGTTGTCAGTTTATTTTCAATCTATGAGTTTGACTGTCCCTCTGGTATCTTTCGTCCCTCTTTTTTAACAGCATTATCCCAATTAATGTACGTTTTCCTCGTTAATTTGAAGTCATGTACTCTAACTTTAATAGTTTATTCAGAATGTCGTGTCTGTATATAAATATTTAACTGAGAAATGCCAGAAACAGATGACTTTAGTGTTCTCCGAGCATTATAAATCCAAACGGTAACAAGTAAACAATGACATAAACATCGCAGTACAGCAAAGTCAACTATATTTTCAACTTTTTTACATGCACTTGATTGAAAATGATAAGCCATTTAAACGACTGAATAATTTTTCATTGTTCGGCTATCATACGTATCCTAATATATTGGTTTATGACGTAATTTTCTGCAAAACATAACACGATAATATCTTAATAGTCACTTCCTTCAACACTAAATTTTCTTTCGTACATCAGTCATCTAAATGTCATTCAGGGATTGTTAATTGTTTATGGCCGTTTTATATCAAAATAATTTATGTTTTCATTCATGTATTTTTTTTCAAAAAATTATGAATAATTTAATTACATGACATTTTGCGTGTATTGAACATTTATTTATTTATTCTTTGTGACCCTTTTGTTAATTTCATCAGATTTATGAAGTAATTGCGTTGGTGGTTACTCCTATTGAGAAAACTCAATCTAATAACTATTTATTTCTCTCGAGTTCAATACTTGATTGAAATTAGCTTTAAATTTTTAATGAACAGTACTGCTCTACTGCAATTAAGTAAAAAAAGTTATTTCCCTCTCAAATAGCACTTGATTGTAGTAATAATTATACCTATAAAGGAGATGGGATACTTAAAATGAATTAGATCATGTAGAATTTATTGCCAAAAATATTATATTACTCAAACAGAATTGTATTAAACTATTTCTAACTGTATATTCATTGCATACACAGGAACGTTAAAAAGAATGCATTTTGTCGAACGATATACAGTTCTAACCTAAAAAGACCGATTTGCAAACTGTCCGTCCACCAGGGTACATTCCGCCTTGTAGCCCTAGATTTGTTTTAGTGTGATTAAAGTAATTTATGGATTTCCGTCACTTAGTTATTCAATAATTCTGGAACAAATGTAGCATCTCCCTCAGGCTAAGTTAATCATAGACTATTTTAGCTTTTTGATTTAGGCCCTTTTCGTTTTAATGCATTTAAAGGTTTATGTATTTGGTGTATCACGGTTTGGTTTTTTTTCTCTCAAACGAACCTGATAAAAATTATTCCAAAAAACACATTATCTGCCGAAGGAAATGGTATCATAGGACATAACAGAATGTACTGCCATTTGATTGGAGCCGCTGCTCTGCTGGTGGAGTAGAAAATCCCTAGGATAGTATCTCTCAGAAGTCAGCGCATCGGTACTGTCATGATTATTATAAAACATTTGATCGTAAATTATCAGCAAAAAAAAAAGTTAAATTGTGATGAAACTTACGATTGCTTCTCCTAGATATGTAAGCTTAGTTTTGCTGATATGTTTAGACATTTTTCATTTAAATGCCTATGCATAGTTATGTCTTAAGTGTTCCAATCTTTTTAGCGAGCTACTTGATATATTTATTCACGACACGTTTCGTGATCTTCATTGATTGGGTATTATTTTGTTTGTTACCAGCGGTTCGGGTTTTCCAGTTTCTGTTTGCTACCTTGATTTTTTCTTATCGATTTATAATAATTGAACATCGGTAAATAACTGTTGCCTTAATTCATCATGTCAAATTTCCAATTACCGATTTTGTTTTCAAGTTAGATTTAATGTTTCCATTCAATTTAGATTTAATGTTTCCAAAGGGAAACAAAACAAAGTTTCAAAGGGAGAGCATGTTTTAAAGTACCTAGATGTTTAATATAATCTGTTATGACTTTCTATTGTGTAGAAGCTTATTTTGCAATACTATTTACATTATAAATGTGTAATACACTTTCAAAGTAAAATTCACAATACGCCATTACCAATCCACTTCGTTTAGGAAAGGATATTGTTTGGTCCACCTAGATGTTGGTTTCTTTCACGCCCCTAAAAAAATTAAAACTGCAAACTAATATTGTGTAACTTGAAAATGACATATTGCCGTTAAATCTGAATATGCACGTTTCCTATAGTTGTATATTTTTTTTTTTTAGATATTGTATCGGTGGTAAGATATTAATTAAAAACAAAAACATCTTTCGACTTTTATTTGATAGCAATCTACATTTATTCATACATTTGTCAATATAAATGCAGTTCATGACACTACAGAAAACTACATGGACATCTTGCTATCTATAAAATCCAGACTTTACATATCGCATATATCACAGTTTGGTTGTTTGAAGTATGTTATTTAATATTTGATTTAAAAAACCAAATGAAATTAACCTAATTCATATTTCTTTCTCATAGACGATTTTCGAATTACTGTCAGAAAAAATAAAAATAAATAGGTTGAAATATTGCAAACAGTAAATTATATATGCATCTCTTGGTTGTTGCAACAGAAAGTACAATATTCATAAGAATTAAATGTCTGTCATATTAAATAGTTCAACTGTTTTAGTTAAAAAAGAACAACCAAAGCAAATATAAATACCTTATTTGTAAAAACAGTCCAGCCCATCGTGATGATTTCATTTTAAATTCAGTTTCGTCTCAGTGTGCCATATCCTTTTTTATGTTATAATCTCTTTCGTACGCCTCATATTTCTTAAGCACAACATCTCAGAGCTTTCTAAAATTTAATAGCATGATTTATGTGAGCATGCTATAACGCGTGATTTATTGCACAGAAAGCTACTTATATATTCCTAAACGTAATAGCCAAGCATGAAAATGTTGTCGTATTTTTCTTGAAAATTATGTATCAAAGCTTAATAGGTGTAATACCACCATTGTTTTCCCCTATTAGTCTTTGTTAAATTTGCACGTTTCAAAAAATTGTGCAGAATTTATATTTGTTTCAAATAAAGAAATACTTGGCATGTGTCAAGTTTTATCCTGTCCAGTACTACAGACAAAATTTCACATAACATTTCATTGCATATAAGATCATAACCATCACTGGAAGTTAACCAATCAAATTCCCACCCCTTTCTTTCCTGCTTACAAGCTTTAGTAACCATGTAACCTCAAGTTTCTAAAAATATTTTATAGAAACACCAAATAAAAAAGAATGGTGCTTTAAAACACCCAAGATATATGTTTATGACTCAGAAATTTTTTACTGCAATGAAATGTAGGATTAATTTCCTACAACTGTCAAATTCAAGGAAATATTTTTTTCGTCCCTTTTTCTTATGCAACCGGATGTGACATACTATGATTTGGTGGTATTACACCTTCTAAAATTTGGTATCAAGCTGCAGGTTGTCGTATCATATCGAGTAAAGCGTTTAAACGGCTATTGCTCATCCACTTTCTGTGAGCCAATATACTTATAGAGAGGGTTTCATTAGTGAGCAATTGCTCACATCTCAACTTTTTAAACATACCGATTATGCATTTTTCGGAAGCATACTTCCGTTTATTGATTATAGAGCGCCGATAGACGTGTAGGTTATAGGTTGTTTAAAATTCTATGTATAAGGCGTAGCAGAGTAATAACACCCCCAGTTCATAAGTGCTTTAGATTGTTATGATCCTAAGTCTAAACAAAAACGCAAAGCATTACCAAAGGTTTTCCTATGGGTTTGACCTGTAATCTTTTTCCGCGCATAAAGAGATATTTCTCGTATCCAGAAAACGGCATGTTATATAAATAAGATATAAAAACTGCTTTAATTTGGCATTTTTCCCATATGAAATTAAAAAATAGTGAAAAGAAATAATCCACAATGCTTTTCAATATAAAAATGGTAGCATACGCTATAAATTTATTGATTTGGAACACCATACGGCATATTTTGTTAATAGTGAACAAAAAGGTAGAACATGCTTCACCGAGGAACAAGTGATCAGTATGCTGGAGTTTCTTATTGACAAAATATTTGTTGAATTTAGAGGTAGACTTTTTCAACAAATTGTCGGCATTCTTATGGGAACGAACTGTGTGCCTCTCCTTGCCGACCTTTTCTTATTTTCATATGAGTTGGAGTTCCTTCAGACACCTGTCAAAAACAAGAAATTCAAAGAAGCCAAATTAAATTTCACTCTCCGATATATTGATGGTGTTCTTTCCATTAACAATCCAAATTTTTCTGATTGGGTTCCTCCAGAACTAAAAAAGAAACAACAGACACGGTTTCCTCCGCCTCATTTTTAGAATTATACCTCGAATTTGACAAAAACGGTCATCTCAGTACCAGACAAACGAGACGATTTTAATTTTGAAATTATCAGTTCCCCCACCTAAGCAGCAATATACCAACTTCACCTGCATATGGGATATACATTTCCCAACTCATTCGGTATTCAAGAGCTTACAGCTGCTACTCAGACTTTATATAACGTGACCAGTGTCTGACCAGAACGCTGATGAACAAGGGTTATGTCAAAGAAAGTCTCGTCCTTTTTCTAAACAAAATCATCTGAAGATACCAAGACCTTGTTGATAAATATTCCGCATCAACTTCACAAACAATACATTATGGTCTTGAAGTATAGATTCTAGGTACAACGTTGTTCATGATCTTAATTACGTGTTATAGTGCTTTTTTTTTTTTTTTTTTGGCTATGTATTATTTTAACCTTTACTGTTTAGTCCATTTTTGGGAAAATCCTTTTGGCGTGACTCGGTATTTATACATCCCGCCACTGTGTTATTGTGCTATGCTAATTTTTGTCTTTCAATTTTGCTTATGTGCTTTGTCTATAGTGTCTATATGCCATTTTGTTTTTCTTTGTTGACATAAGTGTTTGTTTTTATAGTGATTAAGATTGTAACACAATGTTGACTGCTGTAACTTAATTTTTGACAATTTTTGCCTATTATGGCAGTTTGTTTTGCTAACACATTGTTGTCAATATAATGAAATTCTATGCGACTGTCATACAAGTGAGAGGTTAAGCTAGCTATAAAACCAGGTTTAATCCACCATTTTCTACATAAGAAAATGCCTGTACCAAGTCAGGAAAATGACAGTTGTTCTCCATTCGTTTGATGTGTTTGAGCTTTTTGATTTTGCCATTTGAAAAGGGACTTTCCGTTTTGCATTTTCCTTGGAGTTCGATATTTTTTTTGTTTTACTTTTTCTAAGAGTCGTTTTCTCTCCATTCCGGCCAAAAAAAAACACGACTTTGAATTGTATATTCCCCCACTGAGCCAGTCACAATTTCCTGTTGGAACTGAAGATGTGTTAACTTTCTTCCACAAGAGGAATGATCGCTTGTTGTAAATATCTGTATTCACTCTAAGCAGGAATAGAATAAAATAGTTAAATCAATTACATGATTTATAGTCTTTATACATATTGTGCAAACATGTCCATAATCGTTTCAGCGAGTGGGCAGTCGTACTTTTATTGAATCATGGTTATCGAATTCACTACCGGTATGTATTACATATATACAAGGTCGAACGATAAACAATTGGCTCTAAGTGCACCATCGTGATTAAAAGCAACCATTTTTGTTAGATTGTATCAAGAAGGCCATGAGTAAGTTCTGGACTTGTTAAGAGACTGTGTGTTGTAACATGGTATAATTTATTAAAGGGGGGCGATATTCATTCCGTTACAACAGAATAGTTTAAACTATTTAAAACATAAACCAGTAAAATTGGTACCGTTTATATTTTTTATGGAGTATGGCTACTGACAGTTAGGTCTTCGATAGTACAACTGTGCCTGTTCAGTATATCATGTATCAGATTCACCAATGAGATTGCCAATGAGACAACTATCCACCCAAGTCAAATGAAGTGGATGTAAGCAATTATAGACAACCATATGGCCTTCAAATATGAGAAAAACCCATACCGTATAGTCGGCTATAAAAGGACCAAACATGAAAAAAATGAAACAATTCAATTAAGAAAACTAACGGCCTAATTTATAACAAAATAATTTACGAAGAACAAATATGACAGACATGAGCCAACGACAAACACTGAATTACAGACTCTTGACTTGGGACAGGCACATAAAGAATCTGGCGGGGTTAAACATATTTGTGAGCACTCAACCCTCCCCCTAACCCGGGACAGTGGTGTAACAGCACAACATAAGAACAAACTATAAAAATTAGTTAAAAAGGTTTAACTTTTCAGATCGATACAAAGCAGAAAAACATCAAACAAAACACAGATCGGGCGTGGCAGGGTATTTATCCATTTCTCATCCCTAACAACAAAAAGACACTTATCACAGATCCGAGAGTAGTCGCAGTTACTGACAGCTAGTTCAAAGCCAATAACAACTAATAAACAAAAATATGTATCTAAGACATATCAATCAGTACACATCCAACATCCAATGGATTTAGTGTAAAGACGTAATTAACAATCAGAGAAAAACAAAAACTAACTTTTCAGTATGAAAGTACATCTTTTTAATCCATTCATTTCATCTGTTTGAAACACGCGTTAGTACCAAGTAGCTAATTAGTGTTTATTTGATTATGTAGTTATTAATTTACTTTTTTGCTTATGTTTACCTTTTGCAATCGATAACTGGACGTCACCCAGTATAAAAAGGTCCGAAACAGACGTCACCACGGACTCGGTGTCGTCTGATATGGCAGGTATCCCCTATCACCAGACATAACAAATATCCCTAACATGACACATTCAGATCATCATACTAATAACAACAGCAATAATCTACGTACGCAGCCGTGTTAAGTTCTTCTACAAGACATTTTGGATTTTGATTACTCTGAACAACACTGTCTCATTTCGAAATGCGAAGTCAATGGCTGCAAAACCTGTGGAATTTTAATAACAGATGCTCAATTCACTAGCAATTTAACTAAAAGGTCTTATTTTACCAGAAGTTACGATGATCTGAATTGTAAATCAACAAATGTCGTCTACGGATTAGAGTGTAAGCTTTGCGGATTGGTATACGTCGGTGAAACGAAAGGAAGTCTAAATAAACGTATGTGCGGCCATAGATCAGACGTCAACCACAGTGAAAGCGACATTTTAACCAGCCTGATCATTCAATCCTTTCTATGAAAAAATATACCACAGGACTAACAGTCCTCATCTTGCAACACTCTCCGTAGACAAAAAGAAGACTACTGGATTCGACAATTGGGAACTGCGACACCATATGGTTGCAATGACAAAATTGATGGTATAGGTATTCTATCTAGTCCTTCCTGGAGCTCGGTGAATGTGATGAACATTTTCAACTCTACTCCTCGACGTAGACGCAGTCATGGTCAGCGTCATTATACATCACCTACTCTCCATGATGTCTCTATTAGTTACCTGCTGCTATTTATACAAAAGCCGTTAGGTATTCATCACATTCGCACGAAGCTTTATTCATTACCCCTTTCAAAACTTCATTCTCTGTACAACTTATGTTTGGAAGCCACTGTTACTAACCCTCATTCAAATGAATACAAACTTACAGCTATCATTTCGGATATTACAAGTCACAGACTTTTCAAACCAGTTCGCATTGGAAAAGATGAAAAGGAGAAAAGATCCTTTCTTAAAATTTCCTTTGTCAATTAAGGTCTCGATGACATCAACTTGGGCAAAATCCTTCATCATAAATCAGTTCACTCGAAAATACCTCGCTATTTTAAAGATCAGTCTGTACCTATCATTTCTTATACCTATACCAAACCAATTGCAACTAAAATTTTCAATTACAAACACGTGTTGTAGGATCTCAATATTGACGACTTCAAGTCTAAACCTCCTGATTGCACCTGTGCTAGTTTCACATTCATATTTAATACGGATGGCCACGTTATTACTGGTGACCTAAACATTGTCATAATACTTCTATGCGAAATGTGTTATCCAAAGGCCCGAAATATCATGAGCCTAAACCCTTCAATTCGAAACACAACTTCAAAATACTGATGGATTCAGTCGTAGTTCTGCCAGGCAATGGGCTAAACGCGATAAAGAAAACGTAGATACTCTTTCCGAATGGATTAAGGCTGTGAGGCCGTTGATACAAATCAGAATTAAGAAACAGAAAGGGTCTATTAATATCCGTGCTACATCAATCCTTAAAGACCCAAATGTTGCAAAACACTTGTCCTACCTCCATGACAAATATGCTGTTGTCCCCGCAGATAAAGCCCAAAACAACATCGTTTTTGTGTGTAAATCACAGAAATTGCTTGATAAATGAATTAGGTATTGACAATTCACTTGGAAACTCAACATATACCCCCACGACACTTACTGTATTGGATACCTGTTAGTAACAGTGGTTTCCACTGTATTGGATACCTTAACTCATCATGGAGAGTGTGGATCTCAATATTGACGACTTCAAGTCTAAACCTCTTGATTGCACCTGTGCTAGTTCACATTCATATTTGATCCGGCTGGCCACGTTATTACCGGTGACCTAAACATTGTCAATAATACTTCTATGCGAAATGTGTTATCCAAAGGCCCGAAATCGGCTTTTGTATAAATATCAACAGGTAATTAATAGACATCATGGAGAGTGTGGAATTAGTGTCCCTACAAACAACGGTATATTGCTGGGTCTTAAAGTGCTCCACGAAACCTCTTTCTAAATTATTAACATCAATTTTATCAGCAATCAAAGCCGTCCTACATAAGTTGTACAGAGAATGAAGTGTTGAAAGGGGCAATGAATAAAGCTTCGTGCGAATGTGATGAATACCTAACGGCTTTTGTATAAATAGCAGCAGGTAATTAACAGAGACATCATGGAGAGTGTGGAATAAGTGTCCTTACAAACAACGGTATATTGCTGGGTCTTCATAGTGCTCCACGAAACCTCTTTCTAAATTATTAACATCAATTTTATCAGCAATCAAAGCCGGGCTACAAAGTTATTGTGCATCTACCTATTCTAGAGGTGGCTTGAATCAGATGTGGATACTAAAAAATCTAAGACTCTTTCATCTTGCAATAGTATTAAAACATTTGACTTTTCCACACTTACACAAGTATTCCCCATTCCAAACTAAAAGACAAATTGACAAAAAAAAAGACAGAGTTGGTCCTGCTTTGTTTCATAAAAATAGAATGGCCAACGTAGATACAAGTATCTTATCTTAGGAAGGGATAAATCCTACTATGTAAAAAATCACTCTGATTCAAATAAAAAATTCTCTGCAACTGACATTATCAAGATGCTTGATTTCGTGATTGACAAGATATTTGTTACGTTTGGAGGACGTGTTTTTCAACAAACAATCATCATTCCACTGGGAACAAACTGTGTCCCTCTTCTTGCCGACTTGTTCCTTTATTTATATGAGGCTGACTTCATACAGAAGAAAGAAAAGAAGTTAGCAGTATCCTTTAACTTTACTTTCCGCTATATAGATGATGTTTTCCCACTAAAATTTGGTGACTATGTTGAACACATTTATCCCATCGAACTTGAGACAAAGGATACAACGGATACAGTTAAGTCTGCCTCATATCTTTTCTTACATCTAGAAATTGACAATGATGGTCGGTTGAAAACAAAGCTTTACGACAAAAGAGATGATTTCAACTTCCCAATTGTGAACTTTCAATTTCTATGTAGCAACATTCCAGCAGCGCCTGCATACGAAGTATACATCTCCTAGTTAATACGATATTCCAGGGCTTGTATTTCCTATAATGATTTCCTTGATAGAGGGTTGCTGCTCACAAGGAAGCTATTAAACCAAGAGTTCCAAGTGGTGAAGTTAAAAAAATCCCTACGTAAGTTTAACGGACGCCATCACGAGTTGGTTGACCGTTATGGAATATCCGTTTCACAGATGATAACGGATATGTTCCTTATGTCGTAACTACAATCCCGTCCCCTTTTCCAGAATGTGACCTACCAAAATAAACTCATCATAGATACCAGGATTGAAATTTTGTATTTGCGCCAGACGCGCGTTTCAATTTAGACTTATTACCGGGTTTGTACTAGCATGAGCAACACGACGGGTGCCACATGTGGAGCAGGATCTGCTTACCCTTCCGGAGCACCTGAGATCACCCCCAGTTTTTGGTGGGGTTCATGTTGCTCAGTCTTTAGTTTTCTATGTTGTGTTCTGTGTTAGCCATGGCGTTTGTCAGTTTCTTTTCGACTTATGAGTTTGAATGTCCCTCTGGTATCTTTCGCCTCTCTTTTGCTCTGAACAAGCATACAATATTTGCTACTGAAAGTTAAGCAGTAAATTTTCAATCAATAAATCCTTCTATCGGCTGAAAAGGCAATCTTGGCAAAGAAACATAAATGCTGTACATGTAATTCTTCCTAAATGCTGTGTTGCATACATGAATAAATGGTCCTACTTTGTACATTGAATCGTATTGTGAATGATCCCTTGGCAGTTCAGTCTGGTTGTTGTTTGCATGACTTGATCTGAAAAACATTGCTAAAACTCTGTCCCTAACGGTAAACCATAACGGAACAGAAGGAGTTTTCGCATCTAAAACTTGTTTCGTGTTTATCAAATATGACGCTAATATTGTATTGTTTATGATCTTGTGATGGTGCTGTCCGATTGTTATTTGCATGCAAATTTGATAAAATTGAACATAAAAACTGTCCTTTGCCATAACGGAAATTAAGAAATGAGTTTTTCGTTGCGTAAACTTGTCATGTGTTTTCCAATATGAAGCTAATGTTGGTTCTTGATTATGCCCATATGTAGCAAAAGTCCGATGAACGCTTTCATTTCTTCATTACGGACTGGACGCAACATCTAAAGCCTTGAACACGGTTTCAAATTTCGAAGGTTAACCTTTTGCAATCGACTTTTGTTCTTAATAAGCATGCTATATTTCTCCAGAAAGTTAAGCAGTACATTTTTGATCAATCAATCATTCTATCGACTGAAAAGACAATCTTGGCAAGGACACTTAAATTCTGTACCTGTAATTTTTTCCAAATGATTTGTTGCATACATCAGTGAATGATCTTACTTTGTTCATTGAATAGTATTGTGGTTGATTCCTTGGTAGTTCAGTCTGGTTATTATTTGCAAAAAGATTTGATAAATGTTTTCATTGCAATAACGAATCGGAAGGAGGGAGTTTTTCGTAACCAAAACTTGTCATGCGTTTCCCAATATGAAGCTAATATTGGTTTCATGATTATGCCCTTAGGTAGCAAAAGTTCGATGAACGCTGTCATTTCCCTATTGCTGACTGGACGCAACATCTCAAGCCTTAAACGTGGTTTCAAATTTCCCAGTGATATCCCATGTTTAGCATATCGATGTGTTTCTTATACCAAAATATCTACTAGAGTGTTCTTCATATTTTCTTGGTCAGTCACCATAGATAAGAAAATCTTTAAGTTTTTCCGCTACTTTACGATATTTAAATACTAGAAAAAAAATAATTTTGTAGACAGTTGTTTGTCTTTTCCTTGTTTTTTTTTTTTTTTTGTCATGGCGTTGTCAGTTTGTCTCTTTAAATATACCATTGGTATCTTACGCCTCGCTTATAAATACTGGTATCTTATGCTTCTCTTATAAATACTATTCTCCCCAAGGATGACTGGGGAATATAAGTATGGTCACCATTGGTCTTCCTCCGACCGGCAGTAAAACCCTTGCTAAAGTGGGGCGTCCGTTTGGCTGTGCGGGATGTACAAATTTGCAGCCACGTCCGGTCAAAATGGGGACGTTAAATCCAATGCCTCGTGTAAAGCGAGTGCCACGCTCTTTGCACGTTCAGAACCCTTGCAACAACTCTTTGAGGGGTCCATAGGTGACCTGTTGCAAGGCTAAATTTCTGTCTTTATCCAATATACCCTCATTTCCCGTGGCAATCTAAATTTCTCCGACCTTAATCCCGGACGCCCCTATTACAGAAGGTATTTATTGTTAACTTGTTCTCGTCCTGAATATGAATGAAATATTTGCCACTGGACGTTAAGCAACCAACAACCAATCAATCAATCAATCAATCAATATAAATACTATTGAATAGAAAAAATAGTATTTTCCATTATTAAATATATATACCAAGTCACTGAAATGTTCAATCCACTCTATGAGTGTACGTGTAATACTTCAGCTTGTCTTCATATGATGTTCCTTCGTATCGATACACCTTATGACCATAAAAAGTATTTTCTTAAAACTAATTACATTAAACAGAGGTTTTGATTTTATTACCTTATCTAGTTTATTCAATCAGTGTTATTTTAATCATAAATATCCCCGGTTTTAATAACACGAAGCCATATGTAAATTCAGTAAAGGAATAAATCAACTTAAACATGAGACTGAAACATCGCAGTTTAGATATGATCCCTGTGGCCATGTTATTACAGTCCAAATTGGCATTAAAATTTTAAAAAATTCAAACAATCTTTGATTGTCCTATTCAGATGATAAAATAATATGTATTGCAATAAAACATTACAGTTTTTACTTATAATATAGCTTAAGCACGGGTTATAGAGCCATAAAATGACAGTAACTTTAGTGAAATTGCGAAATTATGCAAAATCTTAACGTTTTACTTGTATATGTCAAGAATAAATATAGAGCACAGCCATCTCCCATATTCACAGTAAAATTGTGTCATCAAGACTAAGATAATATTCACATTTTCTGAAAGCAGTTTTACTTAAAAATGTAATTAATGAAGCTATCATACATTGTTTTATTTTAAGATGAATTTACAGAACCTAATGAAGACGCAACTTCCTTAATTGACCTCACAAGATATATCCTTATTATGTTATGAGTTATTAAAGTATTGTATCTTTTTTTACAATTTGCATATCTTTCAAAATGTAATCAAGTCCACCATGCTGTCTTTTTATGGCAATGAAGTTTGCACTCTTTTTCACAATCAAATATCAAAATGCTTTTATCAATTAAAATTGATATAGAAAACTGCTAAATTTAGAAGTTTTCTTTAACTATAAGACAACGACATTGTAAATGCCATTTTCAGTCTAATATTGAACTCATTCAAACGACATTGTCCTAGTTCTAAGACGTCTGTCAGAAAACAACTGAATATAAAACTTTAAAGTTAAATGTAAATCGAGCCTTAAAATGGTTTCTAACAACACTTTACGTGACAGCCGTCTACAATGACAATACAATTAAAAGAGAAGTGCTATGATTAAAAATGGTTATTACAGAGTCAACTGCTTTCAAAATTCGACACACAATTGCTCAAAGATATATTCAAAAATGATAAAATAATTCTACAAAATCATTATGAAATTTCTACCGAACGGTAGATAAGAGATAAAAAAAAAAGACTCCAACTTCATGGTAAAGACTGTTTGTTACAGGTTCTCAGTAGTAGAAAATACAAATAATTACATCATCACTAACACAATTCTATATAAATATTCTTGTAATGGTTAGAAAATACATAAAATAACACCATTACAAACTTAATCCCAATTTGTATATTCTATTTTTAGTAATTTACCTGTCACGTCACTTTTTGTGGCGTTGATACATTCGTGTGACTCACAGTTCATAATTCTATTGTGGTGTAAATGGGAGGTGTCCGTTGTTATTCTGTGGTTTAAATGTTGTAATGTACTATTATATTATTTATTTATGTATGTCTCTGTCCTGAGTGTTCTTGCGTTTAGTTGTAATGTATTCCTGTCACGTAATGTTGTTATTTTAGCGGAATTTTCAACATTGTCATATAAGCGGGAGGTTTGGCTAGCCATAAAACCAGGTTCAACCAACCATTTTTTTCTTAAAATGTCCTGTACCAAGTCAGGAATATGGCACGTTGTTATCAAATAGTCCGTTTCTATGTATGTTGGCGTTTTTTTTTTTTTTTTTTTTTGTAGCAGTTCAGTGTTTATGTTGTTCCGTTGTTTTCCTTTTATAGTTGTATGTTTCCCTCGGTTTTGGTTTGTGACCTGGATTTGTTTCAGTTAAATCGATTTATGAATATTGAACAGTGGTAAACTACTGTTGCCTTTATTTACATCAGATAAAAATTCTAATACATCTTCAAGACAGAATTTTGAACTACTCTACCGAGTTGAACAAAAAAAAAACTTGGCTAAAAAAGGGAACTGGAATTTGAAAAAAATAATAATTGAATGTGTCTCTGCTTGAAGTAATAATCATTAATGGTATTACAGACATTTGAAACTATGTACAGAGCACTTGGGTTTATAGATCATAGATTAAAACAAGACCTTGTATTAAAAATGTACAGAGCACTTGGGTTTGTAGATCATAGATTAAAACAAGACCTTGTATTAAAAATGTACAGAGCACTTGGGTTTGTAGATCATAGATTAAAACAAGACCTTGTATTAAAAGCCAAAAAAAGAAAAAATAGTCCAATATTCAAATGAAGATAAAACAAGTTGCTAAAATGAAATTGAACAGATTCAGTATAAAAACTAGAACCATTATGGTTTATGGACGCCATGACGAGTTGGTTGCACGTTATGAAATATATATCACAGGTGACCAAGTATATGTTTCAATGGTCGTATCTACAATCCCGTCCTCTTTTCTTCGATTGTAACATCACTGAATGACTTATCACCGGATTTGTACTTGCGTGAGCAACACGACGGGTGCCACATGAAAAACAGGAATTGCTTACCCTTCCGAAGAAAACTAGTTCATTCCTTTTTTTTTTTTTTTTTTTTTTTTATTTTTGTTGGGTTCGCGTTGCTCAATTCTTAGTTTTCTATGTAGTTATTTGTGGACGTGTTTGTTAAAATTTTTGTTGTTTGTTTTTTTTTTATTATTTTTTTTTTTTTTTTCCCATGTCGTTGTCAGTATTTCTTCGAGTTATGAGTTTTGAATGTAACCTTGGTATCTTTTGCCTCTTTTAAGGAATATAACTTGAATTTTTTTTTTTTTTTTTTTTTTATTTATTTATTTTAATGAATGTTTTATTTACATTTAGAGCAGATTAATTTACAAACTATGGGAAAACACGATATGTTCTACAGTAAAAGCTTTTCAAGGAATTGACTGATTTAATTTATTGTTGAAAATTCATTAGAATAAATCTAAGTTGCATTAATTATAGATTTTAATTCTGTAACTGGAATCATATAAGAGTACATTTTATTACAATACACTAATGTAGATATTTTATTAAGATAATGAAAGTAGTGTATGTTTAGAGTTAGAGAATCTAAAAGATATATTTCCTTAATACACCACAAAAAATGTACATAAAACATTTAAGAGAAAAATTAAACCGTTAGTCATTTACATACCAAAGTCGAGAGTTGAAGAGATAAAGGTATCGGCGGAAAAATGACAATAGTGTTATTGAATATTTGTTATTATTCTCTACATTATTTTCCTTGATTTTACAGTTTAAAACAAATTTGATCTAGTTTACCCACATTTCAGCGAGTGCTTGATCTCATTTAATCCAGTGAACTTGACATTAAAGGTGCTACCGAACCTAAAGGGTTGCTGCATGTCTGGATGATCTTTTCTTCTTGAAATGGATACATATAAACGACTTCAAAGTATGATATAGATCAAACATGACGAATTTAGTTTTTACGTTATCAACTTTCCATTACGCAGTAGTTGCATCTCCTCTGTTCCCTTATATATGGCTTTCAAACTTAACAGTTGACTTTTCTCGTCTGACAAACTGACAACGCCATGACAACAACGAAAAACGACCAAAAGACAAACAGCAAACAAAACACACCATTGAAAACTAAAGACTAAGCAACACGAACCCACCAAAGACCGGGTGATATCACGTGTTCCAGAAGGGTACGGAGATTCTTACTCCACATGTGGCACCCGTCATGGTGTTCATTTAAGTACAAACTCGGTGACAAGTCCAATTCGTTGATTTCACATAGAGAAAAATTACGGCGTTATGGTTACGAAAATTGGAACATCGTCATCATCTGTGACACAGATAATCTATAACGGCCAACCAACCCTTGATGGCGTCCTAAAAATTTTCTTATATATGACGTCAACTTCACTCCTTGAAACAACATCAAAATTTGCAATGCCCACATATTGGATTTGTAGTTAACTTTTTTTCGTCTGAATATGCAAAAAAATACATCAATCGATCAAAGAAAAACCAGAAAAACTTATTGAAAATACTTTCAATACATAATGACTACAGAAGATATTGGAGACAATCGAATACCTACAAAAATATGTTTGACCTACATCAACCATAAAAAATAATAACAGTGGAAAAGCATTACCTAGAAGAAATTGAAAAAGAAAAACTGACCATAGACAAAAGATAAATATACTAAACGACAAATTCCAGTCTGTTTTGTTCTTTAAGTAAAAGAGAAAAATATATATTTACAGATCCACCGGAAAAGTCATTTAAGTGAAATTATAATCATCCCTTCAAACGAAGTTTGAAAACATTCACAAATCTAAATCCACACAAAGGTGCTGGACCAGATATCAAACAAATGATACTTAAAAAGCTAGCAAGTAAAATTGATTCGTTCCTTAGCATCATTTACAATTTTCCAGCAATTCCAGCAGCGCCCGCATATTGAGTATATATTTCCCAGTTGATGCGATGTTCAAGGGCTTGCATCTTTTATTACGGGTTCTTTCATAGAGGCTTACTGCGATGAAAGAAGTTTTAACATCAGTTGTTTCATGTTGTTGTCTGTTTTTATTTGAGTAATGAGTTTGTCACATCGGTGTTCTAGAAAGGTCAGACATACATACCTGCAAACTTCAAAACAACATCGTTATATGCATTTGTGAAATATAATAGAACATATAGCCACAAGTAACATGATGAAGAGTGACGTGGCCAACAGCATTTTATACAAACAGATGGATATTGAAATTTATTTCCAACAAATACAGTTAGCTGTTAAGGACCAATTTTCTTTTTTTTTTTATAGAAAGAACAACGACCCAACTCATCACCAGTTAGACTTGTTACGAAAAATACAGTAATCTATCTCACCATTTACTCATACACCGACAGCCATCAACCTCGAAGGAACCTGAAAAATGAGTTATAACCTGAACCAAATACAGTATGCTCAGTCATGAAAAAGAAAACCCCAATCAAATGTAGTTATAAATTATATAGCCAAATGCTACACTGATTAGCTGGGATGCGCCATCACAAGTGGTCTATGTTAAGGAGAAGCCGGTGAAGTCAGTCGAAGCATTGAATTCTTACATCGGAACCTCCATATCAGTATCAAACAGTAAAAGACGAGCTGCACGATATATTACCAGCAGAAAAAGAAATAGAACTAGAATGTACACAAACAAGGCGTAGAGAAAGAAGACTTATTTTAGTCTTCAAAAAATAACAATTGATCTTCTTGGCATGGCCAAGAACAAATTACTACATAAGAAAATAAGAAGCTTCGACCATACAGCCAGTCACTAGAGTAAATATTAATGTTTTTTCTTCATACATTGTAATTACCGTGATGGGCAAACTGCCACTGGATATCTCAAAAGAAAATGACAAACATCACAACTTAATTATCGATAATATTGTTTTAATCAGTTTAATCATGCGTCATTCGGCAAAAAATGTTCTACATGTATAATCTAGGCATTATTATATTGATGAAGAGGATTCATAAAAATTCAAAAACTATGGTATAATTTAAAATGTGTGCGATGAATATCGAAAATGAACGACTGATGAAATTGACAAGTAAGGAATACAAAGAATGACTTAATAAAGCTTTAATGGATTAACCACAAAAGACGGAAAGCAAATTACAACTAACATCAAGAAAGATCGGAAAGCGCAGATAATTTATATAAGTAATACCCATGCAGGCGTGTTAAAGAAAACACTGATCATTTTCAATGGTAAATAAAAAAATATTAGTATTGACTCAATATATAAGGGTGAATTCTCTATTTACATGAGTGAACGCCACATATATATATATATATATATATATATATATATATATATATATATATATATATATATATGAGTCTAAAAGATTGTGTAACAATACCGATAAATAGATGGAAAACAAAACACTAAATATATATATATATCAGAATGAATTATTACCAGTATCAATTGAAGAAGTTCATTGTGGTTTTTGAAATATTTATGTTCCAGATGACTGTAATTTTACTTCAATATGTGGTGCGATGAATTTAATCAACAGTAACACCCAGTGGCAAATATTACATGCATATAAGGATGAGAACAAGTTATGTTGATGCGACAGCAGTATGAACCTTTTGAACCAAACCGCAGAGCTGGATTTGTTACGCGCTAGTTCACAGGGTAACATTCCTTAGGGAGACATGTCATCCGGACCCGGACATATTATTCTTACTCCGCGATTACCAGTCTTTGTTATTACTCTTAAATAGGACTGCCTAACGGAGATTCATCAAATATCATTTTCAAGGATTTCATTTAGTTTGGCCGGAAATGATCCCAATACCATCCGTACATTGGCAATCGAAAAAAAAATGTATAGGGTTACGTGTGAAAGAAATCAGAGATGGAGTAGGTTGGTACAGAAATAATTGAAAACAATGAAAATGTTATAGAATAACTGATCGATTAACTCAAATATAGAAAAATATTCAACTAGTGACCGAACAACACATTAATTCACGAATCTGCTAGTTAATTGTCAGTGTTTTTCGATATTTTAATTTTTCGATTAGTTGTTCTTTTTATCACATTGACCGTGGGCTTTTTAATGAAAAAAGCAAACATATACAAGGAACTATATCTTTTTTCTACGAATTCCCAATTTGTTATGATGCAACGCCACCAACAATGTCTTGACAACACCCATTGATGTATGACATCAGGGGATTGAAATTTACGGATTTATTTCACATGTGCAATTATCGGTTTTTATTTCGCTGGGGAATTACGGTAATTCATTGCAACTAATGTAATAATCAACAGTATCACTTCCAGGGTACCGCAGAGAATACTTTTTACAACAGCTCTGTATGGTAGTTTTACCTTTAGAACACTGAAATGTCTCTATGCTTAAAAGACTTATAACCAAATCATCCCTTGCTTGACTCTACTGTTGGTCCTTTATATTATTATCAACTACACATGAATGAGATTTTGGATTTTCAAATATTTTGACTTGGAGTATCATTGATAAGACATTAATTGTCGAAATGCACATCTTGTGATTTAAGTTTAGTATCGTTAATGTTTTTGACCATCGATTAATAAGTTTTTGTTCGAAAAATAGATTACACATTACTAGTTCTCAAAAAAAGTCGAAATGCACCAATTCGATACGTATTCTTGGAGCTTTGAATACACAGGATTAGGAAATACTCAGTGTGTTCTTGTTTCTGTTTGCCTGTACATGCGGGAGCGAAGCTATGATTGACTTTAGATTCAGAGACTTTAATTTAGAAGACTAACATACGTCTGTGCTGAAATGTAAATGCTATAATTGTCTACTGTTCTTTCAAACTTGCATGAACACAAGAACAATAGATGCAAACCAAACAATATAGTCTTAAGTTGCAGCAAAACTATTCTCAACAGAAATCTTCGTAGTGCAATTCATTGGGTCTCTCCTAATAGTCCTTTTTATATGTTTCTGATGATGTTTAGAAAGTAAAATCACAAAAATACTGAACTCCGAGAAAAATTCAAAAAGGAAAGTCCCCAATCAAATGGCAAAATCAAAAGTTCAAACACATCAAACGAATGGATAACAACTGTCATATTCCTGACTTGGTACAGGCATTTTCATTTAGCATAGACACCTGTTCTTTTTTTTTTTATTCAAGTTTACCTGAGAAATACTTTAGATAACCCCTTTCATTTTTTCTTTACCCACAACTCTCTTCGCTGTGAATTCATTTTGCTAATTTTGCGAACTTAGTGTATTTGTGAATTTCTAGCATTTTGAAAAAAAATGAAGAAATGCTCTTAAAATTTTAACATGTAGTGCATCTTGTAGTTTAAAAAGTACATGATTCTATTTTATGTTATTTCATTTAATGAGTACTTAGTCGTTCACAGGGTCATCGTTTGACAGGTAGAATTACCACCGAACTACACGCATATATCAATTTGGCATTGTTGATCTGTCCGGTTATATCGCTGAAAAAACAGAATCAGAAATACTACATCGTAGTAAACAGAATGCTAATCTTTAATTGCTGTACTTAATAGAGTTTCAGAACAACAATTTTTCAATAAGTATGAAGGAATCGGGATTTTATTTTTCATGGTTCTTCCGGGTTTTTGACCATACAACATTTTGAGCCCGGGGATTCAATAAATTACCGGTTCAACTTGATTTCAATGCGCGAGTACTTAGATAAAACATACACTGGATCCTGAGGCTATATTGGGTTGATGAAATAGGCCACAACCATTAAATTGCCTTATTCTCATCCTCTCTAGTCAAATTTTGGTTAGAGGGAGATATTCAATAAAATTATTTTTATTTTTGATGAAATATTTGCAACTTTGGAATAAAAATATGAAATTTAATCTAAAAACGGAACGGTCGAGGTGTACATGTAAGCGTTTGAAGAATAGTCCTGAATTTTTATGGTGTTTATTACCAGTAGCAATAAATCAGTAAATCACCGTAAATATATAGTTGTGTGAACGACCAATGAATTTCACTGTTGATTCATAAAAGCAGTATCACTACAACTTCGGGATACACCATCTTCAATGGAGCTTAAAGCATGCAATTTGTTTTATAGAAAAGCATAGTACTATCCTTTGATCTATACATTTTAAATTATGATAAGCATTTAAAAAAAAACAGGTCTTTATTCTTACAAAATATTTTAAGGTTGCAATATATTTCACAGTTCGTTCTCAAAATACAAATTGCGTTGACTTACCATGTTGAAGATAAATTTTACGATTTGTTGTTGCTTGCTTAACGGCCCGTGGCAAAATTCAATTATTCATTTTTATATAACCTGTGCAAATAAATTATTGTATCTCATTAGAAATCGATGAAATCCGATAAGCGAATATGTTTAATGGGTGTCCTTTATTACATAAACTCCTACTTTTCCGACTAAATGTTTATGGTACTCGAATGACATTGAATATTTTAACTAAGTGAATGCAATTGAAGTGTGACTTTATCAACAGTGTGGGTACATTTTAAAGGTCAATGGCTCATCATTCATTAAGACAATTAAGACAATAATTAGACATGAATAATTGAAGTAAATTCTAACCAAATTCAAATGTATGGGTACTTCGATAGAAATGCTTAAATATCATGACGTACCAATCGTAGTAAATAAAGTATTTTAAAAGATTTATGGATTCTTTTGTTTTATCCAAACCACCTTTTTTAAAAAAGTATAAGACAATCAAAAACTGGAAGAGATTTCAGAAATCGATATTCAGAAAGACGCATGTTTAAACAACAAGCGAAACGGATAAAACAGCAGGTTTAGTGGAGGTGTTATTATGAAGCAGCCATCGTGGTCAAAACCGCTAGTAAGTAAAATTTGCGGACAATGTGAAATCGTTGTGGCAACAGAGAGTATTTCGTATTCAGGTTTTTATTCAATTTTCGGTATTGTTTACAAGACAGAAAAACAAAGATTCAGCAAATGTTTCCACTTATTTGGTTTTAAATGTAAATTATTGATTAATTTTGATTATTAAGTTAAATATTTCTATATATTTTTTGGGGGCATTTTTCCTCCAATGAAATAGCCTTCGTGTGATTTGTTATGGAATTGATCTTTCCCTGCTCAAGGAATTGTATATTTAAAAGGAATGGAAACGCGGCTCCAGATCAATCGGGATACCCGCAGAGCACCCGCAGAGCTATAATCCATGTCTGTCTCAGTCGGAAGTATGATGAATAATATAAAGAATCATAAAGAATCATGACGGAGGTCCATTTCCTGTCATATAGATCGGTCTTTTAATTCACGGGGTCATCTTGCTTGAGAAGATATAAAGGAGAGAGAAACTCAAAATCAAGAATAAACTTTTATTCCATGAAAAAGGCAAGGCCTTAGGTATCATTTTAATGCCTCATCAAACATACGTTTGTAATATTGTATTATGTAAATTCTCATTAAAATAGACCTTGGTCTTGAAACTTGAGCGAGTTTCATCCGGATTACAAAACAAAAAATACTGTGTTTTGATTTTTTCTAAAAGCTCAACAACTACGAAGTGCAAAACAGAACAGTTGATATCATTATGAAGCTGAAACCTTATTCTATCATTTTGCCCTTTTTTTAAGTTTCTGGTAAAATTTCTGAATTTTCTACGATTTTTCGAAATTTCAGTTTTGAATTTCATTATTCTGTCAAAATATGTCTATCAATCTGGGAGTGTACTACGATTTCTTTTAAATATTGGAAAGTAGAAAGACCAAAGTGAGAAAACGAGATATCATTTTAAAGAAGGAATATTTTCCTACAGTTTGGTCTAAATTTCGAATGCTAAATGTAATTGGTACAATATAAATGATTTTATTTCGAAACATGTTGAAAATTTGAAGTAGTGCGTCAATAAATACATCGACACTTCGTATTTTGGTATGGGTTAAATAACAACTTGAAATATATGTGACATTGACATACAACTTAAAAGCTTAATCTTTTTTCTATCACATAGTGTTGGTTTTATGAAAATGGTGATAAAAACGAATTTGCTATGATTTTTCAAAATCCCATGTTTATAGTTCACATTGCCGCCATTTTGTTCAGTCAAGTTCCACACCGACGAAGTCGGAAATTACAGGCAAGAAATATATATAAGACTTCCGTTTTAAATTGTTTTAAACAATTAGTCTGTGAAAAGACTAGCTACAACGTAGACCTATATGCACGTGTAGTTAATAAATTAAAAAAACTGTTATGAAACAGACACACATCTATCTATGATACTAGATACGAAATAAATACCTAAAGGTCGGCCTCTGATGAGGGTTTACCTGGGAATACTCCCGAAAGAACCCGAAACATTGCATCTTAAATTCTAAAGAATTAAGCAATAAAAAGTACGTAGTGTCAGGTCAGAAATATTGATACCATACCATGAATAAGTGGGTTTATGGTCTTTTTATAAAACTCCAAGAATACGACAGTGACAAAGTGGAAACCGTCGACTTGTCAAACGGAAGTCAAAATGAAAAGATACCTCAACAAATTGAAATTTTTGATGTTGATTATGTCGAAGAAATCTTGACGGCATTTCAACAACTAGTGTCAGATTAAATGACCATGTTCGATAACTGCTACCAGATAAGTAATGAGCCAGTTAGAGCGACGGGGTGTAATTAACACACCGCCCAAGTCAGAGATGCATCATAAAATTTTCTTTGAAGTCGGCCGCGTTTCCAATCCTTTTAAATATACAATTCCTTGCCCTGCTTGAGAAATTTATTGAGATTAGCAAATTCGAGAACAACATTGAACAAATAAAAAGTGGTTATCTATTCCTATACTGGTACTTTATCTTTCCATTAAAAAAATATCATATAAATATAATGTCCTGACATTTTTAATTCACGCTTAAAATAGCAAACGAAAAGTTACCGAGGTGTAAGATAACCGATTCCAGTCGATAACATACCGGGCACTCCGACTTCCTCCACCAATAATAACTAACCGCCACAAAATAGCACAATAGTGTTGAAAGTGGCATTAAACACCAATCAATTAAGATCTTGTTCAAATGAAATTTTATACAGATATCCTAAATATTTTTTTTAAAGTTACCCTCGAAAAAAATTAAGATACTTTATTTTGCAGAGATTCAATAAATATTTAGTTTGTAGTTCTTTTTCTTTTTTAAATAAGACAGATTCTCAGCTCATTCTGGTATCAAAACGTCAGATATGGTATAAACTGATAGCTATTTTTCACTGATTTCAAAAATGTATGGTTTCTATGTATTTCCCTTGGAAATAAGGTAAAATGTTAGCCAGCTGCGGTGTACAAAATGCCAATTCCGATGACATATGATACTCTACACTGATTCGAAAAATATCTGGTTTCTATATTCTTTTGCTAGAAATAGGCAGATAATTTGCAACTTCTGGTTTACAAAATGTTACTTCCGGTTCATATACTTGGTCACTTCACACTTATTCTAAAAAGTCAGAATCAACAGAAAGGCGGAAAGACCTAAGAAGTTTGATTTGCGTTTTTTTTTTAATCGAACAAATGCGCAGCTAGCACAAGAACTCTTCCTACAAGATTAAAAGGTCAACGTTAAACGTATATAGTTTTACTTTTGTGTACATGAAAGTCATTTTGCCCTTGCTTACTGTCAATACCGAACCCTTTTCTATGACAGTCGTGTTTTACCAAATGTCTTTCCTTCTACGTATGTTAATTCCCTAAAATCACAAGCGTGAATGCTATGTTGTGACATATGTTTACTTAACCTACTTAGGAACAAATAAATGTCATTAGCAAGGATTATTTAACTTATGCACTTATTGTTATCGTAATTTTGGTCATTTTTTATATAATTCCCTGAAAAAATTCACAGAAGAGGCCCTCAAAGTAATTTGTCGGAATTAATAATAGCCTCAAACTTTCTTTAAAGAACAACTCATAATTTACTTCAGAGTTTGCGCATTGTTAACGTTTACATTATACAAATACTTAGGTGTATGATCATAATATGCTCGTTAATTATTTGTTCCGTCGAAGATATATAATGTTTCCCCATAACCATCTTATTGATATCTATCTCATTTTTAGGTTTAACTCACTTCACTGTGCATTATTGCTAAAAGGGTGGTAAACATGCATCCTTATTGGACGCCTTCATAAAATTGTTGCATGCATATTGGTTAAATGTAGGATCTTAAAATTTGTAAACACTGGTCGAATAGAAAAACTCATTCTTATATTATGTGGATTGTATTTGCGTTTAAATAATATAGATTAGCTAATCCAAAAAATTAGAATATAAGAAATATTCAACGAGTGACCGAACAACGGTGGGAAATGAAATAAGTCCAAATTGCTGTCCATCCCTGACAAATAATGGGCGCCTTATTGTGTTTAAGGATTTGACAGCTAACTGGATTTAACTTAATGCACAAGAAAAGAAAAAAAAGTTCAATATACAGTTATAACTTTCAACATGCCTATTTATTTTTTAATGCTTTTTTCTTCTTTTTTTAAATGTGGGATGTATTTGAAAGTAGACATGTAGGTAATTTGTGTAAAACAATGGCGAAGAACCCCTCCCCCTCCTTTTTACGGCATCATAAATTATATGATATACATGTATAAAGTGGCTATGAACATTCATTGTATATCTTTGCGGAATACAATTATGACAATATTTTTCCGTCTACTGTTAGTATGAATATCTACAAACTTAAATATTTTTCGCGGCTTTAAACGTACAAGTTCGAAATAATGAAGAGTTTAAAAATAACATGCATATCATAGCGATCAAAAAAATTAAACAAGTTCAACAACTGATTACATCAAACATTATAAAACATTAAGTGGTTTGTTATAACGCATGTAAGTATGCAGAAACAGCAATTTCAATAATATATAATCAGTTCAACAACCTTATTATACACGATGATTCAAATGTTGTTACACTGCCAATTTATTACAAAAATAAAAATATATTTATTACTGACATACATATAAGCATGTCTTTTATGACCCTAGATTTCATTTATGATTAACCTAAATTTCACTATTTGATTGATACAGCTTTTAGAGTACTAGTATTGAAATTTTTTTTTTTTTTTTTTTATTGTAGATATAAATCTAGTTCAAAGAGAAAAAACCTTCAAATTTCTAATGATTATTTAAAACTTTCGTTTTCACCGAATGTCACACGTATGAAAGATATATATATATATATATAAAACGACACTGCATAGAAAAACGCGAATTATGTGAATGGAATTAATGTATAATACAGTGCGGTACGAGTAAAACGCTTAATCATCTCAAATTGAAACATTCCACAGAATTTTCTGAGACAACAAAAAAAAAAATAATAAAACCGGTTTCAGACTTTTTCAGTTCGCCGAGATCAAGGAGATTTTCATTTTCTCAGTCTGAAGTTATTACAAACGCCGTAGAAGATATGGTAGTATTGGATTATTAAAAATAAAACTTCTTCACGAGGGCTGCTCAAAGCGAAGCCTTACAATACTCAAGCGTAAACTTAAAATCATCTTCTCGTAAAACCGTGCATTTGTAGAGTACTGAAGAACTTTAAAACACCAACTTAACCATCGGTTAACCTGTTAATCGGTCGAAAGATTGTTCGAGTAACCGGTTATACAAAACTGTTCAATTTTTCAACACTAATAAAAATATAAAAAGTACTAAATAAGAATATATTTTGGAATAAATATTATAAAAAAACAAATTATAAACTTCAGAACTGTATGCCATTGTGTAGAGTTTCAGAGGAGTTAGGAATGAGAGGCGAAGGAAACCAAAGGGATGAGCAAATTTAATGCACAAGTCGAAAACAAACTGACATAGCCATGGCAAAAAACAAAAAACGACCAAAAGACAAATAACAATATACAAAACACAACATAGAATAATAAAGACTAAATACGGATTGATAATTTAGTCTTAGATGCATGATTTTTTTTATTAGTTGTTAGTGGCTTTGAACTAGCTGTCAGATAACTGCGAGTACTCTCAGATCTGTTCCTAATGTCTTTTTGTTGTTGGGATGTACAAGTACCCTGCCACGTCCACTTGTATTTTTGTCCATCTGATGAGTTAATCCTTTTTCAACAGATTTTTATAGTTCGTTCTTATGTTGTACTGTTATATCACTGTCCCAGGTTAGGGGGAGGGTTGGGATCCCGCTAACATGTTTAACCCCGCCACATTATGTATGTATGTGCCTGTCCCAAGTCAGGAGCCTGTAATTCAGTGGTTGTCGTTTGTTTATGTGTTACATATTTGTTTTTCGTTCATTTTTTGTACATAAATAAGGCCGTTAGTTTTCTCGTTTGAATTGTTTTACATTGTCATTTCGGGGCCTTTTATAGCTGACTATGCGGTATGGGCTTTGCTCATTGTTGAAGGCCGTACGGTGACCTATAGTTGTTAATTTCTGTGTCATTTTGGTCTCTTGTGGACAGTTGTCTCATTGGCAATCATACCACATCTTCTTTTTTATAAGCAACACGAACCCCACCAAAAACTGGGGGTGATCTCATGTACTCCGGAAGGGTAAGCAGATCCTGCGCCACATGTGGCACTCGTAAGCATCAACCCTATATCAAGGTAAATATCATATTAACGCAAGCTCCTGAATATCGTGTCAACTGGAATATAAATACTTTATATGCAGGCTGCTGGAAAGTTGCTGAATAGAAATGGAAAGTTCGGAAATTGGAGAAGTTTTGTTCTCGACTGACCCTTATTGTCAGTTCCTAGATATAAGTTAAGATTTCAGATAGACTTAACTGTATCTGTGGTATTCTAATTTCAGTTACGATGGGAAAGATTCGTTCGACAGAGTCATCAATCTTTGAAATATTTAGTAAGACAAAATCAACTATATATAGGAATGTGATGTTAAAGGATACATTTAACTTTTCTTCAGAAACTCCAGTATAAAGTATGCCTCACAATAAAAAGGAAACAAGGAAGAAGAGGAGCACAGTTGGTTCCCATAAAAATGCCAATTGTTTGTGCCGTCCGGAGCGTTTCTCTTGATTTTCCTCATCAGAAGCGCTTAAACAAAAATATTCCAAAACCAATGATGTTAAATATGTGAGGAGCTATATGGTAATAACCAGCATAAAAAGAATAGCCAGATTTATCTAAGGGACTGTTCGTAGCGTATTGCTTGTCCAGTTAGCAAGAACGTACATTTTTCTAAACATGAATTATCCTTCTGTTAGGATTTAATTTACAACTTATTCCATGAAAATAAATGATGCTCGTATTTTGAATCGTAAATGCAACTATTAAGAGTTATACCTCATGTGCAAGCAGATCTCTACAATGTATTTTTCGGTCTGCATTAATCCTATGATTGAATATTGTGATGTCATAATAAATTGGGTATCAATCATTGCAAATAAAATTACGATTTATAAACTATTCTTGCGTCGTGTAGTACGGTGACGAATATGTTGAATGATGTTTTAAAGAGAGTTAATGGAATTTGACCTCTTATTATTAACAAAAGTAAAATTGAGAGTGGGAACGGGGAATGTGTCAAAGAGACAACAACCCGACCAAAGAGCAAAAAAAAAAAACAAACAGCCCAAGGCCACCAATGGGTCTTTAACACAGCGAGAAAATCCCGCAAAAATGTGTACTAGTTCAGCGAAAATGGACGTCACACTTAACTCCGAAACATATAAATGAACCATATATACAAGACTAACAAAGGCCAGAGGCTCCTGACTTTGGGGCAGGCGCGTAAATGCGGCGGGGTTAAACATGTATTGTGAGATCTCAACCCTCCCCTATACCTCTAGCCAATGTAGAATAAACACACAGCAATACGCACAGTAAAACTCAGTTTAAAAGAAGTCCGAGTCCGATGTTAGAATAGGTAACAGAAAAAACTAAGCAAAATGTCAATGATACATAAATTGACCAAGGACTACTAGCAGTTACTGACATGCCAGCTCCAGACCTCAATTTAAGTGATAGAGAGATTATGTCAGTAGTACATTTCACTTTGAGTTAAATGATGGTTATGAGTTTTTAAATTTTACGTTGACCATCACAACTTGATTGACCAATACGATGCGTCTGTATCTCAACTCACTAGCGACATGTTTTCGTAGTCTTTTATCATTATATACCAGAAAATCGTTTGATTTGTAGATATACTGATTATGTCCATTTCCCGATTAAGACATTTAATTTGAGTGGAGATTTGAATTACGGGGGTTGAATTTGTAGCAGGAGACGCGTACCCTATCGACACATCCGGTCTCGCTTCTTTTTGAGTTCATGCGATTTCCTCTGGTTTTTTTAATTTGTTACCTTGATTTGTATCTATGAAATTTGAACATTGGTAAACTACTACTACTCTTTCATTAATTGGATCCTTGATCAATTAGAGATAAAGTACATATACTTTTGAAAGAACGTGTTATGTTATGCTTCAATCTGTGGATTATTTATTTGGAGGTTATTCATATTTTAAAAGGTTACATATCGAATTTGAGCGACGTGGTGGCCCTTAAAACTACATAATTGCCTAACATTATGTTTTTCCGTTCCTTTTTCTGAGAAGGCTGAATCAGTTGATTTAATATTGTTTAATATAGTCATATTATAAAAATTCTGGGATCGACTTACTTTCATTCAATTTAAAAAGATTTCAGAAGAATTTGCGACTCTTTGATGTTGAAATTATGTGTATTATGAACTTTTTTCTGTAATGCCTTAATAACTAAATTTGTGAACCTAGGATGTAAAAATCGAAATATCCGTTTTCCACTTTTATTTCTGTAATGCCCGAATCAATCGATTATAAATTTAGTATATAGTCCTATTACAAGTGGCAGATCACGTTTGTTCCCGGCAGATGAATTTTTGGGGAAGTTGGTGTCCTTGGGAAAAAAATCGGTAGACAATGTCAGTTTTCAGAGGAAAAATCCTAATGATTGTTGGTTGGGTCGACAATTTTTGAAAGTATCCACATTTTGAAATAAATTTTCCGACCCGATTAATGAGAAGCTGGAATTTCACTATGTCATCAGTAACCACCCTTCCCCAGTAAACATCCTTTCGGAATCGGACTTTGTTCTGTGTCCAATATATCCATAATGCTTAGTTTGAGCTATGTTTAAGACCTCTAACTACGATGCGATATATTTTGAGTGATAGTTTTACCTTTTCTGGAATAGATGTGTATTGCAGGTCAAGATTTATTTAAGCAATCAAATATGTTGTACCACGTGAACTATTTTAAATGATGTATTTCATCTCTTATTAACAATTCAAGATCTAATTAGTAAACGTTATTTTGTATGATCTATTTGACCTTTTATTACATAATGTATGTCGAGATGAAGTACGGGGTCATTGTGTTTTGCATATCAGATAAAATAGAGATGTACATGTAGTACCATATGTGTTATTTTGAATGATGTTCGGACCTATTGTTATATTGAGATTAGGTACAATGTGTGTAATTTCAAATGATATTTTGGACCTATGATCAGGTACATATATAGTACAGTGTGTATTTTACTTGAGAAATGTATTGCAGAGCGAATTAGATATGTTGGACCTCTTCTACAGCAGAAATGAAGTAAAAAGTTATGGGTTTTTTTTTTTTATATATTTTGTTTATCTTGAGTAGAAATATTGTACAGTGTGAGGTATATTGAAAAAAGTTTAGAAACTTTTGTCAAGTAAAGATGTATTATACTGTGAGTATTTTTTTATATTTCATAAATATGATTAGCAATATAATACATATAATTTTAAATAAATACACACAATGGGAACTTTCATTTGTTGCTGCTAAATTCATTGTGTTCATTTTGTACAAATATTACATGACTGCTATTGGTAAAAACGGTGATAGGATTTAAAAGCACGGGATCAGATATTTTTTTTCCCTTTTCTATGATTTAGTTATTGCTGATTTACACTTAAATAGCACTTTTATGTTACCTTTAACCACATATCTTTGTAATGTTTCATTCGAGCGCAACTGATGAGTCTTATTTGAGCGTAAGACCCGTCTAGCATAATAAATCATAGACCGGGTATATTTTTTCAACCGCTGAGTCGATGCTACTGCTGTGTAATGTTTTGTCCCTGAGGGTATCAACGGTACAGTAGTCAGTGCTAATGTGCTGACATGAAATATTATTGATACGGTAATTTTCTGTAAATTTTCTGTTTATTAAATTTTTAAATAATTCAAACCATCAAGATTATCTTTCCCTTGGTATGGGGGTCCTTATCCAGATCCGGAACTTTTTTTTTTATCCCGTCGTTTTCAATGACCTTCAACTTAGTGATTTTAGCTTTCCATTGTTTTAATTCGAGCGCTACTGATGACACTTATTTTAACAAATCGTACGTCTGGCGTTTTTAATTAAAAGTCCATATCTTTGATTACTTTTTACTTTTGTATTTTATAAACAGATAGAAGGCATTATATATGAACCCACAAACTATTGAATGCGTTCAACAGTTTACTTTAAGTGGTATATAGCTCAAGTTCATTGTCTAGCTTTTTTTTAGTTTTTAAAGCTAGTTCAACTATATTTTATACTTTCCGACAATTAATATATTTTGTAAATTTGTTGTGCGGATCTATTATAAGTAAAGCAAGGTTATGAGCTATTGATGTTTGTGGAAAAAAACGTCAGTCAATTAAATTGAAAGATCGATTATTTTGTACAGGATGGTCAAATTTTGATTCAATTAAGATAAGAGTCGATAAGTATGATCTGAAACTTTCATTTATAAGAATTTATAACCAATTTCCTGTTTCCAATTTCCAGTAGAATTTGTATCATTAATGTGATTCCTGTAAAAAAAAATGCATTTCTCAATGTGCTATTAAGAGGGATATGTTTGGCAGACCCATCTGTTTCGTCTGTACGTGTATAAACAACAGACACAAACATTAAATAGATCATTGAACTGTATGTTAGTATATTGAGTAGACATATTTGAAAGCAAGCCTATTTAGCTATTTCATTGTAAAGGCATAAACATGTAGATAAACGTTAAGTAAAAGTAGATTATTTAACAGGCAGGTATTCCCCCTGTGTTTGCTAATATAGAGAAGCCATTGGCGAGTGGAGGAAAATTGAATATTAACAGATTCTGAATATTATATGTTTAAATGTGTTTAAAATATGATAAAAGCCCTTCTGTAAATATAGACAATGCAATATCACATAGGAACTCCTTTTATGGCTGAAACTGTGCCACTTTTACTATGAAAGTTCGTAAAAAATTATATCCTAGAATGGAAAGTTCATTTACAAAGGTCAAAACATGGGGTTGTACGGCATATTGTCAACATTTATATGCCTCGAACTTCTAAGAGTTTAAACTTGTACTAAAATTCTGTACTTCCCCTCCCTTCACTTTAGTCTTCCTCAGAATTGAATTTGGGCGATATCAATGTAAAATAGAGAATGGAAATGGGGAATGTGTCAAAGAGACAACAACCCGACCAAAGAGCAGAAAACAGCCGAAGGCCACCAATGTGTATTTATACTTTTAAAAATTCCAAAGTTGTGTCTATATGGGGTGAAACATAGAGATCATATATTGGAACCAGTAGGTAAACAAAACAAATGTCTATGAATATTAAATATCTCCCAAAAAGAGGCATTATAGTTTGTGAAACAGCTGTATTTACAAGCTATAATGGTGACCCAAGGAATTCGTTGAGAGGAAATTTCTTTCAAATAACGAAATATGAAAAAATATATTTACCCCAAGAGTTTAAAACTTCGCCGTTTAATGATGTTATAGTTGTTACCAGTATAAATCTGTATTTATATTTAAAACAAAATATCACATAGAATTAAAGTCAAGGAACCAAACAAAGACGAACGGAATCGTATGAACTCCAAAACGAGCGAAACTGAGTGAGTCGAAAGAGCAAGCGTCTCTTGCTTCACATGCATCAATCGCCATGCAAAACAACACTCAGGCAAAGTGTCACAACCGTGTTTTAGAAAAAATTGATAAAATTACCAGTTGGACGACTTTTCTGGTATTTAAAGTTCTAAGACTGCGAAACATGTATAGTGAGTTGAGACACGTTCAGCCAATTCGTGATAGTGGCCGTTAAACTTATGTAGAGTCGATTTCAGTCGTTCTTCCTCATAGATCTGCTGGGGAAGTTTTTGTGTAAGAACTACACCCCTGCTAAGGAAGTCCGTATAGTGTGAACATTCACAAGCGTAATCTATAAATAGAGGTATGCAAACGCAATAGAATTGGGCAGAGGTTATTTTACTGCTGAGAAGTAGGAAGTTGACCACTATGGTGTAAAGTTGTGTACGCCAGACTTCGTCCACAAAAGACTCATCAGTGACGCTCGAATCAAAAAAGTTAAAAAAGCCTAATGAAGTACGAAGTAGGAAGAACGACTTGAATCGACACAACATAAGTGTAAGGTCGTAATCAGGAATGGGTTGACCGATATAATGTTTCAGTGTCTCAACCCACAATGTCGCGGTTCATTCGTTTGATGTGTTTGAGCATTTGATTTTGCCATTTGGTAAGGGACTTTTCGTTTTGAATTTTCCTTGGAGTTCGGTATTTTTGTTATTTTACTTCTTAAATCTTGTGATGCCAGATCAATCGTCTGTGAATGTACCGATTGTGTCAAATTTCCTATTTTGACACTGTGAAGATTTGCATGACGGTTGATGGAAACGTGTCCATGACGTCGCTTCCGCTCATGCTTCGTTTTTACTTCATTAGATTTCATCATGTTTGTGTTCCACCTTGATTTGTACATACGTAATGGATTTTCGAAATAAGGACAACGGTAAACTACTGCCTTTGATTTACTTGTATAAGTAGGGTTGTTCAATTAAAAGCCTGTCTATTATCTTACGTGTAAATAGCATGAAACATTCTTTACACGAGGCATTGCATTTAACGACCTGATCCTGACTGATATGCTGTAAATATATACCTCTCTACAGCCAAACGGAGGCTCCACTTTGGAAATGGCTTTACTAACTGTCGGAAGAAGACAAATACGGCCAAATTCCATACCCCATTCACACCTGGGATGCAAGCGATATCCAAAAGGGATGTGGGGATTATTAAATAAGCCTATAATAAACGACCACATTGACTGTAAAACAACTACTGAGTTTAGCTGGTCTAACTGTAAGATGTATAAATATCAATTAACGTCCGGTCTGACGTTAAAAACAGTGTACATAAATTGGACCATGCATTTGTACGTTAAAGAACACGAACAACTAAAACTAGTAGAATTCCGTATGTGACCCTTTTGTAAGGCTTCTGACCACACAAAAAGGACAATGTGTTCACGTGGCAGCTGTCCAAATGGTTCGTCTGTTTCTTCAAGTGAATTCATTTTCCTTTCACTAACAATTGCTATACTGTTAATTTTTCTCTGTAATATTATTCACTGAACGTATGGCAATCCACTCACAATCAATCGTGACCTGTAAAAATGTTTAGTGTAAATAACTTGACGTGATTCGGTTGTTTTTATAAAGATATAAATAGTCTAATTAATGTCTTTTTTACTACTCAGTATCTTTTTCGTCGCCTACAACCAGAAGCATTCAAGTGCATTATAGTGTTTTGATTGCGTGCATCATTCATATCAAATACTACAATGATTTATAAGATAACATAATCTATTTGTTTCAAGGTTACTAGTATTCTGTATAACGTACTGGCGAGGAATGCGGACATTTAGTAAAAATATCAAGCAACAACTTAAGATAAATGAAATTTTTGCCAAGTAAAATTTTAAGATATTTCGAATAAAGCTGACACAAAAATATCATAAAATATCGGCTTTCGCCTTTATCTTCACTTGCAAAAAAACAGTCCGTAACTTTCATCACTGTTAGACTGAGAAAAACAGTCAGTAACTTTCATCACTGTTAGACTGTGAAAAACAACAACAAATCAAATCATCTCAAAGATATTGTATAGGAAACACTGAGATTAAAAATTAGCCAGATATTAATATAAATAAGAAGATGTGGTATGAGACAACTCTCCATGTAAGTCACAATGGGTACAAAGTAAACAATTATACGTTAAAGTACGGCTTCAACACGGAGGCTTGGTTCACACCGATCAGCAAGCTATAAAGGGCCTAGTATAAAACAATTCAAACAGGAATACATGTATTTTTTTTTTTTTTTTTTTTTTTTTTTTGAACAAACGTTCTTTTTTATTCTTTCCTTCACTTTTAATTTATTCACACAAACGTCGCATAGTGATTGGCTAGAATTGTTTAGGGGATTCTTGAAAATTATTAAAACAAAATGTCCATAAAAATTGTTATGAGAATTTTTAAGTCTATTTTCTCATTTAAAAAAATGAGTTAATAATCGTTTTTTGTGTGGTCTACTTATTTCAACCTTTAGTTTTCCTAGTAGTGTTTTGTGGGCTTTCGTTTTGCCTTACGTTTCTTTCAGTCATAGTCTGTCTTTTTTTTACTTCATTGTCCTCTTCTGGTATTTTCATATTTATAACAAATCCTAAAGCTTAAGTTTCGTCAGCTTTTGAGACCCAAACGTTGTACCAGAGAACCAATTTCTTCAATACCTACAGATTGCACAAAAAAGCATAAAGTATGCACAAGTATTGACATACCATTTAATTAGTTTTATTTTTTGATTTATTATATATTATTCAAGTCGAACTTCCCTCAACTAATTCAACACATCAAAAAATCATTTTATAATATCAGGATACAGACTTATATCAAACTTTTCATTTTAATGAGAATTGTCATTACTATAAAGCGATTTTGATTAAACACCGTTTGCGGGATTTATACGGCTTTCATATTTTTTTGCCTATCGTAGAACAATAACACTCAAAAACCTTTTGTATTCCTCTTAACCCTTAGCATTATTTGAAAATTTAGTCACCACTCAATGTAATTACGCAAGAAAAATTTCACAACATTGAATTATCACAGTCCTTTAACTCTAAAAATGTCCACATTTTGATGAAAATGACAACAGTCAGATGGATAATTACAAAAGCACCAAACTGGATGATCATACAATTGTGGTAGGCTCGGTTCGCAGTCTATTCTGAAGACTATAACAAAATGTATAATGAGCGGCTGGGATATTTCGCTAAGGAGTTGAAATCATGAACATTTTAAAAGTGACTGTCTAGCATTAAAAATGTAGTGATAATTTCTAGAATAATTTATTTTGTTATTAGTGAATATTAATAAAATTATACTATTTCAAACATTAATGAGAAATGTCTTTTATATAATTGGTTGTACAAAAAAAATATTTTGGTAACGTGAATTTCTGTATACCCAAAAAACAGTTTTTAACCCATTACATATATCAACAGCTAGATAATAACATAAAGTAACAGCTGAACGTTTTCTAATTACTTTCTTTCAAATAAATAAACGAAAAGTTAAGATTTTTGAAAAACATAAAACATTAATTGCGATAACCGATTTCATTTCCCGTTAAATTACAAGAAATGTTAAAGAGAGGTATTCGTCCGCGCGTTGAAGTTAACATGTCACATATTATTTTTATTTAATAAGTTATCGTAGTATTACATTCTGTTTTTAGAATCGTTTGTTTTTTCCGTTCGTATCACTGTTCACGCTACGTTACCATGTCTTCACATTGACATGCCATGGATCACTTGGTATAGGAATTGTGTCTATTAAAATGCAATCATGTTACTATTCCAGGTAATTGTTCTATTGATAAGTTCCATATTTAACATTTACAAGTCACCTTTGGAAACTAACATAATTAGGTAAAATCTGTATTGCATCAGATTGGTTTCTCGTTTTCAAAAGGGATTTCAACTTATCTGTAAAGGTTTCCTACTTATTTGTAAGAAGATCGTAATTAATAATGACGATCAACTTCAAGTAAAAACTGTAGGAGTATTAAATCTACCACAAAGGAAAGTATATAAATCTCAATATATAACAAGACTGTCATTATGAATGGTCGAAAGAGTCACAATGAAGGTGAAGAAAGCAGACAGCAAATACAAACATAGGTTTTAAATAATTTCAGGAAAATACACATGTCTTTAAAAACATCTGAATTTGATTTCAAATGAATGTGTTCCAAACAAATGTAAGCATATGCTCTAAATACGTTAGTTATACATATACTTAAGTACAGTATAACAACACATATATGTTACAATGAGTCACGGTATCGAAAAGTCAAAGAAAAATAAACAACCAAAACATCCCAGACACGACAAGGGTACGTACATTTTGTTTTACCAATATGCGCGCACATGCTCTTTAACTTCGCACATTTTTGGCTTTTTAACTTTTTATTCGAGCGTCACTGATAAGTCTTTTGTAGACAAACGTGCTCCGGAAACCCGTCATCATATATCTTAATCCCATGCTGGTCCCGTCGTATTGACATTTTGTCTAAAGTAAATGTAAAATGCCTATTTCAGTATGCAAGGCCAGTAAAATTTTCTTATTATGTAATAAATCAAATCCAATGTTACTGTAGAACAGGGCACCTTTGGAAATATATGTTACTAGTACCCCGATTCAAATTCAACAAACTCGTCATTGTCATCATTATTTACAAATTGATATGCACTTTCATCTATTATACAGACACAAATTTAAAGGCGTTTGAAATCATTTAAATATAGCGAATGACACAACAAAATGTATTTGGGCGGATTTTTTTTTCCTTCAAAATTCAAGAAATTGCCATATCAATCCCACAGGTTGAAGCGTAATTGGAATTTTATGTAAAGTAGCTAACATGTTAGTGCGGTAATATCTTCAGGTTAGAATAAAGTAATAATTCACATAGGCGATAATGGTAGCCTTTTTGGGTTCTGCGTCTTCACTATAAAAGTTCCGTTTAAAAAACTGTCAAATTCAGAATTTCCGATACCTTTGGTTGTGAATAAAGCTGCAAAACACATAGTGCGTAGCTTTTTTGATAGAAAAATTGCATTTTTAAGGGTACTCTATTGTTCCTGAATTTTCGAATTAGTATCAATGAAGAACAACCCTTGCTTAATTTTTCACAGAAAATTTCGCTCATCATAGAGAGCTTCCTCCAAATCTCGCTATTTCTACACAGCCAACACTCATTTCTCACTATTTCAATTATCTTTTCTAATAAACAGGAAAGAAGAAAATAAATTTACTTCTACCTATCATCTTGGATGTAAAAACTAGGTGTACGTCCGTAATCTTTAATCACTTCTTTGTAACATATAGTTTCTGCGCTTTTTGAACATACGTTGATAACAAATTATAGAAACCTAAGATCAATCTCCGGCGCAGAGAACATATCCGTTCCGTTCTATACTAGGTAACACTACAGTTAATATTGAGTGAAGTATTGCGAAGCACGTATGGAACGGATATGAACTCTGTGTCGGAGATTGACCTAAGATATGATAAAAAGAGTCCGCTAATCAACAGACGGTAAACTTCATTTATTTACAACATATATATATATATATATATATATATATATATAAACAAGTCTAAATTGAAAACAACGTTCAAACCTATGATTGCGTTGGATAAAAACCGTAATTTTTATACATGTGCATGCAAAACAAATTTCTTGTTAGAGGGGTCTAAATACAGCACAAACAACATTTTCCAAAAGACCAAAAAAGTGAAAAATTATGTTTTATATATATATATATATATAGATATATAGATTCTTGCTTTGGTACCAGTAGATTTTCGGATTTATCCAATCTCGAGAGTTAAATTATCGAATTTTAAAGTCCGAGCCTCGGCTAGCACTTTACTATTCGATAATTTTAACTATCGTGATTGGCTAAATCCGATAATTCACGAGTAACTATGTAAGAATCTCTTTCTCAAATGAGTATCAAATAAATTTTCTTATTTGATGAACCAAAATCCCCTTGGAGGTCCTCCTCATTTATGCATGATTTCTACGTCATACACTTACGAAATTGATGCGCAAAGACTTCAATTATTCATATCTGGATCAAATAGAACTAAAATATTAATAAAAGACCACTTTTAATCATGAATATTGCATTTAATGAAATGTAAATTCATATGTAATAGTAAACAACTTAAATAACAATTTCTGAAGGTGGAATCCATTTATACGTAGTAGAAATTTTTATAAAGTTGTCAATTTCTCTAACACCTGTTCATTCATCATGAGAGCTGATATAGGTTATGAACTTTTACCTTAAGTAATAATCTACTGAGATAATCGCCAACCACACGTGGATTATTTTTTTTAAACAATGGGTCCAGAAAGGGTTAAATTGCCAAAGAATTAGAGAAATAGTTTTACGCTATGTGTTATTTTCTTATAGTTGCAGTAGTGTTAATTTGATAATACGTGTATCTTTTCTCTAATTCGTCGTGAAATAAGCCGTTTCTTGTCGATTTGATCAATGTTTGATAAATGAAATACACATTATATATAAAACTCGCGCGTCCGAAGCGCTTTTCTAGATTAACCTTCATCGGGACCGCTAAAAGCTAAACATT
Source organism: Mytilus coruscus (assembly GCA_017311375.1). Classification (NCBI taxonomy): domain Eukaryota; kingdom Metazoa; phylum Mollusca; class Bivalvia; order Mytilida; family Mytilidae; genus Mytilus; species Mytilus coruscus. Next base: position 60,377,973 of record CM029602.1, on the reverse strand, counting down.
TGAAATCCAGAGATGCATAAATACTATGCAACGTTAGGAGAGTTATATGACCAACAAAGACCTTAACAGAATTGTCAAATTTAACGATGGTCATCTTTGGCTGAGACTACACGTTCACTAAATAGTTGCGAGTGATAAACTGTCGAATATATTCGGAATAATATACTAAAGAGATATTCATTGAAACATTAGAGTAGCATATTTTATCACTTTAAATCTTATGATACATGTATATATCTACTTTTGAGAGTTTAATTGAAAACAATAGCTTAGCAAGGCTCGTATTCCTTGAATAATAAATATCATAATCTATGGGGTTGTTGTTGTAAACTCAACATATAATCTATAATAAACACTTTTAAAACTTAATAATTCAAATTTTAGTGATTTTAGATATTTTTCCAAACACTCTCTTTTAAAAACAAACATTCTGGACGGCCAAAAGAGTCATCATTAAATAATATCTTAAATTCGTTTGAAACGACCATTTGCGGGTCTAAAGACGGGATCTGGTGAAACATTATTTGGCTAAAAATGAATTTTCAACAACACTTTATAGATTGCATGCGTCCGAAGCGCTTTTCTGGAATAACCTTCATCAGGAATGCTCAATGCCGAATGTTTGAAAGTCAAGGATGAATAAGAACCGAAAAAAAGTACCTAAACATAATATCCAGATCCACCTAACGTCAACTAGATTCTAGGATCTTTCCGTGTACTTCATTTGTTTAAATCCCCACGCAATAAGACACTGCATGAGGTCTTTTCAGTAAATGTTCTAGCATTTTAGCACAGTTAAGTTAAAACAGAACAATCTAAATAGATTGAACATATCCTTAATGACTACAACCGAGATGTCTGAACAGTACTTAACTTTCGGATTTTAAAAATGTCTTAAAATCGATTCATAGATTGATTATGACTTTCAAAATAATAGGTTAATATTATTCAGAGAAATAGAATATGAATATTTTACTCCTACGTTAAATTCAAATTGATGACAGCTCTAGACATCAAAGTCGTTAGATAGTCATCATTCTCCAAGCCAATCATGGCAGACGGTCACACATATAGCTTTGCTCTCGAAGAAGATACATTTTTAAGTAAACGCGGTGGTTCAAATTGTGTTCAGTATGACGTCTTTTGGTGCTTTGGCAGTGTCTCTTGTAATAATTTACCCTCAAAACATGTACTAATGACCAGATGTGATATCAGTCTTGAAAAAATGAACCCACCAGCCTAACTTATTGTATGTAAATTTTGATGTAGCTCAAATAGAATGGTACAAAACATTACTGAATGAAAATAACACGTTTTTACATGTAAAATGTTAAAAACTATTCCAATAATATAATAAATCGTTAAAAACATTCCATTTGGCAAATTTATCTTTCAAATTATATTTATTCTTAAACATTTAATGAAAATATATATGAAAAGGTCAATTTATACGCGATCCTATAATCGGATTTTCACTAGTATTGTGCATTAAATCGGCGTGAATAAAGATTATCATATTACACTACTTATGTTCTTTACCTGAATATTTCACTATGATGGATTAATATATTACGGTCATTGTTACAAACCCCAATTTATGTGGTCATTTAAGGTCGTCATAGTATTAAGAAATGGATTTTTCTATTACCTTTGAAATAATATCTGTATTTTCGAATATTTCTGGTTGATGACGTAGAAAGCGTGATAAAAACCCAGATTAATAAAACCACATGAAAGCGACAAGCCTTTTTTTTATTTCAGTACAATTGTTCGTACTATTCAAACGTACCAAGCCAAGATTTGTTTCGGTATTGCGATTTTATGATATACAATATAACCGAATGGGTGCATATGGAAAAAATAGGTAAACGTGTTACAGTTTTATTTTATTTCAAAATCAAATTAGATATCAAGATAATAAAAAAAAAGATGTCAGTGAAGTCACAGATTTTGAACGAATAATCTATTCCTTTCTAGGTTACACCGTAAGGCAAAAATATATTTAAATGATAAATACACAATTAAAATTTTAGAATGGAAAAAATATAATGCTAAAAATGAACTTGTTCTTAGTAAAAATCCCTTAAGATTTATTTTTAAAATTTACTTTATATAGAATACAAGGTTGTCAAACTCCATTTAAAAGAACCCAAATAAGAAATAATAAACTTACCAGGGAAAAGATCTGGAACAATGTTATCGAAAAGAAATTAGAGTCGAAGGTGACTCGAAATAATCCCAAGCCTTAAGGATTCATATCTCAATATGAACAAATACGTTGTGAATATATTCAACAGATGCTATATAAGATCTTCGGCCCAAAGTTGACTTGGTTATAGACCTCTACTTTCAGCGACCTTGGTTAAAGTATGGTGGCAAGTTTGATAGGCGAAGTAACACAGAGAGTAACACAGACTTCAGGAAAAACTGGCAATCGTGTTTCTTTGCAAACTAGCATTCTAAAAATTCGGTCTAGTACAAAGCAGAGTTCATATTCATATCATACATTTGGTATTATTATATCATGTTCTCGTCCTGTATATGTTTAATATAAACGCATTTAATTTAACTTTGGACTTTTAACAGCCATCCATCGTCATAAGCTAGAGAATAAAGATTTTTTCAGAAATATAAATATTAGGTTTTTTATAAATGGAATTTGACTTGGTTTTTCTGTTTGAATTGTTTTACACTAGTCATTTTGTGGCCCTTTATAGCTTGCTGTTCGGTGTGAGCCATTGTGCTCTGTATTATTCTAAAGCCTGTGCAATTCAAGTTGTCAAGAAGTTGCCCCATTTTACTAAATTTGTTGTTATCTAATGTTTGTATAACCATGCATAAAAACTGTATGATTTTAACGAATACTAGTACTGCAACTTTTTTTTTATTTAGGTATATATATTCAATATTTTATTTAGTTGTATAATCAGAAAAATGTGTATTGTTTAGACAAAAATTTATCGTCTAAGTATTTGCAGGTATTGTAGAAATTATCTTTTAAGTGGGTTTTTTGTCATAAACTATGATTATTAACAGTAAGGAATAACTCTGCACCAGATTGGTATTTGTTTCGCTTTTTGGGTGTTCATTTCTTTTCATTATTTTTTTCAGCCGTTGACTATAAGGGTTCCTGATGAGGTAAATCCAGAAAAGCGCTTCGGACGCAGGAAATTTTATAAAGAGTTATTTTCATTTTACACTTTGTTCCACCTATCCTACTTTCCAATAATAGCCGAAGAGATTTTGTTTGAATATAGTCCTCACAAAAAAGAATGTTAACTTGAGGAGACATTTTCCCATAAAGCCATCTGCGAACGAATCAAGAAAACTTGTTACAAGCATTTAACTATTTTACGAGACTGACAATTCAGAAATTTTGGCTTTAAACGATAATTGTACCCTCTCGTCTATAACTCTGATCGGCTAAAAGTATAAGATACCTGCTTCCTATTGCAAAATTTGGGGTACTTTGCTAATTAGCATAGCGGCCGTATTGCCTTATTAAGACGACAGCCATTACAATTGCATTATAGATGCCCCTGAAATAAAAAAAATGCAAATATGCCAATTCCTAAGTAAAAGCAACAGTTTAGTCCGCATATAGGTGAATTGTACATGTTTTCTGTTCGTGCACAAATGACATTGTCTTCTTTGAAAACCTTCTGACTTTCAGTTTGAAAATCGGAAGCGTAACCGTAGTATAGTACAATTGCCATATAAAATAACGAAAAATCGTAAAAAGGCAAGATTAAAAAAAGAAATAGGATACAAGGAGATATTGTTCATGATTTGTCCGAATATAGGAAAACACTTTGCAGGTTGAATTTTCAGGTTAAATAACGTTTATCTTACCTGCTTTCTTAAGTTTTCGGCCAAATTGTTTTAAAAACATGATGATTGCATCCTTCCCACTTCGTAGGCAGTCAAATTTTAAGCATATTTCCATAGAATTGCACAACATATTTGTAAATATCCGCCAAATGAAATTTTAAAAGACAAGGTAGTTTTAGAAACAAGACCGAAAAAACAGGATTATCTGCAAATTTCATATAATTTATATTTTCAATCTTAAACAAAGGGAAGTAATGTAATCAAAAGGGCCAAAGTCACGTGGTACAAATCATTTGAATAAAAGAACGGAACTCCACTGTCCACCACGTTGCACATATTTTATCTATCCAAGATACAGGTGCAATAGCTAAAAAAAAAAAACACTTTTTTTTTTGTTCTTTAAAACTTTTTATGAATATCTTTAGAGAAATGAAGGCTTCAGACCAAATGCAATGCGATTTCCGTTATAATTAATATTTCCAAGGGGTATAACTCGTTAAAAATATTTGACCAGCATTTATTTTCGAAAGTGACAAAGACATTGCTGAGATAAACCTATGATATAAGTTTCATAAAATTCTAGCAAGAATTGTACACATGAGAGCGCTAACAATGCAATTTTCCATATGTTCAATATTTCCAAGGGCATAACTCTCCTAAAAATAATTGATCGGCACTAATTTTCAAAATTTGTCCGAGACATTAATGATATAAACCTATATTATAAATTTCATAAAAATCTGGCAAGAATTGTACACACGAGAGCGCTCACAAGGCAATTTTTCATATAATTAATATTGCCACGGGCATAACTCTTTTAAAATAATTTATCGGCACTGATTTTCGAACTCGACAAAGACATTGTTGATTTAAACCTATGATATAAGTTTCATTAAATTCTGGCAAGAATTGTACACATGAGAGCTCTAACAATGCAAATTTCCATATAATTAATGTTTCCAAAGGGCATAACTCTTCTACAAATAATTAATCGGCACTGATTTTCGACGTCTGCTGATATAAACCTATGATATAAGTTTCATAAAAATCTGGCAAGAATTGTACACATGAGAGCGATAGGATAAGGGCTAGTTGTGGTTAGGTACTGGCAAAACAACACGACAAAAAGACAATTGGAAAATGAAGACCTACGAAGTTTTCTTTAGCTTATATAAAAAGATTGACGTGGCTACAATCAGCATGTCATTGACTAAATGGTACAAACTATGACAAGACTGGTAAAGGAAGTTAAGTATTCTGGTGTATTGAAATCTATTCGCTTGTTTACAGTTTGAAAAAGTTTTCATTGTTTATTTACTGTACTCACTTGCGCTGTTGTAATTTCATTGGCGGATCCAGAAATTTTAATAAGTTGGGGCCCACTGACTGCCTAAGAGGGGGCCCGCTCCAGTCATACTTCAGTGATTCCCTATATAATCAACCAATTTTCTTCCACAAAAGGAGGGGCCGGGCCCCTTAGCCTCCCCCTTCTAAATCCGCATCTGATTTAAAATCAACTAGTAAGTACGTAACATCCACCGATTTTACAAAATAGACAAGATTCCTACATCAAGTCTCAATTACTATGAACACTCTATCAGTTGGCATTATTTATTGTTTTACGTGTAATATGGTAGACTGTAGGTTATGAAATCAAGTGCTTATCTGAACTTAATTTTAGTGCATTTAAGAGATTACTGTATTGTATTTGAAGCTTGGCTTACGTAAAACGTGGGTTTCACTGTCGCAAATTGCGTTTACATAGCGACGCGTAGCGGGGCTGGTAAACGGATATTTGCGACAGTTAAACCAAGTTTATTGATTTTTGCCACTGAATCCCTCTCTTGTCCTTTATTCAGATTATGTAATGACCACTGGTTTAATAAATGGACATGATGGTATTTCTGACATGACCAAATACTACTTCTGTATTGTATATTTTTAGAAGTATTTGTGTGTTTACAATGTTCCTTTGATACCATTTACTAAAATTAACCTTTGATATTTGTAAAAAAATAAAATATGTATAAACGGTCATTGTCTTTCTAATAAAATTCGGACAAGGTTGAGAAAAAGTAGCAGTTATGTTTATTTTGGTTAGCCGATGACATGTTAATGGGTGGCCTTGTCGATCTCTATATACATATACTATATTAGGAAAATATTGAAGAGACAAAACTATTTCCTAACAATCATATTACAATTGATGGATTTATCTTCTTTCAACATGACTTGTTAGACCCCAATGATAACATGTAATGCGAATTAAATGAATTATTATGCCAAATTTAATTTACGCATATGTTATGAAGCGAGCATAGTAAACAAATAAAATTTCATTCATAATCTGAATTGAAGCAAGCTTATTTAGTTTACATAAATACTATTTTTCGTGTTTACTTTCATTAAATCACCTTTAACAAGCGACAACATTACCTGCAACAGTGGATACATTCTAAATAATTTTTTTATCAAATAGAGTTCATTTTGCCATAACCTAAAAAAAAACAGCGTCACGCAGTAATAAAGTTATTAGTGAGTTAACAAAAGAAGGGTTACATATTTACGAATATGGACAAATCATCCTCTCTCGTATTTATGCCAATAAGATAAATGAAATGACCTTAAAGATTAATGTATTAGAATCGCCTACTTCAGTATAAATACTCGTACATCACTGTAAGAATTGATCTTGTTAGAAATCAGTTTTAATACCAGTAGAAGGAGCATGTGTATTATATCGACAGGTGTTACGGTAGTTATGTGTATTGCTATTGGTGCACGTGCAGATTTACAGGTAAGTCAATTAATAAACTATTATGAGTAGCCTTTTTATTAGATGAAATGATTTCTTTTCTATTTGGTTGTTTCGGGTAATTTTTTAAATGTAAAAAGTGCAACAATAACAATTAAAACTCTAGGCTAAAGTTTCCGAGGAATTTTATATTTTCGTCGATTTATTTCCAATCGGTATTGCGTATATTTCAAAGTAATAACCTCGTGGTATTATTTTACCGAATTCTGCAAATGTTAGTACTGACATAAATGGTTATTAATTTGCCATTTTATATTTTATTTGATGACTTAAATATTACGTGATGGATTGTATATGATTGTAAGCACGTATAAATATTGGTTTTACATTAGAGGATGGGTATTCTGCAAATCGTTACAAACTCCCAGGATATATATTAAAACTAGGATGAAGTGTTGACAAGTTTTAATGTGCACATATATTATTATTTGATTGACTTGTGGCCTAATAACAAATCTAGTCAAAACGTTATTTTCAATATGAATTGAAATATTGAATGTCTGTATATTGAGGAAAACGTGAAAGTGAAAGGAGAAAGTGACAATTTGTGCTACTGTAACAGAACAAATGTGCGTATGTTATAATTGTTGGTTTGGCTACAACCAGCAACAGTCTCCTCTTTGAATTTTTTCTTACTAAAATTTAGATATAAAAAAGATTGCAATTTGAAATCTAATTTTGAACTTCAATTTGAGAGGAGGAATTTATTATTGAGTGACGGTTTCTGTAATACATCACATTGCATAATATTACTTATCTGAAATAAGCTTGGATGAATGGAAATAATACTTAGATATTGTCAATACTCGCCCTTCGACCTAATTTAATCTCATAAAATCCATGTAGCTAAATAAAGATTTAAAATATAAATTCTTTTAAACTAGACATTATCTGAATATCCAACGGTCTGTCTTAATCCTAATCTGACAAAAAGTACTCAACATTCTTTTGATCAAATTGAATACTTCACAGTAATTGTGTCCAATGTCTTGCATATTTTCATTTTTTTAAATAAATTGAGGATTCTCATACCCTACCCTTTCCGCTACGTTGTGCAATTAATAACCAGAATTAATACACACACTCTATTGTCGTTCAAGGAGTATTAAGTTGTCAACAGACAAACGTGTCATGAGTCTACATGTAGAAGAAAAAGAATAAATTTTATTCACTAAATTAGGGCCACATGAGGGGCAAACAAAACAAAACAATATGATGGGAATAAACTTTAACATAGAATTACAATTGTGAACAAAAGGAAGCCTTGCATACAAAATTACAAAATGTGACTATTGTGTACAATGTTTTTGTAAAATGACTTAGACCATCAGGTTGTGTATTGCAACTCATATACATGTAGATTAAGGGCATACGATACAGTTTCGATCTCACGATGATTTTTGTACGAAAAGTTGCATCAAGCTATTTTTCACCTATGCAATTCAAATATGTAATAAAAAATATACCTTCGTGTGCTACTTTAAGAGATAAAAGGGGTCGAATTTTTAGACATTTACTAGAAATTTCGTTTTTTTTTTACACTTCTATCCTTTGGATAGACACACCTAACTTGTTTATTTCAACAGATAAACACAAGCGGATTTTTGTAAATACATTATGAAAATCTTCTTTACTTAAATATGCTCTTAATATGTATAGAAATTCTTTGGAAATAATAAATTTTTAACAAAGTTTCAGGATTTTAGATAAAAAACGGCATTTTTTGCGGTATATTTATCAAATTTAAAAAAAAAATTTACTCGTTTTCAAGTGAAATCAGTTTAAGTCATAAAAAACAGTCGAAAATGCATCTTTTCCCGATATGTCATAGTTTGACGTCGAGAAAATAACATTTTACGTTAGCAACGTCATTACTTCCCCTGTTACTGTATCGTATGCCCTTAAAGAATTCGAGAGTCTACATAAAAAAATCACGGTATTTGGCATTGTTTTCAAATCTAACTTAAAAATGTGTTTATTTTTATTTATCATTTATTAAGTTTGTGTGGGTTAAAAGTTTCTGTACTAATCACATCGAACCGACTTTACCTTTGAATTCTTTATTAAGATTATTTTAAGGAGGTGTGGTATAATTGCCAATGAGACAACCATCCAACAGAGAACTTAAAGCGATCTAATATTAAATTATGTGGCTACGATGACTTGATCAACGAAAGTGGACTTCCTTTTAACCCTGAACACCTCAGTTTAGGAAATTGATATGCTAGATGTATAGGTAATTGTTTTGAATGTTTTGGTCTGGTCGTCACCCTTGGTAACTTAACGACTGTTTTATATATATGATTATCGGTCTTTATGACGATTGATAAACTGCTTGTTTAAAAACGAGCAGTGCAAATAGTTCATTTATATTCAAGACGAGAATATGTTATGGATAAAATGTGGGTCGATCGGGCGAAAAGGCGAACAATTTTTACTCTCAGGAAAATTGAACTCGTATAGGATTTAGCCTTGGAGCATTTAATGTGAAAACCCCTTTGAATACTTTTATATCGGTTTCTTTCACTTGCAATGGATGTGCCATACTCCCTAAACGTGTTTTGGATTTGAAGTCCTTAGAAAACCGGTTAAAGGATTTGACGGTCTGATATGTACTGTCCATATCTTTTTTTTGCAAAAGTAACGTAAACAAAAATATTAACACTATTACAGTAGCCTATAATAATCATTCAGATAAGCTATTACGACAAATGTATGATGTGCAGGAAAGTAAGAATTAATGGAAATACTTCTAAAAATAGAATTTGAACTTTCCACCTTTACAGATTTGTACACAAAACATATAAAACGTAATTCATTTTTCCTCTATAAAGATAAGAGATAAAATTCATAGAACTATTTGTAAGTTTAAGCAGTTGTTACATACTTGGCAGACATTTTTATGTCAGATTCTTATTACTTTTCCAAAGAAATGTTTTGTAATTCTGGTACTGTTACAGGTGGAGTTCAGGATAAACAGATAAAACGTTTTATCCTATATTTCACAGACTTTTTGATATTTGGCTTTTTTATTTTTATAAAATACCTGGTCAGTTATAAAATCATTAAAAAGATAATTTTAGTAAATGTACTCTCGATCTTTTAGGTTTAAAGTAAGTTAACTATGAAAAAATAAAATTATTTTATTACTCCAAAAGTTAAGATATATCTTATTAATTTTGATAACACGTGAATGCTTCATTTTGCCACTGGATGTGATGGCGCTTTAAGATGGTAACAATTATGAAAACTCATTTCATCGCTCACCTTCGAAATGGGCCCAGGATTTTTCTGCAAAAGGCTGATCGGTAAAAATGCATGATAACTTTTATGTAAGGAAAACAAAATATTATTAAAACCTTATATCCTTGATATAAAGTCTTGAAAAACAACGAAGGATTGAATTTGTTATAGAATAATACAAGATATGGTGTATATAATTTACACCATGGTATAATGGTTAAATATAAAATTATAGCTTTCAAGTATTTAGGAAGGGGATCTTTCAGAAATATAAGTTTTTTTCATGGATAAACATGATAAATTCATGAAATCCAATTACTATACACAGTGTAATGGCATCACGGTGTGAATGACGACATTTATAAACCAGTGTGTAATTGTTCACCATTCAACTAAAAGAATTAATACACTTCTTTCACTCCTTCCGTTCCTTGCCCCTATTCACAAGTCTCGAATAATTCCATTTATTTTCTATTTCCATTTACCAACAATCAAAGGCAGATAACAAGTACATTAAAATAAAGAACACGGTACCTTTGGCTGTGTGTGTGTGTGTTTAAATGCGCAATTAACAAGACATTAAAATTTCCTGTTGAAAGCTGCCAATTGTAAGCTTATATTTACGAAAGGAATACTAGAAAAAAAACATTTAAAAGTGGATAGTATTTGTTTTGATACTTTACCTAGCATGCCTTTGTCGTCGTATTCTTCAATCACAAGATCCAATTAATCGAAAAGTTGTCCTTGTCTTGATAAAAGACTTATTATTTCGACTATCTCGATATATAGTATCAAGGACTGATCTAAATTCAATAAAAAAGATATACATGCAAAAATAAAATGCAAATACCATTTGTTATATCGATTGCGTATGAGATATAAACGTCTATCATCGGTCAATATACCATGCATATTCAGGTCACAGTTATCCCAAAGGGAAATATGCTAGCGCAAAATATGGAAAGCAGCTAATACTAAACGTACCTAGCAATGAAAGTGTTTAAAGTTTTTACCAAATAAAAGAAATGATATAACTGAAAACAATGCTTGAGTATCAACAGATATGCTTGTTTTACTCTTTTTAAACAACTTCATACTTTATTTGGCCTTTTTAACTTTTTTAATTCGAGCGTCACTGATGAGTCTTTTGTAGACGAGACGCGCGTCTGGCGAACAAAATTTTAATTCTGGTATCCATGATGAGTTTATTCAATGAATTAACAAAGACAATCTTGGTTGTTTTAAAAAAATTATCAGAATTATTTTATTTCTTGAATATTTTTCCATCATCGGGAGCTATAATACATCTCCATTATCATATTTTCTTGTTAAATTACCGAAACCTCCGAATTGTTTTGTCTCAAGATTGTACTGTAATTGTGTAAATGATTTTGTTTTGTATAGATGTTTCTTATATGTTTCATTTTTTATATTTTCAACAGTCATTTATATCTTTAGTGGTTAGTAAACATTACTCATTGTCTACTTCGTTCTTTTATGAGAATCATAAATAGTCAAAAATAGCCTTTTATTTAAATCATTTTACAAAAATAAATCTGTGGATCTTTTATATGTCAATATAGTACTAAAATTTTCCTTGTTTCTTTTAAATGATGTTAAGCTACGAGAATTCAACTGTATCAAATATAACATATACATATAATTTCCATATTATAAGCTTTATGATGTTTGTTTCTCTTCCTCTCTCATGTGGTTCCTTCATTTGTCAAATTTCCTCGCAGTCCTTTTGCTAATGTGATGTCTCGACGAAAAGCGAATGACATCTGACCGATAAAACAAAAACAATTTGCAGATCATTGAAAACAATAATGTTTCTGCAAAGTAATACGAAAAAAACAAGTTTGTCCACGTGCAATGCGACTATTTCCTCTACTCTCGATCAGCGATCAGAACCACCAGAAACAAAAAGCGATAAGTACATTTCCCAACAGATGGATGGAACAAACAGTCAGAACCACCAGAAACAAAAAGCGATAAGTACATTTCCAAACAGATGGATGGAACAAACAGTCAGAACCACCAGAAACAAAAAGCGATAAGTACATTTCCCAACAGATGGATGGAACAAACAGTCAGAACCACCAGAAACAAAAAGCGATAAGTACATTTCCCAACAGATGGATGGAACAAACAGTCAGAACCACCAGAAACAAAAAGCGATAAGTACATTTCCCAACAGATGGATGGAACAAACAGTCAGAACCACCAGAAACAAAAGCGATAAGTACATTTCCCAACAGATGGATGGAACAAACAGTCAGAACCACCAGAAACAAAAAGCGATAAGTACATTTCCCAACAGATGGATGGAACAAACAGTCAGAACCACCAGAAACAAAAAGCGATAAGTACATTTCCCAACAGATGGATGGAACAAACAGTCAGAACCACCAGAAACAAAAAGCGATAAGTACATTTCCCAACAGATGGATGGAACAAACAGTCAGAACCACCAGAAACAAAAAGCGATAAGTACATTTCCAAACAGATGGATGGAACAAACAGTCAGAACCACCAGAAACAAAAAGCGATAAGTACATTTCCCAACAGATGGATGGAACAAACAGTCAAAACCACCTAGGTTAACTCGACAAAGTTATAAACTTATATATTTTGACAGACGTATGGCATATTTAAACTGTATTTGAAGATTTCCCACCGTCAAATCCCAAAATGATGGTGGCTACTCTTTCATTACAGTACTGTTTTTTCTTTTCTAATTCAAAACACGAAAGTATTAAAATTGAAGATTGTAAATATCTCAGAAACGTCGATTGTGATTGCGAATTGTTGTTGCCAATGAATTCGAACGTCAACTGTTGAATTGACGGCATGCGTTATCCAATCAAAATTGGATTAAAAAGTAATATGTTTCCGGAGAATTTTTCAAATTGGAGGGAACATTTCTAATAATGACTCACACTGATTGACGATGTTTACTAAACTGTGCGGTACTCAGCATACTCTACTGACACAAAGTTAAGGTTACATATTGTTTACATATAAAAATGAGGAGATGTGATATGATTAAAAATGAGATAGCTATCCACCACAGAACAAAAGACGTGGATGTAAAACTACTATAGGGCTAGGTTCGGTCTGTAACAATGAGTAAAGCCCATACCATAGAGTAAAATAGAAAAGGCCCCCGCATAACAAAATTTGAAACCTGCAAACAATAAAAAAAGACATCCGCATGGTTAATGCTAAAACAAACGAAAACCAAATAAGATAGACAGCAACCAAAGTCACCCACTTAATTATAGGCTTCTGACTTGAAACAGGCACACAAAGAATATGGCGGGGTTAAACATGTTTATGAGCGTTCAGCCCTCCCCATATTATATATATATACCTGAGACAGTGGTATAACACCACAACGTAAGAACAAACTATAAAAAAAGGTTGGAAAATGCTTGACTCGTCAGATCGGCATTAAGCACACAAAAAGACAAATTCTAAGGTACCGAACTAAGAGCACACGCTGTTACTGAAAGCTAGTTCAAAGACAATTTCAAACAAATAAATATGTTTTCTGGACTAAAGTTTCAAGCAGTACATATCCAATTTAATTTATTGTAAAGACTGAAAACAGTTTGGTCTTGTGCAATGCCAAAATAAAAGTATGGACAGGAGGTAGGACTAAAAGTAGTCGTATCTGTATAGCCATACATATCTTGTTATATTTAAATTATTTAAAACAAAATCCATGTTACATGTAGTACCGATGAAGACTATGTTCAATGTTAAATTAATAATTTTCCTAAAGAATAACTTTATGCAAAGGATCAATATATTTACATGGATTGTATCTTAAATTACGGGCTCTATAAACAACATCATCATAAAAGTTAAGATGTGATATCCTGTTTGTAATAAGGTTTTTACAGGTAGAGTCAAACTTCCAAACCAAATATTTATATCTTTGAAAGAATTTGATAAAAAAAAAAATAATAACTTGTTGTAACGAAATGTCTGACTTAATAATTTATCAATTTACATGTATATTCACTTTATGCCAAAAAACATTTTAAGTCATATCAAAAAAAAATTCTCCATATAGATCGTAAATATCTGAGAAAAATAATCACCCTTGATGAATGATACGAAATGACAAACTTAAATTTGACTAAGACCCTGTTTACATTTGTGCGCAAAATTGACCGATATTTGAAGAAAAATATTGTTTATACATTTATTATTAATAGGTACATTTTTTTGGTAGCTTGAAAAGCAAAGAGTACAATTAGAAATGTACTTGATTCAGTCTCCATGTTTGATTCAGCCGGTTCCACTCGTTTTGCAACTAGTCTCTTTTAACCCTGTCACGTGATAGGGCTAACCGGGAATAGCGCGAATTATAACGAATGAAGTCGACCTTCAGAAGGATTGAACGCAATCGATCTCAGCGTTAACACTTGAAAAAGGATCAAAATCCTCTGGAGGTATATTTTTAGAGTCCAATAGAAGATCGATCACTGGAAAGATCCATCTTTCAAGTGTAAACGGGGTCTTTTACATGTATGCGAATACTACAAAATGTACTTGCAGTGTACTCTTATTTCGGTGCTTTATTTCTATTGTTTTTATGTTAGTTGTTTTTGTGCCTCGTACCGATCTTTTGAGTCAAACAATTTGCTATTGATTTTTATAGTTTTTTCTTATGTTGTGCTGTTACATCACTGTCGTCTCGGGTAAGGGGAGGGTTGAGAGCTCACGAACATGTTTAACCACTCAACATTCTTTATGAGTCTGTCCCAAGGAGACTGTAGTTTAGTGGTTGTCGTTGGTTCATGTCTGTCGTATTTGTTTTTGTTATAAAATAAGCCGTTGATTTTCTCGTTTGAATTGTTTCACATTTTTCGTGTCGGACTTTTTATGGATTATTCTCATTGTTGAAGGCTGCATGGTTGCCTATAATTGCTTACAGTGTACATCCACTTCATTTGTACTCTAGAGGATAGTTGTCTTATTTGCAATCATACCACATCTTGTTTTTGTGTAACAGGTGTAATTGCAAAGTAAATTTAATACATCTCCTTGTTTTTTTATATAACAGGTATGATTTCAAACTAAAATTATTTATTCAAATTTGCCTCGCGGGATTTTTTTTTTTTTTTTTTTATTTAAGTCAAATTTACCGTTCTTATGTATTAAATCTATCACTAATCTGTACAGACGTAAGATTTACCATAAAGTAATGAAAAGTTGTATTTATGATTTAATAATACTCAATGAATGATTACAAAATAAATGGTAATTTTTTTTAGTTAATTTTGCGTTATACAATCAGGAATTGATAAGCGTCAATAATGAACGAATGAAGTTGAAAATTAAGTTTTCACATTACTTTAATTAATATGTTATTGATTACTATTTAAATGTTAAAACATTTTTTTTAATATACTTGATCAGAACTCTCGATCAAAATAGGGGAGAAAGTACAAAGAGGGTGTTTAGGCTAAATCATTAGATCGAAGAAAGGTCAAACGAAAAAGATAAAATACATGTAAGATAAAATAACCTTAAAGTTTCTTCATCAAACGTGACCTTTAAAAGTTAAAGTTGCTTTCACATTTTGATTGTATCTTTATGTCAGTTTTACCATTCGTATGTACTAAATTAAAACTATCAATTTTTCATACCTATTGAAGACTACCAATAAAATGAAAAAAATGATATTTAAATGAATGATCACAACCTGAATTTAGACTTCCACATTATTTCTTTCATCTTGATATCGAAGTAACCATTCTTGCATAAATGTACCAAAACTATTAAATTTAAATACAAGTTGAAGATATCTAAATATCATAGTTATGAATAAGCATTAGCATGCCTTATGAATGAATAGGTTTTCACATCTCCAAGTCAAACGAATCATTTACTACATGCAGTAGATAATTATTGTACTAAAATTAGCAATTTCTTCCATACCGGTTCGAGATTTCCAATAAAATGGAGGTAAATTTTAATATAAACTATATACAAATAAAAAAAACTGGCATTGATGTCATCTACTAAGAATATTACAATGATACAAAACTCAAGATTTCCCTGACCTTTTTGCAAAGAAATATGAAACAATTTTAATCGAACAATAAAAATCATAATCTGGTATTCAAAGTAAAATTCAGCATTCTGATGTATCAAAACTTAAAGATTTCGATTCCATGTCAAGAAATGTTAGCTTGCAGTCAACTTGAAAATCATTTCTCGTTTTATTATTTAAATTTTTCTAACCAGATGCACCAAAACTTTTGCATTTCCATATATGTAAAAGATATTGATCAAATTAGATAAAAGTACATTGAAGTGAATGAGGACAACATAAAACTCTTTTATTTAACATCAATTTGTCATGATTTGTTCTTTCCTTGCAGTTGATGATTTCCAATAGATAAAGAAAAAAATAAGCATACTATATGAGTGACAACAAGATTTAAATTTATTCGTCGCATTGTGCATGTATGTTAACGTCAAATTAACCTTTTCAATGTAATGAAACTATAAGTTCTTCATACAATTAAAAAGGACTCCTAATTTATTTGATATAAACAGCAAAAAAAAAAATGAATGACGTCATTAAAGAACCTTTTTACACGATTTTATGTATGTTATGTCAAATTTATATGGTCTTGATTTATCAATTTTCTTACTGGTTAAATATTTCCTTTTATTTTTGAGAAATGGTTACCTTACTTAATGACTAATGACAATTTAAGATTGAGAATTCACGTTATTTGTTTAATATTTATGTCCGATGCAACAATGTGATTGACTTTTAAAAAGTATAAATATTCACGTACCAAGTATTAAAATTAAAAGTAAAATCATAAGTTGAAGGACAGATGATACCATGTCTAAATGTAAAAAGACGTAGGAAAACAATGTTTCGACAAATTATTAAACGGAAAACTAACGTATGGCTAATCTGTACCCCGTTTAACCCGTAAATATGAGCTGGTCCTTCTACAATAGTAGCTGCATCCATCGTGTTTCTGGTCATCACGTGATGAATCTTTTGCGCTGATAAGAAATAAACGAGAAAAGGAGGAAGTGGATATGTTAAATGAAATCAGAGACATATAATACATGTATTATATGTCTCTGATGAAATATATACAATATCATCTGACATAGGTTGAAGCTTTATTAAATTTCTAGGCAGAAACTTGCTATCAAATAAAAGAAAACATGACATGAAACGCAATATCTGGAATAAATCATCAACTGGGAGACATCTTATTCATATGCAAGTTTTGTTTAAGTCGCTAAAATAAAAGGAGTAGGGTAAAACCCCCTGTATTTTTTCACCCACAGGGTCAGAATCGAAAAGTTGTCAAAGCCTACTAAAAATATTTATTTATTAAAGAGTCTACATGTATATCATAAACTTAAATATCGTTTCACAATTTCACATGTTTCAATAAAATCAAAAAGTGAATCAGCGCAACATATTGCAGTTGAAGGCATTTACTACAAAGTTGTAAATTTGATAAGTTTTTGTCGTATTTTGCATCGAAGGACATATCTTACCAAATGAATTAATTTGTATTGAAAGACAATACATAGCTTTTACTACTTTTTTTTTTTTTTTTTTTTTATTTTGGAATACAATATGCTTATACCTTTTTGGATAGGTACTCAAAATTTGCCAAATCTCTCAAAATTGCGGTTTTGGTCGATTTTCAGGAGTTTATGAGCTGTTTAGAAATAAGCCATTGTATTTTTAGAACCTTAAAGTTCACTATTTCGGCTGAGATACCAGGAATTTAAGTAAAGATTGAAAGACCGTTGGAAAAATGCCTTGATATGAAATAAATTCAGGGAAATTGACCTTACTCCTTTGGAAAATTCACAATTGGAAAATTGAAGATGTCTCTAAGTTCACTTGATCAAGACGTTGGTGTAGGTCAAGAACATTTTGTTGCATCTGTATTATCTTCGATTTCGTGCTATAAGGAATAGTTGAGATCGATATTAAAGTAAAACAGTAATAATTCAGAGGAATGGCACAGTTCTGTACAGCCGATGGTAAGGTTAAGTAATTATTTTAGTATTAGATTTCTTTAATTCTTATTTTATTTCCCTGGCTTCTAATGTTTTATGAAATTTGCAATTCTTTATATTTTTACATAAGAAATTAAGGTTTACTAGTCAACGAATACAATGCACATATATGTACCAATAAGACAACTTTCCACCTTTACATCTATATATGCTAGTGTATATCGTACATTTTTGTATGCTATGAGCGCGTCTTTTTGTCATAAGTCAGCTTACATTGCACCTTGCGTCTTTTCTATACGTCCTAGTGTACAGTGACTGTCTAATTAATATAGCGTGTTGTACTTTTTACACTTCAAGGGCTGTGTGCTACTAGAAACAAATATAAGCTTTCTTGATAGCTTTGTCGGACCCTAAAAAGAATACCTACGATCTTCAGAAAACTGGTTGCGTTCCTTGTCCAACATCCTAGCTTTCCAATTATTTTCTATAAATATGGAGAAATGAAGGAATGCCGACGTATCAATAGCAAATGTTTACCCCACATAGACAAGCTTTAATTCATATAGTTTTCGTTATTTTGTTCTTTTTTTGTTATACTTATTTGTGAAACTTAAGGTACTCACTTATGATCTTCTGTTTAAGTAAAAGTGAATAAATCCCTATTCCTTTACCATTTTTTTTAAATAATTTTATTGTGACAGCCTTATTATTGATCTATGCCTTAGCGTAGAGCTAGTCGCTTTAAGCAGAACATTGTTTGCACTCTGTATTGAGACACTGTGGTTGCCACATTAAAGTGGGATACAATGTTTCCCTCTTAAAGAAATTGGACCTCAAACTAAGGAAACAGTGAATGCAGTCAGTAATCTACAATATATTTCGATTTGTTTTAAGTTTACTTTTTTATGCATTTTTCCTCATCATAATGTTCTCACTAAACCATTTGTTAGGTTGAAGTACATTTCAAAAATTTTACGATTACTATTATGCCGAGAGCATTTCTTCATAATATATATAACCATTTCTACCTGGATATAAAGTTCGCTGAACTTTAAGCAAAGTAATTAAGTTAAAGGAGTACTTTTGGTTATTTTTGGCTTCGTAAGTGTTTATTCTCATTTCTGTCAAATTCAAATTTACAATTTAGTTTGTAAAGAACACTAAATGTAAAGAAAGCCGTAAAATATAGGCCCATAATTATCCTAAGGTGTTTACTACAGTTTTGTTAAAAGCTGTATTTTCATGTCATCGACATTTTTGCATTGCAAACAAAAAATATTCTTTATGACTTTTAGATAAGAATAATCGAAATTATTATATCCTTTGAGCTTTAAAAGTATTTTTAGAAAACGATTAGTTTTGACCCACTTATAAAACAGTTGTAAATTGAAACACCTATTTCTTGTAGGTTATGATAAGATCAGTAAATAAATTACTTTCAACGATATGGTGTACATGTACAAAATTTAATGTATTTTTGTTTCCGGATAGTGGAATACTCGTTCGTCATCCTAACATGCGTGATTGTGCTAATCATTACAAACTTCCCAAATATTTTTTTTTATTATTGCAAATTCACAGTGCAAAAAAGTCATAGGACTGAAGGCCATGTGGCAGATTATGTATCCGGCGATCACTGTCAAAGAAGTATATTGGCCGAAGCGATGCGAGATTCCAAAGTTTGCTTTTGTTGATTGTTTTGTTGTTGTTGTTTTTTTTTTTTTTTTTTTTTTGGGGTGGGGGGAGGTGAGGGGATTGGCAAACGGTTCATAACCTGTCATTTGGACTGCCACACAAATTATTTGTTAAATTATACTGATCTGTTGTTCTTACAAAAAAATCAATGTTTCGTTTTTTTGTAAATACGAGGTATATTTTGAGCAATGATATATTTATGAAGTATATTTGAACAATGATATTTATGAAATATATTTTGAGATGGTATTTATGTATCAATGTTTCATTCAAACGGCACTTTAACACTTCTATTGGATTTCTCCATTCTGGATTACGTGGAGAATAAAAAAATTGATTGATTTTAAGGACAGGAAATACGATTCCATCTTCCCAGGGACCAACCTTATGTTATGTTCAGAGATGATAAGTATAGTCAGTTTGGTATTTTCTTACTTGTTGTGATTAGGAGATCCCAAAATGACAATTGAAGGAAAGTCAGGCTTTAAGCAATAACTACGTTAGTCATTGTAAATACGTTAACCAACTGGCTGTTCAAACCAAAAAACATGCAAGGTATCGTAGCTAATACATGTGTTTTTCTAAAAGAATTGCAGGATTTGGACGAATTTCTCATAGCGCTTGAACATTTTGGTATGTAGTATTTTTTTCGCAAGTGAGACATCGTCTTGGGTTTCGCAAAACCATCTCGAGTGACTCGGGGGAATATTTTGGATGGTTTAAGGTTTTTTTCTAAATCTTTCCCAAACAAAAAACTACACCAAGACACCCGTATTGCCTTTCACAGACCAATCTATATTTGCCCTGTTTGACTTTTACTTTTAAGTATTATTTAGGTTATTATAAGAAAGTGCAACACGCTTTCATTATTTGCATCGGGCAGTATAAATTAATCATTGACATTTCGTTCTCTGAATATAACATAAACAACAAGGAACTTTTCATACTCTTTTTATTTTCACACTGATTCTATTTTTTCTACTAATTTGGGTCAACTATTGTAGTCCTTCATGCATGTGTAGTAAGTATACAAATAATCTGGTATTATATGCAGTATAATGCTTTATAATCGATCGTCATCTGCTGAGTTAGTCACAAATGACCGTAGGTGAAAACTTCCCTTTTCTAATACAAATGTTAAGAATAAGAATACGAATATTTATTGTTCCAATTAAGGGCCCTTGATGGGCATCATGACATTTAACACTATGATTTTGTAAAAAAAACAACAACAAAAAAAGTTGAAATGAAATATTAAATGTTCATATAGTATAAGAGAGTTGTCTCATTGGCACTCACACCACATCTTCCTATATCTATTTACTGCAGGGTTTGTTACTCGTGCTGTGTGGATGCAGTAGAATGTGTCCCCGTGCTTGTAGTGTATGCCCTTATATTTTCAGTTATTGGTTGTTTGCCTGTGATTTATTCGTTCATAGTGTGTTAATTTACGTTTTGATTGAGTTAAGCCTTCCAATTGATGTTTTATCGTGTGTTTTCTATGTTGTGATGTAATACTATTGTTTCAGAAAAAGGGAGAAGGTTTGGTACCATTAAAACGTTTAATCCCGCTGCAAATGTTTGCACCTGTCCTAAGTCAGGAATCTGATGTACAGTAGTTGTCGTTTGTTTATGTAATTTATACGTGTTTCTCGTTTCTCGTTTTTATATATACTAGACCGTTGGTTTTACCGTTTGAATGGTTTTACACTAGTACTTTTGGGGCCCTTTATAGCTTGTTGTTCGGTGTGAGCCAAGGCTCCGTGTTGAAGGCCGTACATTGACCTATAATGGTTTACTTTTATAAATTGTTATTTGGATGGAGAGTTGTCTCATTGGCACTCACACCACATCTTCCTATATCTATATAAAGCTATATACATTTCTTCATCTTATTTAAATCATGTACATTTTATTCCAGGCCGGACCAGAACCATGAAATCATTACAATAATCGTTGTTACGTGTATTACTTGACGTTTCGTCTAACATCTAGACATTTAAAAACATAATTCCCTACATATTTTAGGACAGTCACATTTTCATAAGTAAATAACCAAACAAATTTTGACCAATTTGAGAGATCTGAAAAGTTATAAAAATATTGTTTAACTTTGAAAAATATCTCTCTGTCATCATTGTATGCTGGACAACTAATAATAAAATGTTGTTCTCTTCAACCAAATTAAGGGTACATTTCTTACAAAGCCTCTGATCTCTTTCTATATATGTTAACCTTACGACCGAATTTGTCTTATTACCACCTTTTGCTACTAGGCAATATGCTAACCCCTCCGGAGCACATTGACGTGTCGATTTTGATAAGAGTGCTTAAGATTTGTCTGTTCGTATGTTTTTTTTGAAGTGTCTGACGTTTCATTCAAATCATGACTACATGTAAGAAAATGAAAAAAAAATCTTCCTCATAAGTTCGATCTTAACATAGAAAAAACAAAAAAACTATTTCGACATTGTTGTAAACTGATGTTTCACGTAGTATGTAATGTTTTCTTGAAAAGCGCAGCACGTGATAATCGAAAGCCTACAAAATAGAAATATATTACCGACCTATAGTTTAAATAAATGTCTCGGCTAAACTGGTATTTGTACAGAAAATAATTTTAAAAATAGTTTTTTAAAGCATAATAATATGAAATTACTTTCCAGTTGTTTTATTTCCCTACAAAAATTTGTCGAAGTTTCGAACTACGTACAAGAACTGAAAAAAATGCTAATCCGTATTGAGCACCCAGCTTTGATATAGCTACTATGCATTAAATTTTCGTGAATTTCTTGGGTATAGGCGAATCACGAATCTTAATGTTCAAACAAAAAAACGAATCCACAGTTTTTGAAGTGGTATCATCACGCGTCCTTAATAATACATGTTGGAACATAAATCATTATCCCGTCATCTTTTCTTCGAATGTGACCACGTGATTTAGACTTACCATCGAGCAACAAAAAGGGTGCTACGTGTCAAGCAGGATCTGCTAACCTTTCGGGAGCATGTGTCTAGTGAGATCGCCCCGGTTTTGGTGGGGTTCGTGTTGCTCAGTCTTTAGTTTTCTATGTTGGGTTTTGTGTACTGTTGTTTGTCTTTTGGTCGTTTTTCTTTTTTAGCCATGGCAGTGTAATCTTTTTTGTTGTTGTTGTAATTGTCTATTTTCTTTTGGTCTTGGGAGTTTTTCCAAGTTTGTTTTCTATTACGTACTGGTATAATGTTTCCCCTTATTTTCATCATCGAAAAGTTTAACTATATGAATGCCAAATAATAGTTGGTCTTGTACGATAGTGTTACAGTAAATCTTTGGGAAATTTTATTACGGTAATGATAAATTTCTACCAATACATTTGTATGTATTTCACATTGAATTGTAATCGAAAGTTTGAATTACAGGTAAACAATAAATTGCTTCGCCGAGCTCAGCTGGATACGACCGCAGAGGTCCAACCCTGAACAGTTGGGGCAAAAATGGACACAATATTCGCGCTTGATACAGGTCTGAATTTGGATTGTAATTTTTAAAAATATTTGAAACATAATAGGTTTCTGACACAGATTAACTGTAGTGAAAGGACTTAGAATTGGTTATATGATTTGAATTTATATTCAATTTTTTGCTTTTGTGCAATACGCTATGCTGTTGCGAATGATACCCCTCCCTCCAAAAAAAAAAAAAAAAAATGTATCCCCTTTTTTGCTTTTGTGCAATACACTATGCTGTTGCGAATTGACCCCTCCCCCCAAAAAAAATTGTTTTTTACCTCCCCCCCTTTTTATTATTGCTAAAAAAATAATATTTGAAGAAATTTTCTTTTTAATTTCTGAAATCTGAAATGAGAAAAAAAATAAGTTCCCCTCACAATTTCTTTTTTACCCCCCTCATTTTTTTTCACCTCCCCCTTTTTCCAAAAAAAAAATTCTTTCCCTCAAGATATGGTCATTATCTCAATTCAAATTTCCAGTGGAGTTTGCAACCATAATTACCCATTTAATTACATCATAAAAGTCTTAAAATAGAAAATGACATACATAATCATGTCTAAAATTAATATTCCTTAATCAGCATTTTTAATAGTAACTTCTAAAAATAAATTGACAGCTAATCACCTCAAGACAATACAACATTTCTTTATACATAATTTAAAAGCAGTGTAAGGGAGGTAATCCAAACACAAAACATTGTACTTAAAAATTATTGTTCATTAACAAAAAAACCCTTGTTTTTCCCCCTTTTTTGCCCCTAATTCCTAAACGGTTTGAGCCATTACCCTCCAAAGCCAATCCTAACCATCCCTTTGTGGTATGGAAACTTGTGGTACAATTTCAGAGAGATCCATACACCGTTCCACAAGTTATTGTCTGGAAACTAGAAAAATGCTTATTTGGGCCCCTTTTTGGCCCCTTATTCCTAAACTGTTAGGACTATGATCCCCAAAATCAATCCAAACCTTCCTTTTGTGGTTATAAACCTTGTGTTTAAATTTCATAGATTTCTATTTACTTATACTAAAGTTATTGTCCGGAAACCAAATGTCTTCGGACGACGCTGACGACAACGACGACGTGATACCAATATACGACCGCAAAATTTTTTGCGGTCGCATAAAAATTAAGTTTGCCGTCTCCAGATGATATATTTGAAATTCCTTAACATGGTATTAGAGATTTACAATAAGTGTATGACTCCGACCCGAGTCCGAATACGAGTCAGAGTAAGACAGTTTAAATGACGGGGGTGATCTCAAAATAATAAAATTATTATAAACATTGCACTTTAATCATTATACTATTAATTGAAAAGTTGTTTTCGGCGATTGGCAAAACAATGACTACCGCAAACTTTTATTATAGCTTTAAGCGTGTAAGCCTCCGACGAGTTCCAATGACTTTATAACATTTCAATTCGCCAATAACATGTTCAACGGAGATCGGATATTCTGCAATGAGACTGTTGAGCCTCCTACACTTTCTCGTTTTGTGTTCCGGCTTTCTAGTATCTGCTGTATGGTGAATGTCGTGTATGACTGATGAATTAACTCAACCTCTTTCCCTTGACGAAGATCAGGATCCACCCACCCCTGCATGAGCAGTAGAGGAACCTGAACTTCAAAAAATAGATAATGGGCCTGACAATAGAGATATAAATGCAGGCGATGGTACAGCGAAAGCTGAAGAAATTTCCACATGTAATGCTACACCAATAACTGCAGATAATATTTATGATGCTCTTGTTAATCTTGAAGCTCCAAGGACCCCCCTCCCCCCCACCAAAAAAAAAAAAAGAGAAAAAAAAGAATCTTTCATGCAATTGGTTCGCAATTATTACAAATCAGGTTCCAAAATTGTTTAAAAGCCCCGGGGTTGATTCAGATTATTCTGGCGCCCGTAAAACAATCATAAAGAAAACTTGTATTCCGAAAATGAAATAAAAGTTTGTTTACTAATAAGTACAATTCTTGCCAGATTTTTATCAAATTGATATCAAAGGTGTATATCAGGAGTGTCTCGGACACTTAAAAAAAATAATTGCTTTTAAAAGAGATATGTCTCTTGGAAATACGCATTCTATAGAAAATTACAGTGTTAGTGCTCTGATGTGTACAGTTTTTGCCAAGTGTTTATAAAATTTGATATTGCCATTGAACAAATGAAATATGTGAAACGCGGGAGACATCGGAAATCTGTTATTTTATTCTCATCAAAATGAATGCGAACAGGAGTATGCATTACTACGGATCCCCTTAAGTGCCTTGTAAATATTTATATTTTCGTTTGACAGAGATTTATTCTGGTGCGCACAAGTTTAAAAAATCGTGCGCATGACTTTGAAACTCGTGCGCACTACTTTAAAACTCGTGCACACAAATTTAAAACTGGTGCGCACGACTTTTAAACTCGTGCACACGACTTTGAAACTCGTGAGCACGACTTTTAAACTGGTGCGCACGACATTTTAAAATTTGTGCGCACGACTTTTAAAAACGGGTGCGCACGACTTTCAAACTCGTGCGCATAACTTTCAAACAAAGTTTGACTGACTCTATACAAACTTGCGTACGAATTTTCAATCTGGTGCGCACCAGATTAAATTTCTGGCAAACGAAAATATTTATATTTACATAGCACTTAAGGGCTCCGTATTTTCTCCAAGACTATACACCGTGGACACAAATAGCCTCAAAACATGAAAAAATAATTAAAAAAAACTGAACAACAGTATTATTCGATTCCCTTTTGAACAATTCGTCAGTTATGAAAGGACATTTTTTAAACTTGAAAAGTTTTTTTTTTATGTAATCGGTAAACATTATCATTTAACTGGAGAAAAATATTTGTTATGGAAGTTTTTTATTCTGACCATATCTGCTAGTAAGCTTAAACGAAAAAGCGCACTTTCTACTCTTCAGTGGAAAAAAAGTAAATAAATTTGATGAATGGTTTTGTCCTATCACCACACAAAGATTGAGCACGGTAAAATTAATTAGCGTACACATTATTTTGAGATCACTCCTATAGCTTACCTGTATGATTTGTAGTCGTACTCGCACTCGGACTCCGAGTCGGACAGTTATTGTAAATCTCTAATATAAAGTATCATTATGTGTCACTGTTTTGTTTTGTTCCTTTGTTCCGATATAATTGAATTAAATTGTTTTTCTTAATAAAACTTAAGCAACTCACCGAGGTAAAAAAATACTAAAAAAAGTTAACATTCTCCGCGACATTTTATTGCCTGTTTCTGTGTTGTTTTGTAGTAAGTACAGCTTCGGGTTTTTATGTAATGTTAATAACAGATACATATTTTTTGCAGCATAGATTCATGACTTATCGAAACTCGAATGATATAAAGTTTACATTGATATTCAATGTTTTGAAATAATTTATCCGAGTACCTTATAACCGGTTATTAACAGTTCTATAATTGTTTGAAGGTTATGCAAATTGGTACGGGTTTTTTTTTTTTTTTATGGTGTATTATTGAACATAATGATGACTTCTTTTGGTTCCTTACGACTATGACTTTTTGAAATTACAGTGTTTCTTTGGCACTTGCCAGGTTTATATCGAGTAAATAGTTGTTGGCTTTAGTCTTTCCCTCCTGTTTCATCTTAAGTGTTATTAATTAACAAGTGTTTTCTCTTGCCTTTACAGAAGGATGACCATGGTACCTCCCAGAATGTAACAAAGACATATACACACAACAATCATAACTCTACCTCATATAACGACTTATTTGCTAAATCTTACTCTCCATGGACTGGTTGGTCAAAGTGTAATCAACATTGCCAACAGACTAGAAAGCGGAAGTGTATATCTCCGAAGACTTGCGGAAGATCCCGAATTAAAGAAAAACGTAAATGTAAGCGCAAGAAAGGGAATTGTATTGTTACATCGTATAAAGTACATAACTCTACAGAAAAAAATAACAGACTTGTGGATAATTTATACGACTTATTTTACAACCCTTGGACTTCATGGAAAGCATGCAATAATAGATGCATTCGTAAACGACGCCGAATGTGCAAGACAACAATTTGTGAAGGTGGTTATTTAGAGGAAGAAAGGAAATGTGTACCAATCGGTGGCAAATGTAAAAAGTCACTGGTAATACAAGGCAAAACAACTCATAAAAATACAGGTACGTGTATAACGCAATCTAGTTTCAAGGTAGATTCATGGTATACCGCCATCTTGGATTGTACAATCCCAGTACAAAATAGGTCTAGTTATTTGCCCAAATCTGCAAATTTTGTGACAGATATGCAATTTATTGGTTAGACTGTTTATTTATATAAATAAACCTTGGTGATTTATTGAATAACTCAAAATATTTAAACAAATATCAAATTTTGTGTTTTTAGAATCAATTTTTTCAAATAAGCCATTTAAGGGGAGATAACTCTTTTAGTAAAAAATACATACTGGACTGATAGGAAATTTTATTTTTACCTGTAGCAAGAAAACAAGTTCGGTGACACTATTTTTTCTTTTTATTTCCTTAAAACATATTAAAAAACCTATCTTCTCACAATTTATTTCAAAATTCTATCACATAGATTTTTTTTTATGCACACAAATGTGTTTTTCATGAACAATCTAACCAAATTTAAGCAATTTTCAACGACTGATAGCTTGGAAAATAGCACGGTGACCCACACTTTTTATTATATTTTTGAAAAAAGCATAGTCAAATCTTCATTTTGGCAAAGCATAAGAAAATTCTATCTCAAAAAATATATACTTATGATCTACCTTAAAGTACACAATAAATCATTTAAAGATTTCACAACTTTTGTATTTAAGCATTTTAGAGTAAAAATAGGTCATAGTTAATATGTAACGCTGTCTCTCCTATAATACATGTAATAGATTTTTACTTCATGTATTAATATCATTGTAAGGATATACACAGCAACGACAAATTTTACCAATAAGCTGTGGTTAAGGGTTCTGTGTAGTTATTTTTCAAATTTAGGTCGGACGCAAAACAATTTCCCGTGTTCATTAAAATCGACTGATTGAAATTTAATACTTGTACAAATGTATTAACATTGCAATACACACCCCAAAAAACATATTTCCTACCACTGCTCAACTCTTTTTTTTTTCGATTTCACGAGTAAAGGGTAAATACTTGGCGATTTTATCTATCAGTTATTACATACTAAACATTATTATGAATATTTCATTCATCAATTAAAGACAAATAAATATCTAGAACGATATAATGATCTGGACTTCTCCCATCCGGCAATAAAACCCATGCCAAAGAGGGATGGTTCCGTTTGACTGTGTGGGATGTATTTATACGCACGTCCGGTCGGAACAGGAATGTTAAATCCGATGCCTCGTTTAGGGGAAGTGCCACGTCGTATCCACGTTAAAGAACTTTTGCAACAATTCTTCCAATATACTTGTAAATTATGCATGTACTTGTTATTAAATTATTTAAAAAATAACAAAATATAAGCAAATTACAATGTGTGAAACAATAACGTTCGCATAATACAACACTATGTGGATCGATTGTACTTCATATTGTTGACATACAACATTAGTTACATTGCTTAAAAATAAAATGTAAGTTCTCTTGAAAAATAGTTATTGATTGGTTGATTAGCGACAAGAGTAAATAATGCATATATGCGCTTAAATCACTTATTTAATTGATCTAAGACAATTTTATTAGTACAACAAAATGTATATATGTTGTGTACAAGTTATCATTTTGTACAAATTATAATTTGTACAAAAAAATTGTACAAATTATAATTTGTATTTTGACTTTGTACAAATTGTAATTTGTACAAAAAGTGCTTGTACAAATTATAATTTGTATAAAATTTGACTAAAATTCACTTATAACTTGTACAATAAATTACAGTATGGATTTTGTTATAAAAATAACATTGATACACACTATGGAATTTTTATACAATGACCACATAATAAACCTTATTTACAAAACACAAAAATAGTTCTGTATTATTTGTTTGAGCATGTGAGTGAATTATCGCATTGGGAATTGCACTTCATCTTTTGCTTTCTACATTTTCATTTAGAAGTGCTGCTCCCCCTTTGCAGTAACATGAAAGAAAGCCCTGACCACCAGTTTTTGAAAGCTTTTTAACTGCTTCATGTAGCGAAAATTGAAGCTCAGAAACCGTTGCTGCGAATAAAGATGTGTCTTTAACAGCTTCAATTTGATTTCTCAGCAAATATCATGTTAAAATTCCTACAGCTGTTCCATTGCGGTACCCAAATTCTCCAGATTCAATAAATACACATAAGATATTTCGAGGATCAGTTCGGGCATGATCATACTGAGGAATTGGTATAATGACATTATCCCCCACAGCAAGTTCTGATAATTTCCGTTTCATTTTCATTGTTAGATATACTGCTTAGATCTGTTGATCAGACAGAGCACGCTTCCTGGCACGTATGATTGGTGTTTCAATGTCTGTATCATCAGAATTGTCACTGGGGCCAATTTCTATTATACTATCAGAATTTTCACTGGGGCCAATTTCTAGTGTACTGTCAGAATTAACTGGCATGCATGTATCAATTACATTTCCTGTCTCCATCTGGATATTTTTGTTTTTTGTAAACAAGGTTTATTATGTGCCCATTGAATAAAAAATATGAAGTGTGTATAAATGCTTTTTTATAACAAAATCCATACTATAAATTATTGTACAAGTTATAAGTGAATTTTAGTCGAATTTTGTACAAATTGTAATTTGTACAGGCACTTTTTGTACAAATTACAATGTGTACAAAGTCAAAATACAAATTATAATTTGTACAATTTTTTGTACAAATTATAATTTGTACAAAATGATAACTTGTACACAACATATATAATGTACGATTAAAACAGGAGATATGGATACACGTCAATGAAACAGGAGTTATTAGTACATGTCAATGATACAGCAAATATGAGTCGACGTCAATGAAACAGGAGTATAATGGGTACACATCAATGAAACGGAAGATATGGGCAAACGTCAATGAACAGCAGCACAAGAACACAAAAATCAAAAGCCACCAAGTAAATGTGTTGATAACTTTAAAAGGGCTTCCAAACTAATATCAACACCATATTCCCAAAGGAGATCTTCTGGACATATTCATGGCTAAGGACAGACACGGGAATACACATTATAGATGTAAACTTTAAAAGAGTACCACAATAACCGATGCTAAGGACAGTTTTAACCTTGCATTAATAAGTTGGAACATTATACTTCTTCCTATTAGATTTTTTTTATAATGAGTTTCTTTATTTGGCAAAGAAGTTTTTTTTCATATTACTCTTTGTGACTTTTTTTTTAAAAAATAAAGGTCAAAATGAAAGAATGAGAAATTTGATATGTTCACATGATTATTAAGTCTATCAAACACCACTTTATTTACTATTGAAGACTCTGATCTGGTTTTTGTTTTTTTTTTTATATTTCGATAGAAATAAATAAGTTCGCGTATAGCTTCAAACTTGTTTGTAATGAAAATAAAGTTTGAGTTACAGAATATGTATTTTACTAATATACAGTGTCAACATCATCAGCTGAAGGAACCTGCGGTATACGGCCGGCAATATCGAGGCGTTCGCTAAGAATTGTTGGAGGAAGAGAAGCATATCCACATAGTTGGCCATGGCAGGTAATATCTATAACATTGAGTTATGTCACTCTTTAGCAAAGAACATACTGATTTTAAACAAACTCACATTTCCCACATTTGCTTGCCTTTTACATGTAACTATATTAATTGCGTTTTTATACATACCGTATGTATATTTATAAGATGATATATGAGTGTATGTATTATTTTATGACCAGTTAAGAAAAGCAATTATTAAGTTACACGTGGAGTCTAATTTTATTTTGTTAAGCGCTCTTCTAGATAAAATCTGTCGGGATACGCTTGAGAGACCTAATGCATAATAAAGACAAGGAAATACGTACAGTGTCTTTTTTATTGAATGAATGAAATTTCCCCTGTATAACGAATTTGCAATAGACTATGTCTAGTCTATACATCAGTACCATGCATGAAAAATGAATAAAATAAAGACAAATAAATCAAGTCTGTTTCATAGTCTTTTCTACAAGCTCTACAGGTGCTATCATCTGTTACGTAAACTTTGATGATTTCCCGACATAGATGCTCTATGTATAAAGGTTTAAAGCGATTTTAAAATGTTTAACTATTAAAACGGGCAGAACTCTCTTTTAAAAATGCAAGGGGCAGTGAAAACCATAATTTGGAGAAAGACAACCAGCATTTTGCATATCCGAAAGAAAGAAAAAACAACAGTTTTCGAAACGTTGCATAAAAAACTCAATATTGAGCAACATGAATCCCAACTAAAACAGGGAAGAACTCAGTTGCTCAATAAATTAAATAGTTCCTACTCCGCTTGTGGCAACCGTCAGGGTGCTCATGACATGTACAAATCTGGTGTCAAGTCACGATTAGGATGTCATCATAGGGAACGGTGGACCGGATGGTGGTCATGACACATCAAACATAATTCGTGGTCATATGTGATGATATTATTTTTTACTAAAATCTCATTTTCTATACAACAAAAGAGTTACCTGGCAGATATGTGCTGCTAGTCAAATATTAATTAATTAAGTGGAAGCTACGAAGAAATTTTATATAATTAAAAAGTTTTATACATGAACTTATATACGAGAATACTTGACACAAAGGATTACCTTTTTAAAGCAGTCAAGACAAACCTATTTTTCCCTTCCACGTAAATTACCGCAATTCTTAACTTAACCCGTAATGGGATTATGTCACTATCTTTGCATGCCAAGCAGTTTGATGTAACCTGTTTCAGACAAAATATTTTGCATAACTTACTTAATAAAAAGGTCAACTTGTCCTGAATATTTGTGTTACAGACATTTGAAACAAATGAGCTGGGATGTTCATGACAAATGAGAAACATCCAGAGCTGTTTTTATATTTGATGTGGTTATTCCAATTAAGAAGGCTAGACTATGACAGCGTGTAGTGGGAAGTTTAAGAGTGCTAAGTTATTCAGTAAACCATAAGTATAGATGATAACCAGCTACAAGATATATGTCTAAGAAGATATTAAAAGATGCTTGACCTTTTTTAAATTAATATAGCAATACAAAGTATTATGCATACAAAAATAGAAACTGTTATAGTGTTTTGCCCGCAAGAATAGTGTTTTACAGAACTGCACTGCTATAGTCTACAAAGTTAACATTCATTTTATATAAGACCATCTAATAAACATTTGTACTATACGGTGCAGTACAACATTATTCTAGAGCAGGTTCTTATGTTTCGTTTTATTTTTGATAAAAGAATATATAATCAATTTAAAGATTTGAAGATATTTTGTTTTAGTGTAGAATGTACTTCTATATTTACAGGCCGAGATTTTGATAAAGAAGAGAAAACATTTCTGTGGAGGGACGTTAATTCATCCAAAATGGATATTAACAGCAGCACATTGCATTCCAAAGAAAGTGAAGCGACGGAAAATACGGGTTCGATTAGGTGAACATAACAGAAAAAGACGCGAAGGAACAGAAATAGAAACGAGGGTGGAAGAATTCTATCCATTTCCAAAGTTTGATTATAATGCTGTGATGCATGATATTGCATTAATTAAATTAGTGAAAGAAATTCCATTGACAAATGTGACGAACGTAGCATGCCTCCCTGATAAAAAATTCAAAATAAAACATGGTACCCTGTGTACGACTGTAGGTTGGGGTCGACAAACAATTACTTCTATGAAAGGTAGTGACACTTTACAAGAAGTGCAAGTACCAATTGTCAGAAAGAAAAAATGCAAAAAGGCATTTACTTTTCCTATCAATAACTCACAAATATGTGCAGGTTTCAAAAAGGGAACAAAAGACGCTTGTATTGGTGACAGCGGCGGCCCACTTATGTGTCCTGTCAAAAGAAAAAATGGCGACATTGTTTGGTATGTTACGGGTGTAACAAGTTATGGGGAAGGCTGTGGAGAAAAGGGCAAATATGGACTTTACACAAATGTGTCTAAATACTTAAAATGGATTCAGAAAAAAATGTCATCGTAGTGTTTTTCACGTTTAGCCGAGTTGCGAGTTGTCAGACTCGGATTATCATACAATTAATGAAGTCTGTCCGTCCGTTAATCAACATTTTGTGTTTGCCCACCTGATCCAAATGGCCAACGTAAGCTTTTTTGTCACTTTAAGTCCGTCGCACGTTCGCCTTTGAAATTATTTTCTCTGAAACCACATGATTCATTGACATCAAAGTTGACCATACTTAGTTTAGAGTTTGTAATTACAAAATCATTCCGATTATACTGCCACCCAAACACCATGCATAGTCGTTGTAATTATACACTGATCATGATATTCATACATAATAACTAAATATGCACCCGGCTCTAATCAATCTTGGATGGAAATTAATCTTCGGATAGAGGAGCATAATAGGTAGAGATGTAGGGTTAAGGTAGCAACTATACTGAAATTCTCGTACAACCTTGTTCGTAACAGACCTTTCACATATTTTAAGCAGGTCGCCATATATTTCTCAATGCATTACCGTAAGATTGTCATTGGTAGTATATTATAAGTTTGTACTGTGTACATGTAGTTTTCATATTTCCTATATTTCCCGTCAATAAGTTTTAAATCTTTTCTTGTGTCGTTATGTTTGGCCCTGTGAGTTTTTCATAAAGGGCATATTGTACCATTTGACATACCATGTTATTTTTTACTTATTTGTTTTTTTATTATCAGTTCTATTTATTTTCCTAGCAAATACTCCAAAACAAACAGCATAAGTCTGGGTAGAGTATTACGCCTTCCACCCAGAAATGCTGATAGACATAGGAACCACGGATATGAGGAGGCAAAAACTTCACATCATGTAAATAAAAAACAAATTTTACTCTCACTGACTCTTGTTATTCGCAACTCGGCTAACGCACCTTTTGAACTTCTGGATATAAACAAAACACATGTACATTGTAAGTCAACAAGTAATGAAAAACTGTAACTAGTATCTTTGTGCTTAAACAAGCGACCACACATAATGTGTACATCTTTTGCATTAATTTAGTATTCCAACTCAAATGTCAAGATATTCAAGTTTGCACCGTTTGATTTTTCTATCTTTTGATTTTTTTTAATCTGTGAATATTTCTATTACTGTAAACAAAGTTTTCTAGAATAATGTCTTTAAAAGAAAATCTTTTTGGATTGTTTAAACAATTACATTTTCAATTCATTTTCAGATTTATTATCATAATTCAATACTTAACCAACAAAAAACTATTCTAAGACATATTTAAACATAATGTTGGCGCAAAAAACTTCTCATCACGAAATCTGTGCATTCATTGCTTTCAATAACTGTCGGATCCATATGCAGTGGAAACAGCTCCATACATTGTTTTCCAAAATATGAAATGAAAATAACGTAAATTATAAAGTGTATGCATTCAAAGATGTTTTCTGGGTTTGCCTTCATCGGAAATGGTAAAACCTAGAAATCGAGGAAAAAAAACAAAACTTAAGATGAATAAATAGTTGAATACTTGAAGAGCGATTTGAACCAAAAGAGAATAGCCAAATCCATCTAAGGTCAACGAAAAATCATCGTATAATGGTGGCCAAAAAGATCATCGTTTAACATAAGATTAATTATACCATTTTACATTTGTTCAAACAAAATCCGGCATTCATTTATCTTTTGGGGACCCTGTTGTTTAGAGGTAGGGTTAATTTATGGTTGGGGTAGGTTTAACCCAGTGATAGAGTTTGTGTAAGATATGGGTAAGGGTTAACTTAGTATAGCCATATATATGGGTTTGGTCCCTTTAATTAAACGAAGGCCTGCAAAAATATAAGGGACAAAACACTACAATATAACAGAAGACAACCACTGACTTTTTTTATATCAAGCCTACGCTCTTTAAACATTTTTCATTATACTGGCGTTATAAAAAAAAGAGTAATATTCTATTAAAGTTGCTCAAAGTTAATGAAAGGAATCTTAAAAGTAATGTAACTAGCTGAATTGTAATCATGCTGTTCCACACTCTAATATTGACGACTATACCTCGGATTATACTTCATACATCATTGCCATAAACATTAGAGGAAGAATACGTGTTGCATAGTCATTTGCAATTTTAATTTATATTAAGGGAAAATTGTTATACAATTTAAGCAACATGAACAGTGTTTGCATGTTAATAGTGTAGTAAAAGCTTTGATTTGCTTTATGAACATCAATCAATCATTGAATAAGTTATCTTATTTATTATAACAAATAACATGCATACCTTTTTTCAAACATTGTTAACTTTTGACTACATTATATATTCCAACATAATTGAACACGGAAGTGAACAACATTTTATGTTACCTACTGTATTTGATTATGTATTTTTTTTTATATATCTTCAATGTAATAGTGTTTTTCTTTACCAATCATAATCCTCAATTCGAATGGCCATGTTCCGAACAAAACCATAGTCGTATGGAATGATTGTAATTTGCTCTGAAGTCATTCGAAATTTCTCTGATATTTTATCATTTTTTATATTTAAATTGTACGTGAATCATGGTCGTTAGACAGGGAAATCTCTGTAGTAGTTCTGAAGGATAGCATGTTCATCGACAGGAAACTCTATCAGAAATTCTGAAGGTTAATTGGTCCTGTTCAGATATATTAGATCTTCAAGTTCGTATAAGTTGTTCGACTTTCAAATAGTTAATAAAGAGATGAAATATACATATATCCAGGTACTCAATATTTAGCTACACATTACACAGAAAAATAAAGACTGAGCAACGCGAACCCCACCAAAAAATGGGGGTGATCTGCTCCACTAGTGGCACCCGTCATGTTGCTCAAGGTAAGTACAAATTCGGTGATAAGTTTGGTTATGTGATGTCATAATCGAGGAAAAGAGGACGGGATTGCGGAAACGACTATTGGAACATATATGTGGTCAACCGTCTAACAATATTAAACAATACCCATTTTACCGCACCATATGCGCATTTCGACAATTAATGTGTCTTCTTCATTGATGCTCGAGGTCAAATTATTTTAAAAAAATTAAATATAAAACATTTTTTTAATATAGCTGTCTGTCTTGGTTTTTTTTTTTGACTTTTTTTTTTTTATATTGGTGTGCATGTGTTTATTACTATTATTATTTATTTATTTTACGATTTCAGAACCGTTAAATAGAGACGATATCAAATGGGTATATATTTTTATTAACTTACTTATAGATTATATAATGACATGCTGTATTTCTTACTGTTCTGTCTATCCCTTTAACTCAATTTTAAGAAGAATTTGTAGGTTACAAGTTTCAGTTAATGAACATTAGGACTCATATACATAAAACATACAGTCATACATGCCATCACATCTACCTCTATTTGATTAATTTCTTAATTTTTGTGTTCACTGTTTAAAATATGTTGACATTCGAAATAAAAATGACGCAAATGCTTTTGTGTTTTTTGTCCTTTTTAAATTACTGAAATGAAATTTACTGTGTGTGCATCATAAAATGAATTGGACCATCGCATCATCAAACTAGAGGCTCTCTTAGAGCCTGTGTCGCTGGGCGGGAGGGGGGGGGGGGGGTAACTTCCCGTTATTGGGTATACGGGATGTGCCAAAAATATAGGTCATCATTTTGCGATATTACTATATAAAAATGACCCTTCTTTTTAATGACATCTTATATTGAAATGCATTTTATGTTTGATAACTGTATATTGATTTGGGGTATGATCTACATATCAAATATAAATATGCTATTGAGAATCTTACATTATTAATGGTCAGTTATTATATTATAACCCACACCATGAAGCAAGCGCCGACGCCAGTATAAATAAGTAACACCGTTCTATTTCGGAGCACCCCTACATAGTAAGATGACTAATGCGCTATATACACACGCACCCACTAAAATCTCACACCACTTAAACATGCAGTTAATCCAACAATCCATGCGTATATATAACGATAAAATATATGTGCACCAAACGATGTCAATTCATATATAAAAACTTGAGGGTAGCTGTATATTTATGAATTATGAGTGATGATATAGATTTAGTGCTTATATACGCATGGGTCTTATTTTAACTATTATATATAAGTATAATAGGTCATTCCTTCTTAAATATTTATATTTATACTGTAGGTACATGTACTGAATTTCAATTAATGTTATATTAAAATGGGTACGTTTTTTGAGGAAAAATGGTACACCGCTACCAAAAAAAATCGAAGTTTTACTTATTTGTAGATCTTGTCTTCCTGATCATGTTTGCTATTTAAAGTGTCTAGCTATCTTTTATAGTTTTCAAGATAGTAGTCAAACACGTAAAATATTTGTAAAAATCGCCATTTAAGAGCAAGTACTCCTACAAGGAGTCGACTGATGATTTCAGCTATTTGACTTATTTGTAGATCAAATCTTGCTGATCATTTTTGCTAATATAAGTTTTAATCTATCTCTTATAGTTTTTCAGATATTAGGTAAAAACGCAAAAATAGTAAAAATCATTATCAAAGGGCAATAACTCCAATAAGAGGTAATCAGACGATTTCAAGACTGTAAACTTTATTGTCGATCTTGCCATGCTGATCACATTTGCTTATTTAATTTTCTATCTATCTATAATAGTTTTTCAGATATTAAGCAAAAACGCAGAAAACTGATAATAATCGTCATTAAAGGGCATTAACTCCAATGAGGAATTATTTGACGAATTTGACCATGGTACTTATTTGTAGATCTTGACTTGGTTGATCATTTTTGGTATATAAAGTTTCTCTCGATCTATCATAGTTTTTTTCAGATATAAGGCAAACATGAAAAAATCGGTTTAATTCGTCATTTAAGGGCAATAACTCCTATTAGAAATCGAATGACATTTTTGAAGTAAATAGACAATATTTAAATCTCATCATTCTGAACTTTTTGCGTTGACAGATTATCTCCATTCATAGCGATTTTCAAGATAATAGACTAAACTTGCATTTTACCCCTATGTTCTAATTTTAGCCATGTCGGCCATTGTGGTTGGCAAGCGGGGTCATCGGACACATTTTAAAACTAGATACCCTAATGATGATTGTGGTCAAGTTTAGTTAAATTTGGCCCAGTAGTTTCAGAGAAGATTTTTGTAAAAGTTAACGACGATGACGGCGACGACGAACGCCAAGAAAAGCACACATGACATTTTTGGCCAGGTGAGCTAAAAAGTATGTTTTAGTTTGAATATAAAAATAAGATTTGGTATGATTGCCAATGAGACAACTTTCCACAAGAGACCATATGACGTAGAAGTTATATGTAGCAACTATAGGTCACCGCAAGGCCTTCAATAAAGAACAAAACGCCAAATAGCGCATAGGAAGCTATAAAATTCCCAGACATGATAAATGTACAACAATTCAAACGAATAAAACTAATAGTCTGATTTATGAACAAAACAATTAACGAAAAAACAAATATGACATACATCCACTAACGGCAATCACTGAATTACAGGCTTCTGTCTTAAGACAGACACATACAGAATGTGGCTCCCCTGTTTAAACGGATGTGTCAAACTCATTTTTTTTCCTTCGTTAAATCCAAAATCATTCGGATCGAAAAAAAAAGAGATATGCATTGTCTTTACGTAAGATAAATTCTATGAAATTTTCATCGCAATAAGGCTATTGTTATAGGGGAGATGCATACAAAAGATTACTACTCTTTCATAGATATGATTGAAACCAGGGTCATAGCTCTGCATGAAACCTCATAAGTCACTGTGGATAAAAACCAAAGATTGGTTAGTACACTATTCTATTTTTCACCATAGCTCCTATGAAAGTTTCATTGAAATTCAGCCAATGGTTAAGTAGTGGCGGGTACAATGTGCGTTCGGACGGACAAACGAGTATACGAATGGTAAAACGGTCACATCAATATCTATATATATATTTAATGGTGCTTCGGAAAGCGGGGTGTAATCATTTGTACCATATCATAGTTGTAACAGAAAGCAAGTTCAAAGTACACAACTTCTAATATACCGTCCTAATCTTTAATATCGGTGCCTATATTTTTAGTAGAGTTATACAGCTACGTCCGGACCTGCAAGGAAGACAGGGTCTTGTGCAATGTCTAGAACAACTACAGAATATCAATACAGGAAAAATAAAAGAAACATTTATATAAAGTTTCTACACGTAACTTTAAATTACCTCATTAATGTTGATTAAGAAGGCATACAAAACGCAATGATCAAACAAAAAGGTTTTACGTTAATCTTTACAACAAGTCTATTAAGCCAAAAATGATTAATTTATGGACAATTCCTTACCTCTATATAATATTTTAGGGTAAAAGCTGGGATGTGAAATATTACTTGTTAATGAGTTCCTACAGATGGAATCAGATTTCCTTAATCAATTACTATATTTGATAATAAAAGTTTTGATGAAAGTATTGCCATGAGAAACTTAACGGCATGGAAAGGGACGATTATGTTTAACTAATAAATTTAAGTTGATAAATATTTGCATATTTTTGAAAAAAAAATTAATTGCTTACAAGACTTATAATGTCGTCCAAATACCGAAAGGTTGTAAATATTTAGTAAGTGATGTAACTTTGGGTCTTTATGAAGTTCGACTATATACTGTGATTCACAGGAAAAACAAATCTGCGATACTGCATTAGAAAGTAAGTCAGATTTATACAACTATTAACAACGATACTATTAGAAAAGACAATATGATTGATCAGATTATGTGGTAGTGAAGTAGTGAAGAAACTATCTGACACTGTAAGAAACGAAATTTATCTGAGACTTCCAAAGAGCTAAAAAATACCACAATTATCATAATCTTTGACACTTTGATAACAAGTTTCTTATTGCTCGTAAAAGCAATACTCAGATGAAAAGAAATATGTGTAGTTGAACATTATTTTCTTGGGTGCAGATATAAAGCACTTTGTTCGGATTAAACAATACATATATGAAACATGTGCTCAGCAGTATCCTTCAATTAAGTCAATGTTGAAAATTGTTCATTCACAATATTTTCTTCCATAAAATTTAATTGTAATACATATATCAGTTTTGATGAATGTTGTTTGCTTATAGCCTCTAGTTGCAGATATTACAATTGTATAGATTTTGGAAGAAAACAAATTTACATATACTCTAATAGATAGGGTTTGGATGGAGGACGTGAATTTCTACTACGACTGAAAAATTAAGGTGTTTTAGAAAGGGACCGAAATTTCCTTTGCAACAAGCCATATTCTTCCCTTTCATAGAGTTGTTGAATGGGTTCTTTTTTGTACATAGAGCAGTAGCTATGTATTTATACATCCATCACAGTTAAACGGACGCCCTTTTTAGCATGAGAATTCGAGGGAAGTCTATTTTCCTATACTAATGAACCATTTGAGTGAATTGAGAATGTCAGTATAGTGCCGGTATTTAGAACATCAAACAACATGCTTGTCCACACAACTTTCTGAAAGTAGGTCAATGATATTTGGTATGCAGTTATATTAGTATCTTCAGTCGTGGTTCATTGATATCGAATGTTTTGCATAGTTTACATAATTAGCTAAATCATTGCAATTTCAATGTTTGCTTTGTACTACCAAACTTACATAAAGGAAAGACATATCTGTGTATAAACAGTTTATTCAAGTGTGTTCTTGTGCATGTTTTTCTGTTACATTACTGTCCCAAGTTAGGGTAGGTTGAACACTAATACTCGCAAGCATGTTTAACCTTGCCACATTCTGTATATTCCTGTCCCAAGTCAGAAGCCTCTGATTCTGTATTTGTTGGTTGCTATATGTCATAGTTGTTTTACGTATGTTGTTTTATCATAAAACAAGCCGTTGGTTTTGTCGTTTGAATTGTTTACATTTTTCACGTCGGGGTATTTAATAGCTTACTCAGGTCAAAATTACATTTTTAGTTCAAGATTTGTAGACTTGTAACGTGTTCAGTGGAGTAGTACGGAAGCGTATTAGCGCCACACATTTTTTTTTTTTTCCTATCTTTGCGTTATAACGCAAACCTTTGCGTTATAACGCAAACATTTGCGTTACAACGCAAACCTTTTGCGTTATAACGCAAACATTTGCGTTACAACGCAAACCTTTGCGTTGTAACGCAAACCTTTTGCGTTGTAACGCAAACATTTGCGAAATAACGCAAACCTTTGCGATATAACGCAAACATTTGTTTCATCTTATTTCTTATTTAAGATTCAAAGGAAGCAGCAGTTATAAATGGAGGAGGAGGCTGCATATATTAAAATTTGTCTTCTTTGTATTCATTGCAAAGCAAAATGCTTTACTATTTAACTAATAATGAGAAGGATAATAGATATAAGAAGATGTGGTATGAGTGCCGATGAAAACTCTCCATCTAAGTCATAATTTGTTAAAGTAAACCATTATAGTTCAAAGTACAGTCTTCAACACGGAGCATTGGCTCACACCGAACATTAAGCTATAAAGTGCCCCAAAATGATATACATGATAATACATGTACATATATTACAATGAAAATTGAGTAAATTAAAGTTATACCGAAGATAAAAACCAACCTTTCTAATATAGCTATAGCCGAATATAAATATACTTCAAAGTAAGCTCTCGTTTGAGGATTGTGTAAAGTTGGCTAACTACCCTTTGCAATAAATGAATAAAATGAAGATGTTTTATTAATAAAATTATGTTCTCTCCATTTAAATTGCTACCAAGTTACCACTCTAGATTGAAAATTTCATGACTTTTATCAAAGAATCTTTATCATATTCTGAGATTTAAAAAACGATTTCTTACATCAAAATTTAAAAAAAATCTTTCTTAATAGTTCATTTTACAGCAGAAGTCATTTTGTCTATTTGCCTTGACAGTTTTACAATTTTATGACATTATTTTTGCTCTTATCTACTGAATCAAAATTCTAAAATGTTGGCCTTTCAAATAAAATATGCCTATAACATATCTATTTTCTTGTTAAATTATATACTTTTCTGATTCCTATGCATATTTATTATAATGACTTTGCCTTGTACATGTATTTATGGTTCTTTTCCTAACTAAATCACAACAGAAATTTGATGACAGACGGGCATATATACAAAACTAAATGAATAATTGAAATCAAGATGTTTGCGTTATAACGCAAAGGTTTGCGTTATTTCGCAAAGGTTTGCGTTGTAACGCAAAGGTTTGCGTTTAACGCAAAGGTTTGCGTTAAACGCAAATGTTTGCGTTATAACGCAAATGTTTGCGTTACAACGCAAAGGTTTGCGTTATATCGCAAAGGTTTGCGTTTAACGCAAAGATAGGAAGAAAATTATAAAAAAAATGTGTGGCGCTAATACGCTTCCGTAGAGTAGAGCCAAGGTCCCTTGTATTTGTTTTAATCACAGGGTCAAAATTCATTCAAAATTTGTTAAATCCTACTATCCATATACTGTAATATACTTAAAATAGTATTTCATATTTTACGTATTTCAATAAAGAAAAAAATCAAATTTTGAATTGAAGTTCATCGCTAACCAAAATAAATTTATTTGTATCCGAAAGACAATAGCTAACCAAAATAAATTTATTTGTATCCGAAAGACAATACATAGCTGTACTTCCAGCAGATTTGTTAAACGATGACCTATGCATACTCAGAAGAAAGCCACACTAGTATTAGAACCTTAAAATACACTTATTAGCTGTGATATGTTGAATCTAGGTAGATATTGAAATACTTTTTTTAATGGCCTTGATGTGAAATAAATTCATTTGAAATTGGCCCTTCTCCTTTGTTAAGTTATCTTATAGAATTTCAATGACATGTGACAATCACACGTAGTATTGTTTTGTATTAATTCTTCTTGGGCATCCGAAAATCCTCCTTGTGTCCATGGGTTTTCGTATTTCCCAAAGCTTTAGTTTTCAAATTGAATACTGTTTAATATTGTGTGCCACTGAAATCTATTTGAATTGGTATAATTTCCTGATTTCTTATATCTGGATCTTCTACCTTTTTCTTATAGACAGTTGTTTTACGTGATCCATCCGATTGCTTGATAATTGAGTTTTATTGTTTAACGCTTCTTTCAGCACTACTGGCTATATCGTGGTGGTCATTCTGGATCTTCTCCCTCTTTAGCTCACCTGGGCCGAAGGGCCAAGTGAGCTTTTCTCATCACTTGGCGTCCGTCGTCCGTCGTCTTCGTCGTTAACTTTTTACATTTTGAACCTCTTTTAGAGAACCACTGAATGGAAAGAACCAAACATGACATGAATGTTCCTTATGAGATGCTGACCAAGTGTTGTTACTTTGTAGCTGATCCATCATCCAATATGGCCGCCAACGGGGGACTTCGTTTAACATAGGACCCCATAGACAATACATACAAATGTCTTCTTTTAGAGAACCACTGAATGGAATGTAACCAAGCATGGCATGAATGTTCCTTATGAGGTGCTGACCAAGTGTTTTACTTTGAAGCCGATCCATCTACATATATGGCTGCCAGCGGAGAACTTTGTTTAACATAGGACCCTATGGAAATACATACAAATGTCTTCTTTTAGAGAACCACTGAATGGAATGAAACCAAACATGGCATGAATGTTCCTTATGAGGTGCTGACCAAATGTTGTTACTTTGTAGCCAATCAATCATCCAAGATGGCTGCCAGCGGGGGAACTTAGTTTAACAAAACCTATGTGAAATACATACAAAAGTCTTCTTTTGAAGAATCACTGAATGGAATGGAATGGAACCAAACATGGAAAGAATGTTCCTTATGAGGTGCTGACCAAGTGT
This sequence comes from Mytilus coruscus, assembly GCA_017311375.1. NCBI lineage: Eukaryota > Metazoa > Mollusca > Bivalvia > Mytilida > Mytilidae > Mytilus > Mytilus coruscus. The sequence goes on along the minus strand of CM029602.1, from coordinate 60,333,927 downwards.
TGTTACTTTGTAGCAAATCCATCAACCATGATGGCTGCCAAAGGGGGACTTAGTTTAACAAAGGACCCAATAGACAATACATACAAATGTTTTCTTTTAGAGAACCACTGAATGGAATGTAACCAAGCATGGCATGAATGTTCCTTATGAGGTGCTGTCCAAGTGTTTTTACTTTGAAGCCGATCCATCTTCACAGATGGCTGCCAGGGGAGAACTTAGTTTAACATAGAACCCTATGGGAAATACATACAAATGTCTTCTTTTAGAGAACCACTGAATGGAATGAAACCAAACATGGCATGCATGTTCCTTATGAGGTGCTGACCAAGTGTTTTAACTTTGTAGGCGATCAATCATCCAAGATGGCTGCCAGCGAGGGACTTAGTTTAACATAGGACCGTATGGGAAATACATACAAATGTCTTCTTAATTTAGAGAACAACTGAATGGAATGAAATAAAACATGGCAGGAATGTTCCTTATGAGGTGCTGACCAAGTGTTGTAACTTTGTAGGCGATCAATCATCCAAGATAGGAACCTATGGATAATACATATATTGTACAAATGTCTTCTTTTAAAGAACCCCTGAATAGAATGAAACCAAACATGCCAGAATGTTACTTATGAGGTGCTGACCTAGTGTTGTTATAACAACATAAACGGTACCAATTTTTCTGCACCAGATGCGCATTTCGACAATCAATGTCTCTTCAGTGATGCTCGAGGCCAAAATATTGTTACTTTGAAGCCGATCCATCATCCAAGATGGCCGCCAGAGAGGGACTTCATTTACTAGGACCCTATGGACAATGCATACAAATGTCTTCTTCTAGAGAACCACGGAATGGAATGAAATAAAACATGGCATGCATGTTCCTTGTGAGGTGCTGACCAGGTGTTGTAACTTTGTAGGTGATCGATCATCCAAGATGGCCGCCAGCGGGGGACTTCATTTAATAGGACCCTATGGACAATGCATACAAATGTCTTCTTCTAGAGAACCACTGAATGGAATGAAACCAAACATGGCATGAATGTTCCTTATGAGGTTCTGACCAAATGTTGTTACTTTGTAGCCAATCAATCATCCAAGATGGCTGCCAGCGGGGGATCTTAGTTTTAAAAAATCCTATGTGAAATACATACAAAAGTCTTCTTTTGAAGAATCACTGAATGGAATGAAACCAAACATGGAATGAATGTTTCTTATGAGGTGCTGACCAAGTGTTGTTACTTTGTAGCAAATCTATCAACCAAGATAGCTGCCAAAAGGGGACTTAGTTTAACAAAGGACCCTATGGGAAATATATACAAATCTCTTCTAGAAAACCGCTTAATGGATTGAAACCAAACATGGTATGAATGTTTCCTTTGAGGTGGTGACCAAGTGTTGTTACTATGTAGCTGATTTTTCATCCAAGATAGCTCCCAGCAGGGGGAGTAAGTTTAACATAGGACCCAATGGGAAATACATACAAATGTTTTCTTCTAGAGAACCACTGAATAGAATGAAACCAAACATAGCATGAATGTTCCTAATGAGGTGCTGACCAAGTTTTGTTACTTTGTAGCCGAACCATTATCAAAGATGGCCGCCATCAGGGGGACTTAGTTTTACATAAGACCCCATGGGAATTACATACAAATGCGTCTTCTAGAGGAGCACTGAATGGAATGAAACCAAACATTGCATAAATGTTCCTTATGAGGTGCTGATGAAGACCTTAATACATGTATCTTTATAGATTGAGAAATACTGTAAACTGCAAAAATATCAAGAAAAGAAGATCTTCACATAAGTCAACATGAGCAAAATTGTCAATTGACATCTTGTTAGAGTTATTGTCCTTATAAAGTCATTTTCTACAATTTCAGTGAATTTATTGGTAATCTCTGTAAACTTTACAAAAGTCTTCTGCTTTTGATTAAATTACGGAACCAATATTAAACCAAATTTGGCCTCAATCATTATGAGGGTATCTGTTATAATTTTAATCTATTTTTAAATGATTTCCAAAACCAAAGTAGAATCAGGTGAGCGACACAGGCTCTTGAGAGCCTCTAGTTCTTGTAGTCAGTTGTTTTACGTGATCTATTAGATTGATTGAAAATTAATTTAGTGTTGGTGTTTAACGCCACTTTCAGCACCATTGGCTATATCGTGGGGGTCAGTCTGGATCTTCTCCCTTTTTCTTGTAATCAGTTGTTTTACGTGATCTATTAGATTGATTGAAAATTAATTTAGTGTTGGTGTTTAACGCCACTTTCAGCACCATTGGCTATATCGTGGCGGTCAGTCTGGATCTTCTCCCTTTTTCTTGTAGTCAGTTGTTTAACGTGATCCATCCGATCGCTTGATAATTGAGTTTATTGTTTAACGCCACTTTCAGCACTACTGCATGACTATATCGTGGCGGTCAGTCTGGATCTTCTACCTTTTTCTTGTAGTCAGTTGTTTTATGTGATCTATTAGAATGATTGAACATTAATTTAGTGTTGGTGTTTAACGCCACTTTCAGCACCATTGGCTATATCGTGGCGGTCAGTCTGGATCTTCTCCCTTTTCTTGTAGTCAGTTGTTTTATGTGATCTATTAGAATGATTGAACATTAATTTAGTGTTGGTGTTTAACGCCACTTTCAGCACCATTGGCTATATCGTGGCGGTCAGTCTGGATCTTCTCCCTTTTTCTTGTAGTCAGTTGTTTTATGTGATCTATTAGAATGATTGAACATTAATTTAGTGTTGGTGTTTAACGCCACTTTCAGCACCATTGACTATATCGTGGCGGTCAGTCTGGATCTTCTCCCTTTTTCTTGAAGTCAGTTGTTTTACGTGATCTATTAGATTGATTGATAATTGAATTTATTGTTTAACGCCACTTTTAGCACTACTGGCTATATCGTGGGGGTCAGTCTGAATCTTCTCCCTTTTTATTGTAGTCAGTTTTACGTGATCCATCCGATTGCTTGATAATTGAGTTTATTGTTTAACGCCACTTTTAGCACTACTGCATAGCTATATCGTCGCGGTCAGTCTGGATCTTCTCCCTTTTTATTGTAGTCAGTTTTACGTGATCCATCCGATTGCTTGATAATTGAGTTTATTGTTTAACGCCACTTTTAGCACTACTGGCTATATCGTGGCGGTCAGTCTGAATCTTCTCCCTTTTTCTTGTAGTCAGTTGTTTTATGGATCTATTAGATTGATTCAAAAAGAAATTTAGTTTCGGTGTTTAACGCCACTTTCAGCACCATTGGCTATATCGTGGCGGTCAGTGTGGATCTTCTCCCTTTTTCTTGTAGTCAGTTGTTTTACTTGATCCATCCGATTGCTTGATAATTGAGTTTATTTTTAACGCCACTTTAAGCACCACTGGCTATATCGTGGGTGGCGGTCAGTCTGGATCTTCTCCCTTTTTATTGTAGTCAGTTGTTTTACGTGATCCATCCGATTGCTTGATAATTGAGTTTTATTGTTTAACGCTTCTTTCAGCACTACTGGCTATATCGTGGCGGTCAGTCTGGATCTTCTCCCTCTTTAGCTCACCTGGGCCGAAGGGCCAAGTGAGCTTTTCTCATCACTTGGCGTCTGTCGTCCGTCGTCCGTCGTCGTCGTCGTTAACTTTTTACATTTTGAACTTCTTCTAGAGAACCACTGAATGGAATGAAACCAAACATGGCATGAATATTCCTTATGAGGTGCTGACCAAGTGTTGTTACTCTGTAGCTGATCCATCATCCAAAATGGCCGCCAGCGGGGGACTTCGTTTAACATAGGACCCCATGGACAATACATACAAATGTCTTCTTTTAGAGAACCACTGAATGGAATGAAACCAAACATGGCATGCATGTTCCTTATGAGGTGCTGACCAAGTGTTGTAACTTTGTAGGCGATCAATCATCCAAGATGGCTGCCAGCGGGGACTTAGTTTAACATAGGATCGTATGGGAAATACATACAAATGTCTTCTTAATTTAGAGAACAACTGAATGGAATTAAATTAAACATGGCAGGAATGTTCCTTATGAGGTGCTGACCAAGTGTTGTTACTTTGTAGCAAATCCATGAACCAAGATGGCTGCCAAAGGGGGACTAAGTTTAACAAAGGCCCCTATGGGAAATATATACAAATCTATTCTTGAAAACCGCTTAATGGATTGAAACCAAACATGGTATGAATGTTTCCTTTGAGGTGGTGACCAAGTGTTGTTACTATGTAGCTGATTTGTCATCCAAGATAGCTGCCAGCAGGGGGAGTAAGTTTAACATAGGACCCAATGGGAAATACATACAAATGTTTTCTTCTAGTGAACCACTGAATAGAATGAAACCAAACATAGCATGAATGTTCCTAATGAGGTGCTGACCAAATTTTGTTACTATGTAGCCTAACCATCATCAAAGATGGCCGCCATCAGTAGGGCTTAGTTTTACATAAGACCCCATGGGAAATACATACAAATGCTTCTTCTAGAGGAGCACTGAATGGAATGAAACCAAACATGGCATAAATGTTCCTTATGAGGTGCTGATGAAGACCTTAATACATGTATCTTTATAGATTGAGATATACTGTAAACTGCAAAAATATCAAGAAAAGAAGATCTTCACATAAGTCAACATGAGCAAAATTGTCAATTGACATCTTGTTTGAGTTATTGTCCTTATAAAGTCATTTTCTACAATTTCAGTGAATTTATTGGTAATTTCTGTAAACTTTACAAAAGTCTTCTGCTTTTGATTAAATTACGGAGCCAATATTAAACCAAATTTGGCCTCAATCATTATGAGGGTATCTGTTTTGATTTTAATCTATTTTTAAATGATTTCCAAAACCAAAGTAGAATCATGTGAGCGACACAGGCTCTTGAGAGCCTCTAGTTCTTGTAGTCAGTTGTTTTACGTGATCTATTAGATTGATTGAAAATAATTTAGTGTTGGTGTTTAAACGCCACTTTCAGCACCATTGGCTATATCGTGGGGGTCAGTCTGGATGTTCTCCCTTTTTCTTGTAGTCAGTTGTTTTACGTGATCCATTAGATTGATTGAAAAAGGAATTTAGTTTTGGTGTTTCAGCCACTTTCAGCACCATTGGCTATATCGTGGCGGTCAGTCTGGATCTTCTCCCTTTTTCTTGTAGTCAGTTGTTTTACGTGATCTATTAGATTGATTGATAATTAAGTTTTATTGTTTAACGCCACTTTCAGTACTATTGACTAAATAGTGGCGGTCAGTCTGGATCTTCTACCTTTTTCTTGTAGTCAGTTGTTTTACGTGATCCATTAGAATAAAATACTGTTAAAACCTGAATGACTGAGATATATTTCTATACCGATAACGCAAATTATATCAATATTCTTTACTTTTGATTATATGGTTTCTGACGAAGGGAATTTATCTCGTATTATATTCCCCTTTGAAATATAATATTGTTATATTTTCTAGCAATATTCTTTACTAGCGTTTGCTTCCGTATTTCCTTAACTTATATGATGTCGATGACTGGTTACTGGCAGATCAGACATAATGCATGTGTGCTCTAATATTGATACATTTGTACTTTTATCTTATTTTTTTAAAACGCAATAAATCGAAGTGGAAGGCAAAGAGCCATACTAATAGCAAAAACATAATGATATTTAGAATTTTAAATCAGTTCTGAGAATGGTCAACTAAGCATTAACCAAACGGTTAAAAAGCAACAATCAAACAGAGGCAACGATAGATCTGCCATCAACAACTAAATGACAAAACATTAAAATATAACTAAAGACAACAACTATCGATGTTCTCAATTGGGACAGGCAAAAGTAGTCTTTCAGATCTCAACCCTCTTCGTTAAGTCTTTATTGGAACAGGCAAAAGTAGTCTTTCAGATCTCAACCCTCTTCTTTTAGTCTTAATTGGGACAGGAGAAAGTACTCTTTTAGATCTCAACCGTCTTCTTTTAGACTTATTTGGGACAGGCAAAAGTACACTTTTAGATCTCTACCCTCTTCTTTTAGACTCAATTGGTGAAACACCAAAAGAAAAAAAAAAAAAGAAAATCATCAAATATATTAGGCTTATTATTTTGTATGCCAGACACACGTTTCGTCTACAAAAGACTCACCAGTGACGATCGAATAAAAAAACGTTAAAAAGGCCAAATAAAGTACGAAGTTGAAGAGCATTGAGGAATAAAAAATCAAAACAGTTTTGCCAAATATAGATAATGTAATCTAGTCCAGGGTAGAAAGTCCTTAGTTTTTCGAACAATTCAAAGTTTAGTAAACAGGTAATTTATATATATGACCATATCAATGATATTTCATGTCAAGACAGAAGTGCTGACTACGGGGCTGGTGATAGCCAGTGGTAGTAAAATTCTAAACGTAAGTTCAATAAAAAAACAGCACAGAAAAGCACTTATAAAAAAAAATAGTCTGGCTCAAGCTTTGCTGTCCATCAAAAAATTGCGATTATTTTTTTATTTGTGCAAACATTTGTTTCAAACAGCGATTTTCTTAAAGAAAATAAAATTACAACACGTTTCACGTACCTCGTGTCATCCAGAAACTGTCTAAATGCGTGTACGTAGCATTTTAAATTTCTCTATGGGAAATTAACATTGCAATGGTCGCCTATGTTTTTCCGGATGTTTTGTTTGGGAGAATATATTTACGTCATCAAAGTTCACGCGACGTTACGCATAGTAATCAAAGGGAAATAACTCCTATGTAAAACGCTGACTTTGACTTGCAACCAGCTATAAACTACGTGCTGTGGCAATTAGAATAAAAATAAACATCAGATGTATGTAAAGGAATTTTGTAAATAAACAAGTGTGCCATTGGGGTTCTGTTACCCTACCCTTTTCATTTAATTTGGATTTTAAAATACCTTTTCATACATTAAAAATGTTACCTTTTCCCATATTTTTTGCGTTTCATGTGGTGTGTACTGTAACAGTGTAATACAGGTACTAAAGTTTAAAAAGAGAGAAAATTGGTTGAAAAAAACACAACTGAGAACACCAAGAAAGATGACGAAAGAAGAAATTATGGGAACTTTATTGACCTTATCATATATTTCTGATAGTCTTCCCGACCGATTCAAATATTCCCAACCTTGAAAATGGGACCTATTCCAGCGGCACGTTCTATCACCTTGTATATATGAAGTGCCCCCCTCCCCCGAAGATTATCATAACAATTCTTTATTTTATAGGACCCAATGGGAAATACATACAAATGTTTTCTTCTAGAGAACCACTGAATAGAATGAAACCAAACATAGCATGAATGTTCCTAATGAGGTGCTGACCAAGTTTTGTTACTTTGTAGCCGAACCATTATCAAAGATGGCCGCCATCAGGGGGACTTAGTTTTACATTAGACCCCATGGGAATTACATACAAATGCTACTTCTAGAGGAGCACTGAATGGAATGAAACCAAACATGGCATAAATGTTCCTTATGAGGTGCTGATGAAGACCTTAATACATGTATTTTATAGATTGAGATATACTGTAAACTGCAAAATATCAAGAAAGAAGATCTTCACACAAGTCAACACGAGCAAAATTGTCAATTGACATCTTGTTGGAGTTATTGTCCTTATAAAGTCATTTTCTACAATTTCAGTGAATGTATTGGTAATTTCTGTAAACTTTGCAAAAGTCTTCTGCTTTTGATTAAATTACGGAACCAATATTTAACCAAATTTGGCCTCAATCATTATGAGGGTATCTGTTATAATTTTAATCTATTTTTAAATGATTTCCAAAACCAAAGTAGAATCAGGTGAGCGACACAGGCTCTTGAGAGCCTCTAGTTCTTGTAGTCAGTTGTTTTACGTGATCTATTAGATTGATTGAAAATTAATTTAGTGTTGGTGTTTAACGCCACTTTCAGCACCATTGGCTATATCGTGGCGGTCAGTCTGGATCTTCTCCCTTTTTCTTGTAATTAGTTGTTTAACGTGATCCATCCGATCGCTTGATAATTGAGTTTATTGTTTAACGCCACTTTTAGCACTACTGGCTATATCGTGGCGGTCAGTCTGGATCTTTTCCCTTTTTCTTGTAGTCAGTTGTTTTATGGATCCATTAGATTGATTGAAAAAGGAATTTAGTTTTGGTGTTTAAACCACTTTCAGCACCATTGGCTATATCGTGGCGGTCAGTCCGGATCTTCTCCCTTTTTCTTGTAGTCAGTTGTTTTACAAGATCCATCCGATTGCTTGATAATTGAGTTTATTGTTTAACGCCACTTTCAGCACTACTGGCTATATCGTGGCGGTCAGTCTGGATCTTCTCCCTTTTTCTTGTAATCAGTTGTTTTATGTGATCTATTAGATTGATTGAACATTAATTTAGTGTTGGTGTTTAACGCCACTTTCAGCACTATTGGCTATATCGTGGCGGTCAGTCTGGATCTTCTCCCTTTTTCTTGTAGTCAGTTGTTTTACGTGATCAATCCGATTGCTTGATAATTGAGTTTATTATTTAACGCCACTTTCAGCACTACTGCATGGCTATATCGTGGCGGTCAGTCTGGATCTTCTCCCTTTTTCTTGTAGTCAGTTGTTTTATGTGATCCATCCGATTGCTTGATAATTGAGTTTATTGTTTAACGCCACTTTTAGCACTACTGCCTATATTGTGGCGGTCAGTCTGGATCTTCTCCCTCTTTAGTTCATCTGGGCCGAAGGGCCAAGTGAGCTTTTCTCATCACTTGAACTTCTTCTAGAGAACCACTGAATGGAATGAAACCAAACATGGCATGAATATTCCTAATGAGGTGCTAACCAAGTGTTTTTACTCTGTAGCTGATCCATCATCCAATATGGCCGCCAGCGGGGGACTTCGTTTAACATAGGACCCCATGGACAATACATACAAATGTCTTCTTTTAGAGAACCACTGAATGAAATGTAATCAAGCATGGCATGAATGTTCCTTATGAGGTGCTGACCAAGTGTTTTTACTTTGAAGCCGATCCATCTTCATAGATGGCTGCCAGCGGAGAACTTAGTTTAACATAGGACCCTATGGGAAATACATACAAATGTCTTCTTTTAGAGAACCACTGAATGGAATAAAACCAAACATGGCGTGCATGTTCCTTATGAGGTGCTGACCAAGTGTTGTAACTTTGTAGGCGATCAATCATCCAAGATGGCTGCCAGCGAGGGACTTAGTTTAACATAGGACCGTATGGGAAATACATACAAATGTCTTCTTGATTTAGAGAACAACTGAATGGAATTAAATTAAACATGGCAGGAATGTTCCTTATGAGGTGCTGACCAAGTGTTGTAACTTTGTAGGCGATCAATCATCCAAGATGGCCGCCAGCGGGGACTTCGTTTAACATAGGACCCTATGGATAATACATACATTGTACAAATGTCTTCTTTTAGTGAACCCCTGAATGGAATGTAACCAAACATGCCAGAATGTTACTTATGAGGTGCTGACCAAGTGTTGTTACTTTGAAGCCGATCCATCATCCAAGATGGCCGCCAGAGAGGGACTTAGTTTAGCAGAGGACCCTACGGGAAATACATACAAATGTCTTCTTTTAGAGAACCACGGAATGGAATGAAATAAAACATGGCATGAATGTTCCTTATGAGGTGCTGACCAGGTGTTGTAACTTTGTAGGTAATCGATCATCCAAGATGGCCGCCAGCGGGGGACTTCATTTAACATAGGACCCTATGGACAATGCATACAAATGTCTTCTTCTAGAGAACCACTGAATGGAATGAAACCAAACATGGCATGAATGTTCCTTATGAGGTGCTGACCAAATGTTGTTACTTTGTAGCCAATTAATCATCCAAGATGGCTGCCAGCGGGGAAACTTAGTTTAACAAAACCCTATGTGAAATACATAAAAAAGTCTTCTTTTGAAGAATCACTGAATGGAATGAAACCAAACATGGAATGAATGTTCCTTATGAGGTGCTGACCAAGTGTTGTTACTTTGTAGCAAATCCATCAACCAAGATGGTTGCCAAAAGGGGACTTAGTTTAACAAAGGACACTATGGGAAATATATACAAAACTCTTCTAGAAAACCGCTTAATGGATTGAAACCAAACATGGTATGAATGTTTCCTTTGAGGTGGTGACCAAGTGTTGTTACTATGTAGCTGATTTTTCATCCAAGATAGCTGCCAGCAGGGGGAGTAAGTTTAACATAGGACCCAATGGGAAATACATACAAATGTTTTCTTCTAGTGAACCACTGAATAGAATGAAACCAAACATAGCATGAATGTTCCTAATGAGGTGCTGACCAAATTTTGTTACTTTGTAGCCGAACCATCATCAAAGATGGCCGCCATCAGGGGGACTTAGTTTTACATAAGACACCATGGGAAATACATACAAATGCTTCTTCTAGAGGAGCACTGAATGGAATGAAACCAAACATGGCATAAATGTTCCTTATGAGGTGCTGATGAAGACCTTAATACATGTATCTTTATAGATTGAGATATACTGTAAACTGCAAAAATATCAAGAAAAGAAGATCTTCACATAAGTCAACATGAGCAAAATTGTCAATTGATATCTTGTTTGAGTTATTGTCCTTATAAAGTCATTTTCTACAATTTCAGTGAATTTATTGGTAATTTCTGTAAACTTTACAAAAGTCTTCTGCTTTTGATTAAATTACGGAGCAATATTAAACCAAATTTGGCCTCAATCATTATGAGGGTATCTGTTATGATTTTAATCTATTTTTAAATGATTTCCAAAACCAAAGTAGAATCAGGTGAGCGACACAGGCTCTTGAGAGCCTCTAGTTCTTGTAGTCAGTTGTTTTACGTGATCTATTAGATTGATTGAAAATAATTTAGTGTTGGTGTTTAAACGCCACTTTCAACACCATTGGCTATATCGTGGCGGTCAGTCTGGATCTTCTCCCTTTTCTTGTAGTCAGTTGTTTTACGTGATTTATTAGATTGATTGACAATTAATTTAGTGTTGGTGTTTAACGCCACTTTCAGCATCATTGGCCATATCGTGGCGGTCAGTCTGGATCTCCCTTTTTCTTGTAGTCAGTTGTTTTACGTGATCTATTAGATTGATTGATAATTGAATTTAGTGTTGGTGTTTAACGCCACTTTCAGCACCATTGGCTATATCATGGCGGTCAGTCTGGATCTTCTCCCTTTTTCTTGTAGTCAGTTGTTTTACGTGATCTATTAGATTGATTGATAATTAAGTTTTATTGTTTAACGCCACTTTCAGTACTATTGACTAAATAGTGGCGGTCAGTCTGGATCTTCTACCTTTTTCTTGTAGTCAGTTGTTTTACGTGATCCATTAGAATAAAATACTGTTTAAACCTAAATGACTGAGATATATTTCTATACCGATAACGCAAATTATATCAATATTCTTTACTTTTGATTATATGGTTTCTGACGAAGGAATTTGTCTCGTATTATATTCCCTTTGAAATATAATATTGTTATATTTTCTAGCAATATTGTTTACTAGCGTTTGCTTCCGTATTTCCTTAACTTATATGATGTCGATGACTGGTTACTGGCAGATCAGACATAATGCATGTGTGCTCTAATATTGATACATTTGTACTTTTATCTTATTTTTAAAATGCAATAAATCGAAGTGAAAGGCAAAGAGCCATACTAATAGCAAAAACATAATGATATTTAGAATTTTAAATCAGTTCTGATAATGGTCAACTACTAGTAAGCATTAACCAAACGGTAAAAAGCAACAATCAAACAGAGGCAACGATAGATCTGCCATCAACAACTAAATGACAAAACATTAAAATATAACTAAAGACAACAACTATCGATGTTCTCAATTGGGACAGGCAAAAGTAGTCTTTCAGATCTCAACCTCTTCGTTTAGTCTTTATTGGAACAGGCAAAAGTAGTCTTTCAGATCTCAACCCTCTTCGTTTAGTCTTTATTGAACAGGCAAAAGTAGTCTTTCAGATCTCAACCCTCTTCTTTAGTCTTTATTGGGACAGGCAAAGTAGTCTTTCAGATCTCAACCCTCTTCTTTTAGTCTTTATTGGAACAGGCAAAGTAGTCTTTCAGATCTCAACCCTCTTCGTTTAGTCTTTATTGGGACAGGCAAAAGTAGTCTTTCCGATCTCAACCCTCTTCTTTTAGTCTTAATTGGGACAGGCGAAAGTACTCTTTTAGATCTCAACCGTCTTCTTTTAGTCTTATTTGGGACAGGCAAAAGTACACTTTTAGATCTCTACCCTCTTCTTTTAGACTCAATTGGCGAAACACCAAAAGACAAAAAAAAAGAAAATCATCAAATATATTAGGCTTATTATTTTGTATGCCAGAGACACACGTTTCGTCTACAAAAGACTCACCAGTGACGATCGAATAAAAAAACGTTAAAAAGGCCAAATAAAGTACGAAGTTGAAGAGCATTGAGGAATAAAAAATCTAAACAGTTTTGCCAAATATAGATAATGTAATCTAGTCCAGGGTAGAAAGTCCTTAGTTTTTTGAACAATTCAAAGTTTAGTAAACAGGTAATTTATATATATGACCGTATCAATGATATTTCATGTCAAGACAGAAGTGCTGACTACGGGGCCGGTGATAGCCAGTGGTAGTAACAATTCCTAAACGTAAGTTCAATAAAGAAAAACAGCACAGATAAAGCATTTAACTCTGTAATATCGGAATAAAAGTATATATAAACACATTCAAGTACAAGTTGCACAACAATAATAAAAAGAGTCATATCAAACAAAAATTGCTAATTGAAATTAAGTAATCAACCTGTTGAAATGAAATCAAGCCGTTGTTATATTAGCGACTGTACTTTTAGGTAATTTTCGTTGATACATCATTGACATAGATAAACTGAAAGACCCGAAATTGTGCAATGACAACAGAAATCTGTAATAAATGTAAATATACAGAATAAAAAGAAACATTTGTAATACCCCCCTTTTCCCACTCCACTTTCTAAAACTGCTCCTAAACCGCTTGACAGAATTTTGAAAAACTTTCACAGAATCTTACACACATAATGTTATTTGCATTCCTTATTATGTCACCCGATCGATAATGTCGGGTGACATATTGTTTTTCCTCCGTTTCTTTTTATTATTATTATTATTATTATTATTATTATTATTATTATTATTATTATTATTATTATGTCACCCGATCGATAATGTCGGGTGACATATTGATTTTCCTCCGTTTCTTTTTATTATTATTATTATTATTACTATTATTCCACCTAATTTTGTCCGGGAGTTTTCTCAGAGCCAAAGGAACCAATCTTAATGGTTGTTCACTATAACAAGAAACCCTGACTTTCGGGTTGCAGTGCAACTTTGGAACTGAAAAATGACTGCCATCACCATGGAAACCGAAATAAGGTGAAAAAATTAAATTTTAGGTTTGGTGAATTATTTGGGTATGCTTAAACTTAAAATCATTAAATTTTGATACAATGTAGTTGTCCACTATATACAGGTTTTGGATGATTTTGACAATGATCGGAACTACTATGTTGCCATGGAAACGACAGCAAAAATTTCAAAAAAATCAAAATGCTCCAAACTTAATGAAACTTCACAATAATGATGAGCAACATTTGTAGATGTGGCATTTGAAGTTGGAATTTCCAAAATGGCTGCCGTTACCATGGAAACAATGCAAAAATTGTGAAAATGCTTCAAAAACCTTAAAATAGCATTTACTTTCTTAAAATGGTAGGTCAAATCCATTGAAACTTTGATAGTATGTTCCCTTCCATGTACCAATGTGGCATCTGTCATTAAATTTTAGGAATGGTCTCTGTTACCATGGAAACCAATAAAAATTTCAAAAATTTCAAAAATTTCAAAATGCTCAAAACTTATTATGATTGTTACCAGGCAAGTTTAGATAAGACTTTGACTTTTTCGAAATGGCTGCCGCTTAGTGGCAATGGGGGGAAGGGTGACATCCGCTATTGCTTGCAATGGCAAATCTAGTTTCTTTTTGTCATCTGAATGATTTTTGATGTTTTTGACAAACATTGTCATATCTGTACATATTAGTACACATTTGGGGTATCTATTTTGTATCCGCAACTATCTTTACCATATAATGCTATTTAGCACCTCTAATTCTGTTTTTTTTTTATATCAGAATCATTTTCGGGTTTTCCCATACCAAGCATAGACTTTGTCATTGTTTTATTTGGGGTACCCATTTTGTATCCGCAACTCCTCCTAAACCCCTTACTACCATTTATTGAACTTTCTCTCAGTCTAAACTATTTCATTTTAGCACCTCCTATTTCTTTAATCAGAATCATTTTGAGGGTTTCCCTTTACAAGAGGCGGTGGTATCATTTTGTGAGCTTTGATCGCAGTACTTCTAGTTCTTGTTTCAAACTAGAAATTAGCGAATTTATAATAATCCAAAGAGTAACCAAATACGAAGATTGCGTAATAACAGTATACCTTTTTATCAATAAATCTATGGAGTCAAAACACAAGATTTCCGTAGGCATATCAATCTACGATACAGGAAATGAAACCACCGTCTGGCGCTGAGCATACCAACATTGATATTTTAAAAGACAAATTTATCTAAAAGGTTTTCCAATGTCACTTGAAACCTCACTTAAGTCCAACTTAATATGAGTACATCTGCTTTCCAGTTACAAAAAGGATGGAATGGAACATTCGATCTGTAAAGGGAGAACGCGATGTTTTTCGGTTTGTTAGAAAACCCTTGCAAAAACTCTTTACCGATCCGCAATTAACAAGTCGCAAGACAAATTTCTGGTTGGACTCAACATTGCTCCCTCTTTTTCTAGTTGATTTTTAAGTGTTCCACCTTTATCCCTATTAACCCATTTTGCAGAACCTACATTAGTATCAGATTGATTGGAACATAATACTTACCAGGTAAATTGGACAAACAAAAATCTATGTCATAATCAGTAGCACGGACCAAGGCCAGGAACATTAAGGATGATTTTCTAACTAGGGGTTCTCCATTTGATTTTTTTTTTGGGGAGGGGACATGGGCATTTTGGAAATGAATACTATGGCCTGGTAATAACTGAAAATGAATAAGCTTCCCTAAAACAGGAAAAAACAATATTCTGCCCAGCAAAATTGAGGACAATGCAGGAAATTGTTGTGTACAAGAGTAAAAATAAATAAGCCATATTAGCAAAGATAGAATATACCCTCCGCAAAAATGTTCAAACAATCGCATTTTCTTCTTGTTTACAACTATGGATATCTAATGTTCAGTATGTTATCCGTTATGGTTAGCAGTTTTTATCGTTTCATCGAAACAACATCTGATTCAAAAATTTAATAACACTTTTAGATATTTAGATGATATATTGGCTCTCAATAATGACGACTTCAGTATGTACACTAAAGAGATTTATCCTGTCGAACTAACTTTAAATAAAGCTAATACTAACAATGAACACTGCCCTTTCCTGGATCTTGATATCTTTATCTTTAACGGGAAACTTAATACCAAAATTTATGATAAAAGAGATGATTTTTCATTTCCTATTGTTAATTATCCATTTTTAGATGGTGACGTTCCCTTGTCGCCATCTTATGGTGTTTATATATCTCAACTTGTTCGATTCGCTCGTGTATGTAACAACGTATTTGATTTCAACGAAAGAAATCTCTGTATTACTGAAAATTATTACACCAGGGTTTTCGATATCACAAACTAGTCAAAACATTTACTAAATTTTATCATCGGTACAAGGACATCATTCGTAAATATAAATCAACATGCAGATATCTTATACGTTCAGGTATTTCACATCCAATATTTTATGGTAATATTCTTTACAAAGCACAAAAATGTCGGCATTCACCTCAAAAGCTAACCAAACCTTTAAACAGACTTATTCGGAAAGGATATAGTTACGATACTGTTGTCAAGTCATTAAGGATTGCATATTTTGGTATTAATATTGATTCACTCATAGGGTCTTTGCATCGGAAATAAACACATTTATTCTAAAACCAGTTGTTGGCATGATACGGGTTATGTTCTTCTCATATATTTTATGATGGTATGAAACTAAACCCCTAACGGGAGGGATTGTACTTGATTTTCATATGATGAAGACATAATCTTTCAATCAGTTGAATTGAGGTTTGGAGCTGGCATGTCAGTAACTGCTAGTAGTCCTTTGTTTATTTATGTATCATTGTCATTTTGCTTAGTTTCTTTTGTTACCTATTTTGACATCGGACTCGGACTTCTTTTATACTGAGTTTTACTGTGCGTATTGCTATGTGTTTCTTTTTTCTACATTGGCTAGAGGTATTGGGGGAGGGTTGAGATCTCACAAAACACGTTTAACCCCGCCGCATTTTTGCGCCTGTCTCAAGTCAGGAGCCTCTGGCCTTTGTTAGTCTTGTATGTTTTTTTAATATTAGTTCATTTATATGTTTTGGAGTTTAGTGTGACGTCCATTTTCACTGAACTAGTACACACTTTTATTTAGGGGCCAGCTGAGGACCAGCTCCGGGTGAGGGATTTTCTCGCTGCATTGAAGACCCATTGGTGACCTTCGGCTGTTGTCTGCTCTTTGGTCGGGTTGTTGTCTCTTTGACATAATTCCCCATTTCCATTCTCAATTTTATTTTCCCCCCATTTCCTAACAGCTCACCACTGAGAGTATCCCAGATTAAATCTAACTTCAACGACAGCGTGATACATGTAAGACCTACAAATATCATCTCCCGCAAGAAGGGGTCCTTTTGTTTGTGCATATGCCTCGTGTACAAAAAGTGACACGCCTTTTGCATTCTGCACGTTTAAGAACTTGCAACAACTATACGAAGGGTCCGTAAGTGGTTTGTTGCAAGGCAATATTTCTGTTCCTTTTCGAATTGCTCTTTTAACATCGACATTTTTTTTAACATCTTGCGTTTTTCGGTGAAAAAAATGTTCTCTATAAATCCCTGTATGCGTAAGTAAGTGTAAACATTTTGGCGTCCGTAGCCGTTCGTAAATTTCATATTTTCATGATCTTTTCAGAATTACATTTTGTGCATACCAAATTTCAACCAAACTTTGTAGGAATGGTGTATGTCATCTATAATTATTATGAAGGTTTAATAAGTTAGAAAAAAATATAGCCACCAGAGGCAAAATCCGATTCTAATTTTCTAATAAGTCAAATTTGAAAAATAGTCTCCTTTGAAAGTACAAGACGACATTAACTGAAACTGTATGGGATTGCTGACTGGTAAGCATTTTGACAAACGATCCCCAGTTAATGTTGACCGGATGGCAAAAATGATTAAGCGTTGGAGATCTACAGTACCCAGAAAATCACTTTTTCGAATCATTTTCTGATATGAATTATAGAACAGGTAGGATATATGTCAATGAAACGCAATCCAAATACACAAATAACTAAATGGCCAACTATACGGTGTGAGTTTTTCTCATTGTTGAGGGCTGTACGGTTGCCTATAATTCCTTACATCCCCTTCATTTGAACTTTTGTATATAATTGTCTCCTTATTTTTATAAAGACATGAAAAGGAAGGCATACGGTTAGAACAATAGACGGCTGTCTATACAATATGTCAAGCACTAGAAAAAAATTAACTGGGAATATAAAAGGTCTGCAATAAACACAACATTCTGTAAGTGACAAAAACGTAGATATAACAAAGAGTACTTCTCAAAAGGTTCCTGACTGAAAATTCATAAATATATTTCATAAAAATCAAGAAAACAATTATTCAATAAAATTCACAACGTGCAACATGCATCTTTCATTTTTATGTGGTGACATTAATTGTCGAAATGCGCATCTGATGCAGTAAAATTGATACCGTTAAATCAAATATTCACAATGTCTCCATACATTTGTCAATGAACCTGTATAGTAATATATTTTTATCAATTAAAGGTCACATATCGTTTCAATGAATATATGGGAGATAAATATGTATGTTTTTATTTATCATAAAATATTTCACGATTTGTTCCCCTTTGTAAACAATGATTAAGCTCGTACAGGGTGTTTCGTCATGACTAAAAATAAAAATCTCTTCATTAAAGATTAACTATTTATGACAAATAATAAAATAAAAATTACCTGTGGTATGCATTTTTATTATAATTATTTATTTCGGCAACTGAATTAATTTTTTTGAATAAAAATTTTAACACTTAAAATCGTTTTGCTTACGAAATACTTATCCTCTTATCATATGTTTTGAATGTGGATGGCTGCTTGTTTTTTGGTGTGTCCGTGAGTGATTGTTAAAATGGTTTTGTTGAATCAATATCTTAGTCTTTTGAATGCTACTTATCTTACATTTCAATTTCAATGTTGTGACACTTACTGCACATTCCCGGGGGAAACATGTGATAGAAGCAGGACGGAATTCTGTGTGTGCAAGGCGTGTTTCTGCCATAATGATTCCACATTCATGCAGGAAGAAGCGAAAGAATGTAGAGCTCATTGTAGCATTGGTAAGCCATTAATTTATACTTTATAAATAGTAATTAGATAGTATGAGAAATAAAAACTATACAAGAAATCATTTTAGATATTTTTAAGTTTTGCCCTCCCCCTTTTTTCCAAAATTCGTTATTTTTTTTTCTCCTTCTTAATTTCTATTATTTTGGTTTTTTTCTGTGTTTTAATTAAATAAATATACTAGAAAAATGTTTGCTATTAGTTGTTAGTTTACAATCCACAGCGTTCACTGCTAATATATAGAGAGATATATAGTAATAATTCATATTAATTTGAATTAATAGAAAAATAATTTTTATATAAGTTATTTGATTTCTAAATTTCCTGAAAGAAAATTATTTGTTTCAGAAGAAAAAGAAGAAACATAGTATGTTTACATTGACAATTTTGAAAACAAATAAATAAATTCGAATTCAACATTAAAGCAAAAAAAAATTGTCCCGAGAAAAATCATAGCTACCACAAGAAGAATGGTCGGTGCTAGACTTCAAACTTTAATTTTTTACTTTGCTTAAACATTCTGTGTTCTGACATTCATAGTATTCATACGGAAGCGTATTTGGCACGTGCTAAAATAAATTTAACCATTGAATTTTAATTTCAAAGTGGAAATTTCAACATTTAAAATCTTTAAATTCCTACAATATCTTTTTTTAAATTCAACTCGAAATAGTATAATACGTTCAAGTCCAATTATTGAACATGTGTTAAACATGAATAATATTACAAAATAATTCATGCTATAAAAGCTGTATTTTATCATTTAAAAAATATTTTTTCATACAAGATGGGATTGTCTTTCCCATTTTTTTTTTTTCTTTATTAATTGTTAATGTAAAAAGCTTTAAAAATAAAGTAAAATCCTTTTAAAAATTAAATCAGAAAGGGAAAAACATTGTTATACTTAAAGCAATGCTATACTGTACTAGACAAATTAAATAATAATAAGAAATAAAAAGAAACGATCTCTCCAACGAATGCATAATACTTCAAATAATGTAGATGGAGTTTGAATATAATTTAATAACTATTTGAATACGACAAATGACTGTTAAAACATGTCAGGACATGTTTATCTCTTGATAACTGATAACTTTGACCGCTCTAACAGGACAGTGTTATATTATTGTAAACTTCTCTATCTATATTATAATCGTTAATATTTTCATAAATAGTCTTCATTGGTATAATATTTTTATATTCCGACATAAAAGAACGCACATGTGTGTGTGTGTTTGTGTGTGTCAAATTTTTAATACAAAAGAATAATGGTTAGCCCCATGCTGTATAAAGAAATGCTATATTAAATTGTTTATTCTTAGTAATTTATATCCTATATTTAAAAAAAAAAATCATTTTTAAAGAAATTATAATGTGACTTGGATGACCTACTAAGCTGATGTGAGTAATGCTGAACCAAAATTTTGATGAATCAGCATAAAACGTGCAAAGTGGTTATTTAATATATAGCTAACATAGACTATGTGTTTGTTTCCTATAAATAATAATTGTTTTCATTCATAATTTTTATACGTCGAAATAAATTCTGATTTCGAAAATTAATTATATGATATATCAAGAAACTTGCATGGTGCAGTATACAGTATATCAATCCTTGATTTTCTATTCATTTTTATTATATATGTGCATACAGTTATTCGAGTGTTTTGTTTATGTATAATATTAATTTTATGATTTGTATCATTATTCTCATTTTATGAGTAATATCCTATAAATAAAAAAAGTTTCATCACTTATAAATCAATATCAATTTGCTATATGTGGTCGTCAAAATTCATCAACATATATGTGTGTTTGTATGTGCACGTGAGTGTGATAAATACATTAAATATTTAGTAACTATGTAATATAAACATCGTCAATAATACTGTAAAAGTAAAATCACAAAATACTGAACTCGAGGAAAATTCAAAAGGAAAGTCCTCAATCAAATGGCAAAATCAAAAGTTCAAACACATCAAACGAATGGATAACAACTGTCATATTCCTGACTTGGTACAGGCATTTTCTTATGTAGAAAATGGTGGATTGAACCTGGTTTTATGGCTAGCCAAACCTCTCACTTGTATGACAGTCGTATCAAATTCCGTAATATATCGTAATGTTTTTAGTCCCATACAGACGAAGTCGAAGGGGACTAGGTTTGCACTCTGTCCGTCCTTCCGTCTGTCTATCTGTCTGTCCATCCGTCACTCCGGCAAATCAGTTTTCCACACCTTTTTACTTCGTGCTTGAAGATATTGATTTGATAATTGGTATATAGTTTTATCATGACAAGTAACAGTTCATGTTATAATTTTGTTCCGGTCTGATGATTTTGTGCAGAGTTATGGTCCTTGGACTTAGAAAAATTCACTTAAATAATCAGTTTTTCCACACTTTTTTTTCGTCATGCTTGAATATATTGACTTGATATATATAGTTTACACCATGACATGTTATAGATCAAGTTAGCATTTTTTTCCAGTACAATGAATTTTTAACCGGAAGGGGACTATGTATTGCCATGCAATACTCTCAGAATGCTTGCTTAATTTAATTTGTGTTAACTATATTTGATCGTCAAACACATCCAAATCATCAACAACAAAAAAAGAATTATTTGTTTTTAAAATCATAATTGTTAATATATTCTAACATGTTCTAATGCGTCACCCATTGTGTCAACTGTTTTGAAGTTCCTTTTTATGGTTTTGTAACGGGTAGGACAGATTAATTTACACAAATATTTTAGTATACAAATTAGTCCTTAAGATATCTCCCCTGTGTGACCACTGCATTTACGATTTCACTAATGCTACAGGACTGTGATATGCTAACAAATTCATCCTCTTTTACATTATTGAACATATAATTCCATTTCATTTTGCCATTAAATTTTGGGTAGGGGAAATGTAAGGGAATGTTAGAGCTTTCACAAACAAGTTAAACCTAGCCACATTCCGTTTGTGACAGGAAACTGTAATCCAGTAATTGTTGTTTGTTGCTGTACGCCATATTTGTTTTTAGTAAGAAGCAGACCGTTTGTTTTCTCATTTAAATAGTTTCAATTGTCTTAACGGTTCCTTTTATAGACTATATACATTATGGGTTTTTCTCATTGTTGAAATCCGAACGTTGATCTATAATTGTTCACATCTTGGTCATTTTGTAATTTGATAGTAGTATCATAAGCAATCATACCACACACCCAACTTTTATAACGCACAATGGTGGTATTTTTGTCTCGCCTACGACGAAAGTCGCGGAAAGGGAGACATAGGGATTGCTTTTCCGGCGACGGCATCAACAATTGTTAAGTTTTCTGCTTAAGTTAGTTTGATAGGAAGTACTTGTGATAGATCATTGATAATTGGTATGAAGATATTTACTATCAGTACATATCAGTTTGACGACAATTTTGAGGCCCTGCCCCCTGGGCCATAGTCCAGTGACTTTGATTTAATTAGCCATTTTCAATGTTAAATTTTCTGCTTAAGTTAGTTTGATAGGAAGTGCTTATGATAGATCAATGATATTTTGTATGAAGTTGCATTGCTATCAGTACATATCAGTTTGACGACTATTTTGAGGCCCTGCCCTCTAGGTCATGGTTCAGTGACTTTCAATTAATAAGCAATTTTCAATGATAAGTTTTCTGCTAAAGTTAGTTTGATATGAACTTATTGCGATGGATCAGTGATATTTTCTATAAAGTTGCATTACTATCAGTACATATCAGTTTGACGACTACTTTAAGGCTATGTCATGGTCCTTTGACTTTCAATCAATTAACAATTTTCAATGTTAAGTTTTATGATTAAGTTAGTTTGATAGGAACTACTTACAATAGGCAACATTTTCTATAAAGTTACATTGCTGTTTGTACATCTCAGTTTGTCAACCATTTCGAGGCCCTACCCACTAGTTGGTCCAACGACTTTGAATTAATTAGCAATGTTGCTGTCCATCAGATTGTCTTTTTTCTGAATTTTATGCCGAAAGGCGAGACAGATCTCTGTGTCAACAGTTTATAATTTTATTCCTCTTCGTTTTAATTTGTAGAACGATTTCGGAAACATGCACTTGAAGATGAAGAAGAAGCTGGTGATAAAGAAGGCAATTTTACTCAAACAACCGAGGAACCACAAGGTATTGAACAACAGTATAGTCCTCAAATCTTGTACATTTTCTTTTATTTCACCTCATGATCACAAGTTTCATTTGATAAATAATCACTTCCATTTATATTCATGGTCTCATTTGACATAGAAATTATTTATTTGTGTTTCTATTGAAAAGTGATCCCATTCTAGCTAACCTGACTGTTCAAAGGGCCAAGTGAGCTATTCTCATCACTTGGCGTCCGTCGTCGTCTGAAACTACTGCGGCAATATAAACCAAACTAGGCCACAATTATTCTTTGGGTATCTAGAATTAAAACATGTGTTGATCCTGCTTACCAACATGGCTGCTAAGGCTAAAATGTTCAATGCAAATATTGTGTATTATCTTGAAAACCGTTACAAATAGAGAAAATCTAAATGTTCAGAATGCTTTTCCATTCGACAAAAATTGTCAGACGACTCCTTATATGAGTTGTTTCCCTTAAATGAAAATATTGACGAGTTTTCTAATTCGGCTATTACATTGAATACTATTTTGATAGAAAGAAACTATAGATCGAAAATTATCCACAGGATAATTCCTACAAATAAGTTAACATTGCCATTGAATGAAGATGTTTACCAATTTGTTTGGTTTTTTGTGGAAACTGCAAAAATCATCATCAAAACAAAATCTATAAATAAGTACAAAATTATCTTCTAACTCCTTAAAGGAGTTTTTGCCCTTGAATGACAATCTTTACTTTTTTTGTAACTGATATCTGAAATATGATGCATAACCTAGTATATTGTTTTCTGTTTACCTGTTGCTCTTTTTCTTTCCTCTTTTGTATTTTAAATGCTGTTATTTTGTGTCAGTGAAGGACGACATCTGTAAAATATATTTCTTGACCTCTGACTTTCTTTTCTATCTATAGACTGTGTATTAATTACCACACTTGGTATTGCAAGCTTCTGTGGCAATGTTATTGGCCTAATAATCAGTATACTACTTGGTATCCGATGCCTTCTGAGGAGATCTTACAAACAAGCACAGGAACAAGCAGAAATTGAAAGGTACTTGCAATATCAGAGTTGTGGATATGGTTTTAAAAAAAATTGCATTGTAAAATGAGAATATAAATTAATTTAGACTGCAATTATTTTAGAATAATAAGCATTTATATTTGTATTATACATTTATATTATGTGGTGTAATTTATGGTCAGAAATTGTAAATAAAAATATTGACATAAGTGATGAACATGTCAATTTAAATACTTCTTGACATATTTTTTTTATTTGAATGGTTTTGACATTTACCGTTCAAGAGCTATGCTCCCTAGTTACCTTTAAAGTTTGCTTTTCTTCGGTTTCCGGATGATAATGAAAACACCGCTCGAACAAATATGTGGAAACTTGAACAAGATTTTAAAATACAGGCCTATTACAAATTTAATTTTGATGGTTTTGACATTTACCGTTCAAGAATCAATCTCCTTAGTGTGTTTTTGTTTTATAGGGTTCCTGGTGATAATAAAAGTACCGTTTGACAAATTCTTTTGATTTTAACACAGTGGTATTTTTCATAAAATACAGGTCATGTTCAATTTAAATTTTGGTCTTGGCATTTTTTCGTTAAACTGCTTTTCTGAGTGCGATGGTACACATTTATCTCTGATCCCTAATCCTAGTGTGTACTGCAATGTTTTTTTTTTCTCTCACACAAATATGACTTCTTGCGGTACAAGTTATATATCAACGAAACTCGAAAAGAATTATTTAAATCAATTTTTTCGAGATAAAGGCTCAGATCGCAAAAAATTAGCCTTACTGTTTATTTATCCGAAGTTCTGGTACGTGTATCAGGGTGACATTTTGATCTCGTTTAAAGACTTACCCTAAGTCATCTTTGGGTATTGAAAAATGACCTTTGACATTGAGGTGATATTACACTGTATTATCATATAAAGAGTTGTCCAGTACACGAATAAAAGGAGATGAGCATGTGGATGAAATGTTTAGGGAACAAAATCCACTCAAACTCATATAATTTAGGCCATATTTATGAGTTTCAAATCGAGTTCGCGATTCATTCTAGTTGATAATATCCTATGAATGTCTTAGTACAATGGTTTTCACATCAACTTTTGAAATAAAACAACAAAACAAAATAAAAGTGATCTTGACTATATGATTAGTGTTGTTCCACCAAATTAAAGAGCAAAATGAATCAGAACAGTCCTTTCACTGGTTTGTATAAACTAGTACAGATTAAATTCGATTTAGACAAAGACATCGTTGACCTTAAATTCTTGAATTCAGACTATAATTTAAGATATTCTTTGGTCGAAGTTTTTGTCGAAATTGCAATAGTATAATTTAATGATCCTGGCTGTCATCAAACAATAGGTCCTATGCTGTGAAAATTCTTGTTCGTCTATTTATGACTATTTTTTTTTTTATTTCTTTCGGTAGCAATGTGTTTATGTTTTTCTTTATATTTCTTTAAAATTCAATACTACATTTTTTTTATTTAAGTTTGAGTTAGCATTTAAGCTTTTAGGATATGCATGTGTAAATGGATCCTGTGGTAAAAGTCGGATAAGGATACGACTTTACCTTTTAAACTCATCAGAAACATTGATGCATAGACCCTGGTAACCGATTTGTCGCGTTTTTCTTTTTTCCAAAATTTAAAATCCTATTATTAAAAGTTTTAATCCTATTTTTCTGCAATGGTTTTTAAAAGGTTAAAGGGCAGGATTTCGACTGCATACTTACTGTGATGACTGGCCGTAATAAGCTGGCTCTGTCGTAATACTTAAATAATTTGTTTGAAAACGTATTATGGATATTTTTGTGCTTCTTTTGATGTCATCAGAATCTAGTAAATAAGCGTAAACTAATTCTTTTTTACAGTTTCATTGGGAGAAAAGACAGTGGGATAAATGACGAAAGCGGAGATGAGTCTGGAATAGGAACGACTTTAGGTGAGTCCAATATAACATTAAACTTTGAATGATATTTTATAATTTGAATATATTGGAAAAAGTGGTTATATGGTATAGATCTATAGTAACTCGAGATACCATTTCTGTGAAGAAGAAAAACACTAGGAAATAACCGCTTTCTTAAAGGAACAGCATTTTGAGAGTTTGAAGGTCTTAATAACATGGCAGATGAAGATCTTTAAATAAAAATTTGAAACAGAATTTGCCAATAAAACGGATGAACTAAACAGTAATTTTCAAATATATTTGTGTCTTAAAGAAGGAAGACAAAGACGTACAACTATGAGAAATTATAAAATAAAGAATAATGTTATCACCATAACTGGAATCAAAAAAGGATTATACACCCCAAACACAAGGACGCCTTGTTACTGCATCGAAATAGGACATTGCAATAACTCGGTCAAAAATTATAAAAACGACATGATTAGAGATGATTGTCACAAGACAACAATTACATGTTATAACTAGTCACCGTTAAAGTTGTTATTGCTGTTCTTTGTTTTGACAAAATCAAAACTTTTGCGCCAGCAGACATGTTAACCTCGCCACATTCTGTATGTGCCTGTACCAAGTCAGGAGCGTGTAATTCAGTGGTTGTAGTTTTCGCTTACTGCTTTTACATACATTAGTTTTCTGTTTGAATTGCTTTATATTGGTCATTTCGGGGCCTTTTACAGAATACCATGCGGTATGGGTTTTCCTCATTCATTATGGCTGTACGCGTACGCGTACGGTTACCTATTATAGTTGTTTTAACTTCTACGTCATTTGGTCTCTAGAGGAGGCAGAGAGTTTTCCTTTGCAATCATACCACATCTTATTTTCAATTTAACAGTTGATACACATGCAGTGATGGTTTTCTTCACTTGCATTGTTAACTTTAAAATGTATAATGTATTGATTTCCGTATTAAACGCTTCTAGAAAGATGTGTAAATAGGATTTCAGTTTCCATCATTATGCAATAAACATGTATATATTTTCTACCCTGGTATCTGAGAGTGGTGTTATAAAGTGAGGGGCGACTCCGTCTATTCGTCTGTCCCACTTTTGTACCCGCAATTGCTTCTGAACCGCTTGACAGAACAATAGTATTCGAGAAATTATGTAGCTTTTCCTTAAGTTTTATAAATTAATTTGTGCAGAATAAATTTAAATAAATCTTAACAGAGAACAATAGAAATTCAATCATGCTTCGAAAAGTTATTATTTAGCAATTCAATATGATGTAAAATTTTAGAACAGTAGACCATATGAATAAGTATATTTAGTCAAAATGAAATAGAACAACCGTACAGTCAGTTATAAGCTTTTCCGTCTGTTGGTAACGATTAATTTCAAATTTAGTTATAAAATATGCACCCCATCTCTTTTCGAAAAACAAACAAAATGAAACCATCATATTTTTATAATTTCAAAACAAATCGCAAACCAGATGTTACATATAGTAACCATTTATTGCAAATCTTTTTTTTAGCTTACTGTCTAGTCTTTTGACTATGCACTTAACACTTGTAATTCTGTGTAGCTCTTTTTTTACAATAAATTAAAGCTTGTCTGTTGAATACGAATATTAACTATGTATTTTAGATACCTGTATCAATTCAGAAATTCTTATTTCAGCAGAGTTTAACACGAGAAGAATTCTAACAAATGTGACAGATGACATCAATCGTCCATCACAAGTTCTGATATCTGGCCAGCGACATGATTTGGACGATAGTTCTCACACTATTGAACCGGAAATACCACAAGAAACTCATGTGGTAAAAATGACCAACAACGTACCGACTCATGCCATTCAAAACCCATGAAACTGACCAGCAAAAATATATCGATGTACATTTTTGTAGTGTCTGCTTTCTTATATCAGTGCTTTACATGTTCACATTTAATGGAAAATTTAAACGCTTTTCTTATATAATGCTTAGTTAGTTTGTATGTATGTCATTCTTGTTTTTTTTTTTAATTTTCAAATCAGTTAAAACTGAAATACAGGAGGGTAAATATAAGAATCATGTTATACAGAAAGTCACAAACCATAAATGTGTTCAAATAACTTCGTTGATCTCTTTTTAGATAGCATTTATAATGTTTAGAATAAATAGGTGTTATTATGATAGTGTGTATGTAAAATCAACAAATTCAAATTTGGTTACAAATCAAATATGTTTTTTTTCTCTTTTCACGATTATTTTATCTTGAAATTCATTTTCAGTTGATATAATTATGACCAGTATTTACGATGAACTTTAACAAACAAAACAAAAAACACTATAGTATTTACCAGCTTCATTTTATACTAAAAATATGTCTGCATACAAATGTATGTTTCTTGTTTTTGTATATTTTAGTTTTTGTTGGTTTTACAAATGGACAATATTTGTATTAATAGCTCAACAGAAGAAAATATATTTTACTGATGAATAAAAATAAATGTGTATACGTATCATCATGTGATGATGATTTGTTAAACTAGGTGATAAATACGTTTGATTTTATTTAACTGTGTTCAAAGGGAGACAAATCTGGAAAAGATCTGACTATCTTGTGTTGTCAATATTTTACACAGATGCTTGGACATCAAGGAATTTAAGTATTTTATGCTTTAGTGTTTTACACCTTTAAATAAAACAGGAGAAATTTTAATTTTACCAGGAAGTCTAAAACAGTTAAACAAAAACTTATGGTTACAAATGTAATCACTTTCTTATACACAAACATGTGTAATAAGCATAATTTTCAGTCAACTTTAAAACATAGAATTTTAAGTACATTACCTAAAAGACCTAATTGTTATCTAGATACAATCATTTTTACTTCTCTGATGTGTAAATTAAATGTTTTCAAACTTTTTGTCGACAGTATTTTATTTTGTGTAATATTGTATTTAAAATTTACTTTAAATTTAGTTTCGCTTTGGTAACAAATAATTACAGAGATAATTTTTCTAAATCCTGAAAAACATATACTTATTGGTTGATATTATTGCCACTTTCGTTAATATGAAAATGGCATCACATGTTTTATACAATCATTCATTACATTTCAATTTATTCGGTGCTGTGTTATTGTTGATGTTAATTTTAGTTTACTGGATCAAATTTTATTTCAATTTGTTAATATCATTTTGTAAGGAAGATGTATACAATAAATTTTATTTTCAACAGTATTGTGTATTATCTTAAAATTTGGGCATCTACCAAGTTACAATGTAGCAACTCGATTATGACTTTCAATTCAGTTATTAAAACTCAACAAAGTATTAATTATAGCATATTAAATAAAATGAATTATTAAGAATTGACATAAAAAACGGGATGACAAATAAAAAGTAGAGTACTTTTCTTATATTTCCTTTTCGGATATTTCCTTTTCTGTTTTAAGCAGGCAGGAGACTTTGATTAAATAGTTTTATTAGCTACCATCCCTCCCTTTTAATGAATCAGTTGAATAACAAAGGCTCATAGAGAAACATAAAATAAAAAGCAGTAAGGAAAAATAATTAAATCTATATCTAGTTAAGATTTGAATGCTTCTTTTTGTCCCCTGCGCAACGCGTTGCGGGGACATAGAAATACGGGCGTCCGTCCGTCCGTCCGTACGTCCAAAAATTGGTTTCCGTTCTCTAACTTTAGTTTGTCTCAACCAAATTTTATGAAACTTGTGCACAATGCTTATTACTACAAAACAAAGATCAAGATTGAATTTTGGTGTCGTGACTTTTACCGTTCTAGAGTTATGCCCTTTTCAAATAGAGGAATTGCGGATTTTTGTTTTGTTCTCTAACTTAAGTTTGCCTCAACCAAATGTTATGAATCTTATATACAATGCTTATTACCACAAAACTCAGATCAAGTACGAATTTTGGTGGCGTTGATAGTACCGTTCCTTTAAAAATGGAAAAATGTTGATTTTATGCCCCGCCGTATCAGAGGGGCATTAAGTTCTACACTTGTCCGTCTGTACATCCGTACGCAAGTCCGTACGTCCCAAATTGGTTTCCGTTCTCTAACTTTAGTTTGCCTCAACCAAATGTTATGAAACTGATATACAATGCTTATTTCCAAAAAACAGATCAAGTTTGAATTTTGGTGGCGTCACTTTTACCGTTCTAGAGTTATGCCCCTTTACAAATGGAAATTGCTGATTTTTCGTTTTCGTTCTCTAACTTTAGTTTGCCTCAACCAAATGGTTTGAAACCTATACACAATGCTCATTACCACAAAACACAGATCAAGTTTGAATTTTGGTGGCCTCACTTTTACCGTTCTAGAGTTATGCCCTTTACAAATGGAAAAATGCTGAATTTTTCGTTTCCGTTCTCTAACTTTAGTTTGCCTCAATCAAATGTTATGAAACTTATACACAATGCTCATTACCACAAAACACAGATCAATTTTGAACTTTGGTGGCATCACTTTGACCGTTCTAGAGTTATTCCCTTTATAAATTGAAAAATTACTGAATTTTTCGTTTCCGTTCTCGAACTTTAGTTTGCCTTAACCAAATGTTATGAAACTTATACACAATGCTCATTACCACAAAACACAGATCAAGTTTGAATTCTGGTGGCCTCACTTTTACCTTCTAGAGTTATGCCCTTTACAAATGGAAAAAATGATGAATTTTTCGTTTCCGTTCTCTAACTTAAGTTTGCCTCAATTAAATGTTATGAAACATATACACAATGCTTATTACCACAAAACTCAGATCAAGTACAAATTTGGGTAGCATCACTTTTACAGTTCTTGAGTTATGTCCCTTTATAACGTTATATGCAAGCGGGGCATCATCTGTGTCAAATTGACACATTTCCATTTAATTTTTATATTTCTGATTCCTGTGCATTAAAAGGTATCCAACCATTGTAGACAATGTAACGAGTGTTCTAAAATAATTAGGATATACAGCAAAACTTGGTATTAATGAAACTGTCAATGTTCCTCTATATTTGATTTAAAATATATTTATTAAGGTTTCAATATTCGGAACTTAATCTGGATTTAAATTCACGGGTGCTTTCATAGTTCATAGTCAGATCAACCTTATTATCTTTTAAATTAATCACATAAAGACTTCCATATTCTAGTGCTACTGTTAAGCAGATATTGCCTCCCTTTTTACCAGGTAGAGATACTCAGAACTAACATTTTACTTATGTATTTTATTACAGTTTTTCTCAATGTGCATTAGTCAAAAACTATTTATGTGCCCTTTGCAAGCAAGGAGCCTGTTAATCATTGGATGTCGTTGATTGCTGTCTGCCATAATCTTTCTCGTCTTGAACATACATGAAATATTTGCCACTGGAAGTTAAGCAAACAAAATCATTCAAACACATAGGCAATATTTCGCATGTGTTGGGTTGGACTTGGGAAAAGTATACACTATTATGACTCGGGTTGAACAATTTTCGTTTTACTAAATTGTTTAAAATGCAGCCATGTTCAAAGGGAGATAAATCAAACTTTATACGCTGTGTGTTTCATGTATATGACTGGGTTGTGCAATAATAAAATTCATGGATAAAAAAAAAATGAACAACGTAAAAATAGGTGAAATAAAAAATTAATAATATAAAATTGTCAAAACAGAACGAAAATACAACAAGCAAAGTATTTTATTATAGATATCAAAATTAAATCTATTTTAGGAAAAGGGATTATTAACGTGCCGCTTGATGCAATCTTTTTAGGGATGGTCATATCCTGGCTAACGACTGTGTGTAGATTAAAATTGAAGTGTGCTATTTTCTATTGCAGTAATAAAACAGATCACTTATAAATAGATCAATTGTGCATATGTATGTACATAAAGTTTTTAGTTAAAGAGATCCATCCCTAAATCTAAATTTAGTAAGGGGTCTTTCCTACATACCTTTACATGACCAAGTCGAATACGTAACGATAAGGCGTTAAGAAATCATTTGAAATGGCGACAGACAATATTTCTAGAGGAATTCTTAAATTATTTTCGACCTTCAGTTTCCAATGTGGAGATACTGCCTGCACATGGCCTAAAGAAATATGTAACAGAGATCGTGAACCCTTTACAATTTGTGAGGAGCGTCACCTATGACTTATCTCCAATCCAATTTTGGTAAGTCATTATTTTTTCTGTGTTAACCAACGTCCATAAAAATTTCGTAATGCGGCCCTCTCCTGGTCTCTTATCACCACAAAACTTCTCTTTTCAAAGGCTTAATACAATGGTAGCTTCTATCATTTATATTTTTGCAGACTTATTACTGAACAATTGTATCTATCATCGTCGTAATTTTGAGAGTCTGTAGACACAATTCTTTTGAAAATATTTGAGTTTTAGATGAACATATCCTGTTGACCTTTGAACGTGAGTCAAATTTAATTTTTACACAAATTTGTCTTCAATCCAAAGCTAGACCCTATAATATAACAGCTCTGTAATTTTCAAGTTTAAACGTTTCATACATATAATGAAGATTTTATATATTATAGTTGCGTTGTTTTTATTCTAATTAAAACAACCTTCACAGTTATAAAAGTTCATTCCTTTTTGTATTTCAGAAATAGGTTCGTATTTTCTAATTAACTCTGAAAAGTACCGTTTTGAACGGTTTGAAACGTACTGTAGAATGCAGATTAGAGAAATGGCGGAAATATTGTTATTAATACCACGGGACAGAAGGATGCGTTTGCAGGAGACTAATTTAAAAGTTAGTCATCAATCGTCAGTGATGATCCTTTGACAACTTATCTTTTCCACAAACGAGATAATTTTATCTTCCTATTGGGAACTTACCATTTTATAATACTTCATTACAGCAGCACCTGAGTATTTAGTTTATATTGTCTAGTTAAAACGATATTAAAAGCTTGACTTTTCTTTCTGAATTTCCTGCTACTTTGGCTCGGATAAAAGTTCAATATTGTTTCAAGGTGCAAAAAATGGAATTCATTGATTCATTATTCCAAGATCGCAGGTCCAAGAACCAATGGATTAATTGAAACGAAACTTGACAAGATTGTTACTGTGTATGTCCTTGACAAGTGTTGCAAATTAAGACATTCTGGAAGGCCCTCAGCAGAGGTCAAGCTTTACGTTGGAACGCTATAGAAATTAGCGGTTTTTTAAATTTTTGAACACGTGACGAAATGAAATGAAACAAACCATGTATAATTGTTCTTATGACGTACTTACCATATGAAAAGCTTAAATTTGCTTAATGGGCAAACACATTTCTAAATGAGCAATATGGGTATCTAGGAACCTCTAGTTTTATCTTCTACTTATTCGTCACCCTTGAGGCTTGATCGTAGTTTGAAGTTGTATAACATGTCTCTATTAGCAATATAAGATACATGCATTATCAAAAGACATATTTTTGTACGATTTTGTTGTGCATACAAGCTATTTCTCACCTAGTCAATTCAAATATGTCATAAAAATATACTTTCATATGCTACTTTTAGAGATGAATTTATTTAAAATTTTAAACATTTACTCAAAATTTCGGTTTTTGAACAATAAATATTTCTATCCTTTGGACAGACATACCTAACTTTTTTTCAAAAGAACCACAAGCAGATTTTTATAGACACATTTTGAATATCATTTTAAATAACTTTGCTATAAATGTTTCAACAATTGTTAAGAATTAATTTAGTTTTATCAAATTTTAATGATTTTAGAAAAATAAACGGAAATTTTTCCTGTATATATATCTACTTTAAAAAAATTCTTCTAGGACAAATACGGTAATTTAAAACCGAAGCGAAGATAAGATTGCTGTGTGTATGGCTGTTCTATTTTACCCTGTAAGATAAAAGCTACAAATTTCAAATAAATCTAAGTCTTGCATGAATTATTTCTTAAATAACCACTAGACAACATGTGTTCAATCATCATAATTTTAACCCAAACATTTGTTTTCGTTGGCTAATATTTACTGTCAAATCCACAGTTGACAGGTCATAACTAAGGAGAGAGCCGCCATGTTGACTTGCCGAAATCCACAAATGTGCGAATAATGCAATAGAATAGAAAATGAAACAAGACCTACCTCAAAACTCCATTGTAATGCAATATTATCCGAACTTAGGGCGTATACGTAACGGAAAACCTTCAGCTTAATAGTTTTCATTCGTATGGCGTCATATTTTGACATGACGGTAATGCGCAAAGATCATTCATGTAATTTCGCGGAATTTTATTTCATTTTGATTTTATACATTTTTTTACCTCTTGTGCATTGATTCTTTCTGTTATGCATTAGAATAGGAATAACGGTTCTGTAGTTTCTTTTCAATTTCAATTTGAACACAACGAAATCGACATATAACGTGAGGGTACCTAATTTGCACCTATTTTACGGTTTTTTCACCTACGTTTATTTATGATCCAGACAAAAGTTACCATTTTGTGTTTATTTTGGAGATGTATCCTTATTTACTTTATAGTTCCACCAATTTGATTTTGAATCCATATTGGATCATAGAAAATGGGTTTGAACCGATCTCCAAACGATCCATGATTCTGTAATGAGGAGTACCCAAATTGCATCCAAAAGGCATGCTTAATTTCACACCCTTAAAATTGAATAACAGATGTTTTGTTTCATTTCTTCCAATATTTAGAACAATTTTACATTAGTCCATGTTTACTATTTATTTTTAAGAAATAGATGCTCGTAACATATTTTATTTGCTCATTTTAAAAGATGACTTTTGTGGATGTCGCATGGCGACGTTTCCATAGATTTTACTTTTTCAGTGAATACTTCATCTGTCGATATATACCGTGAACGTTTTGTGAATATTTAAATAAATTTACCTATTTGAAAGACGTGCCTAATGTCAAATAATAAAAATACAAATTGTTTAGTCCCTAAGAATATGTGTAAGATTTTCGCTGCTATTTTTGCTAAATAGGTGCAATTTGGGTACTCGGTGCAATTTGGGTACTGTGACGTTGTATATAGTGTTTGCACATCGGTTGCGATACATGTGGATTTACGTGGAGGTATGTTGTAACAGCCATTAATATGTTCATATTTGAGTCTGCGCTAAGTATAGATATATCGAGAATTTCATCACGGTGTTGTTACAAAGCGAAAGAAGCACGTCATATTAGAATTTCCAATATATTTAGGAATAACAGTACTGTAGTTGAAGAGTTGCCACCGTCAATTGCCGATTTGACGGTCGCAAATGCAGTTTTACTGGCGACGCGAAGCGGAGACAGTAAAACGGAGATTTGCGACCGTCAAATCAAAATTGACGGTGGCAACTCTTCAACTACAGTACTGTTATTCCGATTCTAATGCAATACAAAAAGAAATAATACGATAAAACTTGAAAAAATGTCTAAATTTGACAAAAAAATAAAAATCCGCGAAACTTCATGAATGATTTTGGCGCAAAGACGTCATGGCTAAACGTGACGTCATACAAGTGAAAACATACAAACTGGAGGTTATTACGTTACGTGTACGATTCAAATTAGGATAAAATTACATTAAAACAGCGAATTCGAGGTAGGTGTTGTTTTATTTTCAATTATATAGTAGATATCGAACATTTGTTGATTCAAACAGTTCAAAATGGCGGGTCCCTCCTTAGTTACGCCTGGTCAACTGTGGATTTGACGGCAACTTTTAGCCAATGAAAAAATTGTTACATACAAATTGCATTAGAATACAGTTTTGACGTCGCGAAAATAACATTTTACGTTAGTGACGTCATAACCTCCCTGTAACTGTATCGTGTACTCTAAAGAGTCCCAAAAGCGCTGTTTCACATCCGTTGAGGTACGATTTCAACCTGCCAGCGTTGAAAAATCTTAACATAACTCTTTAAAGTTTGTAAATTTAAAGTCTGTTGAGGTAGTGATGAAGATTAACCCTAGTATAATAGAAAAATAGAATATTCAACTTTAAGGATGTACACCTAGGAGGAGCCAAAATTTCTAAAATTAAGCTTTTTTCTTAACCCGATTTTTGGTTAATACGACTGTGAGAAAGTAATTGATGAAGGAAAATAATATGGTGGTGCACTTCTTTTTTGCTACGGCCATTTGAAAGTACCCGTTTTTATGATTTTCCCATTATTCATCCATTTTACCTATTTTTGGGCTATTGTCATGAAAAGTTTCACAATTAAACTTTTTCGTACTTTCACTAAAGATAAATTGGACCAGTCTGAATAAATTTAACCTAAAAACTATAGGTAGGTGTTAATATAAGAAAGTTTTATAATATTTTGTTGCTTTTTGTGTCAAATAAACTAAACTGTAAATTTTGTAAATTTGGGATTTCTCTTTTTTTAGAACAAAATGCATGTTTTATCAACTTCTTCGTTATGAAAGATTGAAATAATACATATTTAAGAATTTTGAAAAGAAAAATTGATATAGGATGAACATATTTTGGTAAAATCATTTCTTTGTACACTTCACTCATTTTCTCAACCTTTTGGCTAATGACACGGACCGAATTGCTTAAAAAATTGAAAATTTTATTACTTAAAACTACTTATTGTAAGTACACAATTTTTTCAAATAGTTCAGTTTGATTATAATATTTTTAAATTCAGATATTTTCCACTGGAATCAAATGTTTTGGAAATAATTCCCGAACGAGATTTTAACGAGACTGAAACGTCAGAAGAATACATCCTTAAAGAATAATCAGTAACAATCAAAACTTTCTAAGGACTATCTTGGGAAAATATTTTTTCATAAATTGAACATTCAAACTTTTTATACAATAAAAATATTGAAGATATCAACGGACGGAACCAAAAACAATAAATGAAAGGACAGAGCATGTAAAAGAGAGAAAACGGAAGTCAAGATTTACACCTAAATCGCATAATCGGCAATTCTCGGGTGAATCTATTACTCTCATCCTTAAATGAAGAAACGGAATCGGACGCGTTTAGCTGTGCACAAGATCGCATTTCACAAACAAACAATTAAATTACCCTTGAAACTTGAGATAAACGTCTCCCGTGTAATCAATTCTTTCTTAAAATGAGAAATACCTTGGTTAAGAAAATTAATACTGAACATGAGAACAAGTCAAACTTTTACCTTTTTTTCCACTCGAGAATAAATATAATATTAACGGAATAATACAATTGACCTAATACTGAACCGTTAATATTCTTATACATTATACTTCAAAGCTGATGACTCTTTAAAACTACAGGTAAAATATATACACATATGGAATAGGAAACTCAAAAGCTATATATATATCATGGTTTAAAGGTGTTCCTTATGTAGCCATTCGTCGGATTCATATAAATAGAACCTACTTAACAATGATTTATTAGGTAACAACTTAATCTAAAAACGGCATTAAAACTTTGGAAATTATAATCAACAATGAGATCTAAAACACGAGGAGTTTTATAGTACCTGTGACTGAAGCTGTTAGGGGTTAACGTAACACTTCATTAACTGTAGTTTTCTCTTTTAAACTTAAATACTTTTATAAAAAAATTCGTTTTAGTTCATTTATGTTTTTAAAAGTACTTTCATTTTGTGATAAGCGAATGATCATGTTTGATGGTATTGTCGTGTCACGTGAGTGTACATGTCATTTTTATGTCGATATGACATCATAAACATTCGATCAACACATATATATATAAGAGAAAAGCGCTTTAGTGTTTATTTTATTAGGGGAATCAAATATAACCAACATCTTTTATTACTCGAAAAGAACCTTCTTTATATTAGACGTACTGTAACAAAGTATGTTTTGTGTCTGCAGGATGTATAAATGCACAGATACGTCCGGTATCCAACATAATGTTTACCCTCTTTTAACTTGTAGTCCACAAACTGTGCAGAACCTACTGATTTGATATATTATTCTCGTCCTTGATATTCGTGATTTATTTTTTTCACAAGACTTAAAGCAAACAACAATCAATCCATCTTTCGGTTATTGCTCATACTTTTTGACAGGTTTTGTCCCTTTTATTTAATGCAATAAGTTAAAACACATAAAGAAAGAACGTAAGCCAAATTACTACTAGTAATATCTAACAGATTCGTATAGTGTTACCGTTAATGGTATTGTTAATATTTAGTTAATTTGTTTGATTTATTTAATATGCTTTGTTAGTTTTAATCTATGGGATAAACAATGGCATTGTCACATCTTTGTCATTGAATGTTTTTCGTTTAAAGGGTCATTAGCTATGAGATATAAAAATAAAAATAAAATATGTTTTTTTTTTTTGTTCAATCATTTAGGAAAGTGAAATAATGAAATAATATTTCGCTTTTAGCAGCCAGTTTTGTTCAATTTTCTCAAAATAAGTTAAGAAACATCGCTGATGAATTATTCACTTACAAGTGAATAATTCGACCTCATTGAATACGTATTCATGTGTCATTCAATTTAACCCCTTAGCTAGAGATTGGTTACGCATGTATGAGTCGTGTTCAGCCATTAAAAGGAAAAGAATATCAACATTGAAAGTGAAAAAATCATTCGTATACAGGTAAAAACGATGATTAACCTATTTTTTAAAACATATAACATGAAAGTAAACAGACCTAGAAAAGTCCAATTGCACGAGGTCGCTATCTATTTATATTATGTTTATATTTATATCAGGTTATGTGACCGTTGGCAGTCCTCGGAGATCATCTAGATTAATAAGATGGTGTCTAGACTAATATACACACGAAATGCTGATGTATACTATCGAGTCCATGCATCGTTAATTGTTTATTTTATACTTATTGTAATTTGGTTATACGTTTTAGTATGTTATAAATCAAATATGAGAATTTGAGTCAAGTCGGTGAACATGAATTTGACAGCTAATGCCCATTTAAATGCAAATGAAATCAAATAGTTAATTTCATAATATTATGTAGTAGTTTACATGGTTTAGGTGAAAACAGACATTGCTGTTGGTTGCTGTTTGCCAGAACTGTTTATTATTGTAGTATTAATCATGCCATTATTTTTTTCTTGAATTGATTCCCATTTTGCATCCCTGGACTTTTTATAGGTTACTATACGGTATAGGTTTTGCTCATTCATGAAGGCCGTACAGTAACCTGTAAATGTTCTCAACTTTTTCCTTTGGCCTTTACGGATAGTTATCTCATTGGCAATCATTTTGTTGTATTATAAAACCATACATGATACATGAATGTATATCCATATCGATTTAAACCTTCAAACCCATCGCCAAATACAGTCAAAATAGTTGATCAGGATCAAAAGTCTTTAGTTATTGCTAATCGCACAAAACACAATCAAAAATTGTTCGGAATTGTTAGTATTTTGTTAATTTTACATCTGCGCAGTAGTCAGTAATTCGACACCGACATGATTTAAAGGGTCATTACTTCTTAAATTCATGTTTACCGATTTGACTCAGATTCTCATATATATTTAATTTATAACATACTAAAACGTATATCCAAATTATAGTAAGTCTGAAATAACAATTTAACAATGCACGGACTCGATAATATATATCAGCATTTGTGTGTATTTTAGTCTAATTAACCATCGCGATGACTTCGGAAGACTGCCGATGGTTATCTAACCCGATATAAACATAAATTAAAATAAATAGAGACCATGGGACTTTTGAAGGTCTGTTTAATTTCATGTTGTAGGTTAAAAATAAGTTAAATCAACGTTTTACCTGCATAAGAATGATTTTTTGTGGATCGAATCAGTCAACGAAATGGGTCACCATTATTTCACTTTCAATGTTGACATTCTTTTCTTTTACTAGCCTACATGTAGTACATGCGTAACCTTTCTCAAGCTACGAATTCTTTATCTAAATCGTAGCTAATGACACTTTAAAACATATTTTTCTAAAATTCCTCGTTGATTAATTTAGAACTATTAAGGTTCCATCTTCCTCAGACAACGTTGACCTTAGCCGAATTTTGCTTAGGACGTACGAAATTTATATATAAAGTGATGTTTTCATTTACTATCACTTGGTCAGCACCATTGCATATAGTCCCAGACGCTATCATCAGCTTATAAGTCAATTTATTATATACTTAGTAGTAAATACAGATAAATTGTATGTGTAATACAATCGTTGGCAAGCGTGCTGTATCAGCCACCCGTGATGATATCGATATCAGCACGGTTGCAAAGGCTTTATCACACCTTTAATCTGTATGACGTCACGTCATCGATTGCAGTCACTGTTGCAAACCCTAATCTGTATGACGTCATGTCAAACCTATAATCTGTATGACGTCATTTCAAACCTCCTTATCTGTATGACGTCATGTCACATAAAAGCATCTACGTGAGGTATATGTATATAATAAAGTTTATCGCACTGCAGGTAAATTATCACGTTTTGATTGGTTTAAAAGCCGTCACGTGGTGACCCCTATGGATCCGTAGGGGTTAGTAAATTTCATAGGGGTTCATGACGTCACGTCTACTGTTAATGGTGACGTCATCTATTAATGTTGTTGTGTTCCATTGTTTATTTTTCAACAAAACGCAGCAGAAAAGTCCAGCGTGCGATAAATTCGTTATACGGTTAACTACTGACCCCTACAGCGAACCATATATAACTTATAGTGATATGGCTTTTCAATACACCTAATCGCTATTTATTCCATTCCGGATAAGTTCTAAAATTACACAACTTTTTCATCCAGTTGAAGCTATCTGGGACCCTGTTTAAACAATGCACCATGCATGGTACTTTTTAATGAGACCTGTTCAAAACATCGTAAATACTTCAAACACAATATTTTTTTTACTATAATTTGAGTTTGGAAAAAGTGGATCATAATCTATCAAAGTTTCCTATTGATCGCTTTCTAAATTTTTCCCTCCCTCAGCTCGTTACTGATGACCTTTGTTTGCGGCCTGTTGACCCAAACAGGAAGTTGTCTAAATGACTGTTTTTTCCGGATTGGACTAAATAGCGATAAGGTGTATATCACACCGTATCAACCCTCAACCAATATTATCCCTCGAGCAGAGCTCTTGGAATTATATTAGTGTCTCGGGTTGATACGGATGTGATATTGAAAAAGCCATATGATATTCTATGTATTGGCACTAACATGATTATTAAAATTCTTCGTTGATAATTTTAGAAATTACTTAGAAAGTTAAGTCACACCAACAGGCAAAGTTGGCTTTATATGAATTTGGCTATTGTAAAACGGTTATTTTTGGTTATATAGCGATAAACTTTTCTTTATATCCCTGGCTTTCAAATGTTTAGGTTTTAGCGTTCCTGGTTAAGGTTAATCCGGAAAAGCGCACTGGTCACACGAAATTGATACATCAGTGTTATTTCATTGACAATTCAAATGTTTCTTGTTTTATTTTTCTTTAGCTTTAACTATAATATAAGCATTTTTTCATTTTTCGAACAGATGAACATTTCAAAAGCCTATGCAGGAATTTTACAGAGGAGATTCAACCAACAAATAGTAATTCCTATGGTAAGTAGCTCCATGGTTTTATACTTTGACATCATTAAGTTCATTCTCATATACCCCTTGAAATTGAAAATTCGTTTGGGAAACGATTTATTAATGTAAAAA
Source organism: Mytilus coruscus (assembly GCA_017311375.1). Taxonomy (NCBI): domain Eukaryota; kingdom Metazoa; phylum Mollusca; class Bivalvia; order Mytilida; family Mytilidae; genus Mytilus; species Mytilus coruscus. Next base: position 60,292,725 of record CM029602.1, on the reverse strand, counting down.
AATTACATGTTATCAAAAGTAATTTTTCAGGAAAGAACAACTTTTACATGTACTTACATACCAGAGACACCGTTGGCCAACATCCATTTTATTCATTTACGTTCTTGTTTTCTTTAATTTTCACTCGATTTCTTTAAGGTTACTATTTATTTTTATTTTCAGCATACTTATTTTATGGAAGTCTCGCACTAAATATTGGCCTGTTATTACTTGCCATGTGTTTAATTATTTGTCTTGTACGAATGAAACCACAAAAGCACCAAACTTCGAAGGAGACAGAGAGGTAAGAAATAATAAATGTGCAAACCCGTGATGTTTTAACATTCTAATTAAAATCTACGATATAAAAGTTACATTTTCAAAATTTATTTATAATTATAGTGAAGTAAGAAATATTCGAGCTAAACAAATATCAATTTACTACAGAAGTAATCATAGGAACTATAAAATGTTGAACTATTGCCAAGCTATTTTATGCCGTTCAATAAAAACCTGGGGTCGTGTCAATGAAAGTATCCTAGGATATGTCCTAAGATATGTCTTAGGACATTATTTAGATGGTCTTAGGACGTGTCTGAGACATGTCATAGGATGTATAACAAAACTATCTTAGGACAGTCCTAACTACAATTGTCCAAGGACCATCCTAACACATTTATTTAATTGAAAAAATATGTAGAGAATTCAATGACATATATTTTATTGTATTTCAGTATATATGTAAAGGAGGAAGGATGCATTTTTATGGAAAAAATTAACACAAAATAAAAGTTTTAACGTTATACTAATAGATACGTTATAATATATGATTAAAAAATATAAATGAACAAAACTAAATAGCCACAAAACTTTGTTAAATGCGATATTCGTGCTGCAATTTTATTATATAAACTAGTTTTGTCCTTAGGTCCACTCGTTTTTCATTACATGTATTTAACCAGGATTAGTTAAAAGAAGTCCATTTATTTTCTGAAACCGAAATTCAAATGTTTTCCACATTTGAATTATAATTGCACCATTTGGTTAGGTGCAAAAATCTTGCTAATGATGATTTTTAAGCTTCAAAAGGGCAGCACGAATTATTTTAAATAAACGTAATAATATGACACCGTCAAACACACCTTTTGAGAGTTACTATTGATGTCCATTTCATATGATTTTGTATATAGAAAAGCAATTTTGTTTAGAAAAGCAATTCACCAAATGACTACGCAATATCTAAATGTATTTAGATATGTGCATCAGGTTAGTTCTAGAACACCCAGACAAAGTTCTTGTAATATGCATATTATTCCAAAACTCAAACTGAATATTATAAACGATATTTGTTGATATCTGGAAGTATTTTATGGATAACATTTGTCTACAAATTTAAAATATTCGTTGTTTTATTTCGACTTAGGACATCGTAACTGTTAGGACTATCCTAAGACACCTTTGTATATATCCTAACTTTAGGACCAAATTTAGGACATATCTTATTTTAGGAGACTTTGTTCACCTGATTTAGGACTAAGACGTGTCCTAAGACCATTCTAAGACAGCTTCGTTGATACGGCCCCTGTATTTTTCTAAAGGAAAGTAGATTGTTATTTGAATTATCTGATATGATATTATATATATCTACCTGGATCGATGTTTCTTCTTCGATGCTCGTAATTCGTGCTGAGGGTCTACTCGATTATTTTAGTGTGTATGACCTATATGTATATTGTTTTGTTTCTTTACCTGTCTTTCATCGGATAAATGTGTTTATAAATATGAAGATGTGGTATGAGTGCTAATGAGACAACTCTCCATCCAAGAGAGTTACATGTTAGATATAGTATAAAATATTTCAGTAGATTTCTTTCCGAAATAAAATGATGGGCCCCAAACGCACTTTTCCCGAATATTTTGAGGATGACACGCTTTGTGATGTAGAATATAGGAGGGGAGTAGGGATGTGGGTATATTAAAGGGATAAAAAGTGGGAACATTGGATATAGATGTAAAAGTGGGAACTGGGAAAAGGAAAAAGTGTAATATGGAAATGAGTTAAAATTACATCTTAGCCGATTTATACTCTCCACTGAAAGTGTATATACTCTCACGCAAGCGCATGCAATTTGATATACTGCTACAATATTCCTCAATGTTAGTGCTATAACCCAAAACCCTCTCTTGTCTTGTATACACATGTGATAAGTACCTTCTTGGTTATACTGTAGAAGATTTTAATTTCTTAGATATTCTCTTTATGAAAATACGTTGAAAAATAATGCAAAGAAGAGGACTCAATATAAGCCAGTAAGAAAAAAAGAAAAGAAACTAAGCAGAGAGTACTTTGGTATATTTGCATTTAAAGTCTCAAAAGATACAATGTTAATGTTGTATAACAAATATGAAAATTTCGTAATACTTCATAGTCTTTTTTTTTTTTTTTCGTTTCAGTGAAAATCAAGTGAAAAGCCTGGAAACAGTAGTACTATGTGTAAGTACTGTATTTAATCTAATTTTGTGGAATTCAATAACTGAAAATGTTAATCTTTGGTGCATGTTTAACAAAACTCGTATTGAATTAAAATTTAAGCTTCACAAACGTATGCCGTTCGTGTAACTGTTCTATGATGAAGGTTCTTAGACAAACACGTGATGTGCGCATGAAAATTTCCCCACAAATATCTCTGAATGATAAAACTGTTATTCCAAATTGTTAAAATAACTATTTCATAAAAGAAAATTCTAATTGCTATTCATTATAGGCTGTTAAATTGGCAAGATTATTTGTGTGAGATATTACTTGTTTGTGTTGTTTATAGGTCACTATATGTACATGTAGATGATAATATGATGAAAATGATAGATAAGTAGAAAGATAGACCGATATATATTCAATTTTGTTTCGTGTTATTTTAGATCTTAACAATGATGAAAAAACTTGGAATAATGTGCATCCAGTGGAAGAAAGTGGAAAATTGCTTCTGAGCAACAATCATAACAGTTATGACGTAGAAAGTCAACAGTGTACATGCTGTCTCTCAGTTACCTCTACTAGCACTGAACCAAAGAGTGTATAAACATTGCCCAAAGGGACTTTTTAACGTCCCGCTAATTTACCGGTGTAATTGTCATTTTAAGACATTCGAGAACATATAAGCATATGAGATATCATACATACAATAGTTGAATTTCCATGTGTTCATGTGAGGTCCTGTGTTTTGTTTTTATTTTGGAAGCCAACGACGAGAAAAGTTTTCGCAATCTATTACTTGGAAAAAATATTGTGATGACATTGAAAACATATACGCTATAACACAATTGCTTTGAACTGTATGAGTAATACATGTTATGCATAATTTTCTGTTCCTGTTGCAGGGTTATTAATAAAGAGATAACATTAAGTTTAAAAAATGAATTTGACCTATATACAATATGACCCCATTTAAAAGGTCAGTTCAGTGATTGATTAAAAATTATGGTTTATCAAGTAATTTTTTCAGTTTCTTTAGTAATATGACGAAAATTTAGTGTATTGACCTTATTTCATTATGGTTCATTAGTCAAAGATTACTAATTGTGATTATGTCTATTCCTCAGATACTTCAAAAAAAAGTAAATAGGTCAACAATAGTTTCTTTAAATAATACTTGAAAGTTGTATATGCCAGTCTGACAGGGTTTATTTGACCTTCACCTCTTTCATATTTTGTTTGTCAACATTATGTTTTCGCAATAAGGTCTGTATTTGTGACTTTATATGCATTGTTCAGCTACTAGTATTATGATTGTGTGGAGGCGTTAACTTTTATGAAACATGTGCTATGTATATCAAATCAATCTTACTTTTAAAAATACAGCCTTGCTTTAAATGATCAAGGTTTGTTTTTTGGTAGGCTATTGTGTTGTTAATTTTACGTCACGTGTGTGTCCCCTTGGAACGATTTCATTCTAGACAAGTCAACTGATTTCAGAATAAAGAGTGACATACATGATACACTGACACCGGTGAAGGCCATTTGTGTGCCGAAATATTTGTCAATACGATTTCATTTCTAATCTTGTTCGTATATTTTTATACTAGTATTTTATGAAACAACATGCTGATCTCCTCATCTGTTAATGACAAAGCCCTTTTAGGTGTGTTGCCCTTGCCTTTTTGCTTTAATGGGTTTTGCTTGATCTTCAGTGTTTGCCTAGTTAGATTGAAATTCTCCATATATTCTCGTCTTCCATGATTGAGTGACCATATTTGTGACGCCTGAGTTTTTTTTCAACACCACTCATAAAGTCGCGGATAGTTGATAGTTCATATACTTGGTCATCTTGTTTGCGTAATATTAGCTCAAAATTGGAAACAAGAGGATATAAAAGAGCTAGATACCAAAGGGACATTCATCTCATAAGTCGAAAATAAACTGACAACGTCATGGCAAAAAAAAAAAGACCAAAAGACAAACAACACTACACAAAACACATCATAGAAAACTAAAGACTGAGCATTACGAACCCAACCAAAAACCGGGGTGATCTCAGGTTCTCCGGAAGGGTAACAACTGGTATTGTTTGCATTTCTCAAGTTTCATTTTTCATTCTGAAAAGCCAGGGCCCGGTTTTAAACAGACTTTATAATGTTATCAACTGGATATATTCTGTAAAAGCTTATCCACGGACAAAATTTGTTCAGTGTCTGTCTGGGAGTTAGGATAAGTCCTTATCAAGGGGCTATATATGGTTGCCAGTTTGCTGTATGATGTGCAGCAAATCTATAAACCACGGATTTATAGAGACACATGATTTCACAGTGAACCATAAACTGAGTATGAATTTCAGGAAAGTTACATGCGGGCTTTCTCAAGAGCATTGAATTTTAACAAACTTGCCATGATAAGTTAATAAGACCGAATTATAGAAGCCACGCAATTCCAGTCTCAAATTGCTCTGAGATTTTACGCTTCTGGTAGTTTTATGCAAGTAATAATTATTGGTGACAATTTCGGGTACAACACGTATACTGTTTCAAGAGTAATTCAATCAGTAACAGGTGCAAATAAACTCATCATAGAAACCAGGATTAATAGTTTGTACGCCGTACGCTCTAACGGGACCAATTTTCTTCGTTGGCTTTACGAGACTGACAGACTAGACATACTCAATGGATTTTATGACAAAGCCCCGTTTCCGGTATACGTTGCCATGAGTCGCTATTGTAAATATCGGTATTTTTGTGATTTGATTTCAGTACGAAATAAAATGAAAACAATCAAATGATATCTAACAAGTGAATATCTTACCATGGAATATGGTAGCCTGGTTTTCGGTATGAAATCAGGATGTTCAATTAGAACACTGACACACTTTACAAAGACATATGGAGGTCGCCATTTTTTTATCAGCTGGCACGTTATCGAATGATTTTACCTCAAACTGAAATCTCCGAGCATGCGCGTGCAATAATTGAAAGAAATGGATGCTGAAGCAGACGTAAACAGGTTTCGGTTAACATGTTTAAGATTTTGGTTGAATATTTAAACAGCGACATATTCAAAGGACTATTTTATATATTCCTTTAGCTATGGCTTATAATGGCATATGTGTTTTGATAGAAAAAATTCTACCGCTTAATGTCCGAATGGGTTCAGCATTATTTCTCGCTTACAAGCACCATTGCCCCTAATTGAGACGGTACCTCACAATTTTATTGGTTTTTTCAATTACCTCCTCTGCGTTACTTCCGGTTATCAATATTTTTTCTTGTGCTGGAGACCTTCACCAAATAAACAAAGTCAGTGGCGGATCCAGAAATTTTCATAAGTGGGGCCCACTGACTGTCTAAGAGGGGCCCGCTCCAGTCATGCTTCAGTGATTCCTATATAATCAACCAAATTTTTTCCCAAAAGGAGGGCCTGGGCCCTTGAAAACCCTCTAAATCCGCCTCTGAAAGTAGTCATTGTAAGTGATGTTTATAACTACCCATAATGATAATAACAAACATTTATAGTCCAAGATTATAAAACGTTGTTTTGCTATTTGCATCTGTATATTTTTTGACAAAAAAGGGTACGACTACCGCCGGTCAGTGTAGCAGCATATAAGGACGAAACTGTAAATAACTGATGTATTTCATTTGTTGGTTTTATTTTATACACATCTCAAGGCAGACTTTTTCATATTTATGTCTGTTTGTCTGTGCGTCCACTGGTCCGAACATCCACCTGTCTACCGGTCTGAACGTATCATTGCGTGTTGAAATTTTAGAATCACTTGATCAAATCGCTTCAAACTTGATAGATTTTTTGATATCATGGTCTTGTGGTTTGTATGCTGTTATGATATTGTAACTATCATATTTATTTAATTGGCCTATTTTGTTTTGTGTGGCCTATTATATACATTGTGTACAAAATTATACACATTGTGTTACAACTATGCAGTATAGAATTCACTGGAACAATCATTGATACTCATGGAATGATTAGTACTTTCTATTTCACTTACATAACGTTTCTAGAATAATCATAACAAAAGATGCGTAATTTAAATTTCTAGCGTTGTCTAGAAGTTTCCGTTTGAGTATATATATAAGTATGCAGACATAGATAGACTTAGACATCGATAGACATCAACATTCTCAGCAGTTGGATTGACACTTTTATTTACAAACTACATCATACTAGATTGTGATCTATTGGATATAATATTCTGTGGATTCCGAGAAGATTTCCGGATAAAGGAAAGATAAAAGATTGAACATATATTTTGACAGTTAAGTTGACATTTCTTTTATGTAATACTTCTTGTAAACTTGTGTATAATAAATCTTGTTAAATTTTATTACTGATTTGTGTCTTTTGTTGGCTACAATTAAAAGGCGATTTTCTGGCGTAACAATGCACTCTGGTGAATTTTGAGTTCTCATTCAAGAGTTATGGAAATGTATTATAATCGTCAAATTGAAGGTGATTTTCGTATTTCTTGCTCTATCTTGGGTACCCTTTGGCCACTTAACTCAAGGTTACACGATACCGAATGACGTTACGCCACGAGGTATTGTTCCTGCTGTTGTCGACATCCATGAAATTGACGGCAAACGTAAAACCTGATGTTTTATAATAACTTAGAACGAATTAAACAAACCTACGATGATTGCAGAAAAAAACTGGTAAATGTTTAGACTTTGGGGTTAAATCAACAGATTGTAGGAAGTGCCTTTTACAGATAAACAATCAGACCCTGACTGTCGGGACAACTATGCAGGAAGTGCGCGATCTATGGAATCGGCGATAGTAGTAGATCTAGTTTCTAATTCGATGGAAATGGGTTACAAAGTGAAATCAATAACCATGGACGAAGATTCAACAACTTTATCACAATTTCACTAGTCAGTTGATCCAAATATAGTGAAACAGTCTGACACAAATCACATCAAGAAAAACATTTCAGACTCGCTTTATAAAATAAAGAAAAGTCACAAGGTATTAAACACAAGTGTAATCAGTTACTTTGTCAGGTGTGCATCGTATACCATTTCTCAAAACTAAGGTAACTCGAACGAGTTGAAACAAAGCTTGCATGCAATTGTCCTTCATGCATACGATGAGCACGATCGTTGTAAATCAGAGTGGTACGGGTTTCTGAAAATCCAGAGACATACAAACGTAACGGTTTACCTGGTGGGTTCGACATGTCAGAAGAAAAGCTGCGAGATGACTGACTGAAACTATGCCAACGATTTTCAAACAAGTCGGTTAGGCTGATACACATTGGTACCTCTCAAGCAAGTGAGTCACTGATTCATATAATTGCAACAAAAACACATAAAGCCAAGCATTTTGGCGGATCAGAGTCCCTGAATAACACAGTAGCTGCCGGTGTTGCACAACTGAATGGTGGACGAAAATACGCAGTTGACGTAAGTACTCTAATATATGTTTCATAATGTTTTACGATTTTTTTATGTGTCCGTTAAATGGGACGTGAAGAGGAGACTCAAAATACAGAAAAATAGCAATGTTATATCAATATTATGAATTAGGTTATGCTGTAAACGTGTTTTAATGAGTAACCTCTCATCAGCAATCAAAGGCAATGTCACAATATAAGCATGTAAGATTCCGTTCGAGTGGTCCGTAGCTATATATGTGACTTCAAAAACCTATACAAAAACTTTATTCCATGGTTTGATAACTTGATAACTTGAAGCAACTTACAATCAATCAATCAATCAATCAATCAATCAATCTTTTTTCTGCAAGTTAGAATAAATATATTGTTTTCAGATTTAATAGATTAAACATTGGATACTAACCGAAGTAAATACACGATACTATAGAAGTGCAGAGTAGCGTTTAATTTTGATGTATTATCTAATTTTGTTATCATCAAATTTTTATTCAAATTAGCTTATAAATATTACTTTTTATTTTATACAGATAACCGAAAATCATGGACTTTCACCTGGAAAAGTAGCTGTTGCAAAAGTATAAAACTAGGCGAGAAAGCGAAAAGAAATGGAGAAAAGACGAAATTACCGGCTGTTAAAAGGAAGAGAAAAGTAAAAGTCTAATAGTTTTCTTAATACTGTAAAGATTTCGCCCTTAAACCGAGTGGAAAATAATTAAATAGAATAAGAGGCTTGCTCGAACATAATTTGCATGGAGTTGGTATAAGGTTGAAATAATAAGTCAAGTGTTACTTTCAGATGTACTTTATGTAGCATCTATATAATCAAATATTTAAAATTCATTTACAAACTATACATTTATATTTATAAACAACATGTCGTAATCGTCTAATTTATAGGTCAGGAAGGTTGACTTAAAATTACAACAAGGTTGATTGTTTCCCTAGGTTGATTCGGTAGAAGGTTGAACTTTTCAACCTTCCGTTACCGATAGTATAAAATACTTATAAGGATTGATTTAATAAAATATTCATTTATCTTATTTCTTTCTGTTAAAATGAAAGTAGATTTCAGAAAACCTCTCTCATGTTATCGTAATGATAGAAGGTTGACTAAGTGGAACGAAGGTTGACGGGAAATTTCCGTAGGTTGAAGGTTGACTTATGCATGTTATATAAAACAAACAATAGCCATGCGTAACCTAACGTAAGAAGGTTTAATTTTTCCTAAAATATTTAAAGCCTGCGTACCATACTTAATGTAGATTTCGGTTCAAACATATTGTTATAATAAGGTTTTCGTTCTCAAGACTATGTGACTGCTCTTGCAGACGTGAGATTAGATCTGAAATTCGTTTGTCAACATTCTCATGATTCTATTTATAATTTTTGGGTCAGTAGATCAACCAATCAAAACGTTTGTAATGTAAACAAGCAATCCTTTGTAATAAACCGCCAATACACAACTAATATGGCTGCTCGAGTAAATATACTATGGCACTGTTGGGATTTAGATGATTACGGCTAAAACATAAGTTATTACATTAAGAAAATAAGTTAGTTAAAAAGGTAAACACATTCCCACATCATTTATCATAAACGTACCTGCCAACCAACCGTAAATATTCTGTACGAGGTGAAATTCCATCGTAAAAACAGCGATGTGAAAGCGTAAATAAAACAGCTGATTCATAAAATTACTACAATAAATTACGGACAACTGTGGTTCTAAACACGAGATTCATTAATTAAATCATACGATTACTAAATCGTAACACAGCCCCGACCACTAGGCGTTTGTCCTCAAATGCACAGAAATCTATCTATACATGTATTAAATTAATCAATTAATTGGTTGGTTGGCTGAAAAATTGAAAACAAAATTCAATTAGACAAACTGTCTTACTTTACAATACCAAATTCATCCTATCCACTCTAACTGAAAACTCATCTTTCACATACCAGTAAATAGGTTATGAAAATTCAACAAAGAATGTCAAATAGCACTTTCAATGGATATAAAATCCATAAATATAAAACAAACAATATAAACAAGACCTTCTACTATATGTGAATAAAAAAGCCAATACTGGACAGTAAAACCCGAGAAAAGAAAAGGACAACATATACTTCATCAGCCATAAAGACATCATAGTATTAGGGCTTTTCTAAGGTAATACTGTGCTGCATTAAGAATACTTATATTATTGAAGATGTCATATTTTGGTATTAATATTGATTCACTCATAGGGTCTTTGCATCGGAAATAAACACATTTGTTCTAAAACCAGTTGTTGGCATGATACGGGTTATGTTCTTCTCATATATTTTATGAAGGTATGATACTAAACCCTAACGGGAGGGATTGTGCTTGATTTTCATTTCTCATACATCTTACACCACACAAATATTCATACAGATAAGTTATATAATGTTTGAGAGTGTATTTAAATAATCTGACAAGATCAACTTTACTGTTTATATTTTTAAGTAAATTCCTTCTTCTGAAGATACAATATCTCGCTATAGATGACATGAAATTGACAAAACTAACATTTACACCTTTGAAAGATCCAATTAAAGCAAACATGAATACTTCTTCATACACTATTGTATTAATTTTATCAGAGTCAACATTATCAAATAAAACTAACAACTCTTGTTGCACGCAACAAAAGTATGAAATTCTACTAGTTCAGAAAATAATAAAAATAAATGAGTGATATTTTCTACTTCCTTTTCACATACATCACATACATTGTAACTAATAAGGTTCATAGTCATAAGTTTACAATTAGTAAAAATACAATGATGTGCTATTTTGAAATCTAGATCTATTAATATAGATGGTTTCCAGTAAAAATTGACATTGTTCCACACTTTACAAAGATCATGATCTTCAATCTCAAAAACTTCCGTCCACTTTTAATAGCAAACAGGATGCTGACAAAGTTTACTAGTAAGTAATAAATGCAATTCTTTTGTAGAACACATAGATAACTCGGACAATTTGTCTTTGAAAATAACAGTAATATTTACAGAGCGAGATACATTTCTCCTATGAATATTTTTATGAATAGTTTCAGTCAATTCTTTAGGCAATATTACTTTTAAAATATTATATCTTTTTACAATATTGTTAATATCACAATGATTAGTTACATTTTGTATCATCTCAACTATAGCCATTTCTGGTAAAAACCTCTATAACTTCATAACATATATCTTTTACCTGAAAATTCCAGCATTTATAAAATCATGCCATATAACAGTTTTTCCACCATACAACACATTTGGATACAAAATACAGGTTGATCGTATATATTTTCAGTGCAAAGATCAAATTCAATATCATCTCGTATGAGATCAAAACCTTTAAACATTTCTTTGTAAACATTAGGAATACATTTCAAGTTTTCTGTTAAAGACTTGAATAATATTTCTTCTGATAATATAAATAAGAAGATGTGGTATGAGTGCCAATGAGACAACTCTCCATCCATTTCACAATGTATAAAAGGTTAACAATTATAGGTTAAGGTACGGCCTTCAACACGGAGCCTTGGCTCACATCGAACATCAAGCTATAAAGGGCCTAAAACTGACTTGTGTAAAACAATTCAAACAGGAAAACCAACGGACTAATCTATATAAAAACGAGAAACACCCATGAACCACACCAACAAACGACAACCACTGAACAACAGGCTCCTGACTTAGGACAAGTGCTTAAAAATGCAGCGGTTTTACAGGCGCAAACCTTCACCCTGACCTGAGACAGTAGTGAAACATTACAACATAAAAGACACACTATAGAATATCAATTGAAATGGCTTAACGCGATCAAAAGATATTTAAACAAAAACAAGTAAACATACACTGAACGAATAAGTTTGATCTATGACACAATATCAATAAAACATTAAAACGTAGGTGCCTATATAGCATAGACGTTACAGGTAGTAATTAAAAAGATGTAGGAAGAGTGTCAATAAGACAACTCTTACCTGGGACAAAATGGCGTTAAATAAAACAACGTACACAGGTAAATTTAAATATAATAATTTTGTTGTTAGGAGTACGGAAGTAAACATTTTTTACAAAATTAATAAATTTGTTGTTCAGAGTACGAGTACAGAAGTGAAAATTTATCGTCATACTAAATACTTATCAAAGGTGGTACGTATTAAAATAGTGAGAAGAGATATAACACAAAATAGTAAGCATTGAATTACAGAAATGCATTACATATTGTGTCAACAGGTCAAATTACGATTTGAAAGTACGATTTGAGAGTACTGCAGTTACTGAAAGCTAGTTAAAAGCTAAAACAATTAACAATAAAAAATCATGCATCAGAGACTAAAATCGATTAAAACACATCCCAGGGATTTAGTGTTTTAACGCCATGGACAGTCAAAGAATACATGACTCTTGCAATGCCAAAATAAAAGTATCGACAGGCAGTAGGATCGTTATGATTTAACCTTATAATAAATATGTATCATGTTATATATAGATAAAGCAATCTCTTAATAGAAAATAAACGTGGATGTGCATTTATACATCCCAAAAACCATTCGAAAAGAATACAAATTTAGTTATGTTTTAATTTGTTGATGACAAAATCGATGTTAGTGCCAATGTCAACAATATTCAAAGATCTTATTACAACATTAATAAGATAACCTTTACTAATAAGTTTGTTTAAAGGGTCGATGAGTTTACACGGATCACATAGTGATTATTTTCTGCGCTTTTAGTACAATATTACCGTAAAATTTAGGATGTGAAATACCGTTTTAATAAGTTTTCTACAGGTACAGCCAAATTTACTAATCAAATCATTGTATCTATGAAAGAATTTAATAAATGTTTTAAGTAATTTATGGTAACGAAATTCCTGACTTAATAATTTACCAGTGATGCATTGATTACGTTCGTTAAAATCTATGACATCACTCCACACACGGGCATAACGAACCATTTGGGATATATAAACACCGTATGATGGAGCCAAAGGAACATCTCCGTCTAAAAAGGAAAATTAACAATAGGGAATGAAAAATTGTCTCTTTTGTCGTAAATTTTAGTATGGAGTTTCCTTTAGAAATTGAAATGTCTAAATCTAGAAAAGGACTACTACTGCTGTTTATGTTAGATTTATTTAAAGTAAGTTCCTCTGGGTAAATTTCGGTAGTATATTTAGAGAACTCTGGATTATCTAACGAAAAATATCACCAAGATAACGGTAGGTATTGTTGAATGTGTCAACCAAATGTAACAATGACGTGTCTCTACTGAGTTTGGCCATAAACTGTTATTCATAGCAATACAGGAATAAATCTACTATTAAAGGGCGCAATTAGTGCCCATAGGCATACCTACTACCTGTCGATAGACTTTATCGCCGAAACGTACATATATGGTGTCCAGGAGAAAATTTAAAGCTTCAATCATATCTTCACATTTCCGGTAAGTGTATCTAGCATACTTTCCTTTTCGTTACAGAAAAGGCTTTGAACGAGTTACAGCAAATAAATTTGCAATGAGATTTTCAAAAGACCATTTATTTAAATATGAACACTTTTTCTTGGTAAGATTGTGTGGAAGTGTAGTGTAGAGAGTAGAAAAATCATAACTGTCAACAGAATTAAAAGGACCATCAAAAGCATTTTATCTAAAACCCTAAAGAATTTTAAACACTCCAAAATAATGAATACCATTATTTTCATGAACTTATTACAAAAGTTAATAATAATTTCTATGATAGTTGTAAGGAAGGTGGTTAGAAGCACTGACAAATTAGTAATAGAACACTTACTAGATGCGGAGATGAAACGAAATTTAAATGGTTGTTTGTTATATAGGTAACCAGTAAGTTCATATTAAAAAAATTGAAATAAAATATCTAAATGTAGACTTCCGCTGCATTGTTTTGTTTGTCTACTAAGTCAACCACTAAACTCTTACTTATGATGTCCCTGTTTTGTGCGACAGCATGCCAAGCATCTTTTTAATACCTTTAACACCGTCTTTACAAACTTTAACTCTTAAGTTTACTAAAAGATGGTGAGCATCGACACACATCGGTTCAAACTTCTCACTTTTACTGTTGTAATTTGGATAAGAAAATATTTCAGTTGACCCCACATCTTCAATGTTTAATTTCTGGCTAATGGGAGAGTCATCGTACCACTTTTGTTGCTCACTGGGAAAAGTGAGTGTTGCATAAATGACATTCAATGTTTGTTTCGGAAGGGTCTTGGAATTAACTCGGCTATAGGATTTTAGTGCTCTTGATGCAAATTCTGTCAATTTCAATAACTGTTTAACAGTCTTCTCAGACACTATTTGTTCTCCATTTCCAATTAGAATACTTATGGCGTTAGATTTTTCTTTAATAGCCCATGACTTCTTGATTACTATGCCTGTTTGCTTTTGCATTGCATGTGTATGTTCAATAATAACATTCATTTCATCGTGTGTCAACTTCCGTAGTCCCTGTGTATCCTTTACGGCAGTTTTAAATCAGTTGAACACTTGTCTTTCCATTTTTCTGGATACTTGATTTTTGGTGACCATATTTTCTGGTAAATTTCATTACTAACTTCAATTTCTTGTTCATTGTTTATCAGATGTAAAGTACCACTCTCTACTGTAACAGGCTGCTGCTCTTCTTGTGTGATGCTAGCGCCTTCTGTGATTTCTGATGTTCCCATAATGTCAGTGATAAGTGCAGTAGAAAACTGTCGTTGTCATTAAATATATCTAGCGCATCATCGGGTAGACTGGAAAATGCGTCTACTTTACCATCATCAGTTGCCTCTTCAATGTTATCTGACGAATCTCCAGTTTCACTATGGCTTGGATAAGTTTGAGAAATGTTTGTTGTTTTCGAAACGCATTAATACGTTTGGCGTATAATGCAAAAGATACTGATAATGAGCCAAAACTAGACTTCATTGAAACTAAATCGGTTTCAACTTTCCTGACGATCGGTATGCTAACAAAGGCATTTAATATATTTTCCGTACTTGTTTTCTTTCCCTTTTCCCAGACATCTTTCTGCAATTGAAGTAATGTCATAGGCTTGTTCTCATCATTTCGTGTTCCTAATTTTACCCATTGTCTGTCAAAGCAACTGCAAATCACATTTATTCCATAACTTGAGCATACCTCCAAAATATTATCATGCATGGATCGCATGATATTTGTTGACAAACTATAACCCTTCATAGCGTAAGCAATTGGCACCGAGTTTGGCATTTCAGGATGCCACTGTCTGTCAGAGTCACTTAAAACCACACGAATACCTCGCTTGCTTTTCGCCTGCAAATTTGGTAAGATCTTTTATGTTGTAAACAGATTCAGTTAAAACTATTTCAATGTTTGATTCGGTTTCTTCATTTTCCTGTGAACATGCAGTGGAAATACATACTGTGTTTCAGTGGTAGTTTGGGATATTCCATTTGATGTACATTTGATGGACGGAATTTCACAAAGAAACTCAACACATGTTTTCTATATGTGATCATTCTTTGCTTTATTTCTTCTGCATTTTCTGATACGCGTGTAGGTCGTTTTGGTATGTTCTGCCCATACAAATCAATAGCTTCATTCATCATCATTTCCCAAAGGTCCCCATCAAACTTTGCTCGAAAAACTGTTGATGACTCTGCTGACCAGGAAAGATATATAATATGATAAGTGTGTGTCGATGCCATCTCACCAAGTATTTGTGGAATATATCTGAAATATAAAATATTTAAAAGCATTTTACTTTTGAGGTCACTCATGAGGCTACCCTGAAGTTAACACCTTAACCACTGTGCTTCGCATATGTTATCATATAATCATTAAGTGTTTGATTTTGTTGTAATCATAAATTTTCAAATAATACTTCAAAATGGACTGATAATCACATAAATAAACACTATGAGAAGCCTCAAATTTTTATAGTTAACATACCAAGATTAACCATTTTGACAGTTGCAAGTTAGTTCGTGATAATTATTTTCATTAAATTTTGAAACTATCCTCATTTTGAACAAATCCGTCGGATGTACTTTGGCTGCCACTGTCTTGTCTTTTTCGTTAGAGATATAAGAGTTAGCAATAAGGGCTAATATCATCTGAATTAATGACGGCTTCCTGTGAGATTTTATTTTTAGAAATAATTATGTTCATGAAAAAAAAACATGTTTCAGTATATTCAGAACTGAATGAAAGCCCCAAGGACAGAAAAATAACAAATAATGCTGATATCGAAAACAGAATGCATTATAAATCTATAATTAATATCTTATTTGCAATTACATTGTACAATACCGTAGATAACAAATACCTTAATGGAATATCATAATGGACTAGTACTGTATTCTCATTAGGAAAAGGACACTTAAATTCACAGGTAAGTATTAAAGTTGGACCCTCATATGTTGTTCCTAATCTTGACGACCAATGCTCCCATCGGTGACACCATAATAAAGGTTACTCATTGTTGTGTATGATGAATGCACCTTCTTCAATATAACTCATGCTTGGGTAATATACAGGTAAAATTTGTGTAGCTAAAGTCGCAATCGCGTGAATCTCTGATTTCGTTCCATGGTCCATTTTTTCCTGGACTTCATTTGGAAAGGTTTCTTCTAAATTCTTTTTCCTAATTACTTTATGGAAATGTTTCTGAAGGTTTTTCAAGCGATCTAGCCCTAATCCCTCAAACAATTTGCTTCCTGTCAATCTAAATTGTTTCCTCTTTTCAAACCATTCTTGAGACCTCGGTTTTACGTACCTTGTATCACTTAGCAAACCTTCTGGGAGATCTTCAGTATCTTTGAGAGAAATCCAGTTAGCTTGTGAATATTGATCCACTTCTGTACCACATACAAATGACTTACTGCTGTTGTTTATTCTTGCAACAAATTCAAAAATCATGTTGTTTGTCTTGAGAAGTCTTCTTACTATTGACTTGATCTGATATATAATGGCTTACACACTGCTGATGGCATAAACAAAGCGGGAAGTTCGCCAGTCATCTCCTGCCTCTTTATAAAACCTTTTTAACGCAAAACTCTGGTTTTGGAAAAGCAATCGCAACTCCTTAATCCTGATTGAAACTATGCTAACTATACTTATTAGTTTGTCATTTTTATTAGTGTCGTTCATTTTGTTCCAATCGTGTTTCACGGTTTCAACTTCTTGAATTTCTGATTCAAGACGGTCCTTCAAATCATGAAGCTAATTACCCTCCTCATGGCCAAATAAGTCTTGATCTCCATGAGTGTGTTAAACCTGGAGCTAACTTCTTTCCGTCAACTGATAAGACATAATTTTTGTCGCGTGGCATGAATTTTTAGGCTTGGGCAATAACACCAGGATACATTTCTCTTGGGATGTTTGTTTCAACAAGATCAAAGTTGTTAATGGAATTGATATTTGGAACAGCAAAATTGATTTTTGTTGTCTGTGGATCGTACAATCCTTTAGAAGAGGATCCATCTATTACTTGGCCAACCGACTTTGCACCTGACATAAAACGTAAGGTTTTACCGTGAAATAAACGGTAAACGACCTTCCAAAACTTCCTGGACTCACATCCATATTCCATCTGTGTGGTGTTTTCAATAAATACCAGTTCGCAACATCAAGGAGCAATCTGAACGCGATGTTGTGGACCGGAAATTTCCAGAGCTAATGCCTTTAAATAAAAGACAAAAATCTTCCCTCAATCCTCTTTTTCATTTTATTAAAACTGAGGAATAAGTAACAGGATTTCATCTAGTATGTTTTCCTCATAAGTAGGGGAAAAGCTTTCCTTTGTATTCCAGGCTGCGCAATTTTGGCGTTTAATAGAGCTTTAACAATTATATCAGACGTAAGCTGTCTTGATTCTGTGTCTGGTGTTGTCTGGTTTTCTTCAGATATAAAAGTTACCTTTGCTCTATTCGGTGCATGAAGCCAGAGTCCTCTCTTTTTCTTTTAGAATTGATTTTTCTGAAAGTAACAGAATATATATATATATATATATATATATATATATATTCTGCCTTACAATTTTGCTAATGTATAAGAAAGGATATGGGAGATGCAACCTTGACCGAAAATATGATCATTCACGGTGACATTTTATCATGTTCTATATTAATGAAATGTTGTCTCATTGTCACAAAGTCCATATCTAATACTTTTTATATCGTAAAAACAATAAGTTAAAGTCGTGCTTACTTCTTAGCCTGCGCGCACGGCTACATTTTTCTGAAAGGAGTCGTTTCCTTAGACTCCGACAGTAAGCGTTTCCAAAATTGACGCTGGAACTGATTTATCGGAAAGGAAGTGTTTCCTTGATTTAAAAAAAGAGTTATACGGATGTTTCAGGTTAGCGGGAAGGTAAAACTATTTGATAAGTAAAAATATAATGAAAAGTTTGCGAATCAATATGCTTCATGCATTTTAAAATAGTTTCTGAGGAAACAAATGTATTTTTATCTGTAATCGTCAACGACGCTGAGATCGTGGAACTGTTTAAACTGGTTTATATTATTTTTAATGAAATCAACTTGGTATAAATTAAGACAAAACATTCAAATGTTCCATGAGCTACATATTTTATTTAACTTACATCTTGACGGCAGCATTATTCATTTTAGCTCGTGCTCCTGTGCGATGTCGTCATCGGAACTCCGAAAGGACGCGTTTTCTGACTCGGAAAGGAAGCAAAACCGCCGATTCTATTGGAAAGGAAGCGTTATGAATATACACCGTGATGTTTGTTTGTCACTTTTCCTTAGATGGAATGTGAGTATTCTGCCATCTTTGACCTTGAATGATTGCAATTGATCGCTGCAGATTTATTGTCGAGAATAACAATTTATTTTTGCAGAACTATAATTTTACTGAAGAAATCCTTTACTTTCATCTTATGGTATAATTTGTTTTCTAAAAATAATAACTTTTATTTTTATTCAAAAATATTAAACTACACATTATAAGGGGATACAATTACGATATTCTCGTTAAATAAAATAATTCGTACTAAATCTTTCTATATTGCTTTGTTGCGAGAAAAGAGAAACGTAACTTTGTACTTTTATTTTGTGAATGAATTTTATATTAGATATGCCCTTTTAAATTTCATATATATATATATCGTTTTATTTTCTATACTCTGTGTATAGTATATACAAAATTAGGATGACAATTTATTACAACATTACCGCAAGGATGACTGGGATATAGGAATATGGTCACTACAGGTCTTCTTCCGACCGGCAGTAAAACTCCTGCCAAAGTGGAGCGTCCGTTTGGCTGTGCTGGATGTATTAAGTACGCAGGGGTCTGTGGGTGGCCTGTCACGAGGCAAAATTTATGTCTCTATAAATTTACCCTTATTTTCCAGTGGCAGTTTAAATTTCCCGACCTTCATCCCTGGCGGCCTCTATTACAGGACCTACCTATTGTATTTTTGTTAATTTGTTCTCGTCCTGAACATGCATGAAAGCAACCAATAGTCAGTCAATATTGCAACATTAAGTCATTTTGTAATAAAGTGCTACATGTATATCATCTTTATTTTGGTAGAGAATGCTGTGTTATTTCATTATCGATTTCAACATCGAGATATGTACCAGGTGGCACTGGTATTTCTTGACATTTAACTCGGTGGTTGTTGTTAATTTTGTCTGTCATATTTGTTTTCATTTTTATAGTTTCCATTACGGTCTCTAGTGAATATTTGTCTCGTTGGACATTATACCGCATATTCACATTAAATATATTTTCATGGAAATTTTACCAATTAACAATGAAAGATATGTCTGAAGGAAGTTTGGTACATTTTCTATGATCTATATATAGTCATTTAAGACCTAAATTTTGAACAAGTCACTTGTTTTATAACTTGTGTAATTCAGCTTTCATATCCAGTGCAGACGATATGGCATTGACAAGAAAAGGGCATACTCCTTAGGTTTCCTGGATAATACTTTTCCATGAAAAGCTTTAACATTCTGCGTTGAATGGACGTCCAAGATCAAATAAATGTTGTCTCGTGTACAGGTGTCTCATTTCCTTCTTTAATTTCTCACAGTACCTTCATCAGAATAGATCTGGCTGCTTCTGTTTTTATAAGGAAACTTTTAAATGCCTGCCTATATTTCTTTCTTTCACGTGACTCTTTGACTGAAAATGGCAACATGTGCTAACTGTTGCGTACCGTTTGAAAGCACACATTCATACCACGGCTTTAAGAGACGCAGTATTCTTTCACTGGACGGGAATCTGTTTCTTCGTGTACAAGGGCTGAACATTTTACACAAAGTTTCCAGGAACACGACACTTTTGTGACCAGAATGCTACAAACTGTTGAATACCACTGCTTTTTAAACAAATCTTTTCTGAGAAAATATTTTTCTCATAAGAAGATGTATTGCATCCAAGACTAAAGAACATTCTCCGTCCTGGCACCAACTCTAGAAATACCTTACTTTGCAATTGTGGCATAGAACGGAGCACACACATAAAGATCCTGATAAATTTAATGAAAAGACAGTTTATTGATTGTAACAACAATAAAAGAATACTTTTATCTTTATTTAAATATTGACCTGTAAAGAAATGTAACCAGACAACAACGAACAAACTAACGAACATTAACCAGTAGTATGAACGACGAATTCTTTATAAATAAATATATACACCATACAAGTGATTGGCGTATCACCAATCTGAACAGAAAGGAATATTAGGCTTATAACAAAGAACGTCTCATTTACTCATTAGCTAACCTGCATTTCGACTCTTATCACATTTTAAAACTGAAATAATATATCTGAAACAGTTTAAAATGAAGAATAAATTAATATTTATATCATGCATATATTAATATCAATTTTATGAAATAGACTTGAGTAGACACAAATCAAAGAGTTATAAAGAGACATACTACCAACGTTGATATTGTAAAGAATCATATAGTTAAGATCGTAAATCGACTATCTGTCAATGGATTGAACATATAGTAAGAATTGAATGAGCTAAAAGATTGATATTATGTAAATCAGTATTCCGCTGTTTGGACAGACAGACTTGAAATGTAAAGCGAAGAGACCGGTTAAATGTTTTCCATGATTTTACTACATGTAGATTTCTAATATATTTCAATAGGCATGTAATGTTATTTGGTCCCCATCAACACAGTAGTCGGTGCTTCGGTACCAACAAACTTTTCTTAAATTCTCGTTTGATAAGTTAAGATATGATTAAGAAACTAAGGTTCCAACTCTCTCGTGCCAAATTTACCTTAGATGAATTTGGCTATTTCTTAGGTTTCTTTTGGTCATATTGCTGTCCATGTGTTTAGGTCTTAAACATCCTTGGATTTCCATTGTTTGGGTGTGAGCATTCCTGATGAGGGTAAATCCCGAAAAGCATTTCGGACGTGGATTTCCATTGTTTGGGTGTGAGCATTACTGATGAGGGTAAATCCCGAAAAGCATTTCGGACGTGGATTTCAACTGTTTGGGTGTGAGCATTACTGATGAGGGTAAATCCCGAAAGCATTTCGGACGTGGATTTCAACTGTTTGGGTGTGAGCATTACTGATGAGGGTAAATCCCGAAAGCATTTCGGACGTGGATTTCAACTGTTTGGGTGTGAGCATTACTGATGAGGGTAAATCCCGAAAGCATTTCGGAGGTGGACTTCAACTGTTTGGGTGTGAGCATTACTGATGAGGGTAAATCCCGAAAGCATTTCGGACGTGGATTTCAACTGTTTGGGTGTGAGCATTACTGATGAGGGTAAATCCCGAAAAGTATTTCGGACGTGGATTTCAACTGTTTGGGTGTGAGCATTACTGATGAGGGTAAATCCCGAAAGCATTTCGGACGTGGATTTCAACTGTTTGGGTGTGAGCATTACTGATGAGGGTAAATCCCGAAAAGCATTTCGGACGTGGATTTCAACTGTTTGGGTGTGAGCATTACTGATGAGGGTAAATCCCGAAAGCATTTCGGACGCACGTTATCAATATTAGTTTTTATTTTCATTATGTGGCTTTGAAATTTGTACAGGATTCTGAAAATTTAACGTGGTCTGTTCAGTACCAACATATAATGTACATGTATATCTTTTTAAATAGCTAAAACAGTCTAGTACCCATTAAAATGGTAACTTTGCCTTTGATTAAAAATGCTAATGCTTCATAAAGTGGAAACAAGTATACACATATTGCAATAAATAAATAAATAAATATATATATAAGGATAATATAATTGATGTTCATCCTGACAAAAGTAATAACTTGTTGAAATCAAATAATTATAAATGAAAATTTTTAGTTGAACTTAAATGTTGGTAAATGAAGATTTGGACATCAACACAATGGGCATATCGGACAAGTGAAGTGAGAGTTCTTTATGAAAAGGTCCCAAGTCTGTCAAGCACATTGACTTCAGATGGCTATGGCTATTATTTTAAGCTCCTTTTTTGTCATATAGCTTTTCAAACGTTACGGTGATTATACATCATTGACTTCTAAATTTTCGGCTTTCAGCGTTTCTGATTAAGGTTAATCCGAAAAAGCGCTTTGAACCCATAAAATTTATAAAGTGTAATTTTTATTTTCTAGCACTTGGTCAATTCCGCTGCAGGTGGGCTATTTTCCCCCGAGGGTATCATTTCAGTAGTTAATGCTTCGGTACCGACATGATTTACAGCATATCTTTCTCAATTCTCATTTGATAAATAGATAAAGTATAATGAAATTAAAGTTACAACTCCCCCAGCAAAGTTGGCCTTTTGGTCCTATAGCTCTTCACGTGTTCTGATACATGCTTCAAAAATAATTCAGAAAGATTATAACACTTTATAAATGTGTGTCCTAGGCGCTTTTCTGGTTTACCTTTATTAAGAACACTCAAACATAAACATCTAAAAGCCAGGGATGTATAAAACAATGGCGTCGAAACGTTCCGAGCTATACGACCAAATAGGACCTTTAAAGAATAGCCATTCGGCAAATTAATCGAAGGTCAACTTTGCTTTAGGGAACTGGAACCTTAGTTTCTCATTTTATCTTAATTTATCAACGGGGATTTGGTTTATGTTATAAAATGCGCTATAATGAATAAAAACTAAATTGATTTTCAGTACCATTAATTTTAATACTAGATATACTGTAGCATCTGAGATACTGAATACAACAGAAAAATGTATTTTTAAGGCTTTATTTATATTAAATATGCAGGTTTTTTTTTTATAATAAATAATGTATTTGTATACATTTTATAAGTATTTTTCATTAGTTTTCCTGTTTTGCACAGTCTCTGTATCCTTTATTTTATCACCAAGGTTGACCGGTAACAGGATTTCTTCTTCCCTTTCATCATTTTTGTCGTCAACATTTAACATAATGTTTTGTGGTTCTGTAATCATTTTAGAAAATGTATCCTGAATTTCGAATTTCTGCAAAAGTTAAAAGATAAGAAATACACAAAAAACCCATTTTTTCCCTCAAAGCCTTAAATCTTTGTAAAATGAGTTAATATTTATACTAATAACAAATATACATTTTTCCTTTTATTACATTTTTTTTAATACATCTATGTACAACTAAATAGTTATTTGTATGCATCTTTATTATAACAAATAAATATTGATTGATATATAGTTGGTATTGAACGCGACTTTCAGCACTATTGGCTATATTGGGGCGGTCAGTTTTTGTTGTTGGAGGAGGCCGATATGTTCGGAGAGAACCACCGACCTTCGACAGGAAAATTGACAATGCTAATCAATGTAAGATTAAAGTCGGACTCACTAACGTAGTGTTGACAGGCTTTTGATACAGTAAACGAACTACTAAAAACCACTCAGCAACCGAGGCCCCAACAAATAAATATATAGTGTCTGTTGATAGCAGATAGTGGGCAGAGTTATAAAGTTCTTAGTTCTGTTCACATCACATTTTAAGTTTCTCGTGGCTTTCCACTTTGCCACAGCGTTGTCATTTCTTCGACTTTTGAATGTCACCTAGGTATCTTCCGCCTATTCTTTAAGTTCAACTCATTCCTTTCCTACATGCCATGAAAGTGCGATTTTGTTTTTTTGTTTTTTTCTATTAAAATACTGGATAAAAGATAGTAAATCGTCTGAAGTTCAGAAATGTATCTCTTTGCGTAGTTCTGGACCTTGTCTTGGCTTTTCTAATTTTAGTCTTTTAAGGTATTACATGATCTCAACATTTGTATTAACAGATATTTTACCTTGATTTATTTTCGAAGAAATATTATTTGTCAAACTGCGCATCTAGTGCAGTAAAATTGGACCTTTTTTTACTTTACTTTTATATTCAAAAGTTACTGATGAGTCTTTTGTATACAAAACACGCGTCCGGCGTACAAAATTTTAATCTTGGTATCTATGATGAGTTTATTTGTACCGTTTTATGTTATTTAACACAACAAAAGGAGCATGCATAGATTATTTAACGCCACCTCTAATTTTCCGTTTGCTACAATAAATTGTATGGTTCAAAAGTAACCACATTAAGAACTGTTTTGTACAAAATTTTATATTTCTGTTTTACATCTGAAAAATCAAATGCAAAACGGATTCCTATATTAAAAGTTTTAAGATTACAGTCGCTCTTTCTTCAACAAAGAGTTACGCACAATCTGTGTTTTATGTTTTCTATGTAAAACCCAAGGAATGGGTATAATATTTCTTTACATTCAAATAAACAGCGTCGAAATATACCTTCATTTTTAAAGAATTAAATTTTCCGAAAATTATGACGATGTTATTAACATGTACAATGTTTGTCGGTAGCAATCTAAATGATTTTAATTGTCTGTCAACATGTACTATAATTGAATTATCCTCCTTGAATTGCGATAAAAATTGAAGTATTTGTGATTATCAAAACAGGGTTATCCGTTTTGTACTTATATTTCCTTTTTCCTGTGAACTATAAAATAAAAGGGCAAGATTTGAAAAATATAATACATTGTTTTAATAAAAAAAAAAGAATTAAAACATACGTGTTTGTGTACTATTCCAAATCGTAGAGGTTTTCGAATCTTTTCGGGAAGGTATGGACAAAGAACATCAAATATTGGACAAATGTATCGTGCATCAACAGACTTTGGATCTGTATAACCTGTTGTAGTAAAAATACTATATGTATTAAAGGCTCTCTATTATAACCTGCTACTACAATGGAATCATGTGCATGCTTGTTATCTATATTACTTTCTGCACAAAAGTAAGATTATTTTTTTAAACAGTCATAAAATACATCAGTACATGTAGTAAATGTTATAAACCCCAGTAAATGTTGTGCGTCCGAAGTGCTTTTCTGGATTAATTTTCTTTAGGAACACTTAAATCTAAACATTTGAAAGAATTGGATGTGTAAGTACACTGCAACGATAGAAGCTAGATGTAAATTTCGCAATCAGTTTTTTTTTCAATTTAAAAAGTTATTTGCGTTCTAATTGCGATCACTACCAATATTCAAGTTTTTATGGTTTAAAATTAATTTTAAACTAGAGGCTCTCAAGAGCCTGTGTCGCTCACCTGTATCTACTGTGGTTTTGGAAATCATTTAAAATAAGGTTAAAATCATAATAAATAGTATTAGATACCCTAGTAATGATTGAGGCCAAGTTTGGTTTAATTCTGCCCAGTAGTTAAATCTAAAGCAGGTCATCCCATTGTAGTCTTACAATAGTTACTGAAGACTCCTTATCATTATTTAAATTAGTTTTCAAGTTGTGACCATTTGCAATTGTTTTTTTACAATTTTCCCATAGACTTCTATAGTAAACCCCTATGTTCTATGTTTAGCCGTGGCGGCCATGTTGTTTGTATGACAGGGTCATCGGATACATTTTTCAATCAAGATACCCTATTAAAATTGTGGCTTAGTTTAATTCTATTTGGCCCAGTAGCTTAAGTGGGAGATTTTTGTAAAAGATTACAAAAATTTTCGAAAAATTGTGTAAAATTGACCTTTAAAGGGCAATAACTCCTTATGGGGGTCAATTGACAATTTTGGTCATTTAACTTATTTGTAAATCTTACTTTGCTGAACAATTTTGCTGTTTTAAGTTTATCTCTATCTATTATAATATTCAAGATAATAACAAAAAACTGCCAAATTTCCTTAAAATTACCAATTCAGGAACAGCAACCCAACAACAGGTTGTCTGATGCATCTGAAAGTTTCAGGGCAGATAAATCTTGACCTGATGAACATTTTTATCCCTGTCAGATTTGCTATAAATGCTTTAGTTTTAGAGATATAAGCCAAAAACTGCATTTTACCCTCATGTTCTATTTTTAGCCATGGCGGCCATCTTGGTTGATGAGCGGGGTCATCGGATATATTTTTTAAACTAGATACCCTAAGAATGATTTTGGCCAAGTTTGGTTTTATTTGGCCCAGTAGTTTCAGAGGAGAAGATTTGTAAAAGTTAACGGACGACGACGGACGACAAGTGATGAGAAAAGTTCACTTGGCCCTTTTGGGCCAGGTGAGCTAAAAAGCATATAAAAGTCTAAAAAATCAAGATTTTTTAGAAAATTTTAGTTGCATCGCAATTACTAAAATCTCCGCATGCAGTGTATATTTCATGTATAAGTTTTTGATGAAATCGCCATAAAAAGGCAACAGAATTACGTCAACTGGTATAAATTTCATTTATACATTTGAATAGTAAAAGATATCACTTCTCCTCCCGAAAAGAAACAGGCTACAAAAAAAGAAAGGGTGCCTTATGTGGTTGGGTTGCTGTCTCACTGACATATACCCAAAGCTGTGTTTATATATAGGATATCAACATGACATCATCTATCAATGGTCTTTTGTAAACACAAACGATTATATAATATTACTGGTAAATTCCTGTACACTGAATTAGAAAAAAAATAATTATGTATGACATTCGCGTTTCTTTCAACAACTGGCTATCCCATCTCAAAGAAGTTTGTTGTATGCATCAATAGTTAATTTTAATAGTGTATTTCAGAAAATACGAAATAAATACAATTAAAGATGAAATTTTCAATTGCATTTTGGACAATATCAAGTTGCTATTATTTCCTATATCAAATTCTTTCAGATACAAAGATTTTGTTTGCAAGAGCGGCTGTACCTGAAGAAAACTTATTTCAAACGTAATAGCACATCTTAAATTTTAGGATGATGTTGTTTACCGAGCCCGGAAATTTCAAAATGATCCGGGTAAACTTATCAATCCTTTAAATAAACTTAATCTAAAAGGTTACTAATTTAACACTGTAATTAGATCTTTGAATGTTGTTTTTATTGGTATAAATATTGATTTTGTTAGCAGTAAATTAAATCGTACTAAATATTATTGTTATACCCCAATGACTTTCACGGTACTACAATCTGTCGATACCTATATTTGGCATTATACAAGTTCATGTTGTTCTCTGACTGCCAATTACGTCTTTTTACTAAATCCATTGGATGTTGGATGTGTACTAATTGATATTTTAGTCTTGGATACATGATTTTTGTATTAGTTGTTTTTGGCTTTGAGCTAGCTGTCAGTAACTGCGAGTACTCTTAGATCTGTGTTTTGTGTCGTTTTTGTTGTTGTTAGGGATGTATAAATACCCTGCCACGTCTATGATTTGTTTTTATTCAGAGGTTTTTTTTCTGCTTTGTTAAGCATTATTCAACTGATTTTTATAGTTTGTTCTTATGTTGAGCTGTAACAACACTGTTCCAGATTAGGAGGAGGGTTCAGCGCTCACAAACATGTTTAACCTCGCATTATTCTTTATGTTCCTGTTCAGTGGTTGTCGTTCGTTCATGTTTGTCATATTTGTTTTTCGTAAATTATTTTGTTGTAAATTAGGCCGTTAGTTTTCTCAATTGAATTTTTCATATTTTTCATGTCGGGGTCTTTTATAGCCAACTATACAGTATGGGTTTTCTCATTTTTGAAGGCCGTGCTGCTGCCTACAATTGCTTACATCCACTTCATTTGAACTTTGGTGGATAGTTGTCTCATTGACAATCATACAACATCTCCTTATTTTTATGTAGTCATTAAAATGGTTTGTCAGATTGCATATATTCAATTATTCATGAAGCATGAAGCATTTTAATTATATTACAAGTATGTAAAAAAAGTATAACGAAAATACTATTACGAGTTTATTATACCGATCTCCCAGGTAAATTCAAAAAGAGGAAGTCCATAAAAACTGACAAAATCAAACGTTACGACTTTTATCAACCGACAGAACGAATGGAAAACAACTATAACATTCAGGAGTTAGTCAGACATTTTCCGAAGAAAATAAGAAACAAAATTTGGTCTTTTGCTTTGCACTACATATAGTAGGACTGTTTAAAATGCTTTATTCAGATATTGATACGTTTTAATGATGGAAAATATGCATTCCATTATAGATGCAATGCAGAGAGATATCTGTCTTAATGGAGTATCATTTTCCCCACTTTTGAAGATTAAATAAATAAATTTCACACTCATCACACACTGTGTTCTAGTTAGAAAAACACAATAAAAAGATATCTATAAAGGACAGAATTTGCTCGGTATTCAGAAGCTTTCATGAAATTTGTATTTTCTAAACATATATCTGTAATAGTTTCTATGCAAAGGTAAAGTTATTTTGATTAAACCGTCATAAAATACATTATTCTACTAATAAAGCTCTTCGAGGATATGAAATATAAATCAACCTGTAAAATGATTACTCCCAAATATAATAAAAAATAGCGCACACATGAAACTCACCGGATATAGTATTACAAATCTTATTTGCCGGTGTGGACGAGACAGAATAATTAACTCCATTCTAAGAGGTAAAATTCCTGACCTATGACGTACTCACATACTCAAATAAACACGTCCCACCTACCTGTGAAGCTCATATTTTAAAGTTTGTTTATGCAACCACATCATGGGATGGACCATAGATGTATATATGGTTTATACATCTATGGATGGACATATGAATAATAATCCAAATCTGGGTGGGTAATTGTTACATCCTCTTGAGCCTCAGGATTCATTACTAAAATGACTTATTGTTCACATTTCCAAGTGATGTCTTGATAAGAGTCTATTCTACTAATTACGCTCTTCGATGATATAGCATTCAGTATGTTCATATACATGTAGCTATCATAAATTAACCAAGGCACATATACACAGAAAACAATTAAACCTTTACTGGTAAATACATAAAAACATTTACAGTTGTTTATGTCAAACGTTTATCTCGCAGTCGCATTATGTCGTTGTCTTAAATATTTTACGACTATAAACTGTACTTGCTGACTCTGCAGACTCAAATTTGGTTTATACATTATTATTTTTTTTTACTATTAAGTTAAATTGTAAAAATAACATTAACGGTACCAATGGTGCACCAGATGCGCATTTCGACAATAAATGTCTCTTCAGTGATGCTCGAAGCCAAAATATTTGAAAATCCAACTGTAAAGTTAGTAATAACATACCTGTCACGAAACTCACAATTAGACCAACCACTATGACTATCCCCGGTCCTAGCACATTAAACCAAATAAACGCCAAGTCATACAGTGGAAAAATTGTGGAACTGAAATGTATAAAGTTCGAATATTTGTTTACATTTAAAAAGCATCATTGGTTATTTTATCAAGATCCCTTATTTTGTGTTTCCCCCTAAAAGCATTTCGAAGGTTATTGTTACAAACAGCATAATAAAAATGTTAAATGCTTATATACCCTTTTCAAGACCTATCATTTATGCTTGTACATTAACAACTCATTAAACAGAAATATGCACACAAAGTATGATATAAAATGTTGTTTGCAGATATGCATGCCTATCAGATGTAAAATTTTCGAGAATTGTGTGTCACATTGTACTATAAAGACCACATCCCAAGGTCCATGTATTTCTATAATGTCTCGGGTTTGTTTTAACAGTCCAAACTTCAAACCTGTTGTTTGCCGGCTCTACCGATGCTGTAGAATTGTGAAGTGTCTCTATCGATGTTGTGAAGTTGTATAATGTCCTTGAGTGATTGCCAAAATCTGATGTATAATTCATACATCCTTCAGTAGACAGAGGAGATATTGGATATTTTTTATATAAAAACGAGCCAATTCCAATCCAAGTCATCATAGCAATGCTTACAATTGTTCCAACAAATGCTCCCTGAAAAATAACTAAACGTAAGTCCCTTATCGAATGGTAAAACCAAAAGCACAAACAGCTACTGTCCGTTTTGCTTTTGATATTATTACTCCTAAGGAATTTTAATAGATTTTATTTTTGTCAGTTGGCAATAAAACGATTGTATCCAAATCAGTATATACTGTACCTTATAGAACAACTGATTTCACTTCTGTTACTGGTGAGATAGTATATAATGTATCGGTTATTTTTTATTTTCAATACTTTTGTACTTATTTTGTCCCTTAGTCCTGATGAATCTTGTGTAGACCAAACACGTCTTTATTTATTTACGTTATTTATACCATACTTTAACTATATGCTTCTATGATTGTTGGTTGCTTAACATCCAGAGGCAAATATTCCATGCATTTTCAGAATGATAAAAAATAACAATAAATACAATATAATAGGTAGGTCCTGTAATAGAGGTCGTACGGGATGAAGGTCAAGGAAATTTTGCCTGCCACTTAAAAATGAGGATATAATGGATAGGGACAGAAATTTTGCCTTGCTTTAGGCCAACTACGGACCCACCGTAGAGTTGCGGTACGTGTCTTAACGTGTAGAAAGCGTGGCACTCGGTTATAAGAGGCATCTGATTTAACGTCCTCACTCTGACCGGTCGTTAAAGCGTACTGTTACATCCCGCACATCCAAACGGACGCCCCATTTTGTCAACGGTTTTACTGCAAGTCGGAAGAAGACCAAGTGAAGATATTTCTTTTTCCCAGTCACCCTGATTATTGTTCCATTTTGACAAATATTTTCACTTTTAAGATAATCACTAATATTATATTTGATTATTTGAAGTTCTTATCTGGTTGACCATTCTATCTTTTAGTTCATAAGAAAATTTCTTAAAAATGAACACAAAATGGATAAAATTGTCATTTCAGGGCTATTTCTCCTATATGGAGTCGATCGACAATTTTCTTTGTGTGACTTATTTGTAAACTTATACTGCTGGGTAATTTGCTCTTACAGTTTTCTCTCTATTATCTATAATATTTAAGGTAATACGCAAATAGTAAATCATAATTTACAATGAGCCTGTAACGCGCACCCGGTATTTTAGCATAAATTAAGGAGACAGAAGTTTACAGACAATCAAAGTAACAAACAGAAACCTAGGATAAGCATGAACTCAAAAGAAGCGACCTCAGATGCGTAGACAGGTTTAGCGTATCCTGCTATGAATTCATCACCCGCCATGCAACTTGTCACAATCCAGAATCCGTCAGACAAAATGATGTAGATGTTGGCAACTATAGCACGCCGTGCGGCCTTCAATAATGAGCAAAACACATACCGCATAGCAAGCTATAAAAGGTCTCGACTTTATAAAATGTTAGTCAATTCAAAAGAGAAAACTGAAGGTTGCAGTCTTGTAATTGACTGCTCCATAGGCTTACATGCTAAACAGCTGATCTTTGAAAAAATAAAAATAAAAAATGCAACATAGAAATTTTTTTTCATGTTCATATCATGTATGTACTAATGTGAAATTGTGATTTAATCGAAAAAAAAGTGGGTCATGCCACGAAGAATAAAAAGTTATTTAACCCTGAAGTCAAAATTATATTTTTCTACTTTCTGTTTGCTATTTTTACTAGGCCGCACCACTTCCATTAAACATGATATCCTTCCACTTTCCTGGATTGATATCCCCAAAAAGATGCAAGATTTTTTTTAAATGTTTCATTTCAGCATATTCTTTTAATCAAACAGAAAAAATTGAGTCCAGGAAAAAATTCAGAAAAAAAATGGACTATTTTATTTCCCTCCATGTTTTGACATGCACCGGAAACTGGAGTTGTAATACAAGACTGGTATCTGAAGGCATGATTTATGTACAAATCTACAAACGAAAAACAAATATGATATACAATAGCAAATGACAACCACTTGATAACAGACACATAAAGAATATAGCAGGACTAAACAAGTTTTGGGATGCCCAACCCTCCCCTTGCCTGGGACAGTGGTGCAGCAGCACAACACAATACAAATTGTACAATACAATAAACGAAAAACAGTTCACGAACGACAACGGATGCCAAGTGATGATAAAAGTTTATTTTGTTCTTTGAGTCAAATGAGCTAAATTCGGGAAAAAAATCATAATTTAAGGACAATATCTCCTTAAATGATTTTATAAACAATTCTAAATTTGCTGTGTAAACTTATTTCTTATCATTCTAATATGTTTGCTGTTTTGAGTTTCTTTCCGTAACAGTCTTGGCCTTTTATAGCCGACCATACGGTATGGGTTTTTTCTCATTGTTGAAGGCAGTACGGTTGCCTATAATTGCTTACATCCACTTCATTTGAACTTTGGTGGATAGTTGTCTCATTGGCAATCATGCCACATTTCCTTATTTTTATATTCAAGAACGCAAAATGGGTAAGGAGTAGTCTGATAATTTTGCAAAAAGTGGAATTTAAAATATCTGGACTTCCGTTGAGATTTGCCTTATCTTATAGATATATTCCGATATGGCGTAATTTGAGTTTAGGTTATTTTCAAATTAATATGGTGGTGTAAATTGATTGATTTACTTACTTTACTAACCAAATTGAAACAATTGGTACACTAAACCTTATCAAAGATACCCGGCTTTAATTGTGAACACCAGATGCGTGTTTTGTCTACAAAAGACTCGTTAGTGACGTTCGAATCAAAGACCGTTCAAAGGACAAATAAGAGTACGAAGTTGAAGCGCATTGGGGATTAAAAAATCCGAAAGGGTTTGCCAAATACAGCTAAGATAAATTTTCCTTGGGGAAGAAAATCCTTATTTATTCGAACATTTTAATGTTTTATAACACACAAGTCTGATAAGATATCCATATATTACTAAATCGTAGGGATGAATTAAGAAAGGCTGAATGTTTTCTAAAGTGAAGAAGTCAGTATATTAAGTTGTATTTGGCAGATTAATGAAGGAATTTGTGCACATATACCTCTAACAAGGCGACAAAAGGGAAATAACTCGTGGTCAAATCACTATCTTTAAGGTATCAATAATTGGCAATTTATTTGCATGTTTTCTTCATGTTATTTCAATAGCCACAGAAAACACAAAAAACATATACTAGAAACCCTCGCGATCATTCGGAGAATGTTTCCTTCGTTGGTTTAGTGGTTTCAGAGGAGACTATTTGTGAAAACGATCGCAAGCAGTAGCTCACATCTTGGGTACTTGGGGACAGGACAATTTTTTTTAACCCTCCCCTTTTTCCAAAATCCGTTATTTTTTGGTTTTCTATTAATTTCAATTATTTTCGCGTTTTCTGTATTATATGAACATAAATATACTAGAAATAACTTGTATTTGCTATTTACTATCAATTCCAAGCTTACTATCACCAGCGGTCACTGATGTATTATATAGAGAGAAGGTATCTCACTTCGTACCTTATCACCTATTTTCCTACGTGAATTGTAGGAGGAATGCCAAGTCTTATTCATGATATACTTAATTTCCTTAGGGTCAGTGTGCATGATTCGTTTCCGCTATCATTCCTCTTTTTACGCAGTCGGCAATTTTAATGAAATTCGAATTCTGTCGGCAGAACGGATCAATTAAATGACGGAAGTATGTATGGGCGACAACTCTAATTCCGCGCCAAATCCGGTTCCCTGAAACAAATGTCCCGAATGTTATCGTACAGCACGCTAAGGTACGAGAGCTCATCATACCAGTATAAAGTATAAATAAACTGTAAAAACATGCTTTACGAAAATCAACAAAATGTCAAGTTGAAGCATCAAGTTCCAGCATTATATTTGAAATATATATTATACATAAGGACATGCATATCTTCTGTCACTTTTTCTAAATTCCATTAATTGGTCTAATGGAACCACTGTACCAAGTATTTGCATTGTACTTCAAGATATTCTTGGCTTTTAACTGTTCTGGTCCTACTCAAATGCATGTTCCGAAGCCAGTGTATCGAATACAATTTACAAAACATAGCTGTTTAAGATGAGCTTGAAAAATCAATTGTTTATTTACTTTTGGTTGGTTTTGATATCTTATATAAATGTTTATCCTAAGATATGTAATCATAAAATACCTTTGTATTAGACCAAGGGAATATCATTCCTAAAGTAATCACACCACAAATTGGCGATCCCAAAATTCCAAACATTGATACAGCAGCCTGAAATTATATATTCAAATGTGTACATGTATCAGTATCTCGATGTCGTAATTTTCGCAGTGAAATCGCACAAACCGGAACTGTCTCCGACGGTATCTGATCAAATTGAAGAAAAATAACTATTTACTACCTATTTTGTACTAAAAAAAAAAAAAAAAAAATACTACTTGGTTCTACTGTGGATTCATTTACTTTCCTGGATATTAGATTTTGTGCTTTGGCATAAAACACTGTGCGGATCAAATTTGCCATTCCAGAATTGGCCAATCTGACTTTGTTGTTCTACAAGATAACAAAAATATTTTTTGGTCAAGTGATAGGTATTTAATAAAAATAAATTTTCCCAGATCCCAACATGTCACTGTTGTCACTACAGCTGATTAAAAGTACATTTCCTTTGGGAATATGAGAAGTTACCCATACTTTTTCCAGCGAGAATACTTAAGGGAACATTAGTAAACAGTAAAATAACAAAAATACCAAACTCCAAGGAAAATTCTAAACGGATAGTCCCTTATCAAATGACAAAATCGAAAGCTCAAACACATCAAACGAATAGAAAACAACTGTCATATTCCTGACAGGCATTTCCTATAGTAGAAAATGGTGGATTAAACCTGATTTTATAGCTAGCTAAACCTCTCTCTTGTGTGACAGTCGCATAACATTCCATTATATTGACAACAATGTGTGAACAAAACAAACAGACATAATAAGCCGTACTTTGACCTTTAATGGTTTACTTTCACAAATTGTGACTTGGATGAAGAGTTGTTTCATTGGCACTCATACCACATACTCGTATATCTATATAATAGGTAAAAATGTCAAAAATTGGTGTACAACAGTCAACATTGTGTTATAATCTTAATCACTATAAAACAAAAACAAATATTTGTTCCCTTAAATTTTCCAAGGGAACTCATTTTACTTCCTATGGGAAAATATTTATCCCTTGGCAACATTTCTTTCTCCCATAGGAACATGTATTTTTCCAATGGAAACATTTCTTTCTTCCATGAAACATATATTTTTCCTTTATGATATTTTGCAATTTGTAAAATAGCCAGGATTAAACTAACGAACTAACGTGTAAAAAATAACCGGGAGAAATTTTATTACATTTTCATTGCGATAAAAACAAATATGCAATTTGGTCAATATTCCTAATGCGCCTCAAATTGAGGAATACAAAAGAAGTGCGTAAACAAAAAATCTGTGTAGTAATATTGAACATGTTTCAATTTTTAGCAAATGACTCAAGCTTAACCATTTGTGCTGATTGGAGAGCAAAGGACCATAGAATAAAGGTGTAAAACTATGGAGTTATTAAATGTATGCAAAGAACTTATTGTGTGAAAAAAGGGATTTTTAACTCGAGAAGCCGCTTCACAACAGGCTTTTCGGAGTCTGCTAAATT
The DNA here is from genome assembly GCA_017311375.1 of Mytilus coruscus. Lineage (NCBI taxonomy): Eukaryota > Metazoa > Mollusca > Bivalvia > Mytilida > Mytilidae > Mytilus > Mytilus coruscus. The sequence goes on along the minus strand of CM029602.1, from coordinate 60,257,013 downwards.
ATGGAAAAACGAATCACTCTTCGTACCCCGAATATTTAACCACATATGCGGAAATGTCTCATCTTCGAAACGAGCTATCATACATATCAAAGTTTACCATATGAGCAGAGGAATTGAGGAAAAGGCTACCATTACCGCCTACCTGAAATGAATTGCACATATGTATCCAATTAAACTAAATTAATAAATCACACATCGACGACCACTTAGATGTTCAACTGATTCAACAGAAAATTAAAGTTGGATTCAGGGAAAATGCAGTTCATTATGTTACAATTCAAATATTTCAAAATTTGTGTCGAGGAACCCATAGTGACATGCACATGCATTGCTTTGTTTAAAACTGAAATGGTGAGCGTATGTCGGCAATAGATTAATAAAATATGTCTACCAGAAGACATTATTGTGAATTCAAGCCAAATTAACGTATGTTCTAACTTTACTCATTAATACTGCGTGCTTGTGGAAAAGAAGACAACACCAATCCTGATTGATCTTGTTGGGTTATTGAACAAAAACCTCCGAAATCAGAGAGTGCAAACTGCCAAGACTACAATTGCTAATTGTTAGAAATATTAAGTACATCAGTCGTATTCATACATCAAAGCATGTATGGTGCTGTTTTCCCGAATTATAATATGAATATTGAATTTAAAGAATGCTCTGATTTTACATATTTAATCTTTCTCTTTTACGTTTGATCGATACCATCCTGCATTTCATGCAATATTGTTCACTGAACGGCCAACGATCAGAGCCAAGCCTGTCTATTTTTGAATGTAATTTACAGATAAAAATTGATAAATCTGTACGAATATATGTACATTGAAAATCATGAATCGTATTTTAGGTCGTTTTCTAACTTTAATCCTTGAATTTATGAAATTGACATTATAATTATTATTAATGTAACAATTCTTTTTCATCTTCGTAGCTCGGTATCCGTGTTTTTCGCCACTTTATTTACAAAGATGTGCACTGATTTCTTGTAAGTTTATTTCATTCATTCGATCAAATTTCCTTATTCAATATGTTACTTGCCCACAAAAAAAATTATTTTTTTTGTTTCAATTCGAAACACCTTTGAAATAAAATTGAGAATGGAAACGGGGAATGTGTCAAGGGACAACACCCCACAAAAGAGCAGAAAACAGCCCAAGGCCACCAATGGGTCTTCAACACAGAGAGAAAATCCCGCACCCGGAGGCGGGCTTCAGCTGGCCCACAAACAGTAATGTATATATATATAGTTCAGCAAAAATGGACGTCACACTAAAATCCGAAACACATAAATGAACCAACATTTAAAAAAAACATACAAGACTAACAAAGGCCAGAGGATCTTTCGTGTAAATTTCAAAAATAACTCCACATTTTTGCATGTACAAGTATGGATGTGAATTAAGGGTAAAATACTTTATGGAAAACCTATTTCTCTGGATGGTACTATATACACTTGTATTTTACCCTTAGGCTGTCTTCATGTTGTCTTCTGATGATTTACAGTTGAAGGAGAAATAGTCGTCTTTTGCAACTAGATAAAAGACTTGAATAGGTTTTTTTTTTTTTTTTTGCGATTGCATACAGGTAAAAGAACTATTTAATTTCGTAGTTTTAAAATAATTGCTGGTGAATAGTTGCTGGTGATTTTCATTACGGATATAGAACTATTTCAAAGTATTCCAATTTGCAAATTTTATTCTGCACTAGGTTAGTGGAAAGTTTATTATCTAGCTCTGTCAAATCTTTAAATATGACGATCCCAGGATTTATAAGTCGATGTAGAAAAATAAATTTGTAAAATAGCGAAACTTGCAGTACGGTCTTATTTTTGTTTCTCGGTTGAAATAGAGTCTAAAAAACAATTTCCCATAATTTAACTTTGGACGTTTCATATCACAATAATAATGATGTAAACTTTTTTTTCAAATATTGAATACGCAACCAAATTTGTAACTTTATCCATGTTTGAATTATGTAATTCATGTTTCTGAATGCAGTTGATTGGACATAAGTTTAATGTAGGCGTGGGTTTCTGTCACTTTTCTCTAATAAGCTGTCCTATTGGACAAACCTGTGTGCGATGCTTTTTCAACACTGACAATGACATTGTAATAGGTTTTTTGACAATGTATAAAGTGATGTTGTTGTTACTATGGGGTTGTCATCAAAAGGTGAACTCCGAACATAGAAAGTTGCACTCAGGACATATAATGTAATTCAACTGGAAAATGTATGTTTACTATTCAAAAGAAAATCTTATTTGTTATTAACAACACACAACTAAATTTAAAAAAAAAACAACTCTTATTGCTTCATATTTTACTGGATAATCAGAATTTCATGGAAGTTTGATATTGATTTCAACTTTCTATACGAAACCATATTGATATCTTGTTGAAAAACCTGCTTACTGCAATAGTTTAATATCATAAATCTTGTATTTTCAACAAATTTCAATTTTTCTAGGAGAAAACCATTCAAATGGAAAAATGTTACCATTGTAAAATATATGTTCCTATGGGAAGCCAAATTTTCCCGTTGAAAAAAAAATTCCCATAGGACGAATAAATGTTCCCATGGGAAGAATAAATCTTCCAATGGAGAGAAAAATTGTTCCCATACGAAAAGTTAAATTCCCATGGGAACTTTTTGAATTCTTTTAAATATTTAACAGTTCAACCTTTAGAAGTAGTAAATAAGCAGCCTGGTGAATCTCATTCAAAGTTTGTACGATCACGGAAAATAATTGAATTAAATTGGATTAAAAATTACAGACAGTCTACCCTCTCGGTCTTAATGATAATATCATGGGAATTGGTAATATATCAAGAATCGATTCTGCTAACATTTTGGATATAGTTTCTAAAACTGTTCGTAAAACCGTTCTCATGGTCGTAGAAAAATCGCAATCAAAGAAAATTTCGGACCAATCATATCAATATTTCGGACCTAATTTCTATTTCAAAAACAACGGCAGACATTATCTGTTAACAAAGCTCTGTTCATTACCGGTTAATAAGTTAAATAAAATTTTAGAGGATTGCAACACAATTTCATATAGCAGTCCTAAGTATGAAATCGTTCAAATTATAATGGCATATTGTTATTCTAAACTGTTTCCCAAAATTGATCGCCCTGAAGATCATAAAAAACATTTTATTAAAATAAAGTATGTCAATAAAGGTTTTGATTTTGTAAATATTGCCGGTATTTTTAACGACCATTCTGTTAAAGAACAAATTCCTGGATATTTTGATAATACTGAGCTCCCTCTTATTTGTTATATTTACAAGAAATCTACCCGGAAATATGTGTTTAATTATAGCCAATTGTGTAAAGATGTTAATATCAGTGAAAATACACCTACTTCATGTAACTGTAGTAATTCCGAATACATTTATGGACCCATTTCCATGTTATAACAGGAGATCTTAACATCGTTCAAGACCGAGAGTTAAAATCATTCCTCAGTAAAGGACCTAAATATCGTCCCCGTCAATCATTTATTGGAATGAGTGTCGTAATATCATCCACGACTCACTCCATACGTACTGTTTAAAATGGATAAAACGGGAAAAAGCTGACAAAAATCTTTGGACTCCTTTTTAATTCAGTAATGAACATAGTTGATATACGTATTCAACATTTTAAAGAACATTTTACTCTTAACAACAACCATAATAAACCTATTTCTCGTATCAAACATAAACTTAAAGAACTAGCCAAGGAATTTGTTTTTGTCCCGGCCGATAAAGCTGCTAATAATATCATTATTGTTTGACGTAAATTTTACATTGAGGTCCTGAAAAAAGAAATCACCAATTCACCAACATTCCAACTGACTCCATTTTCAGAAAACGACATCTGTAACAAACATAAACTTTTAGCTACCTCTTTACAAGCAGAACCAAATACAATGAAAGTCCCAACTATGTACTGGCTTCCGAAGCTACATAAAACACCTTACAAATATAGATTTATTTCGTCTTCAAGCCATTGTTCCACTACTAAATTGTCTATTCTTCTTACCAGTTCACTTGGTACAATCAAAACCTGATAATAAATTGTTCAAATAAGGCCTTTGAAAATAGTGGAATTAATTACTTTTGGAGTGTCAAAACTCGTTGGAAGTACTTGATAAATTGCATGCTTATATTGGTGATTTTGAATCTGTTCAAAGTTTTGATTTTTCTACCTTGTATACCACATTGCCTCACATTCTCATTAAGAAAAAATTCACACACCTAATTAAATGGGCATTTAAAAAGTCAGAATGTGAATACATATGTTCTAACTCTTTTAGGTCATTTTTTAGTAGCAATAAACAAAAGAAATATGTCAATTGGACATGCTTTGATACTTTATCTGCCCTTGAATTTTTACTAGATAATATTTTTGTTCGCTTTGGAGATTCCGTATATCGTCAGGTTATCGGAATTCCAATGGGGACTAACTGTGCACCACTTATTGCGGACCTGTTTTGTATTGCTATGAGTTACAATTTATGACTAAAATCAGCAAAGACCCATCGAAACAACATCTGATACAAAAATTTAATAATACTTTTAGATATTTGGATGATATATTGGCTCTCAATAATGACGACTTCAGCATGTATACTAAAGAAATTTATCCTGTTGAACTTACTTTAAATAAAGCTAATACTAACAATGACCACTGCCCTTTCCTCGATCTTGATATCCATATCATTAACGGAAAGCTTAATACAAAATTTATGATAAAAGAGATGATTTTCATTTCCTATCGTTAATTATCCATTTTAAATGGTGACGTTCCCTTGTCACCATCTTACGGTGTTTATATATCTCAACTTGTACGATTCGCTCGTGTATGTAACAACGTTTCAGATTTTAACGAAAGAAATTTATGTATTACTGAAAATTATTACACCAGGGTTTTAGATATCACAAACTAGTCAAAACATTTACTAAATTTTATCATCGGTATAAGGACATCATTCGTAAATATAGCTCAACATGCAGACTTCTTATACGTTCAGGTATTTCACATCCAATCTTTTATGGTAATATTCTTTATAAAGCACTAAAATGTCAGTATTCACCTCAGAAGCTAACAAAACCTTTAAATAGACTTATTAAGAAGGGATATAGTTACGATACTGTTGTCAGGTCATTAAAGATTGCATATTTTGGCTTTAATATTGATTCACTTATAGGGTCTTTGCATCGGAACTAAACACATTTATTTAAAACCAGTTGTTGGCATGACACGGGTTATGCTCTTCTCATATATTTTATGATGGTATGATACTAAACCCTAACGGGAGGGATTGTGCCTGATATTCATATGATGAAGACATAATTTTTCAATCAGTTTAATTGAGGTCTGGAGCTGGCATGTCAGTTAACTGCTAGTAGTCTGTTGTTATTTATGTATTATTGTCATTTTGTTTATTTTCTTTTGTTACATCTTCTGACATCGGACTCGGACTTCTCTTTAACTGACTTTTAATGTGCGTATTGTTATGCGTTTACTTTTCTACATTGGCTAGAGGTATAGGGGGAGGGTTGAGATCTCATAAACATGTTTAACCCCGCCGCATTTTTGCGCCTGTCCCAAGTCAGGAGCCTCTGGCCTTTGTTAGTCTTGTATTATTTTTACTTTTAGTTTCTTGTGTATAATTTGGAGTTTAGTATGACGTCCATTATCACTGAACTAGTATATATATTTGTTTAGGGGCCAGCTTAAGGACGCCTCCGGGTGCGGGAATTTCTCGCTGTATTGAAGACCTATTGGTGACCTTCTGTTGTTGTCTGTTCTGTGGTCGGGTTGTTGTCTCTTTGACACATTCCCCATTTCCATTCTCAATTTTATTGTTTTCCCATGTGAACTTTAAAATTCCAATGGCAACATTAAATTTTCTAATTGGAACTTCTAATAATCTTAAATTTCCCATGGGAAATGTACTTTTAATCAATTGTAGTGACAAGTGACATGTATGGACATATGGGACTTTTTTTAATTATCTATCATAAAATATTATTGTTATCTTGTAAAACAACAAAGTCAGATTTGACAATTCTGGAATGGAATCAACGTAAATTGGCACCCCATGAATAAAAAGGAAACCTCAGTTGTTTATATCATGACACAAGAAGGCATATGAAACACGTGCACCTCTAATAGATACCAGCCGTTATCGAGTTCATCCTTAAAGTCATGAATATGATTTTGATGAGGTCATTTGATATTGGTATCAGTTGTATGAATTCCATTTTTTGATACGAATAGATAAGTCACAAAATGTATTGTCTGGATTTCAAGCGGGACAGACCATGCACGCTATTCGTCTCGAACTTAGTGTATAACAAAAATGAATATAATTATTAAACTATAAATTATAGAGCTCCTATATTCAAGTTTTCTACTTTGAAACATTCAATAAACATATTCATAAATGTTACATGTCTCATTATCTTGGTTAAAGTTTAATGAACTATATTACTTAATTTCAAAGTTTCTGCATTAAATTTTCGAAGATGTACATGTTATTTCTGTTCAGTAACGGAATCTGTTTATTTGTTTAACTTACGTGTAAGACTTCCTTTCAATAAACATTACCTTGACAACACCTCCCATGGCTGATGCAATGTATACAAATACCAAACATACAATCCCGAGGACCAGTACTGAAATGCATGAGATTTGTCTTTAAAAAATATAATAGGAATTTCTCATCATTTCATATGGTACTTCATCAAACAGTTTTAAAGAATACATTTCACATATTAAATTTTACTAAATGTGTAGAACAATAAACATGATAAACATGAAAGAAAGCAATGATTGAATGAAATTAATTTTTCCACGAAAACTGCTACTGTTATATTTTACAAACTTTCTGTTTTTCTAAATTTTTACGTTGAGTGTACATACAGTCCTCACGATGTTTGGTAGTAGTTGTAAGCGTCATGATGTGGGCAATGATATCCTACAACCGCAGAACAAACCTGGAGCGTGTCCAAGGAAATTCAACAACTCTACATTATAGATGACATGTTGCAGCCACATTTCCTCATTGATATTAGATGACAAAGGGGAATTCGCGGGTCCTATACAACCACGGTAACAACTGATTTCCAAGCTCGGAACAGCACTAGTGTATTGACATGACCCTCAAAGTCGCCGGATTCGATTCAAATAGAGTATCTTTGGGACAAACGTGATAGACGCGTGTCCAAACGCTAACTTCCACTTCAATCATTGGACCAACTCAACTAAGCGTTGCAAAATGAATGGCAAAGATTAACACATTTTGATTCGATCCATGACAAGGAGAGGCAGAATAGTGTTAGCTGCACATGTGGTCACGTTAGATTGAATTTAGCATCACCGGAATATGACCCAATTTATCGACTGATGTTTTGATCCTTCAAATATATGTTCAAAACACCAAAGTATTGATGAAAAAATTAATTTGAAGTACACAGAATTAAATTTTGAAGAAAAAAAACACGTGTTTCTATTTTGTAGAGTAGACATTCTAGATGCAAGACAAAATTCAAAAATATGATCTGATATTTGACAGTTGAATCGCATATGAACACATGAAGGATGTCATGTAATAGATCATAATACTTTATAACGACCAATTATGTGGTTGATCATTCCTTCTACTAGCAAAAATGAAGGTAGATGTCAAGCCGAAATAAATGCCCTCTTTTGTTTTTGTTTTAATCACCTATGAATTTTGAAATGATTGCTGCTCTTTTGTCGGTGAGAGTTGGAGATAAGAATGGCTTAACGATATCCTGTAGAAGTGCCGCAGACATTGCGTTCAGACCAGAAGACACAGAGCTGAAATAAAAAAAAAGGGTTCGATTCTTGTATGATACATATTACCAAAGAAAAGTAATACCCGACAAGAAATATTTAAAATGAATGGAAATGCTAACAAAACAGATTCAGTTTTTTTTTTTTTTTTTTAAACAACTCGATTTTCAATTCACAAATCACATTCCACCATTTAATGAACATGCTGAATGTATGATCTATCCCAACGAACTACTTAATATAAGCTTAATAACAGTCAACGTAACTGTCTTTGTAGTAAATGGCAAAATTTAACCTAAAATATAAGACAAAAGAGACGATTTCAATTTTGCTATCACATACTAGTACTTCCCTCTTAAGATGATGATGTTCCTCCTGATGTATCTTATGTTGTGTACATTTCACAATTTTGTTTGGTCGAAAAGGTACTCACGAAGTTTAAGTTAATAAGCATTACCTTGGTAACAGAAACGTATTTAACAAAATTACAGTTAAAGACTTTTAAGTGATTTAATTACTTTTAATAAGGCTATCGGCATTCAACGCCCGCCCATCAGACATAAAATAAACCCATCAAAGATACCAGGCTGAGAATTTTGTCACCCAGACGCGCATTTCGTCTACATAAGACTCATCAGTGGCGCTCGAATCAAAACAGTTGGAAGGCCAAATCAAATATGACACTGGTCTCTGAACTTCGTCAAAGCCGGCTAAAACTATTAGTTTAGTTCTCTTTAATTAACACGCGACTTTTGTTTAAATTGTTCTTTTTGTATGTGTTTGTATCCACTTGTTTTGATATTAATTCGTCCAATTATTCAATTAGGTGTGTTTTTAATACTTAATCAAGCAATAGATTTGGACAGTTTAGTTACATCCTTTATTTAGTTAATTATAAGTAATTGCAGTGTATTCTGAATCTCACTAGTAAAATGTACCTAAGTGCACCACTGAATACTGCTGCGATGAAAATACCAGATACTCCAGGATAGCATCCCATTATGTCCATTACAAACAATGGTAACAACTTAAATTATATTAAAAAAATCATGTTTAATACATATATATATATATATATGCGTTTCTAGTACCTATTCATTTTCATCGTAAGTGTTGGTTAACATGTCAAAACTTTGAAATCTCATTTACCTTCAAATAACACATTAAATTGTCTGTTACTCTTCAAACTTTATCAAAGAATTAAAGTCTGACATTCTGGTTGTAGATTTACTTGTCATGCACCCGTTCCGTTTCACGATTTATTCAAATTGCCATACCGTGATGACCTTGAAGTTGAGGTCTCCAGTTGTCGCGTATCAAATGATATCCTTACCGTGGATTACATTTGACACATTTAATAATTTACTTAAAATGATTGATTGTGCTGCTTCAAACCAAGAAAATTCTGTTTTGATAAGGTTTACAAACCTGGTCACCCGCTTTAATGGTTCCTGTTGAAAGAGGATCACAGGTATGATAGTAAGCAAAGACAACCAGGCCATTAAATCCTCCAACCACAAGTATCATCATTAGTCCAGGTACACTTATCCACAAAGCCCTGTTATAAATATTGATAGCAGAATCTAAAAAAGTAAAGTACTTTAGAAAATTCTATCTTATAGGTCTAGAAAGGTATATGGTAAACCAAGTTACTTGTGAGGTTGAGCTTTAGATATCATATTTATAACAAATATGAAGTATTATTTCAATTGTCTAACACTGGTTAATACCGCATTTGTTGGACTGTTAGTCCCATGAGTATCATCAGCTCACAGATCAGTGCTTCGAAGCTGAAAAGATTTATAACATTACGTTTATTTTATCATTCGTCTATAAATCTAGAAATGTCAAACTTATGTTCCAACTCCGTAAGACAATTTTGACCTTAGATGGATTCGACTATTCCTTTTAGTTTCCTGTTGATCATATAGCTAAAAAATAATACAGTAAAAAGATGGCGTCACATTTCGACAAAAATGTGGTTTTTACTTTAAAAGTTTAGACAAATCTAAACTTACAATTGGTGCCTAGTATCTAAGTACCATAAATTCGTATTCAGTAACATAAAAGTATACTTACCTTTGGGAATGTTTCAGTGTTGGACATGTCAGCGTTCTTTGTACCATTGCCTGATTGGTTCCGAACAGTGTAATCCACATAAAAGCTTGACCAATAACAGCACCCCATACAGTATAACGTGTTGACATATTGAAACTAAAACTAAATATTTAAACATTTCAAGACTTGCACCTTGATAAAAAATGTAGAATTTCCCATTCCCAGTCGGTATGGAGTTAATAATTGCTCGAACCATGTTATCTTACTACCACTATGTCGATACCTCTGCTAAATTCGCATCTGATGCATTACAATTGGTTTCCGTTTATGTTACTACTACAATTTGGTCAGTACTTCTGCTAGTGGACTGTTCGCTCCTGCGATCATCACCAGCCCAATAGCAAGTATCGGGTACTGGCATGAATATACGGATACTGTTTGATTGAAATTTCTTGCGTCGCGCGTCTTGCTTACCATATTATGAGCATGGGATCTTTGATGAGGTTTTAGTTATGCTTTAACGAAAAAATAACACAATTATATTCAATCAGTAAAGTTATTTGGATAATGCCCAATACATTAAATGACCCGTTACCAAAATTGACAAAGCCTTATTTTAAAACATTCGTTGTTGAAACGTTTAAGATTTGGCGAGCATAAATTATTCTAAGGGCTATTTTAAAGAGTTTTTATAACCACTTGTCCCGATTTCAAAGACTTGATTACGGAAAATAGGGGTCACAGATGACCACCGTAACTTTCCGTCTATCGTAGCCTCAATCCCGTCATCATTTTCTTGGTTAGGAATATTATTGATTACAACTGATCATGGGATTTTTATTTGTCATTTGTTAAGGACGGGCATTATTGGTTCAAGGACTGATTACCATCCCGGATTACCCGAAATCACTCTCATTTTTGATGGATTTCGTTTTTGTTTACAATTAGTTGTCTTCGCCTTATTTTGCTTAGTGTTGTTTGTCTTTAGATTAAAGTTTGCTAGCACTTTAAAATATAAGGCTCAGCTTGTGGGTCTATCAAAACAAGGTATACTCATATCTCATTTATATGTATGTATGTATGCAATCTTTGTCTCTGTAATATATTCTTACTACTTATAGTGACTTACATATAAAAATAATTTTGAGTACGGAAACCAATGAATCTATCGCAAAATTATTTCATGCTGAAATCATTCGTTCTGTTTGTTGAAAGTGGCTAACGTTTGAAACAATATTATATAGACAACTACTATTGCATCAAGGGTTAGAAAGAGACAGACAAAAATTGAAAGAGACCAGGAGTTCATTGAAAATATTCTGATAAGAATTACGTGCACGTTGCAAATATGCCTACATATTCGTCAAGTTTATTTACTCAGTGAAATTTATTCTTCCATTTTCATCTGCAATTTTCCAAACTTCAGCTATCCCACCAGCTTTCACAGAACCCAAAATAAGGGTTACCAGGATACCTGTTAGCATGAGTACAGCCTGGAAACTATCAGTCCATAATACTGCTTTCATACCTCCCTAAATAGAAGTGAAATTCATAGTATAAATATAAGCCGGAAATGTTTATTAAGAATCTTGAACTTTTTGTTTCTTTAATCTGCTCTTACGTCATGAGCATAATTCAAAGTTAAACAAGTTGTGTTTGTTGTTATATGTATTTTTCTATAATGCAGAAAGGGAAAGTAGACATGTAAAACAAATTTCTCTTAACCTCGTCAACTGGGAGCAGTAAACGTGTTGTTAAGGTATTTAAATATTTACTACCGATTTCAGTGCATATTATACTTTTTTATACGCTTGTTTAGTATGTTGGGACGTATTATGGTATACCGTTGTCCGTCCGTCCGTCAACAACACTTCGGACAATCAATCACTCAAAAACGCGATCACTAATTATCATGACTCGATTAATCTTTGGTGAATTGTTTATATCTATTCACGTAAGTTCCCGTGCGATTTTTATAGATTTTAGGTTTTACGTTTCCGAGTTATGGGATTTTATTCATAAACAAATGGGTGAATTTCAGTTTTTCTTGACTATAACTCAATAATGCTTTGAGCAATTGTCATGAAACTTTGGTGAAATATTTATATATATTAACCTAAGTTCCCTTCAATTTTTCAAAAATTTCTGATTTTACGTTTTGTAGAAACCGGACTTTATTCATAAAAAAGTGGGGGGATGGGGGTGTGATTTTCCAGTTTTCTGACTATAACTCAAAACGTTTTGAGCAATGTTCATAAAGCTTTGATCACTTGTTTATATCTATTGAAATAAGCCCCCTTTTGTTTTTATAAATTTCTGGTATGACATTGCACAGTTCTGGAACTTTATTTGTTGAAAAATCTTCGAAAATTGTCAATTTTTCACACTTTGGAAGGTTATAGATTGTTATTCGTTGAAAAATCGAGGTCACAAAAACTTAGTTGATATTGAAGTAGCCTTAATAATGTCAAATTATTCATGTTTTGTGTCAATAGATAACACTGTGTGAGCATGTTTTTTTTAAGGGGGGTCTATTTGAGCAGTGCTCACAGTATTTCTAGTTGATCATATAAATTCATTTAAAGCATAAGAACGAGTAAAAAGGGCGACGGGCGTAACATGTGCTCATAGCGCAGCTCTTTATTCTAACTTACTTTTATATGTGTTCATTCACAGAATACAAAAACCAGTTATCATATTATTGGAGGTTTAGCTAGCTATTACACCAGTTCGACTGACCATTTATTTTCTTCGGAAAATGCCCAAGTCGGGAATACGACAGTTGCTTTCCATTCGTTCTGTTTGTTGATACTGTCTAACATTTGATTTTTATCAGTTTTTGTGGACTTCCCCTTTTTGAATTTACTTTTGAGTTCAATGTTTTTGTTATACTTTTTTAATTAATTGTTGAGGAAGGGGCAGTCTGACTTCTAGTTCAACTACATGATATTTTAGCTAATTAAAAGAGAGGCAAAGGATTCCAAAGGGACATTCAAACTCACAAGTCGAAAATAAACTGACAACGCCATGGCTAAAAAGAAAAAGACAAACAAACAACGGTACACAAAACACAACATAGAAAAACCAAAGACTGAGCAACACGAACTTTGTTTTAAAACTATGACTAACATTAACTCTTTGTTTCACTACTATGACTAACATTAACTCTTTGTTTCACTACTATGACTAACATTAATTCTGTTTCAATACTATGATGAACATTTACTTTTTTCAATACTATGACTAACATTAACTCTTTGTTTCACTACTATGACTAACATTAACTCTTTGTTTCACTACTATGACTAACATTAATTCTGTTTCAATACTATGATGAACATTTACTTTTTTCAATACTATGACTAACATTTACCCTTTGCTACAATACTGCGACTATTACTGTATACTCAACATGTAATTCTAACAGGTTACACTACTTATATGTATACTTACGATAGATGTATATACTATGCATACAATCCCAGCAGACAATATTGTACCCCACAGCGAAAGTCCAGTTACTGTCATCAGAATTATAGATTTAAAAAAAAAAACTTCAAAATAATAATAATAGTGCTTTTTAATATTCGATTATGTTTTACTTTTAAAAAAATTCAAAAGATTGTACATTAGAGAAAACAATAAAAAGATTACATGTATCTATAATTGTAATTAGTAAACTCCCTTCCTTTGTCAAAAAGAAATAATTGTTTATGTTTAAATATTTGCATTGTAATGGAACCATTTAATAACACCGTCAGGCGGTTATGGTCACCGTAATTTTACTCTCCATGATTTCTTTAATAATGACCTTTTGCCATTTATACAATAGAGGTTGGTTATTCATCACACACGCACGACGCTTTATTCACTACCCATTTCAAACTTCATTCTATGTACAACTTATATTCGGAAACCATTGTTACAAATGCCCATTCAAAACAACACAAACTTGCAGCTATCGTCTCGGAAATTGCCAGTCAGACTTTACAGACCGGTTGGTATTGGAGAAAATCAAAAGGAGAAAACATCCTTTTTAAAACGTTCCCTGGCCAACAAAGATCTTGATGCCTTCGGTTAATGCAAACTCTCTCATCATAAATCAGTTTAATCCGTCCCTCCTTTTAAGATCCGTCTGTATTAATCATACCTTATACCTATACTAACTTAATTGCTACTAAAATTTTCATTTACAAACACGTGATGCAGGATCTCAATATTGGCCACCTCACGTTCAGGATCTCAATATTGGTCACCTCTCGTTCAAATCTGATAGCACCTGCTTGTTCTCTACTTATGTATTATCAGGCTGGCCATGTTATTACTGGTGATCTGCACATTGTTAATAACAATTCTATGCGGAATAGGCAAACCAAAGGCCCGAAATATTTATCCATTTGTTGAAAACAAAACTTTACGACAAAAGAGATGATTTCAGCTTCCCAATTGTGAACTTTCCATTTCTATGTAGCAACATTCCAGCAGCGCCTGCATACGGAATATGTATCTCCCAATTGATACGATATTCTCGGACTTGTATTTCTAATCATGATTTCCTTGATATAGGATTGCTGCTCACAAGGAAGCTATTAAACCAAGAGTTCCAAATGCTGAAGTTGAAATCATCCCTTCGTAATTTTACGGACGCCATCACGAGTTGGTCGACCGTTATGGAATAACCGTTTCACAGATGATATCGGATATGTTCTTTATGTCGTGACTACAATACCCTTCCCTTTTCACGAATGTCACCTACCGAATTAGACTATTTACCGGATTTGTAATAACATAAGCAACACGACGGGTACCACATGTGGAGCAGGATCTACTTACCCTTCCAGAGCACCTGAGATCACCCCCAGTTTTTGGTGGGGTTCGTGTTGCTTAGTCTTTGGTTTTCTATGTTGTGTCATCTGTACTATTATTTGTCTGTTTGTCTTTTTATTTTTGGCCATGGCGTTGTCAGTTTGTTTTCGATCTATGAGTTTGACTCTCCCTCTGGTATTTTTCGTCCCTCTCTTGAACACATCTATCCCATCAAACTTGACAGTTAAGCCTTCCTCATATTTTGACTTGCGTCTAGAAATTGACAATGGGGTCAGTTAGGACGAAACTTGACGACAAAAGTAATTGTAATTGTAGACTTGCCATTTCTATGTAGCAACATTCCAGCAGTTCATGTATATGGAGTATATATCTTCCAGTTGATAAGATATTCCAGAGCGTGCATTTCCTTTTATGATTTCCCTGATAGAGGGTTGCTGCTCACGAGGTAACTATTAAACCAAGGGTCCTAGTGATGAAGTCGGAAGTCATCCCTTTGCAAATTTTATAAATGAGACAGATATGTTCCAATTGTTACCAAAATCCCGTCCTCTTTTCATTGAGTGTGACATCATCGTATTTGGACTTACATGAGCAACACAAAGGGTGCCGCATGTGGATCACGATCTGCCTATTCTTTTGGAGCTCCTAAATCCTAATGAATACATCATTTGTATTTTCCGCCCTCTCTTTTGCAGAATGTGCAATAATCGGCATATATATACATGTAAGTCTTAATTTAAGAAGTGTAAATCATTTATTTTTGACACCGGAAACACTAGTGTGATATAAAAGTAATATTGCTTCAAAAAATGAATAAAATTGAGAATGGAAATAGGGAATATGTCAAAGAGACAACAACCCGACCAAAGAGCAGACAACAGCCGAAGGAATTTTATAAATTTCATGCGTTCGGAGCGATTTTCTGGATTTACCTTCATCACGAACGCTCAAAGCCGAATATTTGAAACCCAATGATGTATAAGAACCGAAACGGTTGGAATGCTACATGACTAAATAGGACCTCAAGATAATAGTCAAATCCATCTATCTCAAGCTGTTTAATCGTATGAAAACAATGCACCATTATGATGTACATCACACAATTGAGTCATGGTTATTAAAAAAAGGAACAAATGGAAGTCTATAAATTTATGGTCAACATTTTCCATCAGGTAATATCAACTTAAGTATTTATCAAAACTAAATGTACGTCCCAAAAAAATACCTTCGTCACTTACTGTAGTTTTAATAAAAACTTGTATCTCCTTTCATTTTTAAGTGAAGTACATAGTTACCTACCTGCATTAAAAGCCAGAGCCGGAGCATATAAAACGATTGCCATATACATTATCTGAAAAAATAAGACAATTTACAGAAGTAAAAAGGGATTTACTATGGTAGCATTTTTTAGTAGGAAACTTCTAAACGAAATCTAATCTCTTAGGGGATAAAAATAAAAGCTTGGTTTGTAACCCTGATAATTTGGGCTTTTAATCAAGTAACGTGGATCTTAAAACATTGATACATCAATGAATTCGTATCTATCTGAGAGAATCGACCTGTAAAGTTCGTTTAAATAAAAGTTGTGTTGGCCTTTTCGTATTTATTCACAAATGGTAATGGCGATATCATAAGTTTTTAAATGCAATTCTATTGGTACGTTCTTTGGAGTATTTATTTTTAAAAAAGGTTCTGAATAAATGAATAAAGACACTGATTTAAATTATAAAATAAATTTAATAAACAACTATTTTTTTTTTATCTTACAGCCCTGAAAGTATATGCCAAATATTGTAATTATGTAAATAAATAAGATTTTTCGTCTGTTGTGGTAGATAAGAGTACTGAAAAGGCATATGAAAAGCAACTTCTGATGTACTGCGAGTATTTCAAAGACAAAGAAATTGAGTCAGATTTTTGGCAAATATTCAAATTACATCTACAACTGCAGATGCTAGCACAATTTACTGTGATATAGTTTCACATTTGGCAGGGAGAGATATAGACGTTAGTGGCTTCATTGGCCCTAATGAAACCAGGATAATGACTGATAAAGACAACGGTGTAATCAAAATGTGTCAAGAAGAAAATTCAGAAATGATTAGTGTTCATTGTTCTGCCCACCGTTATGCACTGGCTACATCTCAAGCTGCTCAATTTGTCCCTTATATCATACACTGCTAAGGGTTTTGTTAAATACTTGTTTAATTGTTTTAGATGTTCTGCTCAGTGAAGCAATTAATAAATTCAGAGAAATACAATAATTGTTAGATTCCACAGCTGAAATAAAATTATTCATATTAAGTGATAGGTACTGAGAAAAAGTGCCATCCAATCTTCAATACATTTTTTGCCTTCATTCACCGTTACACAAATTGAGAACTTATTGATTAATGCAATTTGTAAAGACATGTCAACTTTCGTTAAAAATCAATACAAAAACATGTTACATATAAATTACTTAGAATTACCAGTTGTCTAATGATTACATATTTTGCTCAGTAGCATTTGAAAAGATTGCGGAAAAACAGCTCTCATGATCCAACACAATCCTTTTAAGAAGATACTGTTGTTACATGTTACTTTTTGTAGAACCAGAAAGCAAGATCTAGAGACAGAAGTGCTAAATTAGCAAATCACTATATAGCTTAACATATCATGACTGGTGAGTTCTTGAAAAACCATAAAATATAGCCAGTACAAAAAAGAAATTAAGATCACAATCTTTATAGATATAAGAAGATGTGGTATGAGTGCCAATGAGACAACTCTCCATCCAAGTCCAAATTTAAAAGTAAACCATTATAGGTCAAAGTACGGTCTTCAACACGGAGCCTTGGCTCACACCGAACAGCAAGCTATAAAGGGCCCCAAAAATTACTAGTGTAAAACCATTCAAACGGGAAAACCAATGGTCTAATCTATATAAAAACGAGAAACGAGAAACATTTATGAACCACATCAACAAACGACAACTACTGAACATCAGATTCCTGACTTAGGACAGGTGCAAACAATTGCAGCGGGTTTAAACGTTTTAATGGTACCAAACCTTCACCCTTATCTGAAACAATAGTGTAACATCACAACATAGAAAACACTATAAAATATCAATTGAAATGGCTTAACTCAATCAAAAGACATATTAACACCAGTGAACATACACTGAACAAATAAATTTGATCTATAGTACAATGTAAATACAAAATAAATAAACTAAGGGAAGAATAACTAAAGTAACATGTTATACCGCTGTAAAATGTTAAACAATTTAAGAAAAACAATATGCTTGAACAAAAATATCAGCCATTTGCAATTACTTTAAACACAGGTAAATGAAAATAAGTAAATGAAATTTGTTGTTAGGTATACGTGTACAGTTCAAATGGAGAAAGGAAATATTTTTACAAAATAAATAATTTAGATGTTTATAGTACGAAGAAGTCAAAATTTATATTAATACCAAACACTTATCAAAGCTGGTATATAGACCAGATATAACCCTGAAAAAGTAAACATTGAATAACAAAAAAAGCATTACATTTAGTATCAACAGGTCAAATAAACAAGAAAGTACGATTTGAGAGTACTCGCAGTTACTGACAGCTAGTTAAAAGCCAAAAACAATTAATAATAAAAAATCATGCACCAGAGACTGAAATCAACTAAACTAGCCTATTTATCGATGTGTTGCTTATGTCTGCAATTTTGTTTTGCAGAATAAGAAAGCAAGATCTTGAAACAAAAGTTCTAAATTTACAGAGCATTATATAGCTAATCATATAATGACTGGTGAGCTCTCGAGGGAACCTGAAATATGGCGGGTACAAAAACGCAATTAAGATCACAATCTTTAGCTTAAATATCGATGTGTAGTTTATTTCTACAATTTAATGTTGTTTTGATTTGTTAGTGGCCAAATTTATGTTCATTGGAGAAACCTCTCTTTTCATAAGTAAAATAGAACCTGGATATCATGGATAAAATAAACAAAAAACAATGAACATAAAAAAAATGGGAATGTCAAATAACAGTGAAAAATTAAGCTCCAATTGTGACATCTCCTTTCATATGTCACTGAATGTCGGGATATATTTGTTCCTCAAAACATATTTTTTCTGTAAACTTGGTTATAGATAAATGGAGAATGTGTTCGTGGGACACTGATGATGCCCCTCGCTTGCATATAACGTTATAAAGGGATAAAACTAGAGTACTGTAAAAATGACGCTATTCAAATTCGAACTTGATCTGTGTTTTGTGGTAATAAGCATTGTGTATAAGTTTCATAACATTTTGTTGAGGCAAACTAAAGTTAGAGAATGGAAATTAATTTTGGGACGGACGTGGGTAACACTTAATGCCCCCTCCGCCGCGGCAGGTGCATAAAAATATCATAAAATCTGTTCGCATTAGAACATTTGTACTCTTTAATTTTGTCAGGATATAGGCTTATATTATTAAAGACATTCTATTTCATGACAAGGAGACCTGCAAGTAAAAATATATGTATGTCAATTAATGAGGGAGTTTGAACTTACAAGGGAAGAAGTATGTCACCTTAACAGGCACATTATTTTGACTAAGTGAAGACCAGTATATGATATGTAGTGTGGTGTGGTAAGATAGGAAACAGCAACTTCTGTTTTCACCTGGCAGGTGATAAAACCCATAACCGCAAGCATACATTAATATGAGTGTCAAATACAAAAGTGAAACTCACCATGTAGACACAAAAACACATGGTCACTAATATTCTAACACTCTTGCTAAAACGTAATTCCAGATACTGAAAAAGAAAGTAACCAACATCATAAACAAAAATTAAGATACTGAACGGTTTCATCTACTGATGATTTTGTGTAAATTAGGTCGGCTTTGATTAACTTACTTTACATTGTTGTTGGGATTGGCGAGAGTAACATTCTTTTATATTTGAATATTTTGGAATTGCATGCTTTTCCAGAGTTTTGGACTCTAAACGTCAAAAATTATTTTATTCTTATACGCGTAAGAAATTTTTTTTTTTTTTTTCTTCTTCTGCTGGGCCTTTGTTTACTGACTTTTGATTTAAAACCTCCTACAATTTACAATATTTCATTTTATTCTTGCAATAATTGCCGTATACAGACGTAAGTCATATCATGCGATCTTGGTGCAGCTGTGTACTAAGAAAAAAACTGAACTCGGTTTACTCCTACTTTTTTATCATTATTATTATTATTATTATTATTATTAAACAGTTATTAAAATTTTATTGTCATTTTAATTGCAGCCGACAAGATTCAGAAAAGAAAATAATAATTTCAGGACATATTATAAGAAGGAAGTTAGCAAAGTTGAAAGTTATAAGAGAATTGGGTCAGGTGCAGATGACATTTACAAAAGTGAATGGCCTATGTTCACACAGATGGATAAATCACTTAGACCAGACGTAGATAACCTCAGGACATATTACAAGATGGAAGTCAACAAAGTTCATAGTTATAAGAGAATTGGGTCAGGTGCAAATGACATTTACAAAAGTAAATGGCCTATGTTCACACCGATGCATACATTTCTTAGACCACAAGTACAAAAAGAAAATCTGATTCGGTAATAAATATAACTTATTTTAAATTACCAATCTACTTACCATACCACTATATAAAACACGAATAAACGAATAAAATGAAACATCTGCGCTCCTACTCAAGCCCCATATCATATATATAAGAAATTTTTTTTAAATCGGATATCTCAGTCCCTGTACTGAATTGAAATCTGTGTGACCATTTTCGCGGTATACGTTTAATTAATCTTGATCTATCACTATTATAGTAGTTCGAGTCTCTTAAATTTGTCAATATCTCCATAAAGTTAGACTTTAAAAGGGGCCTACACAATTCATCTTCATATTATTGTTTGACCGCTGATCTCGTGGTAGCGAATTCGCCTCGAGTGGGGGAGGAGGTCGTGGGTATGGAAGTTGTTACATTTCTTTATATCAACGTCATAGTACCACAATTGCACCCATTTTGAAGATTTTCTTAGAGAGTAAATCATTCGTATTTTTGTTATTTGTCATTAAAGTCTTTCAACATAGCTAAATATACTCAAAGATATATAAAAGGTCACATTATATATCAACACATGAAGTTTCCAACGAAAAAAAAATGTACGAAATGTCGCATGTGACGTCCATTTATAGTCGATTTTCAAAAATGAGGATTGCTGTGTAAAGAGTGGTAAGGATGAGCTTCATGATAGATGATAAGGTCGAGAAATTAAAATAAATATATGACAAAGTTGCTGATTAAAGTCACAAGTATATGAAACCAATCTGATGTCGATATTCACAAATGCAATTTAAACCACCAGATAATTGCCAAATCTATCTAACTCGCCATGCAATAGGATAATCATGATAGATATAGGTATACTGTTGTATAAAAAAATATGATAGGGTATAAGCTCCACACCCCTAATACCAAAAAATCGAAGTGCCCCCTCTTCGAACCTGGTATTCTGAGCCTTGTGTAGACGAAACGCGGGTATGGGGTACTAAATTATATAAATACGACAATGTAACAATGTGTCCGCTACTCTTCAGACAGGGTTACGGTTTCACCCATTACTCCCAATGGATCAAACGTAAATTATTCTGTTATCTATTCGTTCCATCGTATGAAAAAAATTTCCTGATAACTAAGAATAAATTTCTCTCACATTGGTATAAAATAAATTAAGTTCATACGTTATTTCAGTTTAAATAAAGGCAACAGTAGTATACCGCTGTTCAATAGTCATAATTCGATTAAGCAAAAACAAATCCGGGTAACAAACTAAAACCGAGGGAAACACATCACCTATAAGAGGAAAACAACGGAACAACAGAAACACTGAGCTACAACAAAAGCAAACGCCAACATATATAGAAACGGACTGTCTGATAACAACTGCCATATTCCTGACTTGGTACAGGACATTTTAAGAAAAAATGGTGGGTTGAACCTGGTTTTTTGGCTAGCCAAACCTCCCGCTTATATGGCAATGCTAAAAATACCGCTAAAATGACAACACTGTGACAGTAATACAGTAGAAACGCACGCAAGAACACTCAGTACAGAGAAATACATAAATAAATAAAATAATAGTACATTACAACATGTAAACCGCAGAATAACAACGGACACCTTCCGTGAATTTACGACAGCACACCAGGACACCACAAACGAAATGTAAACTGCGCGTCACATGAATGGATCAACGTATTTTTTGAGACGTTAATATTATCACAGGTAAATTTCAAAAAAATAAAATAGATTTGTTTTATTTATAGACACGTACACGAAAATTAAATTGGGATTGAGTTTGTAATGGTGTTATTTCATGAATTTTCTAACCATGACAAGAATATTAAAATAGAATTGTGTTTGTAATGGTGTTATTAATTTTATTTTAAACCGTGTAGGTTTTTCTTCTAAATCAAAACAATCCTGTGCATATAGTTGCTTTAAACTAAAAATCATATAAATGAAGTAGCTGATTTTTTTTTATCTTAACTTATACTTACATATAAAAAATAAAAATAAAATAACTGTACTATAAGGCAAGATCATGTAAGACCAAACAGTAAACACACATGAAAACAAACAATATAAAACAAAAACCCTGTAGACGAACCACGAGTAACTCGAATATACTGACAAATAAAACATATGAGAAATGTACCGAAAATACAGGATTCAAACCACAAAAGAAACAAACAGACAACCACTAAGCACAAATGACCCACCGGACCCACACGTATAAGAAAGTAACAAAAAAATCCCGAAAGCGGGATATATAAATACCGAACCACGTCGTCTCCAACAGAGAACATAAGACATAACAAAATATCCAACCGGACTTACAAAAGAAACTTCATAACTAAATACAAGAATGTTGGATATATAAATAGCGAGACACGTCGCATAGCAATGCGACCGACTGACCGTGCAAGACCCTTTTGGGTAGTCAAGGTCGTTAAAAACCACCCTCGTCGTAGCAATGCGAATTCACACTCGGCAAAACAGTCATATTCGGGAATTGGTCACGTTCGGTACTAAGCAGAACAGACGACGTAGACGTATAGATCAACCGATTCGTGATGGTGTCCATAAAATTTACTGAATGTCATTGCTAATCTTTCCTCCTCATAACTCTGTTGGAGCAGTTTCTGCGTAAGGAGCACACTCCTGTATATGACGTCCGTATAGTGTAAACATGCACGAGCATAACGTATTAATTGAGATATGTAAACACCATACGACGGGGTAGAGGGTATGTTACTGATGAGAAATGGGAAATTGATAATTGGGAAGTTGATATCATCCCGTTTGTCATAGATTTTAGTCTGAAGTCGTCCATCTGTGTCAATATTGAGGAATAGATCAAGGTATGAAGCAGTCCTTCTACTAGTATCAGTAGTATCCTTAATTTCAAGTTCACTGGGATATATGAGATGCAAGTACTGAAATATGGGTTATTCAGTGATAGGACATCATATATATATCTGAAAGTAAAATTAAAGAATTTCGCAAGGTGCTTTTTCTTTTTGTCTTTTAGAAGGTTCTGAATGAATTCTGCTTCATACGAGTACAAAAACAAATCGGCCAGTAGGGTGCACAATTAATACCCACTAGAATACCGACTGTCTGTTGAAATATCATCCTCCAAACTCAACAAATATATTGTCGATCAATAAAAAAAGTCCAGCATTTTGATGATATCATCTTCAGTGTATTTTCTGATGGAATCAGTGTGGTTCTTCACAAAATAAGAATTATTATAATCCAAAACAAGAAATTTATATCTACGGTTCCCATTTTTATAGAAAAAGCTCTGTTCAATGAGATGGTGAAGTCGATTTTTCAATTGAGCATGGGGAATAGTAGTGTAAAGCGTAGAAAAATCAAAGGTCTTAATGTTGCTGCAAAATTGCAGAGATTGTGATCTAAGATTTAGCAATAGATCTTTAGAATTTTTAAGAATCCACATCTGATTGACACCACTGGTTGAATATATCTCATCACAATATTTCTGAAGGCCATCTTTTACTGTAGAAAGAATAGTAGTCAGCACTTTAGAAAGATGTTTAGTCGAACATCTTGATGATCCAGCTATGTATCCAGTATAATGACGGTGAATTTTCTTCGTTTTCTTTGATGTTAATACCAAAAGAAAGGACAGATTTGTGATTTCTAAAATGTCATCTTTTGAAAATGATGTTAAAGAATATGTAGGATTACCAGTTTTGCTGTTTATTCCAAGCTCTTTTGTGAGACATTCCAAATAATGGTTTTTACATATGAAGACAATATTATAGGTGGCTTTATCTGCTGGAACAACGACATATTTGTCATGAAAAGAGGATAAAGCATCCAAAACCTCCGGGTTCTTGAATGGGTTAGAAACCCGTGTGCTCATAGTACATGCGCTTCTGAATGCATGATCGAATAGCTTTGATCCATTCAGACAAAGTGTCCAGTTCTGGTTCATCTAGTTCGCGCTTTACCCATTTTCTGTCATAGTCCTCAACCGCATCCATCAGTAGCCTGACGTTCTTTTTCCAGTTGATGGGCTGGGGAATTCTATATTTTGGTCCCTTGGCTAACAACTCTCATGTTTGTTCATTGGCTACGATGCCAAGGTCACCAGTAATAACATGACCAGCTGGACTTTAATTGTATTTTGACGATGCACATGAGCAATCCGGAGGTTTGGATTTCACATCTTTGAGTTTAAAGGCCTCTAAAACACTCTTGTGGTTCAAAATCTTGAATGCAAAAGGCTTGGTGTAAGTATATGAAATTACAGGTGTAGCTTTATTTTTGAAGTTATCAAGTACAGTTTTGTGTACAGAATTCTGGTGGAAAATATTGCTAATATTGATAGCATCTGAACCTTAATTGGCGAATTCTACTTTTAAAAAAATTGTTTTTCCTCATCTTTGGAAGTAGTTGATACGGGTTTGAATAGTCAATGGTTAGCAATGTCCATGATTATTGCAACTAATCTATACAAAAATATATAGAATTAGAATCAATAATGGAAGTATTTTTGGGCCTCTTGAAATAGTAAATAAAGTTTAAATAATGGAATGGAGTATAATTTAGTTCTGATATGGTGAATTCCTAAAGGTTTTTGAACAGACGAAAACACTCTCAATTGTCACGGTGTGAACAGCAGGTGGTGTATAATTTCTGTGACCGTGACTTCTATTTCGTTGAGCAGAAGTGTTAAATAATTGTAATTTATTGACAGTACTACACCTAGGACTAGACAAAATACCTCCATCATCAATTTTGTCATTGCATCCATAGGGAATGGCTGTTCCCAACTCTCTAATACAAAAGTCTTCTCTTTGTAAACGATATAGTGTCCTCAATATAGTGTCATTTGTTGAATGATAAATTTTCTCTACAATCCGGACTTTCATTGAAACAATATAATGGTCAGGCTGATTAAAATGTATAGAGAAATTTGTTGTTATTAAGATCCTCAACATTAGACCGATGGTCATTTAATCTTAAATTGAGTCGTTGTCGAGTTTCTCTGACATAGATCAGTCCGCAAAGAGCACATTCAATACCATATACAATATTCACAGGCACTCGTCTCAGAAAAAAAAATTTCCTATATACCTTTATATAACACAAGGTACTTAACTCGCGATTTAGAAAAATGTCAGCCGGTGGCGAAATTCCGTTATATGCCAATTTCTCGGCTGTCAACCCCACTAAAACTTGTTATGTCGTAAATCTAAATTGATTTATCTTCACAATGGTGTATAACACGCCTACTTTTGTTGTCGGAATCATCCGTAGCAATCCTACCAACGTATGGTTGTCAACGAGAAAAAGTAAGGCGCAATGGATTATGGGAGCTTATTCATGCAAATGACCCTAGGTCAATATGAAAACATAATCTAACACCTCGTTCATTTACGATGCAAGTAAGCTAAATGTCTGACTGCTTCCGATTGTTATTATGGTTTGGCTACTAAATGTTCAATACCGAAATTCGCATTAAATATTTGCATACTTAGTCGCGAGGCCGCAAATGTCCTCTTTTTGATATGGGACGAGCTCTGACGTCCCACGGCCCCAGCTTGTCTGGCAAAACAGCCGTTGTACGTTAGAGTAATCTCGGATAACCTTTAAGATGATCCTGGGGTCACCTGATATAATCGGTGTTGTTGTGTCCCTGACAACATCTGATCGACACCTTTTGATCTTGGGCGACGTGTCATCCCGTATAATATTATCTATTCTATTTGTATTCATGCTGTTAAGCTACAGGACTCTCGGGGACAGTACTAACACTTATCTCGTCAAAAGTCAATCTTGAACTACATACTTATAGTGGTTTTTTTTCTATTTTCACTTCAAAATGACATTTTTTAGAAACTTTTGTTTCCTTTAAAAAAAGTATAAAATACCGAACTCCAAGGTAAATCAAATGCTCGACAATATCAACCAACAGAACGAATGGAAAACAACTGTAAAGCTGTCATTTAAATGTATAACATCATCGCACAAGTTATTGTAAACCTACATCACAGGCACTTGTGTCTGAAAAAAACCTTGTAGACCTTAATATAACACAAGGTACCCAGCTTGCAATTTTGAGATATGACATTCGGTCGCGAGCTTTCATCATATTTTGATTCCGTAGTTGTGTATCTCACTGATACTTGTTATGTCGTAAATATAGTTTAAATTATCTACAACCTGATGCATGACACGCTCATTTCTGTTGCTGGAATCATTCGTAGCTGGCCTCCCAAGTAGGTAAACCGTAAATTATTTCGGCTTTTCAAATCGAAATGACAATGTTAAGTTCGTACTGCATATAATTCAATGTAGAAACTCTGAAATGTATTAAATAATCGCTCCGGTTTGCTCCATAGTGAGTGAGGGGACTACCATTGCAGGAGGATTTTGAAAATAAATAAATTGGCCTGGAAAGAACTGAAAAATAAATGACTTTCAACACAAGATTGGATGAAAATGAATATTCTGCAACATAAAATGCAGAATAGTTTAGGATACAAATGTGTACAAAAGTGAAATAAATTTTTGCGCTGCAATGCCGCCGAAAAGCATGCGTATCAACGAATGCAAATAAATGATCAATTCGGAAAAATCCTCCTCCTCCCCCTATCCATTTTAGGATGGTCGTCCCCTAATGGAGTGGAATCTTAAATCGTAACAATGTCGGAAGAGTAACAAACATGTAGATCATGTACATTCGTTTCTATGGTCATTTAAAGTTTAATTCAGCTGTGTGTAATTAAAAATTTTTATACGTTTTGTACTGTTGATGGCTGTGTTTAGTGGTGCAGAATATTTATTTTCATCATGTTTTGGGCAAGATTATTCATGTTCAGCTCTTACCTGGCCAGAATGTATAAGGAGATGTGGTATAATGAGACAACTATCCAGCATAGTTTAAGTGAAGCGGGATTGGTCAGCTATAGGTCACCGTATAGCATACCAACGGCCTGATTTATGACAAAACAATAAACAGCAACCAACGACAACAACTGAACTACAGACTCCTGATTTTGGAAGTCACATAGAATGTCGCGGGGTTAACATGTCTGTGAGCGCTCAATCATTTCATCACATTTCCAGTAAATATATCTAGAATTTATACTTTTTGTTTTATTTCAGAAGTAGGCTTTAAATGAGCTGCAGCAAATATATCTGCAATCAGATTTTCAGAAGGACCAACTCCACAACTCCAAGGAAAGATAAAAGAATTATATGTCAAAAGCATTTACTGGCATTTCTGCATCCAGCAACGGCATTTTCTATGTATGTTGGCGTTTGTTTTTGTTGTTCCGTTGTTTTTCCATTATAGTTGATGTGTTTCCCTCGGCTTTAGTTTGTAACCCGGATTTGTTTTTTCTTAATCGATTTATGACTTTTGAACAGCGGTATACTACTGTTGCCTTTATTTTTTGAAAAAAAAATCTGAAAATTAGTAATGAATTTTATCGTGAAAAGAACGTCGACAGTGTTTTAAATTCAGAAGCATTTACTGTTAGGGCCAAATGAAAGATATATTTCTTTTAAAGTAATTTTTATCGGTGACGATAAACATTCCAGGATTGCATTCTCCCTCGCAACCTTTTTGAATTCATATATAAAATTGACGAAAGACAAACCAGTTGGTTGGTCTCTGCTTATCTTTTTCAAAAGACAGACTTTCATGTAAGTTGTTGACATGTTATAACATTGCATTGCGGAAACTCTTTAAATCTGTTGGGAATGACTGGATTTTAAAATAATTATTTGTATCTTGTGGCGTTCGTAGGCGATATTTTTTGTGAGTCGTGAAATGACTGGTTCGAGTTACCTCTTATAGATTTGTTCGTTTATGAATATAATGGGTAAATCGTTTTATTATGAAACCTTCAACATTTTTTGGACGAACTTTAAATGTTATAAAATAAAATATGTATTATTCAATTTAGAGTTTGATGTATTTAAATGAGAGGAAACATGTCGAACGAAGCAGGCATCTTTCTTCTAACAACCATTTTTGTCTTTTGTTTATTCCTTTGATGACTATAAATTTAATTCCGTTTAGGTTGCATGATTTATTCCATAATCTATCAGTTAATTGTCATTTCATTAGTGTTTTCAACAAATATGATCAACTGTTTTTTACGAAGAGAAGTGTCCTGGGCATTGTTTTATATTTTGCAATTAACATGTCAAAAGTTAACAACCTTAATATTTCCCTCGGGACATTAGTGCAGTTATAGTTCATATTGTCAAATTACATAACATTAAAAAGATTGTTGGGGTTAAAAGATCAAATTGAGTTGAATGAAATAATGTCTTTATATAAAGTATTTAAATGTTAGTATATTTAACGTATTTTAAGATGTAAATTGATTTTTTGCTTTTGTTAATTCAAATGGGAGAAAATCCAACAAATACACCCACAGCTTTGAAATTCGTAAATTATTCAATAGCTTGCCTTCTAGATATTCCGTAACTAAAAGAGAGGCGAAAGATACCAAAGGGACATTCAAACTCATAAGTTGAAAATAAACTGGCAACGCCATGACAGAAAACAATAAAAAGACAAACAATAATATGCAAACCACAACATAGAAAACTAAGCAACACAAACCCCACCAAAAACCGGGTATGATCTGCGGTGCTGCACATGAGGCACCCGTCGTGTTGCTCATGTAAGTACAAACCCGGTGAAAAAGTTTCGTAAGTAGGTACAATATTTATGCCCATCACTGTACCTTTGATTTCTAAATAACATTGATTATCAAAGAAAAAAAAAGTTATTTTCGAATTTTCGAGCAGTTGTTGTAATACTTCCAATATGAAGTCCAGGGAATCAGACTATTTTATCTTGATATTTTTCTAACCAGAAAGTTATCGCTTCAAGTCCTAAATTTTGGGTAATGCTTGGATAAAGCTAGTGATATCACAACTTAATTTTGTGATTTGCTTTACATGTTGAGAAAGTTAATTTAAGAAATCCAGGTCATCTCTGGTGAAGCTGGGTATTATTTTACATAACGGTTTTAGCATGTCTAATAGATTGCTTAATCTTTGTGAACTTGATGGTGGCACTGCTATTATAGGGCATAATTTTAAATCTGAAGGTCTAGGTATGAGGAATTCCGATCTTTAATGGTACTTTGGAAAACTTTAACAATGAGTGATAATCATGGAACTTCATAAAGTAAACTGTCTAGCAGTGTAGTTAAATGTCTTTATGTTGACTATAGGTGCTTGGTTAAATAATTACGTGCACCTGTAAAAGATATGCATACATTTGTGTACTTGTTAATTTCATTTTACAGATAACCTTATCTCGAACATCATCTATCATTTGACTGCAGTTGTCTATTTGTGACAAGTCTCCTCTTTTGTATCGATTTACGAGATTGAAACATCGGTATACTACTGTCGCCTTAAGTTGTAGTCTGCATTAGTTTGAAAGTGAATTTACACATAAGCATTTAAATATATATAACAGAACATTACCTAATAAGACATAAAATGAAATCAATAATGTCCTTCAATTATTATTTTGTTCTTGTGAGGCACAAAAAAAAAGAATTAACATTTAACATAAAAGAAAAATAATTCATGAAAAACATGATTTGTGATTGCTCATATTCAGGCACTGCAAGGTGTCTGCTATGATTTTACACTGAGAAATAGCGAGTGCTAATTTTGCAGGTACAATATCCACCAAAGATCCATTCTAATATGGTAACAAAGCAATTTCAGATGGAAAGTCACAGTCATCAAATATTGTAAACTGCACCAGATTTCAAAGTTGAAATCATCGGG
Source organism: Mytilus coruscus (assembly GCA_017311375.1). Lineage (NCBI taxonomy): Eukaryota > Metazoa > Mollusca > Bivalvia > Mytilida > Mytilidae > Mytilus > Mytilus coruscus. Next base: position 60,226,945 of record CM029602.1, on the reverse strand, counting down.
TTCTTCATAGTTTCTAGTTTGAAATCGTCAATATCGAGGAAAAGATCAATATATGAAAAAGACTTTCTACTTTTGGCTGTAACTTTAGTATTAAGTTAAATGAGAAGTAAGTACTCATTGAAATGTGGATTATTCAGTGACATTACATAAATTTATCGGAAAATGAAATTATAGAATTTTGCAAGATTATAGCTCACTTGACCAAAAGGATCAAGTGGCCTTTATCATTATTTGGCGTACGTCGTATTCGTCCGGTACCTTTTTCAAAGACTTATTTTGTCTAAAAATGTGTGTCCAATAAATAAAGGCAACAGTAGTATACCACTGTTCAATAGTCATAATTCGATTAAGCAAACAAAAAACAAATCCGGGTAACAAACTAAAACCGAGGGAGACATATCGACTATAAGAGGAAAACAACGGAACAACAGAAACAATAACTATAACAAAAGCAAACGCCAACATACATAGAAACGGACTGTGTGATAACAACTGCCATATTCCTGACTTGGTACAGGACATTTTAAGAACAAATGGTGGGTTGAACCTGGTTTTATGGCTAGCCAAACCTCCCGCTGATGTGGCAATGTTAAAAATACAGCTAAAATGACAACATTACGTGACAGGAATACAGTACAAACAAACGCAAGAACACTCACAGAGAAATACATAAATAGATAATATAATAGTACATTACAACATGTAAACCGCAGAATAACAACGGACACCTCCCATAAACTTACGACAGCACACCAGGACACCAGCTTGCCTTTGAACCAACATGGCTAAAACCAGAACACCTGTAAAACCGCTTTTGATTGAGATGAGAAGAATCTGACTAGACAGAAATGTTCAGAATGATATGTTTATCTTCTGTCTATTTACACCGGAGTTGCAAGACGACTTCTTGTACGAGTTAATGCTCTTAAATGACGATTTATACCAATTTCTTTTATTTTTGCCTATTATCTTGAAAACTATAATAGATGGCAAAAATTATCACCAAGACTATTTCTACAAATAGAAATATAAGATAAAAAAAAAAGTGATATTAGTCATGCATGTTCTAGTCTTAAATGTTAGAGAGTGGCCATTGTTGAAAATGCGCATAGATCCATGGGAGCGCCACATGGCATTTAGAGCCTCAAGTTATTTTAAAGGATGTTTTTTAAACTTATTTGATTTGCATTTTATTCAGAGTTTAGTTTTTGAATTTTTCTAATAACCACAGATTGTTTATCATATAGGTTCAATATCATATGAACTAGCAACAACTCTCTCCATTTTATAACTATCTTATGGTGCAGGTTTAAATCAAAATTACCTGAAATCTTTGAATCATTGAACATTTAATAAATAGAAAATTATAACTACGGCTTTATTGCATTAAAACTAGATTAATAAAGTGAACTAATTTAGAAATAGCATTACTATTAGAGTTATTTGTCAAGTACACTTCAAACATTGCATTAGATAGACAGAAGGAAAACGAATATTCTGCAACACATAACGAAAGAAACAATTGTGTACTAAAGTGAAAATAAATTTTCGCGCGGCTGTGTGCGGAAATATAAAAAGCATGCGTACACGAAGAAACATATAAAAATGAATGGTAAATCCGAATAAAATTCTCCTGTCTCCTCAAAATGAACGCTCAACTGCACTAAATGGGCGTCCATTTAACACCGTGGGATATGAATAAACACACAGTCACATAACGAAGTACGGATGGATATGCGGAATCTATAAATACACGGCTATGCCCGACTGGGGACATTTAATTCAAAACCCATTACTTATTGGAATATTAATTAAATTGAATTATTGTCACACAATTATGGAGATCAAGCGCAATGTTTAACCTTGTTCAACCAAACTCTTACTCAAAACGATGTGAGAGGTCTATGAAGGTCAATCAGTTATAGTTTTCCGTGAAGATCTTTTAAAAATAAATTCCATAAAGACTCGCAAATATATATAGAAATTGAAGTTCAGGGGACGACCATTTGTTTTTTCTGGGGTGGTAGGGAGGCAAAGGGATTTTAGAAATGAATATCATGGCCTGGTAAGAGCTGAAAATTAATTAACCTTGCATTAGACAGGATAAATATGAATATTCTGCAGCACAATATTCAGGAATCAATCTTGTTCGCAAGTGCAAATAAATGTTTGCGCGGACAAAAAATAAGCATGCGTAACAATAGATGAAAAGAAATTGTATACATAATGTTACAAAAGTATGAGGTAAAAACAATATATCTTACCTCGTATGCATTTGTTAGCTTCAAATTATAGAAAATTGGAATATAAATGTAAGCCGACAGATATATGGATATTGGTGCAGCTACTGCGCCCCACATGACCATTGAATCAAAAATGTATGCTTCAGCTGGTATTCCTATCATGGAAACAGACGAAATAAAACTGGCAAACAGAGAAAAAGCCACAGGTATCACTCCCATTTCTCCTCCGGCTAGCAAGACCTCCTTAGTACTCTGCTTATATCTAGATTTAAAAGCATTGTATATCCCAATACTTAATGATATAACTAATGTCACCACAAATATAACATAGTCTAGTGTTGAGAACTCATTTCTTTGGTACAACGTTGATTTCATACTGTTTCGCTTTTGTATTTTATCATACAGCAAATTCTGTGAGACTATAAAAATATTCAACGTGTGTACCTAATTCTATCATTAAGTACAGTGTAATTTGGTATTCTATTCACAATTAATTGCGGTGTCGCCGTGATTGACGATTTTACAAATGTTTTTATGTTCGTTAAATTTATGTCAGGAGTATGTCATATACTTTTCTTCCTTTATTGAAGTAAAAAGGTTAATTGCAAATGTTCCTTACTTGCTGATTGCTGGATTGCTAACCATAATTTCACATATATTTATCAAGTGTTAAGTCCGTTAGTTCTTATCAGGGTTACAAAGAAGAAGGTCATTTTGTTTAGGATATTCATTCTGGAAAAAAGTTAACTTTCTATGAATTTATCTCTCCCATTTCGACAAAAAGTATTTTGAAAGATATTTACTGTTCACCAATCTAATGCTTTTGGAAATTGATTGATTGTTGTTTGTTTAACGTCCAGTGGCAGTTATTTCATGGATGTTCAGGACAAGAACAATTAATACAATAAGTAGGTCTAGCGGGATATTTGGACTGCCACTTGCAAATTGATGGTATTTTGGATAGGGAGATATTTTGCCTAGCAACAATCCATCTACGGATTCATGAGTGATTGTTTTCAATTGCTCTTAAACGTGACTCTCACCTTACAAGAGGCATTTAAAAGTAACTTTTCTATTCTGATCGGACTTAGCTGCGCATCTTGCATCCAAACGGACGCTCACCTGTTGCTAACTGGAATAAGTCGGTCGTTATATTCCGGTGCTCTACGATTCCTACGTAAACGCCCCAAGGTCTAGTCAATGAAATATCGTCAATTCATTCGGAATTAGCTCGGGATTTACATGTCGATAACATTAAGCTACCAGTCGAGTAGTCATATGGACTTACTTCAGATATTAGTCGATTACTTGCATTACCCTTATGTTACATTTTAAGCCATGAGTTCCAATGCCTGTTCAAGGTTTACCGACCCCTTCGGCTATTTCTTGTTGAATACAAAGAGTGTATGTTTTGCTGACATGGATTTAAAATTGTTTTTATACAGCCGCAAAAAAATGGCAACAATGTTATTTATTTATCCTGCAATCGACCACTTTACCATACAGATAACGTGAAGCGATATTCGTATAGTATACATTTATATGTCTCTTGATATCATGCTTCTGTTGCCTGCGAGCAAACGGTTACATTCAAATCAGTATTTACGTCACAGTTCATTTTGGTGCCCTTAGAAATTCGCGTCTTAGCAATGTCGATTTCTTGACTGAACGACTGTGAATTTAAAATAACGTTTAAGCGTCAACTATAAATTGCTGGATGAAAACATACATATATAAAAATGTTAACATAACAATAAAACTTAAATGCCATTCCTAAATCAGCCCTAAATTGTGCAGAAAAGTGACCTTACATGAAATCGACATTACACGAAATATCCATTTGTTATTACTATATTTGGTAAATAAAGACAACAGGATGTGTTCTAGCTACAGTATAAATATTTTTTTTTTTAAAGTGAGAATTAATCATACACGGTGACATGTGGAAGTGGTTTTTTGAAACAGTCAAGTTCATTAACGAAACTGCGTATTCTTTTCACAAGTCCATCACGTTTCTTGAATAATATTGATTAAATGACCATCAACCCGACTATTGTATTGAATTATTTTCAAAAAATTCTACAAATTATATCTATTATTTAGAATTGCTATTAATGTTCATGACATGAAATATTTGTCACAAGACGTAATCAGACAACATTCAGTCATCATTATTATGATATTCGTGATATTTGTTGCTTGATTCTATACAGATAAATTAATTTGCACTATCATTATTAGAACTAGTCACTTAATATATAACAAAATATGTGGAGATTTATAGAATTCCTAACGATTGAAAATTGGATATTGCTTATTATTATATGACTATAAAATTCTTTTTTCTCATTGGCTAAAACGTATCGAATCTTCTTTGATAAAACGTTATGTTACAAATGGTTTGATTTTTCTTGTTTCTCATTGGTTTATTCGGTCCAACGATTTACAGAAAAGTAGCGACGAATTACAGAAAAGAACAGAAAAGGACCAAAAGAACCGAAAATAGCATCCATATATTTATTTCATATTTATATAAACACGAAATTTTGATATTGTTAACAATGCCTCGTAATAAATGAACCCATAACTCTAACTTAGATTGTAAATTTTATAGGGATATGCGGACACACACAAAAAAGACAGTATAACTTGGTTTTTAGTAAAACAAAATTTTTATATATGTACAAGTAATCATTTACACACTGTACAATATAAAACACTCCTGTTATACACCATAAAACAAAATGTTTCTTTTGATGAACACATCAAGGACTTTTATTCGCATAGTATCGAAATACAATAAGAATTTTTATAAAATAATGTTGTTGTTTTTAAATAAAACTAGCTATTAGAAATAATAAAAATGAAGGAAAAGACAACCTGGGACCAATAGACTGTATTATTCATGTAAGTCCCAGAAGCGACAAATTGTCATTAAATTATATATAAATATACTAAATAAATAAATGATTTGGAAAATACGTTGAAGGTATAAAAAGTCATGAGAATTCTGAATGCAAAATACGTTGAAGGTATAAAAAGTTATGAGAATTCCGAATGCAATTAGGTAAATTTCCGTTAATATGTTAACATGTTGAACTTCGACACCGGGGATAATAACCCAATTCACAAATAGAGATCTCCTTGCGCTCAAATGTAATTCTTAGTGAAGTATACTGGCAACTTCTTTTACAGAAATATATACACATTTTATCATTAATATATTGTCATGCTTCTGCATATTCACTTTTGTTTACGCTGAACTTTAGTTAGATTTGATTCTATACAAATTTTATTACGTCAAGCAATAGGAGTAAGAATATTTTTCGCGCCAAAATAACCTGCATCCCGCCTGCATCAGTATTATATCGTAATCTTTCTGACATTTCATTTAAATAGCGTTTAATAATATAGAGTAATTTTGGTAAGTATTACTTATTAATGTTAAGGTTCTCAAGAGGTGGTTCTCTAGACCTTCTTGACGGTCAGTTTAATCCCATTTATCAATTATCCCCGATGACAGAAATGTTAACCCAGTCAATTTGTGTCATGAGTGAAAATCTTATCTGGCCTATTTGATGAACTAATTTCTTCATTAACTGAACATGCAATATTTTTCAATTTTTTGACAACCAATCACATTCACTTTGCATGTTTGCATGAGAAATGGGTTATGTATGTGTGAATTGTGTAGTGTATTGTATTAAGGGCGATGCAAATTTGTGACGTCAGTGCGCGATCACGTGACATTATTTGTAAACAAACGGGCTCCCCATGTAACACGTGTGGGAATTATCCATACAAAGTGCAATCAATCTTATATTTCATTATTTTGTGATATTTTGTATCTGTTTGTTACTAAGGTTTGCAGATCAGTAGTCAAAGTAAAATAGATATAGTGTTATTGTTCCTGTTCTGAGTTGTGATTTTTTTTACATAGTCATAGAATTAGAAGGTAAGAATAATTAGAAGGTAAGTATACATACACCATTTCCATTCTCAATTTTATTTATTAGTCATTATTTAACTTAAGTCTGAAAAGATGACCCAACTTTCCCTGTAATTTTTCCTCAATTTTTGAAACGCACATAATTTAAAGAGCATTTGCATCACTTGAACACTATTTGACTCCCTTTACGCCGCATTTCCCCCCAAATTTGCGCTAAAGTCATACTCATAGTCCCAACGGCTGTTTTGTGATTTTGACATTTTAACTAGTATTTTCATATTGAACACATTCAACCATTCAGCTTCCATGTATTTGCATCTTATATGAACGAGATGTTAGGTCATGTTTTCCTATACACCTTATAGCTATTTGTCTGCCATTACTGGACATCACCCAGGTTCCTGTAAAATTTTGACATCACAATACAAAATATCTGATGCCACAATTGAAAAATGATTGTTGCATGACATCAATAGTTCAAGCAGGACAGATTATCTGTTCAGCTTTCATGTATTTGCATCTTATATGAACGAGGTGTTAGTTTTATAACATTAAACATTTCAGCATCGCTGGAAAGTGAAGCTTTGAGGTAAATATCTTCTCAGTTAAATTATTTTGACATTGGAAACTGGACAAAAATATAGAATCTTATGATATTTCCATCAACCTAGATGTACAGTATATCGCACATCCTTTTCTTTTTAAATCAGTCGGAAAGAAACTGTTTCATTTATTTTTTACAACTCATCCCTTATTTCCGTCTATATTTTTCTAGAAGTTTTATCGACACCAAATTAGGACATGGTAACTGGTTCAACATCCAGGTTGTTTGGTTATAGAAACCTAACTTCTTGGTTCTATCCGGGTTCTTTTCTAATATTCCCGTTGAACTTTGAGAAGATATCCGCAAGTATCCGAATAAAGAGATAAAGTAGGTCCAAGACGCTTACCTTTTTTTATATCATTTATACATTCCAGCATCGCCAGAAAATGAAGCCGTAAGGTAAATACCTTCTCATTTTAATTATTTAAAATGGGAAACTGGACAAAAATATAACATCGTATGCATCTATATCAACCCAAATATATACAGTATATCTAACATCCGTTTTTAGAATCAGAGTCATTCCGTTTTCATATGTTTCATTTATTTTTCACTACTCATTCCTCATTTCCCTCAATATTTTCCTGAGAAGTTTTAAAAACACTGATTAAGACATGTCGTTCATTTGGCCAACGATATGTGCATATAGCACTTCGATCATTTTGTAGTAGCGGTGAGCATCTGAGACATCCATTTCCCTTTTCATATGTTTTGAAAATATGTATCCTATCATGCAATGCAGGATTAAGCTGATCCGCAGAGAAACAAATAGATTTGACAAAAATCTGATGCACATGACACCCCACCAAGACTATGTCTCTAATTACGATTAACCACAAGCCCTACTGCCATGGCCAATATAAAAATCGGTCAGCTAAATTAATTTGTTCACCACTAGCCATATGACCTACACCAGTAAATTTCATCACTGGTAAGAGGCCTTACAATTTTAATACAGGCAATGTAAAGTATAAGAAATTTGATTTAAGATTGATTTTCGGACTAGAAAGTCGAGAAGCTTTTCAAAACTGAATTTGCCCTGAAAAAATGCCTCACAAAGCCATATAAACCAAAAGAAATTCCATGAATTATTTATTTTCATGTTTGTAAGGAGAATTTTCCTCGTACCAGGAGACGAGACCATATCGCTATAAATTGTATATTAGAACACTTGACCTGATAATCTGCTACACTTGAAGTATTGACATCATACAACAATCACTTTTCCTTTGTGGCATCAGACATTTTGTATTGTGAAGTCAAAATTTTACGGGAACCTTTGTGATGTCCAGAAATGACAGACAAATAGCGATAAGGTCTATCCAGTTTACCAGAAAGTTGAATATGTTGTTCGCATCTTAATTGCATGGGTCTGAAGGGAACAAGTATTTGAAATTCTTTGTGGGGAAGGGGGGGATTTATCTAACATAACATTCATTTTCACCTGTTACTATAGAGGCTTACCTTAAAGTCTGATAATACTTTGCTCATCTAGCAAGTTGGTTGATTTAATAGTTCATATCATTAAAACTGAGGGTTGAATCATATCACAAGGATCATATACGTGTCATGATTCAGGGGCGGATCCAGCCATTTTTAAAAGGGGTTCCCAACCCAGGATAAAGGGGGTTCCAACTATATGTCCCCATTCAAATACATTGATTCGGACCCCCAGAACACCCCCACCCCTCCTGAGACCATATGTCATTGAAGTGAACAACTATAGGGTACCGTACGGTCTTCAACAATGAGCAAAACCCTTACTGCATTGTCATGTATGAATATTAAAGGGTGAATGTCACTATGAATGCTATGTAAATAATGTTTAAGAAAGGAGCACATATAGATTTATCGACTTAAAATAAAATTTACTCTAATACATATACTTGAAGAAATTAATTTGCTACATGTTTTTATGGGTCAAGCTAGTCCTATATATATATATGCCTTTGCGTCATCTTTTCATTATTTAATGTTTTTAAAGGGGCATTAGCTGTCAAATTCATGTTCACCGATATGACTCAAATTCTCATATTTGATTTATAACATACTAAAACGTATATATCCCAATTTAAAAAAAGTCTTAAATAAACAATTTGCAATGTATGAACTCGATAATATGTATCAGAATTTCGTCTGTATTTTAGTGTAGATGCCTCTAATTAACCATCGAGGTGACCTGCAACGTTAACACTGCCGACGGCCATGTAACCTGATATAAACATAAATACAGATATAAATAGATAGCAAACACGTGCAATTGGATTTTTCTTGGTCTGTTTGATTTCATATTGTAGGTTAAAAAAATATGTTAATCATCATTTTTTCCTGTATAAGAATGAGTTTTTGTTGATCGAATCAGTCAACCAAATGGTTTACTTTTGTTTCACTTTTTGAGTTTCAATGTTGACATTCGTTTCCTTTTATTAGCTGAACATGCCTAGTTTATGCCTAATCAATCTTTCCAAGTTATGGGGTTTTATTCATTAAAAAGGGGGATTTTCCAGTTTTCGGAAAAAAAATCAAAAACACTTTCACCAATTTGTAAGAAATTTTATTGAATTGTTTATATTTATTGACGTAAGCTCTGTTTCGATTATTATAAGTTTTAGATTTTACGTTTCAGAGTTATGGGATTTCATTCATAAAAAAGGGGTGATTTTCCAGTTTTCAGACAATATCTTTAACGTGCTTTGAGGAGTTTTCATGAAACTTTGGTGACTGGTTTATATCTATTCAGATAACCTCCCTTTAGTTTTTCATAAATTTCTAATATGACATTGAGAAGTTATTGAACTTTATTCTTTTAAAAAGCGAGGGGCGTATCATGCGCTCATGGCGCAGCTGTTTATTTGATAGTGTATAGATCTGAGTGTTGTTCCATAATTATAATTCGATTTAATTAGTGGTTCAGATGGGTTTTTTTAATAGATTTATCTCTGACTAGCAGAAGCACCAGGCTTGGTATGGAAAACTTTGGTAAAGTGAAGTTTAAATGGAGGTTTTCTTCAAATAATCGTGCATTTTCTTGGGGGTGGAAAGGATGGGAGGGTGTAAGTAGTTTTTTTTTGCAACCACGAGTAGTTATTTTGAACGTTGGGAGGAAAGCAATATATTTCTAACACTTTATTCTACATGAATATCTACTTTAAAAGTATTGTGATGTTACAACGAAAACTTACTGTTGACAATCTTTCATATATTTGCAAGATTATATATGAAGTATATAGACTCATTGATTGCTTGAGGCCAGTTTATATACATGTATTACTGTGAATGTAAATCTAAGGAGATGTGATATAATTGCCTTAGAGACAAATATGAGCCCAAATTGTCGTGGATGAAAGACGTAAGCAACAGGAAACTCATTTAAAGCAATTTCTTTAAACATTTATATTGGTCAGAATATTTATCTGTATTAAAAACTATACTGGATTTTCATTTCTCGTTTCAGTGTTTTTTAAGCAGTGGCTGTACCTTTCCAGTTACTATTCATGTGTTATGTATTATGTATCGTAACACTTTATAGTTGCTGGACAGGTTGAATTTAGGCGACACAACATCCAAACAGCACCAGATCATTATGATCATTTGCGATTCCAGCTGATTTCAGATAAGTAATAAATGATCAAAGAAAGTTAGAAAGCTCTAGTTCATGTAACCGATTTTATTAGATGATTGATAAATATTGAATACAGAAAAAAGCTTAACAATGATCTAATAAAGAAAATGTAAGTTTTGTGATTGAAATGAAAGAAGATCATGACATGATGTGCCTACGCATGGGAAGTTGCATACAGCAAGTCCAGTGATATTGGCAATATCCAGTACGTATAATTATACCCCCACACAACGGGTTGCGGAGGGTATAATATTTTTGACCTGTCCGTCAGTCCTGTTTCTTGTCATTGCAACTCCTCTCAAACCACACAACAGAATTTCACGAAACCTTTTTAGATAATAAGGACATACAATGTAGTTGTGCATATCGACAGGAAATTGCGATTCAATTTCTTTTCTAGGAGTTACGCCCCTTTGAACTTTTTACTTTTATGTACTACTGCAACAGTTTGTCATCGCAACTCCTCTGACACCACGCCACAGAATTTCATGAAACTTTGTAGATAATAAGGACATACTATGTAGATGTGCATATCAACAGGAAATTACGATTCAATTTTTTTTCTAGAAGAAGCGCCCCTTTGAACTTATTTGCTTTAATGTACTACTGCAACAGTTTGTCATCGCAACTCCTCTGAAACCACACAACAGAATTTCATGAAACCATTTTTGGTAATAAGGACATACTATGTAGTTGTGCATATCGACAGAAAATTGCAATTCAATTTTTTTTTCTAGGAGTTACGCCCCTTTGAACATATTTACTTTAATGTACTACTGCAACAGTTTGTCATCGCAACTCCTCTGACACCACACCACAGAATTTCATGAAACTTTGTAGATAATAAGGACATACTATGTAGATGTGCATATCGACAGGAAATTACGATTCAATTTTTTTCTAGGAGTTGCGCCCCTTTAAACTTATTTGCTTTAATGTACTACTGCAACAGTTTGTCATCGCAACTCCTCTGAAACCACACAACAGAATTTCATGAAACTTTGTAGATAATAAGTACATACTACACTTTTGTATGTAGATGTGCATATTGACAGGAAATTATGATTCAATTTTTTCTCCTTCGCTTATTTTATTTCTCCAATGACAATGTGGGGACGTGGGGTATGTGAACGCGCTCACTAAGGTTCTTTAATTAAAATAAAAATTTAAAAGATTTTGCATTGTTATCAAAGTGGTTCATGCATGACATGTATTATTGTATGTAGGCAACTGGGGAAAACAGATCTCCTTGTGAAATGAAAACAAATCATGACATGATGTGCATATAGCAAGTCCAGTGATATTGACAATATCCAGTACGTACAGATGAAAGAGACCAGTACTGATAATTAAAATAAAAATTTAAAAGATTTTGCATTGTTATTAAAGCAGTATGTGTATTATTGTATGCAGGCAACTAGGGAAGACAGATCTCCTTATGATATCTTATATATTTAATGTCAATATATACTTAGAAACAGATGCCAGCATCCAAGGAAATGACTGTCAGCATTCAATTTATAATGTGTTGAGATAACTTTACTTACAACTGGGATTCCAGCATCCCTGAGATTAACTTTAAAGGATGAACATCCAATTTTTTTTAATGGGATGGCAGCACCTAAAGAGAAAGTTCAGTCTGCATGCATATAATTGGGATGCCAGCATCCAAACAAAAGGTGTATCAAAGTCTATTTATATATATGATGCCAGCATCCAAATGCTGGTGTGTTCAATATGGAACTTTATAAAGCCATATCAGCATCCTGCAAAGATGAAGATGCTATTTCCATATCTTTATGCCCCCACCGAAGCGGAGGGGCATTTAGTTTTACCCTTGTCCGTCTGTATGTACGTACGTCCGTACGTCCCAAAATTGGTTTCCGTTCTCTAACTTAGGTTTGCCTCAACCAAACTTATACACAATGCTTATTACCACAAAACACAGATCAAGTTTTAATTTTGGTGGGGTCACTTTAACCTTTCTAGAGTTGTGCCCCTTTATAAATGGAAAAATTGCAAAATTTTTCATTTCTGTTCTCTGACTTAAGTTTGCCTCAACCAAATGTTATGAAACTTATACACAATGCTTATCACCACAATACACAAATCAAGTTTGAATTATGGTGGCGTCACTTTTACTGTTCTAGAGTTATGCCCCTTTACAAATGGAAAAAATGCTAAATTCTTCATTTTTTTTCATTTGTAGATACTATATTATCATTCATGAAATTAAATATTATTATGTCCAGAACAATGCAAGACATAGAGGTGTATACGAATGAAAGTTATGATAGATCCGAATTTTATTCAGAATGCACCAATAAGAAACCGTAGTTTTTCTTCAATTTATTTACCTAAAACTATTATATCAGCTGCAAAATTATTATTATATGTACGCCTACATTGCATTACACAATGGAAATTAACAATGTATATTTATATAAACGATCAAACTTGTAAATGAATAAATAAATAAACTGTAAACTTGTTTTTTGACTATTGAAAAGTATTATAGATTTGAAGATCAGCCATATGCGACCAACAAATAAGTTAAGATAACTTAATTTGAAATCAACTCCTAAACATTAATTGGCCTTAAATAAATGATTTTTTCTCCTTTTCTGCGTTTTTGGTTTTATTTTAAGAACTATACCAGTATGGACACAGATCAGTGTGGATAGTATAGTTGGAAGTTTGACATTGTTTTCTTACAAAAAGAGTTCTATGTTTTTTCCCATCGGGTTCTATGTTAAACTGGGTTTTACAGTGACAGCCAACCTGTACCAAACACTAAAAATTAGCAGTCATTGAGGAGACACTAATTGCATGGATTACCAATGATTCTAATAAAATATGTTCCACAACTTTGATTTTGGATAGCAGCAAAACTCAAAATTAGAAAGATGACAGAATTGGTTGAGGCTTACAATAAAGATCTGCGGGGAGCAATGACAGGAAGAAGACCTTATACGCTTGCGAGGACACACGATCATTTTAAGATTGTCAGACATGTCTGGGTAAACAAGACTTTGATGGAACAATACAAATATTTTCCCAAGTTCTGTCGATACCGCATTTAGACCAAATTGGTTCAGTCAACAGATGGCAGATGAGTGGTCAACGAAGCTAGGGCCAGAGGAAAGAAGAAAGGTCAGAGGAAAGGAAGTTGGCTGATAGGACAAATACTGTAAAACGGCAACGCGTAAAGTAAAACAACAACAAAGAATACTTGTATATTGCGAATAAACACTGTTAACTAACCTTATTGTTAAAGAAATCAATGCGAGGCCATATAAACTTTTCTCCAAATAAGAATTTATAAACAAGTGATTCATTAAGATTTGACTGTATCCTAAACTATATTGTATTTCCCTGTTCTGACCTAAGATCTTAGTTTTTTGCCATAATGTCGTCATAGAATTTCATCTGAAGTTCATTATTAATACACAAAAAACCTATGCGTAATTTAATGTAATGATATGTATATGTTGTGTACAAGTTATCATTTTGTACAAATTATAACTTGTACAAAAAAATTGTACAAATTGTAATTTGTATTTTGACTTTGTACAAAATTTGACTAAAATTCACTTATTACTTGTACAATAATTTATAGCATGGATTACGTTATAAAAAGCATTGATACACACGATAGAATTCTTATTCAATGACCATACAACAAACCTTATTTACAAAACACAAAAATAGGTCTGTGTCATTTGTCTGAACATGTGAGTGAATTTTGGCATCGGGAATTGCACAACATCTTTTGCTTTTACATTTAAGGAATAACTGTACTGTAGTTGAAGAGTTGCCACCGTCAATTGGCGATTTGACGGTCGCAAATGCAGTTTACTGGCGACGCGTAGCGAGACAGTAAAACGGATATTTGCGACCGTTAAATCAAAATTGACGGTGGCAACTCTTCAACTACAGTACTGTTATTCGATTCTAATGCATTACAAAAGAAATAATACGTTAGAGCTTGAAAAATGAATAAATTTGAAATTTAATAAAATTCCGCGAAACTTCATGAATGATTTTGGCAAAGACGTCATGGCTAAACATGACGTCATACAAATGAAACATACAAACTGAAGGTTATTTCGTTACTTCTACGATTCAAATTTGGATAAAATCACATCAAAACAGCGATTTTGAGGTAGGTGTTGTTTATTTTCGATAATATTGTAGTAATCGAACATTTGTTGATCCATGAATTCAAAATGGCGGGTCCCTCCTTAGTTACGACTGGTCAACTGTGGATTTGACGGTAACTTTTAGCCAATGAAAAAATTGTTACATAAAATTGCATTAGAATTACATTTAGAAGTGCTGCATCTCCCTTTGAATTTACATGAAAGAAACCCCTGAGCACCAGTTTTTGAAAGCTTTTTAACTGCTTCACGTAGCGAAAGTTGAAGCTTAGACACCGTTGCTGTGAATAAAGATGCGTCTTTAACAGCTTCAATTTGATTTCTCAACAAATATTATGTTAAAATTCCTACAACTGTTCCAATGGGGTACCCAAATTCTCCAGATTTAATAATTACACCTAAGATATTTCGAGAATCAGTTGGGGCACGATCATACTTAGGAATAACAGTACTGTAGTTGAAAGTTGCCACCGTCAATTGCCGATTTGACGGTCGCAAATGCAGTTTTACTGGCGACGCGAAGCGAGACAGTAAAACGGAGATTTGCGACCGTCAAATCAAAATTGACGGTGGCAACTCTTCAACTACAGTACTGTTATTCGATTCTAATGCAATACAAAAGAAATAATACGATACAACTTGAAAAATGTCTAAATTTGACAAAAATAAAATCCGCGAAACTTCATGAATGATTTTGGCGCAAAGACGTCATGGCTAAACGTGACGTCATACAAGTGAAACTTACAAACTGGAGGTTATTACGTTACGTGTACGATTCAAATTAGGATAAAATTACATTAAAACAGCGAATTCGAGGTAGGTGTTGTTTTATTTTCGATTATATAGTAGATATCGAACATTTGTTGATTCAAACAGTTCAAAATGGCGGGTCCCTCCTTAGTTACGCCTGGTCAACTGTGGATTTGACGGCAACTTTAGCCAATGAAAAAATTGTAACATACAAATTGCATTAGAATGAGGAATAGGTATAATGACATTATCCTCCACAGCAAGTTCTGATAATTTCCGTTTCGTTTTCTTAGTTAGATATTCGGCTCGGATCTGTTGGCCTAACAGCACACGCTTCCTGGCACGTATGATTGGTGTTTCAACGTCAATGTCATCCTGATAGTCACTCGGAGCAATTTCTATTATACTATCAGAATTGTCACTGGGGCCAATTTCTATTATACTATCAGAATTGTCACTGGGGCCAATTTCTGTTATACTATAAGAATTGTCTCTGGGCCAATTTCTATTGTACTACCAGAATAAACTGATATGTATATATCAATTACATTTCCTGTCTCCATCTGGGTATTTTTGTATTTTGTAAATAAGGTTTATTGTGTGGTCATTGAATAAAAATTCTATAGTATGTATCAATGCTTTTTTTATAACAAAATCCATATAATAAAGTATTGTACAAGTTATAAGTGAATGTTATTCAAATTTTGTACACATTGTAATTTGTACAAGCACTTTTTGTACAAAGTCAAAATACAAATTATAATTTGTACAGAATATATATATATATGTTAATAGTTCGTCTATATATTATTAAGTTGAATGAGAAAGGGTGTCAGAGAGAAAGTGAGACGCACGAAGTAGAAAGAGAAATTAAACAAGAGATCTTAGGAGAATGAATGTATGAGCTTTATCAAAATTCATTTGAATATCCCCTACTTGTAGTATATAAGATAGGCATCCGACCCTACCTGTAATTATAGGAGGGTAATTTTTCACATGTAAGTTAGTCCTGTCGCAATATAAGGTTTCAAAACCCAATAAGAAATTTTTTTGGAAACTATCTTTTCATTTATAGAATTTAATGATTTTGCTAGTCTCCTTCGATTACAAAAAACAATCGATTCCTTTTCGGTCCATTTCTGTTCTTTTCTGTAAATCGTCGTTCTTTTCTGTAAGTCGTCGGACCCTCCGCATTTGGTCACGTGTTTTCCAATATATAGTGTTTTCCAATATATATTTTGTATTTTGTCACTATTCTGACATATTGACCCGACGTTACTATTTTTAGAAATGATATTGACTCCATATTACTAAAAATAGTAACATCGAGTCAATATCAATTTCAAACTTACACTATTTTCATATGATATATATATAAATTAAGGACTTTCACTCAGTCAGTAATTTATATATGGACCATATTTAACGTATTGACCTCATCAAAAGTCAATAATTGATAAATATTCACCGCGAGGAAAATCACAGGAGATTAATATAAGATGTGGAACAGCTAACGTGTACCTATAAATAGTTTTTACCTAGGCAACGTCTTATCTAATATTTCAACTTATAAAAGTTAAGCAACTGCCAAAGTAGATGATGTATTTAGTAATATCTTGAGAAAATACTAGAAATTGGAGATGGATTAAAAATATAATATAATAAAACAATTGTTGACTATGATATCAGTTGATACAATGATTTATCAACCCCATAGATAAGAAATTCACCCTCGGCCGTTAACGAGAGTTTATATCAAGGGATATCCAATTCTCACGAGCTGTTAAACATATTTCACTTATGGTCAACTCACGATGTGTTAAATAAAAATATCCGCGAATTGTTGATCTAGTCTTTTGCACATACCAGTATAACGTCATATGTTCTGTTTCGGTGTGTCAAACTTTAACATCAGACATTTTAACACTTTTTATACGCTTCAGATTGTAAAAAAAATGAGTAAAATAAGATGTTCAGGTGAAAAGTGTGTTTTGTATGTCGTTAAAGAAATCACATATGTCCGTTGCCATGGACGAAATGTACATCGTCTTTACCTTTGAAAGTAATCAATGACCTAACGAATAGCCAATAGAAATGTCGTAATATCGTCTCATGATGCTTGATAGGCCAATCAAATTAACGCGTTTTTTGTATCACATTTCGTGCAGTGTGATACGATAAATATCTTTTCATGCAAGAAATAGATATCAAGCCACAGCCAAAAGAAAAATGTGAATAAACTCATCATAGATACCCGGATTAAATACTATGAATGCAAATCCTCAAAATCTCCATGTTTAAGTACCAGAATAAAAATGCTAGACATTTATCAGTAAGTCCAAAGAAGTAATACTGATGTATTACTGCTGTTGAAGAAATACTGATGCATTACTGCTGTCCCTTAGTTTTCTAATCCCTATTTTTAAAACTCCAGGGCTCACCACTGTAAAATATATAATCATAAAGTATTATTTACTGTAAAAGCAATTTGTTGCATAAAATGATATCGAAATGTTTATGAGTTAAACAGTTTAACAAAGAATCCAGTAATTTCTAATATATTTAAATACTACAAGGTTATGGACAATTGTTTTCAGAACAGAAAATTAGCATTAGATTGAAAATGATTAAATTTGATCAATAAAAAGTAAAATCACAAAAATACTGAACTCCGAGGAAAATTCAAAAAGGAAAGTCCTCAATCAAATGGCAAAATCAAAAGTTCAAACACATCAAACGAATGGATAACAACTGTCATATTCCTGACTTGGTACAGGCATTTTCTTATGTAGTAAAGTAATATGTTTTTGTGAATAATTATGAATATATAATATTTTCCGTCGCTAAATTACCGTTAAAACTAGTGTTTAGTTTTTAAGCTCAAGAATGCCTTATTTCTTATTCACATTTTCTTTTTTTAAAAACTCGGACCATTTGTTTTTGCTTTCGAAAAGACCTGGACATGGAAAAACACTCGAGTTAAAAGTGAACTACAAGGAAATTTTGCGTCGTATGTTGTACTCTTACACCACTGTCCCATGTTAGTGGAGAGTTTGTGTCTTCAAACATGTTTAACCCCGCCACATCATTTATGTGCCTCTCCCAAGTCAGGAGCCTGTAGTTCAATGGTTCTGTTGGTTCATGTCCATCATATTTGTTTTTCGTTAAGACTACAGATTAAAAATGACAACAACAAAAAATGATTTTCATTATAACATCCTACGTTTCTGAAAAATTCGGATGAAATGGCAAGTTTTACATTTTATTTTCTTGTTAAAACCTACAGTAAAATAAAGAAAAATCAAAATAAATATTGCTGTGGATCTGGAAAAGTGAATCAGACATGGATGCCATCAGATCAGAGTTCCCATTTTTTTTTTTTTTTTTTGGATCTTCTTCTGATGGTATGAAATTGATAGATTATTTAATTGTGATTAAATGTTCACATTGATTACTTTAAAAATTATGAAGAAACAATGGTTCCTTCTCCCTCAGGAAAGTTATCCTTTGATGAAAATGGCTCTTTGTTTTATAAAGAGGATATATTTGTTGAATAAACTGAATGTGATTTTTTTCCTTTGAAATACTGGTTATTTCAAGCATTACTGTTAAGTTTTGTCATAACCAGTTTAATAGATTGAGAAAATTTAAGTATAATATAAGACGACATCTACAACGATTGGAGCAAAATTTCTTAGAAAAATCAAAAATCACGCTGCATCATGATAGAATATATTGTGGACCAATACATTCACCAATAAATTATCAAACATTCATCTCATCTGCTTAACAACAGTTGAATGTGATTTTTTTTTAAAGCTATAAGATGATAAACACCACCAATGTACCTCTTTGTCTTCATTATAAGGTCCCTTTTTGTCCATTTATACCTCTCATTCCCTCAAAAAAATTAATTTTTAGGCTAATAAATCAAAAGATTTGGGTAAATATCGCACATTTATGTACGAATTGTGATAATAAATGAGTAATTGAAGTGTTCAAACTGAATGAACTATCCATATAAAAGTTTACTTACTCCATGGAGGTTTCAATTAGTCCTTACGTAAAGCTTATGTTTACACCTCGTTCCAAAGAGGGACATATAATGGTTCCCTTTTAGTGAATAACTTGTTGTAACTTCTTCATAAATCATTTTATTCACTTATTACTGAATATTTCTAGAAGAATTACATAGGAAAAAGTTTCCTTTGTAGCCCAATATAGAAAAAACGGAAAAAAGCTACCACAAACTCTGAACATGGCTTGCTCTGCCTACTAATATTTATGGTATAGCCCTATTTCAAGGCAATTTTCCCTCAAATGTGTTTTTCAGACTCAATCTACTCAGAATATTTCATTTTTGCATTATTTCAGTGAAATAACATGAAATGTAAAAGAATGAGGGTGCATTCAGGGTCAAAGGTCAAGTGCAGCTTCCCTATTTAGAGGACATTTTTCTTGAATAAACTGAATGTAATTTTTTTCCTTTGAAGTACTGGTTATTTCAAGCATTACTTTTAAGTTCTGTCATAATCAGTTCAATAGTTTTAAGAAATTTTAAATATAATGTAAGACGACATCTTCAATGATTTGAGCAAAATTTCTTCGAAAAACTCAAAATTACACTGCATCACGACAGAATATATTGCGGACCAATACATTCACCAATAAAATATCAAACATTCATCTCATCTGCATTACAACAGTTAAATATGATATAAAAAAGCTGACTATAAGATGATAAACACCACTAATGTACCTTCATTATAAGGTCCCTTTTTGTCCATTTATTACTCTCATTCTCATTTAGGCTAATAAATCAAAAGATTTGGGTAAATATCGCACATTTATGTAAGAAATGTGATAATAAATGAGTAATTGAAGTGTTCAAGCTGAATAAACCATCCATATAAAAGTTAACTTACTCCATGGAGGTTTCAATTAGTCCTTAGTCCTTACGTAAAACTTAAGTTTACACCGCGTTCCATAGAGGGACATATAATGGTTCCCTTTTAGTGAATAATTTGTTGTAACTTCTTCAAAAAATCATTTTATTATTTTATTCACTTATTACTGAATATTTCTAAAAGAATTACATAGGAAAAAGTTTCTTTTATAACCCAATATAGAAATAGAGGCTCTAAAGAGCATGTGTCGCTCACCTTGGTTTATGTGATATTCAACAAAGGACACTCTCCAACATTGTAGACGATAATAGAATTCATGTCAAAAATCCCTGTTTTGTTGATCTTATATTGCTGATCATTTAGTCTGTTTAGTTTCTCTCTATCTTCTTTAGTTTTTGCTCAAAACACAAAAGAGGGTAAAAAAAAATCCTCATTTAAGGGCAATCACTCCTATAAAGAGTGACAGTTTACTAACGGTATTGGCAAACATTTGACTTGTTAGTAGATCTTGCTTTGCTGATCATTTTTGTGATATAAAGTGCCTATTTATCTATTTTTATTTTTATCATATAAGGCAAAACGCAAAAAAAATTGTAAAAATCGTCATTAAAAGGGCAATAACTCCAATAAGGAATCGTTGAAAGATTTCCTCTATCTTGTCTTGATTGTAGATCTTGTCTTGCTGATCATTTTTGCTTATTTAAGATGATATCTATCTATTATAAATTTTGAGATATAAGGCAAAAACGCAAAAAATTGGTAAAAATCGTCAACAAAGGGCAATAACTCTTATAAGGAGTCAATTGACGATTTCAACCATGAGACTTATTTGTTGAACTTGTTCTACTGATCATTTTTGTAATTTAAAGTTTTTCTCTATCTATTGTAGTTTTCAAGATAATAGGAAAAAATGAAAAAAAATGGTAAAATTTGTCATTTAAAGGCAATAACTCCTATAAGAAGGCGTCTGACAGTTATGACGTACAGTGACAATTGGTAGAGCTAAACATTCTCAACATGTCTGCCCCTGTCAGATTTTCTCTATTTATAACGGTTTTCAAAATAATAGACAAAACTTGCATTTTACCCCTGTGTTCTATTTTAAGCCATGTCGGCCATCTTAGTTGGCAGGTGGTGTCATCGGACACATTTTTTAAACTAGATATCCTTATGATGATTGTGGCCAAGTTTGGTTAAATCTGGCCCAGTCGTTTCAGAGGAGAAGATTTTTGTCAAAGTTAATAGACGACGACGGACGCCAAGTGATGAGAAAAGCTCACTTGGCCCTTTAAGCGAGGTGAGCTAAAAAGGAAAATAAGCTCCCACAAACATTGGATATGGCTTGCTCTGCCCACTAATATTTATGGTATAGCCCTATTTCAAGGCAATTTTCCCTCAAATGTGTTTTTGAGACTCAATGCACTCAGAATATTTCATTTTTGCATTATTTCAGTGAAATAACTTGGAATTTAAAAGAATGAGAGTACATACAGGGTAAAAGGTGCAAGTGCAGCTTTCCTATTTAGGTGTAATACCACCATTGTTTCCCCCCTATTAATCTTTAAATTGATAATTAAAAAAAAAAATGAGCTGGATTTATCTTTGTTTTAAATAAAGAAACACTTGGCGTGAGTAAAATTTTATCCCGTCCATAGAGTACAGTGAAAAATTCACATAACATTTCATTGTATATAAGATAATAACCATCACCGGAAGTAAACAAATCAAATTTTCACCCCCTTTTTCCTGTTTACAAGCTTTAGTAACCATGTCATCTCAAGTTTCCAAAATATTTTATAGAAGCACTAAATGAAAAAATAATTGTGCTTTGAAACACCCAAGATATATGTTTATGACTCAGAAAAAAAAATTTCTGCAATGAAATGCGGGTTAATTTCCTACAACTGTCAAATTAAAGGGAATATTTTTTTTTTCGACCCTTTTTCGTTTGAAACCGGATATCACGTACTATGATTTGATGGTATTACACCTTTATGTCTCTATTGTTCATATAGTTTTTACATATTTATTCACCCCTGTCTCCTAAATGTTAATGTTTGAACGTTCTTGATTATGATAAATAAAGAAAAGTGCTTCGGACGCACGAAATTTATAAACTCTTGCTAGGAAAGTCGTTTCCATCTTTATGCACGTGATTTATTATCTCGAAAAATCCAATCCCTCTCCGTGTCCGATTTTCTCGCACGCGAGGGCTTGAACTCTTAATAATCATTGGACGCGTCTCTGGCTCTCTGTGAGAGAGAGCCAATCGGCAATGATCAGGATTGGGAGTCTGCGCAAATGTGTAAAAACAATTTTCGACTGAAATTTAAAAACAAACAAAATGAATGTCGCTTATGCTTTGAAAACAATTGAGATGAAATATGCCTTTACATTTAAAGAAAAAAAGCTTGAATAGATAAAATACATTATGGAGGGTAAAGATACGTTCGTTGTCTTACCAACAGGATATGGGAAAAGCAAAATATACTCCCATTTACCCGAAATTTTGTTGAGTTTCGGCTTTGATCCTTCTAGGAATAATCGCAAGTTTAATGTTTCTGAGCTAAAAAGTTGGTGTGAGACCAAACTGTTAGGCAACATGCAGCCAAATGTTTGATAAATGTATTGAAAGAACTATTTTTATCAAAGAGGACTTGCAATATGATGTGTGGCGGTTCTATTGGCTTTCAGTATAGTTTATAAAAGGTCTAAGTTTTGCTCGTCATTTAAGGATGTATAGTGACCTTTAGTTTGTTTACATCCTAATTCTTTGTTTTATGGTGTTTAGTTGTCTCATTAACAATTATACCACAACACCTTATTTTTACATGAACTAGAAATAAAGTGTATTTGTACTTGAATTCTAAAAATAAGTAGAAAACCTAAACAGATGTTTGCTAATTTGCCCACTTGTACAAACAATTTTTTAATTCATTTTTCGATGGCTTTCATATCATGACTTAAACATGATTAATGAAAACAAAAAACTTTAAAATGACAGCAATGAATGGGCATGTTTATAAATTTGAATTACCTAACACGGCACTTATGCAAATTTAGTATATAGCACCGGATAATGACTGACCATGTAATAACATTGGTGAAAGTACAGAGACCTTGCCAAACTTTGAGAATCCAGCTTATTCCTAAATAAAGAAATCTTGACAAACCCATTGAAACCTTTTCATTTCAATAAAACTACAAAACTTGTGAAGAAATCTATATTTTTGTAGTAAAGGAAACAGGGTCGGTTGATAATTTTTTTCAAATTGATTACAAGCCTGAAAACCAAAAAATATCTTCACTTGCTTTTGTATTAAACATATCGCATTGGCGGAAGTTGGGCGATATGCAATCTTTATATGAATGAACAACAACTATTTTCGATTCTTGTGGTATTGATCATTTCTGTTGCATATTCTAAAAAGAAAGCGGTTATAACAAGTAATAAGATTGATCTAAGATTAGAAGAAATTCTGATAAAAAATATTAAATTTAGCGTTATGTATCTCAGTTAACTGGATACAAGCATATTTTTAGATTGGCCTAAGCCATTCTCACATAACACATTCTAAAATTTGCAGAAGAAAAAAAAATTCTACTCACGAGAATAAATTTGCTTGGTGGAAGTCCATTTTTCAAATAAATGCTTTGGTAAATTCTATGACTCTATATGTGTCCTTTTGGATACAACTCTCTGGTATCTAACAAGTTTCTCCGGTTTAAACTTATTCTTGCCTTTCAACATATTAGGAGTGTTCACTCCAACAACCTGTGTTGAAAATGAATCCTGTTCCATTATTACACGGTCAGCAATTATACTGGTCTTCTTTTCAAATAAATGTAAATTGAGCTAAAGCAATTCATTTCAATTATCTGCCGAACACTGACTGAACCCCTACACAGAGAAATTTCACTCCCATCAATTTCATTTGAATTTAAATTCTTGTGAAATTCACGTGAATTTCACCTCAAACGAGCTTATACATGAGACTCACGTGAAATCAGTACCTGTGATTTTCACGTGAATCTCATGTGAAACTCAAATGAATTTCACGTGAAAATCACCTGAAATTTTTCATGTGAAATTCATGTGAATTTTTAAAATAAAGTAATTCAAATAACAATCTAAATTTTCAAATAAAATTAAAATCATGAAAAATACCAATTTTTTTATAAAGTTCACATGAAATTCATGTGAAAAATTTCAAGTGAGATTGTTCACATGAAATTCATGTGAATAAGTTCAATTGAGATTCATGTGAGTCTCAATTCACGTGAAATTCCCACGAAAATTTTCACGTGAGTTTCATGCATAAGCTCGTTTGAGGTGAATCTCACATGAAATTTTTCACGTGAATTTTGCCTGTGTATAAGTATCAGTTACATAAGATACTGTCCTCATGCTTTTGATGGTATTTTTATGCTTTTAGCTTGTTCATGTCACACTTGGTGCATCAACATGTGATCCTTTTTGGATAAGGGTCTCTGTTGCAACAAATATTATACGAGTGGTTCCAAATTTTTATTTTTCAATGCTCGGGATTAAATATATCTACAAATTCCCTTGATGGCAAAATGTCAAGCTTTTTTCAATTGAAAGTATATAGTTTGATCCGTATCACAGTTATCTTGAACACACTAGATTCTGACACCTCAAATTAAAAAGTCAATTCGATATCTTCTTTGTTCTGTCGTAAATTACTTAAACGCATAAGCAGCTAACTTTTTTCTGTGACAAAGATAGGCACTGGTAACTTAATAAGTTAATAGCAGGGCCTAAACAATTGAAAAATTGCATAAAAAGCATAAAAAGTCACTGGATGATATACTATTAGTACTCTTTAAGGGTCATTGAACTTGTCAATTGCAAATCTTTCTAGTATTCTTCATTGCACTCAAATTTTATGTTTCGGGAGTTCAATTCCATCTAATTCGTCAAACTTCTCATTTTCCTCTAGCTTATAACCAACTACAGCATCAATCTACATTATTGACAACGCTCGCCTGATGTATCTTGAAGTCCTGTGTGTTGAAATCTTCCTTAACAGAAATACCGAAGGGACAGCCTAAGGAAGCAGAACCTTACGTGAGCCTGTAAGCAAAAAAATATCAATTGTTTATCTTATATGCTGTCATATATATGGTGCTAAACAGCCATATTCTTATTTTAACTATTACGTTTTGCGTATTTTTCACTTTTTTTTTATATATATATATATAAACATTTTAAAGGCGTAACAAAAAAGTAATATTAATTAAAATCTAGGACATGTAATGAAAGGGGTATCCTAATTAAAAAATTAACATTGCTCTATCAATTCACGGATTTTGCACGTGCTCTTTGATTCTGTGTTGATTGTTTATCAATGTTACGATCCAGTAGACTTTGGCAACAAACTCGAAATTTAGTTTGCATAAATATTGCTTGTCGATAATATCTTGCAGATTCATAATAAATGTAAAAAACGTTCATAGGGGACATAGTTTAGTATATGTACGCATGCGTTGGTTCAGTAATTGCCTTAACATTATAATCAACAGAAACTGACGTCTCACGAAAAAAAATAATTATAAAAATGGTTGTTTTTTTGTTATCACTTAACTATGAGTTACTTCAGTTACACTACTACTGGTATTATACATATTATATCATATTGAGACCAGTAATTAATAAAGCAATTCAATATTCCAAAAAGACAAGTGTACTGGAGACTACTAGTAGCGTATGTTTAATATATATACTGTATGCAAGGTATATCTGAGGTATATGTTACTGTTTAGCAAAGAGCTTCTGATGTTATTTTCCTATATAGTGTTAATTACATTGAAAAGCTTTTATAAATAATATTTAAACAAGAAAGTGCACGAGCTGACCCCTTGCTAAAGCGTTATTACGTGTACACAATTTAGGTGGCCAAGTCACTTGAGACTTTACTAGAATCGTATGCCTTAGTTTAAAATGGTTTTATGTACTAGTCCTTTTTACTATTTAATACAATTAAATGTGTACTAGATAGGGCGTTATCAAGTGTACAGAATTTAATAGACAAGTGTTAAACTTCACTAGCAGCGTATGCTTAAAATTCTAAATGATTTTAAGTTTATTCTATTATCTATTTATATATTTAGTAAAAAATGAAAGTGTGCTATCTGACTCTGTGGTAGAGAGTATAGCTTAATTTTAAAGAGTTTAGTGAATTTGCTATTTAAATGTGTGGCTTTTGTAAAATAATTGTACAAAATTTTAAATATTAAGTAATTCTCAATTGTGCTACAGACTCTACTAGCCGCGTTGGTCATTCTATTTATCTTCAACATTTACTATGTATCTTGAAATAATGTTTGTCACTGATTTAGTTTACTTAGTTAATTCAAAACAAGTACCAGAGATTTTGTTAAATAACAAAAGTTTTACTTGGAACTTTCACCATATAGTATTTCATCCTTTGCCGAAATAAAATTTTCTACACACTGAATAAAATATTACATAAGGAAGTCGAAACTTTTGTTACATAAATAATTCTTTCGAACTAATATTATGTGGGAACTTTAGTAGCACATACGGATTTATTTAACCCTGAGAGAAACAATTTGATTGTTTAAAGTGCAAATATTTAGATATGTGACAGAACTTATGTCAAAACAAAATTTCAAGAATAACAAAATATTTAGATGTCAGTTTTTTTTTTTTTTTTAATTATACAACATTTATTATGTAATAGAATTTCCATGAATAATAGTTATGTAAGAGAAGTTCTTGGAATAATTATTATGTAACGGATATCATTGCCTAATTATTTATTTTTAATGTATAAACTTTTATGTACAGGTGTAAACAATCACATGACATCCTTGTTAATTTCATGACCTTTAAACATCAGTCTATTGTATAATTTCTAGTGATCCTAGAAACAAACATTCGGAGCTTTTTGTTCTAATAAATTATTTTATGAAGAAGGAATAAATATCATGTAATCTTAATTCTCGAAAACTTTTGTTATCTACCATTTCGTTCCGTGTGGAACATATATTATGCGGAACAAATATGTCAGGAAATAGAAGTTCCTTCATAATATAAGTTCCAAGAGGAAGAAATATTCTGTAATAAGGGTATATGGTATTTGTTCCAACACGAAGAGACATTATGACATTGTTTATAACAAAGTTTCCAGAGGAACTTCTGTTAGGCGGAACAAATATACAGTTACAAAAGCAGCTTACATGGCTGATAATTGTTGAAAAATCTGTGAACAGGTTGCCATCTGTGTCAGTTTCAGCGGCATCTGATTCTGTTTCAATCTCACTCCCTTCATTCTTGAGTTTTTCTTATTACCATAACTTAAATTCACTGGATCTGTCAATAATATAGTTGATACCACCGAGAATGTCAAATTATATAGCGCGTTAAAGCTAGGTGTTAAATTATGTGCTCAGCAACCTCCAAAATCAATACACGTACTAATAGACCAGAAAAATACTAGATTTTAAATCAACTCCTCGAAGTGACGCAAGGCACCATAAATATTTACCGAAAAAGTCAAAGGCATGTAAGCAAAGGGAATATTTAATATTGGCATTTGAATATGGTTACTATGTGCTCAAGAGAAAGTCTAAATAACTATCCATCCCTGGGATATAATGGGGCTGAGGTCAGTCAAGCCGTTGTCCAATATTTTTATTGAATGGGCAGTTATTTGGACTTTCGCCAACTTAAAATACATCTTAAATTTTGTAAAGGAATCTTCAGTCGTGAATTTTGAATAACATCATTTAATTTTGTAATGGTTTTCCTTTCATTTTCTCCGTGTTGTTCCCAAAAATCAGCAGGCAGAACTTTAAAGATCAAGCTAACCATCTGTCGTTGTTGAACAAGACCCAAAGCCTATGGAAATTGCAGATGCTGATAACTTAAATGACACCACAGAATCTACCGCAGGCCCAAACATCAACGAGTCTACAGCATTTTTGGCTGACGATGTGCAGGAATATTGGGTATGAGTTCTTACTTTACTTCTCTATCATACATAAGTAAGTAATAAATAAGAAGCCCAGGTAAAACTGATATTAAATATTTTCATTTGCAACTTTATAATTGAATGTTTCTATTATAACTTAAAAGTATAATACTGTTCAAACTCTCCATAGCACCGAACATGACATTGCCACCTATTAAAGTAAATGTAAGAGTCAATTGGTCTAATTTTCATATTCCAATTGTAAATTGTGTTTTCTTTAACTGAAAGTAAATTGGTAACAATTTATAATGCATGTTTGATAATTTGTTTTTAATAGGTCAATATAACCATCACTAGTTATGGAAAGGGTTTGATGGTGAGGAGGAATTTTCGGAATCTAAGATAAACATTTTTCTGGACTGTTATATGAGAGAATAAATGTTAAATCTTGTCTTCTCTATTTTGAAAATTAAATTTCAAAAGCCCTAAAATTCTCAATATGTTTTTGGCTTGTAAAGTAAAATCAAGGCTTGTGGTTTATCTGGCAATACAGGCCCAGTTGGCTTTTCG
Organism: Mytilus coruscus; assembly: GCA_017311375.1. Classification (NCBI taxonomy): domain Eukaryota; kingdom Metazoa; phylum Mollusca; class Bivalvia; order Mytilida; family Mytilidae; genus Mytilus; species Mytilus coruscus. The sequence goes on along the minus strand of CM029602.1, from coordinate 60,198,179 downwards.
TGAAGACTGAAATACAGCATGAAGTTTTGCCAAATACAGCTAAGGTAATCTATTCCTAGGTTAGAATATCCTAGTATTTTGAACAATTCAATCAATAGAGAAAAAGATCCAAATAACAACAAAAAAGCGAATTTCCACTGAATATTTTTTCACTTTTCATGCAATGACGACAAAACATTGTAGATTTTCAACAAATTTCTAATGATTCATTTACAATAGCGTATTGTTATATAATTCAAATAATTTTTTATAAAGATTTTATTTACTACAATATATTATGTTAAAGAAAGATTTTTTTTTCTTTTGGTACATAGAACACTTGTAATGATTCATGATAATATAAATTGTAATCATAGATATGCACAGAGCCAAATACATTCGTAGGTGAGTCTTAAATGGCATTCTGTGCAAAAAAAAAATCATCAATGTTACCAGGCTTATAATTTTGTACGCAAGACGCGCGTTTCATCTACAAAAGACTCATCAGTGACGCTCGAATAAAAAAAAATTAAAAGGCCAAAAAAAAAGTATGACTTATATAATATAAATTCTGTTGGCAAGGTTCATTTGAGTATACGTAACTATTTAGTAAAGTGCAAAATATAAAATGTAGAAATGGAAGGTCCATAATTGGGAATCTGAAATCATCCCTTTTGTTGTAAAGTGCTGTTTTCAACCGACTCTCATTGTTAAATTTAGATGTAAGTCAAGATATGAGGCAGACTTAACTTAAACTATATCTGTTGTATGCTTTATCTCAAATTCGATGGAATAGTTGCGTTCAACATAGTCACCAAAATTTAAAATATTTAGGGAGAGGACATCATCTATATATCGGAAGTTGGAGGATAATTCTAGATTCATTGATTGATCGTGGCGGTCAGTTTTTATTGGTTTAATTTTCGATGACAATTGTGCTAGAGACTTGACTAGCAATGTTAGCAATGAATTTGCCTTAACATTTACTATGAATCTTAAAATAATGTGTGTCACTGATTTATTTGACTTTGTTAATTCAAGACAGGTAACAGTGACTTTACTAGCAGTTAAGTCTTGAAATTCAAATTTCTTAGCTTTTAGTTTATTAACAAAGACATATGTACTATAGACTATACTAGAAGCATATGTATTTTAGCCTAGCATCTTTATTTATTGAGTTATTTAAAACAGGACAATTGTACTAGAGGATTTACTAGTAGCGTATGTGTTGTAACTAAAAATGATCAAAATATAAAAATGAAAAACTCGGATATATCTTTGAATACTATTGAAAACTTCTGTGAAAAAAGACCTTAGTTACTGTCGTATTTTAAGTACTGTTCCATGTAACATTCAGGCAAGACCCAGTACATGGCCGTCTTGGTTTTTCTTAATAATTACAATTATCATGTGGATGTTACTTTAAAATGCATTCAAATGTGCGGTCATACTTCTGATTGCTATGGAAACAGAGGTTGTTAAAATTAGCACTAAAATACCCAAATCTTATCCAGAAAAGGGAGTATTGTCATGAAGTTAGACAAAATATATAGAATGTGTAACAGAACATTTAATGGTGATTTCTAATTATGGTGCAACTGATGTATAAGTTGAATATTTCAATTAAATAAGAAAAAATATAATTACCAAATAAATTTACATTTCTGCGACATAGTTCTCCAATCTATAACAAACGACTACATGTAATTTAAGGCATTTTTCAGTTGTAACAATTCTCAAGACCAGACAGATCTGGTCAAAAACTGCACTTAAATCATAACATATGACATGTATATTACCTTTTCAAGAAGAAAAATGATCCGCGGTTTATTATTTTGACTGCATACAATGGCTCTGACCTTGTTTCAAAGAAATAGGGAATATTACGAATATCAATTGACATTACTTTCGTATAAAATTTGTTGTAATAAACTTAATTAGTCAATCTCTTTACATATTCAAAAGTATCGAAGACGGTATGAAGTTAATACTAGGACCATGGGCATCTGAATATATTTTCGTATGGGATATTAAGATTTAATCTCAACTTCGAGACCAAAACTTAAATATTAAAAAATCAGATTAATCGAATTTTTTATCATATGTGTGTTGCTTTTGCATAAATCGCATTTTTTCATTTGTATATTTATAAGGTTGCAAATAGATATATATCAACAGGGACGAATTATCCACTTTTCGACAGAATGATATAACACCGAGACGTTGGCAATATCAAACGTTAACACAGCATCAGCTTGCTGACTCAATTTATCATTGATTTGTAATTATAGTATAGTCAGTTTTGCTTAGTATGTATATTTTGTTTCCATGTTTAGTATTGTGTTTATCGTTGACTTATTGAAGGTGATCAGCGGGTCTTCCAATTCTAAATACTTGGGGGTCACTCATACTTATCCGATTTCTAATCACTCAGTTCCGTCTGAGTTTCTTCGCACCTTTTGAAATATTTCACTTGTCACTCAAAATTTTTCATTCATTTTCAAAGCATTTTTCTTTAAATTCTCGAACCTCAACACTCTGTAGCCCACCGTCACGCGGATGCTGGTCAACTGCCACGCATTGGCTGCCAGATGAAGCTTCCCTTTGTTCTTCTGTAATTTCGATTCTGTGTTGTTTAAGTTGAGCGTAGTGGCTTTTCAGCAGATGAATGTACTTTCTACAAAAGAACTGGTTGCTGACAAAGTCCTGGAGCAAAAATGTTTTTCAGATAGTTGAGAGATTTCCCTAGGCCAAAATTTGATTCTTAGTGTAATATTCATGATAAATATCTTAAATTATACCTATCTTTAGTAACACTAGTTCCATGAAAGTTATTATTGAAATCTACTGTCTGAAAGTACACTATGGTTACACTCATCAGACAGGACCCTTGAAAACGTGTTACCTCGGTTGTAAAAGGTCACTATGGTTCAACTAATAGCCATACCAACACATTACGAAACTTCACAGATTGAAATCCTGTGAAGATCTTATATATAAATCAATAATACTATCAGTAATTTATGTATGATTGATTAGGATTATTACAGCGATTGCAATTTCCACTTCGACAATTACACATGTATCGTAGGCCATAAAAACTTAACTTCATAACATTTAACATATGGTATAATCGCCAGTGAAATCGGTATCACAGTTTTTAATACTTCATTTAACTATTTTATCATTTTATTACATTAAATCAAAAGGTGACCTTTCACCTCTACCGATTGTGCTACTTATTGCATAAACAAGATTATTTTGTGAAAATCGTCACTTCAGATCTGCCGTTATTTCTGATTGATTGTTTATTTAAAACCCAGTTGTAAACAATAACCTGAACATACTTACGATAAAGCAAACTCAATTCTCGATGTACTTTTTTAAGAGTTAATGATAAATGCAATTGCTTCAACTAAAAAAACAAATAAAGGAAGATTTGTGTTTTTCACTCACGAGAGAGAAATTCCAGCATTAGTTTAAGACATACACCCACAGAAATAAATGTATATATAAAGTGTGTTTTATACCAAAATTCGTTTAAATTTTATTTATATCCAAGGTCGGACAGTAGTCTAATTTGATGCACACACTTAAAGTATCAAAATTCAAAATAAGCCATGTCTACATTTTGTGCGATAACATGCATTGATACATTTTCACTAGTTGTTAATGTTAGATCTTGTCTTGCTGATCATTTGTACTGTTTACATGTTCTTTCTATCAAGTAATGCTATCCCATGATCTTCTATAGTTAATGAAATTACAAAGATGGTATTTTTCGCCTTTCTTTTTCATGGATGATTTTGGTCCCAAAAAAATAAACAGAAATACTGTATAATCTATCTGATATTAAACACCTCCTAGCTCTTTCAATAGTTTCATTTTCTACTAACTCGTACTGATTCCAGTAACTTTTGAAGAAAACAAATCGGGAAGGAAAATAACTTAAATCAGTAAAATACATACCTGGGGAAAATATCATCCTTGATAGTTTGTCCCCAAACATGCATTATAAAATAGTAATGAAGATTTGACTGCCTTTTTCTGCCAAGAATACTTATTTGGAAATCTAGTTTTGCTGATCAATCTTAATCTTCAAGAAAATGGCAAAAAATTTTAAAAATGTCAAAAACTATAAACTGACTATTTCACAAATATTGACTTATTTGTATATCTGGTCATGCATACAGACAATGGAAGACAAGAAGTGATGAGAATATCTTAATAAACCAGTCAGGTGAAAAAGCATGAAATATAATATATTGTTATCCTACCTATTCTCTGAGACAAGTCAGGTAGTGACAACCAGAGATGACCGCAATAGTAACACCCAGCATTGTCTTAGCTTAAATAAGCCTCTGTTATCTTAGGAAGTTGAATCTTAATTGTCTTTAGAATGTGTTCTAGTAGTGATAATACAGCAGAGGAAAATCTTCCAGAATCTATGACAAACGAGACGATTTTAATTTTGAAATTATAAATTTCCTCCACCTTAACAGCAATATACCAACTTCACATCATGTATCATGCCGAACCTCATCTTTATTCACTGTGCGTAAAAAGTGAGACCTCCATTCAGAAACTTGTCGTTCTGCACACTGATCATCCTTTTAGAGTACATATTTATCTGCAAATTGGCATGAATGTATATCTTCAAGAATTTTGTCAATTGCACTAGTAAATAAATCACATCTGTCACATGATTGCAAATATGTGTGTGTATAGATATGATTAAATGCTGGAGTTTTTTGGATCACTTAATTCATACAGTTGGCAAAGATATGCACATTCATCTTCTCTCTGTATGTGTAACTTGAATAATCTACATTTCAAGTAAAATTAGTCTGATAATGACTATTCTATTTAACTAACAAAATAAGGTGCAAAGATTTCTTGAAGTGTTTAATGCAAACGTAGTCTTGAAATTGAAATGCAATGAAGAAAATATTTTCAAAAATTTGTATCAATATCTACGTGATAAAATATGTCATGACAGTGAACTCAATGTAGCGTTTTAGGGCAATCTAATTAAAATATAGAACTCGGATTTCGTTATACTACATAGTATAACGAAATCCGAGTTCTATATTTTAATTAGATTGCGTTTTAGGGCCTTTTCATACCTCTTCGCGCTGCATGGATGTGCATGTACAATGCCCCAATGTGCGTTGTTGCTGTGTGCTGAAGCGACCAATACTTAATCAAATCAAGGGATTCTTTATCTATTTCAAGCAACAAAGAATACATTTTTTTTAAATTTACTGTTCATAAAATATTCAAAACTAAGGTTTACATCCCCAGGTATAGATACCCTTAGCCGTATTTTCGGTTGTTTATGCTCTTCATCTTCGCATTTTTATAAACCTGATATCTTTGATGAGTTTTAACAACCACTGGGTCGATTCTCACTACTGGTGAACGTTTTGTCCCTAGGGTATCACCAGCCCATTAGTCAGCAATTCTGTGTTGACACGAAATATCATTTATATGTTCATTTTCTATCAATTTACTGTTTATAAAATGTGAAATATTCAAACCGCTAAGATTAATCAGCCCCTAGGTATAAATAGTCTTACACGTGTTTGGCACAACTTTTTTCGAAATGTTTGGTTATAAATGCTCTTCAACTTCGTAATACTTTATTTTGCTTGCAACTGTTTTGATTCGAACGTCACTGATGAGTCTTGTGTAAACGATACGCGTCTGGCGTACCAAATATCTACATAGTATCTTTGATGAGTTGTACACTACTGGGTCAATGCCACTGTTGTTGCACGTTTCGGCCCCTAGTTTATCACCATCCCAATAGTTAGCAACCGTATGCTGTAACATGTTTTCCTAAAATTAATACTAAAATTCTTATTTCTGACAATAAAGTCAGTCAGTGGGTTTGTTTACTTCTCCATGAAAACAAATTCTTAATTTGTAGAAGGTAACGCAGTTAACGTAACAGTTAATCTGCCGCGTGGTCTTCCACGTCCAAATGTACATATCAGCTAACACAAAATACACAAATACGAAAACAAAAGAACGATAGGTATGCAGAAAATACCAAAACAATGTATAAAGTTAATCCAGGTTGCCTGTTAAAGCGCACACTCACACACAAAGCACTTTTCACGCATTTTAACAACAACTTTGTACTACAAGTTCATTTTCAATTTACACCTATTGTTCTAAAATCACATATCATTAACAACCCGAATAATTCAGATCCTCCTTGCGAAAAATTTCTCCTACACGTCATCGTCAAGAAATGGAAAATTGCGGCTAAAAGATTCGGATTAGGACATAAACTTAATTTTTCCGTTTATCATCCTTTTTATGTTGACCACTGAGAGGAGGAAACCGTGACATGGAATTGAATTACGCGAAGAAATAGATTTCCGTCTTGTATATTCATACAACTGTAAACCTGTAAATAAATGAATAAATAATAAACACGAAAGCACAATATAAAGTTACAAAAATACAAGCTTAATACAAGGAACAGACAGAATACTCAATTAAGTTCAAAAATAAAAACAAACGCAAGCAAATAAACACAAACTGTGAAATACTGTGATTACCTATTTACTAGAGGTCTACGGAAAATCTCGGTACCGACTGTTTCCACCAAGTTTGACAGGTAAAATGAAGGGGTTGACTCGAAATAAAAAATGTACCAAACAATAAAAGTTGCAAATAAATGTCTAACAAAACGATTTATTTCACGTATTAAAGATTGTCGTCGGTTCACTGGTCTCCACAATCTGTCTGAGTTTTTGTCTTGTGTGCCTTCATAAAGTACTCATCACTTTATAATTTTTCAGGTCACTAATGACATGTTTGACAATAATTAAATGATGCTAAAGAATGTTCGACACTTGCGTTTCTGGTAATAAGATGTTCTATTGATTTGCTGACGACGCGTAAATGGCGTGATTACGTGACAAATCTTATATCCTATCATCAAACATTCTTTCGGAAATTTTAGCAGTGTATCGGTTCCATTTTGTCTCATCATCATGCACTGCATGCTATGTGTCATTTTGTTGCCATAAGAATCCGCTTTCAACGTAACAAATGTTTACCTCATTGTCAACTATAACCTGGTGTTATGAAAAGAAAAATCGACTTTTAATTGTAGCCAACAAAGGACACAAATTAATAATAAAATTTAACAAGATTTATTATACACAAGTTTACAAGAAGTATTACATAAAAAGAAATGTCAACTTAACTGTCAAAATATATGTCCAATCTTTTATCTTTTCTTTATCCGGAAATCTTCTCGGAATCCACAGAATATTGTATCCAATTGGTCACAATCTAGTATGATGTAGTTTGTAAATAAAAGTCTCAATCCAACTGCTGAGAATGTTGATGTCTATCGATGTCTAAGTCTATCTCTATCTCTCGGGTCTGTATACTTATATATATACTCAAACGGAAACTTCTAGACAACGCTAGAAATTAAAATTACGCATCTTTTGTTATGATCATTCTGGAAACGTTATGTAAGTGAAATAGAAAGTTCTAATTATTCCATGAGTATCAGTGATTGTTCCAGTGAATTCTAAACTGCATAGTTGTAACACAATGTGTATTATTTTGTACACAATATAACAAAATATAATGTAAACATTCTTAGGCCACACAAAACAAATGAGGCCAACTAATTAGATATGATAGTTACAATATCATAACACCTCCCCCCTTAGAAAAAGTTTGAGTGTAACAAAAACTTTTCATGAATAATATGTACAAAATGCATAGTATATACACAGTGTTTAATAAGTTCTAGATAAAGCATCTGCTATTACATTATCTTTACCTTTAATATATTTTACAATAACATCATATTCCTGTAACAATAAACTCCATCTAGTCAATCTCTGGTTCTTGTTTCTCATTTTATGTATGAAGGTGAGAGGATTATGATCAGTATAAACAAGAATAGGATGCACAGTGGGATTTAAATATACATCAAAATGTTGAAGTGCAGATAACAGTGCAAAACACTCTTTTTCAATAGTTGAATAATTTTTCTGATGTTTATCTAATTTCTTAGAAAAATATGATATAGGTTTTTCAACATTATCATCTGTTTTTTGATATAAAACAGCTCCAATTCCTACATCGCTTGCATCAACGAAAAGTTTAAATTGTTTTTCAAAGTCTGGAGTGATCAGAACTGGACTGTTAATTAAAAGTGATTTGCTATTTTCAAAAGCGTTTTGACAATTTTCACTCCAGATGAATTTAGAATCTTTCCGTAAAAGATGAGTCAATGGTTGAACAACAGTAGCAAAATTTGAACAGAATTCCCTGTAAAATCCAATCATGCCTAAATATCTCATAAGTTGTTTTTTATTTGTAGGAGGAGGAAATTTAGTAATTGCGTCCACTTTAGCCGTAATAGGTTTCACGTGACCTTGGCCAACTGTATGCCCTAAATAATCAACAGTGGCCTGGCAAAATTCACTTTTACCAAGATTAACAGTCAAATTTGATTGTGACAATTTATTAAAAGTATCATATAAATGTGTTAAATGTTCTTCCCAGCTATCACTACATACAATAAGATCATCAATATAAGCATAACAACAGTCTAAATCTTTTATATTATTGATCATTCTTTGAAATGTAGCTGGAGCACTTTTCATGCCAAACGGCATTACAGTATATTGAAATAAGCCGTCTGGTGTGACAAAAGCTGATATTTCTCGAGCTCTCTGTGTAAATGGGACTTGCCAGTAACCTTTCAATAAATCAAATTTGCGCACAAATTTTGCTTGTCCAATGTTATCAATGCAGTCGTCTATCCTTGGAATCGGATAGGAATCAGATTTTGAAACAGAATTTACTTTTCTGAAATCAGTTACGAAACGAAAGGTTTTATCTGGTTTGGGCACAAGCAGACAAGGAGAACTCCATTCACTGTTACTCGGCTCAATAATATCATTGTCAAGCATATATTTAATTTCTTGTCTCATAAATTCAAGTTTGAGTGGACGTTAAGGACGTTGCTTAATTGGAGAAGCATCACCAACATCGACATCATGATAAACAGCAGTGGTTTTGTTTGGCACATCTGGAAAAAGGTTTTTAAAAGAAAATACCAAGGCTTTTAATTTTTCTCTACGATCAAAAGACAGATGTGCAAGTTTTGAATCTAAATTTGACAAAATTTTTGAATTTTTCAATCTAACTGTCTCTTCCATAGTTTTAGAACTAAAAGGTGGTTCAATTATATCTGGTTTGTCATGATTGTTCTCCAATTTAACCATGGCTAAAGTGGCAACTGGTTTACTCTCACCTTCATTAGTACGCTCAAAATATGGTTTTAACATATTAATGTGACACACTCTATTTTGTTTACGCCGACCTGGTGTTTTTACAATATAAATCAAATAATTGATTTTACTCTCTATGGTATAAGGACCACAATATTTAGCTTGTAATGGATGTCCAGGGACTGGCAAAAATACAAGTACCTTATCACCAGGCTAAAAAAATCTGTCCCTGGCATCTTTATCATACCATATTTTCATCTTATTCTGAACAGTTTTTAAATTGTTCTGAGCAATTTGACAAGCAGTATACAATATTCTTTAAATCTAGATACATAGTCTAGAAGATTCAAGTCAGTGTGTTCAGTAAGCCACTTTTCTTTTATAAATTTTAAAGATCCCCTTACAGTATGACCAAATACCAACTCAAAGGGACTAAAACCAAGGGATTCTTGAACAGCCTCTCGGACCGCAAAAAGTAAAAAGTGAACACCATCATCCCAATCCTTGTCAAATTGAAGACAAAAACTTCTGATCATGTTTTTCAATGTTTGATGAAAACGTTCTAAGGCACCTTGAGATTCTGGATGATAAACTCTTGACCTAAACTGAGCAATCCCTAACTGGTACACGACTTGCTGGAATAAACCTGACATGAAATTTGAACCCTGGTCGGACTGTATAGACTTTGGAAGTCCTACTAGCGTGAAAAATTTTATCAGAGCTTTGACAATAGTAGGTGTCTTGATATTCCTTAACGGAATAGCCTCAGGAAAGCGAGTGGAGGTACACATGATTGTCAATAAATACGCATTTCCGGTCTTGGTCTTCGGTAAAGATCCAACGCAATCAATTAGTACTCTGCTGAAAGGTTCTTCAAAGGCTGGAATAGGCAGAAGTGGTGCTGGTGGTATTTTCTGGTTAGGCTTACCAACAACCTGGCATATATGGCATTATTTACAGTATTCTGCGACATCACTTCTTAGTCTTGGCCAGTAGAAATGCTGCAAGATCTTAAGGCAAGTCTTCATTATGCCATAAGTGTCCAGCCAAGGGGTGTCATGGGCAAGACCAATAATGTCTTGCCTATAGACTTTAGGCACCAACACTTGGTATACCACTCTCCATTCCTCCTCTGGGGTAGCATCAGGGGGCCTCCACTTTCTCATTAAAATGCCATCTTGATGGTAATAGCATTCGGCCACTTTGTCTGCTTCCTCCTGTGGTTGAGCCCTCTTGCAGAGCTGATGAACCTCAGGGTCTTTATTTTGTTCTTCGACAAATGTCCTTCGGTCTAATGAATGGCTGTTTGCGTCTGGCAAAGGCATAATTACATTCTTGCTAATACTAGGTGGTCTTATGACGGCCTTCTCTGAGCTACCGGGACCTTCAATGTCGGCTAGAAAGGTGTCAGAAAGGTCCATGTAATCAAACTGGTCTTCTTGCAAATCCTCATTTTGCTGTTTTCTAGCCATCGCCCTAGTAACGACACAAGCTGGATACAGTTCAGCATCATCTTCAGGTGATTTAACATCCACCACCGGTTCACTGGTAACAGTTGGTTCAGCAACCACTTTGTTCCTAGCTAGATCATTTCCTAGCAATAATGAAACACCCTCAACAGGGAGATTAGGACGAACACCTACAACAACTGGTCCAGTTATCAAATCTGACTTCAGATAAATACGATGGAGGGTAACATCTATACAACCTAACTCCACACCTTGTAACAAAACGGAGGCACCAACAGAAGTCTCCTCGGACAAAGGCAACACACCTTCTAACAATAAAGACAAAGAAGCTCCAGTGTCCCGTAAAATTATAATAGGCTGAGAAGTAGTATTATCAACAATAGAAACAAACCCATCAGACATAAAAGGTTTATAATCCTCCATGTAATCACAAAAACTGGACTTAAAAGCCTGACTCGCAGAACATTCCAGCGAATTGGTAACACGGGGTGTCGTACAAGCACTGGTCTTGGGATTATTGTCTCTTTCATTCTTCTTCTGGAGTCTGAAACAATCAGCCATCAGGTGACCATTCTTCTTACAATAAGCACAAGTCAGTACTTCTTCTCAAAATTATCAAATTTTGGACTAGACATATTGTAACTAGACTGACTCTTATTCTGTGCAACAGGCTTACTACAGTACGCTCAGTGCTTTGATTCTTGTAATTTCCACTCGAAGTATTAAAATTTTGACCTTTGAAACTTCTTTTATGTGAAAGGGTATAATTATCGAAAATAACAGCTGCATCTTGTAATGTCTCAACAGTTTTGTCATTAAAATGTGTTTTTAAGTCTAAATGAACACACTGCTTGAACTCTTCTAATAACATCAATTGTCTTAAATTATCAAATTTTTTATCTATTTTCTTTGATGTAAGCCATTTATCAAATAGATCTTCTTTTTCCAAAGCAAATTCAACATAGGTTTGTGAATCAAACTTTTTATAAGACCTAAATTTCTGTCTATATGCTTCTGGCACTAGCTCATAGGCTTTCAAAACTTCCCTTTTAACCTTGTCATAATCAGAACTATTTTTTGATGAAAGTGCTGAGTAAATTTCAGCGGTCTTGCCCTCAAAAACACTTTGCAACATTGTAGTCCAAAAAGGCTTCGGCCATTTCAAATTTTGAGCAATTTTCTCAAACTGTTGAAAAAATTTGTCAACTGTTTTTTTACAAAATTTGGGAACCAAACGTATATTTTTTGCTGCATCAAAATTAAAATGTTCTGTTTTGATTGGAATTTAGTGTTGCTTTCTTCTTTTGCCATTTCAATTTTCATTTTCTTATTCTCTAAACTTTCTCTTATTTCAAGTTCTGCCTGTTTTAATTTAAAGTCATCTTCTTTTTCTTTCTCTGTCATCTTCTCCATCTCTAACCGTTCCTTCATTTGATGTTCTGCCTGTCTTTCTTCTTTTTCCAATTGTTTTATTTTGAGTTCATGTTATAATTCAAGCTGTTTTAATTTGATAGCGTCAACATTTTCGACCTTGATTTCAAGAGCCTCTTCACCAAAAATGTCTGAGTCAACTAATTTGTCTATTACCAAATTTTTATAATTTGTTTTCTCATAGATACTCTAAAGTCTAATTTCAGATGTTTATCAAGCAACACTAATTCCTCTTTCTTTAAATTATCAAACCCTTCCAGGTCTGGCGTTTTTAAAAATTTACCGGCATCAAATGCCATTTTATAGAATTTTGTTGGCTAGTTCTAATAAAAATACTGAACAAATTTTTAATAAGATATTAACGTTATCCCGGACACGAGCCCCAAATTTCTGTTATGAACAGAAAAATCGACTTTTAATTGTAGCCAACAAAGGACACAAATCAATATTAAAATTTAACAAGATTTATCATACACAAGTTTACAAGAAGTATTACATAAAAAGAAATGTCAACTTAACTGTCAAAATATATGTCCAATCTTTTATCTTTTCTTTATCCGGAAATCTTCTCGGAATCCACAGAATATTATATCCAATTGGTTACAATCTAGTATGATGTAGTTTTAAATAAAAGTGTCAATCCAACTGCTGAGAATGTTGATGTCTATCGATGTCTAAGTCTATCTCTATCTCTCGGGTCTGCATACTTATATATATACTCAAACGGAAACTTCTAGACAACGCTAGAAATTAAAATTATGCATCTTTTGTTATGATCATTCTGGAAACGTTATGTAAGTGAAATAGAAAGTTCTAATCATTCCATGAGTATCAGTGATTGTTCCAGTGAATTCTAAACTGCATAGTTGTAACACAATGTGTATTATTTTGTACACAATATAACAAAATATAATGTAAACATTCTTAGGCCACACAAAACAAATTAGGCCAACTAAATAGATATGATAGTAACAATATCATAACACCTGGGTATGTATAGCGTGGTAGTGACGATGGCCAGAAAATACAATTCTTGCCGCCCATTTCTTGTCTATATATATTTCGACAGAAGTGCCGTCTCTTGCACCGACGGTGCCGGGGAGTTTAGGCCAAATACCCGTTTGCCTCCTAATTCGTTCAGAGCAGGTCACTTAAGTTACTTAGTATCGGAATACATATATTAATTTCCGCTTGAATTATGTCAACAATTGTGATAAAAATCAACGAGAGAACATAGTATGATGGACGACTAAAGCAACACTTTATACGACATAAGCCGATTTTTCGGAGATGAATAGTGGGGTCTCCCAGTATCTTGTGGAAATGAGCTTTTGAGAAGCCGCAGAATATCTAGCATGCGTTCAGAGATGTCGCTGGTTGCAAGATAAAAGGAGTATCTACGTGCAGAAAATTCAGAAAATACATCATTTCCATTCCGTACTTCAATTCATCATCACCGATTCTGCTTGGTGGAAGGGACGATGACCGATAAGTATATATATGTGAGCTACTGCCATGATCACATTTGAATCTGTCGTTGCCCGTTGACTATTTCGACTTTAAAAGTATTTGAACAAAACTTTCAAAATGGCTATCAAAACCTTTGAACGCTCGACCTTTCTTTAAAAAAATACTTAATGTAGGTTTGAAATTAGATGGTAGAACTGTTCTGGGATTATCCTCCCCAAAACTGACAAATTTAAAAACGTGGACACCATGGCCTGTAATCGGTTGACAGATTTTCGTCAACACTGTGTATCATCGCCACCGGAAATTGGGTACTAACGAAGCGGAGAGAAATGGGAAAAAAAGTAAACAAGGTAAGAATTCATCCAATTTAAAGCATTTCTACTGATTTTACGAGGGTATCGCTTAAGAAATGATTTTCTGATATATAATTCTTTAAATTATTAGGCCGATAAGTACAAAATTATGACAAGATTTTGTGTTATACTCCAGAACTTGCCACTTAATATCGGAACATTTCGAGGTCGATCGTCTTCTGTCGCCCCAATGGCAAGATATTCAACTGTTTTTCATTATTTTTCCAGACACGTTTTTAGATTATGATAATATGACATCATATTTACTGAGATTTGTTGTCAAAAAGATGTTTTTTCAAAGAATATGGATCAAAACATTGTTTGTTTATTGTAATGCGAATTGCAAAATAACAACTTTTGTCTGTACGGCGTCTTGCAATATATTATAATTTAAAGATGAAATTAATCACTGTGTAGATAATATCAAGTGACGATATTTTGTCCACATCAAAGCTTTACCGGCTTCCAAATATACAAAATAAACTACATATCAAATATTATAAAATATATGCCGTTAATTTCGTTCAGAAGTCGTCGTTGCGTACATCTATTCGACTTTGTATTTTTTTAAAGACAAAAAGGGGTTTTTTTTTCAACCATTTTATCCTAAATACATTCATATATCGTTATACTATTAACGACTGTTGTCTTATTTGTTGTCAGGGTGAAATTTTGTAAGTTCAATATAAAAAACGACCATTCATCTTTCCTTGGTGCTGGAAAGAATTTTTTTTTTTTTAAACAGTGGAGATGTGGTATGATTTGCAAATAAGATAACTATTCACCAGGGTCAAATACAGTGTATGTAAGCAATTAAATGCTATCGTGCGGCTTCAACAACAAAAATTGGTACCTTATATATAGTCGGCTATAAAAAGCCCCGACATGGAAATGTGGAAGGATTAAACAAGAATACTAACGGCCTAAGTCATAACAAAACAATGTACGAAAAACAACAAATATGATAGAGATGAACCAACGACAACCACCGAACTACAGGCTCGTGACTTCGGACAGACACTTTAAGAATGTGCTGCGTAAAATACATTGTTTATTTTTTTAATTTCTGAAACGAATAATTTGTTTAAAGGAAAGTGAAGAAAATACCTTTTTTTCATTGAAAATTAGGAGAAATAAATCATGAATTGTGTTTCGAATTAACTTTCTTGTTTCTTATCGAAAATAAGATTGTATTTTTTTTTTTTTTTTTTTTTTTTTTTAGTTTAAGTAAATTCAATCAATCTTTTTATTTACAGGAAAAATAATAAAAGACTGTTGCTAAGATTGTTTGGGCTAAACTTAAAGGAGTAAATGGAAGTGTATGGTGTGTATTCGTCCGAATTCTCATTGTAGTACATTTTCTTGATTACTATGCATAATATTTCTCAGTAAATTTTAATGTGATATTGTGCCAATTAAAATTATATAATTAATACAAGTAAGACTTGCATTTGCTTTAAAAGATATACATGTAGCAGCACATGATTATTTGTTTTCAAACAAACCTTCTCTGTTTTGAAACTTATAAATGTATGGATCTCTGCCTATCTGTTTGGTTGAATATAAATGTGAATTTATAGTGTTTCAAAATCAACAGTTAGACCTATTTTTGTGTAAATAATCTTTAATCTTAAGATAGATTCAAAATTAAAATCATCTTTCTTAATAAGAAGAAAAATCTGCAACTAATTCACGCCTGAATGTAAAAAGGTGTACCCGACTTATTCTTTCACGATAAGAATTTACCGATTTCGGTATTTTAACAAAACTGTTTACGAGGGCAAATAAATAAAAGAACGCTATCAAATCAACATTTAAATTTTCGTGGATTTCCAAAAGAATTTAAAAAAATATTTTAACCTGTCCTTATTAGATGTTATTTGACTACATTTCTTTAACTTACAAGTCGAAGATGCTAGCTTTTGTGTATTGTATCAATAAGTATATAGTATTAAAATGACAACCAAAAAACTTCATACAAGGTCACCTTTATTTACAAGTAGAAAGGTTATATAAATAGTTTACGCCGTAACCACAGCCGGATTTGTATCCCTTATATCGGATTCTTCTTTCATTCTTTCCAAAAATGATTAATATAAGGTAAATATTTTTAAAAATTCAAACAGTGTTAGCCACCGAGCTTGTTCTTAGAAAATTAATGTTCTTTATTCTAATATATTGGCTGTATCTGCCTTTTACAAATAAGACAATAACATTAATTGAATAAGGAGATGTGGAATGATTTTCAATGAGAGAACTATCCAACAAAGTCCAAATGAAATGGATTTGACCAACTATTGGTCATTATACACTTCACAATGAACAAAACCCATATACCGTATCAAAATTGCCTGATTTTTGACAAAATCATGAACAAATGTCAGACAGCAACCTACGACAGCCGCTATATTACATGTTCCTGACCAGGGACAGACACATATAACGTCAGGGGCATAAAAACAGGTCAGTGAAACAGTGACATGCCTTTCCGAAAGTTGCAACATTTGCCAGCTTTTGTATATGCCGTATTCATATTGTATACATCGGGTATGTACAAGATGTAATAGGACTGTGTTCAAGCCTTATATTGTATATACATCTTAAATGCTGTCAAGCGAATTGTATTTTTATCAAATGCATAATTAGATATTTGAACTTAATACTTTATTTTCTTTAAATGGACGGCAAATAAATATTTTAAAATTAGCAAGTTGCCATACAGTAAATTTGTCAACACGAGCAAGTTGCCGTACCCTAGACTTTATTTTCTATGGTCTATATTCTTTAAAAAACATCTTTTTGACAACAAATTTCAGTAAATATGATGCCACATTATAATAATCTAAAAGTGTGTCTGGAAAAATAATGAAAAACAGTTGAATATCTTGCCAATGGGGCGACAAAGGACGATCGACCTCGAAATTTTCGGGTACTAAGTGGCAAGTTTTGGAGTATAATACAAAACCTTGTCTTAATTTTGTACTTATCGGCCCAATTATTTAAAGAATTATATATCAGAAAATCATTTCTTAAGCGATACCCTCGTCAAATCAGTAGAAATGCTTTAAATTGAACGAATTCTTACCTTGTTTTTTACTTTTTTCCCATTTCTCTCCGCTTCGTTAGTACCCAATTTCTGGTGGCGATGATACACAGTGGTCAAACACTAAAAGTACGCACGCATTTATAATTTATTATGATATATTGCTATTAATAATTTAATTTCGACTTTTCCATCGGTTGTCAATGTTCTATAAATCTCCTCCGAATTCAGTAAAGTTAACGAATTTTGTAGCCGTTACCAAATTCGGTAACTATGGAAGAGAACTTCTGTGTTTAAAAGAACAATGTTAGACATTGTACTTTAGTTGGTTGTCCCAATGACATGAAAAATTGCAAAATCATAACGATTACAAATATCCTTAGGAACTCTGCTAATCCCATTTCTATCAGAATCCTTTACATGCACAGTCCATATGTCAATCATGTTGCCTGGTTTCGGAACACAAGTGAGACCTTCCAATTGCCTTCTGCGGAAAAAGTGGTACCTGAAATCATAATGAACTTTATATTAGCATATACATTACGTGAACATTTTTTTCAGGCTTTATACATTTGTCAATAGATATATAATGATGATATATTGGATACCATGAAACGAAGAATGTTCTGTGTAGTTTATGAAAGTATATGTACTTACCTATTTATTGTTTAAAAAAACAACAGGGTTTGTTTCATCTTGATCCCATCCCTTTTCTATCTAAGTTGATGGATTTGTCCAAGCCATTGTAATCTTGCCATTTCAATATTTTTGTAGCAGCAGATTCTGTTGAGTTTCCTGCTTTTAATACTGATAGGGTTGGTCGCAAAAGGTCTAATGGACAATTGCACATACTAGCCTTTCTATCTGCCGTTAGGTTTAAAAAGACGATAACTTTATTTTTTACCGGAACTTGAAATGCGCAATGCAATCACAACTTATTGTCACGAGACAGGTCTAGAAATAAGATAGTTTTTTTGAGTTGAACTGTAATGACACATAATTTCGAGCTAACGGTTACAACAAGTATGAATGTAATTACATGTAAATATGCCAGCTTGAAATGAAATAATTACATTTTAAAAGAAAAACAAGGCAAATTCCACGACCAAATAATTCGTTATCTTGAACGGACTATAAATCTTTGCGTATTACCACCATTAATACTGTATTTTCATCTATTTTTTATAATAAATGAAGTCGTGATATTGAACAAAATCATTCCTTTTTTTTTTCTCTTAATTTATAAATAATGCATGGTGGTGCACGTTGACTGAATATGAAAGTGCATATTGTAGTTGTCTCCCTTACTAGTATAATCAGTTTCAAAACGTGCATATCTGGCTTCATGATAAAATAGTATTTGATAAATCAATTCAAGCATTACACAACAATATACATTGGACATTTACTAAAAATAATAAAATTGGCTTAATATAAAAATGTCATACCCCACCCCCAAAGAAAGCAAATGGTCCATGCCTTACCACATTATTCTTCTAAAATAAGCAATATGACATGTCACATATTGAGCACTTGCATTGCTGTAAGTATGATGAACTTCCAATTTTTGACGAGGTTTATATAACTGAAATTAAACCACATCAGTGGTTTCATGGTAGTATTTTTGCCATGAGTGCGGAACCTCTAGCAGGTAAACCCAATCAATAAGCCACTGGGTGTTAAACAATGGTTGATGCATCAGTTCAACTAAATCTGTAGTATTCTATGCTTTATTTCGGTTTGATTTACATATAAGAGTGCATGCTTCTTTTGCAACGAGAACTACAAAATATAAGAATAAATTGGTTTAACAAAAGCATTGAAATTGTGCTAAAAGAAAATATTGTGTGAGGTATAAGTGAATCACTGAATGACCAATAACCAATCTATAAAACATGTACTAAAAGGACTTTTACAATAGACAAGTGTTTATATAAAATGTTATTTAACTTGTTATACATGTATTAACATGATTAAGAAAAGACAAATTTGGATAATTATTTCAACTTGAAATAGAAACATTTTTATATTTTCAGTTTAAAGATCAGTTATTTGTATTGAATCTGATGTCATCTTTGCGTAGTCCATAAAAAAATTGTCCAGTCAAATAGTTAATATAGGTAAGTTATTATGAATTGTAAACAACACAAAACAAAGAATACAATGACAACACTACAAAATTTTTTGCTACCAAAATATATATTGGTTTCAATAAGGAGGTGAAGTAGTTGTATGAAAATGAAATTGAGGTATATGTCATGGAGACAGTAACCAATCAATGAAACATCTCAAAATGGTCTTCTAGAGTAGACAAGTGTCTATATGACATGTTTTATAAGTAATTATATAAAGGAAAGACAAATTTATAATATAATTATTTCAACATGAAATGGAAATATTCTTATTTTTTCAGTTTGAAGATTAATCATTTGTATTCATCTTTGTACTTGTCCAGTCAAGCTGTTAATTTAGGTACTTTTATATAAACACATCTTCTTATGTTTATATAAAATATATTGCTATTTGTTGGATATTAATACTGAAGGAAATTAAACTATTCATAAATGTTAGTGTGAAAATACTCAATGTTTTTAATGAATTTAACTTAATAATCTTATTATAATCATATAAGTTCTTTCAATTTTGCATTATATCAATATCTAGAGTTATGAAAATAAATGATTTCTATGAATTTTAGATACTAGTGCTGATCTTAAAGGGCTATTCAAAAAAAATTTGGTGATTTGGACATTTTGGTGTTTTGTTCATTTGGGTATGCTATTTTGATTAATTTAATCATCCATCATCATTGTCATGTATATCACATTGATAATTTCAACCAATAACATATGCTTTCTACTAAATTTTTCTGATGTTATGTGCATGAACTTCTTTCTCTTTCACTATACACTTTCAATGCATGCATGATGATAAGCAAAAGATTTATGTTTTGCTTCACAGTTTATGCACCTCTTGGTCCTTATTCACCGTCTGCTTTATGCTAGTTGTAACATGTTAGCATGGTGAACGTTTATTACACATATTTGTGTGGACCATTAATCGGGCAATGCAAGTGTTATGTAACCTGAAGGTTCCAGCTCGAATTGTTGAACATTTTTAAGTGTGATCAATAAACAACACTTTTTATTAACCAAAAAAAAAAGTCTAATATTTTAGGAAAGTGGAATAATTAAGAGAAATATGAGCTGACCCAACTCCTGCATCATGCATACAATTATAACAATGATTTGAAAGACAGTAAGGTTATAAATGAAATACCACATCATGAAATACAGCACAGTCAATGAATGTACCTGAATGACAATATTATATCAAGGGAGATAATCATTTCATATATGGATTACTTCCTTTTGTAAATTGTGTAATATGTCCACATTTTTATAATTATTCGTAAAGTTTATACAACTTTAACAAGGAGTCATATATATATATATGCAAAATGGATAAACAATTCGAAAACATTTTACAGATTGAGAGCTATTAGGGGTATTCTGTCATTTGACAGACAAGTAAGTCTAAAACTTAATCTTTGAAACTTGTTATAAAACTGCTTATGTTGATCTTAATTTTTTTAGTTTTTTTTTACATTGATTATGTAGCAGACATAAATTGAAGTTTGTTGTGAAAGAATAAGAAATAGTTTGAATATATTATATAGGCATCAACATTATTTCTAAATATTAGAAATAATGTTTTTATACACATTACAGAAATGGCAACAGGTGATAACTTGTCCAAGGGTGGTGATTGGCAGACATTTTATAGTTTTGATAATTGTCGTTAATGTAAGAAATAAGATAACACAAATCAATAAACAGATGTGCTGCTTCAATGGGTTCTTTTTTGGAAAGTCAAATGTATAAATGGGTTTCAACTAAAGCAATGTAAAATGTCAATGGGTCATCAATTTTCATTTATTCAATTATAAATTTGTATCAATGGTGTTTTATTGTTTTAAATTAATTCGAGATGTGATAAATTGTAAATGTGATAAATGAGAAATAAAATGAATGAATTAGGATTTTTTGGGAATCTGTAAATAGGTTGCGATTATTACATCATTTCAATATATGAATGGATGGGTGTTTTATGAAATCCCAGCTTCATGTCTGTTCCCAAAATTCATGTTCCTATGTCACAACTACACAATTTATGCAAACAAAATTTGTACCAACCTTTTATAAATGTTTTGCTAGTCACAATTATACTTTTTATATTTTCTACATAGCATTTGCAATGCATTGTTGTTAAATAGCAAAATGTAGTACATTGATATTTACAACAGATTGCAAGTCTGACATCTGCATACACTTTTGTTTTATGCTTATCTGGAGGATGCACTTTTACAACTTTAATATTTAAAATTGAAAACCACATAGATAGATAATGTTGATTGTTGCAATTTTTAAACCTGATATATATACTCTAAAGTGCGATGGTCACGCTAAAGTGCGATGGTCTACGCTAAAGTGCGATTGTGTCAAACGCTAAAGTGCGATGGTTCTTTATTTTTTTAAGTGCGATTATATGACACGCTAAAGTGCGATGGTATAACACGCTAAAGTATGATGGTGTAACGGATTGGGGTTCATGCAATGATTTTAGTTTGTTGCTGTGTTCCTATTAGTTTTTCGTTTATTGTTTTCTTTACAAATCAAGCCGTTGTTATTCTTTTAGAATTGTTTTACACTGGTCATTGTGTGGCCATATATAGCTTGCTGTGAAGCGTGGGCCACGGCTCCACGTTTAAGGCCGTACGGTTATCAGTTACATACATCACCGACTTTTGGTCTTGGATGGATAGTTGTATCATTGACAATACCACATCCTCTTATTTTCATTTAAATTACGATAGTTATTTAAAAAGTGCAATGGTTACCTTGCAGTAGCTAGTATATACTGTGTGAAGCTGTCTCAAGCCAGGAACCTGTAATTCAGTGGTAGTCGTTTGTTGCTTTATTCCATATTTGATTTTCGTTCATTGTTTTGTATAGAAATCAGGCCATTTGAATTTACACTGGTCGTTTTGAGGCCATTTGGTCTTCATAGAATACTATAATTATATGCAGTTCAAGCCAATGCTCTGCGTTAAAGGCCATGAGTTAACCTAAATTTGTTTACATTTATGACATTTGGTCTTGGATGAGAGTTGTCTCATATATTATATATATTGCATAACATAATACTTAAAAAAAATACTGCTCAGGGTTCAAGTAAACTATCTGTTATTTACGGTTAGAATACCAACAAATTTCATGCTTATTGATTATTAATTATAAAAGCATTTGCAATTTGAAATGCACTTTCACAACTTTAAAAGTGAAAACCACACAATTATCATGAAGGAAATCTTTTTAATTTTAATTATTTTAGCAACAATGGTAATAACTATTTAAAATACCTTGAAATGTCAAAATGCTAGTTTGTACATATATTTTGTGCTCTTCATGTACATGTATATATTATATCTTTGAACAAGTAGTTCACTGCAAAGATAAACCGGTTTGAGGGAAGACAATCCAATCATAATTAGTAGTACTGATTTTGATTGTGACTCCCTGTCACAGAGTATTCTTTGCAGAAAACAACATAGGTACTAAACCCCATACCCTTGTTTTTTGCTTCATTATCTGTTTGTGGAAGCAACTAAGGAACAAAATTTGTTTTGCACCAAACCAATGTTCCCTATTTATTTACTAATTAATAGGTTAAATAGCATGTTCAATCACAGGATAACCTATAGCCTTCATTGTGGAGCCTTGGCTAACACTGCTTTGAGTTAAACACTTTTGCCGATGAAGGATAATGAGATTTAAAAAAATTGTTATGATACATCTTATACAGTCTGAAAATGATACGTTTATGACTGTATTAACCCACCATTTTTTTCTTAAAATGTCCTGTACCAAGTCAGGAAAATGGCCATTGTTATATTATAGTTAGTTTCTGTGTGTGTTACATTTTAATTTTGTGTTTTTGCTGTGTCGTTGTTATCCTCTTATATTTGATGCGTTTACCTCGGTTTTGGTTTGTGACCCGGATTTGTTTTTATCTCTTTCGATTTATGAGTTTCGAACAGCGGTATACTACTGTTGCCTTTATTTATGACATTTTTTGATAGAAATGAGATATTTACCATGTAAGGCAAAACATTTTGTTTTTGACCTTGTCCAACGGTTTTGAATCTTATCCAAAAAAGTCGGTTGTAATGTGCGATATTGCTTAATTATGTTTATCTAGATAGGAGTTATCTGCCTTCCTTGTTGATATTTCATCTTTCAAAGTGGATGAGACACAATAGATTTTCATAACTTACATGAATAACCAATAATTTTATTACTGATAAGTATTATTGAAATATGTATTACATGCACTTTGTGACTTTTCATATAAAAACAGTGTTTAGTAATAAAATTCTTTTTTTAAAAGGGAATTAACTCTGTTTTTACAGGTTATATGGAAAAAAATCAAAGTTTAATAGACAGATTGGATTTATTTGGTTATTTTTAAACAGGTATGTAAACAATATTATTTTGTTAATATAAACTTGAACCTACTGTGTTTCTACCTATATTCATCAAAGCAATATAAATAAGGTCCTACTTATATTCAAATCAGGGGTAGGGGTGTATTAGTAGATACTTTTTTTCTAAGCTATATCAATAAATTACTGCTTTTTCTGACAGCATATGTGGTAAATATCAAAACCAATCTGATACATGAACTGTCATTTTGGATTCGTTTATATCTAATCTTATTTTAAATAAAGGTGGATGGAAATGTTAAGAATTACACCGAAACATATGTAGACTTATGAATATAAATGAAAATTCTATTAACAGCATAAGTCTTCGTGGCAAAGCCAAAAAAGTGATTGATGAAATAAAACGTTTGAAGAAGAATTCCTATTAAACAAAATTTTAAAAATTTTTACCGACAGAATTTTGAAATGCCAAAGCCAGCTTTAAAAAGAAAAACAAACGAAATATTAGAAGACATTTGAAACCAAAATATCAAAAGATGAATGTGTGCTGCGATTCATATAGTAGAACTATTAATAATTTATCTAATAAGATAAAGCAATTGAAAGATAGAATTAGAAATATAAACGTTTCAAAATTAAACCTGCAAATCAAACGTCAGCGTAAATTTATTAATGATTTGAAATTGTATAAATCGAAACAGATTTTAATGAATAAAATTCATCCAAAACCATCAGCTGTAGATACAAGCACTCAATGCAACTCAATTTAACAACATATTCCTGGCCTGAAGTCCAATATAGAGTATTAAGAATCTAAAATTGACACATTTGACGTCAATAGAGAAATTTTACTTGAAGAAAAAAAACATCTTTAATTTAAGAGAGCCAAAACAAGGCAAACCATTTTCAGAAAAATTAAGGCAGGTTTATTACTGCTTTCGCAGCCGAAAGATTGGCTTGGAACACATAGCTCCACTTATAAAATATGTTCTTTTACCGGCTGATATAAATATTTCAACATATGAACTACCAAGCAAGTCAACAGCTGCGAAAGTAACTTCAGAATTGGGCATTATTGCAGGAAACCAGCAAACTTTAACAAACATAACAATGCAACGGGACGCAACAACAAAAAAGGGTAGACATTTTGTTTGTTTGGAATTATCAACAGGTGACAAAATATTAACTGCTGGCCGACGAGAGGTGGAAAATGGAAAGGCAATAACTTATGTAGATTATACAAAAGAAACTATTAAAGATATTGAAGATACCACTGAAACCCATGGTATTTTACCTAAACTATCATCATTTATGACAGACCGTAGTGTTACGGAACAAAAAGCTAATTTATTAATTTCTAACGATGGAAATATAAATACTATAACTCATTATTTTAAATGTGCTGCACAGCCCTTATTACAATACAGTGATGTTTGTACCAAAGGAATTTTAGTATTAAAGTTGACGGATGTAGCAATATGTCATCATCATCATTTTATTGAACTGTGATTCCAAATTATTTTTAAAGATGGCACTGGAGATCCAGAAATGGCAACAACATATATAACAAATTTGAATATTACTTGAATACCTATTATGAAATTACGTGGAAATCGATTTAACGTTTTATTCTATTATGCAGCTGGCACATATTTTTACATAAATATCTCATCACTTATTTAAATTCATCAAAATCATCATTAAATTTTATTCAAGATTATATTGTACGTGCACTGTCAAATGACAAAACATTATGTATATTGAGGGCTCTTGGATTAATATGTAAAAATTTATGGAACCATACCGGAAAAAGCAGGCGAGGAAGGTAAAACTGCATTAGCAATGGTTGTATTTACAACAGAGTTGTTGAATTTTAACTTTTCGTATTGACGATCCACAACTTATTATTGAAAATGGTATTAAATTGTTTATTGGACCGGATTTACCTGATGATGGCATTTTTCTTCATTATTTTAACTAATTCCGATTCTTTTATTAAGGACATCATTGTTAAATTTTGCACTGAATTGAAACTTAAATGTGTTTATCTATTTAAAGATTGTTTGCCTTCTGGCAAATATTACAACCGACTGAGGAAGTTTTGCGAACTTGTCAATCGTGTCCAAGTCATAATATTTCTGTAGAACGTCTCATGGCTAAATTAGACAACAGTTTGATTTAATCCTCCAACCTATAACACAAATTCTATTGAGAGTGTGATTATGTATAAAATGATAAAGCCGAAGAATGGCTTACAAAAAACTGAATCTGAATCATCTACAATAATGTCAAAGGTTAGAAGGCAAAATTCCAAATTCATTACTGAAATTAAATCTCGAAAGAAAGATCTGTTTAATAAGAATCTGGAAACAATAAGACAGAGGCAAATCAAGGTGTCAAACAGGCAAGCTAAGCAGAACGAGGAGATGAAGAAAGCTTTCAATATTTTTGCAACTAATGAAATTTGGAATACTCAAATTAAAATAACTGAAGAATTAGAAAAAAATTGATAAAAAAAGGGCAAAATTGCGGCACTTAATGGGCAAGTAACAATGTGTCAAAAATTATTTCCAGTGGATTCCAATCAGAAACATCTATTACAATTTAGAAGTAAGGGAAAACAATATGATGTCATTCAACTAACCCAAAATTTACTCCAATTCATCAAAAACCAGAACAATATTCACTCACCATCAGCTCAGATTAGCAAAAATAAAGAAGAGATTTTTGAACAACCAGATTCACTAGTTGGAAAACATTTTAAACATATTTGGACAGACAATGGAAAAGATGAAGAGTGGCATGGAACAATTCATTCCTATAATTCAGGAATTTTGGAGGTTATAAAATAATAAATTTAATGTCAGTTCATTATTGGATGACTAATAATTCTGTTTAAACTAAGATATTTCACTACATATTCACTGGTTCATTTTCATCCGAAACTTTTCCAACTAAGACTTTGACCTATTCAACTAACCTGCCCTACTTATGGTCACTGACCTATTCAACTAACCTGCCCTACTTATGGTCACTATCTCAACATTTAACTATATCTCTGTTAAATGAAAGTTACCCTTTTCACACAATTAACTCAATCTGAGACACATTTTAAGGACTGAATACTCTGTTTCCCAAAATATTCATAATAACTAAACAATCCTTGCTAAACCAAGTTTACCAAATCTGCATGCTGATTGTAAGGTGTATTAATGGTCACAATTTATTGGTTGCATGTAGTTTTTATGTAGGTTTTACTACACTGGATACATATAGCTTTTGGAATAAATATAATTAGATATATTAAATCATACACATGTTTTATGTGGAAATTAAGATAAAACAATTGATTGATTGAATGAATTGGGTCTATATATTTTCAGAAAAAAAAATGGAAAGCGAGAATATATCAGAGAGACAACAACCGGACCAAAAGCCACCAATGGGCCTTCGAGGCAGCGAGAAATCCAACACCCAGAGGGGCTGTGGCTAGTCCCTAAACAATAATGTATAGTTCAGCAAAATATACGCCACTCTACACTTCGAAACAGGGACGAACCAAAATTAAAATTGACTTATAGAGTGGGGATCAGTTTTATATGGATAAAGCCAGAGTGTCAAGAATACAACCACAAAATACTATAATATGGTGGATGTAAAACCAAATGTTACCACTAATTATCATCATGCTTATTATATGATATTTTGACTTACATGAATATTTCAAAATATAACTATTTTACATTATTGCAACGTTTTGCTGAAATCATTATTTTATTTTGCAGGTACAATATAATGACAAAGAAGAACAGAAGAGATTCAAACTGATTATACTGCTGGTTTTGTTTTGTTTTGAAGGTATGTTAATAAAATTATCAACCATGATTAAATTGTCAATACTAAATGATATATGATATTGTATGGTCATGTAAATGTTGATGTTAGTTACTTTGTTCTGTTGTGCCATAGATGTATATTATAAGTGTTGTACTCATAAAAATATGGGGATACTAACACAATAATGATTCTATAAAATGAATTAACATATTACAATGAACAACACATTACAGAGCAAATGATTTCATGATATTTGTTTGTTTTTTCCACATAATTAATGAAACAGACTATACAGAATAAAAGTAGTGAGTGAACAATAAGTTATTCCTCTTGTATGCTGGAGTTTCTTATTGACAACATATTTGTTGAATTTGAGGTAGACTTTTCAACAAATTGTCGGCATTCCTATGGGAACGAACTGTGCGCCTCTCCTTGCCGACCTCTTCATATTTTCATATGAATCGGAGTTCCTTCAGACACTTGTCAAAACAAGAAGATCAAAGAAGCCAGGTTATTTAATTTCACTTTCAGATATATTGATGATGTTCTTTCCATTAATAATCCGAACTTTTCTGATTGGGTTCCATTAATATATCCACCAGAACTAGAAATTAAAGAAACAACAGACACGGCTTCCTCCGCCTCATTTTTAGACTTATACCTCGAATTTGACATACACAGTCATCTCAGTACCAGAATCTATGACAAACGAGACGATTTTAATTTTGAAATTATCAATTTCCCCCACCTTAGTAGCAATATACCAACTTCACCTGCATATGGGATATACATTTCCCAACTTATTCGGTATTCAAGAGCTTGCAGCTCCTACTCAGACTTTGTAAAACGTCATCAGTGTCTGAGCAGAAAGTTGATGAACCAGGGGTATGTCAAAAAACGTCTCGTCCTTTTTCTAAAATAGTTCATCGGAAGGTACCAAGGACTTGTTGATAAATATTCCATATCAACTTCACAAATAATACACGATGGTCTTGAAGTATAGACTTTGCGTACTGACGTTGTTTATCATCTTATTAACGTGTTATAGTATTCTTTTATTTATCTTTATTAATATTACTTTTACTGTTAAGTCTGTTTTTTGAGATATCCATTTGACGTGACTCTTTGCTTATGTATCCCGTCATACTTTGAACGACAAAATTATTTTATCTATTAATATTACTTTTACTGTTGAGTCTGTTTATTGTGATATACATTTGACGTGACTCTGTACTTATGTATATCGTCATACTTTGTATTTTATTGTATTTATTAATATTACTTTTACTGTTAAGTCTGTTTTTTGTTATATCCATTTTACGCGACTCTGTATTTATGTATCCCGTAATACTTTGAACGACAAAATTATTTTATGTCTACCTGTGCGAATTTCAAACGCGCGATTTTACGCCAGTACTTAAAACCTTCCATCCTTTATGGGTGGATTTTACAAAGATAAATAAAATCGTGAAATATAAGCAAAATGAGGATGTTAAATTTGATGTATGCCTTTTTGTGCTTCTTCGTTACATTTGTTTGTTTTCATAGTGATTAAGATGATAACACAATGTTGACTGCTGTACCCCTATTTTTGACATTTTTACCTATTGTGTCTGTTTGTTTTGTTCACGCATCGTCGTCAATATAGTGAAATTTGATGCGACTGTCATACAAGTGAGAGGTTTAGCTAGCTATAAAACCATGTTCAATCCACCATTTTCTACATAAGAAAATGCCTGTACCAAGTCACGAATATGACAGTTGTTATCCATTCGTTTGATGTGTTTTGTTTTTTTTTTTTTTTTGATTTTGCCATTTGATTGGGGACTTTCCTTTTTGAATTTTCCTCGGAGTTCAGTATTTTTGTGATTTTACTTTTTTTTTTATAAATACCATAACTCATTATTTCAAATGTGCTGCACAGCCCTCATTACAATATAGTGATGTTTGTACCAAAGGAATTTTAGTATTAAAGTAAACGGATGTAGCAATATGTCATCATCATCATTTTTATTGAACTGTGATTCCAAATTATTTTTTAAAGATGGCACTGGAGATCCAGAAATGGCAACAACATATATAACAAATTTGAATATTACTTGAATACCTATTATGAAATTACGTGGAAATCGATTGAACTTTTTATTCTATTATGCAGCTGGCACATATATTTTACATAAATATCTCATCATTTATTTGAATTCATCAAAATCATCATTAAATGTTATTCAAGATTATATTGTACGTGCACTGTCAAATGACAAAACATTATGTATATTGAGGGCTCTTGGATTAATATGTAAAAATTTTACGGAACCATACTGGAAAAAAGCAGGCGAGGAAGGTAAAACTGCATTAGGGATGGGTTGTATTTACAACAGAGTTGTTGAATATTTAACTTTTCGTATTGACGATCCACAACTTATTATTGAAAATGGTGTTAAATTGTTAATTGGACCGGATTTACCTGATGATGGCATTTTTTCTTCATTATTAAAACAATCTAATTCCGATTCTTTTACTAAGGACATCATTGTTAAATTTTGCACTGAATTGAAACTTAAATGTGTTCATCTATTTAAAGATTGTTTGCCTTTTGGCAAATATTTCA
Organism: Mytilus coruscus; assembly: GCA_017311375.1. Lineage (NCBI taxonomy): Eukaryota > Metazoa > Mollusca > Bivalvia > Mytilida > Mytilidae > Mytilus > Mytilus coruscus. Next base: position 60,168,200 of record CM029602.1, on the reverse strand, counting down.
ACCCGACTGAGGAAGTTTTGCGAACTTGTCAATCGTGTCCAAGTCATAATATTTCTGTAGAACGTCTCATGGCTAAATTAGACAACAGTTTGATAAATGCTCCAACATATAACACAAATTCTATGGAGAGTGTGATTATGTATAAAAATGATAAAGCCGAAGAATGGCTTGCAAAAAAAACTGAATCTGAATCATCTATAATAATTTCAAAGGTTAGAAGGCAAAATTCCAAATTCATTACTGAAATTAAATCTCGAAAGAAAGATCTGTTTAATAAGAATCTGGAAACAATTAGACAGAGGCAAGTCAATGTGTCAAACAGGCAAGCTAAGCAGAACGAGGAGATGAAGAAAGCTTTCAATATTTTTGCAACTAATGAAATTTGGAATACTCAAATTAAACTAAGGGAAGAATTAGAAAAAAATGATAAAAAAGGACAAAACTGCGGCACTTAAAGGGCAAATGTCAATGTGTAAAAAATATTTCCGGTGGATTCCGATCAGAAACATCTGTTACAATTTAGTAGGAAGGGAAAACAATATGATGTTACTCAATTAAGCCAATATTTACTACAATTCATCAAAAACCAGCATAATATCCAGACATCATCAGCTCAGCTTAGTAAAAATAAAGAAGAGAAATTATTAAACAACCAGATTCACTAGTTGGAAAACATGTCAAACATATTTGGACAGACAATGGAAAAGATAAAGAGTGGAATGAAACAATTCATTCCTATAATTCAGGAATTTTGGAGGTTATAAAAATAATAAATTTAATGTCAGTTCATTATTGGATGACTAATAATTCTGTTTGAACTAAGATATTTCACTACATATTCACTGGTTCATTTTTCGTCTGAAACTTTTCCAACTATGACTTTGACCTATTCAACTAACCTGCCCTACTTATGGTCACTATCTCAACATTTAACTATATCTCTGTTAAATGAAAGTTACCCTTTTCACACAATTAACTCAATCTGAGACACATTTTAAGGACTGAATACTCTGTTTTCCCAAAATATTCATAATAAGCTAAACAATCCTTGCTAAACCAAGTTTACCAAATCTGCATGCTGATTGTAAGGTGTATTAATGGTCACAATTTATTGGTTGCATGTAGTTTTTTATGTAGGTTTTATTACACTGGATACATATAGCTATTGGAATAAATATAATTAAATATATTAAATCATACACATGTTTTATGTGGAAATTAAGATAAAACAATTGATTGATTGAATGAATTGGGTCTATATATTTTTAGAAAAAAAAGAATGGAAAGCGAGAATATATCAGAGAGACAACAACCGGACCAAAAAGCCACCAATGGGCCTTCAAGGCAGCGAGAAATCCAACACCCAGAGGGGGCTGTAGCTAGTCCCTAAACAATAATGTATAGTTCAGCAAAATATACGCCACTCTACACTTTGAAACAGGGACGAACCAAAATTAAAATTGACTTATATAGTGGGGATCAGTTTTTATATGGATAAAGCCAGAGTGTCAAGAATACAACCACAAAATACTATAATATGGTGGATGTAAAACCAAATGTTACCACTAATTTTCATCATGCTTATTATATGATATTTTGACTTACATGAATATTTCAAAAATATAACTATTTTACATTATTGCAACGTTTTGCTGAAATCATTGTTTTATTTTGCAGGTACAATATAATGAAAGAAGAACAGAAGAGATTCAAACTGATTATACTGCTGGCTTTTGTTTTGTTTTTGAAGGTATATTAATAAAATTATCAACAATGATTAAATTGTCAATACTAAATGATATATGATATTGTATGGTCATGTAAATGTTGATGTAAGTTACTTTGTACTGTTGTGCCATAGATGTATATTATAAGTGTTGTACTCATAAAAAAATATGGGGGATACTAACACAATAATGATTCTATAAAATGAATTAACATATTACAATGTACAACACATTACAGAGCAAATGATTTCATGATATTTGTTTGTTCTTTCCACATAATTAATGAAACAGACTATACAGAATAAAAGTAGTGAGTGAACATTGAGTTATTCCTCTTAGTATAAAAAAATGTCAAAGGAAAACTCTGGTTGTTCTCCTTGCATTCATTTGTTGTTTAGAGGAAAAAAATGTGACACTGTTTCCTCAGGCATGCATGAATATCCAATCAAATGTTTTGTCATATCTTGCTTTAATTGTAGATGACAGTTTAAAAAACAAGTTTCATGGGTTTATTTTGATATTTACAAAATTATGTAGAAAGGCTACACATACAAAATATCCAAATTTTTAGATTAATAAGAATAATGTAAAATTGAAATTAAGTGACTACCGGTGGTCAAATTTTAATAAATTTACACCTCTGTGAAAAATAATATGGGTATAATCAAGGGATTCTTGAAACATAGGAAATAATGTATTATATTACTTTATTTTGGTATTTCAAGAACTCTTGAACTCGCATGATAAACCTTGTATTTCTGTTATGTCTTCCATAACTATCATATGTCATGAATCTTTTGATAAATTTCATGGACCTTAATCATAGGGAAAGTAAGGAACTTGAAGAGAAAATCTAGGTCAACATTGTTTTCTTTTGACAAAAAATGTGGTTGCTCTGTTCATGACAACACTCAATACATTGCCGATAACCCTCTGTATAGGACAAATGTTAAAGCATTTAAAAAGGAATTGAAAACTTGGTTAATAGACAATAAATTTTAACAAGAGCAAGCTATTTGTGCAAAGGATTATTGACTATGCGAAAAGAAACATAAAAAAACAGTCTGAGAAAAATTCACATCAAGTTCCAAGTTAGTTGATAGACAATCAGTTTCCAAAACAGTCACTGAAGATAACCACGAGGACGAAATAAATTCCGAAATCATAAATTTAATTCAAAGCATTGAATTGTCTGAAAAAAATATGCAACAAATGTGTAATGCAATTGGTTTGCAGTTAAAACCAATTGTATGTAATGATTCAAAAGAACGTCAATCTTCCTATAAAGACATTACAGAATTATCAGGTTTATGATGTAAAGAGTTCTTGAACAAATGACTAATGACTTTTTTGACCGCCATAACATCTACAGATATAAGTACATGTGATGGAAAAAGATTAAACGCTCTTTGCTTATTGGTAGAACTAATTATCTACGTAATATGAATTTCATTGGAGCATTTTCCTCCAGCCAAAATCTTGTAAAGTGGTCTTTATCAGGTAGTAAAAAGTAAAATAACAAAAATACCGAACTTCAAGGAAAATTCTTATCGGAAAGTCCCTCATCAAATGGCAAAATCAAAAACTCAAACACATCTAACAAATGGAAAACAACTGTCATATTCCTGACTTGGTATAGACATTTCCTTATGTAGAAAATCGTGGATTAAAAATGGTAAAATATTATTCGAAGTTGGAAGTGTGAAAAGTTTCAAATGAGTTCTGAAGAGTGCTTCAATTGGAAACACAACTTCAAAATACTGATGGATTCAGTCGAGAATTATGTCAGGCAGTGGATTAAACGCGAGAAAGAAGACGTAGATACTCTTTCCGAATGGATTGAGGCTGTGAGGTCGTTGATACAAATCAGAATTAAGAAACTGAATGCGTCTATTAATACCTATGCTACATAAACCTTTTAAGACCCGAATGTTGCAAAACACTTGTCCGACCCCCATGGCAAATATGTTGTTGTCCCCGCAGATAAAGCCCCAAACAACATAAACTGCTTGATAAATGAATTAGGTATTGACAATTCACTAGGAAACTCAACATATACCTCCACGACACTTACTAAAGAGGAAATCCTGGATAATCATAGTTTTGTTCTATGTTCCTTTGGAATTTCAACCAAAGATGAAGAACTGGATCTTCCATCACTGTATGGGATACCTAAACTACATAAGAGTCCTCACAAACAACGGCATATTGCTGATGCTTTTAATTGTTCCACGAAACCTCTTTCTAAATTATTAACATCAATTTTATCAGCAATCAAAGCCGGGCTTCAAAGTTATTGTGAAACTACATATTCTAGAGGTGGCGTGAATCAGATGTGGATACTAAAAATTTTCAAAGATCTTTTAGGGAACATACAATCTAAGACTCTTTCATCTTGCAATAGTATTAAAACATTTGACTTTTCTACACTTTTCACAAGTATTCCCCATTCCAAACTAAAAGAAAAATTGAAAGAGTTGGTCCTGCTTTGTTTCAAAAAAAAAGAATGGCCAACGTAGATACAAGTATCTTATCTTAGGGAGGATAAATCCTATTTTGTAAAAAATCACTCTGATTCCAACGAAAAATTCTCTGTGACTGACATTATCAAGATGCCTAATTTCTTGATTAACAGTATATTTGTTACGTTTGGAGGACGTGTATTTTAACAAACAATCGACATTCCCATGGGAACACACTGTGCTCCTCTTCCTGCCGACTTGTTCCTTTATTCATATAAGGCTGACTTCATACAGGAACTTCTTAGGGAGAAAGAAAAGAAGTTAGCAGTATCCTTTCACTTTACTTTTCGCTATATAGATGATATTCTCTCACTAAATAATTCAAAATTTGGTGACTATGTTGAACGCATCGAATTTGAGATAAAGGATACAACAGATACAGTAAAGTCTGCCCCATATCTTGACTTACATCTAGAAATTGACAATGAGGGTCAGTTGAAAACAAAACTTTACGACAAAAGAGATGATTTCAGAATCCCAATTGTGAACTTTTCATTTCTATGTAGCAACATTCCAGCAGCACCTGCATACGGAGTATATATCTCCCAGTTGATACGGTATTCCAGGGCTTGTATTTCTTATCATGATTTCCTTGATAGAGGGTTGCTGCTCTCAAGAAAGTTATTAAACCAAGAGTTCCAATTGTAGAAGTTGAAATCATCCCTTCGTAAGTTTTACGGACGCCATCACTAGTTGATTGACCGTTATGGAATATCCGTTTCACAGAAGATAGCGGATTTTTTTTTTTTTTTTTTTAGTAAATTATACTTTATTGATAGTTTTGACATTTATTAGTGGATACATCAAATACCGGTACCTTATCCCGGCCTCGTTAACTGTTAGTGGTATATAATCAGTTTGGTTAGTACTTGTTAGTTTATTTTATCTGTAATATATACATTTATAAATTATAATATATCCAACTAATACATTATCAATATAGAATGATCCATATATTTGAATAGAATAGAAAATAAAAGAATAAATAAATCACAGAAATTTGGAATTTTGGAAAAGCAAAAAAACAAAAACAAAAACAAAAACAAAAATATATCTTACTTACAGCTTTCATAATACAGCTTTCAAAGGATTTATTTTTCAATTATTTTCGTACAGGCAATAACTAAGAGGAACATAAATGTAGTTATAAACATAGACAAAACATCAAGCATACATATAAACCAACATATAACAGTATTAAATCATAACATAGATGGTGAAGTGGATAAGGCAAAGAAATGTAAGTGAAAGTAATTCCGGTACACAATGTACCTATTTTTGTATAATAAAAACTAATGACTTTTTGACCGCCATAACATCTACAGATATAAGTACATGTGATGGAAAGAGATTAAATGCTCTGTGCTTATTGGTAGAACAAATCTATTATCTACGTAATATGAATTTCATTGGAGCATTTTCCTCCAGCCGAAATCTTGTAACGTGGTCTTTATCAGGTAGTAAAAGTAAAATAACAAAAATACCGAACTTCAAGGAAAATTCTAATCGGAAAGTCCCTCATCAAATGGCAAAATCAAAACTCAAACACATCAAACAAATGGAAAACAACTGTCATATTCCTGACTTGGTACAGACATTTCCTTATGTAGAAAATGGTGGATTAAAAATGGTAAAATTTCATTCGAAGTTGGAAGTCCGAAAAGTTCGAAATGAGTTCTGAAGAATGCTTCAATTGGAAACACAACTTCAAAATACTGATAGATTCACTCGAGGATTATGCCAGGCAATGGGTAAAACGCGAGAAATGGAAAAACATCAAACAAATGGAAAACAACTGTCATAATCCTGACTTGGTACAGGCATTTCCTTATGTAGCAAATGGTGGATTAAAACGGTCAAATATTATTCGAAGTTGAAGTGTGAAAAGTTTCAAATGAGTTCTGAAGAATGCCCTAATTGGAAACACAACTTCAAAATACTGATGGATTCAGTCGAGAATTATGCCAGGCAGTGGGTTAAACGCGAGAAAGAAGGCGTAGATATTCTTTCCGAATGGATTAAGGCTGTGAGGTCGTTGATACAAATCAGAATTAAGAAACTGAATGGGTCTATTAATACCTATGCTACATAAACCTTTTAAGACCCGAATGTTGCAAAACACTTGTCCGACCCCACGGCAAATATGTTGTTGTCCCCGCAGATAAAGCCCCAAACAACATAAACTGCTTGATAAATGAATTAGGTATTGACAATTCACTAGGAAACTCAACATATACCTCCACGACACTTACTAAAGAGGAAATCCTGGATAATCATAGTTTTGTTCTATGTTCCTTTGGAATTTCAACCAAAGATGAAGAACTGGATCTTCCATCACTGTATGGGATACCTAAACTACATAAGAGTCCTCACAAACAACGGCATATTGCTGGGTCTTCCAATTGTTCCACGAAACCTCTTTCTAAATTATTAACATCAATTTTATCAACATTCAAAGCCGGGCTTCAAAGTTGTTGTGAAACTACATATTCTAGAGGTGGCGTGAATCAGATGTGGATATGAAAATTTTCAAAAGATCTTTTAGGAACATACAATCTAAAGACTCTTTCATCCTTTGCAATAGTATTAAAACATTTGACTTTTCTACACTTTTACACAAGTATTCCCCATTTCAAACTAAAAGAAAAATTGAAAGAGTTGGTCCTGCTTTGTTTCCTAAAAAGAATGGCCAACAATAGATACAAAAGTATCTTATCTTAGGGAGGATAAATCCTATTTTGTAAAAATCACTCTGATTCCAACGAAAAATTCTCTGAGACTGACATTATCAAGATGCCTGATTTCTTGATTAACAGTATATTTGTTACGTTTGGAGGACGTGTATTTCAACAAACAATCGACATTCCCATGGGAACATACTGTGCTCCTCTTCCTGCCGACTTGTTCCTTTATTCATATAAGGCTGACTTCATACAAGAACTTCTTAGGGAGAAAAGAAAAGAGTTAGCAGTATCCTTTCACTTTACTTTTCGCTATATAGATGATATTCTCTCACTAAATAATTCAAAATTTGGTGACTATGTTGAACTGCATCGAATTTGAGATAAAGGATACAACAGATACAGTTAAGTCTACCTCATATCTTGACTTACATCTAGAAATTGACAATGAGGGTCAGTTGAAAACAAAACTTTACGACAAAGAGATGATTTCAGAATCCCAATTGTGAACTTTCCATTTCTATATAGTAACATTCCAGCAGCACCTGCATGCAGAGTATATTTCTCCCAGTTGATACGATATTCCAGGGCTTGTATTTCCTATCATGATTTCCTTGATAGAGGGTTGCTGCTCTCAAGAAAGTTATTAAACCAAGAGTTCCAATTGTAGAAATTGAAATCATCCTTCGTAAGTTTTACGGACGCCATCACTAGTTGATTGACCGTTATCGGATATCCGTTTCACAGATGATGGTGGATATTTTTTTTTTTTTTTAAGTAAATCTATACTTTATTGATAGTTTTGACATTTGTTTGTGGATACATCAAATACCAGTACCTTATCCAGCCTCGTTAACTGTTAGTGGTATATAATCAGTTTTGGTTAGTACTTGTTAGTTTATTTTATCTGTAATATATACATTTATAAATTATAATATATCCAACTAATACATTATCAATATAGAATGATCCATATATTTGAATAGAATAGAAAAATAAAAGAATAAATAAATAAAAATCACAGAAATTTGGAATTTTGGAAAAAGCAAAAACAAAAAAATATATCTTATTTACAGCATTCATAATACAGCTTGCAAAGGATTTTTTTCAATTATTTTCGTACAGGCAATAACTAAGAGGAACATAAATGTAGTTATAAACATAGACAAAACATCAAGCATACATATAAACCAACATATATGAGTATTAAATCATAACATAGATGGTGATGTGGATAAGGTAAAGAAATGTAAGTGAAAGTAATTCCATTACACAATGTACCTATTTTTGTATAATAAAAAGTATTCTTCTAATATTGGAAGCCAGGTATTGGCCATTTGAAAAGGGTTTCTTTTAAAAATATATTCTTTTCAAGTGCAAGAGATTCTTTGAGGTAATTTTGAAGTCCTGTAAAATTTACCTTATTTTCACAGAGTTTTGTTCTATAAATATAGAATTTTGTAAGGAGTATTAAGTTTTTTAATCATATTATTTCCTTTGTTACCTAAGTTTCCAAATAAAATAATATCTATATTAAATGGAATTAATATTTGTGTTTGGTTATAAATCGAATCACCAAAGTTTAATCCATAAATCTAAAATTTTATAGCATGTCCAAAATATATTATCAATATCTTCAATAGCTTCATTACAGAAAGTACATTTATCTGTTTGTTTTATCTTAATTTTGAATAAAAAATTCATTTGTGCCTATGATTCTGTGTACTATTCTGTATTGGAACCAATGAAGGTTAGAGCTTTTAGGGTGTGAAAAGACATATTATGCACTTTTTCCAATCAAATTTTTGTTTAATCTTAGAGACCATTTATCTTCACAGCTAGGCCTTGTACTATTTTTCCTAATAAAACATTATACATATCTTTTGACCCTTTATTTGATAAAAAAATGTTCTTATGTTATGTGGAAGAATTGGTCCATGAATTTTATAAAGACTGTCTATAGAGATATTATGTTTAAGAGAATTTTGATATGATTTTATTGCTGATATAACCCCATTATAAACTAGAAAGTTAGATCTAATTTCATAAATATTTTGCATTGCTCAAAAGACATTAATTTTCCCTCATTATCTACCAGGTCATTAATCAACAAAATACCGTTATCAGCCCAGTCTTTATAGAAACAAATACGTTACCTATTTTAATACTTCCATTATTCCAAAGTGAGGTCTATTAAAAATTCTTCTTCATTTTTGGAATAAGTTTATTTTGCATTTCTGTCCATGCTTTAAAACCTCTTTCAAAGGGGTTTTACATCTGTTTGGTGGACCTAGAAATACTAGGTTTTCAATATTAATATTTTCTGTGCTTTCTATTAGCTTTTTGAGTTTTGTTTTGTTTTTAGCAACCATCGGACCCACGTTAGTTTTAACCCTTTAATATATTCTTCAATATCTAGCATTTTCAGCCCCCAAATTTATATTCCAGACATAATATTTCTCTTTTAATCTTGTCGAGGCTTGTTTTCCCAAATAAATGAATATATTGTACGAATAAGTTGTTTTAATAGTATTATAGCATGATGTTTGCAATGTTAAAAACAGATGATTTAATTTTGAAATAATTAGTGTCTTGATAATTGTTATCTTTCCCACTGGAGTAAGTGTTTGTTTAGACCAAATATTAATTATATTTTCAATTTCTTTTATTTTAGGATAATAGTTCAAGAATTCCATTTCTTGCGAATAGACCGAAAGTTTATTCCTAGTAGTATAAACCTACTGGAACCCCATTCAATCCCACTTTACACACATGGTGTCTTGACTATATTTTTCTTCCCTATCCACACCACCTTTGTCTTTCCAAGTTCATATGGAGACCAGACATTTCAGCATACCTATGCAATAAGCGGAGAGATGCATCAAGAGATTCTGGTGTACCGTCAAGAATAATTGACGTGTCATCAACATATTGAGAGATCAAATATTCGGTATCATCTATTTTAATTCCCTTTATTTCTTTATTTTTCTAATTAATATTCCAAGTATTTCTGCATAAAAGAAATATATAAGGTGATAAAGGGATCACTCGAAAGTGATCCCTTTGAATTTCAAAGAATTCAGATAAAAAACAATTTTGAGAAACTGCAGAACTTCTGTTTTGTAAAGGTTCTTACCCAGTGTTTTATAGAGGGCCAAAAGTGAAAAAGTCTCAAACGTTTTCAATGAAATTCCATGACACAGAATCAAAAGCTTTTAAAATCAATGAGAGAGCGGTCCTGATAAATCATTAAGTTCTGTGTGAAATAAAGTATCATAAATAAGACGAGTATTTTCCCTATAAATCTACCAGGAATGAAACTGGTCTAATCACTGTTGATAATTTGAGGTAGAACTAATTTTATATGCTATGCTATGCAACTTGATGCTAATTTATATGTAGGTATTTAGTAAACTTATTGGTCGCCAGTTTTCATGAACTGTCTTGGTTTATCTCCTTTTGGTATACAGGTTATAATACCTTGTCTTTGAGTAATAGATAATTCCCCTTTTTGTAACCATTGGTTATAGAGCGAAATACAAATTTTCCTATATCTATCAAAAAACTTGAAAAATTCATTTGTGAAACCATCTCACCCCTTTTCATATAAAGCTGTTGTTAGTTCACTATAAGTAATTTCACCCTCTAAAGATTCTTTTATGGTATTATTTGGTTTTTAATATCAGTATAAGGATTTCACAATTAAGGTTAACTTATTGAAACTTTCTGTTTTGGTATATAGCCTTTTGTAATAATTGTTTGCCTCCTTTAATATTTTATCTTGCTCACTGACAGTGTCCCTTTTCATTGACTAATTTTGGAATAGTTTTATTTATAAAATGTTTAGTTTCTAAAATTAGAAAAAAGTTGAAAGGTTTTTCTCCTTCTTTTATCAATTTCATTTTGATCTGATGTAGGACCCCTCGCTTTTTCTTGCCTTAATACTTTTAGATCAGTTTTCTTTTTCCAATTTCGGTAAAGATTTCTTCTGACAAAGATTTGTTCTTCTAGTTTTTAATATCTTCTGATAGATATAGGAAGATGTGGTGTGAGTGCCAATGAGACAACTCTCCATCCAAATAACAATTTATAAAGAGTAAACCATTATGAGTCAATGTACGGCCTTCAACACGGAGCCTTGGCTCACACCGAACAACAAGCTATAAAGGGCCCCAAAAGTACTAGTGTAAAACCATTCAAACGGTAAGGCTAACGGTCTAGTGATAGTATTCTTTCTTTTTATCTTTTTGTTTCTTCCTAAAGAAGCATATGAAATTGATTTTCCTCTTATTTCTGTTAATAAAGTTTCTAAAAGAGTTGATCGTTTATAGTAAACTGAATTTCTAAAGTCATTTATCTTTTCTAATGTTTCTCTGTTGTATACTAGTGATGCATATTGTTCTTTTCTTTATTTATAGTCTCTTTAACAGCAGCTGAATATTCAATGTCATTAAAAAGTGAATTGTTAAATTTCCATAGAACCTTTACCAATTATAAAGTTATTCATCTTTAAATGTAACATTACTGGGAGTGATCAGAAATATAACTGTTAAGAATGTGTACATCATGTACATGTTGATTAAAGCCTTGTGATAATAAAAAGAAATCCAATGCTTGTTTAATGGGATTATTTTTCTCCATATAAATTTTTTTAAGTTCAGGGTACAATTCCCTATAGGGATCTGTTAAATCATAATTTTCTATTACATCTAAAACTTTCTCTTTGGCTTTCAGGGTTATTTACATTTTGGTAATTATAAGTATCAAGATTTTGGTTTTGGACTAAATTATAATCCTGAGTTATTAAAACTGATTGGTTGTTCAATTTTTCTATTGCGTCACTAACTCTAGAATAAAATTCAAAGTTGAATCTTTATTTGGACCATATAAGCTTTTCCTTTGGTTTCAAGATCAATTCTAACAGATTCCCTTGATTACCTTTATTCTATGTATCTTATATTCAAAGTTTTTTGATAAAAAATATTGCTACCCCTCTTTTGTTTGTTGCAAAGGAATTGAAAATACAGTCTCCTCCTCATAGATTTTTTATTGCTATTTCTTCTTTTCTGAAAAATGTGTATCTTGCAAACAATATATGTGGCAATTTTTTGCTTTAAGATAATCAAAAACATCTCTCCTCTTTTCCTTTGAATATAAACCTTGACAATTGTATGAAACAATTTTTATACCATTATCACTTATTTTTTAAATATTTATTTTTATAGCTGAACAAAAACTTGAGATTTGATAAGTGTATTTCGACCTTATTCTCCCATTATGTATTATATAAGTAAGTGATAATGTAACTCTGAAATATCTGATGATGATAGCGGATATGTTCCTAATGTCGTAACTACAATCCTGTCCCCGCTTTTCCCGAATGTGACCTACCGAATTGGACTTATTACCGGGTTTGTACTAACATGAGCAACACGCAGGTGCCACATGTAGAGTAGGATATGCTTACCCTTCCGGAGCACCTGAGATCACCCCAAGTTTTTGGTGGGGTTCGTGTTGCTCAGTCTTTAGTTTTCTATGTAGTGTTTTGTGTACTATTGTTTGTCTGTTGGTCTTTTTTTTAGCCATGGCATTGTCAGTTTTTTTCAACTTATGAGTTTGAATGTCCCTCTGGTATCTTTCTCCTCTCTTCTTCAAGTACTCCGTGTTTATTCAAAAATGCTGGTTTTGATGTATTGATTACATACTTTGACAACACTCAGCGTGTGGGAAAAACTGGAGGAGTTCGTGAAAATGGCATAACTCCTATAAATATCGCTACAAATATAGTAATCATACAAAACCAGGATTTCTCAAATCTTCAGATGAAGGAAAACCTTAAACAACGTAATTGGTTTGACAATGACAATACTCAATCAAGTAAAGATGAAATAAGAAAACTTGAAACCCATTTGACAAAAACGTATGTAGACCCATATAGAGCAAATAGCTTTAATTTCTTCATAATCAAAGTAGATAATGAAATTTTGTATGAGGAGGATTCTGAGGAACATAAAGATCGTGTAGGCCTCAGCAGTGTTCTTACAGCAACAAAGTCTGACAAGTACTTATGTGCAAAGTGTTGCAAGTTAAATGACAAATCAAATGATGTTTGTGAAAATTGCAAGCATGATCCAAACATTACTTTTGATCGCAGTGCATACTATAATGTACCACGCAAACAGCCAGATTTTCCTCCCTCTATTTTATTAGGTGAGGTAATAGGAGTAAACCCAAATAGTAGGGGAAATGTCAAACATGACCTCATAGACATCACAAAACAGTGCCTTGAAGTGTCGGGAAGAAAATGGAAACGGATTGGATCTGACGGGATGCCCTACAACATTGCATCTTCACTTCTTGATGATATTTATGTGTGTAGCACCTGCTCTTCTGATACTGATTTGAGAGACATCAATTGATGTACATATCAATAAAAATCCAGGGTGCAAAAAACTCTGAACAACATAAGTTATTTGATTGCGTTCTTTTGATACCTGGAGTTGGTAACATTGAGTTGAATCTGTTGAGGGCCATTTTCTCATTTACCACCCACGTTTATGTAAATATAGCCGACCTGTTAGGGTTTTTAAGCAAAGCCGCCAAACAATTCATTATCAATTGTGGTGGTCATCATATATTCTGGCAAAATGCAAATAGTTTTTCGATAGAGTTATTTAGAATGCAAGAAAACCTTCACAGAACATCATTAACAAGCTTTGCAAAATGGAAAGAAAATGTAGTTCCCTCAAACTATAATTTCTACTTTGATCTATTTTCAAGTTGTTACTTGGCCAGAAATGTTATAGAAGTGAGTCGAACAAAATAATTCTAGCTACATGCTTGCAGGTCGACAAGTCGTTGAACATGTTGAATCAATAATGTTTAATGGTAAGCACATGATATACCAAAACTAATTACCGAGAGACATGGCTGTGTGCGAACAAAGGCAGCAATCGGGATCAAAGAATTTATTGAAAATATTGAAACCTATTCAAGGTCTTGTAAGCAACATCTTGCAGAGGTTGAGGACAACATCTCTGAAAATGAAAATAGGCCATTTACCTCCAGGGTTCCAACTTTAAGGTCGTGGATTGAGGCAAGTCGATGTGACAAACTTTTGAAGCTTAAACGTAAAACTGTTTTCAACAGATTGGGTATCGTTGATCCAGGAACCGAACAAACAAGTTTTACGGTAATATTGTACTAAAAGCGCGGAAATCACTATGTGATCCGTGTAAACTCATCGAACCTTTAAACAAACTGATTAGTAAAGGTTATCTTATTAATGTTGTAACAAGATCTTTGACGCCTGTCCCAAGTCAGGAGCCTCTTACCTTTGTTAGTCTTGTATGATTTTTAATTTTAGTTCATTTATATGTTTTGGAGTTTAGTCTGACGTCTATTATCACTGAACTAGTACACATTTTTTGTTTAGGGGCCAGCTGAAGCACGCCTCTGGTTGCAGGGTTTTCTCGCTGTGTTGAACACCCATTGGTGGCCTTCAGCTTGTTCTCTGCTCTTTGGTCAGGTTGTTGTCTCTTTGACACATTCCACATTTCCATTCTCAATTTTATTTGAATATTGTTTACATTGGCACAAATATCGATTTTGTCATCAACAAATTTAAACATAACTAAATTTATATTCTCGGGAAGAAAATGGAAACGGATTGGATCTGACGGGATGCCCTACAACATTGCATCTTCACTTCTTGATGATATTTATGTGTGTAGCACCTGCTCTTCTGATACTGATTTGAGAGACATCAATTGATGTACATATCAATAAAAATCCAGGGTGCAAAAAACTCTGAACAACATAAGTTATTTGATTGCGTTCTTTTGATACCTGGAGTTGGTAACATTGAGTTGAATCTGTTGAGGGCCATTTTCTCATTTACCACCCACGTTTATGTAAAAAATAGCCGACCTGTTAGGGTTTTTTAAGCAAAGCCGCCAAACAATTCATTATCAATTGTGGTAGTCATCATATATTCTGGCAAAAATGCAAATAGTTTTTCGATAGAGTTATTTAGAATGCAAGAAAACATTCACAGAACATCATTAACAAGCTTTGCAAAATGGAAAGAAAATGTAGTTCCCCCAAACTATAATTTCTACTTTGATCTATTTTTCAAGTTGTTACTTGGCCAGAAATGTTATAGAAGTGGAGTCAGACAAAATAATTCTAGCTACATGCTTGCAGGTCGACAAGTCGTTGAACATGTTGAACCAATAATGTTTAATGGTAAGCACATGATATACCAAAACTAATTACCGAGAGACATGGCTGTGTGCGAACAAAGGCACCAATCGGGATCAAAGAATTTATTGAAAATATTGAAGCCTATTCAAGGTCTTGTAAGCAACATCTTGCAGAGGGTTAGGACAACATCACTGAAAATGAAAATAGGCCATTTACCTCCAGGGGTTCCAACTTTAAGGTCGTGGATTGAGGCAAGTCGATGTGACAAACTTTTGAAGCTTAAACGTAAAACTGTTTTCAACAGATTGGGTATCGTTGATCCAGGAACCGAACAAACAAGTTTTACGGTAATATTGTACTAAAAGCGCGGAAATCACTATGTGATCCGTGTAAACTCATCGAACCTTTAAACAAACTGATTAGTAAAGGTTATCTTATTAATGTTGTAACAAGATCTTTGACGCCTGTCCCAAGTCAGGAGCCTCTTACCTTTGTTAGTCTTGTATGATTTTTAATTTTAGTTCATTTGGAGTTTAGTCTGACGTCTATTATCACTGAACTAGTACACATTTTTGTTTAGGGGCCAGCTGAAGCACGCCTCTGGTTGCAGGGTTTTCTCGCTGTGTTGAACACCCATTGGTGGCCTTCGGCTGTTCTCTGCTCTTGGTCGGGTTGTTGTCTCTTTGACACATTCCACATTTCCATTCTCAATTTTATTTGAATATTGTTTACATTGGCACAAATATCGATTTTGTCATCAACAAATTTAAACATAACTAAATTTGTATTCTTTTCGAATGGTTTTTTGGATGTATAAATACGCATCCACGTTCATTTTCTATATAGAGATTGCTTTATCTATATATAACATTACACATATTTATCATAAGGTTAAATCCAAACTATCCTACTGCCTGTCGATACTTTTACTTTGGCATTGCACAAGTCATGTCTTCTTTGACTCTCCATGGCGTTAATACACTAAATCCCTGGGATTTGTTTTAGTTGATTTTAGTCTCTGATGCATAATTTTTTATTATTAAATGTTTTTGGCTTTTATTTAGCTTTCAGTAACTGCGAGTACTCTCAAATCGTACTTTCGTCTTAATTTGACCTGTTACACAATTTTTAGTGTATTTTTGTTATTCAGTGTTTACTTATTTTGTGTTATATCTCGTCTCACTATTTTTAATATGTACCACCTTTGTATTTAGTATGACGATACATTTTAACTGCTGTTCTCGTACTATGAACAACAAATTTATTTATTTTGTAAAAAATATCTCCGTACTCCTAATAACATAATTATTATATTTAAATTTACCTGTATACGTTATATTATTTAACGCCATTTCGTCCAAGGTTATAGTTGTCTTTTTGACATTGTGTCATAGATCAAATTTATTCGTTCAGTGTATGATTACTTGTTTTTGTTAATATGTCTTTTTGATTGAGTTAATCCATTTCAATTGATATTTTATAGTGTGTCTTTCTATGTTGTAATGTTACACTACTATTTCAGGTTAGGGTGAATGTTGGCGACTGTTAAAACGTTTCAACCCGCTGCATTTGTTTGCACCTGTCCTAAGTCAGGAACCTGTTTCAGTGTTTGTCGTTTGTTGATGTAAATCTTAAGTGTTTCTCGTTTCTCTTTTTTTATATAGATTAGACCGTTGATTTTCCTATTTGAACTGTTTTACACTAGTCATTTTGGGGCTCTTTATAGCTTGCTGTTTGGTATGAGCCAAGACTCCGTGTTGAAGGCCGTACTTTTACCTATAATTGTTTACTTTTACATTGAATTTGTGACTTCGATGGAGAATTGTTTACAATTTTGAACATTTTACGGCGACAAATAAGTTTGCAAAAATATTTGATGATCCATTCACCTTAACACCCCTGCTTTCCCTTGACAGGAATTTGTTGAATCAGACGGTAGTAAACTTTTGTGTTGTGCAGGAAAATTATGATAGTTACCTCACTGACCGTTCAAAGTCGTCTCTCAAACCAATCGTTGTCACCCCTGAGGATGAAAAAATGTATCTAGATGTAAATAACTACACAATATCAAAAATCAGATCTGAAACTACAAACATTTTAGACATTCCATGCAAAATGAAAGAAAGATCAAGACATTAATTTCTATAATGAGGTTAAGGAGGCTCATTTGTTAGAAGACAACAATGTTGTTGACACTTTTGAAATTTAAAATGTGATTCTTACATCAGATTATGACCCACAACTTCAAATCATGGAAAGTCAAACAATCCATGTTTAAGTACTTGGTTTTCTGAATTGTAAATCAATTTTAATTAAAACTGCAACTTTTAATCAATAAATTATTAAATATTAGACATAATCTTATTTAAGGAATAACATTATAACATATAAAGTATAACACTATAATAATTAACAAGATATTTATCATTTAAAGATCTTTAAGGAATTTATAGTAATTATTAACATTTGAATTGCTTAACAATTTTCAAAATAATTCTGACACGAATAAGACACACACTAAGATCATTTTGTAACGTTTCTGCCTGTATGTGGATAATTTTCGGGGCAGAAGTATGGCAGGTTTTCAAGGTCATTTTGTCTTTTTCAAAAGTTGATTCATATACAGCCTTGGTGGACCCAATTTGAGCAGGTTTGCCTCTTGGAATTAGGATGTCTATAACTACAACCAAAAAGAATGTGTTCTCCTCAGAAACCCCATAGAGTTTACATGACATTTTATGCGGCACAGCTGGCACAGCTTTTGTCACAGGATGACGTCTGTTGTCTCCACTGCGGCCAGGGTTGATTCCAGGTCATTAGAGGGTGGTTGTTGATTTTCTTTAGTAGCTGCTGCACTTGGGGATTGATCGCCTGTGGCGGATTTCTGTGGACTACCTGGAATTATAAGAAATATTTGAAATTAACCACATAGGTATGTTTTCGAATTTTGAGTAAAATTGCTGAAATGAAAAAATAAAACACTAGAAAAAACAGTTCCATTTTTAAAGAATGACATCAGAGAGAAAACTGATATACATTATTTATCTAATATGATAGTTTACTTTTTATTTAAATGTGGTGCCTATATATATACCTCTAGAAGTGGGGTACCCCATTCTTCAAGGTTTGGGTAAAAATGCACCTCAACTAGGCATCTAGTCTGCACTTCCAATTCCCTAGCCTGTAAAATAAAACAAAATTGATAATGTTAATCAAATCAATATAATGGAGTCACTCATTTATTTTCATTTTTTCAAGAGCACCTGACAGATTTATGAACCATTTAAAAAAAAAAACATTGACAGGGTCCTATAATTTGGATTCATGATGTCCCACATTACAGCCAGAAAAGAAGAGATAATATTACTTATGACTGACAGAAAAGGACCCTCTTTTTTCTGACTGATTTTTTTTCATATTTTGGTAAAAGTTGATTGTTTAAAACTCACTGATAAGAAAAGACTGCTTGCTATTTTGTGATAAGTCACTCTTCTGTGGTCATCATTCTGTACGTAGGTTATATCTTTCTTTTTCACCTGTAATTGCTATTTTGTCTGATGCAATTGACCTCCTTTCTTTGATTTTATAATTAACCATGATCTAAAATAGAAATATTACATTTCAATGCAAATTATAAAACTGGGTATATTACCTAAGGTGCTTTATATACTGTCCGAGTACATAGTTCAAACTAATATTGTTACTCAAAATATTACACCTGTACCTAGGCTCGTCACAGAAAATAAATTTCACCCCAAAAAATACCTGTTGAAAAAATGGACCTCAACAAAATACTCAAAAAAGGTATTTCTAATGGCAAATTTTGGTTTGAAATAAGCAAAACATACGTCAAAATTATCATTTTTTTCAAATTTACCCCATAAAAAATACCAATACTTAGAGTAACCCCCCAAAATATACCACAACATTTTAAACTCCAAAAAACTACCATATTTGAAAATTTTGACCCCCAAAAAAAAACCCACTAGCCTAGGTACAGGAAATTTGCATGAGTGCCCCCATCCCGCCCCCCACAAGACACACACTTCTTTGAATATTATGATTACCTTTGAATATGGTATAGGGAATGATACATGTATTTTATGTACAAGTGAATAAGTGAATGGTAAATTAGAACTACTGCTAATTTTCAAAGTATAAAACATAAAATGCCCTCGATGGTTTGGTGTTTATTGGGGACAATACCATCCCTTATTTGAACTTTTCTGAGAAATAACATGGAAAAAAGCATACCAATAATTATGCTGTGTTTTCATCTGCCATCATTGCCATAGTACATACAAAAATATTAAAATTCAAAAAAGAGTTGATATTCATACGGACAGTAAATGTGTGAAAATGGTATTACTAAATGGATTTCACAATTTAAAACTAAAAGAGGAGGAAACAACGTCCCTAACAAAGATTTGTAGATTACTTTAGACAATTTATATCAATGTGTTGACGTGGAAAGGTATTGGGTTGAATGTCATAAGAATGCAGTAAATAATAAGCAGACGGGTGTATCAAGTGAATCAGTATATTGGCAATATTTTGATTTGTGTTAAATGAAACTACTTAAATTCAAAATGATGAAACAGTGAATCAGGTTGTTACGGATACACATAAACATCCTTGTGGTAAGTGTAACTCAGCTGTAACCAACAGTGGAGTAATGTATGTAAACTGTTAGCATGTGTACCACTTCAATTGTATAAACCTACCACAGGAATTAATAATATGAAATATCTAAATAATAAACTCACCTTTGACAATAATAATAATGCCCATCATCACAATATGAACACTTTGGACTCTATTGTTATAAATACAGAAACTCCAATCAAAAATGCAAATAATTTCAAATCTATTAGAATAGATACAAAAGTTCCTTTGAAAATCGGAGAAGAGAAATATGTACAGACAGAGGATCTTTCGGTAGCACTCTTTGACCAATCAGACTGTACACAAAACGAAAACAAAACACTACGGAATGAAGTAGAAAAATGCGAGAATATATTGAGTTTAAAAGAAAATGCCTTCCTAGATACTTAAAAGAATTGAACTAAACATCGGGAAGAAATTTTTAAATTAAATGATACATTTTTGTCAAGGAAATTACATGCAAGTAGAATTGGTCATAGTGTATAAGAGTTTGATTCGCAGCAAAAGTAAAAATTGAACAAGGTTGATGCCAAAGATGACGAGAAAGAAGAGATGAAAACAGAGAAGACTGAGATGAATACAACTAAATCATTAGATAAATCTGTTTCAAAACCTTATTGTAATATAATGTTTGTCTTATGAAGGAGGGAGAATCTTGCAATATGATTGGTTAACTACTCATGTGTTATTAACAACCAATCCCAGTTCACCCGGGGATAGAAAAAGTAATATTTAACTTCGCGCAGCAATATTAAAATGATACATTTACATAAATTTCCTTTATTAAACTTAACAAAATGTGTAATATATTCATTTTTCTCTTAAACAAATTAACAAAATACTGATTTCAATTTCTTTTTCAATGCACTGTGTTTGTTTGCGTAGGCAGTAAAAGGGAAGTAACTGTTTATTTACGTCGGCTTAAATGGCATCAGAAAGATGTGCTTCTCATACAGAAGCGGAAACAAAAAAAGTGCCAATATGCTTTTGACGTACCTGTCAGAAAAAGAAGAAAAACCAGACTTCGAAAGGTACACTCCGAGTCAATTGAATATTACATTGGGTCGTTTTTATCTCGACACTCGCTCGTCGGTTGGACAAATGAACAGAACCTCACTCCGCCTCACTTTAAAAAAATGGATATTATAAAGAATTTAGATTTTTTGTCGTCAAATTAAATCTTCAAGATTGCAATGTCTTAGCTTAAACACTTGAAAAAGAAGATGTACAGCACTACCCTGTAGTTGAGGAGTGTGATATCCACAAACGTAACTCAACTGTTCACATATCAACTGACACTACATGTGGGTTGATTAATATGGAACAAATATACATTTATCTGTATTAATGCCATAGAGAGCTTGATAACATACCAGAAATGACAAAGGACACATTTATTGGTATTATCAATTCAAGTACTGTAGTTAATAACATAAACGGTACCAATTTTGAAGCACCAGATGTTCATTTCGACAAGTCTCTTCAGTGATGCATGAGACCAAAATATATTGGCATATCCAAAATATAATACAAATGTTAAAGAGCGGATCAAACCAAAAAAGGACCTTAAGTATAGCAAAATTCGGACCAGGAATCTGAGCTTTGCAAGAGGGAGATGAGTCGTTTGTGCTGATCAGCTACCCTATCCAAAATTATTCCCTAATTTAAAACAATTTCCAACATTTTATAAAAGCAAGTTTTAAACAAACAATATCCGTATTTTTCATGTCAGTACCGAACTACTACCTACTGTGCTGGTGATACCCACGGGAACTTACAGTCCACCAGCAGAGGTATCGACGCAGTGCTACAATAACTTATACGGTACCAATGTTGATGCACAAGATGCACATTTCGATAAATAATGGCTCTTAAGTTCGTAGAAAAATCTAGGGATGAACTACTTGTAGTAAAATATAGAAGATTCAATGAAAAGGAGAACTTTGGTGGTTTTATGACGGAAGACAAAGACCAGCTCCAGTGTGCTGTGAAATCATTTGAAAAGCTTCTATCCAATCTGCATCCTGAAAATAATCGTCTTTGGCAGTGTCCGAGAGATACGTTTTGTGACAATGACTGTGTGGTCTACTAAACGGGGGCCTGGTAGCCTCTTAAAGTTCTTTTATGACAAAACTGAGTAAATCCTGCTATTTATCGAATAGCTACACAAATCATTCGATTCGGGCCACCGGTACTTAAGCTTTATTTAAAAACAAATTTGCAAATTCACAAATCATGGCTGTGATAGGATATAAGTTTGTTAACTCCTTGGCTGTTTACGATCGAGTGTCTGACCAAGTAAAAGAAGAAATGGGCCAGGCCATCAAGAAATTGATTCAACCTACACAACTACATCTCAACTGCAGTTACCTGCACCAAAAGCACACGTAATGTTGACACTTCCTACCGCTCCCGATATAGGTGAAATTATGATTATTGAAGGCTTTAATGAAAGAACTGATGAATGGAAAGACTTATAACACATGATGGTGGTGATCAATATATACCAGTACATAACTTATATAACAGATCAAATTAAAACATCTAAAACAATCAGGATCAAAAGATATGTAATAGAAGCAGAGATTTATTAGATTTGTCTATTGCTTGTGGATTACGTATTTTAATTGGAACATTTTGAGTGACATCTTTTCAGTATAATGACAATAGTGCTGTTGTTTTTTGTATTATTTCGGAGAATTTTCTTCAAATAAATTATATTTTTCAGTACAAGATCCCATTCTTAGCTTGTCGGATCACTCTTAATTTTCAGTCAGACTATGTAGTAACTATACCACCAAAAAATTTCGCAACAAAATGATTTTTCGGTAAATTTATTTTAGAAATCTCCTGAAACTGAAGAAATTCAGTGTAAAATTAAAGTCTTTTATATTAAGAACAGTGTAAAGCATGCAGCAAATATTTTGCCGGATATTTTATTATCGGGAGCTTGTAAATCATTTAAGAAGGAGTCACCGAAAAAGAAGACAAAAATTGTTATGATTTAGAAGTTCATAAAATGAAGAAAAATCTACATCAGGAGAGTATTTTATTTTGTAGGTTTCTATATGATCCCGTTAAAAGGGGTTGACTTTTCAAACACAGAATAAATTACAATAAATAAACAAAAGTATAAAAATTTAAGACAGAGATGATTTCAAAACTAGATTCTTCCCATGAAAATGATCTCTTTAAATATTGCGATCTTTTGAATAAGTTTAAACATGCAGATGGTAGATAAGATTCCTGCTGATACATGGGTTACACATTTTGAGAAACTTAATAAAGTATCACCAATTCTTGAATTAAAATCAAGAGAATAAAAGATTCACTTTGTAATTTAGAAAGTAATGAATAGGACTTTCAATGAACTATGTAAATCTACTGGATTAGACTGTATTTCGCATGAAATGCTAAAGTGTAGTAAAACTGTATTGTCAACATGCTTGTCAAATATTTAACGATATTTTCAGTACTGGTTTGTATCCAAAACAATGGAAAATTACTTACAATTGTCTAAAACCTAAAATTGTCCTATCTGCACAATTTGCTTTCGTCGTCTATAACCGAAAATGGTCTTTCAGCACACTTTGTTTTCGTCGTCTATAACATAAAATGGTCTAAACCGCATACTTTGCTTTTGTCTCCTGCATGTATAACCAAAAATGTTTTTTGACGCATTTTGCTTTTGTCGTCTTAGAACTTCATCAGAATTTTACAACCCAGTATAAAAACTGAGTATAGGAAGTTTCAAAAGAAATAAATTCGCAATCTTGGTGTAATCAGGGTGTACGAAATGTGACACCATAGCTGAAAATTCTGTACACCCCTGATTACACCCTGCAAGATAACTAATAGCGTCTGTTGAAAAATCAAATTATTAAATAAAACAAGATAAATCAGCAACGAATCGGGGAAATAAGAAATCTTTTCAAATGATTGGTACGTCAAACACAAAATTTATTAATACCCGTTACTTATCGGGAGAAACAGTGGTGGTTACAAAACAGCATCTGAATATTTACAAACTTTGAAAGAGTCAAAACTTACTTATTATGCTGTAATACTTCACACATTAGGAAATGACATTAAAGAAGAAATGCATACAGTTGTGAACAACAAAGGGAGCCAAACATTAAGATAATAAATTCTCTAGGATTACAAAAACAAGACATTAAATCAAATCAGCAAGTTGAAGGAGGAATTTTGTGGAATAAAACACATGTAACTTTGTGGTAACAGCAATATGTGTTATCGTGGTAGACCCATTGCAGTCTTTCTTAATTATGATGGGTTTCATCTTTCAAGGAAAGGTAGATATAGTATGTAAGGGAATTTGAAACATGCACTCAAAGTACATTTAGGAGTGTCATATTACAGAAACTTTAACAAACCGTTCTGGATTGCATTTGGAACCTATAATCCTGGGCCTTCATTTCGAAGGAGATGACATTAAAATGCATATTTTTCTATGTTGTGATGTTATACTATTGTTTCTGTTTAATGGCAAATGTTTGCACCTGTCCTAAGTCAGGAATCTGATGTACAGTAGTTGTCGTTTGTTTATGTAATTTATACGTGTTTCTCGTTTCTCGTTTTTATATAGACTAGACCGTTGGTTTTACCGTTTGAATGGTTTTACACTAGTACTTTTGGGGCCCTTTATACGTGTTGAAGGCCGTACATTGACCTATAATGGTTTACTTTTATAAATTGTTATTTGGATGGAGAGTTGTCTCATTGGCACTCACACCACATCTTCCTATATCTATATTAATATTGTCTGTTGGAATATAAATAAACATTTTACAAATACACAATTTTGAAAACTATATAGGAAATCATATTAACAGGTTAAAGTCTCATAATCAAAATCAATTTTTTGTAGGTGAAAAATGTTAATGCATAAATCTATTCGAAAAGGAATCAAATATATACCTAACATATGCAGTGAATTTCTGTGGTTAATTCTAGACAAAAATATTTTGGATGTGGGGAGACTTCCTATAGAATTTAATATTAAAACAAAAACTTTATTATATTTAAAGAATTTTGTAAGTCAAATCCTCTTTTGAAAGAAGTTTACATGCTTAGCAAAAATGTAGACACAAAAGGAGTCTACTCCTGGTTTACCTATGTAAAAAATATTCTATGTGAACTTTATTTAGATATAACACAAATACAAAAACCTAAAAATAAATAATTCATTTAAAGGTTATATAAAACAATTTCTGAATACTACTTTGAAAATATTCATCATAATAAGATGCAAAAATTGATGAAAAAGTAAACTTTATTTGTATAAGAAACTTAAAAACTAATTTATTTTTGAAGACTATTTAAGAACACCAAACTTTACATATAGAAAATTAATAACAAAACAAAGAATTAGTTACCATAATTTGAATATAGAACAAGGAAGACATTATCATGTTCCTAGAGAGAAGAGTATGCCTTAAATGCAACATTTTAGAAGACGAAAAACCTTTTTTTATATTAGATTAAGAATTAAATAGGGAACTGAGAAACACCTTTTTTGATAATTTGGAATTGAACTTTCCTGTTGAAGATTTGTCTGATGAAGAAAAGGTGAGTTTAATACTCAATCCATCAACACTATCACGAGTAAATAAATTGGGGTCCTACATCAATAAGTCATTATACCTGAGGACAAGGGACACTGTACTATTTACTAAATGATTGTGTACAAATATGTGAAGTTCAGTTCTATTGTTTACTTATTTTGTATTTGTCACAAACTTATTGTTTAGAGTGTGTGTGGCAATAAATATTTAAATTTGAATTTTGTTATATTTTACAATTAAATTCTTCATTTTTAGTAGAAATAACGTGGATATATTTGTATGTGTTGATGAAGAAATTGAAAAATATAACGATATAAGTGAAATTATCATTATTGGAGACTTTAACGAAAGAACTGATGAATGGAAAGACTTATAACACATGATGGTGGTGATCAATATATACCAGTACATAACTTATATAACAGATCAAATTAAAACATCTAAAACAATCAGGATCAAAAGATATGTAATAGAAGTAGAGATTTATTAGATTTGTCTATTGCTTGTGGATTACGTATTTTAATTGGAACATTTTTGGTGACATCTTTTCAGTATAATGACAATAGTGCTGTTGTTTTTTGTATTATTTCGGAGAATTTTCTTCAAATAAATTATATTTTTCAGTACAAGATCCCATTCTTAGCTTGTCGGATCACTCTAAATTTTCAGTCATTTGATTAAATTGGCATAAGAAATTTTTTTTTTTAATTGTAAAGAGTATGTTTACTACTAGGATCTGTTTACCCTTCCGGAGCACCTGAGATCACCCCCAGTTTTTGGTGGGGTTCGTGTTGCTTAGTCTTTAGTTTTCTATGTTGTGTCTTCTGTACTATTATTTGTCTGTTTGTCTTTTTATTTTTAGCCATGGCGTTGTCAGTTTATTTTCAATCTATGAGTTTGACTGTCCCTCTGGTATCTTTCGTCCCTCTTCTCTAATAATTTACTAAATATTGAATAAAATTATATATCTTTCTAAAACTTTTTATCAATGACTTGCCAAATATTTTTGAAGATCCTTGTTTGTTTGCAATACTTGGAAATCGTAAACTCAAATGTTTATTAAATGCTGATGATGTTATATTATTTTCAACAAAGAATGGGTTAACATACTGTTTAGAAAATTTGGAAAAATATTGTAGTACATGGTGCATTCAGGTTAATTTAAAGAAGACAAAAATAATTGTTTTCAACAAAAGTGGAAAATGAATTAATTGTAAATTTAATTTCAATGGTGAGTTGATTGTAAATGTACAGTGTTATAAATATCTATAAATTTATCAGTTTACGGGGAACTTGGTCGTACTCACCTACATATTGATATTACTTGTTCAATTATTATATTTTTCTGTAGAATCAAAGACACAACTTGGAGTCATTTGTTAAAGTCAAACTCTTACAAACTACATTTATATGCACCAAAATGTGTACACACAAGGTATTCTTTTTTTTTTCATCGCTCAATGGTAATAAGATTACAGATGTTTTAAATAAAAGGTATAAGTAATTTTGGATAGATAATCTTTTTTCAAAATGCTACAGTCAAAAAAGGTAAATTACGAACTTATTTCCAGTTGAAGGATATTTTCAATAGACAGACTGATCTATATGTTGTAAAGAATTTTGAAACTAGGAAGCACCTCACACAAATGAGAAGTAGTGCTCATAAATAAGCTATTGAGTAGGGTCGTTATAGGAAAATTGAATAAGATAAAAGAATTTGTAATTTTTTTTTTAAGTCAATTGATATGAAATTCATTTTTTGATGGATTGTCCAGCATTCGAACAACAACAACAAGTTATATCTATAGCACTGAAGGGTTTACTCCTGGTTTGCCCACTTTTAATTATACCAATTAGCTATTAGTAGAGAAAACAAAAAAGACAAAAGGTTTAATGAGCATACAGTATAG
This sequence comes from Mytilus coruscus, assembly GCA_017311375.1. Lineage (NCBI taxonomy): Eukaryota > Metazoa > Mollusca > Bivalvia > Mytilida > Mytilidae > Mytilus > Mytilus coruscus. The sequence continues at coordinate 60,140,905 of CM029602.1, read as the reverse complement.
TCTGTTATAGTCTGTTCCAACTTAGGTATATATATAGTTTATCAGTATTTTCTATATATTCAGGTATTTTTCATTGTGTATTTCCATTTTCATTTGTAAAGATAAATAATAAATAATAAAATAGTTTTTCTCTCAATAAATTAATATCAATCAATCGATTCATTTAACATACATGTACATCTCATGACAAAACAATGACATTCATTTATAAAAGTGTCTTATTAATAAAGTTTCTGAATGATTTTCATGATATAAATACACCAATACAAGTCTTCTTTTATTGCAAACATAATTTATATAATATATGAATCAAATTTATACATGCATTGCATAAGGAAATAAATAAAGAACTATGGTAAAATAAGTAATATGGAGCACTATATGTATAATGATGGAAAATACAATCTTTTCTATTTCAAAAGTCACAAAACATTATAATTATTCACAAAGTAAAAATTACAATATTTCACAAAGTCAAACAATAATTTGTGAGAACAGTCCACAAAAGAGTCAAAAATTATTAACAGCTTGGATGAATTGTAAAAATTGCTTCAATCATGATTATTAATTGAAAGGTTTATGATTGTTGTTTTTATTCAAAGAAGAAAATGCTAGCTTGGATGTAGATTACTGTGTCATTTGGAAAGCTTGGCTACTGAACAGATGCATTTATATTTTATTTGTTAGAATTAATTGGAATTTTTTTATATATTAAATTTCAGAACAGTGCATCATTAAAATTAAAACAAAAATAAATAAGGTGAATAAATAAAAAATTTAAGTGACACTTATTATAATCTTAAGTTTCATTATTTTACTTTTTACATATTTGTGTTTTAGAATGAACCTACAATTAAAATAATTTGTTGATAAATTGTCAAAATAATAAACATTTTGTATTTTTTTTATATTTAACAAATTCAATACATTTTCTGCTAAAAATTGTAAAATATAAAATATTTTTGCACTTTTTCCATGATTTAATAG